>JALDQA010000010.1:0-1200000 GCA_023634325.1 Cladosporium cucumerinum | reverse complement strand
TGCTGACACAGCGATGACACATGCTGCCAGCGATTCTATCGAAAGAAATATCTTCATCTTGCATTGGATATAGAGATGGTAGAGCAGAGGAGGCAAAACTACCATCGATCATCTTCACGAGATGTACCTGTTCTCCACGAATCCCTTGTTCCACCAAGGTTTCGTCATCGACTGACGCTTGTATTCGAGTACGCGGCAGATGCAGAGATTCAAGCGTCAATACTTCCGCGCGGCTCCAGACGAGCAGACGCAGGGCTTGATGTTGAGTATGGGTGGATCTTCGACCTGGGGACAGATGTTTTTGGGCTTCTGTCGACGACAACGTTCGTTCTGTTGATGCAAGGATGCAATGGAACAGACTTGGGGAACGGCTTGAGACAATAGGACAATCAATGCACTTGTCTAGTTAGATGTCTACGTGCGGATACGTACTTCCGACGCAGCGGATGCAAGCATTAGAGCATGTCCATACGGCATGTAGCCGTGCAAAAGATAGTGTGAACAAAACAAAGAAATCGATCGGGTACTTTTTACCTCTTTGCTAACAAAGCACTTATGCATGATTATTCACACTTTCTTGGGGAGAGTGACTCGAGAATTCTTAATTCAATTCTAGGCTGCGGTCCGTCACTGCCTTGGGGCTGCAGCCAATCATAGCGCCCATCGCGAATTCTGGCGCGCTCGCGACGTCTATACCTCCAAACTTTTAGCACGCTCTTCTCTTCTGCTTCCTCCCCCTCCCCTCCATGAGGTAGGCCACTGAAAGGTGCAAACATATCGCAGTCATGAAATACGTTCTCGTCTCCGGAGGTAAGACTGGTCATTGGAGAGGAATAAAGCCAGAAATGCTGACAGTCCTCCTCAGGTGTCATTAGCGGTGTCGGAAAAGGCATTATTGGTATGTTCTTTGCAAGAAGACGCATCCCGTGAGGCAACAAGCTTACATGTCCAAGCCTCTTCCGCCGGCCTGCTGCTCAAGACTATGGGCTTGAAGGTCTCGAGCATCAAGATCGACCCGTACATCAACACCGACGCGGGCACCATGAACCCGAAAGAGCACGGTGAAGTCTACGTTCTGGATGACGGTGGAGAGGTCGATCTCGACTTGGGCAACTACGAGCGCTACCTCAACGTCACCCTCACCAGGGACAACAACATCACTCTCGGCAAGATCTACTCCCAGGTCATCGAGAGGGAGCGCAGAGGTGACTACTTGGGCA
The DNA here is from genome assembly GCA_023634325.1 of Cladosporium cucumerinum. Lineage (NCBI taxonomy): Eukaryota > Fungi > Ascomycota > Dothideomycetes > Cladosporiales > Cladosporiaceae > Cladosporium > Cladosporium cucumerinum. The sequence goes on along the minus strand of JALDQA010000010.1, from coordinate 1,198,780 downwards.
AGACGGTACAAGTCGTGCCTCACGTCACTGGCGCAATCGAGGAGTGGATTCGCAAGGTCGCCAAGATCCCTGTCGACGACACCAACGAGGAGCCGGACGTCTGTATTATTGAGCTCGGTGGCACTGTTGGCGACATCGAGAGCATGGCTTTCGTAGAGGCACTTTGCGAGCTTAGGAACAGCTGCGCGCCCGAGGATTTCATGCAGATCCACGTCTCGTACGTGCCGACTGTTCACGGTGAGCAGAAGACCAAGCCTACACAGATGGCCATCAGGTCCGTCCGCGCTGCTGGTCTCATGCCCAACCTCATTGCTTGCCGCTGCGAGCAGCCTCTGGAGCAAGGTGCGATTGAGAAGATCGCACGTTTCTGCCAGGTTCCTGTTCCTCACGTTCTGAATGTCCGCGACATGCCCTCCACATACCAGGTCCCCATCCTGCTTTACGAGCAGAACATGCTCCAGAACATGACCTCCGCCATGCGTCTCGACACCATCAAGATTTCACCCACACTCAGAGCGAAGGGACTCGAGATCTGGGATACATGGAAGAGCTTGTGCCTCGGACTCGAGAACCTCAGGGAGGACATCAGCATTGTCCTTGTCGGCAAGTACCTCGAGTGCCCCGACTCTTACTGCTCTGTCATCAAATCGCTCGAGCACGCTGCCATGCGCTGCAAGCGAAAGCTCATCGTCAACATGGTCGATGCCGAGCACCTCGAGCAAGCTACAAACAAGACCGACCCCGCGGCATTCCACAAGGCGTGGCACGATGTCTGCACCGCGTCCGGTATTCTGGTCCCCGGTGGCTTCGGTACAAGAGGCACTGAGGGCATGATTTCCGCGGCGAAGTGGGCTCGTGAGAACAAGACTCCCTACCTCGGTATTTGCTTGGGTATGCAGATTGCCGTCGTCGAGTTCGCGCGCTCGGTCTGCGGTATCCCTCTTCCCCAGGCTACTTCATACGAGTTCGACAGCAAGGACGAAGACCGTCTCATCGTCTCCATGCCTGAGCACCACACCGGTGTCATCGGTGGCACCATGCGTCTCGGGCTCAGGCCCACCATGTGGCAGCCCGACACCCAGTGGTCGAAGCTCCGTGCGCTGTACGGCTTGAACAACGAGAGCATCAACGAGCGCCACAGGCACCGTTACGAAGTCAACCCCGACTACATCGACCAACTCCAGGAGAAGGGTCTCACCTTCATCGGCAAGGACGAGACCGGTGTGCGTATGGAGATCATCGAGCTCGAGGACCACCCCTGGTTCGTTGGTGTGCAGTTCCACCCCGAGTACCTCAGCAGGGTGTTGGTCCCCAGCAAGCCTTACCTGGGCTTCATTGCGGCCTCGGCTGGCATTTTGAGCGAAGTGACTGAGGCAGAACATTCTGGCGTCGACCACTTCAAGGCAAACGGTGCTTCCGCCTAGATATAGATACCAGGTGCATTGGATCGGCGCAATCGGGCCTTGATTTTTTCACGGAGAGCACAGGCTCTGGCAGGGGTTAAACCGTAAAAAACTTATATGGATACGACTAGTGAATGAAGAATGCTGAATACATCAATCTTTCAATGGTGATGGAGAAAGTTCGTGTCATGTTCTTTGGGGTAGCAGCTGAAGGTCTGTCTGCAAGGCAGTTTATGATGTCGGTGCACTCCGAACACGCACGCGAGCAATGTACATGTACGGTGATATGATGCACCTCAACCAAAAAACGACATGCATGGACTCGGCACGGAAGCGATCGGGATGCCGCCACGCCCATGCCCGCCTTTCACGTGTCACGCTAGAGTCAGATGGGCGTCACTTCCCCAAGTTATGGCTGCACGAGCGTTTTGTGGGCATATCGATCATATCATTGGATGCATGCATTGAATATCATATGTGCGAGGAGGTTGACAGGCAGCAGTGACACCTCGGCGACACCAAATCAATGGCATCAACACATCAAATCCCAGCAAAGACACAGGCAATACTGCAGTCACACGCGACATCAAGCTCTCGACGAAGCAAGAGTGCCGGGTGAGGTGAGACGGAGGCTGGCTGCATCCTCCGATGCATGCAGCAAGCATACGTTGAGGGCTGTCTCACCAGGTTTTTTCTTGCTGGCTGGCTGGCTGGCTGGCTGGCTGGCTGGCGGTCGGTGCTCTCGTGCTGTGTCTTGCCCGCGCTGCCCAGGATTTTATTGGATTCGATAGAAAGTGGAGGGTTGCGATGCGGGCGAGCTGCGATGGTTGGCTAGCTCTAGCTAGCTATAGTTAGTTACTTGGTTACCTCATCTCTCGTGGTTGTGCTCATGGTATCCATGATTGTGCCTCTCGTCTTTGCCTTTTCTTTGCCTTTGAGCACATGCTCGCGTAGTTGCGCTGTCTCGTCTGCTGTCCAGTCTAGCCAGCGTCTTTGCTTGCTTTGCCCTATTGTCGCTCTTGCTCTCGTCATCTCTGTTTCATACTGACGGCAACAGCCTTCAACTCGGGCTTTTCACCTTGCTGCTGACCCCGCAGCTGCTTCTTGCCTTGCCAGGAAACAGACCTCACCAACGATCATCAGCTTCGGCGGGAAAGTGAGAACAGCAACGCAGCAATATATTGAACAGTCGCAAGGTCAGTCAGTCCAGTCACTGTTTCCTCCTACTGCATTGCATTGCAATTTCACCTGCTGCCCGGCCTGTGAGAACAACCTTCCATTCCCACGGCCCACATCACATCACCAGCACCTATCAGACCTTCGCGCAAAGTACTACCATTGAGAACACCCCACCACACCATACACATGTCACCTACGAATCAATCAGAACATCGCAGTCGCAACGCAAGCCCGCAGTTCCGTAGCATCAAAGCTGTCTTCGAGCACGCTGACGTGACTGCTCCACGGCCATTCTCGCGCGCTGCTTCGAGGCCACAAACTCCTACTAACAACGAACCCAGCCCAGCCGCGAGCCTCATTGCCAGAGAGACAATCAAGCACCAGCGGGAGACCATCGACTCCCTCCTAGAAGTTCCAATCACTCTGACTCGGCCTGCCTCGAGATCCTCGATACGACCCAAGGCTTCTTGGATCGGTCCATCTCCGTCCTCAAATCCGCATTCAACCGCCGCAATGGCTCACCAAGTCACCATCACGTATTCATCTCCCGGCCTGCAGCCTCCCGTCTACATCACAACCAGTCTTAGCGAGCCACAATGGGACTTGATAGAAATGGACTGCAGCGAGGCGCCGAGTGGCGAATGGGACTTCTCCAAGACCTTTCCCGCTGCCAAAGGCGAGTACCAGTACAAGTTCCGCCTTGGTCCGGGAGACTGGTGGGTTTGCGACGAGAGCAAGCCGACTGTCGACGACGGCTTTGGTGACAGGAACAACGTGCTTGTGGTGAAAGATGAGGTTCCGGTGAAGACGCACGCTATTGAGCCGCAGACTTCTGTTGACGATGGCGCGGAGTTCGAATCGCCGACTTTGCCTCATGAACGCAATTCTTCGAAAGGACATGCCAAGCACGATAGTGTCGTGCCCGATCCTCTTGTTCGGGATGCTGGAGATGTGAAGGAGCAACAAGACGAGGCGCACGAGACACACGCTTCGCTTTTCCCGCACGAGCAACATGGATCTCCTCCTGGTTTACTTTCGATACCTCCTGAAACTGTTCCTGTAAATCTCTCTCGTCAAGATACACTATCACTCGGCGACGACGATGGTGATTGTGAGCCTTCGCAATTCCCTGAGGTTCCGAAATTCGACCACGAAAAGGAAATCATACCTGCGAGAACCCCCACGCCGGGAACGGACGAGGGCGACGACTATGATGACATGGAACACCCACCACTTATGAGACACGAAACTCTTTCCTCGGAGTCCGGGACGTCGTCACACGACATCCATGAAGCTGAGAAGCATTCACCCGCGTCCTTCCACTCATCAAGGCTTTGGGAAAGCAGGGACAACCATGTACCTGCTGAAGCCGACCCAAGTGATCCTTCATTGTTGAGGCTCGATGTCCTCAGCTCAACATCGCCAATTGGCCAAGCGGTCAGCCACTCTTCCTTGCCTAGTGTGCTTGAGGACGAGGAGGAGCTCGAAGAGGAGGACGAAGAGGTACATGCTTCGAAGCCTAGTGCCCATGTTCTCCCGGAAGCAGTCAGTTCGAAAGTCCATGACTTGACCACTGGCCTCAAAACGCTCTCAGGTGCCAGCGGAAGGCCTGCGGCTTTGATGACGCCGCCGCGTACGCCCGACGAAGCTGAGCACCATCACAATCTCAATCCCAAGCATAATGTCCAAAAAGAGGCGAAACACGACTCGAAGGAATCTGAAACTCAGGCAAAATCGACGGAATCGCATCCCGATGCTGGGGCTAGCAAATCTGCCCTTGCAGTCGAGTCGAAGAAAGAAGAATCGAAAAAGGCAGCCAAGAAAGCGGAGAAAGCACCTCCACGCTCCGGTGCGTTTGAGACGGTATTGGGTCTGGGTCTCTTCGTTGCTGTGGGCGTAGGAGCCGCGTGGCTGGCTTTCATGATGCAGGACCCGATTAAGGATGGCGGTGCGGCATTGACGGGCGCATCGTAAAGGTGCCACCTTTCTTTTTCGGTTCCTTTGATTGCGAGTAGTTTAGTGAGTAAATCTACTCTATCGGCGGGCAGGTGGAAACGATCCCTACGGTTCAAGGGAGGATGACCTAATTAGTACAGTAATACTAGCGATGATATTATGTTTCTGGACACCTGGAGCATGTATTGAGCGTTGGAAACCTGCATCAACGTTCCAATTCGTCTGTGTCTTGTTGTCTGCATGTCTAAGGGCGATAGAACCTGAGCCACGTGCAGAGCAAAGTGGCGCTGGGCGCTCGGGCCAGGAATGATGGAACGCTCGCTGTAGCCGAGTCGCCATTCCTCCTTGCACATTTGACAACACCCTCTCATCGCACTCACCCACATCCAGTCTTCAACGACTAGGGATATTCGAGAGACCCTTCGCAGTTTTTCTCCGAGCACGCTCTCTGAACGCGGCATACCAAATCGCCGGCCAAAACAGTCATAGGCAACCCAGACGCCATCTGCACATCTCGCCAAGAGTACTATTCATAGGTACTCTCTCACGACTCTTCCATACCTTTTCTCGAAGATAGCAACCTTCAACAATCATAAGTACGAGAACTCGAGACGCTCTATACGCCATTCGTGAGCCGAAGATCATTCCCGCTCGATCGAAGTTCAAGGGAACGCTCCACCACATCACACTACAGGACAAGACGAGATCACTGGCTTGATATTGAGTGAACAATCAAAAGCGATCGTCGTATCTGTCCTGGAGGGCGAGGAGGAGGGGCAAGGAGAAACCCGAGAGAGCCTTGAGGTACAAAGCAGCAAGAGGTGGGCGTGCCGAAGCCGGCTCGAAAGAGTTTGAACGGGCGATTCGGATGGTTCACACGAGCGATGGATCCGCAAAGCCAGACTTTCACTCCATACAGCAGTAATAACGAGACGTGGCGGCTGCAGTCTGATATCGTCCGGTTCCAGCAAGTGCAGGCGGAGCACGCTGAGCGCATTGCTCGTCTGGAGCGGCGGCAGGAGGACGATGCGCGCATGAAGAGTGTTTGGGGTCAGACATCGCCGTTTCCGAGCGTGTTGAGTGGCACGCTGCAACAAGGTGAGATGGCATTTTTACCTGCTTATATTTGCGCGAGGGACTGACGTTTGCTTGCAGCTCCATACCAACACCCGCCAGCGGATCAGTTTCGCAACTTCGACGACGAAACCAACAACCTGATGAGCAGCCTGCACCTTGACCCGGAGGAAGAGCCGCGGAGCAGAGGCAATGGCGCTGCCTCGCGGGCGAACAGCGTGCGCTTCGACGAGACCGCGAATCAGAACCACTTCTCGCATTCCTCGCGACCTTCTATGGACTACATGCCAAGAGCTGGCAGCGGACTCGGAGGCCTTTCGATGAACGAGCGCACCACTTCGCACAAATCTGAAGGACGCGCAAGCTCGGTTCATTCGATGCGTTCTGCTGCGTCTGGACGCGCAAACAGCTTGAACTTTGAGACCACCTACGGCATGGGCGATTCTTCTCGCTCACCACTTGACACGCCTGTGCTTGCGCCGGGGTTGCTTCTTCTGGGCTCGGTTCCTGCTATCATCCGTTGCTGGATGAACACTAATTTCAAGCACGATGCACTTCTCTACGCGGCCGTTTGCACAGGATCGTACAAGTCGTACATTGACATTCGTTTGATACGGAAACTCGGCTTCGACGACGACATTGCCAGAGATGACGATGGTGCGCCGACAGTCGGGCTACCAGTGTACTTCCCCGAAGCTGTTCCACATCCGACTTCGTCTCGGTCGAGCAGTCCCGCGCCACAATTACCGACATTGACTGTCAACTTCCAAGTGGTGGATGCCAGTTCATACGAGGGCGACACCAAAGCCATACAGATTTTCATCGGCAGCGATACGCTCCGAGAGCACAGTGCCGATATCATGTTTTCATCGAACAGTTTGACGTTGTTCGATGACGAGCGAAGCAAGTTGAGCATTCCGCTTGTGCGACCAGAGAACGAGGCATCTTTCAAGAGCTTGTATGTCAGTAGTGGGAAATCGACGTCAACAAATCAGCCCAAGGCGGATTTGAGAGACCTCGCTTATCTTAACGGGATGGGTCAAGACAGCTCTGGTGCTTCGATCGCTTCGGCCACGGCCAGTCCGTTGCCATCGGCGAAATATCGTGTGCCGGGCACGTCGACTGCAGAGCCTTTGAGCGTAGAAGCTGCTCGCTCTGGTGCTGCTAGCTCCGACACCGCCAGTCGCCCGGTGAGCCGCCAGTCCAATATTTCCCGCCCGACTCTGAACCCAATCAACACGCAGGCAGAAAACGTGACCATGGAGCCTATCACTCAGACCCCTACACAACTGCCAAGTCAACGCATGGCTAGCAATTCCGCGACATCTTCTTCGAACTGGCGTCGAGATGCCCCACAACCACCTGCCAGCGTCTCCACAACATCACAACCCACGAGCACTCTCGACTGGGCGAGTGCCGGCAAAGCTCGCCAAGAGCCCGTGGCAGCAAACTCAGCTTACCAGCGCAAAGACACCGGCATTAAGGTCCTCAAGCCCAAGTCTACCTCCCGCACCTTCTCGAGCACATCCACCGCGACATCTACTGCTAGCCCAGCAGACGGCCGCAGCCGGTTCTTCGACGATGGCATCAGACGTAGCGGTGGGCCCGATGCGGGTACGGCCTCGGCTGTTGTTACATCTTCATCTCCTGCTTCTGCTACTCCTGCAGGAGGCAATCTGGCCCCGCCTAAGACACGCTCGAACCCTGTCGGTGGCGCGAGCGCATTCTCTTGGCTTAATTCGGGTGGGCTGGGGAAGTGAGGCGCTATATCGCTAGCTGGCCTTGAGGTGTGTTTGGTTGCTCTATGATGTTTTGTAGACTATCGGATGTTAGAACGACGATCCCTCGAAGATTCGAGAGCGAGTGTAACAATGAAGAAGAAACGATTGATCGCTCTACTTTGTCAAGCTGTGTGCGTCCCGTAGTGGGATACTGTGACGACTGGTGAGCTCATTGATCATGTTGAATCGGTAGATTGTTCTCGTGACCTGGAACTTCTACGGTGGCAGTCTGCGCCTCAGGGCCTGTTTTTTGACTCGTGGATTACCACGCCTTGTAGGACGGGGGTATCCTTCAACGCTTGTCTTGAACAAGCCACCAGTGGACCCACTTAGGGCGCAGTCGGCGCGCAACCGTTTGGCCGCGTCACCTGTTTCCATTGCTTGAACGCGAGTTACCATTATTGTTGTATTCGCTGCATGGTGGAAAACATCGATAGTTCGATGACCACCTGTATACTGACAAAATGATCGGAACATAAAACCCCGGCGCAAATCTAAGACTGAAGCAATAAAGCTCTCGCTGTTGATCTCTGGAAAACTATACCTTCTATGACGGGCGGGCTCATGAAGTAGAGGCCGAAGACTTCACTTCACGGCTAGTCTAGCGCTTGCTTCATTGCCGGCGACGCGGTCTTCGAGGGCTCGGTGTAACTACTACTACAATGGAACTAAGGCCTTGGTCAAGCTAATTGAGCAAGGCTTGGCTTGCCTCGTCAGCATCATCTCATACTAGACCTGCGCCATTGGCTCTGTGAACCACTGCTTAGCCATTGACGATGGCATGGGCTAATGGCCGGTTCCCCTTCGTCGCCGGGTATGTTCATGAATAAGTTTGCCAAGTCGAGCGACTCGTGGCCTACTATCCATCCTGGGAGTTTGTTGCATGGCTGAGTATACCACGACTACCTGGTTTCGTGCGGAGAAGGGCCTTCTTGCAGCGCTTTGCCCGTTGCGTTGTCGAGGCTTGTCATTGACATGGTCGTCTTGTTGGCTAGACGCGTACACAGCTGCGGCGATGAAACATGATGTAGAGATTGATGATGTCCTGGCCACGGCCCTTGAGACCAGGATGAGAGGTTTATAAAGGATGAGTAGTCCCTCTTGTCGGTCGATTCGGTCAGCAGCAACAATACTATCTACATTCGCTAGAATCATCCCATTCCTTATACCGACGATCTTATCCTTCGCTCACCATCTTAGATCGACGCTCATCGACCATGGCGCCAGTCACATCTCTATTGACCTTTGGTCTCCTCGCACTGCCTACGGCTTTCGCACACCCTGGCCACGACCTGACTGAGGAGGCTGCTGAGCGCGCGGCTTTCATGAAGAGGAGCCCCAACACCGTCCGCTCGTGTGCTTCTCAGCTCGAGCGCAGAGGCTTCTCTAAGGCTGCGCTCGCCCGTCGTCAGGCGATCGCCCAGAAGGCCCGAGTCAAGAGAGGTTTGAACAGTCCTCTCGTTCGTCGCGACTTTGCGGCTTACAATGTCTCGCACGAGTCGACCTCTGGTGTCACTTATGGCGACGATGAGACTCTTTTGTTCCAGGACGATTCTACGTGCATCCTGCAGCCAGAAGTCACTCAGGGCCCCTACTACGTCGATGGCGAGCTCATTCGCAGCGATATCACGGACGGCCAAGAGGGTGTTCCTCTCTATCTTGACATCCAGCTAGTCGACACTAGTTCTTGCGAGCCCGTTCCGGCTGTCTACATGGACCTTTGGCACTGCAATGCCACAGGAGTGTATTCGGGCGTCGCAGCATCTGGTAATGGCAATTCGGATGACTTGACCAACTTGGACGCAACGTTCCTGCGTGGAATCGTACAGACTGATGCCAACGGCGTTGCTCAGTACGAGTCGATCGTTCCTGGACACTACACCAGCCGTAAGATATCCCCTCAATCCTCTCTTCATCGCCCCTGCTAATTAGACTCGTGTCAAACAGGCGCCACGCACATCCACGTCCTCGCCCACAACGCCAACGACACCCTCATCCGCACCAACGGCACTCTCCTCGAAAGCAACGCAACCACCCACGCCTCTCACGTCGGCCAAATCTTCTTCGACCAAGCCCTCATCTCTCTCGTGGAAGCCACCGCGCCCTACAACACCAACACGCAGGAGATCACGCTCAACGCCGACGATCAGATCCTGAGCGAGGAAGCCGCGGACATGGATCCTTTCGTTGAGTGGGTGCAGCTCAGTGACGACATCTCCGACGGTATCATGGCTTGGATCAGCATTGGCATCGACCCTACTGCTGATAGCGAGATTTCGTCTGCTGCGACTATCTACAAGGACGGCGGCGTTGCGAACGAAAATTCTATGGGCGGTATGGGTGGTGGAGATGCTCCTAGTGGCGGCAATGCCACTGGTCCTGGCGGTGCTATGCCTTCTGGCTCTGCGCCGCCTTCCTAGAAGAAGGTTGTTTGTTAGGTTTGGGGATTTCTCAGATACGTTGGAAAGGTTTCTGGGAGCAGAGTCTCGCTGGCAAGGCCTGTGGATGTTTTGGTGGAGTGCTGAACGAATTGTATGTGCTGGCCGCCGATTGTATACATCTGCGCTGGAAGCGCAACTTTGGAAGGAGCAATGAGGTGTATAGCTGTGTACAGGAAGCTGTTGATTGGACTGTAAAGCTGATTCCCTCTCTTCAATCGGGAGGGTACACTCGGCCCATGGTATGCCGCACTGATTCGTATTTTTGTCTTCATTCCAATGCCTGATTGTGGTACTACAACAACTATTGGGAAATACTTGATTTGGCCAGGAAAGCGCATTGTCCAGGCATATGAATTGCCCTGTACACCCTGACAGCGTCGCCATATTTCCAATTCCAATCGTCAAGTTCCACACTGGACAACAAAAGAGTGGTCTGTCTATCAGCGAAAATCTTCATTCAGGGTATCAGACTAAACCAGCTATACGCGCAGCAAACCATTCTACACAGTGAACCGCACTTCCCTCTCTCCAAGAACCGCCGCACGCACTTGTAACACTGCCACTAATTCGAGCACAAACTCCTGCAGTACAACAACGTTGGTCAACACATGGTTCAAGCTCGCCGTTCTCTCGCAGCCATCCTTCTCGGTGTCAAAGCTGATCTTCTGCATGAGAACGTCAGTCGTAGACGGCGTTTCAGGCGGAGGCGGCTGGAAGATTGATCTCGATCCTTTACGGACATGTGAGGAAGCTTGCGAGGCCGCTCTGCTGCTGTCGTTGGTGGTTTCGGGCCGCTGTCTGGCCGGTGATGCGGCCGAACTGTGGTCGGCTGATGCGGTTTCGGCTGCCTGCTTACGCCCTCTCGCGGCAGATGATACACTCGAAGCGCGGCTTTGGCCGCGCTGTTGTGGTTTTGTGGTCACTGGGTGGAGGTGTGTTGGCATGGGACTACCGGAGAGTGAGTGTGGATCGGGGACCGGAGCATCCAGGCTAGCGGCCTGTAACATGTTCTTGCGACCCGAAATGAGCTGGTCGAGGTTCGGCACTGAGTCACGGACCGTTCTCAATTCATCGGCAAGCGTTTGCAGCACGCTGTAGATGATCGGTACCCGTGTTTCAGGCCATGCGGGACGACGTGACGCTTTTTGCAGATCTGATAGAACATTCTCCTCTTCTTCGTCCAGCAAAGACTGCCACGATTTCTTCGCCTCGGAGGCAGCGCCGTCGAAAGTATATTGGGCTGCATCCAGGGCAAACCAAATATCAAGGCGGATTTCGATGCAGGCAGCAATGGAGATCAGCACTTGCGTGAGCGCTAGGTTCACATCGACACTATTGGTGAAGAACGTCCGCAGCAATGCCGATACTAAGCGCATGAAAGTATCCTCTTGTTGCAAGGCGTACATGTTCACTGGCATCAGACTAGGAGAAACGCCATAGTCTGGTGACGACAACCCAAGAGCTACTTGCGCCTCAATGACAAGTCGAACATCTTCGGCAAGGCCGGAGTATGCCTCATCTAGGCCGAGCTCGTGGAGTGAAAGCGCCAACTCACTGTACTTCTCGACTTCCAATTCTTGGGCACCAACCGTGCGAGTGGCGCCATGATTCGATGCCTCATGCGATTTCAGCAGAGTACCGAATGCATACTTCTTCTGGCGATTGATGATTGTGGAAGCAAGGCTGAGCGCGGCGTACACCGTCGAGCTGTTGTTCGAACTGAGACTGTTGGAGATGAGATCGATAAGGTTGAACAACGTTGGTTCGACTGCATCTTCGGCATCTTCTGTAGCTGCGAGCAGCATCAAACTCTGTCTGCGTTTGACTGCCGTTGGCGAGCGCGGCGGCTCACTTGGCCGGCGCTCTGGTTTGACGCCGATGTCTGCGGGTGTAGGAGCATCTCGAATGGCCAATAGATACGCCAGGATGTTGTGCACCAGATCAGGATAATCGAGCGCAGCGAGAATGGTCGTAACATAAGTGAGTACTGCAACCGAACTACCACCATCTGTGTCACTTGACTGTAGGATAGAGGGGTAGAGTAATTGCTGTAGGAAGAGGATCTGGAAATGGTCAAGCAGAGTTTGCTTAACCTCTGCGCTCCGGCAATGGTCCAACACATCTTGCCAAAATGCAAGGTAAGATAGGAAGGTGGTCATGTGAGACTTGTGCCTCTCCGAGAAGGCGGATTCTGCCGTGGCACGTGGGTGTGTCGTGGTGTAGTCGCTCATAGCGAGTACAGCAGGCAGAGTCGCGTCTGGGTGGAGAATACTAAGCTCGCGACTGAGCTGGCTGTACAATGCCCCTAGTCCTGATGCCATGAGAGTGGGTAGATCGCTTGATATCACCCAATTTTCCAGGTCGACGGAGCGGCCCGTGGCCTCGAAAATATACAGCAGTCCTGTCCGGGCAAAGTCTCCAATTCTCCCATCGTGGTGTACTCGGTCAATGAGCAGATAGCATAGAGGGAAGTCATCCTTCTGGCTTATTCCAACAAATCCCTTTTTCTCCTTGACACTGGTGTAGTCCAAATCTGGTTTCGCAGATGAAGCAAACCAGACTGGCAGAATGGCTGGCTGCAGACGGATCTTGGCCGCGACTGTGAAAAGTAGCTCCAGGATCACAGTCTCCGTGTCGAGCTCAAGCAAGATGTTCCCGGTATCCACAACTCTTGTGACCAGACGCATCAGGCTCTTAGCGAAAGGCTGGCTTGACAAGAAATCCTCCTCTTCGCTGTCCACAAGAGTCGCCAGCAACGTGATTGTCGAGTGTATGAGCCCTTCATTATGGCTAACTATCGCCGCTCGGGTAATGGTAACGTAGATCTGGTTGGACGCCGCATATTGCAGGCAGAGGTGCGGAGCTGGCGCTCTCGACTCATCTCTTATGAGCTGTGACAGGCGGCCGAAGAGCTTCTTGAGCTCATCAAGGGTGACTGCCTCTTTGGCGAGGTTCCTTGGTCGGTTGCATAGCTGTTGGACTGTCGTGTACGCTTTCTTAAAGCGTGCTAGACGGGCTCGCGGGTCATGAGTATGTTGAGGTGGGTTTGGTTTGGGAGTGTAGGAGCCTCCTATCAGCCGCGACCAGAAGTCCATATCCTGCCTCGTCGCATGTTGACGCCGATGAGGGTCGAGTGAAGCGCGTGTCTAAAGGATCAATGGTGCGGGATTCAGATGTCTAGCGCGGGCGATCAACGTCTGCTCAGGGCAGGCAGGTGTGCAGGGTATTACAACAACAAGAACAACAACCATTGGAAACTCTACATCTATATCTTTGTCGAACATTCGAATCTACACTGTACGGTAGGACACGACAAATCCCAAAATGTATGCTTAATCTTTGTGCCAGAAGGAGAGCAATCACTACACAATCTCGACTTGGTCTGGACTGAGGCCACCATGCTCGAGCGGAAGGCAACCCTTTCTATCCCTGCTAGGCGCTTTTAAAGCTCTAGAAACCAGGCAATTGTGCTATTACTAGTGTGGCTATGCTCATTTTCCGACAATTCCTGGACCTCTTGACGGAATAAATGCAGGCAATCTACTATGCAGGCACGAGTTGCGGCATTCGCTTGGAAGAAGATCCTATAGGTCACAGAGACGAAGGCAACCAATAAATATGGATCTGCAGACTCGGCGCTTGTAGAGCGTACCATGTTTCCCAATCAGACTATATCGCAGGCAACGCAGGTTCCAAGACTGGAACGCCCTTCAAATGACACATGAACTATGCTTAGAACCAACGACAACAGCTTGTTCTAGTGGCGGACCTGCAGGCCGAATATGTGTGTAAGCATGTGTTTTGGCTACATGCGCGTGTTGCATCTGACGACAGCACACATCATGTTTCGAAAGTGCCGGATCATCAAGGCATTCAGCACTCAGATTGAAACACGGGTATGCATGGCTTTCCAACGCAGCCCTCTGCGCATTGCTCTGAACCAGTTTGCCTTGCGATTAGCAAGGCAAGAAAATGAGGTACAGCAAAAGAGGCGACGAGGCGCTTGCTTTCCTGCACACCGGATCCGCCATCGCAGCCGTGAGGTCGTAATGCCACGACAACGAAACTTGGATGGTTCGCTGTACGATTGCCATGTCGGGACGGTCTTCTCATAGGCAGCTAGCCTAGCACTGCTCGTTGTCCGCAGAACCGATGCCCACAAGCCTACATCCCTTCGATCCCACATAGCAGTCATTCGGATGATATGCGATCGCTGATGTAAGGAATCAGGACGAACAGCCACAAATGGTCGTTCTATACCAGGGAGTAGCGTGCTCAACCGAAGCCTCAGTGTGACTCCAAGCCCATCGTCTGCGGTGAAGGTACATCTGAGGAAACCATCGGGAATAGCCTAGAGTTCCAGTATCTCCAAAACCACGCGCCCAACCCTCCAGCTCACAGCGTCGAATACAGCGCTAATGCATTCTGACTTCGCACCTTGATCTCCGTGTTCCAAGACCAATCAAATGAAGACCCGCCATGCAACTTTGTGTACGCCACACATCTTTTCTTCATGCGAGGCAACCATTTGTGCGACCGTGCGAGTCAGGCACCTAGTTGCCCACGCCTCCAAGCCTCTGGGTTCGCTGTACGACCACAGGCCGCAAGTGCAACGTAAGAGGGCAGCAACAGTAATTGACTACACCTGTGGTATTTCACAGATGCGACAGGTACGCATACGCTAAACTCTTTTCACGATCTGCAGCTTGTATATTACCTGTTGTCCTCGAAGATAGCCGGCGCACTAATACAAACCTTAGGGACACTGTGTAGGTCGCACATGCCTACCTGCTAGTCTCCCAATCCTTGAACACGATCGGCGATAGCTCCGAATCTCGTGCTCTTTCAATAAATTGGTTGTTGCCTTAGTGTGATGGCACGACGCCATGCCGAAACACCAGACGCCCCATGCCCTGTTCCCTGGGATTTAGCTTGGGGTCTGTGGACATGATCTTCTACTTGTACACCAGGCTTGTAGCAGTTTGTCTTCATGCGCCTGCGTCATTTCAAACTGAAGGATGGGATGAATATCTCGCGGGTTCTGTGGCAGACTGCGTCAATGCTCGAGTTTGCCTTCTGGACATTACTACTCGCGTGATATTTCTTAGCAGCGTGAGTAGACTCAAGCCTATTTGGAGACTGAGCGCCATTCACTCACACCTGCGGTGAATGCTTTGGAGTTTGCCTTGATTTCGAAGTGCTGCAAGATTTTGTGTGCATCTGTAAGTGCTTGAGAGACCTGCAGCATGTTCCAGATAGGTATCTACACTGCTGTTGCTGTGACAGCCTGTGCACCTGCACTGCGTGATGCCCAGGTCAGATACTAATGGTACTCTCCATTGCTTTATATGTTAGCGAGTCGGCATTGGAACGAATGATACCTGACAGCTGGCACCCAATCTCATCATCAGAAAATCAAATCCACCAATATGGGGCACAACATGACGGAATGGCAGTTTATCGGCGTCGAACGATACATGAGCGCAGTTCAATAGTGGCTAGCCACCAGATTTGCATGTACCGCCGAGAGAGAATATCCTCACCCTGCTCGAGTTCGGATTTTCTTTCGCGTGTGATGGGATGCATGGATGTGCAGGGCGGAAGGCTTCCTTCTCGGGGCAGAAGGAGGTCAACACCTGGTTAGAACAAGCCGGATGAGGTCCTTCAGGTATCGAAAGACTGCCACCAGGAAGTGGTCCATGGGTGGCTGACTGTTCGCGCTATCACAGCGTTCTATGATCACCAGATCTCCATGACAGTCAACCTACGTCAGGAGGAGGATTCAGCACAGCCCTCGTGGTCGCATGGTCACCCATCGAAATGTATTTTGGTATCAGCATCGCCTTCGATCGATGTTGAGGGCGATGATGATAGAAAGGCAGCCACCAAGCCAGATTGAGGCGCGATAAATCCAGGGCGGATACCTGCCACGAGGTATCCTGTTTCTGTGGAAGTTGTTTGAAGTTTTTCCAGAATGATTGAGCACATGCTTGTTGGTGGTACATGGTCAAGGGCTGCCGCGTTCCCTAAAGTACTCTGGTCTGCCAATATTGGAGAAGCGAGGTCCAGTGGTGTGTTCGACAGAAACGCCGCATGGCGACCGACATATAGGCAAAAACTGCGTGGGATGATGCCGTGCAGCCAGAAAGGATGGGCACGGGTCTCTAGTCGGTACACGACACTGATGGCATTTTGTTGGTTAGAGAGAGGGTGGGGTGATGTAGCGGCCTCTTGCATCATGCAACTGTGAGGCCGCCCTTTTGCGTCCAAGAACCGGCAAATCGGGACCGCACCCCGTGATCCGATGCAGAGCATGAAAACGAGGCAAATTCTCAAGGATCTGTGAGATGATGATGATGCATGACCATGCAACAGCTTCCCTCTCACATATAGTATCAGCCCTCCACCAGCCACTGGTGTAAAACGGGATATTCTCCGGTAGTAGCGCGCGCGGCTGGGGCAGCCTCACAGAGTCAGGCCAGGGATAGCCAAGATGGCCTCTGAGTTCTGTTGACTGTTTCGTGATGGTCGATCGTCGAGGCGAGAAGTTTGCCTTTTTTTATGTACAACGCGTGGACACAGTGGCGCACGCGCTCGGCTTGTGTGGTCCCACAGTGCGAACCAAAATCTCACCATGGGTGCAAGCACGAAGGCTGGCGCGGCCGCCGCCCCGCACATTCGACTTTGGCCTCAGTCCCTTGGTCGCGCAATCGGGATACAAGTCGTCGGTGCGCTGCTCTCCTACATTGGCCTGTTATATCGATCTAGTGCTGTTTTGAAGCCAACATTAACACCTTCTCCTAGGCATTTGGATTGGCGGTTCAGTCAGTGAGTTGCGATGGCCCAGAATCAACAATCAGGACGCTGACAGTTTCACCGATGAACGCGTTATTGAAGAAGGCTAACACGGCAACACGACCCTCGTATGTGAGATTGCCTTCGCGTCACATCTTATGTCTACATTCAAGGGCGTAATCCACTGTGGCATATAAGAAACATGTCTGACACGATTGTCGCCAGGCATACTTCTACGCAACTCTCCATAACGTTCCACTTTGCACCCGTACTGTTGGTCTATGCCGGTCATCACGAGAATGCTTCGAAGCCATCACGAACACGCCACGGATCGTCGACCACTAGCTCGTAGTACTTCGCAAAAAATCACCCATGGTTTTTCGCAGGCTCACGACCGCCAGCTCTGTCGACCAGGCTTCTACCATCAGCGTTGTAAATCGAATGGAGATGCTTCCGCCGGGTCCCGCTTTGAGGAAGCGGCGACGTCCGCGCCACCGTATGTCCGCCTGCTCTGCCTGTGCAATGAACTTGTCCGGAGGCCGCCACGGTCCACGGTTGCCTCCAGTGTCCGCAAGGCATCGTTCATCCAAGGCTGATTATCGTGCATCGCAGGGAAGCTCAATATAATAACTGTAGTGACTTCGGCATCGCGCGACTATGCAGATCTCCAAGTTCGTCGTCTCGCAGCTCGTCGCCGCGTAAACTTACTCCTGAGTCGGATTCGTCGCAAGATAGCATTCCAGCATCGTTGCCTGCCGCTGCCGCAAGGCTCCGCATCAAGCCAAACTCGCCGTCGATGGAACAAATCCTCTCTAGCAGTTCCTCTGGCCTTTCCAAACGACCTGCCACGGACGACCCATTGGATACGAAACAACGCAAGCGCTCTGAACGTTACAAAGGAAGCAGAGTGTCGGCAAACAACAGGCAGCATAAGACGTGTAAAGATGACTATGCACCTCGCATCGCATGTCATCCACATGACTCATGGAAATCACATGACCACCGCCGAGCGACAGCATCTCCTCAAGCACTCGCACAGGATGACGCCTATATCAACTTGACCAAACGACATGACACTGTGATGGGAAACCTTTCGCCACCACAGAAGTTGCTCCAAAAGTCTGAAAGCTCCATCAAGCAACACGAAGTTCCCATGAAGCAAGAGGGAACGAAACGCGCAGACAGTGGCTACCAAGACTTCGAAGATCCAGCTTCTCAGATGATCCCTCAAGACTCCTTGCATCTGCGTGGCAAACAACGATGGTCAGGTATCGCGTTGCAGCCCGAATTCTCACCCATCTCTCAGGAACAACTTGCTGCTGAGGTCAAAGGTATATATGCTGGCTTAGTAATGGTAGAGGCCAAGTGCATAAACATCGACGCTCAGAAAGCATCCCAGCCCAACGACGAACTTAGCACTGAGCAGTGGCAAGCCCTTGTTGCCTTACACAGGACACTGCTCTATGAGCACCATGATTTCCTTATGGCAACGCAACATCCCTCAGCTAATCCTGCCCTTCTCGGACTTGCAACAAAGTACTCGATGCCAGCACGCATGTGGAAGCATGGCATCCACGCTTTCTTGGAAGTCTTGCGACACCGAAGACCACACTCGCAAGAGTACATGCTGGCTTTCATCTATCTTGCATACCAGATGATGTCGCTGCTCCTCGAGACGGTACCTGGATTCACAGACACATGGATCGAGTGTCTCGGTGATCTCGCGCGATACCGCATGGCTATCGAAGAAGACAGAGAGATCCATACAGTCTGGGGAGGCGTGGCAGGGCGCTGGTATGTGAAGGCAGCTGATCGTCACCCACGAGTCGGGAGACTGTACCATCATTCCGGCATTCTCGAAAGGCCTTCTTTGCGCAAGTTCTATCTTTATGGGCGCGCGTTGACTTCTGTATTCCCTTTCCTTAACGCAAAAGAGTCGTTGAGCACGCTGTGCACTCCCATCGTGGAAGATGAGCATGCACTTCGTAAAGGCAGTGAATCCGCGGATGCTCTAGTAATCTGCTTTCATGCGAGGAGTTTCCTTTCACAGAAAACTGAGCTCGTTGGTCAAGCCTGCAGCGCTGCACTGACGATGCTCGAAGCTCAGTCCGAATATAGCATAGGTGCATTTGGCGTTCCTCTGGCAGTGACGAATATTTCAGCTCTTCTCGGCTTCGGATCACCAACCAGTGTTTACCGTCATTTGTTTGACACTGCACTCAATCAAGACACTCTGGACTCGAAACCCCCACGAGGCCATTCTTCTGCTCTACAATCTGCCAGCAGCTTCGCTGCTCTCGGAATCGACAAACTTCAGCGTCCAGCAGAGATCATCTTGGACTTCTGCTATCACTCCTTTAACAGCATCATACGACGGACGCCACGCAGAGAGAACCTCCCCACCCTACTTCCCTATGTTCATGTCATGCTAGTATTCATCAGAAGTCTCCATACGTTACGTTCTCGGCTTTCTTCTGACGACAACGCCACCAACACTCTCAACGAGATTCTTTCGCCTGACCGCCTGGACTGGTCAGCACTTGCAAGCTTCCTCAACCACATCGCAAAGTTCTTCCCCGTCTCGTCTCGCACCGAGTCCTTCGCAAGCGGCGAAACTTTCCCGACCGACGGCATCCCGCTGCTCGAGGACTACATGATACGTGGACTGGTCTGGGCACAGTGGTACTTTTCGCCTGACTGGTTCAAAAACATCGAAGACGATGACGGATCGCGCAGCCTGGAAGACGACGACAAGAGACAACACCGTGCGGCGAGAGTGCAGTACCTTGGCATGGTCCTGGCTGCAGAGCCTAACCACCTCCGCTATGATCGCGTCACGAGGCAATTCTCCACGGTCGTGTCGCTGGAGGTTGACGAACTCGAGTCTACCACACTGTCCCTCTCGTCGATGTCTCCTCGCAGTGGCGGCGATGCATCGATCGAGAGCGACTACGTGATTGTCTCGGGATCTTCACCGAAGCATTCACCTTTCATATACGCGCAGGAGGCGGGCTCTTTGAATGGAGTTGGCTCCAAGCGAGAGAACAGGCAGCAGACGTCGGCGTCGAAGATGAGGAATCAGTCACGCACGGAACCCTGCATCGGCATTGTCGATCCGGATGGGATGGGTGCTTTCTGACGTGTGTGGTGGCTATTGCGTTTGCGTGAATGTCGGATTTGGTCGGTTCATGGTTTGGTAATCTGGCGCTTGGGACTGTGGCGTCTCAAAATGAGTGATGTCGTGACTTTAGATAGCTCTGTAGATGTGTATCTAGTTACTGTGCATACTCAAATGAGAAGTATTATGATGTTCACCAAAAAACGTACAGGTACCTGTATCTGTTTGTAATGCATGGTTGTGTGATTGTGCTAAAGTATCAGCTCAGCCACAAGATCGTTCGTTCCATCGCTGGTCAGCCAACTCCACTCGTCGATCACAAGCCAGCCAGCACCGAGGCCGAGCCCTAAACGCGACAACCATCATTGCGCAAGCACTGCCGCTTTCTTCCTTCCAACATCCCAAAAACCACACCCGACGGACCATCAATACCGCAAAAGACGTACAATTGATACCACCGTACTCCCCTGCTTAGGAAACACGCGATTGGCTTGCGCGCAACACCCAAACCGCAAGCATGCCTCCAGTCCGTACGTACCTCACCATCCTTCCTCCTTCTCTGCGAACACACACTGAATCACCTCCATACAGTCCCCGCTAAGCGCGCAGCCGGCACACCACTCGCTCCCAGCGTCGAAAAAGCCTACTACAGAAAATGCATCCAGCTCAAGCGCCGCCTGAATGAAGTCGAGGCCGCCAACGAAGAAGCCAGAACCAGAAGAGTGCGCCTCGACCGCGCGATCATGAAGATGAGGCTGGAGCGGGCTTTCTTACTGGAGCAACTGAGCAAGAGGGTGGAGCCGAATGTTGAGGGTAGCGATGCGAGCGGAGAGGAGGGCCCGGGCACGGTAGGTTCTTGAACCTCGTCTGGCTAAGGATATCAAGCTGGTGGGTGAGAGGACGGCGCCGGAGGGTATATGTGTGCTTGCACAGCGGCTGATTGAGCCCATCTGTTAGCCTCCTCCGGACCATCCTCATCGCGATAAGCGCGGTGCTTCCCAGATTGCTTCACCTGATACTGGACGTGCTGCTTTGCCTTTGCCTCCTCCTTCGAGACACGCGACTCGTTCTTCTTCTGGCGTACAAAGGCGCGATTCAAATTCTGGCAATGGCGTAATACAAGACGGCGAAAGGACACGGGCTGCAAGGACGACAATAGAACGACGGACGAGCACACTTCACAACATGCACCCACCAGCACGAGATCCTTATGCTGCAGGCCTACCGTACGCGTCAGATGCACGATGAGATTGGTCAAGTTTGGTTTGAAGGTTCAGACGAGCGAGGGAATGTGGTGCCGTGGGGTTTTACTGTTATGGAATTGCTTTTGGGACTTTTGAGCGTGGAGTTTCACAGATGACTAGTCTCTCTGGGATGATAATTGGCTTTTGCCATGTTTTTTTGATAGGAGAATCAATGCTGCTAATGGTTACAAACTTACATTTCTTTTCGCAGAGCTACGGTTGGCTTCAAGCGCCACACGACAACGCTGGGTCGTGCCTTCCTTCTCTAACTCCAATTCAGCTTCACCGGTCTGCTGCCTGGAGTCGCGCAATTGACCTCACCTCATCCAAGCTGTCTGACAATTCATCATCCGCTGTTCATCCTCTACTCACACTTCCTCCACTCATCCCCTACGACAGCGAGCCTCGCACCACCCCTTATCACTCACCTCGAAAGGCACGCCAGGCACACCAAACACACACGCAACAATGCCGTTCAAGTCCGACATTCAGGGTCGCGTCTTCGGCGAAGGTGTTTTCGAGAATGATGCCGCCCTCCGCGCAGTCGCCTACCTCGACGAACTCGGCGGCGTCGACAAACTCAAGCCGCTCAACCTGGCCAATGGAGACAAAATCACTTACTCGGTTCACATCAAGCAGTTCTCTTCCACCGAGGCTGCTGAGAAGGTCTGCAAGCGCTTGGACTCGGGTGTCTTGCACAAACTCACGTCCAAGATGGTCGCCAACTACTTCAACCCGCTTTCCATCGACGACTACACCTGCTTTGGGTATGTTCCAGTCATCCTGAGAGCCTGCGCCATGAGCCACAGATGCCGCACTTTCTACGACGCCCCGGGCTACCGCATGTTCTTCAGCAAGTACAAGAAGATGCTCATCGGCACTTTCGAGACCGCACCCTTCATGGATGCTGCCAAAGAGCAGATGAAAAAAGCGTTGCTCGGACCCGATGGCTTCGAATCTGGCACTGCGATCGACCTCGCGCACTTCGCTCGCCCACCAAACTACTCGCCTCCCAGTGACAACAATCCTTGCATCGGCCTGATAATCAGAGGCGTGCCCGCTGGCTACAAGTCCAAGTACAAGCACGGTGAC
The DNA here is from genome assembly GCA_023634325.1 of Cladosporium cucumerinum. NCBI lineage: Eukaryota > Fungi > Ascomycota > Dothideomycetes > Cladosporiales > Cladosporiaceae > Cladosporium > Cladosporium cucumerinum. Next base: position 1,176,697 of record JALDQA010000010.1, on the reverse strand, counting down.
GGCCAGAGCATGCCTATGACTGGGCCTTGCTCAAAGGGAGACATGCATTACTCCGACGACAAGAAGCTGTGCGGAGGCTGTGAGATGTACCACGGAAAATCACTCGTCTGTTCACGCTGCAAGGACCAGGTCTACTGCAGCAAGGCCGGCCAGCGCAAGGACTTCAGTCGTCACAAACTCGTCTGCCGCACGCCGGAGGATGCCAAAGTGATGATGAGAGACGAGATTCCAAAGTGGATCAACACGTTCTACGTCAAGGCTGGTAATGCTTCTGGCGGCTTTCCTGGCATGGCTTCGATGGCCGATCTTGCGAACAGCTTCGGCGTACCGGCCGTCGTTCGCTGGGGCGCTTAGTTCAAGCAACGCTAGATGGGCATGGTGCTAGCCGGAAGACGAAGTTCGGCTGGCTGGTACTAACAAGGTTCGATCGCTGCGGGCCTGTGGGTGCCTGGGAGGGCTCTCCACGCTTGGGTCTCGACATGGAGTGTCATGAAAACCGTTTGTATTATAGCTCAGGTACTAATGTACCGTCCTCATGTGAACTGCTTCATTCTCATGGTTTGCGGTTATGTTCACCAATGCCGTTCTCCTAACATGAATAACACTGGTCGATTAGCTCAGTTGGTTAGAGCGTGGTGCTAATAACGCCAAGGCCGTGGGTTCGACCCCCATATTGACCATCGATATCTTCTTTTGCCTTTCTGATACCGCTCCCATCTTTTTGGTCAAATGTTCGTACATCGCAGATTGTCGTGCTGACACAACACAGCTTGCACCGAGTACATGACTACTTTGCGAATGCCTCGATCCTAAGCACTGGACCGCATCGGATGAACGACCCTGGCCCCTAATGCAACACTCCGGATTATTGATGCGTCTGCAAACGAGATGTCGGGGGCCATTCGCTGATTGAGATGGTCCACGTCGATACTCTTGCATCCAGGGTGCTCTGGCGTCCATGGAAGCTACTGCCATCGTGCGTCCCGGAGGCCGAGGTCCTATACCACAGGGCCTATACCACAGGGCCTATTCCTCAACATTGCTTGAAAATAGCAGCGGGCTCTCTGTAAATCTGTCCCAGTCGATCATGACCAAATGGAGACCACTTCACTGGAACTCATCGTGGATATCAGAACGCGATAGCCAATCGCTTCGCGTTTTGTGTTTCTAGCAAAGCCGTCACTTTCGTCCATGACTTCAATATAAGCAACGCAGGAACGCGAACATGTCGTTCGCTTCACTGTCTACGTTCAAGTCCGTAACTTTTGCTGGTGCCTGCTTGCCTCTCTCCTCCCGCCTCTGGCTACCTCATAGAGTACTACATAAGACCGCTTTCTTGATGGGGATTTCCTTTGTCACCAGCACCTTCAACACATCTTCCCGCCGACCAGATAGCCACTCACCGCACGCTAACAGTCTCTCGCAACTCACATATCATACTACAAGCACAAAGCAATACATATCAAGACACCGACATACCACTCACATCGCCGTCATGTCGAAGGTGGGACTGAAGAAGAAGACGAGGGCAGAACTGAGGGCGGAGGAAAGCGACTGCTGGTGCGGTAACCCGGACCCGTATGTTCTCTCCTCACACCTAACTTTCCATATATAATGCTGATTACGTCAACAGGAACGAGACCGTTCTGTGTGATGCTAAAGAAGGGTGTCTCAAGTGGTACCACTACAAGTGCGAGGGTTTCACCTTGTTCGACCTCGGAGACATCAAAGAGTTCATCTGCAAGGGCTGCCGCGACAATAAACTTGGTAAAATGACGTACAAGGGCTATAACCCTGCGGCCGAGCTCCCGGACGACGCAGTTCAGAATGACGACGAGAGCGATGGAGAGGACGACGAGGACGTCGACGAGTACTTCCCGGTGAGCGAAGGCCAGGATGACTCTAACGGCTCCGACTCTGACAGCGAGTCTCGCAACGCGAAGCACGACTCGAAGGACTCTGAGGGCAATTCTGATGGCTCTGAGAGAGATTCCGACGACTCTTCTGTTGACTACCAGGAGCCCGTCACCGCCAGCCGGAAGCGCAAGAACGCTTCACAGGCTGCCTTGAAGTTGAAGGTCCAGAAGACGTCTGAGCAGTCAGCGTCCGGCTCGCACAAACGTCTCGCGTCCGGACGTGTTGCTTCGACTCGCCCAGTCGGCAGACGTTTTCAATTGACGGAATAAACGCAGTCAGACGTCTCCTTGACACCTGCCTCAAAATCTTGGTGGAAGTACAGAGGAAGAGGAGTGAGATTGACGAGCTTTCCGGTGTCTTGGGTTGCATTCTGGCCAAGTCCGGGTCTTCCGATCGACCTGTGGCAGTCGTTCAACTAGGTCTGGCTGAAGCATTCAGACTCAGTCCAGCCGTGAGGCTATACTGATTCGGAACCTCATCAATGCACTGCTTGATCGAGGGTCTACGAAATTTGGCTGAGTACAGCATGGGTACGGGTACGTGGACATGATTGCTTGGTTTCTCGTTTACATTGTTTGCGTATTGTATGGTTAAGGGATCACTTTCGTTTCTGTTGACTGTTTGGGGCCCTCGATAGTGAATGTTCGTGTAACGTCATCGTAGGGGAAGCTGGACAGTAGGGGAAGCTGGACAGTAGGGGAAGCTGGACAGTCCGTGTAAATATGATACTGCCCTGAGGATATTTAATCATACACTGGGTATATTTGGTCCTGCCTGCGTACTGTCCAGCTTCCCCTACTGTCCAGCTTCCCCTACAGTAACGTTATGATGAACAATTGTTCCTTATTCTGTTAGTAGTTCCGGAGATGGTTATCACGAGCCCCACTTAGCGATGTGTAGCAGTTGCAGCATAATTTGCTTAGCACATGTCCGTAGTCATGAAAAATATTCCAGCCATCGCGTTGCTCACGCTCGACTCTATAGCCTCACTCTCGCACAGGTCGAAGCCCAACTCCGTGTCGGATCACGTCAAGCCCCGCTCTGTCTTTGCCATTTGCTAGTGCTGGTGCCAGCTTGATAGCTCGTTCAAGAATCCGCTCTCCCATGGCAGGGTCTAGCTCTGCCTCCGTATTGCCCACTTGGTAGCAGCCGCTAACGATTGTTCCACCTCCAGCAGGTCTTTGCATGATGTAGGTAGTCTCTTCCGGACCATCATCGATACTACTGACTTACGTAATACGCCCTGCTGTGTCATTCCTTAGGAGTACGACGTGGCCTCGTGCTGGGTAGACGGCAGAGTCTTGCACTCCTCCGAGTCTGGCAGCGCCGAGACCGGCACAGTTGACGATAACTGAAGTTACTCTACCGCTCGAATGTAATAGTCGAGTATCTGAGATGTCGTGAAGGACCGATCGCTCAACGACGACACCAGCTGCTATTCACTTTCCGAGCAAGTAGTGTAGATACTGGGGGGTGTTGATGCACACTGAGGTGTACGAAATACCGCTAGAAATACCTTCCGGTAGCTCCCCCTTGTCTAGTTGCCGAATTTACGGGGTATCAGCTTTCGTGTCGTTCATCGAATATCAGGATGTTAACGTACTTCTGGAACCACATCTCTGAACCACGGTTTGCTGGACAGTAACCCGGAGAAGCATTAGGCCGTGGCACTTTGAGCATCCTTCTCTCTGTTGTACACCACATTTCCTGCTTCTAGTCAATGATATTTATTCGAAAATATGGCTATCTGATATACCGTACCCTGTAGATAAGCACCAGCTTCGGTATCGAGTTGCAAAAGATAGTTCGGCATCGCGCGGGGGCAGCGATCGACGGCATCATGTTCGCCGACGGAGTTTGGCCGATAGCCGTACACATCGATGTGATTAGAGACGAGTATCGATTATTATAAACCATGGATCAGCTATTGTCCAAGTTCTCGAGACACCAACTTTCTGGGCGATTTGGTGGCGTTTCTTGGCAAGCGTGACCATCCGATCCTCGACTTGAACTTCAAAGTGATATGTGGAAGATCTTGGAATTGTGCATCCAATTTCAAAACATCCGATGGAGCTAGATAGAGGCGTCGCCGCTCAGCCCGTACAAACGCGTCGTTACACGAGCAAGTCGCAGCGAGCGTGCGACTCCTGCAAAGAGCGCAAAAGCGCCTGCAAGATCGAGGGCGGCGCACCATGTCAACTCTGCTCCTACTACCAACGAGAATGTACTTTCAACAGAGGCTCTAGCGCACGAAAGTGGCGCGCTCTTAGCAATACAGATACTGGTGTAACTTTGGCACCGCTGATTGCGACCCTCATCTGTGGAGTCTGCGACAGGCTTTCGCGTGACAAACCAGCCAGAAATACTAGCGTCTCGCGTGCTGGGCACCCAGAACTCTGAACCGGCGGCTCAGCCGAATGATATTGAGGTATTTCCTGATTCGAGCGACCATATCCTGGTGGAAGAACCGTATGGCGAACTACAAGCAGCGGTGCCACCTTCTGGTGATCTCTTTGGCCCATTTGGTGATTGGTTCGCTTCGCCGAATCTGTTGATGGATGGTAATGGAGACTTCGAGGTATCCTCACAGCTCCCCATCCAATATGACCGATACTGTGGACTCACCGGCGACATGGATCCGTATCTCCTCCGCCTGTACCGCTTCAATGAGCGCTCAGTGTTTTCCTTCAAGAAACTCACGGTACGGTCGATCGATGCTGGTCGTCTGCCTGTTCAGTTTCTGCAACCCATCAAGGACGAGTCGGAGATTACGTCGCCCGTTCTAGATACAGATGATGTTTCGCGCTCGGAGCTAGAGTCTATTGTCCCGCAAGTTGTAGGCGTTCGACTTATATCGCTGTAAGTCACACACAGCCTCGTTGAAGCACTTTCTACTTACCATCTTCAGGTTCCAGCAATTCATAGCGCCTCAATTACTATTAGTCGTTGCATGGGAGTATCTGCACCCGGCCACGGCGTCAGTTCCATTGTTAGCGGCTATGTACTACATTGCACAGAGCTTCACAGCCTTCGACGACTATCTATGTATCCAGATAGCGTACGATCTGCCGCCTTCAGAGGACCTATGGGATTTCATCATGAATCGGGTGATCCACAAGAATAGGCAAGCGTCGGTAGGCCTCTTATAAGCCGTGCTCGTTCTGACCGCAGCGTCCGCGGAAGACGTGCTAGAGCCAAATTTCGAGCAAAGACAATCGCTTGTGAACGACGCAAATACACTAGCACAGGCATTAGGCTTGTGTCATGACACTGGATCGTGGTCTATATCCTCGGCAGAGAAAAGGTCATGTAAGAGGCTATCATGGAGTCTAAGAATCGTGGGCTCGTGGAATGCTGCGGTCAGTGGTCGACTGAGCTATGTCTCAGAAGACGACTGGCTGGTACAGGATTTGATGCTTGAAGACTTTACCGCTTCAGAGATAGACATGGGCCAGGCTGCGATTGCACTAGAAATGGCGAAGCTGACTGAAAATCTTAGAGAAGTCACGAAGCAGTTATTGTAAGTTCCAGCACCGACCGCGAGCGTTCGAAGGGATTACTCATACCAAGCTAGTTCTTTGAAGGCAATTCGAACATTGAGTAACGACTTCCGACTCACAATACGCACTGCTCAAACTTTGATGGAGAAGCTCAATATTTGGCAGACACAATTTTCCTTGAACTGCAACGACAAAAACAGCCACCAAGTCGGCCATACGGCGCCCGCACAGCTTGCATCCCACTATACCAGAACGCTCATCATACGTGCCATCTACCGACCCTTCTGCACATTCAATAGCATGTTCACTACGCAAGCCATTTGCCTGATAAACCCTGAGGTAGAGGCCTACGCTCACTTCCGAGTTGCAGCGAAGATGGCTGCAAACAAGTTCACAGATTTTGCACGGGACCTCGGCGACAGACAGATCCGTGCATTCTGGCCATTCTGTAAGCCGTAATCACCGCATGATTGTGTAGATGGACGCTGATGTCAATAGGGTGCACTGGAGTATAGGCGACCATGTGCAATCTCTGGCTACTGCTGTACTCGTCTGCCAGGACTCGCACAGAGCGCGATGAATGTCGGGCGGGTTTGGATGACTCCCGCAATCCCTTGCGACTTCGCGCAACTTCGTTTCCGATACTCCAGTTTGCTCTACTACGAGTCAACAGCTTGTTTTGGAAAGGATTGGATGATGTTGTTGATACAGATCGAAGCTGACGGGGAACCTAATTGCCACGTGCAGCTTCACCGCTTCGATGCCACGTACTCAGCGGGCAGCATGTGACAACAGACAAGAGTGAGGCCTGAAGGTACCGCAGGTGCCAGGTTCAGACATTATGACGGTTGGTTCCTTCACTTGGCTATGAAGGGTTGCTTCTTCCCCACCACCGTTAGCAGGAGACAAACACTACTACATGTACCTCGCCCTCAAACAAAGTTTCCACACGGCACCTACCACGCTATCAAACTACAAACACACAAAATGGCAACGACTTCGACCGAGCCCACCTTCACCAGCAGTGTGCCCTGCCCGGTCGCAACGCTTCCGGTTGAGCTCCGCGAGATGATCTACCATCACTACTTCAACCCCATGGAGGCCTCAAGGTCGCAGCAGGTCAGAACAGACTACTACTTCGATGATGGCGAAATGCGACAGTTCGACGAGCCCAACCAAATCAGCGATTTGTAAGACCTCAGGCCCTACTTCAGCATGCTACACGTCAGCTCTGTTGTCCGATCCGATACAGCGGCCACGATCTGCAAAAGAGTATTCACGAACCTCTGGTTCCTTGTAGAGGTCGACAGCACACGCAATGATATCGAGCGCGCAAAAACTATGCTTGCGACAATTTCGAAAGCCAATGAGGATGTGAAGTTCGGCCTGCGGTTCGACTTCAGCGACTACAGTCGCGACGTGTTCTTGCAGTTCGTCGAGTCGATCCTCGACATTTTTGCCCCGGAAAGCGAACGATGGCCTGATCGCGATTCTCGCTGGTCATATCCAGAGACAGGAGGATTGAAGGACACAGAAAACCCAGACCAGAAAGTGGGCTATGGGGACGAGAGCAAGTACAAAGACTACCATCGGCTGTGGGTGTTCGGCACGCTTGCGAGATATGATTGGAGCGCCTTCGAGTTCACCCTCCCTTCCCCGACAAGAGCCCGCGCATCTGACGTCTCTCACTTGGATGCTTCTTACTACCCGCGCCAATTTTGTTGAGAACGACGGGGATAGTGTATTGGAGGACACAGCCGATGATGATGATGATGATGATTACGACGACGACGACGACAACGACGGCGGCGGCGACACGGGTCTGAATGATGGGAACGAGGTTATCGTACTCGACAACGATGACGAAGGCGGCGAGGGCGTGCTTTCTACAGAAGATGAAGACGAGAGCGGCTCGCTTGAGTCTGAAGACGAGTGACTTGTTCCCGAGATATTCAAGGAAGTCATTGCGGCCGAGTGAAACATAGTAGGAGTGTTATAACGAAATACTCGGAGCCTGTCTATGGCAAACCAAACAAGCCCTGACTCTCTACTATTTGCTAATAATCATTCTGTAGCTAGACCCATACCAAACCATTTAACCTTCAATGAACGATTTTCGCAGCAGCAAAAGTGAAGTCAGAAAACAGCGCACGTGCTCACCAAGCAACCCTCGTAATCTGCGTTCCCTTCATCTGCGGTCACGCGCTCCACGTACCCATCTCCTGGACAGCAGTTGTCGCGTTATCATCCTCAAACGTCCCTTACCTCACCCTTGACATGAATTTCTACACCCATCACAACATGGCAGACAACATCAACACCACCACCACAACCGCCTCCGCACCCGCACCCGGCAGCAGTGCATCATGTCCCATCATGGAACTCCCACCCGAGCTGCGCAAAATGACTTACGGCTACTACTCTCGAGGGCATAGAGCTACCGAAAACGATTTCCATCGAGTATTCCACAGATCTAGATTTTTCCTTTCCGTAAGGAGCTCAGCAACACCCAAGTATTGGAACCATACTTCGGCCTCATCCACCACAGACATACCCACGCGACTCACGTAAAGCCGATTCAACCTCAGAAAACTCAGAAAAAGCATGACATGAATCAAGCACCGAATTACCTCAACACCATCCCCTCATCCAATAACTCACTCACATCCCAATTCATCTTGCTAGTCCAAATCCACCAAAGAGACAAAGCACTTCATTCTCAGGCCACTCAAGCCCACCTCACCTCTCCTCACCACCCCTCCACCGCCCTCCTAACCCTCTCCCTCAACCCCTCCAACGCCATCTCATTCCTCACCCTCTGACACTCCCTCAATAACGCCCTCAAATCCGCCAGTCCTCGCTCAATCTCCATCGTGCATTCTAGAGTCCTCACCTCAAACCTCTCCTCGGGCTCCGGTCTCGGCTCTCCCGATATGGGGAGATTGGTAAGAATCGTCTTGTAGAAGTATGTCGGGTTAGAAAGGGTAGCGCGGGCGTGGTGCCAGGTTGGGAGAGAGGAGGAAGGGAGAGAGAAGGGGTTTGAGGCGGTGGCTTCGAGGGTATCTTCGATGGGATGGGCGGTCAGGGTGTCGAGGGCTAGGGCGAGGTTGCTTGCGGTGTAGAGAGGGTCTTGGTGGGTGTAGCGTGGGAGGGAGTAGGTTACTTCCTAGAAGACACACATCAGAAAGCTATTAGGTTGTGGTTTGAATGTTTTGTCAAGAAGACCTACCATGACATTCGTGTCCTCAACGTACGCTGTACTGGTGCTGATTTTGCGATGGTGCCGAGGGAACTGTGGCGCCTCTTCATGGTCCTCGCTCTGGTCGTTTTGCTTTTGGCTTGCTAGTGGAATTCTGGAGGTGTATAGATTCTTCTTCTTCTTTTGCATGATGGCGAGCTGCTTCACGTTGGCTGTGCCACCATCGACCGCCATGTTAAGATTCGAGCGTGCTTTGGTGGGTAGGAACCGGCGGTACGTACTTTGATGTTAGAGCGGCAGATATTTCTATCGCATGGGCAGGCGCGCTAGCTGTTTGTGATAGGTCAAGCGATAAGTGAATTGAATGTGGAGCGAAGTGAATCCACGTGTTTTGGCATGATCTCACAGGCACGCATCACCCGACCGAAAATCATGTAAATATCTCTTATTGTTTGGCAAAGCAAGATGTTTCCATCTTGCAGGGTAACTCTGCTTCTACCTGTACTCCGTTCGTGATCTCGTCACATGCTCCAAAAAAATCCGCTGCACCCACGACGCCTCCGCTTCTCCTCAATACAATTACCCACTTCAAACTCTACTTGAGCTCGAAGGTGGTGTGCCTGCACTCACTGGCAGCCTCATCCTCAGTGGTGTCAATCTGCTCCAAGTGGCCGTCGGAGAGCTTGTACAGCAGACCGTGGATCTTGAGACCACGGTTCTTGATGGCGTCGACGACAGTCGGAATACGCCTAAGGTTCTCCACACCCTGCTGGATGTTCAATCTTGCGAGCGCATCCTCCTTCTCCTCGCCGCTGAGCTTGTTGAGGGTATCGGCGTGCTTCTCGCGGATCTGGCGCATGGGCTGGAGCCAGACGTCGAGGATGTCGAGCTTGTTGTTGGCCAAGGTAGCCTTGACACCTCCGCAGGAAGTGTGGCCGCAGAGGACGATGTGCTTGATGTTGAGGTGCTTGACGCTGAACTCGACGGAGGAGAGGAGGGCGATGTCGGTGGGGTTGATGATGTTGGCGATGTTGCGCAGCACGAAGACCTCACCGGGCTTCTTGCCCAGCACGGTGGTCTCGGGGACGCGAGAGTCGCAGCATCCTATCCAAAGAATGTCGGGAGCCTGGCCCTTGGCGCTGTTCCTGAAGAACTCGGGGTCTTTGGCGGCAATGTCGGAGGCCCAGATCTTGTTGGCCTGGAGGGAGGCGGTGAATTCGTCGTCTGTGAGGAGGGAGGAGATGTCAGTGATGGGCTCCACGTGCAGCAACAGCAACAACAGCAGCAGCAGCAGCAGCAGCAGCAGCAGCAGCAGTAGCAGTAGCAGTAGCAGCAGCAAGAGATGGAGATGCGTGAGGTCGCGTACGGCTGCGCCTGTCTGACTCGTGGAAGGAGCGACCGGGGAGAGGCAGAAGCAGGGAAGTGGTGGAGGGCTTGCTGCATAGGTGGGATAGCGCGTGTCTAATGGGCTGTAGGCGAGAGGCCCGCACAGCGCGCCATGCTGGTGGGAAGAGCAAGGCCATTGGGGTGTTTGAGGGGGATGAAGATGATGCAGAAGCCGCACAGCTACACCAGCGAAGGAGGCAATAAGGTTTACGTACCGTGAGATGCTGCCATGGTGGGTGGATGGAAAGGGGATAGATAGATACAGTAGGTCGAGGGGGTTGGGATTGGGAAGGTCAGTGCTGGATGTCGGTAGAGCAGGCAGGATATGAGTGTGTTAGCAGTATGTATGTATGTATGTATGAATGAATAATGTCGTTGCTGTAGAGATACTGTAGACGTGGTGCAACAACAACAACAACAATAATAATAATAATAATAATAATAATAATAGCAGACTTCTCTCATGCTGATGAGTCGAAGACCAGCAGGCGGCCTTACTTATACTGTGCTAGCTAGCTAGTTCTACGGCGGCGGATGGCGTCGGCGTGACTGTGGCTGTGGTTGTGCTCCTATCGCTCGCTCACTCACTCACTCACTCACTCACTTGCCCACCCGCTCGCAAATCGTAACGGTTGAGAGAGGAGCTTCCTCCCCTTCCTGCATCTCCCCGGCTTGGTGAGGTGTTTGTTGTCTTTGCTAGTCGTGACACCACCCGTCGTTGATATATATTTATGTATATATATATATCTGCTTACTTTTGGCTAATATCTTTGCGTTTCATATATCTTTGCCATCGTTGATTTTTGGTTGAAACACACATCTTTCTCCCCTCATCTAACACGTGATCTGATATCAGTACAGTACGTGGATTCCTAAAGCTTAAAGGCCAACCCGACTGGCTGGTATTCTGGGAGGGGCCGGACATCGGCATCGGCATACAAAACGTTGGTGCTGCTGCTGCTGCTCGCTCAATTTGGAAGCCGAAATACTGCACGCCATCTTGACGGCGGTAGCTAAATGATAACCATCATCCTACGAAACATGTCAGCGTCCATGACCAAACGTTGCGCATACTGGGCACAGTATATCATTCGTTTGTTCCAAAGACCATCACGAGGCTGCTCTGGCACAAGATCACATGCCCCATTACGAGTCAACACCACAAGAACGAAACAAGGATATCTCTCAACTAGCCAAGCAAGCGCCACAACTGTCAAAAGTACCATGTGTTGTCTTCCATTTTCATTCGGCTCGTTAGATATCCTAGTCAGGTAGCTTGAAGCTCATGTTACACAGATGAGGCAGTAAGGCACGAGTGTTTCGACTGGCTACGCTCTCGATGCGGTGGATTAATATGATGGATAGGTTATGTCTGCGAAATGCGGACAGCTGATGGCACAGCAATGTTTTGTCTAGGGACTGCTTTAATGGCTAGAATACGCTTTTTGTCCACCCATTGCTCTAGCTTCGTGCCGATCTATTTGCTTGATACGCGATTCCACCATGTGTGTCAGGTCAGATACGTTCCTGCTGTACTAGCGCTTCATCGAAATGGAAGGAGCATCGATGCTTCGGGCCAGCCCGTCCCTCACATGGCTGTGTCTACTTTCCTGTCTTTGCAGCGAATACTATTGTCAGATATGACTGACGTTGTATCGCGTGCGAGGTGGCCGGTTCGCTGGCCTGGCAGTGTGTCACGGCGGCTCGGTCGCGTAGAAGGGGTTTTCAGTTATATGTTCGTCGGTTCAAATGCCCTTTCCGCCTCAACGGACATAGCGGTCCATGAAACGCTTGTGGAAGTCACTCCTCAACAAATCGTTGACGAAGTGCTTCTCCTTCCCGCGATCCTCTGTTCCTCTCGCCTGGTTCTTGAACACCACGTCGTCGTCCCACCTTCGCTTCACGCCATAATCTTGGTTCTTGTTCAGCAGAGGGTTTCCCAGCGCGATGTCCTTCTCCCTCTGATCTTCCTCCCTCTTAGCTTTCTCTGCGGCCTCTTTGGCAGCGGCTTCTGCGCGCTCTGCTTTGATCTTCGCAAGTTCTCGATGCAGCTCCGCTTCCTCGTCTTCGTCATCATCATCATCATCATCTGATTCTTCTTCCGAAGACGACGAAGAATCAGAATCCGCGTCAATATCCTTCGTCTCCTCCAACACTCTCCTCTTCTTCGCCTCGTAATCTTCTTCCTCCACCTCTCCCTCACCATGACCCCCGTCCTCAAGCGCCCTCTTCACACCCCCTGCGGCAGCACCCTCTTCAATCGCAAGCGGCTGCTCGCCACTACCGTCCTCATCCACATCCTCGATCGTCCTTCCTTCCTTCTTGGCAAAGTGGATTCTCTCGTTGCGCAACAGCTCCGCACGGAGATCGCGGCGCGCCTGCTCATTCGGCGCGCCTTGTGTCGCTTGCCGGTACTTGAGGATTTTGTGCGCGGGCAGCAGGCGTTGGTGGTAGGCTTCGCCGCGGCCTGCTTCTTTGCCGCGGGCTGGATCGAAGGTTGGTCTGTGGGCGGTGGTCATTTTTGTTGTTGTTGTTGTGGTGGTGGTGGTGGTGGTGTGTGGGAATGTTTGCGCAGAATTTGTGTTTATTTGTTGTTTTGGGTAGTAAGAGAGGGCAAGTGGAGTGTTGAATGTAACTCGGGCGCGTGGGTGGTGTTGAAGGTCGCTGAAGTGAAGGTGGCGCGCAATCGGCCGCAGCTGCCGAAAGAAGGAACTTCTAAGAACTGGAAGCAAGACAAACGCGGAAAATGCGCCTCGCGCCAGTGAGAAAGCCAGCACCAGACGGCGTGACAATATAGAATTCGACTTGTTCAATTACTTGCTACTGCAACGACCAAATCTCCCAGCAAAATAAACCCACAGCAAAATGCCACGTGAAGCAGACCCATCAAACAACGCAAAGTCGTTTCTCCTTCAAGCACTACGCGAGAACGTTCGTCTTGACGGCAGAACATTCGATGACTTCCGATCATTAGATCTGTCGTTCGGCGATGAGTATGGAGTGGCAACAGTACAACTGGGCAAGACCAGGGTCATGGTGCGAGTTTCATCAGAGGTCGTGAAGGCTTCTGCAGACCGCAAGTTCGACGGCGTCTTCACAATCTCGACTGAATTGTCACCCATTGCATCTCCTGCTTTTGAGGTTGGAAGGTAAGACTAGACTACTTACTGTGAGAACTCCGACTGGAAGGCTAACAATTCATTCCAGACAAGATCAGGCCGAAGTCCTCCTCTCCCGCATCCTAGAAAAGACAATCCGCAGGTCCGGAGCACTGGACACCGAATCACTCTGCATCATCGCAGGGCAGAAATGCTTCCACGTCCGCGCAGACGTCCACGTCCTGGATCATGACGGCAACCTGGTCGATGCCAGCTGTCTGGCCCTCGTGGCCGCACTCATGCACTACCGCCGCCCCGACTTTGAAGTGCGTGGCGAAGATGTCGAGATCTTCGACCCCCGAGAGCGCGAGCCCATCAAGCTCTCCATGCAACACCAGCCATTCTGCATTACCTTCGGCTACTACGAGGACGGCTCGATTATGCTGCTTGACTCGACGGTTCTGGAGGAGCAGTGCAGGGAGGGAGAAGTCATCATCAGCATGAACCGCTTTGGCGAGGTCTGTCAGATCGCCAAGTACAGCGGCGAGCCGGTCGATGGGATGAGCGTCATGAGCTGCATGAACACGGCGCTGGAGAAGGTCAAGATGCTTGATCGGTTTGTCAAGACTAAGCTTGATGAGGATGAGAAGCGGAGGGATGCTGGCGGTGTCATGGCTGAGCTTCGTGCTGACAACGCACGGTAAACGGGGTGGCTATTGTTCTGATTATCAGAAACAATCGGATGTGGCCGGAGCATTTGCGATTGAGCGTATTGAGTCGCGAACCCAGAGCACCACTGAAGGTTTCTCTCACGATGTGCACATGCTCGGGCCGGGAATTCACGATATGCATGGCTGAGAGCCGGAGCAAAACCGCCACATGATAGCTCTTATATCAAGCCGGTCATGGTGCACACCTACGCAGACACGATACAGGACTAGGGCTTTCGAGGATACTCCAACAGCCTCAGTCACCATGGTACGCGGTTGTGATTCGGGGGGGGCTGAGAAGAGGATGCACCAAGCCTTCGAACACGCAAGAGGCGGCAGGGCTGTGTCACACGATTCATGTGTGAGCGTCAGTCTCCAGCAATTGCACTGACATAGCGAGAAAGCAAATATAAGAGTAGCTCTTCAACATTCAGCATGCCAGGATTAGACTCTTGCATTTGTTGTGTATTCTCCCTCAAAAGAGGTTAATGCCTACGCTACTTTGCACCTTGTCTCAATCACTGACTCCGCAGCCCCTGGCGTCGAGAAGATATCTACAATCTCCAGTCCTGCTGCATCCAACAGCTTCTCCCATTGCGTCTTCGTGCGTTCGCTGGCGTTGAACAACAGCATCATGTTACAGTCCATCGACGCACTTTTTTGCGAAACACCCACATCGGGCAAAACCCACTCATCGATCAGTAGACGACTGTAAGAGGGCTCCATAGCGGCAACCGTGTTTCGAAGGAGTTCGATGCTCTTCTCGTCGTCCCAGTCGTGGCACACGCTGCGGAACAAGTAAATTCGAGCACCCTTGATTGGCTGAGGCGTGAAGAAGTCGTATGGCATGCAGTTCACGCCTTGAGGTGGTGCTGGGTTGTTCTTTATCGTGTCGGGCAGGTCTTGCAGGACGAAGAGTCCAGGTAGATCTGGGTATTGCTTTCTCAGAGCGCCGACTTGGCCGCCGACTCCACCGCCTACATCGACCTGTTTGCAAGGCGAGATTAGCTTGATGCTCGGATGTTGTGACACTCACGCACAACTTGCCATCAACACATCGTCCGGACCTGTCTTCAACTGCGATTCCTCCGCCAAAGACTTGACAGGAGGATACCTCTCATGCCACAATTGGATTTGCCCACCACGCCTCGCAGCTTTCATGTACTCGTTGAAATTGGCGCGCTCTTCGGCATTCTCGTCAAGAATCCGCCAGAAGCTCTTGCCAAAAGCGAACTGGCACGCCGTCAGAGATGAGCTCCCAGTCTTGTGGAATCCCGTCTCTCGCATATAGTCTCTGATCCTGCTTCCGATGTGGAATTGCAAGTCGACCATGAACTGCATGCCAGCGCGCTGGCCGGAAGTGCTGAGGACTTCGGTCATGCGGTTGCTGCGGTATGTATGGACGCCAGTCTCGTCGCAGACGCCTGCAGCGGTGATTATCCTCATGAGGCGAATGATGAGCTGTTCATCGCAACCTGAGTCTTTTGCGAGGGTGCTCGAGGTTATGACCTTTCCGGGCGTTGCGACAATGGCTTGCAAGACGCCCATTTCGGCGAGCATTACTAGAGCTGTGTTCTGCAGGCCTTGGAAGCGAATCCTCGCTGCGAAATCGCCTGGCTTTTCCACAGCGAGCTGGAGTTTTTGGATGGCAGCCAGAGCATCATCGTATGCTTGCGGGTCGCCACTTTGAGAGTTGTCGGTCACGGCTTTGGTGACATTTGCCAGGAGGGCTTGGAGTTCGTCGTTTGTGGCCATGTCTGTGTATAGTGAGAGATATCATCATGGGCAGACAGAAACATTTTCATAGTCATTTAACTACAGTGAGGAGAGCCGAAGGCAAGGCTAACAGGCGCATTCACCGTTTATGCTGCAGCCTACTGCAGCAGCTGTGGAACCCCACCGTGGACGGACGGGATGGACCTCCAGTCTTTTGATGTGCAGCTTGGCAGCTTGGTCTTTGTACCTTACCTATATCGTCAGCTTTGTATACCGCAAGCACATATCTACAATCGTGTCGTTGCTCCTGGCTCGCCTGGTAAAATACGTGTGGGTGGTAGGATGACATGGTAGCTGCACTACACAGCCAAGGCAGCTTGACTCTCGACCTGGTAATCGTGTATTGCTCTTACCGCATCGGGTCAATGCAATCCCACCAACCAAGGACGTGGCCCTTGAGCATGTGCGCAGCATGCTTTCGACAAGCGCGATCACTCCCGACTTCTAGAGCTCGTGGCCATCCATCGAGCTTCGCAATCCTGCCACGGTGTCGGCTTCCAGATTCTGGCCAGTCTCAGACCTGCAATGCGACATCAAGCAGGGACAGAAGGTTGGCAAGTCACGCCAGCCACGTCAATGGAAGAGTAGAAATATATAAAACGACACTTTGGAAGCAAGTTTGGATGTTCGTGCACCCTTGTCGCCCCAACGTCATGTTTGGGGCAGTGTTGCGTGTGGCAGATGACGTAGCTTGTTGTTATTTAGTTTAGGTGTTGCCTTCGAGTCGATATATAAATATACATAAGTCGGGTGAGTGTTCAAGCAGTGCAATCCAAAATCAAAACTTTCGCATAACAGCTGTTCAACTACAACATACTACAATCCCATCAACAACCAAACTAGAATCACAATGCCCATCGATACTGGATCCAACAAGGGCGGCGCCGAGGGCGCTGTCAAGGCCGGTACTTCCACAGTACGTCTTTACCACTTTCAAAACAACAAAAGCAACGCTGCTAACACATCAACAGGTAGGAAATGCCCTAGGCGGCATCACCAAGACCGCCGGCGGCCTCGTCGGCACAGCTGGCCGCGGCGTCGGTGAGACTATCAACAACACTACCGGCACCAAGGCTGTCGGTGACGGTCTCCAGGGCATCACTGGAGGCATCGAGGATGGCGCCAACTCTGCTGGCAAGGGTGTTGAGAACGCTGGTCAGGGAAAGAAGAGCTGGTGAAGGGCGAGCGAGCAGCAATCAGACTTCCTGATTGCAGGGGAGCTTACCTGCGGACGAGCAATCGTCTGTGTTAATGATGCTACGAGAAATTGGAATCATAATTTCATTCCTACTGTCATGTCTCTGTCATGTTTGACACCCGAGTTGTTCACAACGCAACGTGTGTTTGATGGTCAATTTTTGCGAGTCGTTCGCACCAAGAAGCCTAGAGCAATAGAGCCAACCACAGGAACTTCCAGTCGCTTAAGGCCTGTCCTGACACCAGAGACATGTGAAAGCATCTATCATACAACCGGAGCATGCTCGTTAGTGTTTCTTTGACAGCTTGTTAGATCGGTATCAACATTTCGACCCTGTCAGACACAACACCAACTCTAACCCTGAGATCGTTGTTCTACCTACTCACGTGGTCTGATGTGACTAATATGCTTTATTATCAATAATTGACCGCCAAGAAACATCCATTGGTGTACAATTCAGTACACCACATCCCCAATGGTCTAGTGGCTATGATTTCCGCTTGTCATTAACACCGACAAGTCGCGGGAGACCAGGGTTCGATTCCCTGTTGAGGAGCATCTCATGATATGACAGTTCTTCAATATCACCGTCTTCCGGTGCTGGCTCACCAGCATCGTATTACTTTTTGTCCCTTTTTCGCCTATAAAGGTTGGTCAATAGAGATGGCGAGGAAGCTTGCCGGGCGGCTGTTCGAAGTGATGGTGGTAGGTAATCGTGGTTCCGTAAGGAGCTTGTTGTATTTGGTCTATATCAATTTACGAGGAGCGTAGGTTATTTGTGTTAAAACATCGTTCATTATGACCATCACACAGCCTCCACCTTCGCGCCCTGCGCCCACGATCTATCGCCCTTTTTGCTCGCCTCGCGCAGATGGTAAAGCGCATCGATGAACGCTGGAACAAACGACCCAGGGCCAGCAGCCTTCTCCGCCGCACGCTCGGCAGCAATCTCATAGAGCAGAATTCCAGCCAGCGCGCCGAGCAACTTATCCTCCCTCTCCACCGCAAGCACGCTGGCAATCGTAGTACCCAAAGTGCAGCCACTACCTGTGATCTCACCTAGATACTCGTGACCATTAGAAACAAAGAACGTCCGCTCGCCGTCGGAGATCACGTCCGTGCTGCCGGTCATGAGCACGACGTTGCGCTCGCGAGCAGCGAGGGCTTTGACGACGGCGATGCGCTCTTCGGAAGAAAGCTGCGAAGCTCCAGAGTCGACGCCGTGTTGCCTGACGCCTGCCGCGCCGGAGACCGTGCGGATCTCACCCTCGTTGCCTTTGATCAGGTCGAAGTAGCCGCCTGCCATCAGCGCTTTGACGCCCTCGCGACGCTGGGCAGTAGCGCCTGCGCCAACGGGATCGAGGACTACAGGCCCGCCGATGGCGTTGTAGGCGGCGAGGGCTTTGAGGTGGTTGGAGCGGATTTCCGGGGTGGTGGTGCCCATGTTGATGACCAGACTGCCACCGAGAGCAGCGAGGTCGCCTGCTTCGAGGCCGTTGTTGGACATGATGGGCGAGGCGCCGACGGCGAGAGCGACGTTTGCGGCGAAGTTCTGGACCACCAGGTTGGTCATGTTGTGGCAGAGGGGTTTCTTGGCGGCTGTGCGGGCGATGAGGTCTGGGACGGCGGCGACGATGGCATCACGGGTGAGAGGCTGCTTCTTCTTGGCGGAAGTGGCGAAGGGCGGTGGGGTGGCGATGAGTTTGGCCAGGTTGGCGGTGGCGGCTTTCGCGTCGTCGGAGCCCACGATGGCGCTGACGATGGCGACGCCGTCGAGTTTCTTGTGAGGAGTGGCGGTTTGGTACAGGATGCGCTGGGAGTTTGCTGCGTTCATGCCGCCGATGCACACGGTCTTGACGTGGCCCAGGTTGTTTTCCACCAACGTGGCGAGGATGCGCTGTACACCGCGGGTACCGATGACATTCTTGACGTCTTTTGTTTGTGTGGCGTTGACCGTGCCAATGCCGATGTAGTCTGCGCCATCTTTGGCCGCGCGGATGGCTTCTTCCTCCGTGTTTGTCGAGACGCCGATGATAGCATCAGGGCCCAGGATTTCGCGTGCGCCTTTCAAGTCCATGTCATCTTGACCGACGTGCACGCCTTCGACGCCTGCGCGGAGGGCGACATCGACTCGGTCGTTGATGAGCAGTGGTACGTTGGCCGGCTTGGTGACCTTGTGCAGTGCTTTTGCATTCTCGATGAGCTGTGCGGTGTCACTCTTCTTGTCACGGTATTGTACGATGGTTGCGCCTAGGCGAGTCAGTACATGTAGTGTTGAGACAGGTGTGTGGATGACTCGGAGCTGTGTTACCTCCCTCGACAGCGGCCTTTACGACGGCTATGAGATCTTTGTCGCCTAGAATGGCAGGGGTTGAGTCTGTCACCAGATATACAGAGTAATCTACAGGAGGAGGAGCCATTATGAGGAATTATCAGTTGACTGTTTCATATACTATGTAGGGATATACAGTGCTCAACGTGCATGCTCATTGGAAGCCAGCCGGGTGGCCAGAAGAGGAAAGTCTCGGCGGCTATGTCATTTCTTGCTTGCTGTGTGCAGACTAATAGAACGACGACTGCGACTGGCGATACTAAAGGCACTGGTAGCACATGCGCCGATGAAACGAAGTATCCACATCAACATCAAGGCCGAAGAAGTATTTAGTCGTGGGCATTAACTACTATCGGCCAGACCCCTGAACACGCAGATGCGCTCTGACGAGCGTTTGGGAATGGATGGTTCGCACCGGCAAGGGCCGGCAGTGTGCGACTTCCCGAGACATCGGAGGCACGATTCGATTAGTGTATATGCGAGTCACCGTGGCAGTCAGTCGGTGGTTTGATGCGGGAGGCCAGGATGCTGGTGGAGTGCCTTAATGTGCTGATCTTCTCACGTGGCCTTGGGTGGAGACATGAGAAGAATAAGAATAAAGTGTTGTGTGCAGGCAGGTAGGCAGGCAGGTAGGCAGGCTAATAATAAGCTACTACTGCTACGAGATAAGACAGCAAATGATAACAATAACAATAATAATAACAATAATAATAATAACAAGTGATTTTGCTTGTGCTCGGCTTGCTACTGCCGATACAGGTAAATTAGGCTGCATGAACTTTGGAGACAAAAGAATTCGATGATTCTTAGCCGACGCTCGGACCCACTCCCTCCCTCCCTCCCTCCCTCCTAAGCTTAGCCTTGTCTGGTCTCGTCTCAGATTCTTTCTCTCTCCACCAGCATCCACCTCCCGATTCCACCCTCGCCCACTCACCACACACAGACCGGCCGCCGTCGAATCTCTCACACTCCATCCTCCATCAGCCCTGCGACCAGCAAACGTCGCCGCGCCCACCACCCATTATCCCTGCGAGATCCGCCCCCCGCCGCACTCTGCAAATTGCCTGCAGCGTCCCTCCAAACACCGCCCGCCACCCATCTCACACCCCAAAGCGTCCTCAGAGGTCGCCCACCACCACCCCACGCACTCAAGGAAGCCGTACACAGTCCAGAGTTTATGTATTCGTCCCACGCGCACGCCTTTGCACTCGATCCGCCGCCTGAGCAGCCGCAGCCATTTCGCATAACGCGAACAACTCGTCTCTCCACCCATAACAGCACCAACGGTTGACTCTTGGAGTAACCTTGCATCAAAGAAAAATCCTACAAACCTCTGCCATCCTACATCCTGGATACCAAACACCATCAAAAAGCCCTGTGACAAAAGAGTGCATGTCTTCGTGGCCTCTTACCAACTTTATATCATCCAACGCAGCCCAACCCGCTGTGAATCATCCCGTCCCGCAATAAAACATCACCAGCATCAACACCGCAACCATGGTTGAATCAGTCAACATCCGTCGCGACGTCAAGGATGCCTTCTACCGTTACAAGATGGAGAAGATCCAGTCCAAGATCGAGGGCAAGGGCAACGGTATCAAGACCGTCATCGTCAACCTTCACAACGTCGCCGACCAGCTGGCCCGCCCGCCGAACTATGTCATCAAGTACTTCGGTTTCGAGCTTGGCGCCCAGACCAACATCGACCCTAAGGACGACCGCTGGATTGTCAACGGTGCCCACGAGGCTTCTAAGCTGCAGGACCACCTTGACGGCTTCATCAACAAGTTCGTCCTTTGCAAGGACTGCAAGAACCCCGAGACCGTTGTCAACATCAAGGATGGCGACATCATCCTCGACTGCAAGGCCTGCGGTCACCACACCCACGCCGACCTCCGTCACAAGCTCGCTTCCTTCATCTTGAAGACTGCACCCAAGAAGGGCAAGAAGGACAAGTCTACCAAGAAGGCCGACCGCAAGGCTCGCAAGGAGGCTGAAGCCGCCCGCGGCGAGAACGGTGATGGCGACGATGCCAACGCGAACGGCAACAGCCCCGGCGAGAGCGGCTCTGATGCGGGCAATGATGCTGAAGACGTTGACGTGGACGGCGGCAGTGACGACGAACTCACGCGCAGAATCAACGCCGAAGCCAAGGAGCTCGCCGACTCTGAGCAGAAGGAGCACGAATGGTGAGTCATACTTTTTGTGATCAATTTTCAAATGGAACACCAGCTAACGATCACCAGGTCTGTCGACATGTCTGAAGAGGCTGTCAAGGCTCGTGCTCAGGCCCTTCCCGATGACCTCAAGAACTCGCTCGCTCTTGACGATGCGGACGAGGGTGAGGGTCAGGAAGAGAGCGTCTACGACGTCCTCGGCAAGTGGATCGACGATGCTGCCAAGGAGAAGGGCGACGTCAACGATGTTCCCGATGTCGAGATCTACCTCAAGGCTAAGGAGCTCGGCATCGAGGGCAAGCACCGCACCCCTGCCGTCCTCGCCCAGACCATCTTCACCACTGGCATTGTCAAGGAGATCGTGCCCCGTGCCTCGATGCTCAAGAAATTGATCACCTCCGAGAAGCACGAGAAGGCTTTCCTCGGTGGCCTCGAGCGCTTCGTCGGAAACGACCACCCCGAACTCATCAGCCAGGTCTCCAGCATCTTGCTGCAGATCTACGAGAACGACCTTGTTTCCGAGGAGACTCTCAAGGCTTGGGGTGGCAAGGCCAGCAAGAAGTACGTCGACCTCGCGACTAGCCGCAAGGTGCGCAAGAGCGCCGAGAAGTTCATCGAGTGGCTCGAGCAGGCTGAGAGCGATGAGGAGAGCGAGGAGGAGTCTGACTAGACTTGTTCTGCCCTTTTGGCCATGACCTTGTTCGTCGCCCTGCTTTCTGTTCTGCGTTTGCGATTTGTGTACCTGAGTTTGTTCAGATCTGCACTTGTTTGAAACAGCAAAAGCTCTGCTGGAGCTTTTCACGACTTGAGAGTTTGGCAAATGGTTATGCTTTTGATTTCCTGTTGCGCGAGTTTGATGATTGGTGTTGGACCTGAGTACATAACCTAGCAATGACCTCTCAGCTCTTCGTTCTGATCACCGTCTCACATTTATTCTCAATTCTCGTGCGGCTAGACGTCGGGTGTGTGTTGTATTCGCGTTGTCAATGAGACCCACAAGCTGTCAGTGGTGGATACAAATAAATATGCACGCATATAAAACACATGGCGGAACGGATACGCACATCCTACCCGTTGATTAGTTGAAGAGGAAGCGCAAACTTGCGTGCTGAGCTGGGCCGAGGTATCTTTTTAGAGCTCACGTAAACACACTATAGACTTCAACCGAAGAACCCCTCCGCGATTTGAGGTGGGAACGTCAGCTCAAGGCTTAATTAATACTGGAGGTGATAATACTTTTGCTCTGGACCGCTGTTGTGGTGAGAGCTTTTGCTGGAGGCTTGGGAGTTGACCTGTATTCACGTCAGGTGGGTCCTGCCTGTTGAGTATCTTGTAGTTCCAATACATCCTGACTCGCTCTACCAGAAAGCTAGCTACCTCACGCAAGGAAAGCGATGGCACACTTACACAACGTCGACAAGATCAAACCCGACGATGAGAGGGTGCAGAGTCGCTTCGTGGAAGATGGCGGGCACAAGTGGCGTATGTGAACATTTCCCTGCTCCTTCCAGGTCCTGGCGATCCAAAACTTCCAACCTCAACAGCCACTCTTGTAACGCAATGATTGACTGACGCTTCTAAAGACTACCTCGAAGCTCTGCCAGAAGGGAAACCCAAAGGCACGATCGTCCTGATTCATGGTTTCCCCGACATGTCTCTCGGCTGGCGCTACCAGATCCCTCATTTCGTGAAACTGGGATATCGGGCCATCGCGCTTGATTGCATGGGCTATGGCAAGACGGTATACTCTACTACGATCGACGAGCTTCGCCCATCGAACTATGCTAACGCAGGCGATACCATCAGGGCTACTCCCCCAATCTCTCAGACTACGGCTTCCTCGCGCACGCCAACGCCATCGCCGCCATCGCCCGCCACATCGGCGTCTCCCAGCTCATCCTTGGCGGCCACGACTGGGGTGGCGCCGCCGTCTACCGCGTTGCACAATGGTATCCCTCTCTCATCGTGGCCGTCTTCGCCGTCGCCACGCCGTACAGCGCCACGTCCAAAACGTTCACGTCCACGGAGGCTTTGGCGAAGGGCAGACTGCCGAATTTCGGGTACCAGTTGCAATTGGGCAGTGAGGGGGGTGTTGTGGAGGGGTTTGTTGGGGATGATAGGGGCCTGGTGGAGAAGTTTTTGAATGGGATGTATGGCGGAAGGACGAGCAGTCGGAGGAAATTTATGGTGCCTGAGAAGGGGGTGGATTTGGATGTGATGAGGGAGGATGATGTTGGGAAGACGCCGTTTTTTGAAGAGGAGGTGAGCGCTGTTTTGGTGTTACATTGTCCTGTGGGTCGGGTTCACTAACGTCTCACAGGAACTCGCTTTCTACACGGATGCTTTCCACCGCAACAACCTCGCAGGCCCGATGAACTGGTACCGTACGCGTCGCGTCAATTACGAGGACGAGCTCAAACTCCCGGAGGCGCGGAAGAATCACATTGCGCAACCGGTGCTGTTCATACAGGCCGCCAAGGATGATGTGCTGATTCCGGCTATGAGCGTGGGTATGGAGCGCGTGATTCCAAAGTTGACGAGGGCGGAGGTTCCGACTGGGCATTGGGCACTGTGGCAGGCGCCGGCACAGGTCAATGAGATTGTTGGGAAGTGGCTGGGTGAATTGGCGCTGGGTGATGTTGAGGGTGGGAAGAGTAAATTGTGAGAATCTAGTGGGAGTATATGAAGATTTTTGACTGTTCCAGCTATGTAGCATCATCTTCGTAAATATCGTCTAAATAAAAGGGGGAATCTTGGGATGAACTGAACAATTTGCTCGCCGCACTTCACGGGTCGTCACAGCCAGACAAACATACTCACGAAACATTCGCAGCAGCCTCCTTCTCCTTTTCTGCCGCAGCCTTCTCCTCAACTTCAGCAGTCTCGGCCACCGTGGCCCTTCCGTGTAAAGCCGGCTTCCTCTTTCCAGTAATATCCAAGAAGATCGCCTTGATAGTGTGAGTACTCGTCCGCCTGCCCTCCCACAGCGGGTACAAGCCAACGCACACACTCGAACAGAAGAGCCATAGGATGCCCACAGCAACCCAGCCGGTGAAGAAGGACTTGCTGAAGATGTAGCCGGATCCGTACATCGGCATCGGCCAGAGGATAAGCAAGCACAGCGTGAGCACGACGGTTAGCGTCCTCGCGATCTTGGCGGAGCGCGACAGTTGGCGCTGCTCCGCTTCTTCTTCTTGTGCGCTCTGTTCGGCCGCGCCGCGGACGAGCTCCGGGTCCATGTCTGCGGCTGCAGCAAGGTCGGTGTCGTCGGCCTTGCGAATGGCTTTCATGGATAGCCAGTCGTACTTTGGTGTGCGGAGCGTGAAGGACAGTAGAGGGATGAAGATGAGCGGGGCGAGAAGAGATACGACGTTGCCGGCGAGCATGGGGTTGTTGGCTCCGGTGGAGAGGACTGAGAGGTCGCCGCCCTCCTTCTTAGCTGTGACGAGCCATGCAATGAGGGAGCAGACGAGTGCCAGAGGAGGAGTGAAGGTTGCGGCGGCCCACGATTGGCGGTCCCATAGGAGAGACAGAGAGGCTGGGATGACAGCACCGGAAATGATGACGCCCATCATCAGGTACAGATAGCCCATGCTGATGCCAGCGTAGTAGAGACCAGTGCTGAACGCGGCCATGACGAGAGCGTAAATGGCGCAAGAAGCATGGCTCATGTAAATCAGTCTCTTGCCACTGGCAGTCGGGTTGATGTAAGTCTGGTAAATATCGTAGGTCCAGATCGAGCTCACAGCGATCAGCTCAGCAGACATAGCGGAAGTGACAGCCATGAAGATGAGCAGCAGGGTAGCAGCAGCGCCTCCAGAGCCAAGCAAGGCGACAGCAGCATCGGGGAGCACCAAGCCGGCGGAGACATCAGCCGGATCCATGCGGTTAGGGAAGGTCGGGAACACAGGGTTGTTCTCGAGAGCCAGGGCAGCCAGACCCATTGTGGTGGCGCAGAGCCATGGGATGGCAAACCATGAAAGTCCACCAGCGATGTAACCAGGCAAAGCATGCACCGGGGACGCTGCAATCGCCTTGTTGTAGTATCCATTGTCCATGAACACTGTGCCGAAGTTACCGACCAGGTTGATCACTGAAGTGATGTCAGCGAATTGTTCCCAAGTGGATTAAAAGACACTTACCGAAGAAGATCGCGCCCTCCTTTGACTGCATGGTGAGGTATGAGCCACCAGCATTGCCAGCCACGGGGTGACGTTCAGACGCCGCAACAAGAGCGTCGTAGACTGCTCCTGGCGAGCCAAGAATGTCGCTCGTAGCGTATGTCGTGAAGGCAAAGATGAAGATGATGATCAAAATCATGACGGTGTGCACGTAATCAGTCAGGAAAGTTGCCTTGATGCCGCCAAACATGGTGTACAGAACGACACCGATCGGCAGCAAGAAACAACCAGCGGCTGTTGGAACACCGGTAAGTGAAGTCACGACGGCGGATCCACCAGTGAGGAGCATAGCTGTGACCAAGACGTTGGTCATGAGACCGAAAGTAATGTAGACGCCGTGTGTCACTGGGCCATAGCGAGCGCGGATGACTTCAAGGAAGGTGTGTGCGTTCGGGGCTTTCCTCTTAAGCTCGATAGCAAGGGTGGCGAAGAGGATGACTTGCACGGTCGCTCCTGAGGCATACCAGAACGGTCTAGTACGGGAAGATATCATGTTAGAAAGTCATTCGTGATGTAGTCATCGATCAATCTTACCCAGAAACGCCATAGTTGTAAGCGACAGATGAAGATTGTAGTAGCGTTGCTGCCCAGGTCCAGGATGATACCACCGCAGATGAGACCAAGCCTGACTTAACAGTACGGCCGGCTGTGGAGAACACTTCGGATGTTTGCAGCTCGTTATTGTATCGTCGGAGCACAAATGTCGTCAACATCATGCCAAAGCTTTATCGAACGATCAGTTGGCTTCCTGGCAACATGGCAGTTTCTCTTTTCGAAAAAGACGTACGCAAATAGGAATCCAAGCCCAAGAATGACGCCTGAGTAAAATGAATTGTTAGCCACATATCACCTTTACGAGCAGATCGATCAGTCTGACTTACCATAGCCAGTGGCCTGGCTCAAAGGCGGAATTTTTGACATGTCTGCAGTGTCGTTGCAAGAATCTCAGATGTGAAAGAGTTGCTGCAGAGCTATACCACCACTTGTTCGTCGAGGGCTGCAGTCATCGTTACTTATATCGTATGTAACTCCGCATTGATATCGTGAGATAGATAGCGATTCATTGGCTGCGCCAGTTCTCGTTCAATTACCCCAGTGTTTCAAGCCCAAGTAAGCATAACTAAACCATGATAAGCTCGCCTGGGGTATAGGGCACGCAGTGATTCGCCAGAGATTAGGAGCAGCGATTTCGGCGAAACCCTGTACAACTTGAGATAACCAGACATACAGCCTTGTGAAGATATTGCGGATGAGGAATTTGTCTTCATGATGACCAGATGGTGAAGATCGGGGAAGGATTGTTGGTTGCAGATAACTCCGCGGCTAATGACCGAATTAACTACGCGGGTCATTACATGTGGGGGTATACAGATGAAGGATGTGCTAAACGCCTTAGTAGATAACAGTGTCTTCCTCCCCTTCGACGATATGATCGTCGTGCTCGTCCTGATTCGCCGCTGCAGCCTCGCGTTCTTCTTCCTCAGCGGTGTTGCCTACCGCGTCCTTGTCAACATTCGCCGAACGCTGGACGCCTTCAGCGCCGTCTTTCTCCGTAGGGACGGATTCTTGCTTGCCATCCGCAGTTGAAGTGGTTATCGCTTCGTTCTCATTTGGCAAGTCTGGTTTATGTGTTGATGATACGGCATTTGTTGTGACAGCATCAACCGTGTGCTCTTCCTGTGGTTTTCCTTCTGTCGCTGGTTTGTTCGAATCTAAATCACGTAAGCGCGAATCGATTGTGACCATGGGTGTTCCTGCACATACCGTCACCATCACTACCCACGCGTGCACTGAAGCTAGCCAGCTCTTGGTCGATCTGTGCTTTCGCTTCACTAATTTGATCATCAATGCGGTGCTCTTCTTCTTCTCGGAGCTCCCATGGTTTGTAGAGCTATGCAAAGTCAGCTTTATGTCAGCCTCAGTCGGAAAAATGATTGCCACTCACGAGCCTTGGCTGAGCCGAAGTGTGAAGGAAGTTGGCTTTGTGCAGCATGTCTCGGTGACGGTTGCGCATCTGGTCGCGTGATCAGCTGTCAGGTCTCTAGTCGGGCCAGAGTTCCAAGTATACGCACCGTCTCGGCCTCAAGCTCTTTCTTCACACGTCTGCGCTTCTCAGCAAGCTGCTCCAGCCGCCTCTGCTTGTCTTCCAAGTGTTCGTCATCCTGTCGCTGGAGCTCAGCTTTTCTTCTAGACTCGATCTCCTGCCGTCTCTTCGTAGTTCTGCTGTCGCCCTTCTGGCTCAAGCTCCCCAGTAGCCCACCAAACAGTCGTCGCGACCTGTCCTTCTCGTTGACCGCGCTACTCTTCCTCCACGCCTCTTCTTGTTGTGGCGCCTGTTCTCCGGCTGCCTTGTCGGTCGACTCGCGCCGAGGACGATCATCGCCTGGCGCATTACTGTCGCGACGAGCGCTTGCGCGTGTAGTCTCCGGGTCTGGAGAGGTCTTACCGGGACTTGCGCGCAGGCGCTTGTTCTCTTGCTCTGAGACCTCAGATTGTCGTCGCTTCAAGGCATTCGTAAGTGTGGATTGTTGGGGGCCGAGCTCGGTTGCCATTGTGTCTGTGGCGGCGGGTGGTGGGCTGTTGATGCGTGAATAAGTGTCGTTTGAGGATGTAGTAATTTATGCGACACACCTTTGCGCCATTACAGAAAGTCTTGTGAAGTGCAAGTAGTGCAAGTGTTGAAGTGAATGCGACGTGTTGCTGGTTGAGCGCCTTGGAGATCGGCACAATCTCCAGACCCAGACCCCTCGGGAAGCGTTTCCAAGGGTTCCACCAGAGTGGAGCAAGCAAACACGGGCTAAGAAGTGTCTTGTCTACTCTATCTCCACAAACGCTTGATCAACTTTGATCGCATGAATTCAAATATGATTAGAGCATCTGCCTTCTATACCAAGTTGAAGAATCACAACCCCAACTTAGCCAGTGCATCGCTCCCACGGCTCCCTATAAACCAATCCCATGCCCTCGAAGACCCTCTTCTCCGCCTGCTCCATCGTCGTAGCCCTGCCCTCCCCAATGCTACCTTTGTACTCATAGAACCCCTCAATATCTACAACCTGACCACTTCCTCGACTCCGCACCCCAGACGAATCGAACTTCCACCCTTTGGCGCTCTTAGCATATCGCCTCAGGTCTCGTTCAAAAATTGTTCCGGCAGACCACCCCAAGACTGCACACCCGACCGTCCGCCACGGCGAGATAATGATATCAACACGTCGATGGATGTTCGGATTCTTAGCCTTTGGGTTCGCGGTAAGGTCGGCCTCCTTGGTTGGCCAGTTGGGGTCTTGCCAGACCACAAGAGCCTTGTCAAGAGTGTCAAAGCCGTGGCCACCGCCTCCTGTGCGAAATGGTAGGGTCTGCTGGTTCCGGTTCGTCGAGTTGAGTGAGAGGAGCAGAGTATGAGTTATCCACCCCTCGTCTTCGAGCGACGTTACAATGTCGTTCACGATGCTGAGTGTTTGCTTCTCGTCAGGATGTGACAGGATGATGTCGACATCCCCACTGGCTTCTTTGCCACGACGGTAGCCTCCGACGATCAAAGACTGGATGCCTTCGTTACGGACTTTGCATGCATGGCGGTGCACAATCTGTCCAATCTCTTTTACCTCAGCGCGAGGAATCTGATCGAGAAACTCATCATAGAACTTGACTCCAATTTGCTGAACTCGGCTCAAAGTCTTCCAACCGTACTCAACGATGTCATCAAGATCTCGCCAACCTTTGTCGTAGTAGAACTCTCTGGCAGTAGTAGCACCTACACCCCAGATCTCGTAAAAGACAAGCAGAATCTTGAGATCCTCGTCTGCCTCGATGTCGTCAACGGCCTTCATCGTGCCTGTGTTGACCCACTCGATGTACAGATTGGCAATCTTGGCATCACAGCCAGGCAAAGCCATGATCTCTCGTGGGTTGCTGACCTTGTAAGGATAAGCAGCCAAAGCCGCTATACTCGTACTGTAAGCTCGCACGCCGATCTCGTCGTTGGCCAGAAGTCTGGCGAGCTTGATCTTCTTCAACAGCGCGATAAAAGAGTCGTTCGGCTGGTCTTTCGGTGTCAGTCGCTGACACGCATACTTAATACTTGCTTTGACCCACTCCGGCATTTCCGGCAGATCGCTCGAGACGCCCGAGTCGTTCTCGGATGTGGTCGTGTGTAGGAGATGTGCGTGAAGCTGTTTTGTGCTGGAGCCGGCTTCCCAGCTTGTACTGGCAGAGGATGCGACGGTGTGTCCGAATTTCCGTTTGCCGAAACGATCTGTACGACTTGCTTGAGATGGAGCATCCTCTTTTGCACGTTCCACAATAGCCGCGATTCGCGATGACGCGCGATCACTCGAGCGCGTCGATGCATGCGTAGCCTTATTTGGGGTGACTTGATTGCTGGACGCGGCAGAAATGGTTTCAGGTCTGCTGAATTGTCGTCCCTGGTATGTGACAAAGTCATCGAGTGGCAGAGGTGTGCCAGACTCCAAAGACCTGCGGAACCAGTCGAGCCTCACAACTCTGATTAATGCCTCCACTGGAGTAGCCACAGCTTGCGGACGAGGCGAGCGGGCACGTTTTACCGCCTTCCGCTTGCCAGTCCGTATTGTATTTGGTTTACCGTCCTCGGCTTCTGATGCAGTACTCGAATCATGGATCACAATCGCCTCGCTCACCTTTGCTTTGGTCCTCGAGAAGGGCTCAATTTTGGACTTCTTTGCAGGAGGTTGGGAGCTGCCGGCGATTTCATCCTCAGTCGAAGAGTCTCGATGCTGCTTCACTTCTTCCGTCCATAGTCCTTTGGCTTTCAAATCGAACAAGATCCGCGGCTTCCTCGTGACTTTACTGAGGACAATGCCAGCTTCGATCAGATCGTATGTGAGCGCAGCCCCAGAGTCGACTAGCTGTTCCTCCAGCTCGTGGAGATCCTCAGTCTCGAAATGTGTTGCCGAGACAAATATGGGTGGCAATCCGCTCAGATCCAGAGTGTTGTCCAGGCGAGCTGCTGGAGGGGAAGAGTTCGACAGGGTTGGAGTTGAAGGCAGTAAGTCTGCCATGATTGAAAAGGGTCGTATCCAATGGGTTTAAAGCATTGGCAGTATCCAACATGATAGTGTATCGTTCAGCCGTCCAGAACTTCTTTCATCGGTCAAGTGTATTCGGCTGCCAGCGCGTCACTCCGCCAATTTGATCGCGCTTTCGCTGGCTGCGCATGACCTTGTTTCTCGTCTCACTCTTCACTCTTGAAACGAGAGAATTAAAGCAGAGGAAATATACCAAATGTGAAATACTACGAGTAAACACGGAGCCAAAGAATGCAGGTGGTCGGATACAACGTCACCAGCACAGACCACCAACGGCAACTTTCTTAGTACCAGACTCGACCTCGATCGCGTGCCATAGGAGACAGCCATCAGGACAATACTCCACAGAGACAATGTCACCATCGCGAGGTCACCACTGAAAACAGAACCCCAATGGCTGCGCCTTTCATACCACGCACGGTGTTCCCACTGCTGGACTCCGTTCCGCGCTCATACTATCTCGGCCATCATGCCGCCGGTCTATCCAAGATGAAGACCATGCTGTCTCAGATCGACCTCATCATCGAGTGCCGCGATTACAGAGTGCCCTTAACATCACACAACCCGCTATTCGAAGACGCTCTCTCCGGACGGGAACGCATGGTGGTCTACACGAAGAAGGATCTCGGACGCAAGGGCAATGGGACAGAAGAGGACAACAAGGTGCGTCGTCTACGAAGAGCCAGGAATATTGGTGGAGAGAACTACGGCCAACAATGGAGGCTGATATGTAGAGATTTCTGTAGCGAGAAGCGTTGCTTCGCAAATGGCACCATCCGTCTCATGTCATGTTCTCGGACCAGCGTGCTTCGCGCGACATCAAGAAAGTGCTGGAACACATCAAAGCAGCGAACGTCACACGTAATAGCTTGACAGGCTCCCACTTGATGGTAGTCGGCATGCCCAACGTCGGCAAATCTTCACTCCTCAATGCCCTCCGGCGTGTAGGCGTAGGGAAAGGCAAGGCAGCCCGTACAGGCGACCAGCCAGGCGTGACCCGCTCGATTGCCCGCTCCGGTGTCAAAATCTACGATGCTGTGGAGGAGGGCAGTAATGGCGGTAGCGTCTACCTGATGGACACTCCAGGTGTCTTCATGCCTTACGTGCCAGATGCCGACCACATGCTGAAACTAGCACTCTGTGGCA
Organism: Cladosporium cucumerinum; assembly: GCA_023634325.1. Classification (NCBI taxonomy): domain Eukaryota; kingdom Fungi; phylum Ascomycota; class Dothideomycetes; order Cladosporiales; family Cladosporiaceae; genus Cladosporium; species Cladosporium cucumerinum. The sequence continues at coordinate 1,145,008 of JALDQA010000010.1, read as the reverse complement.
GTGTCAAAGACACTGTCATTCCACCCTTTACCCTTGCGGATTACTTGCTCTTCCAAATTAACTTGCACGCTCCGAAAGCGTACAAAGAATTCCACCCATGCACCAATAATGTCACGGACCTACTGGAAGCTATCGCCAAGAAGACCGGTCGCCTTGGGAAAAGCGGAGTGCCAGACATGGAAGCATCAGCTCTGTGGCTGATCCAACGGTGGCGAGACGGAAAGCTCGGCCACTTTGTGCTGGATCAGGTTGATGAAGCTGCTGTCGCTCGGAAATTGTCGCCGGACGAGGAGAAGCCTAGCAGCTTGAACCAGGCGAGGAAAGCCCACAAGGAGCTGCAAAGAGCGAGAATGAGAGCGAAGAAGACATCTTCGTGAGAATGCCGCTAGGACGTATTCTCGTCTAAAATGCCCTTCAATAGCTGCTACTAGTATAGCCTGGCATTGAACAGAGTGCGCTTCTGTACCGACCAGTCTAGCATTGAGTTGAGATTCATGCAACGAGCGCCAACTAAGCTATGCCTTCTGAGGTGAGCCTGCAGCATTAGCAGGTGGATCCAGGTTTCCGCCTGTGGCGCCGAAGTTGCAAGAGAGCAAGCCATCTTTCACTGAAGGACTTCCGCCGTTTGATGCAAGTCGACCACTCCGACCGCACGGTCGCTTACGCGAAACAGGAGAAGAAGAAGAAGAAGAAGAAGAAGAAGAAGAAGAAGAAGAAGAAGAAGAAGAAGAAGAAGAAGAAGAAGAGAAGCAATGCACCACGAATGAATGGACTAGGAGGCAACAGCACGAGGGTGAGGTTGCTCGTAACTTATGTTGATTGTCAGCTTCTGGCTGGCACTAGCTCCAACGGTGATATACGCAACAACAAGCCTTTTGCATTGATATGTAACACTAAACCTCCACTACAGCCACGCCATACCATCCTTATCAAGTATTTGCGCTCATTGCAATTGGCAGTTCAAGATAGGCAAGGTCGATCATTGACGTTTGCATGACCACGAGTTTGAGAGCGGTTCCGAAATGAGGTTTGAGAAGTGTCTATGTTCAGGCTTCGCTTGAGCTCTAGTACACGAAGAAATCACCACGGCCCGCAACAATCAACGATTGACTCTTTCGTCCCAACTACTCTCTTCGCTTCCCTTTCTCTCCCGTCGATTGTGATACTCACACGTGCAGGGGAAAAAGAATCTTTGTGTCACCTCGTGGCGCAGCACGACCGCTCCTTCCCATTTCACCGTTTGTTGACAGCGCTGCCGCTTCCAAAACAAACACTCACCCGCATCAAACACGCGGCAACCCGCCAGCTCGCACCATGAACTTCATCTGATGTTTCAACAACTCCTCACCTTCGGCCCGTTGCGGAAGAAAAGCAAATCACATCCTAAATTGCCTCGCATCACAAACAAGGGGAAACAGCAAACTGCCACAGCAGTGGCGCCGCAGCAAAGCCGAAGCGTGGATCATCAGGCATATTTCTTCAAACCGAGCGCTGCTTTCGACATGGTCAGACACGGCAAAAGCAACAAGTTCGACTGCACCAACCGGCGCAATGAGGGCTTCGACCTAGGCAAATCCATCGGCGACGCTGCACTCAAGGAGCTCGAGAAGATCAGGAAGGACGCCGCACGTCAAGCAGGCAAAGTCAGGAAAGTGAGCACCGGCAGTCTCACAGGAGGCGAAAATGAGGTCACCGGTGTGCACTCCATCGACCTTGTGGCGCCGAGCAAGGCGCTCACCGACGAAGGCGTGGAAGCGATGGTGGAAGGTCTGTACGCCGCAATGCAATCCGGAAGCAGCACAGCCTCAGTGGCTCTAGAAGGTCTCAACCTTCGCGACAACAAGCTCACCACCCGAGCACTAGCCACTCTTGCGCCTGCTATCGATTTGGCGCAGAACGAGCTGAAGACAGTCGTGCTCTCTGATAATAACATCACTATCGCTTCCGACGAGGAAGCGCAACAGTGGGAGACGTTCTTGACCGCTTTCAGGTCTTGCAAAAAATTGCGCCGTCTCGATTTGAGTGGCAACCCCGAGCTCGGCGCCAGAGCACTCGAGATATTCTGCAAAGTCTATTGCAATGAGCCCGCGATTGATCCCATTGCTCTTGGTGGCGACCGCTCCGTCTACACTCTGGATGAAACACAAGAGAGTGGAGACAACAAATCTACTACTACTGATGAAGCCGAGGGCAGCCTTGACTGGATGACATCGGGAGTTATGCTTCGACGACGCTGCGGTCTACGCTCTATCCCTTACATCTCGTTCCAAAACATCGGGATCAACGACACTGGTGCATTATGGCTCTCGTATATACTTGAAGATCACTACTACCCGAACCAACTCATCAATGGAATCAACGCTGCTCCGGCGACAAGCTCTGTCGATGCATATCGCCAAGGCTTAGTCGAAGGCGGCATCGACTGGAGCGGACACAAAGGGAGTCTGGGAAAGGACGGCTTGTCGCTGCTTACCAAGACCGAGACCGCTCGCAAACAGACTATTCTCAGTGACACAGACTTCTTACTCGCAACAAGTCCTATGGCTACGAGCACTAAGAGCCTCCAGCCTCGAAGACACTCCCGAGCACCTGTTGGTGACCGCCGCTCGAGCATGCGTTCGATTCATACGGATGATGGCGGAGAGCATGAAATGTCGGAAGTGGAGAGTATGCGTAAGCGTATCCAGCGCCACATCATTGAGGATCGCGGTGTCGTCAGTATCGATCTTTGGAAAGCTGCGCTACAAATTGTTGCTACTTCTCGCAAGCTCGCATACATTGCAGCACCCGCCGCACGCCGCAGAGAGTACGCAGGCCCGTGTCTCTTCAGGAGTGGATCTGTCAACGAAGGATTTCAAGCAGGCAGAGATCAGCGTCTCGATTCCGTCGCTGAGATCGACCCAAGTGGCTCTGCTGGCCCCAAGGATACGACTGGAAGCACTCTTTCTCCAACAGTGACCATCACTGGCAACACTGGCAAGTCCTACGCCGCCACACTCGCCGACATACGTACGCGTGAGACAAATGAGACCGCCATCACTGAGGTTACCAACACACCTGCTACTCCCAAGCGCACTTTCAAAGCGCACCGCAAGGGAGCCTTTAGCGAAGGTTCCGACTTGCAGAGTCTGAGCGAGAGACTTTCCAACGTCAAAATGCAGAACGAGGAGCACATTTGTGAGAAGTTCCTCGAGTGGCAGCAGGAGAAGCAGCAGCGTGAGGACTTCAAGTACCGCGACACTTTTTCTGCGTGCCACTTGCCTCTTTCCGCTTTCGATCGTATCCTCGCTTTCACACTCGCTACACCCGAAACTGTAGCTGAGTGGTCTCTCGATGCGGAAGGCGGAGTGGTTGCCTCCCAGGATGGGACTCAGATCAAATGGACCGGCAGTGATCTTCTGAGCCGCAAACAGCAGCGTGAGGCCTTCGAGTGGGGCCAGAACAGTGAGAGTCTGGCCAAGGAGCGCAGGTGGGCCGGCATGGCCGACAGTGGGCAGCAGCTCTTGCTGCTGGATGCTATCGGCTGCCTGGCATACGAGGCTTGAAAGGCGGTGGCGAGACGAGCATGGATTGAATGAGAAACATGGTTCGCGTGGGATTGCTTGCGTATTCGTGCTCAAGGCATGCTAGCAGGTGTTGTTATCTTCTCGGGGGGGGGGGAGATGAGCATGAACTGACGGAAGATCATGGTTCACCCGAGATTGCATGCAACTTCAAGGTCGGGTCTGCCACTCTTCTAATGCCTGCCGATGAACGATGAACACGGAAAATGCCTCGGTGCAACATCGAGAAGTGACATTAGTGAAAACTCATGGCGTTTGGGAATGGTTTTTTTCCAAAGTATGCAGGGCAGTTAAGTTACTTCCCCACGCATCAAGAATTAAAAGACAAAGTCTAATGTGAACGTGCAATGTTTACATCATCCCATATCTTCCTTCCTCATATTCAATCGGGTTCCGTGTTCTCTGTTGAAATGCTGCAAGGCCCTCCCTCGTAAGGGTGAAGGTAATATGCCATATGCCACCCAGCCATACAGTAGAACAATAATATATCACCTGCAGAAATCCAGGGATCAATGTCACGTGTTGGCACGAGTGAGGATCAAGACAAAAAGACGCAGAATCGACATGAAAGATCGAGAATAAAAAAAAGTCTATTGCTATGTCATGGTATCATCATGCCGCCATTTCAGATTCTGTTCGCTTTGCCTTGACAAAAAAAATTGCTCCGTTGCTCACATGCTCCTTTAATCGGATGCCAAAGCTTACGCCGGCCCTCGCCAAATAGAAAAGGAAGAGAAGAAGGAAAAGAGAAAAGGAGTGAAACTTCTCTCGAAGCAAGAATCAAGCAAGGAAGCGCTCGGCTCTTCTGGCCGAGTTCGCTCCCTACAAGGAGTCAAAACGTGCTGCTCAAACGCTCATTACCAGAAAAAAAGCCTTTGCCCTGATCGTGTCTTCCCTTATGCTCCGCCTTGCTGTTGTTGATGTTGTTTTCGTACCCATGCTCGTTTGTGATGAATTATTATGCTCATGCTCATGCTCATGCTGTTGATGAGGTGGCTTTCCCGGATTGCTGCGATTAGAACTTGAAACAATGGGATGCCGTTCGATCGAGTGTTCCTGCTGCAAGAACTGAGGATTTGCCCCTTTGCATGAGTTATGCAGAGAGTGGCATTGCTCTAGTTTCTGTGCTGATTTCAGTCCGTGGTGCCATTATCTGCCTCGTTGGCTCCAGCCGCTGCAATGGCATCGACGTCTTCGGTCTCTGCACCGCGGTGGTCGACGACGATACGACGGCCACGGCCCGAGTCGGGCACGCCGTCACGAGATGCGCCGAAGTCAAGGACCTGCAGAACATCAGTTAGCATGATGAGTCTTCTTTGTGAATAGCTAACAAGAAGCGGATACTGCTTACCTCAATGTACGTAAGATTGTTGCGCTGCACGGCGGCAACGCAACGACGCTCGTCGAAACGGACTTGCCATACGCCGGATAAGTCAGTCAAAAGATCGCGAACGCATTCGCCATTGCGCACATTCCACATTTTTAGAGTGCGGTCAGAGCCAGAGATGACCTTCTGTCCATCGTGCTGGAAGCAAGTGATTGCACCGGTGTGCGCACTAAGCGTCGCCTTGCAAGCACCGCTTTCCGGGTCCCAGATGCGCAAAGTGCTGTCTGCGGCGGCGGAAACTAGACGATCATGGCTGAGGTCGAGGAGGCCAACAAGCGAGGTGTGGCCTTCGAGGTTGAAGAGACAGGCACCTGTGTCGAGGTCCCATACTTTGACGAGATTGTCCATACTGCCAGAGATGCAGCGGTTGCGAGCATGGTCCAAAACGACAGAGTAGACCTTTTGCGCATGTCCTTGGAGACGATGCAGAAGGTCGCCAGTAGAGATCTTCCAGACACGCACTGTGCAGTCGTAGGATCCCGAGACCAAGGTATCACCATAAGCGGCAATGGCACGCACGCTGTTATGGTGCCCACTAAGCGTGCGAATGAAGTACGGGTTGTCGCGGTCGTTGGCAGGAGGACCAGCTTGCATGATGCTTCTGTCACCAGGCTGAGGCAATTTCCAGACACGCAACGTAGAGTCACGCGAGCCAGTGATTATCACTGGTTCCTTTGGCATCATGATGGGAGTGCCATCGGCAGCGGTATCAACCTGTACGGGCTTGAGGATCTCCAGGCAGCGGACAGTCGATGTGTGGCCTTGGAAAACCTGAAGGCATTTGCCAGACTTGATATCCCACACTCTCACACTGCGGTCAGTTGACCCGGAGACAAGTGTGTTGCCTTCATACTGCAGTGCCCACACGCCACCTTCGTGACCTTCCAGTCTACGCCTGAGCGCGCCTGTCTTGGTGTCGTACACATTGATTTTGGTATCGTCACTGCCAGTCAGGATTTTGTCACTGTCGAAGAGGAGGCACGTAACCACATGGCGATGGTGAGCTCTGAAAGCAAGATGTTGAGGCTGATTGTCTTCCATCATCCAAGCCTTGCGAATCAGGTAGTGACGCTGATACAGCGACTTGAACAAATGCATTCCCCGAAGGGATTCCAGTCCGATGGTGGGGTACGGAATAGCTTGCGTGGCGGCGTTGGCTAGTGCTGTGGGCCCTTTTGCCGATGCCACCATCTTCTTCCAGACCGGTGCTTCGCGATGCGACTTACTTGCAGATCCAGATGATCTCGAGGTTCGCTTGGTCGCCTTCCTTTGGCTCGTGTGTTTGTGGCCGTGCTTACGCCTCGTCCTGGCAACAACTGATGAAGTCGTTTCGTCGTCATCACTGTCGTGATCTCCGGGCACGTGGCTAAGATCTTCTTCATAGCCGTCCTCGCCCGGGTGCTGCCAACCCCATCCTTCTTTGACAGCCCTTGCAATCTCGCCATCGGGTAGCACAAATTCATCACGCTCAAGCAGATTCTTCCAGGCACGCTCGTCGGAATTTATGAGTCGACGCCAGCGTTTCGAAACTTGAGCGGCACGGCACATGCTGCGTGAGTCGAGATAGCGTGTGATGTTGAGACCGAGTTCGGGTGGTAGCACGTTAAATGGGTCGCACTTGAGCGCGGGATTGACAACGTTTGCAACCATTTGCAATGTAGGCTTCGGGCATCTGCGCAGGAATTGGTACATCATGTACGATTGTAGTTCTTCCGGCATGCTATCGAAAGCGTCGACCATGGTGGGAATGTCCATCACGGTTGGGCCGGAAGATTTGGGCGATTCCTGTCGCAGGCTCGATTTCGTGATTGCTCCTTGGATAGAGGCGTCAAATGATTGAGCACTCTGAGTCTTGCTATCATCGTCAAGGTTCAGACTGGAGTCCACGCTAGAAACATCCTCGTTGTGTCTGGCGAAGGACGCCTCGAAAGCATTCTGCCGAGATGCAAGGTTAGCAGCAGCTGTTATCGGTGATAAACTCGGGCTCGGCAGGCTGGCGTCTTGTTGTGAGCTTGTCAGAATGTTAGGCAGATTCGGCCTACGAATGCTAGTGTCCTCAGAAGGTCCAGCTACAAGTTCCAGTTCCGTCTCCGCAATTGGTGGAGTGGCTGTCGCACCGGCCGTGGCACTGGTCTCTGCAAAATTTCGTGCTGCAGCTAAGATCCTGCTTTTGCGTGAGAAAGGCGGTCCCAGTTGCGAATCGTCCTCTTGCATTTCTTCGTCCATAACCTCATCCTCCTCGTTGTCCTGCAACTCCCGCAGTCTCGACTGAGGGATTCTTCCTGGGCTTCTCCTCCTCTTTCCCTCGTGTCTGCTCGATACTGCTCTTGGAGGTAGCATCTCTACGAAGCCCACATCAGTGTCTGGGGTCACTGGAGAAGGATTGCTCGGTTCCGGGAAAGCTCCCGATGCTGCACGCTGATTCAGCGACGGGACCTCTTGTGTCTCAGACTCGGTTCTGTGGAGTTGTGAACGGGGTTTCTTGATCTTCCTTTGCAAGCTCGCGAGCTCAGCCGCCTCTGCTATAGACGGAGGAGTAGCAGTACGCTTAGGAGCATCAGATGCTCGGATATTGTGCACAGTTTTGTGGAGATGCGAACCGTCAGCACTCCGAGTCGGTGTCTCGTAGGTCTTCTCACGGGCCTCTTCGTGGGTCATGGATCCGTTGTGCCGTTGCATCCTCGCCTGCAGCTTCCTGTGTTGCCTCATAGTCTCCTCAGCATCTTCCGATTCGTGGAAGGTAGTGGGTCTGCCATGTACATCGAAGCAGAAGCGCTTGATTGAATGTGGCGTTGGTGAGAAGACCAAAGGATATTGCTTGGGGTCACGTTCCATGAGGTCCTTGGGCGGGTTTATGATGAGTGGAGGGAGAGAGACGGTTGTAGTGGTAGTGGTAGTAACCACAGTTTGTTGTGTGGTTGGAACGAAGGACATGGTTGCAACTGTCGGTGGCATTATGTTGGCGGTGGTGGCTGATAGATCCTGGGGATGTGATGTGGTGTGCTTGTGATGTGGCATCTCTTCTGTGGGCGATGTTGGCGCAGTCGACAAGATGGCGTCGGGAGCGAGTGCAGTTCGAGGCTTCGCGTGAAGTCCTGGTCCGAGTGTTCTGGGTGCATCCATAGATGCCAGTGAAGGTGACAATGTGCAAGAGGTGTAGAAGCGCAAGCGGAAGCGGAAGCGGGGAACGCTGTGTCGTTGTGAAGCGGAAAGAGCGTGCCTCGACTGATGAGACTGTGGTGGTTTCGTGATTCGTGTTCGTGGTTGTAGTGACAAGGAATTGTCGGTCGTAGAAGGAAGGCGTCTCGAGTGTCAGGTAAGCGCTGTGGGAGGGAGTTGTCCCACGCGATAATAGGATCCCGGCACTTCCAGGCGGATGGGTAAGTAAAGCCTGGCTGCTATCGTTGTCCTCGACGGCCGGAGCGGAGGGGGAGGGGGAGAGGGAGGGGAGAGAAGGAGGGGAGAGAGGGCGGAGTGGTTGGCGGTGGTAAGTAGTGCCAGTGTGCCAGTGCCAGTGTGCCAGTGCTAGTGTGCCAGTGCTAGTGTGCCAGTGCTAGTGTGCCAGTGCCAGTGCTAGTCCCCAGGTGCAAGTTGTGGAGAGAGTGAGAGAGGGCAGAGAGAGAGAGAGCCCAGTGCGCGGGCCAAGCAGGCAGGCAAAGCCCGCGGCGGCCCTTGGTCCACCCGGCTTTGGTGCTGTGAGGGCTGATGATTTGCTAGGCTGGTGGCGTCAAACCCTTGAGGCGAATCAAAATAGTCAGGCGTGTTGCTGTGCTACCGTTAAGCTTAGCTTTTGCCCTATCATGCGTGCTTGTGTACAGCTAGCTGCTCATGGTCATCAACAAATAAGTTACCTGCATCCACATGGTTGGTTGGTTGGTAAACACACAAGACGACAAATCACCTCCAATGTCCCAATCTTGCTTCACGAGCTTGCGTACGACCACCTCAGCACCTTCCTGCCACGAGCATCTCATGCAGTTCAGAATCAGCTAAGGCTGGCTAGTCGTAGTTTAGCAGGGTTACTGGCCTTTATATCATGCTACTCAGGCTCTACAACGCTATCCAAAAGAGCGCACTATGTGGCGAGATACGTTGAAAGGACATATCATTTGTACACGAAGTCGCACCCTCGTACCAACTCTATGGAGAGGAATAACTCATAAAAAGACTTGGAGTTTGAGTAGACGTTTGAGGATCTAAATGAGTGTTCTTCTTGAGCTACCAAGGTCAGACGAGAAATTTAAGAGGCATGTTGAATGCTCTAGCAAGACCGTGCTATGGAGCGCAGCGGGTTGGAATGAAGAGAAATGTTCGTTGACAAAAGTCAGTCTGATCTGGTCACATGTAGCGAGCCTTTCAATAATCATCTCCTCTGGAGATGACCTCTTTGGCACTTGGCTTCAGCAGAACCGTCTGTAAAAAAAATGTACTGTTAGTGCGTTCACAACATCGCTAAGGTTGAAGTTTCACTCACATGTTCAAATTGTGCCACTTTCGAGCCGGGACTGTCCACAAGTGGTTCATAGTACTCGACAATACCCTGGTCGATGAGGGTCTTCATGCCGAGATGGTAGTTCTTTACACCAAGATGTTCAAGGTACCTCCTGGAGAAGACCAGCGTGCCAAAGTTGTCATCGATGGTCTTGAGCAAGGATCTCGCAGAAGCCAGGCGGACACCAGAAGTGTCGACACCCTCGTTCCGACCATAACCGTAAACGCCGTTGTCGTCCTTGATGCGGCCTCTTCCAGTGCTTCCGAACGTTTCAATGGCAAAAACGTCTCCCTCCTCCATGCGCTGGTCAGTCTTACACTTGACGAACGGAACTTGTTTGTCGCCGTGGATCTTGTAGCGTAGGATGTTGTGGCCTGTGAGGCCTCGGATGGCCTTCACTGGAACGGTTTTGCCATTGAGCTCAACTTCGTAGCTCTCCATGGTCTCTTGGACGATACCGCTGATTTCATCCATACGGGCATCGATACCGGCTTCCTGTAAGTCTGTCAGCATTCTGAAAAGAGTCAAGTATGATCGATCATACCCTTATGCCGGCGTTGGTCGCAGCCTTTACAGCGGCGAGCAGGTTGTCGTACACAGGGTTCGCCGCTACGGTGAACGCGCTGTCGACAATCCTGCCATTGACGTGAACTCCGAAGTCGATCTTCAGAACATCATCGTACTGAAGGATCACTTCTTTGGCCCCAGGATTCGGGGTCCAATGAGCAGCCACGTTGTTGAGGGCTAGACCAGTCGGGAACCCTTGGCCCGCCTTGAGAGCGTCGCCAGTGTCGATACCCGGATGACCGACCAAGGCTCGAACGCCTTCCTCAATCTCTTCGGCCAGTTTACTCATAGACACGCCGGGTTTCGCAATTGTCTGCACGTACCGACGCACTTGGCGGTGGGTCTCGGCAGCCTTGCGATAGTCGCGTATGAACTCGTTGTCCATCTCCTTCATGGCAACTTGGTGGCGAATTTCTTCGGCTGTAGTGCGTTGGAGATTGTCGTTGATGTTGGCATACTTGATGATCTCGCCCGAAGGATACGGCTGACAATGGAAGAGGTCTGCAAGTGGCCTTCTCGGAGGAGCGGTCTGCTGGCTTCCGGATGCCTTGGACTTCTTCTTTTTGTTATTCTTGCGCTTTCTTTTCTTGCCTAGAAAGGGTCAGTCAATTGCACACACTAGCATATTAAAAGCACTTGCCATCAATGGGCTTGCCGTCATGCTTTACGGCGGCCTCGACAGCGTCATCCTCATATTCGCCGTCCTCGCCTTCGCCGTCGAGGGCTCCTGGCAGCAGTCCACTCGCTGAAGCAGACTTGGGAGGGTTGAGGTCAGTGATGGTATTGCATGCTGACGACCCTATTGAGATGTTAGCCTGTGACTGTGGCGTGTGGGTTAGCTTGAACTCTACCCTTGGGATCGTCGTATTCGCCCTCCGGTGTTTTGGATCCCATGTTGCTGACAGATCAGTCATGCCACAGTGAGATATGTTGACAGGCCCTCTGCACGGAGACCAAAGTATGTCTGCTCTTATATGTCGCAGGTTTGCCTTCTCTCATATGTCGCAGGTTTGTCTTCTCTTATATGTCGCAGGTTTGTCTCCTCTTATATGTCGCAGGTTTGTCTTCTCTTATATGTCGCAGGTTTGTCTTCCACAGGGCGCGACATGAGACGTGTCGGCCAGGAATGGAAAGGCGCGTCCCTCTTTCTATGCGAGCTGAATCAGGTGTGCCTTTATACAGGCGGCGGGTCGGCCGGCAGACTAGGGTCTACAACAACGCGTTTTGGCTCATTTTCCTCGCCCGACCAAGAGCAACAACACAATTATACTGACCCAACCACACAGTCTCAGCCCACGTAACGCCAGTCTTTCTGGTTCCATTTAATGTGCTGTTTTCGAGGCGCGAAGGAACAGACCGGGCTTTTCTGGGCCCGCAAGGCTTCATCCCTGCATCGAGGTTCTCTTCGTGCGACCTGAAATGAAACTCCAGTACTTCTTCTCACACAACCTTGGATCGCGAGTCATTTCAGCTTCAATGCCTACCGCAACCAACGTCTTCTGATCGTGCGACATCGAATCGCTTCCGGTAAGTCACAAATGTAGTGATTTTGTGCGATCAGCAACAGGCTGCGAGGCTGCAGAATAGATAAGGTATATATGCCGCGCTATACCTAGCCGTTTCGACGAAACGACATGCAACGCCCTTCCTCTGCTTCTAATCGAACATTTACAACATTTTCCAGAAAATGATATCGAACGGTATCCTCATCAATGCTGGACGATCTGCAGGTGTGCCATTGACAGTAACATCACTCGGTGTGCGCAGTATCTAACGAACCCCAAGGTCTTAGCGATCGACAGTGCATAGTGAGGCAGGACGTAGGGCACCAACGCACTTTGATCGTAGGCGCCGTATACACATCACAAACAGCAAACGGCGAACTCGACCTGTCACGCGGCCACGAATTTGCCACTAAAGCCTTGAAGCACTGCGTCAAAAAGCATCCCATTCTGAGCGCTGTGATCGTCAATGGCAGCGCTGAGAAGCCTAGCTTTGGTCTTTTGAAGACACTTGATTTTTCCAGGCACATCGATATACGGGATCTTGACAAAGAATTGCCTGAAGACAAGCGCATCGAGCAGATACTTACGACTGTGAGCAATGAGCAATTCCTGTCGGTCGACCGACACCCGCCATGGAAGGTCATACTTTCATCTCTGCCTGATCAAGATGGCTCAACTACTAGGCTCATGGTCTTGTTCGCGTACTACCACTCGCACGGTGATGGCAAGTCAGGTCTTGCATTCCATAGAGCATTCCTCGAAGGCCTGCAATACGAAGCTGCCCGAAAGCAAACAGGCGATATGCCCTCCAGCAGACTCCAACCTTCCATGGAAGAAGTTGGCAAGCTCTCACTATCTTGGTCCTATCTACTCGCGCCCTTGCTGGGAGTCTATTTGCCCAGCTTCCTGGCTAGAGCGCTTGGTTTCCGTGCCTCAGCAACCCCTTCATAAGACGGCATCTGGTGTGGCAAAGACTTTTGCTTCGATCCGAACAATTTCCGCACTGGGCTCGCAATGATCACCGTAAACCACGATACTATGCAAGACGCTCTCAAGCGCTGCAGATCCAGACAAACCTCTTTCACAGGCCTTTTGAACCAGCTGATCGCCAGAGCACTACACACGGAACTCGGCCCAGAGCATGCCTCGAAGACATTTGCTACCCAAATCGTCGTGGACCTACGCCGTCTCTTCCGGGGCACGTTCAGTGACGAGACCATGATGAACTGCGTTTCGGCCTATTACGAAACCATCCCAAGCCCATCCACAGTACTCGAAAAATGGACAACACCTACCAGTGGAATCTGGGCAGCCGCCCGCAGCACGACCGCAGGGCTAGTGAAATGCGCCGGGTCCCTGCACAACCAACCCATCGGCTTGCTGCAATATCTGAGAAATTTCCGCTCCTGGACACTGGGCCAGATAGGAAAGAAGCGCGAAGCTTCGTACGAGATCAGCAACCTTGTCGTCTTCGATTTAGTTCTCCGCTCCTTTGCAGAAAAACCCAAGGCAGATTCGATCCGCATCGAGAAGACGGTTTTCTCTCAGCCCGCCGCCGCTGTAGGGCCGTGTCTCAATTTCAACCTGGTGACTACCAAGGGCGGTCCGCTTGTCATGACAGCAACGTGGCAGCACGGCGTTCTCGATCTCGGGGGCGTGGAACAGGAGGCTAGTTTTGTGCGGGAGGTCTGCTCGCGTATCGAGGAAGATATCTGTGAGCTTGCAATGGCGTCTGTATGATGTCTAGAAGAACAGAAGTTAAGCAGTACTTTGCGAATTGACGATCCATCTTCACAAGTCTACATGCAGTGTTTCGTTGGTGACAATGGTTGAGGGCGAGTGTAAACTTTTGGCTCACGCCTACGAGTCTCTTAGAACAAGATCCAATTTAGGATATGGGGTTAACAACAGATCCTATGTGTAAACGAAAAAATGTCCTTTTCGATGTATGTAACATCAGACTGTAGTTTACACGTCAGTGTTGGTATTGTGAGGGTTATTAAATATCCTAAATGCTGATAAAAATACCCCCAGGTGCGGGCGTTTGTTCGTTGTGACGATCGCGTGTCGAGCTCTTCGTCTGAAATGGGCTAGATTTGGGGGAAGTGCAAAGGCAGTTCATGAGCAAAGACAACGTCTGACCAGCACGAGCTTAAGAAATCGGTTCGATCCAAGCATGCGAACAGTCGAGGATGCGACCGCGAAGTATACCTCATACTTACAAAATTGCGAGAGGTTGCTGTTGTTGATAGAGAAACGAACACCAATTCACCATTCGAACCCAGGCTCAAGTCGTCCGGTGATGGATCGGAATCCTAGCTTAACGCACCCTGGTTCATTAAGTCCAAGGTACAATCACTTACAAGCACTCGAAAAGGCGAAAATAAACAAAAGTTGAACCGGTAAAAAAGTTGTAACATTCAAGGGGATTATACACAGCGTGCGCCCAGCCCGGAACGAAGAGAGAACAAACCGGCAGCCAGGCGACAAACGCATCGCAAAGTAGCAGCCAGCAACCAGCAACAACACACCCAGAGGATTCCCCTTCCCATGTAACGCACGCCCACGCAATGTGCTGAAAGAAAACGACAGGTCGAAAGCTTTCCCTTATACTGCCATCGCTATATCGCACGCAAGATCATCGTTTCCTTTGAAACTCCGCATCTCTCCAAAGACAAGTGTTTTCATTCCTTTAAGCGAGGAGGGGCTTGCCGTCGCCCTTGAGCTGGGAGTAGTAGAAGTTCTCCTCGGGCACACGGCCGCGGAGGAACTGGGGCTCGGAGCCACGGACGTAGATGTCCTCGAAGAGAACCTCGGGGGTGGCTTCGGGTGCGGGCATGGCCTCGGCCTCAGCGACCTCGGCGTCGACGTTGGAGCGGGCCTTCTTGTCGATGGACTTGAGCTCCTCCTCGGTAGTGACCTGCCACTCGAGCAGCTTCTGCTTGAGGCCGGCGATGGGGTCCTGAGTGCTGCGCATGCGCTGGATCTCCTCACGTGTGCGGTAGGTAGTGCCGGGGTCGGACATGGAGTGACCACCGTAACGGTAGGTGACGTACTCGTAGACAAGGGGACCCTTGCCGGCGTTGCACCACTCCTTACCATACTGGACCGCGGCCTTAACGGCGAGGGCATCCATGCCGTTGATCTTGAGACCAGGGATGTACTGACCACGCTTGTAGTACTCGGTAAGAGCGGAAGAGCGGTTGGCGGCGGTACCCATACCGTACTTGTTGTCTAGTGGTTGTTAGTGGTGAGATTTCGATATGCGACTGGAGTTATTGTGAACTTACTCTCACAACCGAAGATCACGGGAAGGTCCCAGAGCTTGGCCATGTTGAAAGCCTCGAAGACCTGACCCTGGTTGGAGGCACCGTCACCGTAAAGAGCAAGGGAGATGTTCTTCTTGCCGGTATACTTGTTGGCGAAAGCAAGACCAGCACCGACGGGGACCTGAGCACCGACGATACCGTTGCCACCGTAAAAGCCGGGGGCGAACATGTGCATGGAACCACCCTTGCCGTAGGCGATACCCTCGCGACGGCCGAGAAGCTCACCAATGATGGACTTGACGGAAGCACCGCGCATCATGGCGAAACCGTGGCAGCGGTAGGCAGTGATGACCTGGTCCTCCTTGGTGATGGCGTGCTCGATACCGCAAGCAACAGCCTCCTGACCGGTGGACAGATGGCAGAAACCACGGATCTTCTTCTCCTTGTAAAGACGGTCGGCAGCCATTTCCATGCGGCTGCAAAGCAAGACACGTTAGCCCATGATCTCCCAGCAACCCAGCAAATCCGCATTTCCTTCTTCAATGGTATTCCGCGCGCTTCCAATCGCAATCCTCCTCCTCCTTTGGAACGGTGATCACATACCGCGAGGCGACCATGTCGTAGTACATCTGCTTCAGCTCCTTCTTGGTGGTGGTGAGATCGTATGAGGGCGGGTCCATCTCGTAGGTCTCGAAGGACTCATCGGAGAGGCGGACGGAGAAAGGCTTGTCGTCCTCGGAGGGGACCTCGCTCTTCTCGACGTGGGCGCTGGCAGCATCAGTGGTGACATTGCGCCTGGCGACCGGGGCGGCGAATCGAAGAGCTCTGGGCGCGGCGGCAGCCCTGGGCGCGAAACGGGACAGCATTGTGGGAGGACCTCGTCGACGGCGAGGGCGATGTGTAGGGAGTAAAACGAGGGTGAGGAGGGCGGAGGAGTGGTATAGGGATGTGTGAGGTGGTGAGGTGGTGGTGCTGTGGTTGGCAGCGATTGCTGTTCGATGTTCCGGCTCGAGCAAGACTTTCCGGACTCCCAACAACGCTCGATGCGGGAAAGAGCTTGGTGAGCACGGTCTCTACCGACCCCGAATTCCGCCGGCCTTATTATTTTTGGGATGAGATTATTGTTGTGACATTATTTACTTGTATTATTTAGTATGTACAATTAAGTCGTCTTGTACATGATATGTATGAAGGGAAAACTCACTCACTCACTGGCTCTGGTGTACATACTGCACGCCATCCAATATGGACTATCAAGTATACTGTACATGTTTCTGCAACGACGGAGGATATGTGGCACTCCCGCCAATCTCACCAAATGCATGGGCGCGTCTCATCCATGTACTGTACAACCCTGCGTGGTAAAGATGTCATCTCACTGGTAGGAATGTTGATGTAGATGTCTGTATTCGAAAGCAACGGTCGACTTGAGAATCACCCATCTTATTGCTGAAGAACATCATCTTGGTCAAAAAAGTTACACGAATACCTAAGATATAGTATGTGCACTGCCAGATCGTGAACTCCCCACCAACGCCACGCTAAACCCATGACCGAAAGCACCACACAGTTTCATTAACTCACCGTACCTTTTAGCTAATACGCCTCAAGTAATACGAACCTTCTTATGAACTCCATTCGACACGACTTCCTCGTCGTCCTCGTCTTCCCACTCATCATCCTCGTCCTCATCGTCGTCGACGACCTTGCGCTTCTTGGCTGCCCGCCCGGGAGCGCCACCAACAGTCTCGATACCTTTCTCTTTGGCCTCCACCTTCTCCAACATGCTGAGGTAGCCTTCGAGAACGGAGTCTAGAGCGCCTTCCACCTTCTCTGGTCGTTCTTCCAGGTCGAGCTGCATGAGTGGATCGCGGTTGAAGAGGTAGATGCGTTGCTTGGCGTACAGCCGCCAGAAGAAGTATGCTTTGTCGTGCTCATTTGTGGATCGCTCTTTCTTAGTGATTCTGTTACGCGAGCGATTGCTGGACGGGATGCACGAGAGGGTCTGCATTTCGACTAGACGGCCGAATTGACGAGGGTCGATCTTGGATTGTTGGCGGATCCCTTCGGTGACTTGACCAGAAACTATGAGGTCGACAGGAATGTGTGAGGAGGACTTGAGCTTGTCTGAGGGAATGTCGATGTTGACTTTGAGGCTGGCGAAGGCAGGATTGGTTGCGCGCAGGTGGCGCATGTCGCAAAGGTCGCGGAGGTCGTCGAAGGCTTCGTTTGGATCTTCGACGGTAAACTCGCGGACGTTGTGCGGAGCTGTAAGGGTGAGGTACATGGTGTTGTAGAGTTCCTGACCGTGACCGCCGCCTTGGAAGGAAGGCAGAATGAGGAATTGTGACAGGCGCTCACGGCTAGGCAGATCGAGTGGCGATTCGACTCCGTCGGTTTGCAGAGCTGCCACAAGGTCATCTGATGAGACCTCCGCGACCTTTGCCTGCTGAGCCTCATCGGTTTTGAGCAACTTGATCTCTTCCACAATAGGGTGCTTGCGGTCGGGGAAAGTGAACACCCTGTACGAAGTGCCGAAGCCGACAAAAGCGTAGGGTGAACTTCCCTCGGCAGCCTTGTCGTTCACCTGGTATGTGAGGAAAAGCTTCCATCTTTGTGTAGTCCAGTCCTGGTCCAGCTGCAGAGTCGTGCCGCCTTCAATGAACAAAGGCACCAGAATTTGCATATTCTCAAGCACCTGCTTCGCCGCCGCATCTGTCAAGCTTGCGCACCAGATCTCGTACTTGGCTCCATCTCTCGTGTAATCGCGAATCTTCTCTCCGGGAGGTGTCCAACTTGCAGCATCGCCCTCATCTGTGTTTGTCGCATCGAAAGCAGCTTCGGGCAAAAAGTCGTGCAGCACTTCCTTGACATCTGTCGGCTTGATGTTGTTGATTGCCTTGAAGATCTTCCCGTACTTCACATCTAGCTTTGGCCTCAAGTTGTGCGCAGCGAATGTGAGGTTGATGGAAAGGTCTTGGTAGCCGAAGATAGCTTCCTCTTCACCAAAGATGGGGTATGTGAAGGCTGGCTGGAATGCGGCATGCTCACTGCCGTTGCCTCGGACTACAGAGATGTTGAAGCAGTCGTTGCTGTTGGTAGACCATTCGCTGACTTCTTCCTCGATTCTGCGCTCAAGCTCCTGCTGGTCGAGATCGGAGGCCATGTTGTGTAGTGAAGCGTGCGCTTGCAGGTGTTGGAGAAGAAAATGAGTTCAGGCGGAAGTAAAAAGATGATTCTGTGCGGGATTTAGCTGAGTGAGGGTGTTGCGAGCAATGGTGGTGTTATTGGTGTTTAACAGCAACCTGAGGAGACGAAGCTTTAGCTCCAGCTGCTGCGGCGCGACAAGAAGACGCGACCTCTCGCGTGTAACCTCTTCTCAACAGGCCCGAGCGCATCAGATTAGATGGGACTGCATGATCTTAGCGCTGCACTCTGCAAGGGGAGGTTGAAACCCTGATGAGAGCCAGGCGAGCGAGCAAGAGTTGACGAGAGGAGTGGAGTCCGAGTCGCGTATTGAATGCCCGGACTTTGATGGTCGACTTGCGCCAGCCTCTCGTCTTGATGCTGCTGCTACAGTAATAATCCTCCCGAGAAGGAAATATTCAGCAGTAATCACAAGATACACGGCGCAGGCTCGCTGTTATCGCCATCATGTGGGACGGCTTCTTTATGCTTTTGCTGCTCTGCGTGGTTATGGCTACCGCGTGCGTTCCCTGAACCTTGAAAGGATATAATATATTGCGACGCATACTGACAGCAACCACAGATCAGTGCTCGCCGGACTTCTGCCATTGTCCTTCGCCCTCTCGCAAAAACAGCTACGCTTCATCACCGCGCTAGGAACAGGTGTCCTGGTTGGCACCTCGCTTATTGTCATCATCCCCGAAGGAATCGAGACAGTATACAGCGCCAGTGGAAGCAGTCATGGCCATGAAAAGAGGGATCTGTCTTTGGCAATGTCAAGACGCCACGTCAATCACATGAGCCCTGTCGCTGAGGTGGCTTGGAGTTCAATAGCGAGACGAGGCGATTCTCTGGGCAACGAAGGATACGGCTCGATCCCTAGAGTCCAAGGAGATTTCTTGACTGGCCCAGACGACGGCTTCAGGACTGAAGAGGAGATCGCAGCAGAGCTATCAAAGCAAGGACATCCATCTACAGACCCCGGCCACGAAGAGGGTTCTAGTCTTTCTAGCGAGCAGAAAGTGAAGCCAACATCGGAAGGCCACCACGACGAGGAACACGAAGGTCGCAACCCGCACGCTTACGTCGGAATCTCGCTCATCGCTGGATTCATCTTGATGTACCTGATTGACACTCTTCCCCGCCGCGCCAGCTCTTCATCTCAACCACAGCGCTTCCAGATCAACCTCACGCAATTCAGCTTGAACCGCCTGTCGACATCTTCGCCTAACCTCGAGTCGTCTCCTCAAGAATCAGAGTACAACGACACGACTCTAGTATCTTCCGGTTCTACCTCTCGCCCATCGTCAACAACAGTCGGTCTGGTGATCCACGCCTGCGCCGATGGCATCGCTCTGGGCGCCTCTTCGACCTCAAACGGCGCCTCGAGTAGCGGCCGTAACCTCTCGTTCATCATTTTCATCGCACTTATGATTCACAAGGCGCCGGCAGCTTTTGGTCTGACCACCACACTGCTCAAGCAAGGTCTGTCCAAGCGTGCCGCAAGAGCGCACCTTATTGTATTCTCGCTTGCAGCTCCGGCTGGCGCACTCGTGACATGGGCTGCTGCAAGCCTCCTTGGATATGGCGGACTACCGGAGAGCATGAGTGCTGAATTTGCTACTGGCGTCTTGCTGCTCTTCAGCGGCGGCACTTTCCTGTACGTGGCTATGCATACGATGCAAGATGGTAGGCATGCGGAGCATGCGGGCAGCGGATACGCTGAACTTCCTATGAATGGATACGGTGATGGCGGTGCTGCGCCGAGCAAGGCATCGAGTGAACACGGTGTGGCGGAAACATTCGTTACAGTTGCGGGCATGTTGCTGCCGCTGTTGACGCAATTTGGGCATGCGCATTAATCTGTTAGTCACAGGAGCATTTAGAGTTTCGCAGGTCATGGTATGCTGGAGATACGATTGAAGGCCTTGATTATTGAACAGATACGCGTTCATTTACTTTCCAATATTTACGTTTCCCCGTGTTGATGTAGAACTAATCTGCGTTCTTCTCGCTTCTTGGTGAGGGAAGCGCTAAGTGGGTGTTTATAAAGAGGTGAGTTCGCGCACGTGCGGCTAAGCGTTGGTTAAGATCATACGGCTGCCAGGAACATTTGTAGAATCCAGTGGCGGTTCTGCAGCGAGCAATGCAATTTCACCGTAGGTGAAGCTAAAGAAATCACGTCTGAATGCGAACTGGAAATTCACGCTGGCTATGATGGTGCGTCGAGAAGACATTCTATGGCCAGGAACCCCAAGCGTCAGGCAACCAGAGACGTGGAATGCACGAAATAAAAGGAATCAAGGCTGCACTAGAATTCTGTTATTCGCTTGCCCAAGCCTACGCCGTATCCAAAAGTGTATTAGACTTCCATTGTGATCCTGACCAACCCGATCGCCTCATAAATCGTACTCCATAGTTTCTCCCGCTAGAGAATTTCAACAACGGTCTTGCTCGCGACTCGCTCCCTCCCCCCATCACTCCACTCCTTTCTCTCCAGCTTCTCCTAGCAGCTTCGGCCGCCTCTCTACCTTGTCTCCTCAACAATAGCCTCATAGCCGTTTCCATTGTTCCACTTCTGGCGGTCGGACAGGAGCCAGTAGATGACAATGCCACCAATAGGGAAGATGAAGACAAGGACAGACCACAGGAGCTTGTGGCTGACAGGGCGGGACGACTTGAGCACCTCGACTGGGTGGATGAGTTAGTATCGTGCGTGAAGGCTGCGGAGACGTTACAAAACTGCGCGACTTACTCCAGACAAGGATGTCGAGCACGAGGACGATGAAGCCGATGACTCCACCGCCGGCGCCGTACTGAGTAGTGGCGTCCTGGGTGGTGATGGGCGCAGCTGAGCAGAGGGCTGCTAGGCAGAGTTGGAGGAAGAGGTTGAACATGGTAATGGTTGATGGCTTCGGTTGGGTTTAGTTTGGGGTTGTTGTTGAGTTGCTTGGTGTTGTTTATTGTCGTTGTCGAGCAGAAAAGAGATAGTCTTACAGCAGCAGGTTAGGCAACAGTGAACGGAGTGAGTGGCTGGGTCGCTGCTGCTCCGCTGTTCAAGCTCGCAGCTATAGCTATGCCGTCATCGTCACGCGACATGCATCTCGGCTGCGCAGGTCATGTGACTTGGCGATGTCTGGTAAGCAAATATATGGTAAGCATTGAGACATCTTTCTTGCCTTAAAGACTATGTATGCATGCTTCTGTCACCGAGCAAGAGATGCCGACATCATGTTATGGTCCATCAATAAGGTAAGTGCCAATGGTTCTCATTGTTGCGTTTCGTGGATGATAGTCCGAGCCTCCATGCCTGTGGCAGTCAAGATCAACATCTGGAAAAGGCTTAACAATTCTGCAAGACGATCGTTTCCGCACTTCCGCACTTCAAATGGACGATATGCTTTCTCCGTGCCTATGGCGAATGGTGCCATGATCTCGAAACAGGGGAGGGTGTGGTTGTGGCGTAGCAACTCAATCGACACTAAGCACTACTCGCGTCAACAATGCATTACTCATGCGCCGAGCTATCCATGAGGAAATGTTTCACAAATGTCGACAGGAAGAGTCGCGACCCCAGGCACTACTCAGGCACACGGTCAACCCATTATTCGTTGAGTCAAATGCTACAAGTCTGCGGTGTTTTCTCGTTGTGCCTGATCTCCCCCCTGATCTGAAAACGGTCACCTAAAGCTGTAGAACGGGAGATGCACCGGATCAGGCGCAGAGTCCATGACAAGAATAGCCAGCCATTGCTAATACTGGCAGCGACTTTAGGGTTCTAGTCTCATGTAAACAGACTCCCTGCGGACTCGAACGATAGTCTGCAGGATCGTGGGTTGACAATTCGGGCGACCACGCAAGGGCTAGGGTTTAGGCCTCCCGCTCTCCTGTGATTGCCTACAAATCCGGATGTGCCTGCCAGGCACGGCCACAGTTGAGTTTTCCTGCTGAAACCTGCTATGCTGTGGTGATACCGCTATCTCCAACCCCAGTCTCCACTGTTTGCTCTTCAAGCGTGAGCGAATGGTCGTACGTGACGGCCCGTGCCCGACAGCCCTTGCGCCGGTCCTCCGGATCTGCACACCCACTCTCGACCTCAGCACATCCAGACCTTATCCTTCACCGCGGAGCACGTTACCATCACCTCGCTACCAACAGTCACAAAAAAGCTCGCTTCTCGAATGCGGTAACATTGTACCCTCTCCATCATATCGGGAACCCTCGCGAGATGATATCGTCTGTGCGAGCGTCTTCTACCGAACCTATTCTGCCCCATCAGGAAACCTTGCGATTCATGTCCATTGGTGTCCACGGCTGCTCTACAACACTCGTGGTCTCATGTTGCAACGTTTTTTCTATGCGATGTAGCACGCCTGACCTCCTCACCCGAGCACGACCCTAGGTCTGCCCCAACGAGCCAGTGTCGCGGTACATCATGGAACCTACACCGTATACACTATATCACGTTAACCCGGATATATAAGGTAGGCTGTTGTCCGCCCTGAGTTACTTTTCTTCTCATATCATTCCAATCAATCAGTTCCAACGCAACAGCCCAGTTTCCTACATTAGCCTTTCTTTTACGACCTACACTCGCTATAATCAGCCGTATCAATCCTTACAAACCCAATTAACAACTAAACAACAAAACAACAAAACAACCAGATCCAAAATGGTCAAGTACGCCTACACTATCGCCGCTCTTGCAGCTGTCGCCACTGCGGCTCCCACCTACTTTGCTGCTGGCAGCAACGGTAAGGTCTCCACTTCTATCTCTCGCCGCACCTTCGGTAGCCTCGGTCTTGGAGCAGGCCTTCACGGTCTGCTTGACGGCAAAGTTGGTCTTGGTCTTGGTGGCCACGCCGGCGTTGGCGTTGGTATTGGCGGTCACGGTGGTGCTGGTGTCGGTGGCGACGCTGGCCTCGGTGGCCACACTGGCCTCGGTGGCCACACTGGCGTTGGCGTTGGTGTTGGCGGTCACGGTGGTGCTGGTGTCGGTGGCGACGCTGGCCTCGGTGGCCACGCTGGCCTCGGTGGCCACGCCGGCGTTGGCGTTGGTGTTGGCGGTCACGGTGGTGCTGGTGTCGGTGGCGACGCTGGCCTCGGTGGCCACGCCGGCGTTGGCGTTGGTGTTGGCGGTCACGGTGGTGCTGGTGTCGGCGGCCACGGTGGTGCTGGTGCTGGTGGCAACGGCGATGTCGAGTCCAGCCCTTCTGACTCCGAGAAGCCTGGGGACGATGACGACGAGTCTGATGAGCAGCCTGAGAATGACGACTCCAAGCCTGAGGGTTCTCCTTCTCCCTACGCCGCCCCTGGTCCTTACGATGGTGAGAGCCCCGATGCCGGCAAGCCCGAAGAGAGCAAGCCTGAGGACACCGAGTCCTCGCCCGTCGACTCCAAGCCTGAGGATAAGCCCGAAGACTCCAAGCCCGAGTCCAACAGCCCTCCCGCCAGCTACGGCGCACCCAAGAGCTACTAGATGCATCGACAAGCTACAGCATCATCTCCTGTGTCTCGGGCTGAGGCGGACTTCAGTCAATGGGAGGATAATTGGTCCGAGACCTCTAATCTGGGCATTTCGAGAGGATTGAGTGAAACGGACTGAGGATTGAATTCATGGCATACCCTCTTTTACGTTAGCCGATTGTATGCACGCTGCAGTGAAGCGTACAATAATCATATTTTATCAATGTTCTATAAAACCATATCAAATGGACTGTTTACTTCAACGTCTCTTTCCAATAGTATCAATCTTTCTCAAAGTGTGCTCAACATCATCAAGTCTGCATCGCACTAACTCTTGAGTATTGCAGCAGCTCAAAACTCCTACAACAAGGACTATGCCTCTAACCTGAGAAATCTGACAATAGATCATAGGCGCATCTTGCTCACGATCGATGATGAGCCAGCACAGACACGATAGTAGCAAGTCTTTGCAGAGTCGCTTTGCTACAGAGACCGATTTCCCTTCAATATTTGCCGTTACTCGTAACTGCCATTGACTTTGTGTGTGCCCACTTAGCAGTTTCAGGAAGTCTGCTCGCTTACACAACAAACTTACACCGGTCATTGGTAGTACTAAGAATAACTCTCTATTCAGCACGAAGGTGAATGCATCAGATGCTTGCGACTTGCGATGACAGCTACTGGTAGTATGACGTTGGAGTTTCCTCAACATCAGATCAACATGATGTCTGTACATCGGTCCGGACGTAGAACTGGCCCGAGATCGAAGCACTTCAGTCCACATATTCCGTTCCGGGGAGATGAGGAAAACCCCATGGAGTGTGAGCATGTGGGTACAAGATGGATCAGATGCACTTTGGCATTGCGACTTCCTCACAGCCTTCAATCCTCCACATGCATGATGCTTTCCTCCGTGTTGCTCGCCTTATTGGCGGCCTCAGCCGCAGCCGGCTCAGCGACCACGAATGACGGACCGATGATTGATTTGGGTTTCGCTGGAAGATACAAGGGTGTGTTGCAGAACAATAGGACATGAGTGGTCGTTCAAATCACTGTTCCACATCATGCGCGCTGACTCTAGGCAGTCGCAGAGTAGAGTCATGGAGAGGATTTCCTTACGCAAAGCCCCTCGTTGGAGCGTTGCGTTTCATGCTGCCATAGAAGCTTGAAGATCGCGGCAATTCATCGATAGTCGACGTCGCGAAAGACCCTCTGCTTTACACCCAGTCCAGGCCCCCCATTCTTCCTGCAGAGGAAGACTGCTTGAAGGTCCGCGTCTGCAACCCAGCAAGTGTGAACGCTAGCTCTTCTCTGCCAGTGCTTTTCAACATACATGTAAGAGATACCTGCAGTCGGAAAAAGCAGTCATAGAACGCAAAATTCATACGAAGCACAGGGCGGCGGCCTGCAATATGGTGAAGTGACAAGTAATGATCATAGCGACTGCATCAGTCATGATCAAATAGCTATCGTGCACGAGCTCTGCCTTTGAGCTGTGGCTAGCTGATACCCACCAGACAATTTCGCAACCTCCTGTTTGGGCAATCAGCAGGATTTTTTTCTATGATCGATGGTGTCACTCT
Source organism: Cladosporium cucumerinum (assembly GCA_023634325.1). NCBI lineage: Eukaryota > Fungi > Ascomycota > Dothideomycetes > Cladosporiales > Cladosporiaceae > Cladosporium > Cladosporium cucumerinum. The sequence goes on along the minus strand of JALDQA010000010.1, from coordinate 1,119,990 downwards.
TACCGATGCTTTGACAAGGCTCTACCAAGCAGGAAAAGTTGCCAATACTCCAATCATTGTTGCCACTGTCAATAACGAAGGCGCCGGGCCCGAAGCTCGTAGAAACACGACTTTCAGCACAACCAACAACCAGGTCTGGGACTTGACAGATGCGCAAGTGCAAGGAGCAGCTGCGCTTTATTCCATCGATGCTATTTTCAGCACCGCGAGTCCTGACAGTCACTTTCTAACCGACTTCAAGGCTTATATACAGTCCTTGAGCCACTTCAGCGAAAACGGATGCTATGCAAGCGAGCGAATGATTAGGCGGCATATGAGCGACGCATTTAGATCGGGAAGAGTATAAACTTACTAATTCAACGCTCCTGGTAAGGCTTAGACTTGTACTATCCACGCCAAACGATAATGCTGGTCGATCACATAGCCGTCGGACCCAATGATAACGACAACGCCCATCCTGTGGCACACGTGTCGCATTCTGCCGAGAACACATACCTCCAGGAGCCGATTTCGACTGTGATTGATTTTGAGAGGGCTATGGCTTTTGAGTAGCGCGCGTATCTCGGCTCCTTTACTCGCATTAGGAATCCAAGCACCCAGAAGTTGCCCTCATCTCCGGAATGGCATTATTGCGGTGCTCTGAACAATTACCTCGAAGAGAGTGCGCGTGTAAGTGTTATAATTCCTGACCGCTCTCTCGCCCCATGCACCTTGTCGTATCCAAGCGCGAGAATATCGAATACCGCTTTAGTCGCGGACCTTGTGTTCTCTACTACAAGGCAGAGTTTTTTTTCGCAAAAATATCGCTATGGTGTCATTCAGCCCTAGGATCATGTCATAGACGCAGAGAACAATATATTACTTGCAATTAAAACCGAAGGTAAGCAAATATCCTCGCCCTATGTGCCGAGGCTATACTGCTCGCCCTGTAGCCTTTTTATCGAGCTGTATTATTGATAGTGATATATAAAAGCTTCTTATACGCAAAAGTAGGTATATCCAAAGACCAACACACGCACAACATCATTCATTATGCTCTTCTCTACTGCACTATTCTTTGCTTTTGCAGGTATCATTACTGCTTCTCCGATTTTACAAGGCCTCGAGAAACGCGCTTTGAGCTGTCTCACTGTTGGAGCTACTGCTACAGCACAATGGATTAATAGTGCTGGAAAGACTTGCACATGGACAGGAAATGTTGGTAGCAACTTCGGACCTAACCCGTCTGGAAGCGGAGAGTAAGTCACATCGCTCTTGGTGCTATAATCATATTTGCTAATTGTTATAGTTATTCATGTAATGGAAGATGCGGAGCCGGCTGTACTGGTACTAGTCTAGGCAATGCATATACGCAAGACTGTTTCTCACACGATATTTGCTCCTACTTCAATAGCGCAAGTGGAGGCGCAAGGTTAGCTATAGCTCTCCTCTGTGTATCTGTATAATAGCTAATAAGGATAGTGACCCTAATTGTGGTACTGCTTTCAATACTGCAATTGATGATACTATATTCGGACTTGCGAATGGTTGCGGACGTACGAACCCTAGTAATAGCGTATCTAAACCAAGCAGGCAGCCTATTTGTGAATAAGACTATAAGTATTAATCAGAGCTAAGAGATATTATAGTATATTAGCTATGAAGCAGGTTTTTTATGCATAACTAAGAACGAAAATGCTTAAAGATAGCAAAAGTAGGCAACTATCTAGCCTAATCAAGTACTCAAAGTATTATTAAAAATAGGAACTTCTAAAACTCGACCTTAAAGTTAGACTACCTAATAGTTCTTTAACTTGATTTGCTAAAACTTATAATTCTACTAATTGATATCCTAAATTTTGAGTAAGCTTCTTAGGATGTTTAAAATAGAGCTAAAAGTAGCTAACTTCTCCTACTAGTAAGCTTCTCCTATTACTATATAATATAAATTTATATTACTATTATAAAGATATTCCTTCTTGCTTCTATAGGTCTAGGAATAAAGTTAAAGCTCTATAAATTATAAATTATACTTAGTATTTACTGGAATAATTAGTAAGATACTTATAAGTAATGTATTATATCTATAAAGTAGTTTCTTATATTAATTGATATCTTTAATTTACTTATAGAATGATATTAAATATTATACTTCTAAGGCTTAGATTCTGTATTAGTATAGTAATAGATTAAGGTAGCTATTAAGAGGAGCTTACTACTTTTAAGATCTAATAAATTAATAAGATTATATTTTACTAATTACTACTGATTAGCCTATTTCTAAGAAGCTAAATAGGAACATAAGTATATTCTTCTTGAAAAATATTATATACTTTAGACTATACTATTTAAAGATTAGGAAAGTAAAATAATTAGCTTCTATTTATTAAATAAGATATATCTTTCAGAGTAAAGCTCTTCGATAAATTTAGTCTTTAATAAATTATGGAAAATCTAAGTATCTATCTCTAATTATATTTAGTAAACTTTTCTTATTGAGCTAAGCCTAAGTAACCTAATATATTAGAGAAAATGTTGACTCTTGAATTCTCTAGAATAGACTTTGAATAGGATTTAGAATCTCTATTTATATTTAGGAATAGGCCTAAAAAAATAGAGAGAATGAAGAGAAAGGATTAAGAGCTTTTTAAGATAATCTATTAAGCTAAGAGATAATATAATATAGATAAAATTATCTACTTAAAAACTAATTCTATTATGTTTTATCATAATGTACTAATAGAGGACTAGCTACTTCGTGAGCTATCTAGTAATAATACCCTAATCAAGTCTATCTTTCTTATTTTTAGAAGTAAAATTAGAGCTCAAGATCTAAATTAGTAGGATTTCGAGTTTTATATAACATTGTAGTAGGCGAACTGGATAGGTAGGAGAAGCAGCTTGCTTTACTGAGGTTACCTACTTATACTCCTCTTCTTTCATTTAATTTCCTCTTCCTTTTTCTATGCCTTTGTATACAGAAGAAGATATTCAAAATGCAATAGCTGCCTATAGGCGCAGCAATTATATATCAATTATGCATACTTCAGCTAATTTTGAAATTCCCTTTTCAATTCTTCAATATTGCTTGCCTCTTAGATCAAGAAATGCAAAATCAAAGTCACAAAAAACAGCAACTACTTTCTACTATTGAGGAAGAAGAGCTTATAGCCTAGATTACTAATATTAGCAAATTAGGCATCCTTATGCTACTTCCTCTTATAAAAAATCTTGCTAAAGAAATCTGAGCTAATAGATTTGCAATTTGCTTTAATTCTTTAAAGATATATATTTTGCAAAAATGGATTAATTGCTTTAGAGCATATTATTCTATACTAGAAATGTATTTTATGCAACTTATTGATGCATTGCACTTTAAAGATTTTAAATAATTTAGCAATTAAATTCTACTTTAATAGCCTAAGTAAGATTATTCAAAAAGAGCAATACCTTCCTTTAATAATTCTTAATATTAATAAGACTAGTTTTAATTTCAGATCTATTTAATAATCAATTATACTTCTTAATAAGAAGTATAAATATTGCAAAAAGAAGCAAATTGGATGCTAAGAATAGATTATACTAATTGAATATATTTCTGCTTTAGAAGTGACTTTACTACTAACTCTTATTTTTAAAAGGAAAAATCTTAATTTAGGCTAGATTCCAAATATAATCTTCTCTAAATAGGCTTTCTCTATATTGAATAAGAGCTAGATTTCAAATATGTATGCATATAAGTAGCTTATAATTCAATTTAAGCTTTTAATTTGCTAAAGCAATAGAAAAAGATAATCATTAATTATGAATAAATATTCTTTGCATTATATTATGCAATTCTTTGAATTTTATATTATAAAGAAAAGTCTCTTATGCATTTAATAGACTTCAGTATATATTTAAGCAAGAATTAAATGCTTTAAGCCCTATATTATTAAAGCTACATTTAGGAAGGCTAGTATCTATTCACTAGATTCTAAAATAATTCTTTCAATTCTTCTAATTTTGTAAGCAATCTTATCCTTTAGATCTAATAGTACTATCCTTTTTGAAGATATGCCTTAAATCCTAAAAGAGCAATTAAAGAATAAAATACTATTAATTATTTTTTTTAAAGATCTTATTAAAGAAGTTATTTCTTATAGAATTTTAAGCTTTTAAAATAAGGCTTTTTTTAAAAGCTTTTTATTTTTGCAAAAGAAAAGAATACTAAAGCAATACTATTATAGAAAGAGCTATATAAGAAGAATATATTATTTAATATATATGATAAATATAAAATGAATAAATATATTATAATTAAAAGCTGGATTATTCTTTTAAGAGATTCTATTTTAAGAAAAATTAGAAAAGTAAAAAAAATTATTAAAGGAAAAAAAGCAAAAAAGGAGAAGAGAAAGGCTACTATAGTTCTAAATTCTTTAAAGGTAGAAAAGGAAAATAGCAAGGATGAACTAGCTTAATCAGAATTTTGAGATAGGCATTAATTAAAGAGTTTTTAATTTTCAAAATTTAGAACTTTAAATTTTGAAAATTAAAAACTCCTTGATTAAATATACAAAAATCTATTTAATATATAAAAAACTTATTATTAATTTTTAAAAGATTATATTAATTTTAAAAATAATTGCAATTTTAAAAATTAAAAAATATGTAATATTAAAAGACTGCATAATATATAAAATTTATAATAATAATAGAATTAAATTAATTTTCTTTATATTATAGAATATAAGGAATTATATAATATAATGCAAAGAATGCTTATTTATAATTAATAATTATCTTTTTTAATTATCTTAGTAAATTAAAAGCTTAAATTAGATTATAAGCTATTTATATGCATATATATTTAAAGTCTAGCTCTTATTTAATATAAAGAAGGCTTATTCTAATAATATTATATTCAGAATCTAATTTGAATTAAGAATTTTCCTTTTAAAAATAAGAATTAATAATAGAATTATTCTAAAAGCAGAAATATATTCAATTACTATAATCTATTTTTAATATCTAGTTTGCTTCTTTTTTTGCATTCTATACTTCTTATTAAGAAGTATAAAAAACTAATTTTATTAATATTAAAAATTACTAAAGAGAGATATTGCTCTTTTTAAATAGTCTTGCTTAAACTATTAAAGTAGGATTTGATTATTAAGTAATTCAGTTCTTCAAAGTGCAATGCATTAGTAAATTATATAAAATATAGAGTAATATAGAGTAATATGCTCTAAAGTAATTAATCTACTTTTGCAAAATAAGCAAATCTAAAGAATCAAAGCAAGCTGCAAATTAATTAGCTTAGGATTCTTTAGTGAATTTTTTTATAAAAAGAAGCAGCATTAGAATGCCTAATTTGCTAGCATTAGTAATTTAGGCTATAAGCTCTTTTTCTTTGATTATAAATAGTAATTGCTATTTTCTATGGCTTTATCTTTGCATATTAGCTTTACAAAAGTGATCTGAAAGAGTTGAAAGAGGGATGTTAAAAATAGCTGAAGTATGCAAAATCAATACTGCACTTATAGGCAGCTAACATCAGTGTAGGGGAACCAGATATGTAGGAGAAGCAGCTCGAAACTTTAAGCTCCGATTTTTAAAAATAAATAACTCCTTACTCAATGCCTTTTTTAAAATTCCGATTAAGCTAATTTATCCTTGCTATCCTCTTCCTCCTCTTCTAAAGAACTTAGAACTATAGGAGCCTTATTCTTCCCTTTTTTTTACGACTTTTTCTGCTTTTTTGACCTCTCTTAAGACAGAGTCTCTTAAAAGGATAATCTGGCCTTCAATTGTAATACACTTACCTATCTTACACTTCTTACGCGTATTAAGTAATGCATCCTTCTTGCATAGCTCTCTCTATAAGAGTATTGCTTTAGTATTCCTCTCTTCTATAAAGATAAGAAGTTCTTAAATAAAGGCCTTACTTCGAGGGCTTAGAACTCTATATAAGATAATCTCTTTAAGAAGGTCTTTAAAGGAGATAATTAGTAGCATCTTATCTCTTAATTGCTCTCTTAGGATCTAAGGCATATCCTTAAGAAGAGTAGTACTATCGAATCTAGAGGGTAGAGTTGCTTAGAGAGTAGGTAAGGTCGAAAGGATTACTTTAAAGTCTAAAGTATAGATATCAGCTTTCTGAAATGCAGCCTCGATAGTAAAAGGTTTAAAGCACCTAGCCCTAGCTCGGATATATGCAGAAGTCCACTTAATGTATAGTAGATTTGTTACTGATTTTCGAAAGATTATATTAACTTTAGAAGTAATTGTAGTTTTAAGGAGCAAAAAACATACAATATTAAGAGGCTGCATAATGTGCAAAGTATGCAGTAGTAGTAGGACTAAGTCGATCTTCTTTATAATACAAAATACAAGGAACTGAGTAGTATAGTGCAAAGAATGCCTATCTACAACTAGTAGTTGTCTTTTTCTGTCATTTTAGCGAATTAAAGGCTCAAATCGAGTTATAAGCTACTTATATGTATGTATATCCAAAGTCCAGCCCTTATTTGATGTAGAGAAGGCCCATCCTGAGGGCATTACATCTAGAATCCAGCCCGAGTTAAGATTTTTTCCCTTAAAGATAAGAGTTAGCAGCAGGGTCGCTCCTAAGGCAGAAATACACTAAATTACTGTAATCCACTCTTGCTGTCCTGCCTGCTTCTTTCTGCACTATTTATACTTCTTATTAAGAAGTACAATTGATTGCTGGGTAGATCTGAGGCTAAAGCTCATCTTATCGATATTAAAGATCGCTAAAGCAGGGTATTACTCTTTTCGAATAGCCTCACTTAAGCTATTAAAATAGGATTTTACTATTAAGTAGTTAAGACCTTTAAATTGTAAGGTATTAATAGGACACATAAAATACATCTCTAGAGTAGGGTAATGCGCCTAGAAGCAGTCGATCCACCTTGTTGAGATAGGTATTTCTAAAGAATTAGAGCAAGTCATAAACTGATTAGCTCAGATTTCTTTAGCAAGATTTCTAACAAGGGGAAGCAGCATAGGGACTCCTAGCTTAGAAGCATTAGTAATCCAGGATACGAGCTCCTCTTCCTTAGTAGTAGATAGTAATTGCTGTTTTTCGTAGCTTTGATTTCGGGTCTCCTAACCTAGAAGGCAATATTAAAGAGTTGAAAATAGAATTTTAAAAATAGCTGTAGTACGCGAAATCGATGCATAATTGCTACACCTATAGGCAGCTATCGCATTCCGAATATCTATATCTGTATACAAAGGCATAGAGAAAGGAAGAGGAAATCAAAAGAAAGAAGAGGGGTTTAAGTAGGTAACCTCGGCTAACCGAGCCGGTTCCCCTACACCGATGTTATTGCACTTTGAATATCTTCTTCTATATGCAAAGGCATAAAGAAAGGAAGAGGAAATTGAAAGAAAGAAGAGAAGTATAAGTAGCTAATCTCAGTAAAATGGCCAGCTTCCTCTACCAACTGGTTTCCCCTATCATAATGTTACCATGATGTTACTACTACTTATGGAATAATATAGACTTCAAATCTAGATAATAAGAGAGCCTACTTATAGTACAATACTAGTAAAAGAGATATAGAACTTTATAGATTTGATTCTTGCTTTATGATAGTTAAAATTTTATATTCTAGAAAGAGCTTCTATAAACTATAAACTTTAGTTATATTAGCTTACATTCTAGCTTTGAGTTCCTATGCCTTATCCTACTACTAAGAGGGTATAGAGTCTAACTATAGACTATAAGCATAGCTAGCTCTAGTGCATATAGGCGATAGGAGATAGAATATTCTAGAGTATCTCCTTAATATATATCTCTTCTATGCTATGTTGCTCTATATAAAAGCACACTCTATGTTCTATTATTACACATAAAAGCACTTAGAATACCTCTCTCGATATCGTACTATTATTATAGACAACTATCTGTTATGTACTATAGTAAGTCTAGCCTAGGCTGCTAATATTGCAACTCTTATCAATGCTGCCTTCTGTAGTGCTCAATAGAATGAAATGACAGTGTCCATACTGCACATAGACTGTTGCATCGCTTTGAGGATAACAATGATACATCAGTAGAGTTGTTTCTAGATCTATTAATGGCTATATGTTGAAGTTCTTGTATCTTCGTGTTAAAATGTGAATCTTGCAATGTGCATAGAGTGCTTACTATGGCGAATCAGTATTTGGTACTTAGCATCAGATGTTCGAGATGCAACATCTCTCAATGCATCTACTTGCTTGCATCTACTTGCTCAGGAACCTGTACTCGTCCTTCTGTGATCATCGCTTGAACGAGGTGCTATTATTTTAAGGCCAATGGCTGAGTGCACTCAGTCAAAAACCGCTGGCTCGAATGTGTTCGGCAAGTCAATTGTTGATGATGACAGTGATAAAGCCGTGTCACTATCATTGCTAATAGTCCAGCTCTTCTGAAGCTTTGATCAGTAGCGAGATATTGTTGCGCGCTGCCTAATTATAGAGTCCGTCATTTCGAGAATCAGCTTGGTATGCTAAGATAGATCCACACTTAGAAGTGTGGAGTCTGGGATAACACAGAGTCGGGTGTTGGACTTCAGTAAATCGATATGAGTTCAAAGAGAAGGCATATAAAAGGTCGATCTTCGCCTGCATATGCAGTAAGACTTAGAGGCTTGACTTAAGCGTTTTTCAGACAGGCATACTTGTATGTCTCGAAGAGTAACTTACCGAACAAGAGCTATATATAGTTATATTGCAGCGGCTGTGTAACGAGCGACTCTCACATTCGTGCCAGACCATGCCTGTTGTTAGAGTTCCGGAGGCTTTTATCGAGTCAAACGCTCATTGGAACAAGCAACTCCCACGTTGGACGGTAAGTATTCACAACGCCCAGATCAACCACTGCGTAGACTCAAATGAAGATCACAAATTGCAATGATATCAATCACTTTTTGCAATGTCTCGTTAGGCCACTATCGTCGTAGTTTATCATGCCGCAATATCACATTGAATTTCGTGCACGGCGCGAGATGCTCAAGAAATTGCATGCAACCTTGCTAGTGTACGAAGCACCAGCTATCGAAGCCGATCCCCAGCGCTTGAGGCAGATATTCGAGACCAACGTCTTTGGCCTTTTCAACATGCTCACAGCGTTCGCCCCTCTCCTAATCGCTGCACTCTCGGACGATGCACCTGCTCCAGTAGTGGTCAATGTCGCGTCCGTCCTCTCAAGGCTTCCGATGCCGTTCGGATCTGGCTACAACGCTACCAAAGCAGCTGTGGTCTCGTACTCGGATATACTGCGACTGGAGCTCGAGCCACTGGGAATCAAGGTTCTCACATTATTCATGGCACATGTGGCAACCTCACTCATGTTGCCAGACAATGTCATATTCGGAAAAGACAGTATTTACATCGATCTTTAACCTAAGGTGAGGGCGAGGTCGATCGACCGTGCACGCGTGGCTATCAAGCCTGGGCCCTTTGCGAAGCAGGTCGTCAGCCAGGTTTTAGCCACTTCGCTCAGTAGTTACATCTGGAAGGGTACAAACGCTTTTTTGGTGTGGCTGCTGAACGCTATCAGTCCCCGGAAGGTGTTCGACTCGGGTATGAAGAAGGCGTCGGGTCTGGACGATGCGGCACTGGTTGGCAAAGTCTACTATAGGGCTTAGGAAACCACAAAGCAACAGTAGTCCAGATTCCTGGTCGTACTTGCTGGAGATTCTTAGAGCATACCTGACAGCTCCATTCCAGTATTTATTGCAGTCGGACACCGTATTAGTTATAATTAATTACAACTACCCAGCGCTACCAATTTACAGCCTAGCCTTTACATCCCTCTTCTTCTCAGCGACTACATCATGTGAAACAAAGACAACCTAACTCCTCGTGCCCAAATCAACATCATGCTTTAATTTATCAAGTACAACCTTCTCCGCGCTAGTCACGACTTCTAGGTCTCCGTTCTTGCACCTGGGCATGATTGTGACTTGGCCTGCGGGCGGGTCGCAGCCCAGGTAAGGCTCGCAATAAGCTACAGAGACTTCCCAGCCATAGTCTCAGTCAGCCTCAAGCACGCTCGAGCCACGCGAGTGGTCAGTCACCAGCAAGTCCATCGGACCTCTTGCTATAAAGCCTGGTGAGAATGGTGTACGCTGGGATGGCCAGAGCATCGTCATATAGTCTGCCTCACTATATAGATAGATCTATAAGATCTTATTATAGCCTAGAATATATACAGTATTGTCACGGGAGAGCTCGCATATGCTGAGGCTTACTGTGGTATTTAACAAGTTCGATATAGGAGTAAAGAGATTCTTAGGTAGCAGCTAAAAGAAAACAGTTAGCTACTAGCTCCAAAGTATAGGCTTTGCTAGTACTACTATCTAGGGCTATGCCCTTCACACTCCAAGTATATAGCCTATATCTATATCCTTTTATGTTACCTTAGAAGTTAACTCTAAAATAGTACTACTGTCGTGGGGTACGACATCAGGATGGGATTTGGTACAAGTCTTGAGCATAAGGCTCTGGGTTCTTGCATAAGCATTCTATAGTTATGTAGTCAACACGTAACATAGTTCAAAGCGAAAGGTAGGAGATAGCTATATTAGCTATCGACTACCTAAAGGGCGAAGACTAGCAACATCTTGTTTTTTAGATATAGAGATAAGTTTTGTTTTTTAGAGATAAAATTAGAGTTACACGCTTTTGTATATAGTAATAATGACAATCAGAAGTCACTAAAAACATAGTCTACTCTCCTACTTGACTATTATGACTCTAGTACTATTATGGTTATTCTGAGGTTTAGCGTACTACCTTGAATCTTTCTCGACCTATAGGTCAAGATTGTTTTATGGCTGTATAAACTTCAGGCTTTATATTAACTTCTCGACCTATATAGCTACATATTTGGTACTGCTTCTGTAGAACGACCTTGCTATCTAGAACAGTACGACTTAAACAATATAATATAGAATAAGCAGAACGACATCAACTATAGATATAATATAGCAAGGGATAAGGCCAGAAAAAGGAGGCATCCCTTTGACCCTAACAGCAGGAGCTTTTGAAACCTCATAAATTTTAAGAGAGCTCTAACTAACATAGGTTACTATAGGAAAAGGCAATAAGAGCCTTAGTACCAGGAGCTACTAATAACAGCTCGAAAAGGAATCTAGATAGCGATTCAGATTTACTCCCTATTTCAGATTATACAAATAATAGCTGTATAGATCCTAGTAGTCACAATCTTAATTAGTGTGACTTACCTATTTCAGCAGTTAGCTACTAGAAGAAAATGCCTCTAAGACAGGCATATAATAGCAGCATAATAGTCCGTATTTCAAGGAAGAGCACAGAAAAAGAGATAACGATAGAGCCGACAAAAACATTTATAAAAAATAGTATATAGGAATAGCCTATATAACTAGTAGTCAAATATAGTACAATACCTAAGGATTCAGAGAAGGTATATGCCTAAGACTAAATCTACCTTTCTTTCTATTTGTTATTCTTATCTTTTTATTATACTATAAGTAGGAGGAAGAGGACTATCTGTAATTATAGCAGATTAGGACTTTCTTCCTTCTGCTCTACTTAGATTTATGCTATAGGCTATAGAGGGTATTATACCTAATAGGATCCCTCTCGACCTGACTTAGCAAGCCTAAACAATTGAGTTATAGCCTTTCTAACGATATAGAGATAGAACTCCTTTAATATCTTACTTATAGAGCTTTATAGTAATTTAGCTACTTCCTACTCTAAGGTCTCTTAAGTCTCTAACCTTTGATAGCTATAACTTATTAACTTTCCTTCGAGAATATATACAGCTTTATAAAAGATACTAAGTATCTGATAAGAGAGTATATAACCTCCTCGAAGACTACTATACTAAAGATGTAAGATCTAAGGTTCGCTAAATTATCGCCTAAGCGAATAGTAGCCTTAGCACTCTTTAGAGCTTGCTCTAAACGAAGTATACAGCTGTTAATAATAAGCGAATATTAATAACTAAAGGCGCTCTAGAGCAGTTCGTATTATAAGCGAAGGAATGTCCTTATAACGATGACCTCCTATTATATAATAAGTAGTTCTAGGTTATTACCTCCTGCATTAAAGAAGCTAGAAACACACTCTCTATTAGCCAAAAGATGATACTATATCTATATAGTCTTTTAAGGAAGATTATAGAGAAGGTAATTAGCTCGCTTCATATTTAGGCTATGCATATAGAGCTAGTTAACTTTGAATAAATAATAAGCTTTATAGACAGTATTGCTTAAGCTACTACCTTATGCTATATTATTAAGATAGAGGACATTAATAGAGCAGTCTTAAGGGCTATAAATCGATAGCGTAACCCCTAGTGTATTACTCTTTCTACAGAAAAGATAGTATCTATACTGCCTTTCTTGCTAAAGCACTAGGAACCTCTATACCTTAACTTGCAGAGAGGAGTATAGGATTAGTAGTCCCTCTCTCTTAATAAGATGGTCGAGAAGTTTAAGGAGATAAAGCTGACAAAGATAGAGATCCTTAAGATGTTTGAATCTCCTGATCTTATATACCTCACCTCAATTCAAAAAAGGGATATACTGATGCGATACCTTTGTTTAGAACTAAAGCTAAATCCACTAATTGCTGATTATAATAGATACCTATAAAGAATGCAAAGAGTGGCATTTCAGACGAACAATGCTATACAGACTCTGCCTTAATAGCAGTATACTAGTAGGAGCGCAGAACAGTAGCTACCTCTTAAATATTATAGTTGTAGTAAGATTGGTCATATAGTAATGCGCTACTAGCAGGTCGATAAGCTGGTATAGCAAGGATACATCTATTTTAGCCAGAACAACTGCATTTTGTTTAGGACTATAGCTAATCCTAGCCGAGAGGTGCCTAGATTGCCTCCGACTAATAGATATAATACTTTGCTTGATATCCTTAGCTTAAGTGCGGATTAGGTAGATACTACTACGCAACTAACTGCAGGACTATTAGGCAGAGCTATTACCCTGTTACATCCTTTTAATAGTGAAGAGGATTCTGATCAAGAAGTGTACTATAGCACTCGCATTAAAGCTATCTATATACTACAAACTGGTAGGGGAAAAGGCAAGGTTGCTAAACCACCTTAGTATAACTGTATTCTAACTGTCCGCGCAGATCAATCTAGATAGTATATTCCTAAAGTACAAGATTTACAAATGTAAGGCTAGACTCTCCCTCCTTAGGATGCAAGGAGAACCTAGGACTCTATAGATGTCGATAAGGATCACCTAATAGGCATTCTGCCTATAAAGCCTGATAATATAAGACAGGCTCCTCGAGCCTAGCGATTAGGCAATATACTTAGCAAAGAGGATGCTGCTCCTACAGAGATTTAGATAATAAACCATATCTTGAATATGCCTATTAGCATCCCTGTTCGAGATGCTATTAACTTAATGCCTAGAGTTCGCAAATTGTTTATACAGCCTCTTTACTAAGAGACAGTAGAGGCACTAAAAGCTCTAGGATAAGGGAATGTCTTAGTAAACAGTTAGGATACTATAGGAAGCGATAATAGCATTTTAGATAAGCATCTTACTAGTAAAAATCTTTCTCGACCTATAGGTCGAGAAAGATTCTCTATCACTAATACAATGTCTATAGCCCTACTTACGACTAAGCAGCTTAATGAGCGCCTTAGGAACATTAAGATGTACTAAGCGAAGTATCCTCGTATCTCTATATGGATTAGAAGAGAAGCAGTACAGGCACTGGTTAACTCTAGGGCCGAAATCAATATTATAAAGGAGAGCTTTACACTGCGCGTAGGACTACTAATTAACTTGCTCCTTCCTATAATAAAGGGCAACAAATTGATCTTAGCAAATAGAATTAGTAACTCCTTTATAGGAATAGCAGAGACTCATATATTTATCAGAGAGATAGGGACTTCTTTCTAGACGCCCTTCCTTATTACTAAGGACTGTACGAGTGAAGTGATTCTTAAAGAACCCTTTGCATTACAGTCTTCTATAATAACCTCCTAGACTCTATCTAGCTGCATTACTATCCTAATAACAATAGAGGACAGTACGCGTACTTGTAAGATAAGGTCTATCAATAGGTACAAGAAGGAGCTTAGAGAAGATAACAGCTAGAGGGAAGGCAAGGTAGTATAGTAACTAGCGCTGCACCTAACCGAATGCTATCGCTAGACGATAACAACACTACATATGCTAATATAGAATTTCCTTATAGCACTGATGTATGTCTTGATGAATGCTACTGTGCTTCCCTTCACTTACTAACTAATGCTAGGGAAACTCTAGATAATCTTTCCCGACCTATAGGTCGATATTATTTAAAACTTCCTTATAAGCGCATTCGCGCACAGGCTATTACCAAAACACAAAAACACTTGAAAAATGATAAACAGACCTCAAAAACATGTGCGATAGAGCTAGTCGACCTTATACACATCTTCTAGGTGTCACGGGGCGACAGCTGGGAGCATTCAGCTGCGTAGCCGCTGAGGTAAAGAAGCTCAAAAGACTAGGATGTAAGACCGGTTGTCTTACATTGCTCGCGCATATGTAGCTAGATCGGATGTTCGGACGGATGGACGGATGCTCTCAGCTTCTTGCCTGTGACACTAGGCATCGCTAGGAGAAGGCACTAAGCAATGCTTAAGGAGACGAGATGAATACTGCCTGTATACCATTTCGCACTAATAGCAAGAAAGTAGAGCTATAGAGCTAAACACACTATACAAAAAGAAGGCGGACAAAATCAGGCCTTTAGATACTACGCTTCTAGATAGGAGCATGCCTAACGGAAATCCGAATTAGAGGCAAGACCTCCTAGCAGAACAGCGCTATACTCTTAATCCTATCAGAGCACCTAGCTCTTATAATTACTTGTTCGAACTGAAATATTAGTAAGAACTATAAGGTTGCTGTATCACTATAGCACACTAGGAGAAAATAGTGATAGATAAAGATATTTAGCCCTAAGAGAAGGAGATATTAAAAGAAATGATATACAACAGAGAGAAGGCCCTTATATAGGATTTTATAGAGATTCGTTGCTATAACGATTAGGTAGTACTTCTGTAAGTTATCTACATAGTAGAATATAAGGCCTAGTAGGCGAAAAGTTTCCCTATACTAAAGGGACTTCGGAATAAAGTAGTATCTATGCTTTAGCAATAGATCGATGCTTCTGTACTAGAACGAAGCTACAGACCTTACTATAATCCTTAATTCCTAGTATAGAAGAAGGATAAGAAGCATTATCTAATCAACTCTACTACTAACATTAATGCTATTACTATTAGAGATGCTATGCTCCCTCCTAATGTAGATAAGTTCTTAGAGCACATTGCTAGACGACCTATATACACCCTGCTAGACTTCCTCTCTAGATACGATCAGATCATACTCTATCTAGCAAGCAGGGACATAACTGCTATCCAAACTCTCCTTAGACTCCTTTAGCAAATAACTCTACTATAGGGAGCAACAAATTTAGTAGCTTAGTTCGTGTAAGCTATTATGCATATCCTATACCTGCACTTAGCAGAGAAGGCCAGCCCTTTTATAGACGATATTATTGTATATTCACCTTAGACAGGGAATCTCACTAAACTTATACTACCTAGCATACGAAAGCATATGCTTTAATACTTATAATGGATTGATAGAGTACTAGCTGACATTAAGCAATCTAGTTATACTATATCTAGAGGAAAGTCACACTTCTGCGCTCCTGCCCTTAAAGTAGTAGAGTATATTTGTGGCTAAGATAGGTAGAGACCTATAAATAGATATGTGAAAATAATCTAATAATAGCTAGCTTATAAGAATATTACTACATTATAAGGATTCTTTAGAGCCTATATATACTATTAGATCTGGATCGAGCACTTTAGTGATATTGTATTACCTTTGTTTGCCTTACTTAAGAAGGATATAGAGTACTATTAGGATATTAAACAGGCTTAGGCAATATAATCTCTAAAGGATGCTCTAACATCTGTACTAGCATTAATGCCTCTAGATTACTCTCCTAATGCTAGTAAAGTGATCCTTACTATAAATTCCTCTATAACTGGGTTTAATAGAGTTTTAATATAACTCAATCAATAAGGGAAAAGGCATTCATATAGATACGAGAGTAGACTCTAGACTGCTATAGAGAAGAAGTACGATATTATGAAGCTTGAGTATTATTCCCTCCTACACATACTACATAAATGCAGATTATAGCTATATAGGATCCGATTTACTATAGAAACTGATATAAATACACTAGTCGCCTAGCTTAATAGAACTATAACTAACTTGCCTAGAGCCTTAATAACTTATTAGCTTATATAGATAAGACTCTAGGATTTTGATGTATAGCACATACGTAGGAAACAGAACATCGTTACTAATATATTATTATACATACTATAGAACAATAATATAGTTAATACACGATAAGATAACTTAGATGCTTTTATCGACTACGAGCTTAGCAGTATGTAGATCAGCCCTATAGCTACTATACCAGAGAATGTTCTCTTTCCTAAATATAGTAAGAAGTCCTAGTGATACACTCTTTAGCTTACTATACTTTAGCGGCCTCTAGAACTCTCTATAAAGGAGTTTGTTATATTTAAGAAGGAAGCCCTAAAACATCTCGTATAGGGAAGGCACATATTTAGAAGGCAGAACAAGAATACTCCTCTAAGGTATATAGTAGATAACTTAGATAAACGAAGAGACATCATTTATGAACTGCATAATGAAAGTAGCTATTAAGGGAGAGAAGGTACCTACTAAAGGATTACTGATCGATTCTACTAGGCTAGCCTATTTAAGGATATAGAGAAGTACATTAACACCTGCTTCGCCTATTAGACCTAAGTATATAATCGGTTAGACGAGGCTCTCTACCCCACCTAGTCCTCCTATATAGGAGAGAAGTGGGCTATCGATATCATTTATATGCTGCTATATATAGGATACTCGTACCTTATACTAGGAAGGGAGGATCTATCTAAATAGATTAAAGGAAGAGCCCTTTACAAGAATAACTTAAAGAATATTTTAAAGTTTATATTTGAGGACATCATCTATAGGTATAGAATGCTATTACGCTTAGTAAGCGATAGTAGTTTAGAGAACAAAGCACTTACTAATAAGCTTCTTGCTTAGTACAGAATCAAGTATACCTAGATGTCAGCATATCACCCTTAGGTAAATAGCATAATAGAGAAAGGACATCAGCCTATTGTGAATAGGCTGGCTAAGCATATAGCTACTATAGGAGCTAGGTGGATTGATGCCTTACCTATAATACTATAGGCTAATCGAACAACTATTAAGTCGACTACTAGAATAACTCCTATTCGGGTTATCTATAGAGCTAAATATATACTTCCTATTAAGATCGATATTAGTTTATAGCAGACGATTGCTTAGAATACTATAAGATCTACTACAGATCTTCTCGCTACTTGCTATACTTAACTAGACAGGTAGGACGAAGCCCTAGAGGAAGTGCTACTCTGTGTATACAGGTAGCAAGAGGCTAATAAGGAATCCTATAATAACTCGTATTGTATTCGGACAGAGGAGTTCAAAGTAGGCGACCTTGTGTTACTCTAGGACTCTCACTAAGAGGTTAACAAATCTTCGGCTCTAAAACTTTATCCCTACTAGCTTGGCTTATACTATATACTAATAACAGTTTAGACATTTAGCAGTTATCGACTAGCTAAGCTAGATAATACCAAATTGACTAGAATATTTGTAGGAAAGCAGTTAAAGCTTCTAAAGTTACGAACTAAAGAAGACAGAGTAGCAGAAGAACTTCAGTAGTATTAATACTCTTAACGATAAGCAACTGATTAGAGAAGTCTGCTTTCGACTTATATAAATTAGATATATAATAGTCGCTATCCTATAGTCGAGATTCCTCAGCCTCACTCTAACTTAGCGAATATTCTAATAATCTAGGAGAATAGCGATATCGATATAGACAACAGGAGTGTGTCAGATATCTCCTTATAGGTTCCTAGTAACCTCCGATTTTGATTATCTAGCATTTTTCTTAGGCAACTAGTATTAGAACTTTCTCGACCCTTAGGTCGACATTCATTTTTTAAGCACTAACCTGTATAGTACTTAAGAACATCTTTAGATTCCTGGATATTCCTTCTTTCTTTTCTTTTTTTTCTTTTATCCCTTTTCGAGATAGGTATATAGTTATAGGCAACTAGCGCTAGACTAGTATATGTAGCAGATATAAGGACCAGCCAGAATAGGCAAAGACAGGCGTAAAACAGACACAGTGCATTTAAAAGAGAATAGGAGATAAGAAACTGCCTTACTATACTAAATGCAATAATAACAGAATAGGCGAGCGAGCGCAGGGTTATATCAACTAAGAAACAGTTAGAACAATCTTTCTCGACTTATAGGTCGATATTGATTAGAGACTCCTTAGCCTGCGATAAACCTGCAATAAACTAGCGATGCGTGCTTCACACTTTACTCTAAGGTGCTCAGCACTCCTTAACTTAACAAGAAGCCCCTACTTCACAGGAATAGCACTAAGAACTAGAAACGTTACATACTGCGAACACTGTGGTTAGTAGGGGGGGGGTATTTGATACCTTAGTTAATAGTAGTGAAGGATAGGTTTGGCAAAGTCATATAAAAAGAAGGGATGCTTCCTCTGAGTTCCTTCACTTGTGATGAAGGAACTCCTTCACTTCAAAGGAGGCGACTATTGCTTATAGACTCACTATCAGGCCAATCACAAGCCTTAAAAGGCGTATTAATAGTTACGAGCTGACTGTTTAATAGTCACGAGCCGATTGTTTGATAGTCACGAGCTGACCGTTCCTATTTGTTACAAAAAAGGCGCTAATGCTGTTTAGATATTTGGGAAAACATATTAACCTACTGCCCTCCTACACTTACGACTTCTTCTTCTAACTATACTAACAACCACTCTCTCTCCCCTACCTTTGCTTGCGCTTATAACTCGACTCGATAATACGACTCGATAACACAAAGGTACACCCTCTACCTTTCTCACTTAGCCGATTTTGTAGTTATCGGCTTCCTCCCTTAGCTACTATGGTATCGCAAACCCTCTATACTCCTTGGAACCCTCCTTAGCGCGCTATTATACAGCGACCTATGAATCTAGAAGCTACTAATGTAGTAGCTAATAGTATGCATACTCTTGTTGCTATAGGCAACATCTCTTATAACAAATTGCGCAACTTCTGTTCTAAGAGCACGAAGGTGACTTTAGAAGATCTCATTTCCTTCCTTAATAAGCAAATGCTAATAGTCTATAGAGCTATGCAGTATAGCCTGCTTGAACTTGCTGATACAGCTTTAAGCAAGATTGCGGATCTTGCTTTGCATTTCTATAACTACTATAATCGCAACACTGCATAGAAGAACAACAATCCTAGTAGCTGGGTCCTAAATAGCCTCTCTAAGGACTTTCCAGAATTCCACTAATTAGCAGAGCTCAGTAAGAGTACGTGCAACTACAAGAAAGAGGCCTAGGATAGCATTCAGGCAGTATACTCTTTAATTACGAGCAATCGCTCTATTAAGTCAATATGCACATTAGACAAGGCTACTCGTTCCCTTTAGGCAGTCTATAGGCAGGTATGCGCTAATAAGAATACTCCTAGTGATATAATCAAATGTTTGAATCTAGCCCTGCTAGACAGGCTTAATAGCATTAGTCAGATATATAACTAGGGAGTATCAAGCAAGCGTATCCTTCTCACCTATGATTATAACAAGGCTGCTACCTATAGTACATTGAATAGTGTGAATACTATTAACCTAGACTAACGCGTATAGGAACATCTCCTGACTTGAAATAACAATAGTATCTATACTGATCTAGAGTTTGCTGTTTATACTAGTCTGTCTTAAGGAGTAGCCTCTCTAGGCATTTTCTTAAGTAGCAGGATTGCTAGAGGTGTAGGACTCTGTGATTCTCCTTCTCCTTCTATTAGCAGCCTTAGCGACTTTGTTGCTAATATGAGCATTCAAGGCACACTATAGCCGCCTAAGAAGCGGAAACAGCGACTTAATATAATAGGACCTACTAGTAGATACTGTAACATATCTACCTATAGCAGTAGTGACCTCAAGTGCTTTATAAAGGTACTATAGTTTATCATCGACTATATCAATAACCTTCTAATTCAGGCTAAGTGTCACGGGCGTGAGGCGGATCGTGCGGAGAGTAGGTATGAGAGCGTGACGATTCGGATACAGAGCTAACTACGGACTGAAGGCCAACCTTGATGTTGGTCCTATCGACAGGACGTAGCTCAAGGAGCTACGTATCGGTTGCAAAGTGCGAAGTCAGGAGTAAGCCGAAGCCTCGGCTTACCTTCTTGTCATATCAATTCCGGATGCCTGAGGCAGGGTCACCGCTGGGGTGACCCTGTCACGTGATCTCAGCTGGACTTCCGTATGTGCCACGGCTTGCCTGTGACACTACTCCCCTCTCAAGGGTCGATCTCCTGAGAGACAAACAAGCGAGGCTATTGTCGGACGAACGGAGGGAGCGGCTTCTCACCATAACGACGGTGGAAGTTGTGAACTAGCTCAGGGACATCTTCGAAGATCGTTCGGGCAGACTCAAGAGTCGGGTCGTCGTATCCAGTCCAACGGACAAGGTACTGGAAGCCTCGTCCTCTACGGCGGCAGTCGAGGACTTCAGCGACTTCGTATTCATGCATATTTTTAACGAGGACAGGCGGGGGCGGTTCGAGGACTTGTCTAGGCAATGGGTCGTTCGCAGCGAGGTATAGTTGGTCAACGTTAAACACATCGTGTATCGTGAGATAGTCAGGCAGGTCAAGTCGGTACGTGTACGGGCCTAGAACTTCGGCAATCGGGAACGGGCCTAAGTTCTTCCAGTCGAGCTTTTTCTTTGGGCGGAGCGTTTTCAGATTCTTAGCATTTAGCCACACGAGTTGGCCTTTGTCGAAGCGTGGAGCAGTCGAGCGGGAACGGTTAGCAGAGTCCTCATAACGAGCTTGTGCAAGGAGGGTCTGTTCGCGGAGGAACTCGAGGATCATAGACATATGGTCGACGAATGTATCGGCTTGTCGGGCGGCTGGCGTATTAGGGGCTTCAATCGGTTCGATACCGAGGCGAGGGTGGTAACCATAGTTTGCAAAGAAGGGGGTCGTTCTAGTAGTCTCGGATTTCATTGAGTTTGCAGAGAACTCGGCGTACAGGAGCCAGTCTACCCAATCATCTTGAAGGTAGGACACGTAGGCGCAGAGGTGTTGTTCCAACACTGCGTTCATTCGTTCGGTTTGGCCGTCGCCCTGAGGGCGGTGCGCAACAGTTAACTTGGTATCAAACTGAAGTCGGTTTGATAGGTGTTCCCAGAACGAGTTCACAAAACGGATATCGCGGTCGGATACTACAGAAGTCGGGACGCCGTGTAGGCGATAAATCTCTCGAACGAATAGTCGGGCTACCTCTTCAGCACTATCAGTCATCAAGCAGGGAACGTAGTGTCTCATCTTTGTAAGTCGGTCGACGACTACGAGGATCGCGTCGAATCCATTCGACTTCAGTAAGTGCGTAATAAAGTCAACGGATATATCTTGCCACGGGCGTTCGGGTATCGGTAGCGGCTGTAACATGCCTTGGTGTCTATCGTGTCGTGGTTTCGTTCTTCCACATGTTCGGCAGTTTTGGACGTAACGGCGCGTGTCGGTATTCATTCCTTTCCAGTAGTAGCTTCGAGAGAGTAGTTCGAACGTCTTAGCTCTACCTGGATAGCCGGCGGACGGGTGATCGTGATGTTGTTGAAGGATTCTTATCCTAAGCTCGTCGGAATCAGGGACGTATATCTTTTCGCGGTAATAGAGGATTCCTTCTTGAGCTCGGCATTGAGATAGCTGTAAGAACGGGTGCTTATTCTTGCCTTGCTCGACTGCGTGCAAGACGGATAGTACGTTCTCGTCGTTCTGTGATTCTTGTCGTATCGCTTCTTCAATCGAGGGAGGCGGATCAGAGCTCGGACTTAGTGTATTTACGATTTTCGGCGGGTCTTGCTATTGCGAAGCGGATTTTGTCGTCGTGTCTGAATCTCCTAGTTCTTGCGGGTCTAACGGCGTGTGTCTTGTCTGATTTTGCTTGTCGGATCCCGAGATATTCGTATTTATAGTAGGGTAGTACTTTGAGATCGGCTCTGCGAAGTGAACTTTCTTCTGCGTAGGTTCAGGGATCTGCAGCAGAGTCGGCAGTAAGTCGAGATTCTCTCTCTTAAGCATTGTACGGCTCTGGTGTTCTAGTCTTTCATCCCCCTCTTTAGGAAGATCTTCTGACCTCCTGGTCAGCGCGTCGGGCTTCTCGCCTTGTTTTCCGGGTCAGTACGTAATCTTAAAGTTGAAGCGCGAGAGGAATTCGGACCAACAGGCCTGGCGGCGATTTAACATCTTCGTGGACATAAAGTATTCCAAATTGCGATGGTCAGACAGGACGAGGATCGGGTTCTCGGAGCCTTCAAGTTCTGGGCGCCATTCTTCAAAGCATCGGATAATCGCAAGTAGTTCTTTATCATAAATCTCGTAATTGCACTCGACTGAGGAGTGTTTCTTCGAGAAAAAGGCGACTGGACAGAGGATATTCTCTTCGTCGTACTGTGAGAGAACTCCAGCGGACACGAAGTCGGAAGCATCGGTTTCGACGACTACTTGCTTAGTCCAGTCGAACGGTCGTAACGTTGGAGCAGAAGCAACAGTACTTTTCAACAACTGGAAGGCGTCTTCGCACGATCGAGTCCAGTTGAACGGGGCGTTCTTTTTCGTAAGATTGATTAATGGGGTAACAATCTTCGAGTAATCACGGATGAATCGTCGGTAGAAGTTGCAAAAGCCATTGAATCGGAGCACATCAGTAGCAGATCTCGGGGTCTTCCATTCGAGGATAGTCTTTACTTTTTCGGGGTCCATCTTGAATCCGTCTCGGCCTATGATTAGGCCGAGGAACTTCGTTTCGGTTACGAAGAATTCGCATTTCGAGAGCTTAGCGAAGAGGCCTGCAGATCGGAGTCGTTCGAGTACTTTTCGGACATGGTCAATGTGTTCTTCTTTCGTTCTACTATAGATCAGGATATCATCGAGGTACGCGGAACAGAACTGGTCAAGATATTCGCAGAGCGAGTCGTTTATGAACCTCTGAAACGTAGCAGGGGCGCCAGTTAGTCCAAATAGCATAACTAGCGATTCGAAGAGACCAAAGCGGGTAAGGAAGGCTGTAAGGTGTTCGTGCCCTTCCTTCATGCGGACATTGTTGAATGCCGAGATAATGTCGATCTTTGTGAAGTACTTCATTCCTTCGAGGTTGTTCAGCGTCTCCTTAATCAACGGGAGCGGGTATCTATCTTTTGCTGAGACGTCATTTAGTGCGCGGTAATCCATACAAAGTCGGAGGCCTCCACCTGGTTTCTTAACGAAAAGGACTGGGGAGGTAATGTGCGAGGAGCTAGGGCGAATGAAACCCTTAGCTAAGTTTTCGTTGAGCCAGGTACGGAGTGTTGTTAATTCGTCGCGGGACATCGAATATATTCTACCGAATGGTAGCTTCTTGTCAGATGTAAGCTTGATCTCGTAGTCGTAGCTTCGATGCGGTGGTAGCTTGTTAGCCTTCTTCGGCGAGAAGACGTCTACAAAGTCTCGTAGTTCTGTAGGCAGCTGGATAGTAATCTCCTCTCCCTCTTGCTTTAGGGCTTCGTCGATGTCTTCGAGAGTGACCATCGAGATTTGATATCCTTGTCTAGCATACGCGTAACACGCACGTAGGCTCACAGTAGCTATGTTTCGATAGTTCAAATCCGGGATGTACTTCTTCGGGACGTCATAGAGTCCTCGAAGTCGGGCAGGTGTCAGTGTCTGGTTGCAGTTCTTCGTGCAATACGGATCGTTGAATTCCCAGATGTTATCAGCCCAATTCGGCGTTGGGTTGTGTTTCTTCAGCCACGGATGGCCTAGGATAATCGGATAATGCGGTAGTGGGGTGATATATAGGATCGCATCCTTATCCACGTGAGTCCCACTCTTCAGTTCGCATCGGACATAGTGTCGTATGATTCGGGAGTGCTTGTCTTCTCCATCATAGCCGTATAATGGAAACGGCCGGTCAACAGGAATTAGCGAGAGGCCAGCTTGCTTCGCATAATCCTGATCGATAAAAGCGTAACCCTCGCAACCAGAGTCTACAAGAGCGCAGGTGTCTTTCTGGTTTAGGCCCTGGATTGTCGAAACTTCGATAATAGGCGCAGAGGTTCGGGTGAATTCCTTTTCGATAGGCATTCCGTGAATTGCTAAGTTCGAGACGCGAACTGGCTTTGCGAGAGAGGTGTTAGGTCGAGGGGTCAGTTGCGAGTTAGTCGTTCGAGCGGGTGCGTTACGGTTCGTAGCCTGAAGGCGACTTAGTTCAGGCCTACTCCGTTTTCCGAGTGGAACGTAGTAGGGGAAGCGTAAGCGGGAGTCGGGGGTCTATCGATAACAGATTGAAGTGCGGCGTAGCGGTTCGTAGGGGACTGCAGGGGCGAAGGGGAACGGGGTTTTATGGCCTGAGTACGGTATTTCTGGCTGTCATTGCTATTACGGCGGTAGCTGTGCTGATTTCGCGGATTCGGGAGCGAACAGTCTCTAGCGAGGTGACCAGTCCGGTAGCAAAGGTAACAGGCGCCTCGTTCCTTATCGGTCCTCGGCCGAGCGTTACTAGTATCCATTGGATCTCCTCGAGTTTCCTGATGCGTAGCTTTAGTGTAGGTCGGAGCTTGGTTCGAGTGTGTTTTCGGGGGTGAAGGTGTTCTCTCTATGCGAGATGTAACGAAGCGGTTCGAGGGATCGCCAAACAAGTAGCGGTTGCGAGTGTCTAAGTCCTGAAGGTGGTTTGCTAGCGAGAAGATGTCGTTCCCATTAGGGCGTGAAGTGACAAGGAGTTGCTTAAGCTCTCGGGAGATAGCTTTTTCGAGGATCGGGACCAAAGATATCTCATCAAGTCCAGAGTCGAGAGCGAGGCGTTGGAATTCGGCGTAAAAGGTGTTAAACTCGCGATTCGCTTGTTTGATTTCTTGGAGTTTCTGTGTAGCACGGCTCGAGCGATTTGGATCGCTAAAAGCTTTTTCGAGGATTTCTAAGATCTGTTCATAATCGGGTAGTTGCGGGACTCCAAGGCGAATGTAAGGACGAATTTGTTGGTAGGCTAGTCCAGAGAGGCGGTTGACAACGTATACCTTTCGCTCGCAGGAACTTGGGAAGCGATCTCGGTTAACAGTGAGTTTAGCAGAGATTTGGTCTACGAATCGGGAGAGGTCGTTCCGGTCGCTGTCAAACTTTTCAGGGTCAGGGATTCGTTCACTGGTTCTGCTATTTTCGGAAGGCTCGTAAGAAGTAGGCGAAGGCGTTGGTAGCGGAGCAGCTGGTGGCGCTTCAGTAGAGATAGGAGTAGGCGTATTCGGGAAGAAGCGTACGTTTGGGATAGCGGTAGCTTTAGCTTGAGCGACTGCTAAGTCCTTTTCCTTCTCGGAGTCGATAAGTTTCTGTTGTAAGCGGTCGTAGTCATTCTGGCGGAATTCAAGCTGGAGAGTAAGCTTCTGGATTTCCTCTCCTTTACTTTGCAGTTGGGCGTTCTTGTTCGAAACTTGGGTACGGAGGTCGACGATATCGGAGGTAGATTGGTTCAGTTGGGAATCGGCTACACTAATATAGTCGTACCAAGTTTCCGGACTCTGAGTAACATGTTGTAGGAATTCTTCAAGAGAGCCTGGATAACTCGGAGGTCGAGGCGGGTCGGAGGCTTCCATACCTAAGGTAGGAGCTACGTAATGTCACGGGCGTGAGGCGGATCGTGCGGAGAGTAGGTATGAGAGCGTGACGATTCGGATACAGAGCTAACTACGGACTGAAGGCCAACCTTGATGTTGGTCCTATCGACAGGACGTAGCTCAAGGAGCTACGTATCGGTTGCAAAGTGCGAAGTCAGGAGTAAGCCGAAGCCTCGGCTTACCTTCTTGTCATATCAATTCCGGATGCCTGAGGCAGGGTCACCGCTGGGGTGACCCTGTCACGTGATCTCAGCTGGACTTCCGTATGTGCCACGGCTTGCCCGTGACACTAAGACTACTATAGAGCGCTATACTATTCTAAAGCAGGTCTCTATAGTTAGTTGCTTTAGTGGTTAGAATAACAAGAAGCTTTGCTAGAAGCACATGAAGCAACTTAGAGCTACTCTTAGTATAATAACTAATTTAGCAACCTAAGATAAACTCCTTACTCGAATTAAGACTATAATAGCTAGAAAGGACTCTAAGGGAGGCCTTAAGGCTCTTTAAACTAAGGACAGACATTTTAACTAGTAGTGTAAGGAATGCTGTCCTACTATTAAGAGTGATACTCTAGGAGTATACTGCTTCTTCCTAAGGCGTGTGCCTTTCCGTGCAGAGGTTTTTGATAGACCTTTTAGATTCACAGAGAGCTACGCTATTAAGATCGCCCTAGCTATAGGCATAACTTAAGACAACTACGAAAATGGATTATGAGGCAGCTATAGGAGCCTTAAATCGAATAACATAATAGACTACCTAAAGCAATCTAGAATGCTTATACTTATGTATGCAGAGTTCTATATATACTACTAGCACTAGTATAAGCAATATATTGAGATAGGATAGCAACGAAACCAATTTAGGAGCCTTGCTTAATAAGTTGTCTATTAGGATCCTAGGTACTAGTTGCTTAATATAATAGCTCGTAGCGACTACCTGTTTGCACTTATAACCAGCCCTTACTATATAAAGTATGCTATATAAGGACAGAGCACTAGGTTCTGTCACCTTAATCAGAACCTGCATACACTCGCTACTAAAGGTAAGAGCAAGGATTAGTAGTAGGGATCTCTCTCTCTAGATAACGAAGATAATAACAACTGCACTAAGCTTTATACTAGCTTTAACAATATAATAAAGATTAGGAGGTTCGCTAATCTCCTTAAGAAGAAGGGTAAGCTAGGTAATAGGTTTATTAAGCAAATAAACAACACTATTCTGAATGCTACTATAATTAGCTTACTAAACATTTGTTAGGCTCCTCACCCTTGTATTACTACTCAGATTCGCCTCACTTCGCCTCTCCTTCTATATAGTTCTATTGCTTATAGTATGAAGCTTCGCTATACTATCTATCTATAGTATATAGGCTTCTTAATAGGTAAGGGTTCTATAGAGGTACCTAAAGGTCCTACTTTCGATGAGCTCTATATTGCTTATGCTACTAGTGTTACTCTGCCTAAGACCCCTTTAGGATACCTATACAAATATAGCAAAGTTAGTACTCCCTTCTTAGCTTTTGTGCGAATCACGGATGTAAGTCTAGTCTGCGATGCCTTAGTAGCTTAATACCCCTAGGATAATAGAGCTGTTCGTTTAGAGATAGGCAATATATTCTATAGATAGAAAGACTATACCTATAATAGTAACAACTTCTAGTCTATAGTCTATAACTTTATTACTTACTATAGAGTTCGTATTCTAGCTAAGATAGTTAGTACTAGCATATTCGCTAGTAATAGACTGTTCGATAAGATGGTTAAGCTAGAGAAGATGTCCTATAGTTCTAAATCCTTCTTTAGGGCCTACCCTTAGTTTAACTCAGCGCAGAAGGTGATTGCTCTTAGGGCTAATGCTATAGATGCTATTTACAATTATAATACTCGCCCTTAATCTAAGCTTTAGGGTCTATACTAGATAAATAAAGAGAACTATATATATAAGCTTAACAATTATGAGCTTCTCCTAGATAGAGAGAAGTGCTTAACTAAGAAGGCTAAGCATCTCAATATCTTTAAGAATACTTATAATAGCTTAGTATTATCTGTCTAGTCTGATATCACTATTCGCACTCGCTTCTTATCATTATCTATAAGTGATAGGCCTTTGTTATCTTTATTATCCTTCGATAATGACAACAATTTAGCGTAGGGAACTCAGGGCTATAGCAGATCGATGCAGTCTTTAGGTTCTCGTCGCTCTTAATCTGGCAGTCCCTACTTCTCTGATGTACAATCTCTTAGCAGTTCTGCTAGTAGCATGTCTCCTAGCAGGTAGGAACTTTAATATAGGCGTAGCTAAGATCTTTCTCGACCTATAGGTTAAGAAAGGCTCTGTTCGAAATTCTGGGATTAATAACTTTGAATTCTTGTTTTTCTTTTTTTTCTTTAACTTCTTTTAGCATCATAGGACAATGCTATAGTTAGTAGGAGAGGAAATGTCGTAGGGTATAATATCAGGATGGGATTTGGTACAGGTCTTAAGTATAAGGCCCTAGGTTCTTGTATAAGCGTTCTGCAGTTATATAGTTAATATGTGATATAGTTTAAAGCGAAAGGTGGGAGATAGCTATATTAGCTATCGACTACCTGAAGAGCGAAGACTAGCAACACCTTGTTTTTTAGATACAGAGATGAGTTTTGTTTTTTAGAGATAAAATCGGAGTTACATGCTTTTGCATATAGCAATAATAATAGTTAGAGGTCACTAAAAACACAGTCTGCTCTCCTACTTAACTATTGTGACTCTAGTACTATTGTGGTTGTTCTGAGGTTCAGTATACTGTCTTAAATCTTTCTCGACTTATAGGTCGAGATTGTTTTTTATAGCTGTATGAACTTTAGGCTTCAAATTGACTTCTCGACCTACACAGCCACAATATGCTCTGAGAACTCATCTACATTAGGAGAGAGCATAGCATCTCTAATAGTAATAGCATTAATGTTAGTTGCAGAGTTGATTAGACAGTGTTTCTTATCCTTCTTCTGTACTAGGAACTAAGGATTGCAGTAAGGCCTATAGCTTCGTTCTAGTACAGAAGCGTTAATCTATTGCTAAAGCATAGATACTACTTTATCCTAAAGCCCCTTTAGTATAGAGAAACTTTTCGCTTACTAGGCCTTATATTCTATTATACAGATAACTTATAGTAGTACCACCTATTCGTTATAGTAACTGATCTCTATAAAATCCTATATAAGGGCCTTCTCTCTATTATATATTATTTCTTTTAATATCTCCTTCTCTTAAGGCTAAATGTCTTTATCTATTACTATCTTCTCCTAGCGTACTATAGTGATATAGCAACCTTGTAGTTCTTACTAATATTCCAGTTCGAACAAGTAATTATAAGAGCTAGGTGCTCTGATAGGATTAAGAGTATAGCGCTGTTCTGCTAGGAGGTCTTGCCTCTAATTCGGATTTCCGTTAGGCATACTCTTATCTAGAAGCGCAGTATCTAAAGGCCTGATTTTATCTGCCTTCTTTTTGTATAGTGTGTTTAGCTCTATAGCTCCGCTTTCTTACTATTAGTGCGAAATGGTATATAGGCTGTATTCATCTCGTCTCCTTGAGCATTACCTAGTGCCTTCTCCTAGCGATGCCTAGAAGATATATATAAGGTCGACTAGCTCTATTATGCATGTTTTTAAGGTCTGTTTGTCATTTTTCAAGTGTTTTTGTGTTTTGGTAATAGCCTATACGCGAATGCACTTATAAGGAAGTTTTGAACAATATCGACCTATAGGTCGGGAAAGATTATCTAGAGTTTCCCTAGCGCTGCAAGGAAATTCCGCATCAGTATACATAGAGTTGTTATCGTCTAGCGATAGCATTCGGTTAGGTATAGCGCTAGTTACTACACTACCTCGCCTTCCCCCTAGCTGTTATCTTCTCTAAGCTCCTTCTCGTACCTATTAATAGACCTTATCTTACAAGTACGCGTACTGTCCTCTATTGTTATTAGGATAGTAATGCAGCTAAATAGAGTCTAAGAGGTCGCTATAGAAGACTATAGTGCAAAGGGTTCTCTAAGAATTACTTCACTCGTATAGTCCTTAGTGATAAGGAAGGGTATTCAGAAAGAGGTCTCTATCTCTCTAATAAATATACGAGTCTCTGCTATTCCTATAAAGGGGTTACTAGTTCTATTTGCTAAGATCAATTTGTTGCCCTTTATTATAAGAGGGAGCAAGTTAATTAGTAGTCCTACGCGTAGTGTAAAGCTCTCCTTTATAATGTTGATTTCGGCTCTAGAGTCGATTAGTGCCTATACTGTTTCTCTTCCGACCTATATAGAGATACGAGGACACTTCGCTCAGTACATCTTAACATTCCTAAGGCGCTCGTTAAGCTGCTTAGTTATAAGTAGGGCTATAGACATCGTATTAGTGATAGAGAATCTTTCTCGACCTATAGGTCGAGAAAGATTTTCGCTAGTAAGGCGCTCATTTAGAATGCTACTATCGCTTCCTATAGTATCCTAACTGTTTACTAAGACATTCCCTTATCCTAGAGCTTTTAGTGCCTCTACTGTCTCTTAGTAAAGAGGCTGTATAAACAATTTGCGAACTCTAGGCATTAAGTTAATAGCATCTCGAACAGGGATGCTAATAGGCATATTCAAGATATGGTTTATTATCTAAATCTCTGTAGAAGCAGCATCCTCTTTGCTAAGTATATTGCCTAATCGCTAGGCTCGAGGAGCCTGCCTTATATTATCAGGCTTTATAGGCAGAATGCCTATTAGGTGATCCTTATTAACATCTATAGACTCCTAGGTTCTCCTTATATCCTAAGGAGGGAGAGTCTAGCCTTATATTTGTGAATCTTGTACTTTAGGAATATACTATCTAGATCGATCTGTACAGATAGTTAGAATACAATTACACTAAAGTAGTTTAGTAATCTTACCTTTCTCCCTACTAGTCTGTAGTGCGCAGATAGCTTTAATGCGAGTACTATAGTATACTTCTTGATTAGAATCCTCTTTACTATTAAAAGGATGCGATAGAGTAATAGCTCTGCCTGATAGTCCTGCAGTTAGTTGTATAGTAGTATCTACCTAATCTGCACTTAAGCTAAGGATGTTAAGCAATACGTTATATCTGTTAGTTAGAGGCAATCTAGGCACCTCTCGGCTAGGATTAGCTATAGTCCCAAACAAAATGCAGTTGTTCTAGCCAAAATAGATATATCCTTGCTATACCAGCTTATCGACCTACTAGCAGCATATCACTATATAACTAGTCTTACTACAACTATAATATTTAAGAGGTAGCTACTGTTCTGCGCTCCTACTAGTATACTGCTATTAAGGCAGAGTCTGTATAGCATTGTTCGTCTGAAATGCCACTCTTTGCATTCTTTATAGGTATCTATTATAATCAGCAATTAGTGGATTTAGCTTTAGTTCTAAACAAAGGTATCGCATCAGTATATCCCTTTTTTGAATTGAGGTGAGGTATATAAGATCAGGAGATTCAAACATCTTAAGGATCTCTATCTTTGTCAGCTTTATCTCCTTAAACTTCTCGACCATCTTATTAAGAGAGAGGGACTACTAATCCTATACTCCTCTCTGCAAGTTAAGGTATAGAGGTTCCTAGTGCTTTAGCAAGAAAGGCAGTATAGATACTATCTTTTCTGTAGAAAGAGTAATACACTAGGGGTTACGCTATCGATTTATAGCCCTTAAGACTGCTCTATTAATGTCCTCTATCTTAATAATATAGCATAAGGTAGTAGCTTAAGCAATACTGTCTATAAAGCTTATTATTTATTCAAAGTTAACTAGCTCTATATGCATAGCCTAAATATGAAGCGAGCTAATTACCTTCTCTATAATCTTCCTTAAAAGACTATATAGATATAGTATCATCTTTTGGCTAATAGAGAGTGTGTTTCTAGCTTCTTTAATGCAGGAGGTAATAACCTAGAACTACTTATTATATAATAGGAGGTCATCGTTATAAGGACATTCCTTCGCTTATAATACGAACTGCTCTAGAGCGCCTTTAGTTATTAATATTCGCTTATTATTAACAGCTGTATACTTCGTTTAGAGCAAGCTCTAAAGAGTGCTAAGGCTACTATTCGCTTAGGCGATAATTTAGCGAACCTTAGATCTTACATCTTTAGTATAGTAGTCTTCGAGGAGGTTATATACTCTCTTATCAGATACTTAGTATCTTTTATAAAGCTGTATATATTCTCGAAGGAAAGTTAATAAGTTATAGCTATCAAAGGTTAGAGACTTAAGAGACCTTAGAGTAGGAAGTAGCTAAATTACTATAAAGCTCTATAAGTAAGATATTAAAGGAGTTCTATCTCTATATCGTTAGAAAGGCTATAACTCAATTGTTTAGGCTTGCTAAGTCAGGTCGAGAGGGATCCTATTAGGTATAATACCCTCTATAGCCTATAGCATAAATCTAAGTAGAGCAGAAGGAAGAAAGTCCTAATCTGCTATAATTACAGATAGTCCTCTTCCTCCTACTTATAGTATAATAAAAAGATAAGAATAACAAATAGAAAGAAAGGTAGATTTAGTCTTAGGCATATACCTTCTCTGAATCCTTAGGTATTGTACTATATTTGACTACTAGTTATATAGGCTATTCCTATATACTATTTTTTATAAATGTTTTTGTCGGCTCTATCGTTATCTCTTTTTCTGTGCTCTTCCTTGAAATACGGACTATTATGCTGCTATTATATGCCTGTCTTAGAGGCATTTTCTTCTAGTAGCTAACTGCTGAAATAGGTAAGTCACACTAATTAAGATTGTGACTACTAGGATCTATACAGCTATTATTTGTATAATCTGAAATAGGGAGTAAATCTGAATCGCTATCTAGATTCCTTTTCGAGCTTTTATTAGTAGCTCCTGGTACTAAGGCTCTTATTGCCTTTTCCTATAGTAACCTATGTTAGTTAGAGCTCTCTTAAAATTTATGAGGTTTCAAAAGCTCCTGCTGTTAGGGTCAAAGGGATGCCTCCTTTTTCTGGCCTTATCCCTTGCTATATTATATCTATAGTTGATGTCGTTCTGCTTATTCTATATTATATTGTTTAAGTCGTACTGTTCTAGATAGCAAGGTCGTTCTACAGAAGCAGTACCAAATATGTAGCTATATAGGTCGAGAAGTTAATATAAAGCCTGAAGTTTATACAGCCATAAAACAATCTTGACCTATAGGTCGAGAAAGATTCAAGGTAGTACGCTAAACCTCAGAATAACCATAATAGTACTAGAGTCATAATAGTCAAGTAGGAGAGTAGACTATGTTTTTAGTGACTTCTGATTGTCATTATTACTATACGCAAAAGCGTATAACTCCGATTTTATCTCTAAAAAACAAAACTCATCTCTATATCTAAAAAACAAGGTGTTGCTAGTCTTCGCTCTTTAGGCAGTCGATAGCTAATATAGCTATCTCCCACCTTTCGCTTTGAACTATATCACGTATTGACTATGTGACTACAGAACGCTCATACAAGAACCTAGGGCCTTATGCTTAAGACCTGTACCAAATCCCATCCTGATGTCGTACCCCACGACAATATTGCTGGACGACTTATGTACACCCTGCTAAACTTCCTCTCTAGATACGATCAGATCATACTCCATTTAGCGAGTAGGGACATAACTACTATCCAAACTCTCCTTAGACTCCTTTAGCAAACGACTCTACTATAGGGAGCAATAAATTTAGTAGCTTAGTTCGTGCGAGCTATTATATATATCCTACACCTGTATCTAGCAGAGAAGGCCAGCCCTTTTATAGATGACATTATTATGTATTCACTTCAGATAGGGAATCTCACTAAATTTGCACTACCTGGCGTACGAAAGCATATACTTCAATACCTATAATAGATTAATATGGTGCTAGCTGACATTAAGCGATCTGGTTACACTATATCTAGAGGAAAGTCACACTTCTGCACTCCTACCCTTAAAGTAGTAGAGTATATTTATAGCCAGAATAGGCAGAGGCCTATAGATAGATATATGAAAGCAATCTAATAGTAGCCTACTTATAAGAACATTACTACATTATAAGGATTCCTTAGAGCCTATATGTACTATTAGATCTGGATCGAGCACTTTAGTGATATTGTATCACTCTTATTTGCCTTGCTTAAGAAGGATGTAGAGTACTGCTAGGACATTAAACAGGCTTAGGCAATGCAATCTCTAAAGGATACTCTAACATCTGTATCAGTATTAATGCCTCTAGATTACTCTCCTGATGCTAGCAAAGTGATCCTTGCTATAGATTCCTTTATAACTAGGTTTAGTAGAATTTTGATATAACTTAATTAATAAGAGAAAAGGCATCCATACAGGTATGAGAGTGGACTCTAAACTACTATAGAGAAGAAGTACGATATTATAAAGCTTAAGTATTATTCCCTCCTATATATGCTATGCAAATGCAGATTGTAGCTATACAGGATCCGATTTATAATAGAAACTGATACAAATATGCTAGTCGCTTAGCTTAATAGAACTACAACTGACTTGCTTAGAGCCTTAGTGACTTATTAGCTTATATAGATAAGACTCTAGGATTTTGATGTGTAGCACATACCTAAGAAACAGAACATTATTGCTAATATATTGTTATGCATACTATAGGACAATAATACAGTTAATATACGACAAGATAACTTAGATGCTTTTGTTAACTACGAGCTTAGCAGTATATAGATCAGCCCTATAGCTACTACACTAAAGAATGTTCTCCTTCCTAAATATAGCGAGAAGTCCTAGTAATATGCTCTTTAGCTCACCACACTTTAGCAGCCTCTAGAACTCTCTATAAAGGAGTTTATTATATTTAAGAAGGAAGCCCTAAAACATCTCGTATAGGGAAGGCACCTATTTAGAAGGCAGGACAAGAATACTCTCCTAAGGCGTATAGTAGATAACTTAGATAAACAAAGAGACATCATTTATAAACTACATAATAAAAGTAGCTATCGAGGGAGAGAAGGTACCTACTAAAGGATTGCTAATCAATTCTACTAGGCTAGCCTATTTAAGGATGTAGAAAAGTATATCAACACCTGCTTCGCCTGCTAGACCTGAGTACATAATCAGTTAGACGAGGCTCTCCACCTATCCTAGTCCTCCTATATAGGAGAGAAGTAGGCTATCGATATTATTTATATACTATTATATATAGGATACTTGTACCTTGTACTAGGAAGGGAGGATCTGTCTAAATAGGTTAAAGAAAGAGCCCTTTACAAGAATGACTTAAAGAATGTTTTAAAGTTCATATTTGAGGATATCATCTATAGGCATAGAATGCTATTACGCTTAGTCAGCGATAGTAGTCTAAAGAATAAAGCACTTACTAATGAGCTTCTTACTTAGTATGGAATTAAGCATACCTAGACATCAGCATATCACCCTTAGGTAAATAGCATAATAGAGAAAGGACATCAGCCTATTGTGAATAAGCTGGCTAAGCATATAGCTACTATAGGAGCTAAGTGGATCGATGCCTTACCTGCAATGCTATAGGCTGATTAAACAACTGTTAAGTCGACTACTAGAATAACTCCTATTCAGGTCATCTATAGAGCTAAACATATACTTCCTATTGAGATCGACATTAGTTTATAGCAGACAATCGCTTAGAATGCTATAAGATCTACTACAGATCTTCTCGCTACTCGCTATACTTAACTAGACAGGCGGGACGAAGCCCTAGAGGAAGTGCTACTCTATGTATACAGGCAGCAAGAGGCTAATAAGGAATCCTATAATAACTCGTATTGTATTCGGACAGAGGAGTTTAAAGTAGGTAACCTTATGTTGCTCTAGGACTCTCGCTAAGAGGTTAACAAATCTTTAGCCCTAAAACTTTATCCCTACTAGCTTAGCCTATACTGTATACTAATAATAGTTCAGACATTTAGCAGTTATCGACTAGCTAAGCTAGATAGTACTAAACTAACTAGAATATTTACAGGAAAGCAGTTAAAGCTTCTAAAGTTATAAACTAAAGAAGACAGAGTAGCAGAAGAACCTCAGTAGCATCAATACTCTTAATGACAAGCAACTGATTAGAGAAGTCTGCTTTCGACTTATATAAATTAGATATATAATAGTCGCTATCCTATAGTCGAGATTCCTTAGCCTCACTCTAACTTAGTAAACATTCTGATAATCTGAGAGAATAGCAATATTAATATAAACAATAGGAGTATATTAGATATCTCCTTATAGGTTCCTAGTAACCTCCGATTTTGATTACCTAGCGTTTTTCTTGAGTAACTAGTATTAGAACTTTCTCGACCCTTAGATCGACATTCATTTTTTAAGCACCAACCTGTGTGGTACTTAAGAACATATTTGGCTTCCTAGATATTCCTTCTTTCCTTTCTTGTGTTTTTTTTTCCTTTTATCCCTTTTCGAGACAGGTATACAGTTATGGGCAACTAGCGCTAGACTGGCATATATAGCGGATGTAAGGACCAGCCACAATAGGTAAAGATAGGAGCAAAACGAATATAGCGTATTTAGAAGAGAATAGGGGACAAAGAACTGCTTTACTATGCTAAATGCAACAATAACAGAATAGATAAGCGAGCACAGGGTTATATCGACTAAGAAATAGTTATAACAATCTTTCTCGACTTATAGGTCGATATTGATTAGAGACTCCTTAGCCTGCGATAAACCTGCAATAAACTAGCGATGCGTGCTTCACACTTTACTCTAAGGTGCTCAGCACTCCTTAACTTAACAAGAAGCCCCTACTTCACAGGAATAGCACTAAGAACTAGAAACGTTACATACTGCGAACACTGTGGTTAGTAGGGGGGGGGTATTTGATACCTTAGTTAATAGTAGTGAAGGATAGGTTTGGCAAAGTCATATAAAAAGAAGGGATGCTTCCTCTGAGTTCCTTCACTTGTGATGAAGGAACTCCTTCACTTCAAAGGAGGCGACTATTGCTTATAGACTCACTATCAGGCCAATCACAAGCCTTAAAAGGCGTATTAATAGTTACGAGCTGACTGTTTAATAGTCACGAGCCGATTGTTTGATAGTCACGAGCTGACCGTTCCTATTTGTTACAAAAAAGGCGCTAATGCTGTTTAGATATTTGGGAAAACATATTAACCTACTGCCCTCCTACACTTACGACTTCTTCTTCTAACTATACTAACAACCACTCTCTCTCCCCTACCTTTGCTTGCGCTTATAACTCGACTCGATAATACGACTCGATAACACAAAGGTACACCCTCTACCTTTCTCACTTAGCCGATTTTGTAGTTATCGGCTTCCTCCCTTAGCTACTATGGTATCGCAAACCCTCTATACTCCTTGGAACCCTCCTTAGCGCGCTATTATACAGCGACCTATGAATCTAGAAGCTACTAATGTAGTAGCTAATAGTATGCATACTCTTGTTGCTATAGGCAACATCTCTTATAACAAATTGCGCAACTTCTGTTCTAAGAGCACGAAGGTGACTTTAGAAGATCTCATTTCCTTCCTTAATAAGCAAATGCTAATAGTCTATAGAGCTATGCAGTATAGCCTGCTTGAACTTGCTGATACAGCTTTAAGCAAGATTGCGGATCTTGCTTTGCATTTCTATAACTACTATAATCGCAACACTGCATAGAAGAACAACAATCCTAGTAGCTGGGTCCTAAATAGCCTCTCTAAGGACTTTCCAGAATTCCACTAATTAGCAGAGCTCAGTAAGAGTACGTGCAACTACAAGAAAGAGGCCTAGGATAGCATTCAGGCAGTATACTCTTTAATTACGAGCAATCGCTCTATTAAGTCAATATGCACATTAGACAAGGCTACTCGTTCCCTTTAGGCAGTCTATAGGCAGGTATGCGCTAATAAGAATACTCCTAGTGATATAATCAAATGTTTGAATCTAGCCCTGCTAGACAGGCTTAATAGCATTAGTCAGATATATAACTAGGGAGTATCAAGCAAGCGTATCCTTCTCACCTATGATTATAACAAGGCTGCTACCTATAGCACATTGAATAGTGTGAATACTATTAACCTAGACTAATACGCATAGGAACATCTCTTGATTCGAAATAACAATAGTATCTATGCTAATCTAGAGTTTGCTGTTTATGCCAGTCCGTCTTAAGGAGTAGCCTCTCTAGGCATTTTCCTAAGCAGCAGGATTACTAGCAGTGTAGGACTCCGTAATTCTCCTTCTCCTTCTATTAGCAGCCTTAGCGACTTTGTTGCTAATATGAGCATTTATAGCATACTATAGCTGCCTAAGAAGCGGAAACAGCGACTTAATATAATAGGACCTACTAGTAGATACTGCAACATATCTACCTATAGCAGTAGTGACCTCAAGTGCTTTATAAAGGTACTATAGTTTATCATCGACTATATCAATAACCTTCTAATTTAGGCTAAGACTACTGCAGAGCGCTGTACTATTCTGAAGTAGGTCTCTATAGTTAGTCGCCTTAGTAGTTAGAACAACAAGAAGCTTTGTTAGAAGTACATATAGCGACTTAGAGCTGCTCTTAGTATAATAACTAACTCAGCGACTTAGAACGAACTCCTCACTCGAATTAAGACTATAATAGCTAGAAAAGACTCTGAGGGAGGCCTTGAGGCCCTTTAAACCAAGGACAGGCATTTTAACTAGTAGTATAAGGGATGCTGTCCTACTATTAAGAGTGATACTCTGAGAGTATACTGCTTCTTCCTAAGGCGTGTGCCTTTCTGTATAGAGGTTTTTGATAGACCTTTCAGATTTATAGAGAGCTATGCTATCAAGATCGCTCTAGCTATAGGCATAACTTAGGACAACTATAAAAATAGATTGCGAAGCAGCTATAGTAGCCTTAAATCGAACAATATGATAGACTACCTAAAATAATCTAGAATGCTTACACTCATACATACAGAGTTCTATATATACTATTAGCATTAGCATAAGCAACATATCGAGATAGGATAGCAACGAAACCAATTTAGGAGCCTTGCTTAACAAGTTGTCTGTTAGGATCCTGAGTACTAGTTGCTTAATATAGTGGCTTATAGCGACTACCTGTTTATACTCATAACCAGCCCTTACTATGTGAAGTATGCTATATAAGGACAGAGCACTAGGTTCTATCACTTTGATTAGAACCTGTATACACTCGCTGCTAAAGGCAAAGGCAAAGATCAGTAGTAGGAATCTCTCTCTCTAGATAACGAAGATAACAATAACTATACTAAGCTTTATACTAGCTTTAACAATATAGCAAAGATTAAAAGATTCGCTAACCTCCTTAAGAAGAAGGGTAAGCTAGATAATAGGTTTATTAAGCAAATAAACAATACTATTCTGAATGCTACTATAGTTAGCTTACTAAATGTTTATTAGGCTCCTCACTCTTATGTTACTGCTCAGATTCGCCTTACTTCGCCTCTCCTTCTATATAGTTCTACTACTTATGGTACGAAGCTTTGCTATACTATCTATCTATAGTATGTAGGCTTCCTAGCAGGCAAGGGTTCTATAGAGGTACCTAAAGGTCCTACCTTCGATAAGCTCTATATCGCTTATGCTACTAGTGTTGCTCCGCCTAAGACCCCTTTAGGATACCTATATAAGTATAGCGAAGTTAGTACTCCCTTCCTAGCTTTTGTGCGAATTACAGATATAAGTCTAGTCTATAATGCCTTAGTAGCTTAATGCCCCTAGGATAATAGAGCTGTTTATTTAGAGATAAGCAATGTATTCTATAGATAGAAAGACTATACCTATAATAGTAATAACTTCTAGTCTATAGTCTATAACTTTATCACTTATTATAGAGTTCGTATTCTAGCTAAGATAGTTAGTATTAGCATATTCGCTAGTAATAGACTATTCGACAAGATGATTAAGCTAGAGAAGATATCTTATAGTTCTAAATCCTTCTTTAGGGCCTACCCTTAGTTTAACTTAGTGCAAAAGGTGATTACTCTTAGAGCTAATGCTATAGATACTACTTACAATCGTAATACTTGCCCTTAATCTGAGCTTCAGGATCTATACTAGATAAATAAAGAGAACTACATATATAAGCTTAATAATTATGAGCTTCCCCTAGATAGAGAGAAGTGCTTAACCAAGAAGGCTAAGTATCTCGATGTCTTTAAGAATGCTTATAATGATTTAGTATTACCTGTCTAATCTGGTATTACTATTTGTACTCGCTCCTTATTATTATCTGTAAGTGATAGGCCTTTGTTATCTTTGTCTTCTTCCGATAATGATAACAACCTAGTATAGGGAACTTAAGGCTGTAGCAGATCAATATAGTCTTTAGGTTCTTGTCGCTCTTAATCTGGCAGTCCCTACTTCTCTGATATACAATCTCTTAGCAGTTCTGCTAGTAGTATGTCTCTTAGCAGATAGGAATAGGAACTTTAATATAGGCGTGGCTAAGATCTTTCTCGACCTATAGGTTAAGAAAGGCTCTACTCGGAATTCTAGGATTAATGACTTTAATTTCTTGTTTTTCTTTTTTTTTTGACTTCTTTTGGTATTATAGGACAATGCTATAATTAGTAGGAGAGGAAATATCGTAGGGTACAATATCAGGATGGGATTTAGTACAAGTCTTGAGTATAAGGCTCTAGGTTCTTATATAAGTATTCTGCAGTCATATAGTTAATACATAATATAGTTTAAAGCGAAAGGTGGGAGATAGCTATATTAGCTATTGACTATCTAAAGGGCAAAGACTAGCAACACCTTGTTTTTTAGATACAGAGATGAGTTTTGTTTTTTAAAGATAAAATCAGAGTTGTATACTTTTGCATATAGTAATAATAACAATTAGAGGTCACCAAAAACACAGTCTGCTCTCCCACTTAACTATTGTGACTCTAGTACTATTGTGGTTGTTCTGAGGTTCAGCATACTACCTTGAATCTTTCTCGACCTATAGGTCGAGATTGTTTTATGGCTGTATGAACTTCAGGCTTTATATTGACTTCTCGACCTACACAGCCACACTACTAAGATATAAGGATCTTTATTATCCTAGTATGAGATATACTATTAGCTAATTCTAAGAATGATATAGAGGAGTCCTATAAAGGGGATTATAAAGAGGAGTACTCTAGTAGTAATATCAATATAGTTCTTGTTATAGTAATCCGAACACTCAATCAAACCCGAAGCCTACTCAGCCAAAAGGATAGGATTTCTAGCCTTAGCTGAAACCAAGACTAGAATTCTAGTATATATAGCTACAAGAGAATACTCCTGTAACAGTTCCCTATAATAACTCTTAAAGTATTAATTAGCTAAATAGTAGCTTAGACTATCTTTACCTAGTAGCGACTACTTAAAGGAGTTATAATCTAATAATTAATATACTAAAAAATCAGAAAATATATATATTATAAATATTGATTAACTATTAGAGATTAATTAAAGCTTTATATAGTCAATTAAAAGCTAACCAGACACTTTTTAATTAATTGGAAGTTGGTTAGGGGCCTAATTTATTAATTAACTATCAACCATTAAAGAAAGTCGGTTGATTGTTGCTAGGGTTGGTTCTAGATATACCTCGATAGCGTATTTTTCACCAGTTAGCGACCATCAGAGCAATTTTGCAGTGCGCGAGCATAAAAGATTATTACAAGAGCGAGGGAGGTAGTGCGAAAATATGAGCCAAAGCCCTACGACACAGTACAGCCACCGTCGAAAATTTGATTATCAGAAACACTGGCCTAGTGCTCTGAAGACGGTAGAGTAGGTCTTCACATGCTGAAGCCCTTGTGGCCTGAAGAGATGTTAACTAAGGTACGGAGGCCTAAGTTGGAGGTTGTGCTGTGCTGTGCCTGTTGTTCTAGAGGCAGAACCATTGAGAAAGAGAAAGGCTTACAGTCATTGCCCTATGAACAAAATCTTCCGCAAAAGCAATCGAATCACTTCCAGAGAGTGGTGGACTAAAGAGCTGTACGAACCATTGACAACTGTATTGCGTCCTCCTTGCTCAACAAGGCTTGTCGGGTATGCATGTGCTTTTGCGTACGTGCGAGTCAGTGTCATTACCAGCTCCTGTAGCAGACGGATATCACTGTTTCCATTGATACAGTGCCAATTCGTACCAGCAGACATACTGATGGCGAAAGATACCAAGATGATGGGACAATAGATGCCAAAGTGCGATCAAGCTCCACCTGGCTGGAGCAGTCAATTGCCGAGATTTTCCCTTCCAATGCTTTCTTTCCGCTGATGCGAGGGCAAAGGGGCCTGGCGATCCTTGACCATCGACACAACAAGACACCATCCACTCACGCAAGGCGCGTCAAATATCACATCGCATTTGAAATGTAGGAACCAGGCCTTTGGGAAGCCCACTTAGCCTCAAGTTCCTGACTATCTTGCCATCCGCCGTGGTTCGCCAAACAGGTGAAACGTGCAGCTCCGCGGACCACCGCTTCTCTGTTGCGCGCTGGTCGATCATCACAAACGGCCGCTTGCCCAGCCCACGGAACAGCCACAGTGACCCGGGTGGTAGATGTGTTATCTGCAAGTTGTGGGTATGCCGCTCCACCTCAACCACACTCTGGAGGCTAATAATGGACTAATTGAGACACATCTCGTGTGTTATTACGAGGCCCGGCGCCTCGGGTTGAATCTCTCCACACCCTTGAACCGCTATGAAATCTGGTAGTCTTTCCTCTCGTCCATGGTATTACAGCCCACAGGTTATTGGTTGGCGTCAGCACTTCATGGCTACACGATCATTACAAGGCATTGCGCAGGTCGCAAGATGTCGAATTCAGATGCAATGACAGTATCAACTTGCTAGAGTATCACGAGTGCTCAATATATATAATATGGAGGTTGCTCAGTCCGTGTTGAGACCAGCTCCTCGTACTCCTTCACTGTGTATTTGTGGCATTGTTTCTACTTGACTACTTGTAAACAACTTTCGCCAGCCTTAAGCACAATATGAATACGGTAACCACAACCGTCAGACCATGTCCGACTACGCTTGGCCAAATGATGCAGCTGAACATGATCGATCAGATCACTACAAGAGACTGAGTCGCCGCTTACTTGTTCTTTCGACTACCCCAGGACACAGACAATGCTTTATTGTATAGTGTCCTGGAACAAGGCTTCCACACCACTGTTCAACAGGTCCCCCAACTGATGTATTGTATCTGTAAGTCTGAGGGCATCCGCAATGAATTAGAACTTCGCTTGCATGAAGATTCGGGCGCTACCATCAGCATGAAAGATTCCACACGTCGTGGATCAAACCAACAATGGACGCCTTGCACTTTCAAGGACCTGGAGCGCAATTGATTTCCTCTGTAAACCCCACCTCAAGAATATGTACTGGCTCAAACAGAATTCCCTGGTCGGCCAACTCTTGCGATGCAAGCGAACTTCATCCAAGGCGAATTGCTTCTCACAGAATGTCTTCATGTGTGTAAAGCCCTAGAGCATTCTTTGGCACGCAACTAACATTCGGCGCTCTAGCATACTGCCTGTGACGGCACTGGCAACTTCCTCTTCTACTCTATCCTTGCTGAACACATCTCTGCCACGACAGCTGGCCAAATACCAGATCCTCTCACCGGTTCAGCCATCAGCTTCCTCGATCGAAGACATGTCATTGATCCCAAAGCGGATGTCAAGCTAGACCAGTTCCCAGATTAGAAGCTGGTGCAAGATCATGATGCCTTCTTGAATTCCTGCGACTACGATCCGGAACTGAGCCCACCTGTGCAGTTTGCCACATACTTCATCTCCGAGAAAAGGCTTTAGGAACTCAGGCAGAGACTCTCCTATGACACGTGATATGGCCCGAATATGACTGGGGCCGTTTGCGCTTTTCTATGGAAGCATTTGGTCAAAGAAAGGAACATAGATTACGAGCAGTATCCTGAGACGAAGCTCTCAGTCAGTCAACACACGTCCAGAAATGAGGAATCCACTATTCTCGCCCGTGTATTGGGGCAATCTCTCGGAACCCAATGCGGTGAGTTCTTTTAATACACTTATTGCAGGCCCCTTCACGACCACTGACATAACCAAATCATAGGTAGCGCGAATGCCGACTAGCCAGTTTTGCAAAGCCCCATCCTTCTTCTCAAACCAACTATCACATCCCGCTTCAGGTTGTGCAACAGACAGATTGATCATCTCAGCCGATCTCGCTACCGAGATCTTCGAACCAGCGCACATTGCCGCCGCCCGTGAGCAATCTGCAATTCTGCGTCCTCTTTCGACAGCCACCTTCCGCATCAAGCAAGCCATCGCCACCGTTGACTCGATTGCCGTGCGCCGCCTCGTTGGCCTGCTCAATCGGATAGACAAAGCCATATCGCTGACTTGGAATGTTGACCGCTGGCCCGGCCCTGATGTGCTAATCGTGTGCTTACAGGGGTCTGAGTTCAACCACGTCAGGTTCGGTACATGGCGGACTACTTTACGTGATATATTGGCGTGGTATGCGGTCGGTCGGTGTGATTTGATATATTGCCTTCCCGTTGCTAGCGAGACATCGTAAAATTACACATTACTGACATTAGCATTCTACACAAATTCAAGCCGCCGCATTCTCATCCTGTGCTGATCTCTGATACAGCTTGTCAATTTGCTCCTGTGTCAGGTCCTTTGTTTCCTTCACCAGATACCAAGACGCAAGGAGACATGTCGCGCTAAGTCCGAAGTAAACAAATCCGACTTTTCCTTGAAGGTTTCCGGCATCAATGTTGTACATGTATGGCAAGATGATAGCGAAGAGTGTCGTCGTAGCACCGTTGACACCCCAGCCCAGACCTTGAGACTTGG
The DNA here is from genome assembly GCA_023634325.1 of Cladosporium cucumerinum. Lineage (NCBI taxonomy): Eukaryota > Fungi > Ascomycota > Dothideomycetes > Cladosporiales > Cladosporiaceae > Cladosporium > Cladosporium cucumerinum. Next base: position 1,075,309 of record JALDQA010000010.1, on the reverse strand, counting down.
ATCGCAGATGGAGAGAAGAAACCTCTGCTCCAATGGCGTAGTAGGCAGGCCACACGCTGAGTCCACAGATGAGGATGATGAGCATGCATGCACCGGTGGTGAACCTGCGACTGTGTCAGTAGTCTCTTCTTGAGCCAACAAAATGAACATGTGCTTACCAAAGGCTTGTTTCATTCGCGAAGCAGTTCGCGATGCCGACACCAAGCCACAGAGCTGTTGTCACAGAAAGGCCGAAAATAACAAGCTTCCGCCTCCCAACGTGTGAGATGGTCCACAGACTTCCAATGTTTCCCAAGATCCCGAGCAAGATTCCCACTACGACGATGAGGAGACTGGCACGTTCGCCCATGCCCATAACCTGGAGGAAGTAGCTTGCATTCGAGAGCAGCGTCAGGCCCCAGAATTGCGGCGAGGTGTACGCAATCATGACCAGCAGAGTCTGTCGTCGTTCGGCTGACTTGAAGCAGTCCATGTATGTAGTTTGGCTTCGATGTTTGGTCATGACTGACGCTCTAATCGTCGCCAACAGGTCGCTGGTATCGGCATTGGGCCCACGAAGACGAATCAAAGCTCTCTCAGCGGCAGTTGTCTGGCTTTTATCGACACTCCACACCGGACTTTCGGGCATGAAGATTGCTGCGAGGAATGGTGGGATCGTGAACACCAGCATAGACAGCATGGGCGTGACATATGCATACTTGGTCGCGACTGCACTCTGTGCTGCAATGACTGCGGCGCCAATCACTTGGCCGATCAAAGTGAGCAATGGCACCATCGACATGATCGGTCCACGCAGTCTCGGTGTGATGATCTCAGAGGCGTAAGTCTGGACGGCGCTGGCTGTCTGACCGATACCCATTCCCTGCAAGAGCTTCGCGCCAAGGAAGATACCGCGACGATGGGCAAGGCTGCCCGTGTAGGCGGATCCAACACATCCTCCGACTCCGATAGCGCATATGACGCAGCCCATTGCCATAGATGCTCGTCTTCCGAATCGGTCACTGAAGGAACCTCCGATCACAGCGCCAATCATGGTGCCAAGAGGGCTAGCAGCTTTCCACAAGGCAAACCATGACGAAGGAATGATCAGATGGCCAGCATAGATGCGGCCATAGTCGCGTTGGAAAGCACGCAGAGATGTGATGTTGCCGACGATGACGAAATCGTAACCGTAAAGAAGAAGACCACTCAAGGCAGCAAGGCACCAGAGCACAAGCCTGAAGTTATTGCGGATGGCGCGCCCAAGAGGCTCAACTGTTGTAGTAGCGTTGTTGACATTCTGTTCGGTGGTTTCTGTAGTAACCTCTTTGAGGTCAAATTCCTGGGCATGAGAAGATGTAGTGCTTCCCTGTTTATCAGATGAAGCGTAAGCCATGATGAAGAAACGATACCAAGTCTTGTCTGAGCCAAGTCTCAAGACGAACAGAGGCGCTTGGCAGTTTATATATCATAGCTGCGGGCGAAGTGAGCCGTTTTGTGTCTGCTCGCCGAGGGACGTTTCTGAAGGTCACGCAGAGGGTCAAACCACAAACCACGGGTGCGGGTACCCGACTGCGATATAAGGGTTCACAGCTGCGGAGGTGTATCGGAATACTCGGAGTAGGGCTGACTTGAAACAACGGTCGAGTCACGTTTCTACACCACGAATCAGAGTGGTCGCTATCATCCTTTGGCCCTCAAACGTAAAGCATTTGAGGGCCTTTTGACAGCCCCAGAGAAACGCCCAGGCGGGTGAAGTCGACAAACTGACTCAGCGTACACTGACTTGTACCATGTTGACTCCACACACATCAATTTGACGTTCGAGACGAGATCGATCACCAATTATGTGGGATATCCCGATCGAGCCCCAAAAATTATACGAAACAGTGTATCCGAGATCGAACAGTAAATCGTGATTTTATCATATATCTGAAGCGCGTGTCTGAAAAATGCACGTAAATAGTTCATGGAATATACCTTAACGGGTTTTGTTTCAGATTATGCGGATCAGCGTCAAGATTCTCCAGCAGTTCACCAACCTCTTGGAAAAAATCGATTGTCGCAAGATGCCCATGCGCTTGTTCCGTAGTGTCAAACGCGACGTTCGTTGGCATGGCGGTTGCCTTACGCATCGCGGCGTCAGCAGTCGAGCACGTTGCGTTCGTTGCAAATTGTGACGCCATATTCTTTGGTGATATTGCGTGGAAAGCAAACCGTCTTGTCGATCCGCCTCGCAAGGACTCCAGGGCATGGCTGACACGCGGAAGTAGGCTTTCGATGTACTGGAGGCCACCTTTCGCTTTCAAATTGGCCGAGGCCATGTCTCGTAGGGCTGTGATGGCAACAGAGACTCGTTGGGCGGCCTCGGGTGTAGGGTCCAAGAAACTGTGTAGTATAATGAGTACAGTCGCGTAAGCGCAAGATGCAAAGTCGGTGTATGAGAACTGAGCGAGCTGTTCGCGAGTCCTGAGATAGTCGATGATCGCGACTATCGTATAAGCAGAGTTGACTGCCTGCGAAGAGATTTGGTGGCCATCGGCGTCGCCCTCTTGTCCAATGACTAGAAAACAAAGCTTCGTGCTCAGGCCTAGGTTCCTGCGGACTCTTTGAATTAAGCCCGCTTGCCCGAGCTGCATCCAGACCATATGGTATTGGAACTGGAGATGCGCATTCGCCCTGGGTGAGTCTATGCGCAGATCTCTCAGAGCTTCGGGAAGTCTAGCATTCCACTCTTGTAGGCGTTTCCGAATGTTCCCTGGTTTTGCAGCGGTGGACAGCCTTCCTCTATTGATACCTTGTCAGTATGTTCAGTGCATAAGGAGATCATAAAGTGAGGAAGCCTTACTGCTCGTTGATTATCTCGTCTAACAAATTAGTGAGATCAACGCCCGCTCGAAGTCTAGCTAAGCGTATGGATTCCGGGGTGCTTAGATCACCGGACCATATTGGAAGAGCACATGTGATTTCCTGCCTTGCTAAGGATCGAGGGAATGCTAGAGCTACGGCAATGCGCCTGTGGCTTTAGTGTCAGCCTTTGGCCTTCAGTCGATCACATCTTGATCTCATCCTACCTTTCAATAACGTAAGCTGTCCAGAACACTCTTCGCAGAGGTTCATCGGCAGACCGTTTGTCCGGCACCCGGTCTGCACGATGTAAACCAAGACTGATGGCAATCTTGAGTGCAACGTTCAAGTAAATGTATGATGCTTTTGGTCCCGCAGTGGGCAACAAACAGATTGCCATTAGCAGACAGCACTGGAGACTATCGGCCGAGCAGCTGGTCATCACTAAAGGAATGATCCGTTCTGCATGATACATGAATCCCGCCCCGGGAAGCGATTCTGTCAATGGCATCTCTGCAACTTGCGGCGAGACGCCGTGAAATTGCGTAAACTGGCTTCCCAAAGCAAATGACACAAGTGCCAAAGCAATGAAGTCAAGGTCATCGACATTTGGCTGTGATTGCTCGTCGTAAAACCGTTGTATGCGAGCACGAAGGACTATTTCGTCGAAGTAGTAGTAGTTGGCTTCTGCGTAGAGGGACAAATTGTCCAACAGCCTCTCTGCATCGTGTCTGTTAGGGAACGCCGCGGTTGCCTGATCCACCATATCTCGAATTGGTACATCGCAAGAGCTATAGTTCTGCTGCATAAATGTCAGATAAAGCACCATGGGATCTACTGTGATCGTAGATAAGATACCTGAACAGAGCTTCGTCTTGAGGCATCATTCTCACTGCCGGTCTCTGTGCGCGGCTCGTCTGAATATATGTTATCACCTTCAGTCGTCAGCCTAGTAGCCTCAAAGACTCGAGAATCAGCGTTTTGAAATACCATGGCTTGCTCCATCACTAGCATTTCTTCCGACTGCAATGAGATCAAGAAGATACTCCACCTGCGCGCTGTTCAAAGAGTTCCCTGGGTAGACTGAGTTGAACTTTTCCGCAATGTCACTAGACGCGAGGTCCCTGAGGCTTTTGTCAGCTAAGCAAAAGTACTTGATTGTGGCAATCGACTGACGCTAGGTCTGTCTCTTTCCGTCTCGTCCTTTTTGGCCTCTCCGGAATGTCCAGGATACATTCACTTCCATTCAGTCGGCAGGGCGTGCACCCTGTATCATCGGTGACATCGCATCTTCGCTTGCGTTTCTTGCAGAGAAGACAGGCTTTGGCGACGCGCTTCCGGTCCGCAGAGGAGACTTTTTGGCGTGGCTGCCTGCCTCTCCGCTCTTTGTCCCGTGGTATGTGGTGTCCCATACTCATTTCGCAGTCCTTTGAGTGATCAGGCATTCTGTAGCGGTGGCATGGCATTCATCGTCGAGGAGTGAGTGATAGCAGAAGGCTCTATGTCGAGGCCAGACTTCGACAGATAATTTTAGTACCTATGCTATGGACATCCAATAACCTTCGACTTTGCAGCACCCCGCAACTCAAATGATGTTTGCATTGTATCAGCAGGTACAAAATTAAAGGTACCATCACCGCCTACATTGTGGCGCCTGATTCCACCCATGCAATAGACTGGCGTTATGAATTTTTGCTCATCGTCATATGCTCTCATGCCATATGGCACACGCTAAAAAGTGTGTTCACTGTGATGTGAAGCTCTGAGCTCTTAACAGCTCCACCGTTCCAGTTCGTTAAGCCAAACGATACAGGTTGGGGGCGAGATTCCGAAGCACGGCTTTCGGTCCCGAGTCAATAAGCGCAGAGGGCTGAAAACTGAGGGACTCGGCAACGGTATCATATACTCGCCAGTGTTTGAGGGAAATTGCTTGAGGACCTATTCAGTCAGTCTCTTGATCAAACCCCTTGCCGATCGCAGATCATACGTACGGTACATATACTTTCGGACAGGGCGAAAACGGCATTTTGCTGATTGATTCAAGAGTACACAACGCCCTCAACCTCAGATTACACATCACTCCCCCTCTCTAAAGTGACATATTCAGACAGAGCCAGCAAAAGCTGTAGCCCGACCTCGCTTTCTAGGGGTTTGAGTCTCCTTGCATTATTAAGATGGCAAGTCTGGAGCAGCCATCGCAGCAGTGACGAGACGCCTCGATGGGCAAGGTGGCGGGGAGAGTGGCCCAGTCACTCGCTGTGCTCGTCTTTTCATGCCGCGGCCCCTTGGCCGCATCTGCCACACCACCTCCAGGTCTGGGTTTCAACTATGATAGCGAACACCTCGAACACCAACGTTCACCAACGGCTCAGGGACTATCAAAAAAGCAAAATGTGGATAAACTCCGGCAAAGAGTTCGACTCACTCAAGCTAACTTCGCCCCCGAAGACTGTAACCGTTCGCAAACGACTTGGGATCAGGGCTTTGCTCCAACAAGGCCCAGACATGTTCAATCTTTTTCTCCAACATTTGCCAGGACAAGCCGGCAAGCCTTGGAGCCAAGAAGTCTTCAACCAAATGTCGTGATGCTTGACTCCGCAATTTCTAGCCACGCGCAGATGAACTTCGTACCCACCTGCCTTGCTTGTCTTAGATGGACCAATCGTGTCACTCCTACAGACCCGTTTGAACATGCGAGACCCACTTCGCTGCGAGCACGCGACTTCACTTCGCCCTTTATGGGCTCGGAGTAGCAAAGATTTCTATACTGGTCTCTCAGCAATTCGCTTATTGATGCGCGAGGGAGGTCTGGTTCTATGAGTTGAGCCAGGATGTAAGTATATTAAAGCATAGTTGTTCCCGCAAGCGATGTAGTTTCTTGATCACGTCTGAACTCCCTTCACGATGCCCGAAATCGTCCCAGCAGACAAGATCCCCCAGCTGCAAATTCACGACGATGTGCTGCCATCCACGGAGCCGGCGCCTCGCATCCGCAGGACATGGTACCACACGACTCTATGGAATGCCTGTGTGATTGGCATGGTTGGTTTCATGGCCCCTGGACTCTGGAACGCGATGAACTCTCTCGGAGCTGGTGGAGCACGAGAGCCCTACCTTGTCAACGCCGCCAATGCTCTGGTCTTCGGAATCATGGGATTCCTCTGCTTGTTTGGTGGCCCAATCGCTAACCGCATTGGTCTTTCATGGACACTGGTTCTCGGTGCTGTAGGCTACCCTGTCTACTCAGCTGGTCTTTATTGCAACAACAGATTCGGCAACGTATGGTTCGTCCTTGTCGGTGCAGTAGCTTGTGGCTTCTCCGCAGGTCTGTTCTGGGCCAGTGAGGGTGCCATCGCTCTCGGTTACCCTGAGCCCGAGAAGCGTGGCAGATACATGAACATCTGGCTCTGGTTCAGGACTGGTGGTCCTCTGGTCGGCGGAGCAATTGTGCTTGCACTCAACAACTCCGAAGACAAGAAGGCCAGGGGAGCTGTCGGTTACCAGACCTACCTGGTCTTCGTTACGTTACAGTGTCTCTCTGTCCCTGTGGCCCTCCTTTTGAGCCCACCTGAGAAGGTGCAGCGTGCAGATGGCAGCAAAGTCATTGTTAAGGCCGAGAAGAGCTTCAAGGCCGAATTCGTCGCTCTCGGAAAAGCCAGCATGCAGAGGAAGATCCTTCTCCTGCTCCCCATCTTCTGGGCTTCTTACTTCAACCAGTACAGCGGCAACTTCCAGTCTATCTACTTCGGTGTTCGCGCACGCGCTCTCATCGGCTTCGTCAGCAACTTCGGCACTCTGCTCTCTTCGCAGGTCATCAGTACCTGGCTGGACTACAAGCGCTTCTCGGTCAAGAAGCGCATCGAGTATGGCTTCTACTACTGCGTCGTGTTGCATATCATCGCATGGGTCTACGGCTGGGTCATTCAAGAAAAGTACACCCGCAGCAACCCCGTCCTTGACTGGACCGACTCCGGCTTCACGGAGGGCTTCTTCGTCTTGCTCCTGTGGGACTTTGCCCGCCAAGCGATGCAGAACTGGCTCTACTACTTCCTTTCCACCTCCACCGAGAACATGTCAGAGCTGACACGCTACTGCGGTATCCTGCGCGGCCAAGAGAGCTTCGGACAAGCTGTCGCATTCGGACTCAACACGCAGAAGTGGAAGGGTGGTCGAGTCCCGCTGGGCGTTACCACTGTGCTGTTGGTGCTGGCGGCGTTCCCGACCTGGAAGGCTATGACTGAGCACACTCCTGTCGAATCGGCCAACTCGAAGACTACGGGTACCCCTGAGCTGTCGGACACTGATAGCCAGAAGGTATCTTCGAACGAGGGTGTCGCTGAGACCATCATCCAACGGTCCAGCAAGACTGCTGCTTGAGTAGAAAATCAAAATTAGACTAGTCAACTACACAATACCACATTCATCGCATCCATTCCTAATTCCCGACAAATACCTAAAACCACCCATTCCTTCTTCAGCTTGATGACCCCGGGTCGCTCTTAGCCCTATCACGAATAACCTTCCCATTGTCCGTGTAACGTATGCCTGACAAGCGGTACTCGTAGGTTTAGAAGAATCTGCAGTCGATCATCAGACCATCGGTAGCACAAGCTTCAAACAAGCTTGGAAATTGACCAGTGGAACAAACCCTAAAGTCCAGAAGGGCTGGCTCAGCAGGAGACCATCAAACCTTGCCAGCACAGACTATCTTGCCTTGCCTCTGCCGTCTACGTCGTGCTCCTGCATAATATGTCTGTCACAACAACATGTTTATATTCCGTGGATGTACATGTGTCGAGCAGTGTTCAACCCTAACAACCCTAACAACCATCTCAACCTCAAGCAGCTGCAAATATGTAATGTGAGCATATCGCATTGTGTACATATACGTGTACATACACGAGTCACAAATCATTTCCATTGATCGCCTCTACTATACAGGATATGCTTTTCGTCAAGAGTCCCATGTCCGGTGGTGTTGTGCTCCCCGAGTAGTTATATAATAAGTGATCAGAAGATCACCACCAGCTGTTCCAGTAAACAAGTACTCGCCCCACAATGCAATGGTCTAAGACCACCGAAAAAGCAACTCGTTACGCAGATGATTGCAGAAAGTCCATGACTCCGCGTACGATCGCGGTACGCCATGGTAGATTCCCCCATCGTACAAGAGCTCCACCGAAAAGGCGACATCATAAGGCATACCCATGCCAATGATTTTGAGACATCCGAGGCAAAAAACCGCACCAACTCGTTTTCACACGTATCAATTTTTTCCATTTATAAACTTTCTCTAGACATCTGGGGCTTCTTTTCGTACAAGGTATCTCTTTTTGCCTCTCTTTTTTGACCCTCGTTATTACCCATTGTGCCTCCGAAACGCCGTCATGGAAAATGCCGCTAAGAACGCACGATCACGGACGAAACTCCGCTCGATCGTTGATCGAGCGGCCATACTGACGATGCAAAAGGTCTTGGACAGAAAGGACTTAAGCGAAGTAGCTCTTCCATAACACACCTTCCAAATCCTCGAGCTGCTCGGGCTTGAAGACCTGTGATTAGGATGTTAGGATGCGTTTCATTTTGCACGGGTCAATTGGAGAGAATGCTTACCTTCACATCAACATGCCAAGTATCCTGCCTCGTCTTCTTGAAATCGCTCAGCGCAGTTTTGACGCTCTTGCCGACCATGCCCGGGTCACTGGCCGCTTTGCCTGCGAGGGTTGCGAGAACTTCCGGCAGCCACTCTGGAGGAGGGCTCTGGTAAGGGAACGCTTGCACCAGGGCGCCCAGACCGAGCACGGCAGCGTGACGAGCGAGGACCAGACGGTTCTGCTCCTGTGTCGGTGTCGAAGTGCCGCTGGTAGGGCCATCGCGGTTTCTGGGTTTCTTTGGCAATGGGTTCTTGATAAGTAGGTTGGTGAAGTGAAATTTGAGCTCGGTCACTTGAGCATTGCGGAGCTCGAGCGGAGAGCAGCGGACCATGCCACTCAGAGTCGCAGCGGCACCTAGGCGTACCTCGAGCTGCGTGTCATGAAGCATACCGCGGACGCACACGAAGAGGGCCTTTGCTTGCGAGGTCGGCATGACGAACAAGTGGCGGAAGTAGATGACTTGCATGTTGATCAAGACCCTGAGACGCTGGTGCCAGGAGGTGCTTGTCGTGCCAATCTTGATGAGAGAGCCAACGAAGGCCTCGTCCTCGCCTGGACGGTGAGGGATGTTGGGCAGGTGGCGGAAGACGTGGTATGCCAGGGACTGCAATTCGGGGTCTTCCTTGATGTCCATCATGTGCAGGAGCTGTTGCATGAAGCCATCTGGGAAGAAGGGAACAAGCATTGTGCATTCGTACGAGGCGAGCTGGGTATCCAGCCAAAGCAAAGCGGTCTTGCTGGCCTGCGTGTAAGGTGTCGGTGTCTGAATGCCTGCAGGACGCTCGAGACGCCATTTCTCCAAGCGATCGAAAACGTTGCGTACAATGCCGGAGAACTCCTCGGTCGGCTGGTAAGGCCGTGTGCCAACGTTGGAAGCATTCTTTTGAGCTTCGAGGAGTGTGGGAATGTCTTTGTAGCTCTCGTGGTAGCGAGTGCGGAAGATGGTGGCAATCGACGTTCCCATGACCTCTCGCACGCCCTTGTAAGGGTGATCGATGTGCTCCAGGAAATCGTCTAGCACACCGCGGTCAAGCTGGAAGTGCCAACCGACAGCATTGATGACGGTCTGGAGAAGAGTAATCTTGGAACTCTCCTTGAAGGCAGCGTTGGTGCCCATGTCCAATCTGAAACCTGCAAGCCAGTCGACCAGTGGCCAAGCGCGACGGGGATCCTTTCCACCGACGATCAAGGTCACGAAAGTCAGCCAGTAGGAGGTGTTCTCGGGTGTCATGCCGTCAGAGAATATGCGACGAACAATGGGGAACACGAACTCCCAGACCTTCAGGCGCATGTCGGTGTCAAAGTCCTCGGCACTTTGGATCAAAGCGCCGCAGATTTCGGCCATTGCACGGTGCTGGTGCTTGTCGCTTCCATCTCCATAGACGGCTTGTGTAAGATCCTTGAAGTCGTCCCAAGTAGCGACAGTCAGGCCAGCAGACATGAGATCCAGTACATATGCCACAATCATACTGCTTGACATGCGGAAGCGGTCGGCAACCTGGTCGCGAGGCTCTTGCTTCATGTAGCCGAAGAAAGTAGAGATCCAGTGTCGGTCGATGTAGCTGCCCATCTGCTTCCTGATGCCCTTCTCAATATCATCAAACTCCAACTGGCTCTTGCCCACGCGGTAGCCGCGCATTTGCTTTTGCCACACGAGCCAACCAGGATAATCGACATCGACGTACGCCTCAGCACTCGGTTGGGCAAAAGACTCAAGGAAGTCTTGAGTCCAGCGGTCGTCCTCGCGACGAGTAGGAAGTGTGACCTCATCTGGGTCGTTCTGAGAGTCTAGCAGGTAGTTCTCATACTTGTGACCAACAAGCGCTCTCGTCTGTGCCAGATTGTGAATAGCAATCAAAGCGTGGGCATAGAGTGCTCGCAATTGAGGATGGGGATCGATCGTACCCTTGATGACAAGCTCAAGCATGCCCTCAGTGGCAATAGTCTCGAAACGGTAGTCCAGGCCGATGACCAAAGAAGCTGTGCGACTGGCCTTCTTCCAGTGACTGTGCTTAATAGACTCGATCAGTTCCAGCGCAAGTTCCTTCTTCTTCTCCTCGATGACAGCACGACGTTTCTGGATCTTTGTCTTTTTGGGAGGCACCAGCGCTCTGGCATCCTCCTTGGTTGCAGCGATTGTACGGGGAGGATCAGATGAAGTCTCCTCACTGTCCTCGGGCCATATGTTGTCCAGGGTCTTCTCATTGAGAATGACCATCCTGTCAATGGCCTTTGTCATATCTTGAATGGTAAAGCTCGAGCTTGCGATCAACTTTTGGATGCTAGGCCTGTCGGCTTCTGACACTCTGATAAAGAGCTTGATCATGCGAGGAGCAAAGTGCCAGTTGCGACCAATTGGTTTTGCCAAGCTACCAAACAACAGGGAGAACATCGCGCCCTTCATCCTAGGATGATCGCCAGCTGCAAGCGCGGCCTCGAGGGCGTCCAAAAGCGGCGGGATGATCAGAGGCTTTGCACCGACGATACTCTTCATGGCCTGCTCACTTGCCGATTGCGCAGTGCGACGAATGTCCGTGTAGATACTTGTTGAGCTGGCAGCCAAGTCGAGCAGCAGAGTCTTGTCAAGGTCAGACGCAGCACGAGGGTGCTCGTTGAATCTTAGGCGCTGGAAGTGGTACAAGTTCGCCCTGCGGACCAACAGCGGTCGAGGGTACTCTTTGCGAGTTCCAGAGAATTTGAAGCCATGCGTGTCGGCAGCCAACAGACGAGTAAGCCTATCAAGGACGTGTGCCGAGCGCTCAATGCCGATGTCAATGAACCAGGTTTTGTAAGCGGTGTAGAGTGCATTGAAGCAGGGCACGTCGTCTTCTTGGTTCTTCACTAGGAAGTTATGTACGCGATGCAGGGTCTCGCCAGTGGACTTGCGGAGACTGTGGACTGTTTCATATTCCACGCTTCCTTTCTTGAGTGGGTATCCAGTCGAGTATTGGAATGTGCGCTTCACGTTCTCGTCGTCCGGATCAGCGAAGTCTGCGGCTTTGTCATCTGCATGGGTGTCTACTTCCATTGCGTCCACGGACGTGTTGTCGTTGACAGTGAATGGCGTGATGGAAGGATCATCTGAGCGGAAGAGGCGGGACATTCCAGATATGACAAGGCGAAGGAGAACAAGATTCCTTGAAACTTCGTCAGACCAGTCCTTTCCAACGCCATCTCGCTTGACAGGACTGTCTTCGGTAGTCAGCTCTTCAAGAGCTTTGATAGCGCGGCCACCTTGAGCCTCGAAGAGCCGCACGGCAAACACCAGTTCTCTCTGGTTAGGCACATGCCATAGGATGTCGAGATCAGCTGGGTTTACGATCTTGCCCCAGTCTTTGCTGGTAAGCCCACGCCGAAGCTCGGCAGGGTTGTAGAGGGCATAGTCCATGGTATATGTGACTGTCAAGTTGAGCAACAGGTGGTGGATGAAGTTTGACACATGCACAAGAGGGATACCCTTGCAATTGTCTTGCATGAACGCAGCGATGTCGAAAAGTTCGTTCTCGTATTCAAGGACATCTTCACCGACATGCACCACGCACATGCTGAGCAAAGAAACATGCCATACCAGAGCTCGATCTCTGGGGAGGATCTCAGAACCGGTGGTTCGTGACGAACCTGCGCCATTTTCTGTGATCTCAGTTCTGATGGAGGTCATGATATCGGGGAGGAGGCGTGTCAATGCCTTCTTTGGTGATATCTTGACCACCGTGTTACAGATGAAAGCCATCGCGTCCCTAGCTTGATGAACGACATGGTTCGTCACGAATTTCGCTACTTGCTGCAAGGCGATATCGTATAGTTCAGGACTCAGCGCCGCGAGCAGAGGGGAGAATGTTGCAGGCAATGTGTTGACAACGTTTTCTTCTGGCGATCCACTCTTGACGCGTGCGGCATCGGGGAGATTCTGCAACAAGGTGAACACCTTGCCGATGAAGGAGATCACGAATTCGGCAAAACCAGCGGTGGACGACTTCAATATAGCTTCTTCGTCTTCGTCGGAGAGCTCAGTCTCGTAGTCCATCTCGACTAATGGTCCCTCTTGCTCCAGGCGACCTACCTGCGAGGTGATCCAGTCCACCGCCAGCGCCGTACCTTGTGCAGGGTCCTGGTCGAGAGAACCTTCTCCGCCGTGACCGTTGGCTTTAGACTTTTTGGTCAAGTCATGCAGAGGGATATTGTAACAGACCGCTTGGACAAAAGCGAGTGTGTGCATTGTTTTGTCTAGGTCGTTTGCGTCAATTCCTGGAAGCGCCAGGCCTAGAAGTGTCGTGAGGTGACATCTGAAGCCCTTGGTCCGGGCAATAATCTTGGACAGCATTTGCAGGGCTCTGATGGACGAAACTGTACGGTGGACCTCAACCAATCCTTGCATGGCAGGGTAGATTCTCTGCAGAGCGCCGGGCAAGATCAGATTGGGCTCGAGGTAAGCGAGCGATTGCAGTGTGCTGAGGCTGTAGTTCATTGCGGTGCCGCTCTTGGCGTAGATTCCCATGAATGTCACATCTCTGAGACAGAGCACAAAGCGGCGGCGGAGCTCTGGTGTGAGTTTCCTGTCTTCCGGAAGCTCGTATTCACCACTCTGCTCGCGATTCCAACGCATCACGAAGAAGTCTGCGAGGAAGTATACGAGCTGTGAGATTGGCTTCGTCCAGTTGCCGGAGTTCGACGGATGGAAGAAGGTCTCAATCGCCTGAATCAGGCCCTCCATCTGATGGAATATCGAGTTCTTCTTCGGGTCTTGCAGACAGTTGTGAGAAAGTGACATGATTATCCATCTAGCGATGCTATGTGAACTTGGATGCTTGCGAGGATCACGATCGAGGAGAATGGCTTGTCCGGCGCCGACATCAACAGTTGCTGAGTACGGTGTTGTGGCTTGTCCGACCGGAATCTCAAGCAATCTCAAAACAGCAGTGAAAATCGTCGATGTCTGCTCTTCGGTGAAAAGGCCACAATGTCCAAAGCTGAGGTGCTCTGCGGTGAGGCAATCTCTTGCTTGTCGTGAAAACATGTCAAGCATCCTGATGTCCAGCATCATCGACCTATTCACCATTGACCATAAGTGGAACAGTGTAGGCAGGTAGTACTGCAGATGAAGCTTCTCATCGTCCTCAGGTGGGGAAGTGGTCGGCAAGAATAGGTTGAGCAGTCCTGTTGTCACGAAGGCGTGCTCTGAAAAGCTCATGCTGAAGTAAGGTAGGAATTCCTCTAGCATTGCCGGAATCTCCTTGGGATCGAAGAACAGCTGCGCAAAAGTGCAGATCTTGGTCAATGTTCTGATGTTGCGCTTTGAGCTGTAGGTGTTTTGTGTTGCGCTCTCCGAAGGCAAAACGAAGACCTTCAGCTCTTTGTACAGAGGACGCCAGTCCAGCGTCAGGTCCTTGCCAGGGCGCAAGTAATGCTTGCGCTTAGTGAGCACCATGAACATGCTGGCAAAACGCTCTGCCACTGCATATTCCAGGCCCGGAGCAAGCGCAAGCTCATAGTACAACTTCACCAGCGTTATCCTTTGCCGGCGTGTGAGGTCAAACTTGAGTGACATCCATCCTCTAATCTCTCTCGTCCAATGTACAGCGCCTGGTACGAAGTCGCCAGAAGCGATGGATATGTACAAATGCTTGATCATCTCATCCAGATCTTGCTCACGTTTCTCCCGTGACTCGGTCTCGTAGGGCATGTATCTCTGATATGGGAAGATGCGAGGCCTCGTGCGGCCGAGACGGGCGATTGCGGCGTCGCCATCGTCGCTGTCGATCGTCCGGCTGCCTCCTGGCGATGTCGCTCTCGACTCATGGTCGACGGAAAGGTGGCCGTTCATATTTGCAAGTCACAGGGTGACGCACTTGCGTGCTGCCCTGGGGTCTTGAGCGAGGCTCTCGGTGTGTACGAGATGGTCTCACACGACCTTGTTCGGGTGTGGAGCGGAGCGTACGGGATCCAGACGGCAGTGGAGTGGCGAGGTCGGGGATCAGGGTGCTCGGCGGCCCGGAAGGAGTTGACGCACACGAAGGCGGTCGCTGCAGGGAGCCGTATATGGGCGCGCGGTCGGCAGTGTTTCGAGTTGTTTATGGAAGTGGATGGTGGGATGCGTCTGTGAAACGCAACGAGCGGCCTTCGTCGGTCGTTTCTTGGCGTGGTTGAATGACGCTGGCAGCTGGGGAGCTTGGACGTGGATGTGGGTGGTGGCGCGCGAAGATGGAGTTTGCCGCTGCCGGCGAGAAGGAGAAGGAGAAGGACAAGGAGAAGCAGAAGAGGGGGAGGAGAGGCAAATGCAAAGTCACGACACAACAATAGTGGTATAATCAACGTCGTCAGCTTCCAGTGAAGGTAGTGCGTCGGAGAATATTTATATATCACTGTGGCCGAACTTCGATTAGACAAAGTGGAAGAAAGATAGAGAGACAAAGAGAGTCTCAGACTGCTGAGGCGGAGAGTCAATAATAATAATAATAATAATAATAATAATCGAGCCAGCACACGACTAGGCAAACGCATCCGCGCAAGCTCCCAGCCCTCTGCACCGTCAGCGCCACTTTTGGTTTTTGGTCTTTTGGTCCTCGTCGTCATCACATAACTGCCTGCTCGAGACCACATCCGAAAGGCATAAGTCACGTGTGTCAAAAGCGTTGGACTAATCCTGGAATTCCATCACATCGCATCGCATCGCATCGCATCGCATCGCATCGCATAGCATAGCATCGCATCGCCTCCCTCAACCAATCAAGTAATTTGACTTCGAACGCGTGAGCAGCGCGTCACGTCCAGCGCGCGTCTTGCCTTTGCCAACACCGACACCACCAACATGGCCACCTCAAGCTACTACGACCTCGACGCCATCCTGACCGACTCTCAGAAAATCCCCTGCACGTTTGAGCTCACGGTACCCTCTCTCGGCTACCTCAGCGGCAATGTGGGCGAAGACGTCAAGTCTGGAGCAAAACTCGAACTCCCACTATGGCTTGGCGAGATGCTCGCCGTGAACCGCATTGCCGGCGACACCACTTTCCTCACAATGGACATGCCGGCCGCGCTCTCAAAACGAGTCGTCAATGCTCTCAAAGCAGATCCCAAAACGGTGCAGATTCGAGCCCAGGCGCCGCATTTCTATGGTCTCGGAGCACGCATGCTTGAGCTTTTCGACGAAGAAGAGTTGGTTGAGATTTTGACGGAGACTTTCAAGCAGAGGGCTATTGACATTGCCGACAAAGCCAGCAATTCGCGGAACCTGGTCAGTGAAGGCGGCGAATGGATGAAGGGCCTTGATGAAGAAGAAAGGGCGCTGTTCAGATCCGCGCATGAGGGTGGAACGGCTGTGAGGAAATGGTTCGACAGTGCGACCAGGACTTGAGGTTTGAGCCGCTGTGGTATTATGGATCGACTGTAGACGACTATCACATTACGACTTACGAAGAATCATCAACAAACAAAACGTCGAGTAGGATTCCGTCACGGATTAGCAAGATGCCAGATGGCCGTCTAAATATGCAAAAGTTTTCAGGACCTGAACCATACGACAACCCCTGAATACGCTTGTCGCCGAGACTATGCACATCTGCTTGTAGATTCCGTTCGAGCAAAGTGCTGTGTTTGCTGCCGGCGTCCAAGAAAAAGCCGATATCCCCCCAGCCGTTGGTTTTCCTTCACTCAGCGCCGTTCCCTCAATTGCGTCCCATTCTCACGACGAAGGGTTAAAGAGAGGATAATTCCCATCCGGCACCATCTGGTGCTCCACCTTCGGTGCAGCACACCTACGAATCTCCGCCACATCGCCATACCCCCTGCCACTCGCAGACATCGGCACAACCTCCGCCACAATCCGCTGTGCCAAGCGGCCAGCAGCCGCCTCCCTCTGCTCTCGCGCGGCTCTGATCTGTGCTTCCCAAGCGCGCTCCCGAGCAGCAGCGAGCTCCTGTGCTTCGGTGGAGGCATGTTCCTCATCGATTCTCGCGGCGAATTGGTCCAGCTCCCATTGCCGGACGTCGAGGAGCGCGTGGCCGTCGTAAACACGCCTCTGCCAACTAGCTAGCCTTTTTTTGTCCTCGTCATCCTCGTCGTCGAGAGGCATGTCGTCGGCTCTTGTGCAGGGTGCGCCAGGCTGCTGCCTGGGATCCTGTAGCGCCCTCAGAGCGGCTCGGAGATCCCTCCTCGGCGGCCTGGGCGTGAGCGTGCCAATAGTGATGCTGGTAGCAGCCTGCTCTGTCGTCGGTTCGAAAACGGAGTCGTGCTTTCTTTTCGTGGTGGCTGTGTCGTCGTTGGCCACTTGTGACCAGGTAGCAGCATCAAAATCTTCCTCTGCAAGCGACTCTTCACTGCCCGTCTCGTGGGTTGTTGCAGCAGAGCTTGATTCGGGAGCGGCGACGGCACCGCGGGCAGGTATCATTCGCTTGAAGCGTGCCATGGTGGTATGGAACTTCACAGGGCCTTGAAACGACGCTGCGATCGAAGACTTTGCTGAAGATTGCATTTTCGTTGGTATCGGGATGGTATATGATGTTCTGAGACTGATGACTTGTAGACAATGGTGCTGTCTGATACCTCAGAGACAAGATGTATGAATTTTACCGACGAGAGACAAAGTATCAGAGCATATGAAGAATTGTCAACTACATGTACGGCCAGCAACAATCGGTTCTGCAGCATTTGACTTTCCATCTTGTCCTCGCTCTCGACGGCATTAAAGTGGGGGTTTGCGGTGGCAAGCGATGATTTTACCTCAAACGACACTTCACCCCATGGAATGCGACCATTTAGCAAGTACAAAACACAACTTTTATCATACACATACGTTCTACTACCTTGATAATGTCGGGCACCTTCACCACAGAGATGTGAGATAGCTCGGGGAAAACAAGTTTTCTATCAACAGTCTTGAGGAAAACCCCCATAGCAAATGCCATGCTAACAATGCCACAGCAAAAAAGCATCCTGATGCCAGCCGATTCCCTCGATCAATGATTCAGCGAAACAATGCAAAAGACGTTGCAACTCGAAACCATAAAGCAAAAAAAAAGGCAGCGAGTTTGAACTCCAGCCTCCTGTCAGGCACGTGCACTCTCAGTGGACCAAATAACGCCAGACTCCGCGACCGCAACCGACAACACCCAAAAGTGCAACATACCCTACCCCTATCAAGCTAGATGCAACACCAAGAACCGCGTGTCCGCGAACTCCATCGCCCACTCCTCTCTCCAGCGCCTCTCATCACGCGCCGCCTCAATCGCCCACACCGCCATCCGGTACCGCCACTCGTCGTACATCGGCACCAGCCGAACGCTAGGCGGCTCGTTCGCCTCCAGCCAAATCACGAGCTGCTCGAGACTAGAACACTCGCGCATCAGCGAGTTGTAGAACTGCACCCGGCGGGCTTCGCGGGCAGTGCGGGCGGCGGGCTCTTCGTTCACCAGGGGCACGCAGTGGTTGGCCGTGATGGCAGCGTGGCGGTCCATCGCATGTAGGATCCGCTCGGCGTCTTCGCGCATGAAAGAGTGCCAGTCGAAGTTGCTCCTCACGGGGCGAGGTTGGGCGGGTTGAGAGAATTTCGCTGCGTCCGAGAGCGGCTGCACGTAGCGCTCCCAGCCGCCGTAGAGAGAGAAGTAATCGGGCACTGCGTCCTCGTGCCTTTGCGGGCAGCGGATCATGAGCGGCGGCCACCCGATGTTGAGGCGCGGGAGGGTATTGAGGAGACGCTTGAGCCTCCGCGATGGTCGAGACTGGTTCCCGCGGGCGATGTTGAGGCTACGGTCGTCGGCTCCCGCGAAAACAGGGCGGAAGCCACACTTTATCGAGTCGTGAAGGTAGCCCTTGTATCGCTTCACGGCGGCTGCACGGCAATCATCCACCACCGGAGAGTCTTGGGGGGCGGTGTTGAAGGTGATGCGTGCCCTCAAGTCCATGTCTCCCAGGTTGAGTCTGAAGTGAGGTTTCTTGGATTGAGGCATGGCGTTGAGTAATGGTGATAGTGATGCTATCTGTTCCTCCAGATGCAAGGTGTTTTCCGAGGGTATTGGCGATTTCTGTGTTGGATTGACTAGACGATATGTTGTTGAGAGAAAGAAGAGAATCTAGCACCGGAATCCACAATGCCCAAGTATCGTCGTCGCGGCCATCGACAATTGCTGTTCTGTATCAAAGTTCCGGTGTGAGGACATTGTTGACCAAAATATCGAACCACGACGCCGGAGTTTGATGGGGCTGTCCTCACTTACCTACACACTTTCCCCAGCAGCATCCAATCATCGCTCCGCCATATGTCGTGTATTAGCTCAGCATCAGGTGACTGATGTATGATCAAAACGTTTCTCGTCGGAAATGGCTGTGGCAGATGCGCATACGTTCAATGCCAGTGTTCCGAAGTCATGCATATATGCAGAGGCGCTATTTTACGGCGCCGTCGACACAAATACTGACCATCTAAAAAGCATTGCAACGACAGAAAAAGCGCTGCAACTTCCGAGAAATCCTGCCGTCGACAGGAATTCGAGCAGCTGTATGATACGAGACCGTCGATTCCACAGTCCATATGTAGTTGCGCTAAGACCGACACAGACACGGAAGCATATTTCAGGTGGTTCTTGAGGTAGAATGGACACCACTCCTTGGAAGCATTGGTAGGACCACGTGATCTAGCTCTTGCAAGTGCGACGGCAGCACAACTATATTGGCAGCGGCGCGGGCGTACCAAACTTGGAGATCCTCTTCCCTCCAAACCTAGGATCCCGATATGCTAGTATTGTTGGTCGTACCCAGAGTTTGCCGCAATAGACACCACCTCGAGGTGTGAAATCCAGTTCCCGTTGTGTGCGGCCGCAACAGTACCAATCGAGTCAGATCCGCATGCCGGATAGAGAGAAGTGTGATAAATGTTGTAGGTCGAATTGTCATCCCTCGAGTCGTTTTGGGTAAACGGCAAGGTTCAGATTTGCTGACTGACTGTCTGTGACGAGGCCAGGTCTGGCGTATGGGACACGGCCATGGGGTTTGACATCTAAGCCCCATAGCATGATCTATCAAGACCAATAAGGGAAGGCGCAGCTCCGAGCCAACGTGAAAGGGCCAATGGGATGGTATGTCCAGGGCGCGGTGGCTGAAGATGGTAGGAACATATGTTCAGAAACAGTAGGCCACAAGGGTTTGATCTGTACGCGGTTTTTCTATGCATGGCCTGATGGTGATAAGACATGGACGACGTGCAAGTAAGATCAACTTCGGAGCCAGAAAACATATGGACTCAACACGGACGATCCTACCGTGGTCATGAAGCACTTCCATAAAACTACAATTGAGACTGGGAAGCGCGTGATTCGTACAATAACATTGACAAGAGAACAAGAACTGGGGTATATGAAAGTCTTGTGTGTCCTCGAATTCCATCAGCTTTTATGACTTTTTGTCTCGCTAGATAAAACGCTAACCGAGAAAGGACACACCCAGAGACAATTTCCAACCAAGGAACGCCTCCGGAAATGCTCATCCTAACGCCCGAGCATGGTATAAGGTGAAGAGTGCTGTGGTCCAATTGCTTAGATCTTGATGGCGCTCTCGAGGGCCTTGGCCTTCTTGGCGGTCTTGGCGTTGGACTTAGCGCCCATAATGCCACCACCCCAGTGACGCTTGGCCTCCTCGTTCTTCTCCATGTAGCCCTCCTTGACGGCCTGGACGAGCTTGGAAAGCTCGGACTTGTCCTCGGAGCGGACCTCGGTGATGGCGAGGACAGCAGCGGTCTGAGTTGATTTGTTAGTAAGAGGCGTAACAAGGATATGACATGGGTTGAGCGTACCTTCTTGTGGACGACCGTACCGAGACGGGCCTTGCCCTTGATGATGGCGTAGGGAATACCCATCTTGCGGCAGAGGGCGGGGAGGAAGATGACAAGCTCAATGGGGTCGACATCGTTGGCGATGAGGACGAGAGCGGGCTTCTTGGCCTCAATGAGGGCGACAACGTGGTTAAGACCGTACTTGACGACGTAGGGCTTCTTGCTGACGTCCTCCTTCTTCTTGCCCTCGGAGACGGCGGTGGCCTCCTTGGTAAGACGCTCCTTCTTGTCGGCCTTGGTCTCGGGGCGGTACTTGTTGAGGAGCTTGAGGGTCTGGGCGGCGGTGTTGCGGTCAAGAACGTTCTGGAACTGTGCGATTGACGGAGGGACCTTCAGGCGCATGTTCAGGATCTTGCGCTGGCGCTGCAGACGGACGTAGGCGGGCCATTTGACGAAGCGCGACAGGTTACGGCGGGGCTGGATGTCCTGGCCGATACCGAAGTTCTTCGGGCGACGCTCAATGAGCGGGTTCTGGTGGTCGTGACGTCAGATTCGAGTCGGGCGCATTGCGATACTGGTTGTTGGATAATGGTTTCACTCACCTTGGCATTCTTCTTGTTCACGCCAGCCTTGGTCTGGGGGAACGGGGCCGGGGCGGCCTTCTTGGAACCGGCTTTGGGAGGCTATCATTGAGAAGAACAGTCAGCGCTGTTCAATCTCTAAAGAGCGCTTATGGGCAGAGGCATTGCTGCCATCTGCCCGGCTCAAGCCATCGCACTCGCACTGCAACAAGTGCAGGCGGTGGACATTGTTGGGGTCATCACTGCAGCATGCTCGCGCGCATTGCGACAAGCAGAGGCAAACAGCTCGAGTTTTCAGGTAATGCTTACCATGGTTAGTATCGACGGTGAATTGAACGAAGAATTGTCGAGATCGTTGTCGCTGGCGAAAAAGAGAACTTCTTCAAGTCGAGCTGGCTTTCGAAATGTCGAGGTGGGATTTCTTCTGCGGGAAGGTCCGTCCCTAGCGCAGTCTGGCAGCCAAGAACTTTTGACGTGCTCACGTGATCGTAACGTTGTTTCCAGGCTGGCTCGAAGACGGAGGCATTCCTGTTCCGTACAGCTAGCATAAACACCCCTGTCCCTGGTATCTGGAATCCGGAGAGCGCCCCACCGTGTCTATCATCAGCTGTGCCTTGTTCCTCTCGTTTCTTATCGCACACATGGCCTCATTGTAAACCTCTTGTTAGAGCATGCACCTTGATGCCGGGCGAAGGCCGAGCACTGAGCACCTCCTTTCTTACGCGTCAGACAGTGTAGAGATGCAAAGCATCAGCCCACATCTGCACGCCTCCGACGGCAAGGCTGGCGGCAGCAACCTTGCACACGACACTATCACTGAGGTGCCTATATCAGACCATGGAGAGACCCTGGCCAAAGTCAGATCCAGCGCATCAGAACCATTCGATCAGCACGATGCTAGCACCACTTACCGCGTGTACAAAGTCCGCTTCTTTGGCCTAGCCCAGCTCGTGCTCTTGAACATCGTCGTGAGCTGGGACTGGCTGATGTTCTCTGCTGTGAGCACAACATCAGCAGAGTACTTTCGCGTCTCAGAAAGTGCTATCAACTGGCTCTCAACCGGCTTCCTGTTTGCATTCGTGACAGTCAGCCCATTGGTGATGTACACTCTGAACAAAGGTGGTCCCAGAGCTGCCATCGTCACTGCGAGTGTTCTGGTTCTCGTCGGCAGCTGGATTCGATATGCAGGCACACGCGCTACAGGTGGCCACTTCGGCGTTGTAATGTTCGGCCAGATCATCATCGGCTTTTCTCAGCCGTTCGTCCTCATAGCACCGACGAGATACAGCAACCTCTGGTTCTCAGACAGTGGCCGTGTATCGGCAACTGCCGTGGCATCCCTCGCCAATCCTCTCGGGGCCGCTTTAGGGCAGCTTGTCGGACCATTGTGGGCTACCGATATGTCTAGTGTCTCGAGCATGGTCCTTTACACCGCTATCATTAGCACAATCGCTTCACTGCCTTCATTCTTCATCCCAGCAGCGCCAAAATCGCCACCATCAGCCATGGCTGTAGAAGAGAAGCTTGATCTCCGCGAGGCTTTACGAGAGCTGCCACGCAACACATCATTCTATCTGATTTTGTTGCCTTTCAGCGTCTATGTGGGTCAATTCAACGCATTCTCATCACTCATCAACCAGGCTTTCGAGCCATACGGCTTTAGCGAAGACGATGCTGGCATAGCTGGAGCACTCCTGATCGTTGTCGGACTGGTGTCATCCGCGATCGTATCACCGTATGTGGACAAATCGAAGCGACACTTGGCAGTGATCAAAATCGTCGTACCCTTCATCGCAGCATGCTATCTCGCCCTGATCTGGATGCCACAAACGCGCTCACTGCCAGGGCCATATGTGATCTGCTCACTGCTGGGTGCGACATCATTCTCTCTTTTGCCATGTGCGCTCGAATATTTCGTGCTCATCACACATCCGGTTAGTCCGGAGATCTCGTCAACTATCTGTTGGACCGCTGGACAACTTCTTGGTGCTATTTTCATCATCATTATGGATGCACTGAAGGGTGGCCTTCCTGGAGAGCCGGATGGTAGCATGAAGCGTGCATTGGTTTTCCAAGCGGTCATTGCGTGGGTTGTTGTGCCTTTTCCACTTGCACTTGGGTATTGGCATTTCCGGCCTGTTGGTCTTAGGCGTTTGGCAAGTGCGGAGGCTTGACGAGGTAGCAGGTGCTTTACTATATCTCACATCTGTGGTTCTCTTACCATTGACCCAATATTCCCGGACTGACATACTCCTCTCAAGCTTTCCTGGTTTTCGGGGTCAATACAAGCGACGAAACTGCGACTTCACCACTTTGTGGAATCAGGCAGACAGCTAGCGGGTAGTGGCATAAGTCACGTGAGTGCTCGTTTTCAGTTACTGTTTGCCCACTTCAGTCACTTCTTTGTTCTCCTCGCGTCACGAACCTATGCTAAAAGACCACATAATCTTCAAAGTCGCCCCTCTAATTCTCATAATCAAGGCTCGATCACCACCACCACCAATACCCCATCTTGCAAGGGACATATACCACTCATCAGCACAATACTATTCGTCAGTCATCGGCCACGACAACATGCCAAGCGTCGACGTGACCCTCACCGTGAGTCTTCCACGCAACAATCACCCTTTCAGAGCATCTGTTGATCGTCGATACGCTTAGTCTGTTTGCGCCGAATCACTCGCAGCGCAGGTAAAGGCCCAGATCGACGCGCGTCCCACACTCCACGCACTTCGCCTATGTAATAGGTTCGGGCACGGGCGCTTCAGTGACTTCCCCGTGGAGCTCGTCCAGATGATCGAAGGACATTTTGTCAAGCAAGTGCGCGAAGAAGTGACGAAAGAGCTAGAAGTCGCCTCTCGCTGCTTCAAAAACGAGTGTTCGATTCTCGATCATGCGGACCGTAGCACACTGTTGGAGATGTACGCTAAATGCGCAACAATATTGTTCTCACGCGGCTCTGAGGACTTTCCCGATAACCCAAATGATGAACAGCTAGTGCAAGCCTTGGAGGAAAGCCATGGAGACCCTTTTCCGAGGCCAGTGCTCGAATATTGCGAAGCAGAGGAAGTACACCAGACAAAGAGGGGCAATTGGCCGGAGCTCGTCGGGTGGATATTCTTCCAAAGTAATCGTCGGGCTTTCCAAAAAACACTTTGGCCTGGACATCTGGCCCTCCTTCGTCAGTCTCCCCAACGATAGTATGAGATTTTCTGACGAAATCGGCTTTCCTCAGTCCACCATTGCGTACCTCACCTTGCCGAACTCAGTCAAACGCCGCCAGAAGTGGAGTGAAAATCTCAGGGAATAGATGGACGTCGATATTTTCTACGGACATCCATCTATTCATGGGGAGAACGGTTTCGGCATTGCTGTGAACATCAACCGACGGCCGTCTGCTGAAGAGTTGTCCAGATTTCCGCAGGCTCAGAAGGTCCTCAAGCTAAAGTTTTTTGTCCACCCAAGCCAGAAGCAGTTTTCTGCTTTAAGGGACGGGCCAAAATACGAACACAAGGAACTTGATGCTCCAAATACCTCGGAAACTCCCGGAGGTTCTCGAAAGTCGAAGAGCTTGGTCAAATAGGCAGACGTTGACGACCCCAAGCGCGCTGCTACATCTGTCAAGATGGACAAGTCTTCGGTGTCTCGGTTCCCCCGTCTCATGTTGCTCGCGCGCAACAAAGACTAGTCGTGGACTGGAGTTGTTCTCTGAGACTTGAATGTCTACGCTTTGGCCACTATCAACTGACATTGTCGAGCCGTTAGTCCATTACCGCTGCCCCTGTTAACAGTAGATGTTTTTGGCGTTGTCTAAGCTCTCGGGTTTTTATCCTGTTTGTGTCTAGACCATCACACTGCATATGTGTTGGAGACTTTGTTCTAGGTATCAATCGAGTCGCAACTTGTGCGCACAAAACTACCAACTAACTATTTTCATAACGTACTGACTTCGACCATGCCGTATCTTCCTCTAGAAAGCTCAACATAGCTAATTAACTTCTGTTCGATATCAACACATGCAGGTCGAACAAATGCGACTCACATTCGTGTGTGTATGTGTATATATACATGTAGCCATCGCCCCGGAACCCTAACCCTTGCAGGTATGAGGATTGATAGGAGTCCGTGCTTTTAAATGCGTGTGAAGCTACAGGCATGCGTCACGCGGACGGCTTTATACACGATCCTCTTTACAGCGTCTACGACGGCTTCTGTCAAACTTTGGCCAGACTGCTCTTTGGGAACTACTTCTTGCCATCAACTCACGGTAGCTCACACTCAATCAGACTCTCAACACCATTGCCAACACCCCAGGTCTTCACAATCTTCAGCCCAGCGCGATCCTCGAGCAGGTGCTTCCATTGAGCTGCGGTCCTCTCTTTGGATGCAAATAGTGCCAGCATCATCATGTCCAGTGCAGTCGCCTCCCAGTGCGCCTGCATGTCTGGAATGACGTTCTCGTTGATCAGCAATTTGCTGTAGCCATGCTCCATCGCATTCTTCACGTTCGCGAGAATGCGCTCGCATACATCATCCGGCCAGTCGTGGAGTATCGAGTGCATGTAGTATGCGCGAGCACCTATGATCTATGTTAGCATGTGGACTGCGACGAATTCTGGGCGGGAGTCCCTCACCTAGCAGCGGCTGCTCAGTGTAGAAGTCATAGGCCACGCGCTCAATCTTGTCGTCGAGACTCTCGATCTGGCCGAGCACGACAGGCAAGTCCTGAAGGACTAGACGACCAGGAGTATTTGGGTGCTTTCTCCCAAACTCCGCAAGATCGTGACCAACGCTGCCTCCAATGTCTACAATGAACACCGCGTCATCTTCAGACTTGGCGCCCTTGATCAGCCGCTCCTGAACAGGGAAGAAGTTCGCATTCATCCAGCTGGGTCTGCCTTGACTGTAGCCACCCATGTGATGGTTGAACTGCGGTCCGTATGGTGGGTTCGCTTGCAGATACGCGAAGAAGTTGAGCTCGGTGTCGTACGCGTACTGGTAAGGACTGTTTTCCGCATCGCTAGGCTCCGCATAGCCAGTATTTGCTGCAAATAGGTTGAACTTCGAGAGAGCAGCGATTGCACCACCGGCTCTGGAGATCGGTCAGCTATCTCCTCGCTGGTCGCATAGGACTTACTTACACGCAAGGGTAACCGTCGCTGATGATTGGAATTGCGAGCGACCTCGAAAAGTTCGTAGGCTTGTACTCGTCGACGGCCGTCTCTTCGATGTAGCCCATTGCACCCAAGTGTCTCATGGTACGAGCTGGGATCTCATCAGCTTCTTGCTTCTTGCTTGGTTTGACAGACGTGGACGACCACAAACCTAAGAGACCAGAATCAACGCTCAGCATTTTTGCCAGCTCGATCACCGACTTTGGAGAGCTGTTGTTTTCCAGCATCGCTCCAAACAGGCCGAGATCAACTCCGAGCGTGATGGCCATGTGTGCAGCAGGCTACGCAAGTCAGCAGCTGCCTCCTTCTCATTGCGAGGATGGACTCACCTGGGCCCAGTTGTGTTTGATCATGGTCTCGCGCGGTGTCTCAAGCGCCCTGACTAGTCGACGGGTTTCCGCAAGTAGCTTTTGACGGCCGAAGTTGTCTACTGGAGAGAAGGTCTTGCCCAATGTCTGGATCGATTCAATTGTGCTGGAGACCGCGTCGGCATCATTTGGTGATATCGCGACTTGCACGGAAGGTTGGATCGAGGTATGGTGTCCTGGTTTTTTCACGACTCCGTTGCTCGATGTCTTGGTTGCTCGGTTGGTGCGACCATTGGTGTGCCCATTCGCACGTCCGCTGACAGATTCATTGGCAGTTCCGTCGGCGGTCATCTTGGACAAGTGTGCACTAGGTCAGTAAGAGAAGAACTAACAATGTGGCTATGAGATTTCGAACGGAGACAGAGCAAGAGAAGGGACATCTTGTCTTATGGACTACTGAGATGCCTCCTTTCCAAGACATCAGGGTAAAGTGGACACGACCCGGACCTGTCGATCTCAAGCAACAACGCAGCAACATGTACCTCCATCTTTCTCGCCAATGTGTAATAGCCGGGAAATACTCTCGATAACCCGTCGCAACATCTGGACATGAGTCGAATTTGATGTACCACCATTAGCGGAAGTACTGCTAACGAAGGTGGTCTCACTAGTAAGGGTCCATATCACTCTGTCGCTGCCAACACCTGCTAGCCTTGAAAACTGGATGAGGTGATGTCTACCTCCTCGAAGTACCGAACGACGCATCATACCCCTGCAGCCGCATCTTTGCCATCTCTGTCTAGTCCTACGACTTTTTCCCTTAACGCAAGGCCGAACTGTGCGGGGGATGTTCTTCGACACAGACCGAAAGTTGGCATTCACGAATGCAAGCGAGTTCTTGGCGTCGCGGCATCTGTTATTTAGGTCGATTGTCAAACGTCCTTGCCCAGCTGCTGTAGCGCTGCTGCACTACGCATGGGGAACCCGGGCCACTGTCGTCGCTCAACCTTAAATGTGGAGCTGCAGTGCACCCCGGACTTCGCTTCAATTGGCATGCACGATGCGTCCAACGGGAACTTTTGGAACCTGGCCCGGAAGCTCGGTTGGCACTCCGATGCTTATTCTCGTTCGACCACAACGCCACCATGTTGCAGCAGACTGTGGTACTTTCGGTTCACTCGTAGTTCTGACATCAGGTGATTGCTTGGTCACAGGTTCTTGCTCGAAAGAGGCGGTAGCCACGAATCGATTCAAACCGACACACGAATGCTAACGTAGAATGGCCACCGTCAATAGAACAGGCTGGATCCATCTTCAAGAAGACACTGCAATACGCATGGAACTCCACACACGTAAGCCACTCTACTCCGAGGCTTCATGAAAGCACTTGAGCGTCTTGATCCTATCACTAGTGCACCTTTCCATTGGCACAGCCAGGGTCTGAATTACCCGAGACTGCCTTGTTGCAGCATGCATTATGTCCTCGAACTGCAGTAGCAGTGTGACTAGAGGATTCCGAGACGGCCAAGGCGCTCTTAGGATTCTCAATCCATGAGTTAGGAGAGACTCCCGAATGCATTCGTGCTATGCACACAGCCTCTTTCGTTGAGGGGATAGTTGGTGCCAGAGATCGGCAGTCTCATTGAATTACAGCACATGCCGGTTCTCACCTCTCGTTTGGCGTTCCCATTAGTGTTGTATTCCTTCGCGACCAATGGCCGGTCATTACTGACAGGGTTGGTAGTTGGATCACAAACACCTTATCCCTCAGTTGATGTCTCCTATGCGAGGGCCGCGCGGAGGTAGTGAGGAGGTACACAATAAAATCAAGCCGTGGTGACTACTTTGATGGATACTGTTCCGACATCTAACAACTCTTTGTACTTACTGACTATCACTTGCAATGTCTACCGCAGACTCAAGCACCGCCCGTGAGGATGCGAGCATGGGATCAGGGATCATTGCTGTCGTTGGCACCTTTACTGCCATCTCTGCACTTTTTGTGGCCGCACGACTTTACGTTCGCATCAAACTGATGCACAACACCGGCTTGGATGACTATCTCATCGTGCTGGCAATGGTAAGCCTCTCGCAAAACCGGTTCGCTTGTGGGGTTTCAGCCTACTGACAACGGGCCAGATCTGTGGCATAATTAATCTGGGCATCTCCAGCGCAGCGGCAGAGGCAGGCAGCGGGCGACACATGGATACTCTGACTCTCGAACAACAGCAGAATGTGGTCAAGTACACCATAGCAGCCTTCTGTCCTGGTATCTTATCATTTGCAATTCCGAAGCTCGCGGTGGTTTCTCTGTTGACAAAACTCTTGGCCCCAAGTCAAGCGCATACAGTGTTCCTTTGGTGCTCTTCGGGCTTGACAACTGCCGCACTACTTGGATGCGTCATCATACTGTATGCGAGGTGTACACCGACTCACATGCAATGGGACTTCTCCGTTAAGGGTGAATGCTTCTCGATCTGGATACTGGTCAGATATGGTATCTTCGCTGGATGTAGGTTGGGACATGCTATTCTTCCATTCCGATAAAGGCGCTGATGAAATCAGCTCTCTCTGCGGCTATGGATCTTTATCTTGCAGTTTACCCAGCTGTGATTCTCGCTAGATTGCAAATGAACATCAGGAAGAAGATGGCACTCGCTTCTGCATTGGGAATTGGCTCGGTAGCCTGCATCGTTGCCGCATACAAATGCAGCCGTTTGCCGGGTCTGGCCACCAATGACTTCAGCTGTAAGAGGCTCATCGGGATCTTTCCGTTTCATATGCACTGACTCACAAATGTAGACGACACCGCAAACCTGGTCATATGGACATGGTAGGTCATCCGCTCAAGCATTGTCGGGAGACGAACCTCGCTAACGAACTTCCCTGCTCAGCATCGAAGGCTCAACGATAATCATCGCATCCTGCATCCCGATCTTGCAGCCATTGGTCAAAGTGATCTGTGACAGCAGCATCCTCAGCAGCGCCCGCCGCGGAGCTGGCTACAGCAGCAACACTCCTCATCAAAAGTCAACACACGATTCTGGCATTGAATTATCGAGCGAGCTGGTGAAGTCTGGAAAAGCATTCTCCAGGGCCAGGATTGGTGTAAGCATCCCGACTGAGATCGACAGTCAGGAGCAGATCCTCGCGAGGGAGGAAAGTCAAGAGCGGGATCATGGATATCCGAGGGCGGTGGAGACGAACATCACTCGGACGGATGAGGTTACTGTTTCTTACTCTAGTGGCTGAGATGATTGCAAGCTTGCAGGTAGGTGAAGTATATGGAGTTTGAGCGGCGCATGTTGGATGTACAGCATTTAGTAATGGGATTGAAAATCGCTGACGCCTTGCATTACATATACTCACTTGAGATGTTGTATTTTAGGTGAAGTACACGTGACGTTGTCTGCTGCCTAACACGCTACTTTTGTGGAAGGCGCATCGCATCCATCAGCGCGCCGTCTTTCAACGCCACTTAGCTTTCGCAAGCATCACCTAACCCTCGCAAGGTATTTCACTCCTCTACTCAAGGGACTCCCTACACACCTCATACGACCCAGTCAAGATGCCGACTCTGGACGTCACCTTCACATGGGCCGTGCCTGTCAACGCTGCTCGGCTCGCAGCACATGTGGAAGCATACATCAGCACACTGCTGGTAGTGAACACCGTCCGCGCATGCAACCGTTTCGGTAGAGGACCGCAATGCCACATCAGGAAACTCCCAGTGGAGCTTGTGCAGAGCATCTTCCGTTACTACCTCTCGACATTCCGCAAGAAGAACCTCAAACAGTGCGTCAAGCTCTTGCGCTGCTACGAAGACACTTGCACAGTCTTCGACCACTACTCCCGGGATCATCTGCTCGAAATGTACTTCAATTTCCGCGAAGACGACAGCATCCTCTCCACCTTTGACGAGCCAGATGCACCCAGCGACGAAGAGCTCGTTTACTTCGCAAGCGAGTGCGGTCTGACTGAAACTTCTCCCCACTACGACAACAGGCTCGCATGGGAGCGATATCTGGAGACCTGGCTGACGAAGAAGGGCCCGACTCTCCAGATGCACTTCGGCGTGAACACATGGCTGTCGCAAATTTGCATTGGCACGTCAACGAGGCACATGTCGTCGGCAGATACAACCGTAGCGTATCTCACGCTGCCCGACGTAGCCGAACGCTCCAAGCAGTGGGACCGCGACTTCTCGGAAGATGGCTTCGAAAGCACGCACACCGGCTACGGCTTTGCGGTAGCGACTAACCAGCATGCATGCCCACGAGATATTCAGAACCTCAATTGCGCAATGAGAATCCTTGATCTGGAGGTTTACGTCCACGAGACTCAGGAACAAATACAGGAGAGCGGTCTTTCGTTGGCGTCGGCCAAGGAGCAGACACTGCAACTTCGTTTCCCCGTCCCTTGTTTCTTGTTCGCAACCACATCGAAGGAGAGTAAGTGGTCACTAGATGGTAAACATCACTCAAAAGCACAATGCTAATAGGTTTTTAGCAACTGGTGAACGACCTGCTCTGCCAAAAAAAAATGCAGTCCTCGTAACTTTCGGCAGTTGAGGCACGCTATCTGTCAGCTGTCGGTATAGCTTGAAGGGTTGAAGAAAGGTTCGAGCTGAAGATCAAATGCTCGTGTGGAAGTCCTTGCTTTTTTCCCCTAGTCCTAGAAATACTTTGCTTCCACTAAACCATCGGCCTCTCCATCGCCTCAATAATCTTACCAGGCTTCGTAACAACCCTAGGCCTAGTATTCCTCTGCACAACTTCCTTCGTACCCCACTCCTTGCCAATAGGCTGCCTCAAGCTGCGCTCATACTCCTCTCCTTTCTCAAAGCCATGAGGCAGCACAGGCGCGAGGTACTTCTTGCCCTTGCGATCGCTCTTCTCGCTAACAATGACATTGTCCAAACGCTTGTCCTGTCTCTTGTCCTGCTTGACGCCACCAGGCAGCTTAGTCTTGTAAAGCGGGTTGTGGCGTTGGCGAGCAGCAGCCTTCTTCGCGCTCTTGGTCAAGCCAGCGCCCGCCCAAGATCCCCAGCCAGGCATGGCGTTAGATACCTCTTTCTCGTCTTCAGAAGCAGCTTGCTCGGCCTTTTCGGCGTCGAAAGCGGCCTTGACGTCGTCGCCGGCGAAAGCACGAGCGTAGAGAGCTGCCTTCTGGTCGGCAGCGGAGAGGATCGGGTCATCTGTCTCTGGCTCAGCGTCGGAGGCAGACTCGTTGTTGTATGTGACGGTTTGCCAGCCGTTGGTGGAGGGTGCGGTGGCGCCTGTCGCTGGGGTGGCGGCAGGCTCGACAGTCTTTTGCTTGTTGGCGGTTTTGCTGGGTCCGTTGAGTGTCACGATAGCGGAAACGTCTTCTGCCTTTGCTTGCTTGTCGGCTTTTGACTTCTTTGACTTTGTAGGGCCAGAGATCCAGGCGCTGGTCTGGTCTGCTGTGTCCTGCTCGTCTTCTTGTGCTCGGCGGTCAGGGACCTGTGACTTTGCAAGAGGACCGCTTGCTTTGTCATTCTTCTTCTTCGGCTGTCTGCGGTCTTTCTTCTGCTCAGCAGCAGCAGGCTTCTCGGCCTCTGCAGCTTTCTTTGCATCATCCTCTGAAAGGTCACCTTCTTCCAGCTCAGGTCGCTTAGGCTTGGGAGCTGGCTTGTCATTCTGTTTTGACGGGCCGAAGATGGCTCTGCCCAGATTCTCCTCCTCCTCTTCTTCCTCATCGCCACTTTGCATGCCAGCGAGTTCCTTGCGAAGAGCGTCAAGAGCCTCGTCGTTCTTGGCCTTCTTTCGCGCGTCAGCATCGCGCATGAACTTCATTGCACCAATGCCCTTCTCGGGTGCTTCGTCTGCACGAAGCTTCTCCAACTTCTTGAGCGTGCCTGAGTTGTCATCGTCGTCCGAGTCGTCATCATCGTCAGACATGCCATCGCTCGAGCCATCACTGATCTCACGGCCAGCGACACGCTTCTTGAGCTCCTCAATCCTTCGCGCATGCTCGATAGCACCCTCCCTGGCACCATCGTCCCAGACATCTCGGTCGGTAGCCTTCAGACTCTTCGCCCACTTAGAGTCCTTGTGCTTAGCGCCCATTCTCGCCTCTGCGCGGCGACGATCGGCAAGCTCTTGCTCGTCTTCGTCCATGGGAATGCCCAAACCTTCGGGGTCAAGCATAGCACGCTCCTTCTCGGCATCGCGCTCACGTTGTTTGCGATGCACGCGACGGTAGGACTTGGACTTGATCTTGGCGATGCGCTTTGCCTTTGCCTCTTCGCGGAAGAGAAGTTCACGGTTCTGACGCAGTTCTGCGCGACGCCTCAGCATCTCCTCGACGGGCATCTTGTTCGTTGCGAGGTCTTCGGCTTTGATCAAGTCTGATTCGAAATCGTCCGCCTTCTTGGATCCGTCCTTCTTGGTGGCCATGCCGCTTTCCTCCATGATCTTTTGGATGCTCTCCTCGAGCTCAGTTCTGGGCTTCTCCTCTTGTGCGGTCGTAAACTTGTCTTTGCCGACGGGCTCATTCGCGTCAGATCGCTTCAGCGGGAAGCTCAAGAATTCAGCACGGCGGTTTTGCATGACGGTGTCACGCCACCTATCGAGCTGCTCGTTCGCCTTTTGTGTTGCAATCTCGCGGTCGATTCTGTCTTGCTGGCGCTTCGGTAGAGGAGCGGCGAGTTTCTCTGGTGCTTTTGACTTGCGTTTGGGCTTGAATGTGGCCATCGTAGCCTTATCGAGGTCGGCATCCGCCAGTAGATCGTCAATCGTGAGACCCCCATCTTCTCCGGAAGTAATTCGTTCCTTTTCATCGGCCGGCTTGTTGTCTAGGGCGTCCACAAAGTCCTGCAATCTCGCATGGCGTTCATCATCCTCTGGCTCTTCGTCCTCCTCGTCCGAAGAGCTCTCAGATTGTTCGTCGTCGCCTTCTGAGGATTCGTCGTCGGTAGCGCTCTCTTCGCCCATGTCCCGCTTGACCTTGTCCTTGCCGAGAACTTCATCGTCGTAAGTGTCGAGCATTGTGGCGAGATCGACACCTTCACCTCCAAAGTCAGAGTCCTCCTCGTCCCCCTCTTCCTCATCGTCCTCGTTCAAGTCCATTTCGCTATCGTCGTCCAAAGCTTGCTGTTTCTTGGCCGGCTTCTTCTTTTGCTTCCCTTGCGTACTCTTGCTGCCACGGAAAGTCCAACCGTCGAATCTCTCCTCGTCACTCTCGCCAAAAGCCTCATCCGAGTCGATTTCCTCGTCGCTCTGATCGCTTCCAACGCCACCCATAGTCCACTCGTTCCCGTCAGAATCACTGCCAAACTCCACATCCTCGTTGTCCATCCCGCTCTTCTTGCCATTCTTGCGCTTGTCTACGTTTCGCGATTGGTTCTCCTCGCCCTCGCTGTCTTCTTCCTCGTCTTGCAGACGTCTGCGCTTCGCGCGCGGGTGCTCACCGAACGATTCGCCCAAGCGGTGTTGGCGGACTTGCAGTTTCTCGGGCACTTCGTGGGAAGCGATGGCGAAGGCGTCGAGCTGGCGTTTCTTGCTCTTGTTGGCTTTGGAGGATTTTGGCGCCGCCGAGGGCGCGGACGAGCGGGCTATGCGAGGCGGCATGGTGAACAATATTACTTGTTCAGGTAGAAGTTGCTATCTCGTCGTTACAATCTTCATCTGCTTCTCGAAATTTTGGCTTCGGCTTCTCTTTCCCCGGTCGGTCCCTTGATTTTTGTCACCTGACTCGCGCAGCCCTCGAACATTCAAGCAAGCAAGTCGACACTCCCGAACGCCGCAATAATACTACTACCGCCACCAGCAGCAGCAGCAGTGATACAGCGACGGCGACGGCGACGTCGACATTGAGAAAGAAGGACAGGAACTCCCTTAACAAGTCTCACACCACCGCCACCATGCAGCCCACCGCCCCGCTCTTCCGCTCCATTCGCCGCCTGGCGCTCAACACCAAGCAAGCCGGCAAGGACTTCTACAAGGGCAACCGCACCGGCTCCATGGGCCAACACACCAAGTTCGGAGGATACCTTGTCGACTACAAGAAAGTCCGCACATACGTGTGTCCCGATTTGGCGGGCTTCAACGTAAGCAATAAGATCCAGCGGATGTTCAGTCAAGTGAGGGAGCAAGTGCTGACATTGGTTTTTCTCCCGCACAGTTGACGCCTTTTGTCGCAAAGCGCATTGAGAAGGTCGCCGAGAACTGGGAGCATACTGAATCTGGCACTGCGATTGACGGCAAGGAGTACTTGAAGCAGTGGAAGGCGGACGGTGGTGTTTTGTGAGCGAGGCGTGGAAGTTGAGATGAGACAATGATGAAGACCCACGCGCTTGATCCTGCCGGGATGCAGTACTGGCCGGCAAATGGAAGAGCCAAGGAAGCCTACCAGGCACAACACAGGAGCCCGCTGCGACTTGGAGACGGCATGGATGGTGCAAGCTCCTCGAGGGGACAAGCAGGCATGCATAAAAATCCGCCTGGTGTACGATATGGGAGCACAACAAAATATGGAGGAGATATACCCTGTGTGAATAGCAAGATGAGGAATCTAACGTGTACAATTTTTTACAAGCAAAGTAGTCCAGAGATCCTGAGGAGATGTACACATCAGTCGTGATCATTGCGGCTTCTTGGTCGCGTCTACACCTTTCCTGCGTGCTCTTGCGTGAGCAGGTCACCTATGAATACTATCAAAAAGAGCATCGCCAGTCTCAGGCACCCAACTAGAAGTTCTCAATCGTCGTACCGATCCCTCTCGCCCTCGCCATCCTCACCAGCTCATTGCCCACAACAACATCCATGAGGCCAATACCTACGCACTTGAAGATGACATTGCCTCTCGTCAACCACTCCTTCAGTCCCTTGTCGTCCTGCAAGTTACACCCCTCCTCTGGCTTCTCGCCCTTGGCACACTGGCGCTCCGCCTCACGCTTCAGCATCAACAGCTCACCCAGCTCAACGACCTGGTCAGGCGTGAGCTTCGCCTGAATAATCTCGCCAGCTTCACGCAAGCAGCCGCTAACAGTGTCGACGATCACTGCGCCGCCTTCTTTCTGCCGCTTGTGCACGTGGCGGTGCTCGTGATGGGGTGCCACAGCATAGCGCAGAACTTCCGGGTCGAGCTCGACCATGTGCGGCTTATAGCTGCCGATGCAAGCGATGTAGCGGCCCTTCTTGCGGCCCTCGGGGTTGATGAGATAACTTGCAGGAAAGAGCGGCGTGAGCGAAGGCGTGGTGCAGAAGATAACGTTGCTGGCACGGACGTATTGCTTCAGCAGACGCTGGTATTCTGTATGCGCAGGCGTGAGAATTGTCTTCTGCGCGCGCGAGTTGTACTTGTCGCCTAGAGGGTTGACGTAGGACGGATCGTTTGGAAGAGGATTGTAGAGGCGCATGATGCAATTGCGGGCGGTGTCGAAAGAGCGGGTGACGATGTTGAGGTGATGTATTTCGTCGCCGCGAAGGAGCAAAGCCAGGCGGATATGCCAGTATGCTTGCTTGCCGCCGCCGAAGACAGTGACATCGTGGACGGATTGGCGCTTTTTGAGAAGCATGGTTGAGGCGAGGGCTGTACGGAAGGCGGTTACTTCTTCCGCGTTGATCAGGCCGGTCGTGCGGCCAAGGTTGTCCAGGAGGGTAAGAGAGCCTCGAATGGTAGATTCTGGTTTCTTTGATGCGTCGGAGGCATCTGCAGTTGAAGAGACGGAGGTCTGTGCAGTGGCAAGACTATCTACTGAGGCGTTCGTGCTGGCCGGGATAGATGAGATTGACGACCTAGTGGTAGCTGTCGTAGCGGATCGCGGCGTGGTAAGATCGCTTCTCGAGCTTCCACGGCTGTGCTGAGTATCCAGACTCAACCTTGAGACGTCTGGTAGACCAGGCGAAGCAGATTCCGACTCGTCAATAGCGTTGATGTTGACGACTTTGACACCCTGTCCAGTCAAGCCGCTTGCAGGCATGAAAAGAGTAGTTGATCCATCCTTGCGTTTCAGATGTGTGCGCTCAGGTTGAAAGCCTGAGCAACAATCTGCGCCATCTTCTGATGTTGAATACCAGTGCAGAGCATCTCCAAGGGATTCCTGAAGCTCGAGAATGTCGTCCTTGGTGAAGGAGTGGAGGATGCGGTTGACGTCTTCGTCGGTGAGGACTGTGAGCGGCATGTTGACGATCCGATTTTCGTTTATCAGTAATGTTCGCGGTGGGATCGTTGTTTTGATAGTTGCGTTATCGGTGCTGACAGATGTGAGGTCCCCGGATCTGATTCGATGTGTCGCGCTGACTGACCGCCCCACTCTGACTTCAGCGATTGACTGTGGCTTCGGAGAGAATCCTGCGACAACTACATGTACGATCTGTGGTATTTTGCTTAACCAGCTGAATGCATATTCATGCAATATCGAAAAGACGAGGTGGCGTCGGTGTTGGAGCCACGTAGGATCCACTTCTTTTACGAGCCTATGACTTAAGCACGAGGATTCACGACAAGGTCCCGAGGACTCGCTATACAGACGTGATCACTGAGACACAAAATTGGAAACTTCACGTCACATATGCACGCTTGCTTGTGGAAAGAGCAGTGTCGATTTCCGAGTTATCTCTTAGGCCAAGATTAAGCTGCTGCAGTACAAGGAGGTTTGGCAGCCTTCCCATGCACGCACGATGCTTCTGTCCAAGCCGTTCTCCCAAGTTTGTCGTGTTCCCAGTTGATTTGTCGTTAATTCGTTGTGTATGTCGTTTTTATGGAATTTCCGTGTTGTTTTTTTCGTGTGTTTTCGTGGGTTCTCGTGTGTTTTCGTGTCGTGGACAATGCCGTATCGCCTTGCAACTCGCCGGTTGCTTTTTCCAAATGCCGCTGCCGCTCGCACTCGCCGGTGCTCTCACATACTCAAACAACGCTTACGTACCTTTGAGAAATTCTCAGTTCAGAGTGAACTGGAAGTCCTTGAGGATGGCGTCGATGGAGCGGTCCTTCTGGTCGATGGAGGCCTTCAAGGCACTGATCTCCCTATCGTTGGTGATCACGACGCTGTCGAGCGAGTTAGCGAGGTCAGCACCAATTGGAAGACTGCCATGTGAAAAGTTACCCCTGGTGCTCGACCATCAGGCCGGCGAACTGCTCGTACAGCTCGTGGTACTCGTCCTGCAAAGTCAGTACAGTTTGCGCAAGCATACGAGCTTGCGACTTACTTCGAGTTCATTCTTGTCGACCTTGAGGCCACTGTTCTCCCTAGCGAGCTGCCGGTTGTTGTGCTTCAGGGCGAAGATCTCCCTCCTCAGGCGCTCGATAAGGGTGCAGAGACGCGCCTTCTCGCCGATTGTCCTCTGGAGAAGGTTCTCGTCGGAGACCATGACCCAGCCCTCCAAGTCTTCGTCGGAGGGGCCGCCGTCGTCGGAGCCGCCGCCAAGCTGCTCCATGTGGACCTCGACGATGTCTCCGTCCTCCATTTCGTGCTAAGAAGTGTCAGCCGCTCTCCATGGAATATAATATTACGACGCCACTGTAAGCGGCTCTCAAAAAGAATAGGTGGGAGCGAGCCAGTGAGAAAAAGGAAGTGATCTTACCGCAGCCGGGGTGTCCTCAGCGCCGAGCCTCTGCCCTTCGAAGAAGAAGCGAAGCTGATTGACCGGCTGCTGGACTCTGGCGGAGTAGGCCTCCATGGCTCTGCGGAGCCTCGTGGTGTTTTTAAGTCGGAATGTGACGCTCTGGCCGGTGGAGCCGTTGAAGACCAGCTCGACCTGACGCGGTTCGACCGGCTGGGGCGACGGCGGCGGGGCATCCGGCATGCCCTCCGGAAGAGCGTCGTCCATGGCGTCTTGAATGGCGGCCAGCATGGCATCCGGCGGCAGGGGGTTGTTGGCGGCGCCGTTGTCGTTGGCGGTGACGGGCTTGTAGGCGTAGCCGGTATAGCTGCCGTCGGCCATCCAAGCTACGTAGTAGACAGTGTTTCCGTAGGGCATCGTGCTTCAGTCGTTTGATGCGTGGGTTCGTGAATTGGTGGTATATAAGAAAGGAAGGGAACGGGATGTGCAAAACAAGCGACTGTGGAGTGTTGGAGGGCTCAGATCACGAGGGAGTTGGCTTCTTATGTTTTGCGAGTGCAAGGTGGGCCGTTTGTTCGAGGTCTGAGGTTTTGGCATGTGACGACATGCGTTTGCTTCACGTGAAAGCAACCTTCACTCACTCTTCACTTTGTGAGGCCAATTCGCGTGTTTGTTGACATGTGACTGACTAAATCTGAAACATCATCACTACAATAGCTAATGAAAGAACACGCGTTATGACCAAAACACCTCACTCCCGCTCAGCCATAACAATCCTAAGGAGATATTTTCGTTAGAGCGGCGTGCAACGGGCAACACCAACTCGTAGCTTAATTGAGTTGGGTGTTTGGGTGGCCATGAGGGTCTCCCTGTAGTGGCGATTGGCCGTCACTAGCTTGTGCGACAAGAACAGCTTATGTGATGGTACACTGCAAGAGTGAAGCAGATGTGCTGCTGAATTGAGGCCGGCGTAACTCAGCTGAAACGCTGTGAAATGCAGTGAGTGAAGACTTCCGTGTGTGACCATCGATAAAACTTTCCTCAGCATTAATGGTGTCCGGATAGTCTCAAGGCGTGCCTTCGTAACGTCGACTGACGGCATGAATTTCGGTCAATTGAGAGCTTCAAGCTCGTTCGGACATCATCCCTTCAATCCAGTAGAAGTGAAGTGAGGGCGGCGACCTTCTATTCGGCATTGATATTGCCTCTTTGGGGTACGAGCTCCTTGTCGATCCGAGATCTCAACCACTGTCATCTCCTAGCATAGCAGCAAAAGCCAATGCCTCGACACGCTCTTGGTAAAGCAACATAGCATGCATGGCGGGGTCTCCGAAGATGACGTCTCGTAGCTTGCCGTCATCCGTCACGACTGCTTCAATTGAGGGGTTCTTCTGTGAGCCTGGCTTCTCACGGAGCAACACCAGACGGCCAGCGTTGGACAGTGGTGCTTCAGGGACAGGCCAGTAAGGCGCTCTGCGGTTACTCTTGTCCTCTTTTGAAGACCTCAAAACCGCATGCGATGCTTTCTTCACGAGCGTGGTGGCAGAGCAATGAGTGCTACTCTTCGATCCTGCAAGCAGCTTCGCGAGCGACAGCATATATGGAATGTCTGCGCGTGCTATTGGATCACCTTCGTTGATGAAAGAGAGGAACAAGCTCTTGTCTTCGCGCCGCGGCTTTTGAAGCGGCAGGAAGGATACGGGCGGTGCTCCGAAAGTGATGCAGTGTACGCGTTTGAAGCATCCAGTCAATATGTTGAGCTCTGACTCTACCGTCGTTGCGAGCATGTGCATGTACAATAGGCTTGCCACAGCACCGCCAGCTGAATGGCCCGTGATGAGAAGCGAGCATGAGCAGCGAGACGGATCTTGTTCAAGAAGCTGGCGCAGTCTCGCAGCCACGGGAATGACCATTGCTTTGGCCACTTTGAGGAACCCAGAGTGGCAAGCGTTCTGGTCATCGTCCAGGAACCCCTCAGGTGCCGCCGGCGCGGGCTGCAGATTCACGTTCCAGTCGACAAACTTGGCCTGGCTACCACGAATGGAGAACACGATAAGATTTTGGTCATCGAGCGGAGTACTCTTTAGCACCATGGCTTTAGTACGGTGTCGTCGGTCAGCAGCGATGAAATACTCTTTCTGGTCTGGCTGTGGGCGCTGATACACCTGCGCAGAAGAGCGAGCTGCTCTGCATATCAAACGCCAGGTCTCAAAGTATGTTTTGAACGGAGGCTGATGCGGAGGCAGCCGTGAGTTCGCAAATGCCCAAGTCTTGTTATAATTTATGAGGCCACTCCTAGCTTTGCTCGACGGAGCATCGCCGCGTTTGGTCGAGCGCTGTGGTTCGACTTGTTCGACCAGCTGCTCCTCTTCGACAAGAAATAGTTCGCGGTCCAGGGCCTCGATCCAAAGTGCCTCATTGTCAGCGTTGTCGCGAGCCACCCGTGGATCTACATCTGTCCACATTTGGCCCAGTCGCAATGCGAGGTTATCGGCAGACGGTTGCTCTTGGGCCGTAGCTTTCTGTGCTGGAGGGACATACCCGAAATGTACATTCTTTGGAGCTGGTCGTGGAGGCTGCTTAGGCGGATGTTCGCAGGCGATCCTTGGACGTCGTGTCTCACTATGCGGCGACCGTGTGTACCTAGGTGGGAGATCAAGGTCGGACCGTGAAGCTGACGGCCGAGTCTTTCGACGGGGCCGCCTCTGGTATGAGTCCGCAGAGACATATGACTGCGACGCGAAGTCATTCTGATAGAAGCGCGCCGGTGGCGGCCGTTCATAGGCTTGGTGGCCGTACATGCTGGAAGGGCTCAATGTGCGCTTATACTTGGATTTTGCAACGTGGTCCGGATGAATGTAGCCGTATGCCAATGCATCGCTGTCTAGGCACTGTCGTCGTTTGCGCGAGAAGAGTTTTGCGCAGATGGACGACGTAGTGGGACGAGAATGTCTCGCGTCGGACATGGTTGCAGGCGAGGCAGGGTCGCGAATGTCGTCAAGCCGTGTGGCTCAGCCTTTGTCCAATCACCTGTCTTCTTCCTGTCGCTGCAAGAATAGAAACAGAACAGGCGACAAACAGGAAGGATGTAAGCAGGGGGTAATATAGACGAGACGAGTAATGCGGCCTCTCCTATCCATTAGTTAATGCGCAGGCATTCAGAACTCAGCCGTCGATGCCAATGCAGGCCTGCAGCACTGCTGCACTGGGCCCCCATAGCGTGTGACAGTCGCCTCGATCCAGCACTGCCTGCCCTCGTACAGCGCCGATTATGACGGAGTCGTCCATTTATCATAGTGGATCCTGAAGAAAGAAGGCAAATCGCCAGACGGAGTGAAACCTCGCGCGTCTCGCGGCTGCCGCTTTGGAAAGACGCACTTGCGACTCCACAAGCAATCTTTAGCCTTGCATACAAGTGGTTCGCATCATACAGTATCATTGGGCGACAAAGTCTACAAGACCCGTTCTGGCACGAACTGGCCTCGCACCATGCGCTTTGGGCCATTGTGATACCGAGGGCTACAACACGTATTCGGTTTCACCGCCTTCACTGCGACGTCTCTGACACCCCAGCCAGCGTTTGACACACCAGAAGCAATCGAGATAATTGATGTTATTTCACAGCAAACAATGCACACATCATGGCACTGCGTGAGGGACTAAGGCACTTGCGAAGTGTCTGGGCTTGCAACATTCCTTG
This sequence comes from Cladosporium cucumerinum, assembly GCA_023634325.1. Lineage (NCBI taxonomy): Eukaryota > Fungi > Ascomycota > Dothideomycetes > Cladosporiales > Cladosporiaceae > Cladosporium > Cladosporium cucumerinum. The sequence goes on along the minus strand of JALDQA010000010.1, from coordinate 1,033,780 downwards.
TGAGATGCCTGTACGAGCGGCAACACAACGCACGGTACAGAGGTGACAAGCTCAAAAATTCCTTCATAGTAATGCAGCTTAGGACATGACAAACTGCTGAGTAACTGTAGGGTATAGAAAATCACAAAACAATGAAGGCCGTTCAGACATAAGTGGCAAACACAGATCACGCATCTCACGAATCCTCTTTTGTGAACCAACCACTCTGCATCCGGCTCTCCCACGAAGAACTCCTCTGAACATGAAGAATTTCAGGGAACACCTTCCCGTCAATCGCATGCGGAGCCTGTCCCCTACCAAGCTCAGCAAGCTTGATAAGAACTCGCTTGCGTAGCGCAGCATTACTCTCGTCTGTACTCCCAAAGGCAGCAAGGTGAACAATTTGCTCGAGCAAGCGTAGATGTTCATCGGGCAGTAACCCCAGCATACGGAAAACGCACAAGAATCGTCTCATCATCATCCGATCTGGACCAGGCGCCGCCGCAAAGTCTTGATCCATCGTCGAGAAGCTCCCGGGACGCTCATACTCACTGCCACATTTGCGTTGCAGGAATCCAGGCAGCATGAAGAACAATTGAGCTTGCATTCCTGGTGGGCCTGGCATGGACAGCAACGGACGAAGCCGTACGTCGCCCGGGTGGACATCATACGAGTGCATTATCGGCGTCCAGATGTCCAGGCCAAAGTACTTCTTGACGAGCCTGGCATCGGCACCCAGAGCCCGAAACCCTCTGGTGCGCAGGGAGAAGTCGCGGATATTTGCGTGGTGGATGTTCCGATCGTCCTCGACCTCGTCGATGGGCCTTTTCGCTGCGCGATCTTTCATCAGAAGAGATCTGTGGAGCTCCGTGCGATCAACCGGCCAGTGCTCGTCGTAATCGCATGTGCATTTGCCTTCGGCGCATTGCTTTTGCTGCTTCCACTCCACGAATGCTTCCTGTCGCATTGCGATGTGGACGTGGACTTCGATCAGCTCGATCAGTTCCGTTGGCAGCTTGTTCACATGGCAGTCGGTGCCTCTTCCATAGCGGTTGCAGAGGCGTAGAGCCGTGGTTATGTCCAACGACCGTACATATCCAGCTAAACTTGGTATGAAGTCTTCCACGGAGACCGCCATAGTCCACTACAAAGTAGCTTTTTGTCAGCGCAAGCTTCCACGCATATTGAAGTGATTGACATACAGCTACCGTGGCTTCATACTGCGTCCCACGCCCATCCGCCATATCGTGTCTCGGTATCTCCGTATCTCCGAAGCGCTGAATCGCAATCGCAAGTCAAATCAACCAGGCGTTTCGCCACAAAAGGTACAGACCGCACTGCAACACAAGAACAAAGTAACTCAGATAATACGACGACGACAAAAACAACAACAACATCTCCCCCGGCCGCGCGACATCGCCACGCACACGAGGAGGTCGCCATGGATAGCCGAGACTCGCCAAACAACCATGCCACATGCCACCCTCACCTGCTCGTGCAGCCAGCCAGACCAGACCCTCCCTCCACTCGTAACACAAACCAAGGAACTTGAACCCCTCACAGGCACAGGCAAATGCGCAATCCCACTAGCGGGGAAACTCTAACGCCTTCCTTCTTTGGATGCATGCAAGGGCTGGACTGGCTCGAGTGGCTTCACGATCCCCAGGAAAGGAATTTGAGAAATCCCCATGTTCGCTTTTGACCCTGAAGGCTTTAGCCGACGCGACCGAGACGACTTCATGCGGCATGCAGGGGAGGAGGAGGAGGAGGAGGAGGAATCTAGCCAAGCGCGAAGCGAGAGAGGGCTTGCGGGACGCCTTTCGCTGAGGGCTGTTTGTTCGCAACACGAGTACTGTAATCTCGGGGTAGCAACCTAATGAGTCGGTGTTGGATGAGGGAAGGGCACTAATTAATGGCTAATCGCCACTTTGGATCTTTTTGTACCATCAGTGATGCAGAGAGAGGAATATTTGCACATAGATTGAAATAGAATTGTTTTTGTTTTTGAACTTGATTTGCCTTCCTTTCGAATGCGTCTAAACCTATCTGACACTTCTCTCCTCCTCTGCCCTCGATACAAAATAAAACCCCATCCCTCCGGAATAAAAAGAAAAACGCCGTCTGTAATGCAAGTGTGGTATCGTGATGTTAATCCAGAACTCCCCATACGATCAGAGAATCTCTGTTTCGTCCATCTGTCAATCTGCTCCTTCCGCCTCTAATAAATGATCCAAAGCGAAGATCGCGCTCGCGCCAGTCGAGGCGACTCCTGCCGTAATGCTCCATTTTTTGTCGTTACCAAAACCGAGTCATGATGTGAATGACCTGATTCCCATTCATGTCTCGCCAATCCTGAAACGCCGTTGTCGAAAAATGCCATGGAAACCCCAAGAATGCCGTGTTTGCCTGAGATAGAAGTTTCTAGTACTGTGCGGGTGTGCGAGAAGAGGCAATATTGGGCAGGAAGCGGGAGAAGATGTTGCCGGACTTCTGCTTCTTGATGGGCTGGGCTTCGATGGTGGAGGCCATGCTCATGGGCATCTGGTGCTTAGCTGAAGGCTGGATGTGCACGATTGAAGGCTCGTTGGGCTGGATGTGGACCACGGGCTCGCTGGAGTCGCAGGAGTAGGTGGAGGAGATGCTAGCAGGGGAGGTGGAGGATGAGCTCGAGTCGTATGATGAGGCGGAATGGCTGCGGGTGGGAGGCGAGAGCGAAGGTGTGCGCGATGAGGATGTTGAGGAGGCGTAGTATGAGCGCTGGTTGTAGCTGGATACGGTGGGCTCGGCGTAGCGGGAGACGTTGATGGCGGCGCGCATCTGGCGCTGGGCGAGCTCGAGCTGTTGCTGCTCGATGGCGGCGCGCTCTTCGCGGAGGCGCTTCTCGGCTTCCTGTGCTTGCCAGGCGCGGATGGGAGCGAGGAAAGGCTCGAAGTGGCAGAAGAGGTCGGCTTCGGTGACATTAAGGTCCCAGTCAAGAAGGCCAAGAAGCTGCTTCTCCATGAGGTTGACTTCGGTGATGCTGAAACCAAAGTTGTCGTAGCCGCGGACGGAGGTGTAGCGAGCCCAGTGCTTGTTCTTGGGAGATGAGTCGTTGAGGTTCTTTGCGGCCAGGATGAGAGATGCGAGGAAGATACGGTGGACAGTGCAACGCATACCCTTGGCGACAGGAGGAAGACGCTGTGCCAGTCTGTCGAGGTAGACCAACGAGGTCATAAGCGTTGGTACCTGGACGTGGGAGCGGGTGACAAGAGTGCTGATGAACAGCTCAACCGAAGGCAGAGAAGGGTCGTAGGCATCTGAGGAGTCTTGGGGAGTAGTAGGTGGTGTGGGAAGACCCTTGTGTGAGACAGATGAAGAGTCTTCGCAACGGATCACCTGAGACGCCTTGTGGGCAAGGTAAGAGACCATTTCTTGGGTAACGTCCAGGTAGATGAAGTGCTCCAGAGCGGCGGCATTCTCAGCCTGAGTGGGTGCGGGTGCGGAGAAAGACATGTTTGATGGTATCGTTGTCGGCGTTGGTTGTTGGAGGGATGTCGATGGTTGATGTCGTTAGATCGAATGCGGCCAGATAGATTGAAGAAGCCGGAAGTTGCGAGACAGATCTCTCAAGTAGATGGCGTGTTCTAGATCTTGCGATTGATCGTTGTCGACAATAGGAAGATGGTGTATTGAAGCGTCGTAGTGTGAATGTTCTGACAATGGAACTTTCACAAGCCGATGAGTTGGTGAGTTGGTGGATAGAACAACAATAGCCGGTCCGACAATACAATTAATAGTGCTTGATGTCGCTGGCTGGCAGGTGTTCACAGAACCCAGGGATAATTAGATCGAGCGTTGATCGCACCAGGCGTTGAGGATATCCAGATATCGACTCTGGAACAGAACGATGAAGGCGGCGGGGCTCGTGAGCAGCGCGTCGTTGGTGAAATTGGAGAGAGACAGATAAACGGCGACCGCACGACCAGCGAGCAGGTTGCAGGTAGTAGTGTATCTGAAGTCTAGCGCTGAGCAGCGGCGAGAGAGCGAGCGTGCGTGCACAAGCGTACGTTTAAACAGGAGGGCACACGCGAAGCGCGAGTCGGTGGACGAAATGTGGCACCAGTGGGGCGGCAAGGAGGCCTAAGGGTTGGCTGTCGAGGGGCTTGCAGGAGACGGCGTCGAGGACGTGCAGGCCGTTCGTTATATGGGGATGACGAGTAAGTGTGATGGGGATGAAGAGAAGGCGAGGATGGTGTATGTTGGAATTGCTGGCTGCTTGATGGAGAGAATGATTATTATCATCGACCAGGATGCACCACCCTCTTAATACATATGTAGTATGTGTATCTCATGATTGCCGCTGGCGCGCAAGGCAGGCGCTGTTCTGCACGCCAGCCAGCTCCTTCTGCTTCCCGTCAAAACCTTTGGCTGGGACTAGCCAGAGAATGTGAGCGAGGGCACGCGACGATTGGCTGCTGATCACGCTGGGTGCAGGCAGGGATTTGCTACTCGCCGGCAGCAGCTGTTTTACATGCTGCGTGCGTGCTCAGCCCGAGTTTCACCTGCCCTTCTGCCGCCCTATCCGCAACCTCTCAGAGCAAAGTGTGCGCCTGTCTGTCTCGCTGGCGGTGAGCAGGATAGCGGTGGCGCGTGGCGCGAGCCTTCAGCAGTCGCCATACTACTACTGTATACCCGCCCGAGGAGCCCCTACGCCTACTGCTGCTGCTACTGCTGCTACTGATGCTACTGATGCTACTGCTGCTATTTTACGCAAGCGTGTCAGGTCTGCCCGTCCCATGCGCTCTGCTGGCCAGGCCAGAATGCGCGCAAGTCGAGCCGCATGCCACAACACTCGCAGGTCTGGACAAAGGGCCACGACTTGACTGGAGTGCAGCTATACCGCGTTCTGTGCCGCCACCGCCCGGCTCAAGGGGCTGCTCGGTCACCTCGCCGGCGAACGATAGTTGGCGTTCTGTTAATCGCATTTGGCTCGACAAGATGGACGGCCGCATGTGGATCTCTGAGGTGTGTGGCACAGCGATCTGCAGAGACACGCCTCCACACCTCGTTATATTCACATGTATGTAATAATGCTGGCCGTGGCCGTGACATGGCCTCACGCCGTTGGCACGCTCGCTCGCTGCCGCGCTGTTGGTCGGGCTGGTGGCAGCAGCAGAAGAAGAATGCGACACCCCAACCTTCTACCCGGCTGTATCTGAATCATGTGCGCCACCGTAGGTTGAGCTGCCTTGGCATGTGGTGTCTGTATACAATCCCAGCGGGGCGAGTGATTTGCAAGGAAAATTCACCCAACGCATCCACATCCCGTATGCGATATGAGGCGTGAACATCACCGCTGCTTGCGCGCGCGCACAAATAAGCGTGCAGGAAAGATCTAGGAGTAGACTCGGCTTGACAAGCTCTGCGACGGCCTGTGGCGCAAGAATTCGGCTCCATACAAAAGCTACTGTAGAGAGGGACCAAGGGACGAACCCTGCCGATCTTAGCCTTTTGCTCCAATCGCTGCCTACGACTCGTCTTCCTCCTGAGAGATGTGTCACTCGTAGACGACTCCGACGTATCACGCGTCCTCGAAGCCGTTGCAGCTATCAAAACGATATCGCTGCCTGACTGTGGCACGCTTTGGAGTTTCCGATTTGTGCCGCTGATACCTTATCATCCGATCAGTACACCCTTGTATACATCAGCAGAGTTTTTTGCGCTCTCGGAAAACCGGAGGAGTGTGAATAAGCATGCAATATCGATATACTTTATGCCCTTCATATCGATATGACAAGCCTGTAGCGTGCAGGGCATGCCCACACCGGTGATCAGTGGTACTTCTTAATTCTTGCCCATGTCCTCCCGACCCTGCTCCGAACGAAGATCGCCCTCTAAACCATGTATGTACACTATTGCATCTACCGCTGAGGTAACTTCGGGTGTTGATCTATCTGGTGGTTATCACAAGCGGGCCTCACGCGCACTCCTCCACGCCAGCGTCTCTCCAGGTCTGCTTGCGAACGTCGCCGCTGAGTAGGTGCCAGCCAGTACTAGTAAGCAGTGGATACCTTATCCACCCGTCCTGGGTCACAAGCCCTCTGACCGACAAGTCTCAACGACTCGCTCCTCACGTGCATTCTAGACTTCTTACGAAACTCTATCCCACGGTGAAACGCCAGAACCATGGCTATTCATAGTCTTCCCTGTCTATTCCCAACCCTCGTGGAGCTCTGCCGTGTGTCAGACTGCGCGTAACACACGCAAATGTTGGACGACCTTGATACATGCGTGTGTATTATCTTAGCATAGCCGCCCGTCGATGGGAGGCCTCCGAGCCGCTCTGACGCTGCAAGAAGACACTTTGCCGCGCGCGTCTGCAGCGTAAGGCTGCACAAGCGCCTAATGGGCCCATGCCAAAAAGCGTCGTGGAGAAACAACTTGAATCCGTGCCTACGAACTGTATCACCGATTCGCCGTCTATACAGCAAAAGCAGCAGCAGCAGCAGCATCATCATGCAGCCGTGCATGCACCACTGCGAATCGAGCTTCAACAATACCGTTATCGCGAAATTGCATCTCGCGCTCCTTGTAACGGTTTTTTGCCACGCTATAGGAAGGCGCACGTTCTCTCTCCTCCGCGCATCCTCCGTCTTCTTTTCTTGCGTCACCATCCATGTCCTCCTCCGCAAGTGCCGTGGCGTCCCCCTACAGACAGCGGCGCCGTGTCGCAGACGGAGATTATGAAGACGGTGAAGACGTTGCAACTCTATCGCGTCCTACTGCATCACGGTCTTGTTTGGGGATAAGACACCCGCAGTATGGCAGTGCTCCACTCGTGCGCTGGACTCGATCGATCCAATGGTGTCGGGTTTTGGCATTACTGACTGGAGTATGCGCGTTACAGTGTCCATACTTTACCTTGTATAGGCGGCTTGCTGGTTCTCACGCTGTCACACGTACTCTTATAGCACTCCACATCGATGGAAATTGGCTACCGTCGAACACGAGGCTACCAGCCTTGGAATTCCTTGTCACAGGACATGATACGCCTACGGTCTTCGTACGCCGACCAGCGCGACTTCGCAGGGATAAGACACCCAACGTTTGTTTCTCTCTCGCTCGCCGCCCCAGCCTCCGCAGAGCATCCATTGCCCTGTCTTCCGACCTGGATCTAGCAGACTGATGACTAACAGACCGCTCACACACAGCGGTCGTTTCGTTCGGTCCCCAATGCCGCGAGCCACGTCTTCTTTTAGCATACTTGTCTGACATCTTTTGCCTTCAGGTTCAGGAGGAAATTGCATACGATATCCATGGTGCGACTCTGTAACATCCTGATCGCGTTTGGGGATAAGACACGTCTGAACGTCTTTTGCCAGTCGATCAGTCGCGTTGGCTTCTTTCGGACAGTACAGTGCATGCTCCAGACCTGACCGTTCGAGGCTCCGTGAGGTCTTACGTCCCTGTTCCTCTGTCTTCGAGGTTTGGTGTCAGAGCTCCGATATGGCGTTGGATGTAACCCGTTCTTGCTACTGCTACCTTCAGGTTCAGGAGGAGATTTGGATTGGCGGTGCGATGGTGTTGGAGACTCCTCCTAACTCCTTCGTCGTGGTTTGGAGTTGAGACAGCGACGCGTGCAACGAGGCCATGCGAGTTCGGCACTCGAGGGCAATGGCGGCGGTTTCCTCTCTGTGCCTTGGCTGGTGAGCGTGTTCGTGAGATCTGGCTTCAGGATGCTTGGAAATGAGCAAGACGGTGTTGCGAGCGGTCGTCTTCGTCGTAGCGGTGGGTTTGAGGGTCAGACAGGTTCGCGCGAGCTTCTTGTGGATGCTGAAGCAGCGTTAAACTGGCCATGCAGTCTGGCAGCTGCTTTTCATCGGTCACTCGCAGATGAGCATGAGCGTCGATGTTGTTGCAGTTGCATGCAGCTTCTTGCGTGTGTGAGGTTTGTGTAGATAGTAGAACGGCCGGGCAGATGTGTGAAGGACTGGTCCATCTGTATGTCTTCTGTGCCGTGTATATACATGCCTGCATGCTTGATTCTTACTCGGGGAGGACTCCTCCCTCAATTTTACTATCAAACGAGCGGTATCCGAGGTCGTTCGTGATATCCCGCATGAGCATCGATATTTCTCTCATAGGGTTCGGGTTAGGGTTTCATTCCATCACATCAATTGCACTTCCACGCAATAGAGTGGTCAATAGTCGGGATTTCTGATACTCGTGTGCATTTATGGTTGATATATGGTTCTATCTGCCCCGTTGCGTGTGGTTTATCGTACTGCTGGCTGTATCTGTGGTCGTTTACGCCTCTCTAGCATCACCGCGAAACTTACGCAGACATATGTGAACAAATGAATGAGAACATCCGAGCTCATAGTCGTCTGATCAAGCACAACATATCACTACAGTGGCCCCGTAGTCTATGAATTAACGTACTTAGCCACTCAATGCACGAGGAAGAGTGGAAGTGACTGCACATCCCCGTTGAAGTGAATGTCGTCGCTGCTTAAACGAGATACCGCGACTTTTGTCACAGCCGCGCCACTTGCCACAATTCGCGACAGCAACAGCAACGCGACAGAGTTCAACTTCCCGCGTTCCTTAAGCTGCTTAAAGTTATAGAGTTTCCAACGACACCATCCAAACCCAAGCAACAAGTCTACTTCAGACTGCGCTATCATGGCCATGGACTGGTCAGGGTACGGCAGCTACACAGCACAGCCGATGGAGGAAGTTGAAGACGATGAAGACTTCTACACCTCCGAGCAGGATCACATGAATGGTAACCATAACATGCACACAGCTGCTGGTGCTGCTTCTGCAATCGCGCAGGTGGGTCTCTCTCAATTTTGCTCTCAACTTTACTGATCTCATCACGTGTTACAGTCTTCTGCGAACTTGCCAGCAGACTTCAGCGCAATGCATTCAAACAGCGTACCAACAACACCAACGAACGAGGAGCAGAGGAAACATGAACAACAGAAACAACTCGATGCTTTGCGGAAGAGGCTGCTGGCGAAGAGAGGTGGGAGTGCGCGCCCTGACACCCCTCAAAAGACACCGGGCAACTTGAACACTCAAACGCTGCAGCATAGAATGATACAGCAGGAGAAAAAGGCAGCGGTGAACGGAGCAGACCAGCATGTCAATGATGACTTCGGCATCGAATCGTTGCTCGCCGAGGGCAAGGCCGCAGCAGAGGCAAAAACTGCCCGTGATAACCAAGCAGCAGCCGCGGCAATTGCCGCTACCACGGATCCTATCCCGTTCATTATCACCCAACAACCACCGGCTGCGACAGCGCCCTCAAACATGGAAGTGGAGGAAGTGAAGCCCGAAAGCACGCGGCAGAAGCCGGCGAAACCAACACAATCCGTCGTCTCACCGCAAAAGCCCGCTGACCCCAAACAAAGTAACGCTGTTTCTAACGCACACCCCGTGAACATGTCTGATCCTTACTACGATGACCTGAGCGTCTGGCTCGAATTTACAGGCTACCATGACGTGCAGTTCCGCAACGCCAAATTGAGCACATACAAACAACGTCTCGAACTTGAACAGGAGGCGGCTCGAATCGCACAGAAACTGGAGGCGCTGAAGCAGGCGGAGAGAGCTGACCTAGAATCACTACGTGCGACTACCGCACACCAGAACGTCCCAACTCAGATGGCACCGCCGCCACTGCCCTCCCACATGCCTACAGGTGATTACCGCAACCATGCCAACGGCCTCAAGCGTCCTCATTCTCCCGAGCCATCAACAGCCGAGAAGGCCAGCCGCAAGGCTAACGAGTCGGCCGGCGACTTCAGGATTCGTGGAGCCAACGAGGCAAGCGCGGCATCGAGCGCGACATTGTCACACGAAAACGGCACTCCGGTGCACCGCCGTGATAGCCCTCCTGAGCGTCGCAAGTCTTTCAACGAACGTCACGAAAGGGACCCTTCGCTCGAACGACGCCAGCAGTACTACGGCACCCGTGTTGCTCCACCACCCAGAGCGAATGGGCCCGGCGGACACTCTCAGTGGGCCTCCCGCGAGGGCCCTCCTCCTTTCAACGCCCGTGAGCGTGAGCGCGAGCGCGACCGTAATGGCAGATCTGACTTCAGTTCAGTCAACCGAATCACCCGCGGCAATGGCACAGCTCTTGGCCCAAGTGCCGGCCTTGACCTTAGCAAAGGCGGTCAGTCAAATTCTCGTCATTACCATTGATTCCTGATCAGGCTTTGGCCATCATTGTATTTGTACTTTCAGTGCAGCGATTGGACCTGCCAAGGCGAGGCGAAAGAAGGACAGGAAAAAGCATTTGATTCAACAAAGCATAGAGACCCAGAAACAGGCATTGGTCTCCTACTATTAGCATAGCGATACGTCATTTCTTTGTATTATCTCATTGGCTACTTCATCTCAGACCAGCGCGTGTCCGCGGGACGAACTGCAGCTCATCCTAACATTCTAACACTACAGGTGTTCGGTACTTTATGATAAAAAGCTGGAACCATGACAACGTCGTTCAAGCAATGAAGGACGGCGTCTGGGCCACACAAGAAAAGAACCAATCCCTACTCACCGAAGCATTCCACACCAGCCGCCACGTCATCTTGCTCTTCTCAGTGAACCGAAGCATGGCTTTCCAAGGCTATGTAAGTGACTACTCCATGCAACCCACTGGCGACCCTAAACATCCTAATCTCATCAGGCTCTCATGACTTCCCCACCTAACCCTTCTCTGCCGAAACCTAAATTCTGTAGCAAGCTCAACTGGATTACGTCGCCTGCTTTCTCGCTGCACTGGCTCGCTACCACTTCTGTACACTTCCGTCTTGTGGGTCATTTGAAGAATACTTGTAATCCGGATGACGAGGGTACGCCGCGTGCGGTGCTGGTTGGTAAGGATGGGCAGGAGGTCAGTCAGGAGGCGGGCATGGGTGTTGTGTGGATTCTGGATGAGGCGGATGAGACTGAGGAGAGGGTGAGGATGAGAGAGGAGAGGCAGTAGTAACAAGTGGACGACTTTGGCTGATGTGTCAGAGAGTCGTTCGAGGTGCGGCTGGCCTCATGGCTCATGGAACGAGAATAATATTCAAACATCTTGCTCTCGAGGCTCTACCCGCACATCCAAATTTCACTAAAACACTTCGTGTCAACACCTCACCCCAACTAAAGCACCGCCCACAGACATGATTCTCGCGGGACTTGCTTCAAGATGCAGGAGATAACCAACACTCTAAACACGACCCTCGCAGTAAGTCCACCGTTTCAAGATCCTCTAGATGCATCGCGGACTGACATTTTCCAGTGGGCAATGCCGGTGCGCATCGATAAGGCTGGTGCTCACCTCGAAGCTTACATTGACACACTTCCGACAATCGTCGCATTGCGTTCGCGCAGCAGATTTGGCTCCGGGCCACGCTGCCACATCAACAAGCTCCCTGTTGAGCTTGTCAAAATGATCGAGAAATTCATTGTCGAGCCAATACAGGAGGAGAAACTCATCGCCTGGTCAAGGCCGTACAGATGCTTTGAGCTGAGATGCGACATCGTCGACGACCACATTGCGCGCGAAGTACAACATAAAATGTCCCATGTGGGCCAGGATCATCAGTGCCCAGACACGATGCATTGCTAGCCCGTGCTTACAAAGATGCAAAGAGCGATGTCAAGGTAGTACATATGGCTGCGGTCTTGGTACGAAATACTAGTCCCTTGGTTCGCCAACATGGTTCAAGTGAAGTGCTCGTGAAATAGCAATGTCTGAAGCTTAAATGCTTGCTAACATAATTGCATAATCTTCAGCGTCAAGATGTGATAGTCGGACTCTACGTGTGTATGCTTGTGTAGGACGGCCGTCACTTAATTTGTTAGTCGTTGCTCTAGCCTGTATCCCCCGATTTCCTGTCAGCAACAGTGAAGTGAAGCGACAAGAAGATGAACTGTACGCTAGCTGGTGGCTGCCTGTTGACTGCCTACGGCGAAACTCACTTGATCGCCCGGTCGCAACAACAACATCATAATCATCATCATCTACCTGAAAAACTCGCATCACGCAGAAACTGCAGAACTCAACATCAAATTGAGCCACACCATCTACGACAGTTCCAGCTGAAATGCCCCAATCCACATCGACTCTCACGGTGAGTCTGCACTTCTGCACGTTGACGTCTTCTTCACTTTACTGACTGCTTATAGTGGGCCTTGCCAGTGCGTGGCGAACAACTTGGAGCCCACCTGGAGGCTTACATTGTGACACTTCCAATCATCACCACGCTACGCCTGTGTAACAGATTTGGCACAGGCAATCATTACCACGTCAATAGACTGCCCGTCGAACTTGTCAAGCTGATAGAGGAGTACATCGTCGAATCCGAGCGGGAGAAGGCACTCTCGACCTGGTCGCAGAGTCTGGTCGAAACAATGAACAAGAAATGCTGCTTGAGCGCGAAAGACGGGGGACAGATACATGAGTATGCAATTTTCTTAGTTACCGGCTCACTGACTGCAAACATTGAGTCTCGCAACAGCGGGATCGTGATCACTCCCCACATCCTCCTCCGCAACCCAAGTATTGACGTGAACATGCTCAAAGTCCCCTTTACCCACTTTCCTCGACGCCCACGCACTAGCATAAACATGGTCCAACTGCTGCTGGCTCGCGCCAAAAGTGTATGAGTATCGCTCGAGCTCAGGAATCTTAGCAACAACATCGAGGTCTTTGAGGCCAGAAACCTCAACGAACCTGCGCAAAGGCGCCACAGTAGCAAACTCGTTCAAGTCGCCTGCAACGACGACAGCGGCGTTCTGGTCCTGCTTCAAGATCTCGGCGATGAAGCTGCCGGTGACTTCGGCCTGGCGGACGCGACGATCGACGCCGCCGTTGACGGGCGGGCGGGCGTCGCCTTGCAGGGAGGTTGAGCCGCCTTTGGAAGTCCAGTGATTGTTGACGGTGAAGAAAGTACCGCTGCCGTCGACCATCTCCCAGTGTGCGACGATGGGCTTGCGCGAGTTGCTGAAGGTCACGCCGTCGTCGATGCGGCCGGGGTTGAAGCGGAGGGCAGGGCCGGGGAGGACCTCGTTTCTGTCGGTTGGGCCGCCTGGGTTGGCGTTGAGAAGGCGGACTTCGCGTGGGTTGTAGAGGTAGGGAGTTTGGATGTTGCCACCGGGAGCACCGCCGTCTTGGTTGTTGACGGGGTCGACGTTGACCCAGAGGTAGTCTACGCCGGAGATCTGGCTGATAGCTTGAGAGAGAGAGGCGAGGGTGAGGTTAGAGTTGGTCACGCCATCGTTGGTCTCTCCCGAGTTATCTTGGATTTCCTGCAGGAACATGACGGATGGCGTGTTGAGGTAGTCGACAATGTGCTCAGCAATGAGCGGGACGCGTGAGTTGTTCGGTGCGAAGTTTTCGATGTTGTATTGCCCAAATGTGAGTCCGCTGCACTTGCCATTGGAGACGATGGAAGAGGGAGGCGGGAAAGCATCGATGGAACGCTTCACTTTGGTGCCGGTCTGAGGGAATATAGCATAGAAGCCGAAGACGTATGTGACGATGCCAGTGATGTCTTCGAGCTCGTCGCCGAGCTTGGTCTCCTTGGTGTTGCTGCTTCCATCCAGGGGTGCGCCGATGATGATGGACTCTGGGTTGGAGTCGCGGTCAGTCACAGTAAGACCGCCTCGCGAGTTCTTTCCGGAAGACTTCCAGTCTCCTCGTACCCACTGGTCACCGAAGCTGTTGGCTTGACGACCTAGAGCCGTGACGCCCTTGATGGTCACAAGTTCGCCAGACAGAGACTCCCAGAAGTCCATGCCATACAAGTTTGGCTCGAGACGAGGGTTTGCCTGCGAGATCAAGGACTGGTTATTGGGAACAGCAAAGACATCGCCGTTGTCAAGGCCACTGAATTGCTCTCTGGGAGGCTGGACATCTCTCTTGCCGATAATGCCAGATGTCTTGCTGCCGAGAACAACAGGCTTGACTTCGTTGCCACTCGATACAACACGGATGTTGCTTGGGTTGATGATCTCGGTGAGATAGGCATAGTCCTTGTTGGAGCGGTACTCGGTGACGTTGCCATTTAGAGAGATAAGGTCACCGACAGTCACGTTACCAAGAGCATTGCGACCGAAGACGTAGACACTGAGATTCGTTAGTTGATTACGAGTAATATAGGATCTGTGGAATGGAATCCTACCTCTCCGAAGTACGATCGTGGGTGTCAGGCTCCGGAGAGCGGATCCAGAAGCCATTGGGGCCCTTGGCTGTGACAAGACCAGCAACATCCTGGACGCCTGGGGTTCAAGAGGTTAGTAATCTCAATAGCGGCGTATATCGAGAGCAGTCTATCTACCAGTTCCATTCAGAGGCGACAAGAACCTATCGCCGTTGATGGCTGCAATGGTGACGGCGGCTGCGCCAGAAGGGGCCAAGGCTGTGAGGAGAGTCTTCAGGAGCGTCATCGTTGCGGCCTTGTGTGCTGATTTCCATTATCAAGGTATTGGGTATTCCAAGCACTTATATACAACATCTTAGTGGCGTACTGCCAAATAGCAGTAGTCATACTGGTAAATGATAAGACCATTCACCATATCTTATTGGGCACGTGGGCTTGTGAAGCCCCGGACGATGCCCCATTTGGAAGTTGATAAGAGGTGAGCGACTTGGCAATATGCAAGGCACGACTCCATCCATTCGCCTGCGAGAATTAGCCTCGAGCTATAGCAGGCATAAGCATTCAGAAAGATGGGGACCTTGGTACCCGAGGCTACAATTGGAGGGATCCTGCATGCGGTGCACGGTTGAGAATGCCAACCCAGATCTTGTCAGGCTGTACCACCGTCAATCAACATAGCACAGCTAGGAGAGAAGTGCCAGATCCAATCTCCTGGGAACTGATGCTATGGAGCAGAGGTCGGCATGCCCGGGAAGCAGTTATCTGCAGTCTATAGTAGAAGATACTGCAAGGCGACCTCCGAGCACACAGATTAGGGCAAGAAGCTGCACGCTGCATCGATAAGACTTGATGCGTCTATACCGGCCCGGGTAATCGTGAGTGTGAATGGAGGCATATGCCGAAAATTAATATGAAAGACCTTGGCTTGCAAATGAGGTCTGAATGTTGGAAGCGAGGGGCGACGAAGCGATGGGAGGGAGCACGTGGGACTTCAAACGCACGTGCTGACCTCGTGGAAAAATCCACAGTGTACAGAATTCTTGGAAAACATCAGCCAAACAGCAGCGACTTATTTGGCAATGGTATAGGAAAACTGTGAAGATAGATATCTACTCTTTTGGCCAGTAACAGCGCGATCGAAGCACTTCCATCAATATTTGATTGGAATTGATTGATGAATCGTGCGATCGGCGTCTGCTTCCCCGCGCCCAAATCGATAAGATAAGATAATCTCTACCATGAATCATTTTTGGCCCGCGATTTGATCAGTCTCGCCTCTGGAAGAGTAACGATCTCATGACTGTACGGTAACACGAAACCACACTGCTTGATATCCCACTATGGCGCCGCACGAGTGCGAGATTTGCCACACCAACCGGGCGCAGATCCTACGACCCAAGAACCACGCCCGCATTTGCGCGCCCTGCTTCATCGCCATCTTCGAAGACGAAGTTGCTGAGACTGTCACCTCCACGAACCTCTTCCAGCCTGGCGAAAAAGTGGCTATTGGCGCGTCGGGTGGAAAAGACAGCACAGTGCTTGCTTCCGTGCTCAAGACTTTGAACGACCGCCACAAGTGGGGCTTGGATCTTGTGTTGTTGAGCATCGACGAGGGAATTACAGGATACAGGGACCACTCTTTGGAGGCGGTGAAGAGGCATGCTGTACAGTATGATTTGCCGTTGAAGATCGTCAGCTATGCTGATCTCTATGGCTGGTCCATGGATCAGGTGGTGGCGCAAGTGGGAAAGAAGGGCAACTGCACCTACTGTGGCGTGTTCAGACGACAGGCGCTGGATCGTGGAGCGGCGATGCTAGGAGTCGGACATGTTGTCACTGGACACAATGCAGACGATGTGGCAGAGACAGTGCTCATGAACCTGCTACGAGGTGATCTCCCTCGCTTGAGCAGAGCTACCAGCATTCTCACCCACACGCCGTCTGCCGCCATGCCGAAGAACGAAGAGGGCGAGGTCAAGTTCACCAACGTCAAGCGCTCGAAGCCGCTCATATATGCATACGAGAAAGAGATCGTCATGTACGCACACCACAAGAAGCTGGACTACTTCAGTACAGAGTGCATTTACTCGCCAGAGGCTTTCCGCGGGTCGGCGAGAACTTTGATCAAGAATTTGGAACGTATAAGGCCGGAGAGCATTCTGGATGTGGTTCGATCCGGTATCGACATGGCGAAGCTTGTTCCAGGTGTCAACGATGCTGCTACACAGGACGCAAGTGTTGCAACGGGAAAGGCGGCTCGTTCAGTAGCCGTCGAGCCCGAGGGCCCTGGCGGGTGTGGTACCTCAAAAGAAAGCGGCGGCGAGATGGCAGCCATGGAGAAGAAGCTCCAAGAAGACGAAGCAGCAGAGCTAAACGGCAACGAAATCGAGATCAAGATGCCGAAGAAGGTTGTCCCTGGCCAAAATGGCGAGGCTCGTATCCCTCAAGACAAGAATGAGAACGCCGACCTCGGACTTGAGAGCAACCAACAACAGACAGCCGTTACGCAGACTGTGCCCATCCGAACGAAGGACAAGAAGAAAACTGGCAAGTCAGGAAAAGATGCTCCGCCACCTAAGCAGAAGCTTGGACAGTGTGAGCGTTGCGGCTACCTGTCTTCGCAAGCTGTGTGTAAGGCTTGTGTTTTGCTTGAAGGCCTTAACAAGGCTCGTCCCAGGACTGGTATTGAAGTCGGCGGTGAATGAGTGCCCAAGGGTCGACATTAAAGTTCTTCCCCAGTGGTTGAATCTAGTAGACTAGACCCTGCGTGGCTCTTCGCGTTGGTAGAGTGGCAGCCATGCTCATATCGTCGTGAAGGTCGCACGGCACCACAATGGCTGACACCGTGCCTGTTGTTCCGATCATCGAGGGCTTTCTGGACAGCTTCACACGAAGCAAATATTCTGAATTACATCAAAGGACGTGCATCCTAGGACGAGTCCGGCAGAGGATATCAGCATGATTGAGTTGCTATCTCCGCCTTGCTCAGAGCAAAGTGAAGTAGGCCTAAAGCCTACCCTTGTCTGAGCATGCGCTGATGGTGCTCATACGCCAACACCGTAGTACATCCACACATGATCTTGCTTGAGCTCAAGTTAAGATCATCCATTCATCAGTCACGACATTATGGCAGCATCTTGGATACGGTGTAATATAGCATAATATACGTAGAATGATGAAATATACTTTTGCATACCAATAACGTTATCAGTTTTTGTGCACGTCATTTTGGCCGCCGACATCATTTTGGAGAGTCTGGTGTGATAGCGTTGTCTTGCTCGACATGGGGAGCTCAAGCTACACTCACCAGTAAAACGCAGCTGTAGCCCTGTACCCTTATCATGCTCATGGGCAACTGTGCTGCAAACGCCCGAACGAGGTAATCATATGACTCAAAACCACGTCTTGCGGTACAGTGCATCGAACAGACCATGGTAACACCCAGAAAAGAGCACCATTTAACAAGTCCATCGACAGGTGCGATGCATTTCGCGTCTCGGTGTACGATTTTAGACATACATACATATTGTATCTATGCGTCGCACGGAAGACACCGGAACGCGCCTGTACTCGCAGCATGATATGCATAAGGCAGGAGACGAACTTGGCGAAGCACGTAACCCGAGATCGGTAGACGTGTTCAGTTTCCCGTTGACCGGGCGCGAACGGAAGAGCGACCTTGGTGGTGAGCGAGGATTAGGAGGTACAGTAGTACCTTCGCGTGCATCTAGAAGCGCATCATTGCTACTTTGGCTGGTCTATGTTAGTTGTAATGGTCGAGTGTTTAAAGGTCACGTGTGCAGGACGTAGGTATCCGTGATGATGGTAGTGTACAAACGAGATCAATTTCCCCAAGCCAGTTAATAGCCGACTTGGGTACAGATATGTATATACAAGAGTCGAGGTTATCCGGCGCTGCGAAAGTCCCCAGCTGCGGTTCCCGGTGTCTTTTTCGAATGGAAGCTGAGAGGTTGTCGGTTCGTAGGGTAGTACAATGGTTCTATCCATCTATCCGTCTCCAAACTACTGGTACACGACCAACAACACCGGTACTACGCTGCTGCAGGCGCAGCACAGCACTGCTCCTTCGTCCATCCCCGGGCATCCATCTCCATCTCAATAGGTAATGGGGTGCACATTTTTACAAGAACTTGGCCATCATGGCAACCATGAGGTCGAAAAGCTGTGGTTCGGAGGTCAGCGGGATTGTGCGGGGAAAATTTTGCGGAGAACCTCCTGAATGCATCTCCTTTAGGAAGTCTCGATGGATCTGATGATGATGCATGCAGGAGGCCGGCGGATGATACGTACACCGATGGCCTCGACGAAAGCGAAACCAAGAATGGCGTAAGAGAAGAGCTGGCCACGGAGAGAGGGGTTGCGGGCGACAGCGTTGATGAGGGCAGCGAAGACGAGACCGATACCGACACCGGCACCGGCAAGACCGATGGCAGCGGAACCCATACCGATGTTCTGGGAGACCTGAACAAGGGCGTTGGCCATCTCAGAGGAGTAGGCACGCTTGGCCTGCTGGGCGATGGGGGAGGCCTTGGTGATCTGGGTGCGCTTGATGGCGTTGAAGGCGGTGTTCTTGGGGACCGCTGTTTCCAATGTATCAATACCTGTTTTCATCTCCTTTGATGGCATTGGGCCCGAAGGAGCTCCTTTTCGAGCTTTTCGGAGCTTCAGGAGAGCTTACCAGAGTAGGCGCGGGTGAACTTCTGGAGCTGAGCAGCCTGGAAGGCCGGGCGGGCGACCTTCACGGAGGACTGGGCGGCCATGGAGGCCATCTTGGGGGCGGCGACGCGGAAGGAAGACATTTTGATGGATATGGGTGGTGGTGAGATGGAGTTGAGATGGGTTGTTGATGGATTTGGGATGAAAGTGTGGTCGGATGGATGAAGGTGGTGTGGAGTACGAAGAGCTCTGTCACGGGCAAAGTTGAGAGACAGGACAGCTCGGGCGAATTTTCTTGGACTGGACCGCTTAAAGGTCGGATCGAGGGAGAGGAGGCCGGAGCGCCGCACCTGGTCTGATCTCCGTCAGTGATTGGTATGGGGGTGCTTCCGTGCCCCTATCCGCGAACGGTGACCTTGTCTGACCCACCCATTAGCGGATACCGGACAAGGCATGTTTGCGTTGGAAAGATATAACTAAATGAAGGCCCCGTCGATGAAGTACGTTCGCAAGCCATGCACGACCATCCAAATTCCAACTACGCATTCCTGGACATGACCTCGATCCCAATTGCACTCCTGGAAGAGCAAGCCAGCCCTGGGCGATGGAACGTTTGTTGAGAAAGATGACGGACGGATACGGCGATGTGGGAGTGGTCTGTGTTAGTTGCCGTCACGACCTGGTGTCCATGCGAGGGTTCCTGTCCGGCTTTGCCCGACTCTCCCTATAGCAATTGCATCGCATTCGCGATACTGCGGCTGAGTAGAGTGTTACCACACCATACAAGCAGGAATGTACTTCAGCTGCTGTGTTGCAATCAGCTATTGATGCAGATTGTCGCCTGATCAGAAAACAATGAGATGGCAATGATGGCTTTCGTCATCGGGGCGGCAAATTCAGCGACGTCTGGGCCAACGTGTTTCTTGCGTCGATGTGAGATTAGCCTCAGTCAGAGTTTGCCAGCCGCAGGGCTGCGATTGGCCGCGTTTGCCATGCGGCTCACACTAATGCACTTCCCGAACGGACGGTCCGCCGAATCTGTTGCACCAGATCACGCCCGGTTTCTGCCAGGTAAAGGAGAGGCCAAGGGTGTTGCTGCGTGCGTCTTGTTGCACGTTGCATCCAGAGTAGCCAGTCTCGCCAATGCATCAACGGGAGAGAATTTCACCACTGTGCTTCACAGCATTTCGAGCGTCCGCTCCCAGCCAGATTTGCATTCTGATCAGACCAGAGACGGCCAGAGACTCCAGTGGCGGGCGGACAGCTCGTCTATGAGGGCTCTTGACTCGATGACAGAGACAGAGACCCACCACAATGATGGGGCCGTCTCGGTAGCGTGCGACCAGTCGCAAATCGAAAGTCTGTCCGTGGCCAGGGTCCCGCTGGTATACATTTCGCGACGTGCAAAGTAAAAAGCGTCTCTGCCTCCAGTCATATAAAAGTCCCAAGGTACTTTGAGAGGAGGCTCGAGAGGTTGTGGTACTTTTCAGAGGTACGCGGTGAATTGGGAAGTGTGCGAGGAAGATGCGGGCGCGAGCTTGACATTCAAAAGAGGGGTCGAACGACAGAGAGAGCCCTCGGCCTTGGCGCAGGTACTTGTATACAGTACTTGTGCAACCGGCCAAGTATTACTGCGTACAAGTATCATGTGCAAGACAGGATCGAACGAATGGAGATTCTTCTGGACGACTTGGAATCACAGATTGATCTAGATCAGCAATTCTCGGATCACCACTGCCACGGCTGAATTTGTGGTTGATTCACCGCCCATGGATTGGACGACGAAACAACCTACCAACGATCAATGGACACCAGCGAACCAACGATGTTGTGCTGCCTAGGCTTGACACTTTGGCATCACCAGAGGATGTCAACAACGTTGCTTGCACAACGATGCATGCTCCCAGCCTCACACCAATACAATATCATCTGCCACCGTCCATCCGCCTCGTACAACTTCACCAAACATAACCGCCCGCGACTGGACGAAGCACTCGCATAGCAACCTGAAAGGCTTATATGGAGAATTCTTCGGAGGCAGCGGACGCAATACCACAGGCACATCACCGCCCAACAGGACCGCGAGCACATCACCAGGATCGATTCCTGGTGTCGCAAGACCGACAAACCCGTCTTTGAGCGTGTGGAAGAAGATGCGGCCGTATCGCGCAGTACTGGTCGAGGCGAGATAATCGGATCCGGAACTGGAAGAGCCTTGGGACATTCTGCTGTTCTCTGGATTTGGAGTAGGCGCTGGAGTAGAGTCGCTTGTCATGGCAATAACGTCGAGAATTATTGCCGAGAGACGCAACACTGGACCTGCGCTCGTTGCGACGATCTCGAAGCTGTCTCTGTGGTCGCCGCCGGCAAGATACTCGCTACGAATACTTTCCGACCATGCGCTGCGCGAAGGCGCATTCGTCAGATTGGCTGCGGTATTTGCCCAGAATGGCGCCAGGTGCCAGGCAAACGTCCAGTCTGGTACCCACGAAGGTAAAGTGTAATGCTGATGCAGTGCGCCTGCGCTGTAGAGGATGCTCATGAGCTGAAACGTCCGCACAGCCTCGGTCATGTCCTTCCAGCTCGCATAGCAGGCTTCGATGCTGTTGATGTAATCCTGCGCGATCTCGATGTATAGGCTCTCCACGGAACGAGAGTAGTCGGGGGCAGTGATGAGTAAAGTCATGCTGTCGAAAGCGTATATCTTGTCCCGGTCGTTGGTTGCGTTGCTGGCCTTTGCGAGAATCAGGAGCTGACTGATGTTGATGTGCGGCACGCCTTCCTTTTGCTGGGTCATCATCTCCGTCATGATGGCTATGCGTTGCTTCGGATTGCCCAGGAGAGCTGCTTGCTTGGAGAATCCAGTGCAAGGGTGAGTAGTACGAGCTCGGACTAACCCAACGAGGTTCTCCCAGGACATGACAGCATCGCCGCCACCGCAAGACACGCGGATGTTGGATGCGAGGCAGACCTCACTAATCACCCAGACTCGAGTAAACCACGGTCGTTCTAGCAATTTCTGTACAGCATCTTGGAGCTGTCTCGTTGGTAGGATGCGGTTGAGAGTTGATCGGTTACTTTCAGAGTCGTTTCGCTTCATCTTTCGTGCATACTCGCAGAGATTGTCACTGCGGTCGAATTCTCCAAGCCAGACCTATATAAAGCGTCAGTAGCGGCACTGTCAACATACACGGACAATGGAGCATACGATGACTGTTCTAGCTCGACTGTAGATATGTTTCATAATAGATACCTGATGCCCCCTCTCCAAGAAATCCTCCTGATTGATGCAAATTTGATCAATCCAGATTAACGACTTTGTTTTTCGCTTGCGAACACTGCGCAACGCAGAGAGTAAATTGCTCGTCACTTCGAATCTGCGTCCGTCGACAAGGATAGCTGCATCCTGCACGGTAGTCTGCCAGCAATACGACAAGCACTTGTACTCCCTCCTTGGCGCCTTGGTCGTCTCCCAGATCAGTTCGATTTCAATCAGCTGCGATCCCACACCGGGTTTAAGGACCGCCAGGCGGAAGAGATCACTGTCTGCGATGGTTTCGTACTCGAAAGGGCGCACGTAGTCGAGATCCGCTTCGTTCTGGCGCTGTCGCCGCCTGCGACGCGAGCTCGAGGGCTCGGGGGAGGCGGAGAACGGTCTGCGGTCGTCTATCAGATCGTGGTCTTCGTAGCCCGAGGAGCTGAGGGTAAGCGAACAGAAACCCCATTCCATGCGCGGATCCGTGGCGTCTGGGTCTTCGTAGTCTAGTGAGTCGCGCAGGCGCGGTGATATGGTGACCATGATGGCGGGTTTGTGGTTTGTGGTAGCATAGGGATGACAGGGTTAGGTTTGTTGTATGGCAGTTCTACTTCTGGCTTTTTATTTGAGTACCCAGACTGATGATAATACACACATACAGTATGTAGGCCAAGGATATATGGATATAGGGTTAATTTGTGAAAAGTAGCTGATTTGCACGTGGCCTAGCACTCCACAGCAGCGCTGGTTGGGCGTTGTCAGACTCATACTTTTGTGCGACCCAGCCAAATAGCTTCAGTCACATTGTCCATCGAACCTCATGCAAGCAACAGTCTACAATGCATTTCGGGTGCGGCTTTCCTTTCAAGGGGCACAAATGAGACGCAGAATACTCGCCATGGACTGTGTCTCGGTGCATCGAGACCCAAAAGACTGATGAGACCAAGGAATAGACCGGTTAACAGCTGTCTTCATGTTTTGAGCCGAGGCGCGAACTGCTCGAGGCGTCCAGCTCTCCCGTAGATTTCACATAGAGATGCACAATACAGCTGTGCTGACTGGGCGCCTGTGAACGGAGCCTGGCGATACCACTCTCAAGAGACAAGCTGGCGGCCAAGTGTACTGAACATCAATATCTTTTAAGCGATGAGTCGACCAGTGTCGCACGCCTCTTTGGCTTTCGATATGCGAGCACTCTGACGAGAACTCTATGGTTGCCGCCAAATTGACACACCGAAAGCTTATTCCCGCTCCTCCACATGCGCGCGGACAATTGTTGTAGCGGTGTCTGCTTTGGATATTCGCCACTCCAGAGCGACCTTGGTGATCAGGCATGACGATTATCCAGCGCATTCGACAATCGAACTGTGCCGTCGGTTGTCTTGTTCAGGTTCGGAGGGAGAATTGCCGCCATTTCATACTGTACCCCGCCCTCGCTGGTGAATGCATGACGTGATCAAGTAAACAGAAGTGTTTGGACATTGGCTCTCGCCTCTTGTTAGTGCTTGTATTCGATGCACTCTCGAGGCACGGTATACAATTCCAGTATCGTTAGATCCAGAAGAAGCAACTGACGTCTCCTCATCGAACCACAAAGAATACTTCCTGTGCGCCTTCTTGCTGCAGGTCCAAGCGAACAGATACGGAAGGTGCTCGGCATTAGCGGCGATAGCAATGAGGGCCATTTCCAACCATTCGACTATTTCTCGAGCTCTGCCCACTTCCTGTGTTTTCTCTTCCTCCAAGAATACTTTACCCGCCCTTGCTGCCCTCCCAAAGTACCACCACAACCACACCCTCCGAACTTCCTTCCACAACACCGCCGCCATGTCTACTCCCGCCGTCAGAAGCGTCTTCGACCCCAAGGACATGCAGTTCCGCCACCTTGGCCCCAGCGGTCTCAAGGTCTCCGTCCTCTCCCTCGGTGGCTGGCTCACCTACGGCGGCACCCAGAACGGCAACATTGTCAAGGAGTGCATGCAGGCCGCTTGGGACCACGGCATCAACTTCTTCGACACTGCCGAGGTCTACGCCAACGGTCAGTGCGAGGTTGAGATGGGCAATGCCCTCAAGGAGCTCAACTGGCCTCGTGATGAGTACGTCCTGAGCACCAAGGTCTTCTTCGGCACTGGCCGCAAGGAGCCCAACACCCGCGGCCTCAGCAGGAAGCACGTTGTCGAGGGTCTCAAGAGCTCGTTGGAGAGGCTGCAGCAGCCGTACGTGGACATTGTGCTTGCACACAGGCCTGATGTCGGCACTCCCATGAAGGAGATTGTCGAGGGCTTCACTCAGGTCATCCGCAACCTGAACCTTGCATACTACTGGGGTACTTCCGAGTGGTCGGCTGTTCAGATCATGGAGGCCACCCAGATCGCCGAGAAGTGAGTACTATTGCATTTGTTTACTCGACTGGTCCACTAACGTACGTAGGTACAACCTCATTGCTCCTATCGCGGAGCAGCCTCAGTACAACGCCTTCCATCGTGAGCGCTTCGAGGTTGAGTACGCCCCTCTTTACGACCAGTACCAGTACGGCACCACCATCTGGTCTCCTCTTGCCTCTGGTCTTCTCACTGGCAAGTACAACGACGGCATCCCCGAGGACAGCCGTTTCGCCACCAACAAGAGCTTCTTCGAGGGCTCCGTCAAGGCTCTCCAGACCGACGAGGGCAAGGCCAAGATTGAGAAGGTCAGGGGTCTTACCAAGATCGCCGAGGAGCTCGGTGGCACTGTCGCACAGCTTTCTCTTGCCTGGTACGTAAATCCGACGCTCGATTGTTATCTCGGTCACATACTGACATTCTTAACAGGTGCGTGATGAACCCCAATGTCAGCACCGTCATCCTTGGTGCCACCAAGGTTGCCCAGATCGAGGACAACTGCAAGGCCATGAAGCTGCTCCCCAAGATTACTCCCGAGATCATGCAGAAGATCGAGGACGTCTTGGCCAACAAGCCTACTCCTCCGGCTTCCTACGGCCGCCAGAGGTAAGCGCTTCAAGTCATTTGCATTGTGAATGCGCAGAGCTGGAGAGGATGATTGTACGAGACTAGAGGCTTTTTCTGCATGTTTCTGTTACGAAAAGCATTATACACGAGCTTATGACTGGCGTACTTAGAACACTATTCAAACCGAGTCGCAAGAACAAGTTGTGAGCCGATAAAGATTTACCGATTGTTTTGTGATTGACCCCAGCCTTTGACCCCAGCCGCCACACCTTGTTGAGATACCCTCCTGTGAATAGCTCATCTATGCATTGGATCTGGAAGCAGAGCTTTGTTGCAGCAATATAAGACGTTGGAATAGGATATTGGTACATACGACCATAGGTCAGTGAAAACTGGGCATCCCGTCCGCTCTGCCATACATAAGCACTGAACCGGGCGACTAGTACTAGAGTGGGTGACCATCTGGGAATCCCGCCTGTTGTATGTTTTTGCTTTTGCTCTGCGTATCTTTTCGCAATACGCAGCCTTGTATGATTATAAGATGCATTGCGAGAGTTCATTACGTTTGGACTAAGCTATGCGACTGAACCCATGACCTGTTCCATCCAGGGGTAGACGCTGCCATTGGCAGGAGGGTATCCCATGTGCAACAAACCAGTAAAGAACCTGCCCTCCTTAGGCGTGCCATACTCCATCATGAGCATACTGTCCTCGATCGGCATCAAGCCATCATGCGTACCATTTACAAGCAGTAACCTACAGCTCGGCTTCTCCACAACGCCTAGCTCAACGAGTGAGAAGTCCTTCTGCGCGTTGTCCAAGAAGTCGTCTTCGGTCGCGTAACCGAACTTCTCGCGCAGCGCGGGAAGAGCAGTCCATGGGTATTCGTGATCTTTGGCCTTCTCCAACCACTCGCGCGAGAAGAAGTGATGCGTGCCGGCTCCTTGTCCGACAGAGCCTATGAGGCGGCCGGCATGGGTGTGAGCAGCACGAATGGCATTGTGGCCGCCGGCTGAGAGACCCCAGGCGAGCACTTTGCGCATGTCGAAGTGGCCTTCCTTCTCCATCCAGTCGAGGATGCTCGTCCATAGTCTGTCCGGAGAAGTGGCGTCGCGGCGGTCCGCTGGGCAATCTGCCGTGCCGGGAATATCGACAATGATCGATGCCCAGCCGCGTTTGAGGAACTCATGACTGCGGACGGTGTTGTCTGGTCTGTGGCCGTCTAGACCGCACATGAGGATGACGGCAGGGGCCGGGTTGTCCTTGCTGCTGCCCTTGGGTACACGGACATACAGTGGGATCTCTTTGCCCTCATCGTTGTCCTGACCAGCTGTGTGCGGGA
This sequence comes from Cladosporium cucumerinum, assembly GCA_023634325.1. Taxonomy (NCBI): domain Eukaryota; kingdom Fungi; phylum Ascomycota; class Dothideomycetes; order Cladosporiales; family Cladosporiaceae; genus Cladosporium; species Cladosporium cucumerinum. The sequence continues at coordinate 1,007,431 of JALDQA010000010.1, read as the reverse complement.
TGGTAACGTCCGAGATAGGCACCTCAAAGAGCGCTGCAGCCTTCATGTAAGCCTTCTTTTGAGCGGCGTAAGCCTCCCGTTTCAAGTCCGAGTTGATGTACGGGAACCTGGCAATACGGTACACCGCACAGGCGCGCAAGTACAGTTCAACCGCTTTCTCCTTATCCGTCGAAGCCATGATGTCTGCTCTCTTGACGAGATCTTCGCATGTCGGCAAGAATTCGGCGGTGTACTCGACGCTGTAGCCATCGTGGATGCCCTTCTGCATTAAGGTCTCGAAGATGGGGGCGAAGTCTTCGTATTTGCCATCGTGGAAAGGGTAGAGCGAGCGCTCGCAGGGGAACTTCCACTTCTTCAGCCAGAGGTTGTCAATGCTGCCGAGGTGAGGATAGACTTGGTCGAACTTGTCGCCTAGGATCCAGCGGCTGCCGGTGCGTGGGTCGGTCATTGTGGTTGATGGGAGTTGTTTTTGCGGATAGAGGGAACGGGAACGGAGGGGAGGGTGTAGCAAGTAGGTATGTAAGAGATGTAACAATAAGAGGGGCAGCCCCTACGTGACGATGTATGTTCGGACAATCGCTATTCGGACATTTCGCTCTTACCATCGACCGGCATATCAGCTCTCGGCCGCAGCTCACGTTCGTGCTACTTCCGTAGCCAGTACATTGAAGGGTATGACTTAGCTATGGCAGATTGCATGATAAGATTAGACGGCTTGCCTATCAAGCGCGTCGAGCTGTCCTCGAACTATTATGCTTGGAATTGTATGTTTGTTTGTTTGTGGAAAGTGTAGTTAGAAAGTACCGTGGTTGATGACGGAGACGCAAAGTGGGCCTTTGTTGATCATCCGGTGCCAATTCTCCGACCGACCGCGTGGCGCATCGTGGGGCCGTTGCGATCGACGATGCGACATCGTGTACTGTCAACAACACGCTCCTGGTACTCCATCACTATAGGACACCGACGAGTTGTTGACTCAAAGGCCTTTTGAGGTAAGAAACCAGACATGATTCAATCCTGGAAAGCATCCTCGTAAGGCCAAGATAGCTTGCATTCTCACTATACATATGTATATCTATATTGCTATCCAATCCATTGAAGCTCATTTGGCAAACACTCGTATATGTGCCCATATTAGAAAAGACCAGCCAGTCTCCAGTCTCTACAGCCTGATCGGATTTCGCATTCGTAGCGATACGATCTGACGAATCGCAAGTCGGACCCCAGGGCGAATATTCATACGGACCCAAGGTGCTTTGGTGTTTCACATCCTTTCGCCGTACAATGTAGCAAGGCTGAAACTGTTGATGCTCAAAGAATGAGTTGATAAAGTCTCCGAATATACCATCTTTGAGTTAGAGGCGAGGGGTTGTGCACTTCATCTCGCCACGCTTCCCAATGACTTGACACGCCAGCGTGAAGGCCGTGCAGGTGAGGAAGCGTCCTCGTTCAGCGATGGCTTGTAAGTTTGGAAATGCTCTCTACGCTCTGATGATTTCCTGACGCAGATGATATGCGGCTTGGGTAACGTTAAGTTTTTCCGAGGTAAATCCACCTCCGATATCGAGGATACACAGATTGATATCGGCTTTTTTTTTCAAATGACTTCATTGATTGCGACTCTAAAACAGTCCAAGTCCTTTGTCGCAATGCCTGAACGACTTTAGGTTACGCAATCAAGTATGAGATAGACCAAGTCACTCACCAACATGGAAGCTGATACCAGCAACATCCATTCCCAAGCCGACAGCTCGTTGCGGCAAGCGTAAAGACGATGGAGCCTCGGCACCAAACTTATCGCTAAGTTGTGTGACTGCTGAGGGACTTTTGACAGCAATCATTAGAAGAAGACTCGCTTCTGGATAGACTTCCTTGACTTTCTGTAACTCTTCATCGTTATCGAAGACGAGATGTTTGACACCCACCTTCCGCGCGTATCTAAGCGAAGTGGGCGTCTTGATGGGGTTCGAGTAGATGATCCATTTTACAATGTCTGATTGTTAACAATACGCTAACGGTCTGCTCTCGCAACAGTCAGCAGGAGGCATTTCGATTTGCTCTCGCCGAGTCGGCGGATTTAGAGTGTCAAAGCCCCGAACACGAATCGAACTCAATCTGGGTTCGCGTTGTACTCAATTACACCGAAGCTTGTTACAACATCAACGACCTCTTCGGCGAAGACTTTGGTAGTGGCAATGATGGCCAGTCAACCTGTCTGTGGGACGACGACAGCTGCAACCGCGAGTGGGAGGCAAGACAGCCCGACAACTGGGATCCAGCAGCGAACTACTCGTACATCTCCTGGATGGTGACAACGAACCCAGGGGAATGGTCCGGCTTCCCTGATTATGACCCTACCGATGTCACACTACGAGTGTTTGGAGACGGGGATTGCCAGGAGACATCTCAGAACCCTATCTATCAGTGGGGCAACTGCGAAGAACCTGCCAATGATTGTGTACAGCTGCCGTATAGTGTACAGAGCTTCCAGGTCCTGAAGACTCCGGAGCAACACAGGAGCGACGGGTGTTTGGTAGCTGCAGAGCGTGGCTCGGCGGGTCGAGAAGGCTATGTTCAGTTCATGTGGGTTTTTGCTTTCGTAATTGGCGCTGTTGTACTCAATCAATGGTTGAGTTGGATATGAGGGTATATGGATTGAGGAAGTGGATGTAATAAATCTGCGATAATGCATGCTAAAGATAGGTAACCTTGAATATCAAGATAACGATGATATGTTAACAGTGTCGGGTGCTGTAGGGCTTCCTCGCCAAGTGCTTGAATTGAGCCTTGCAGTGATTGATGAGGCAGAGCCCCCCCCGCTTCTCCAGCCTTCGGTCTCCACGCCCTGACCGGTCGTCGCCGAATGGTCTTGGGTCCTGCATCTTGCATTACACAAACACCGATCCACCTTCCTATCAGACCACTTGATTCACTCTCCTACTGGCTGGAGAACCCAACACGCCGCCTCCCGCTTCCAATCGCTAGCGGAGTGTCTTGGTCTGCAATAATTACTGTACATCGGCCACTGCGCCTCAGACACCGAGCTCACCACATTCGCTCGCGCACGCTGCGAGAAGACATACACCGAGCATGGCAGACCCAGATCCCACCCAGGCAAAGGTCGTGATAGATGAGAAGGAGCAGGAAGATGTCAAGCATGAGTCGCCAAGTGTAGAAGCAGCCTTTGCCGCGCCAGACTCAGCAGGACCAACACCTACAAGCGCAACCACACACTTCTCGCCGCCGACCTCGCCGCCTGACTCGCCGCCCGATGCTCGCAAACATTCCAGTATCGAGGAGTACTACTCGTCGCGACCCAAACATGACAAACTCGGAAACCCGATCCCGGAGAGGAGGAGGCCTCAAGGAGCTATGTCGTCGGTGTATGGAACAGCGAAGGTCAGATTGCCCGGAGATTTAGGCGCCAACGATCCAAGAAGGCCGCGATCACCCGCGCCAAACTCTCTACCTGGCGATCTGGGACCCAATGATCCTAGGAGACCATCAAGCCGCAACGTTAGCCCAGCACCTTCCGGTCACAGCAGGCAAGGAAGCGATCCTTTGGACTCACCAGGAGGACGACGAATCTTGAAAGACCCGAAGCCGCCGCCCGCGCCAGAGAGTGAGCCCGCAGACAGCGACCAAGATGGAGATGCGGACAACGACACGGACAACGAAAGCGAGCGCGGCAGACAGAAGAAGAGGCCCGAGCCTGGTCGCACAACAGCAGGCAAATCGGTAAACGTCAGAGGTGACAGTGCAGACTCGGAGGTAGTCTTCCCACAATTTCAAGGAGAGCGAAAGCCAGATCCTACCAAGGGCGAGAGCGCAATCTCTTTCAAACTCACAACACCTGCCGAGAAGGCGAAAATGAAGAAGAGAGTACACCCCATGAGCGCTTTCGATTCTGCACCGTCTGGATTATCCACACCCGTAGGCTCAGATGACGAGTCACACTCGGAAATGCTCGCTGCACAGAAGCTCAGTCTTACGATGTCAGCGGTACACAGCACACCTTCGGCACACCGCGTCATCCGACAGATCATCAGAGGCGACTATGCACATTTCCAGCGTGAGGCCGAGGAAGGTCGCAAACGTCAAAGAATGTACCTTGTTGCGACTGACATCTCTCCCGAGGCTGAATACGCCTTGGAATGGACCATTGGTACAGTTCTTCGCGATGGCGACACCCTCTTCGCAGTCTATGCGGCCGACGAAGAAGCAGCCAGCGAGGGTGGCGTAGAGATCGGACACGGTGCGGAGAATGTTAAGGACACCGCCAGAATCATTCGAGATCTGCCTGCAACTACCAATGCAGTGCCTCAAGCAACTAGGCCATCTCCTCTCGCACAAAGTGCGACCCCGGGCGGAGGTGTTAGCAGAACGCATAGCTCAGCAGAAGCAGAACGTCGCCACGCGGTAGAAGACATCACACAAAGATGCGTCCGTCTTCTGCGCAAAACACGGCTGCAAGTCCGGGTTGTCGTAGAAGTCTTCCACTGCAAATCGCCACGCCACATGATCACCGAGCTGATTGACTTCTTGTCGCCGACTCTGGTCATTATCGGCTCACGTGGACGAAGTGCAGTCAAAGGTGTGTTGCTGGGCAGCTTTTCCAACTACCTAGTCACCAAGAGCTCGGTGCCAGTAATGGTTGCGCGAAAGAAATTGAGAAAGCATAGCAAGACAGTTAGAAATCGCGACGGCACTACGGTGCCGTACAGCGGCATCACAGGGCGAGCAGGTCGTCTGAGTAACGTGATCGAAGCGCCAAAGGGTAACGGCTTGAGGGTTCAAGGATGGGACAAGGTAGGCATTGACTAGAAATTGCATGCCCATTGGGAAGCTGGGTAAACAATAATTGTACAATAAAGATGGACCCAGATCCCTGCCGCACATTTTCCTGAGATCGTCGTGGTTCGCCGCTCGCAGAGACTCACACTTCAATGTTCCTTCAACTGTTGTCGGTCAAAAGCTCCTCCAACAAGAGCAACCTGTGAGACGTGGGGCAGCTCAAACTCGTCAGATACCTCCCTTTCTGACGAACCCCGCTGCGACGTCAGCTCAGTGCCAATGTGATGTGAAAGTGAAAGCCCGCCACATGCTGCGTCAGCATCCTGCATTCATTTGCGATTGATCCACGTTTACCTCTCGCGATACCGCACAAAGTCCAAGCCGTACTTTACCTTAACCCATGAGACTTCTCATCAACACCCGCACACCAATCCATCATCTACAAACCCTGTCTCGCTTCATAACAACAATATCGGCAGGACGAGAAGTGGTCTTCGCCATTGTCGTCGGTTCAAGACAAGGCGGCACCCCATTGGCCATCGTTCTTGCCAACGCCGGCCGCTCGACTGTCCTCATACATCTCGGTGGCACTTGTGTGTGGATGTAGGATGTGCTCCCACGAAAACTATGATCGCGAGCGGGTGTGTCGCTCACCTTGCTGGGCGTGCAAGTGAGTATGGTATCTCCCAGCGAGCTGTTGGGGAAGGAATTGTGCCAGTCGCTCAAATGCAGCGGGTCAGAGAGCGGACGCGTGAGATTGTGCAGAGGTGGAGGAGCGGAAGTGAGAAGCGTGTCGCTGGTGTGAACGGGTTGCAAGTCATCAGAGGTGAGGCTAGGTTTGTGGGCGAGAAGGAGATCAGGATTCCATCTCCAGGTAATGAGTCTGCCTTCAGAGGAATCGAAGCTGATGAGATCTTCATCAATGCCGGCGAGAGGCTAGCTGTGAGTGAACTAGGGGGACTGGAAAATGTGGATTCCAGTCGGGTCTTGGATTTGACATCCATTATGGAGCTGGATGTTGTACCGGAGCGACTTCTCGTTTTGCGCGGCGGCTATATTGGAATGAAATTCGGCCAGCTCTTCGCCAGGCTGGAGAGCAAGGTCACGATAGTGCAGCGAGGAAAGCAGTTCCTGCCGCGAGAAGATGCAGGAATTGCGCAAGCAGTGCACCAGATTTGCAAAGAAGATGGGATCGAGGTCCTTCTCAATGCCACTGCTTCTAAGGTTTCTCCAACTGGTGCCGACAACAAAGATACATTGCTCGAATATCGCACTTCCGACGGTGTCCTACACGAGACATATGGCTCTCATCTGCTCATTGCGGCCGGCAGGATTCCAATTACCGACTCTCTCAACCTCTTTGCCGCCGGCATCAAACCACCTCACGCGGCCAAACCATCGTTTCACCTAGCCTGCAGACCAACGTGCCTGGCGTTTATGCCTTGGGCGATTGTCACTGTGGCCCGGTTTTCACTCACGTCTCATACGACGACTTCCGCATCATTCGGAACAATCTCTTCGGCAAGAACACTCAACCTACCTCCAAGGGACAGCGAGTCGGCCAAGTACCATACGTTGTGTACACAGATCCACAACTCGGCCAGGTTGGTCTGCACGAAGCCGAGGCTCGCAAGAGGTTCCGAGATAAGCAGATCAAAGTTGCTTCGATGCTTATGGGCTATGTCGCAAGGGCGGTAGAGACGGCGGAGACTTGTGGCTTGATGAAAGCTGTTGTCGAAGGAGAGAGTGGTGCCATACTCGGCTTCACTTGCTTGGGCATCGAGGGCGGTGAGATCATGAGTCTGGTGCAGGTGGCGATGATGGGTAGCCTGCCGTACTGGAAGTTGAGGGATGCGGTGTTTGCGCATCGGACGCTGGCGGAGAGCTTGAACAACCTTTGGGGGTATATGGTGTAGTCAGAGTGATCTCAGCTTGGGTGACTTGACAAGGGAGTACAGTATAGGGCGGTTCGACCTGCGATTCATGCGAGATGATTGCTATCAGAATTCCTTGAGGAAGAGCATCGGTATTTCCTCATCAAAACTGACCCACACAGCCTTATCACACGTCTCATGGCTCATCACAGGATGCATAAACAAAATCACTAGAGAGCGAGTCGCTTTCGACCTCACGGAGATTCACTTGGCTGTCTTGCGATGCCAACTGAGTGTCAGATGTAGTGTTTGCGGCTGAGCTTGAAGCCGAAGCAGTGTGGTATTGCAGCACTGTAGTGACATCCCGGGTCGATGGATTGCTGTCCCAGGTCTTGCGTACTTAGCATTCCAATCATCACTACAGCATCAGAGCATCTTTGAAAGACCTTGGCCACGTTCGAGTGCCTTTTCTAGCCTTCTTCGTGAGTCCGCTGATCGCTTCACACTGTGAGCCCCCAAAACAACGGCAGTGGCCCTCAGGGTATTTAGCATCAACGAGAATGGTGTGATCAGTAACCCAAGCACATTCGTGGGCTATACTCTCTTGCCAACGCAAAAAGCGGTATGTTGTCAAGCACAAGACTCTAAGAGGGACGGCGAGCAAGACATTACCAGCTGGTGACGTGCTCACGCTCGGGCAGACTCGCGAGCCAGAAAAGGCAGGAAGAATGAGGTCATGGAAAAAGAGTCTGCCATCAATAGCACGAAAAACATCTCTACTGTAAATGTTTTCCAGAACGTTCCCTTGGACTCGAGTTCAACGAACCGCAGCTCCAACGGGATACGACCAACAAAGAAATCGACGATACCCCAAGCCAGTTGCTATGTTGCTGGTACAGCAGACCTTTTGTATTCAAAAAGGGATTGGTTGAGGTACATGTATACAGATGCCTATACCCTGGGTTGCCACCTGCAGCATCCTACATGTAGGCACGCTTTGTACTCAAGCTTTCAATGTTCTGTACCTTCCCAGCTCTTCAACGCCCTTGCCGCGAATGTAGCTGCTTTGAAAGCCCCGTAGTGTGCTATAGGCGTGTGAGTTACCCTATACACTGGGGGTTGCAGTGACCTTTGTCTCCCAAGCTATTTCAAGAATGTGAGATTTGGTATCGCTGCGCTCGATGTGGTGACGTCGTGGGCGTCGTGTATTGCTCATCATACAGCCGGCGGCTGTTGAGGCGCTACTCCGCAATGTGTATTTGTCGCAAGCGCCGCCTCAAACACCGTAGGTCCGCCGTACGTGGGCACTCCAACCGCCCTCCCTCCGAACCTCAAATACAACGGTTCCGTCATGCGCCATGCGTCAGAAGGGGAAACAAAGACTGGCCCCCCCTTGGCCCGGGGTCTCTGACGGTGGCTACGTCAGATCAAACCCAACATGACTCCTCCCTGTATCCTCTCGAGATCCTTCGCAACTTGCAAAGGATCCCTTAGCACCTTGGCTACACGTACTTGTGCCAATGAACTCGCATAGGCACTGCCGTTGTGAGGGTTCACGTTGAAGCTAGTCTGGTCAGACATGAAAGCCTGTCACACGTGTACTGTACCACTTCGGGGCAGCACGGCGTGCACGGCCATCGTTAACGCCTAGAGTAGCGTGAGCAGAGCAGGGTGATTGGACTTGCAGCCTGCTCTACTGAATACTGCGCTATCGCTCTGTCACCCTGTAGGCACAGAAGCAGAGTGTAGGACGAACGAGTCTCCATAGCACATAGGAGTTAGGATATCCAGGTCTCCGTGTATCGTAGGAGCCCTGCTGTCCACTACTAGGTTATTCTCCCTTCGAAGCAGCCGGCATACCTCCTACCTCTAAGGTGCCTGAACGATCTTGATCTTGAAGGAGACAGCAAAGAGTATTAGCGTGGCTTTCGTTTGCGGAACTCTAGTTAATCCCCGATCGAAGTGGGACCATCACTCTCCACATTTAGCACTACTGTACCTGCATGGTCTTGGTCCACGGCTAATGGCTAAGACGCCGATCTATGCAGGCGTGTGGCACAGCCTAAGCCAACATCATCCAAGGCCCCAAGATCGCGTCGATGAAGCTACGGAACTGTATCTGGAAATCCGGTAATGGCCTGGAAGGCTTGCACTTTCGGGTTGCGTAAGGGAAGCCAAGTGCAGACCTTCTGTACGGACCGCGAGTGTACTCATTACACTGCAAAAATATCGAAAGTATGACTCGCGCAACCAACACACTTCGCTTGACATTGAGGTACATCAAATGGGTCCATATGCATCCTACGCTATCTCGCTATCCAACACACAACCCAATCCTGTAGGCCAACCCAAGACTCTTGGCCATGCTATTGGCTTGCTAGCCATTCCTTCGCAAGTCCTGCGCCTTGCTCGATGAAGAAGGTTGCAGTCCAACATTGTAGACTAGACGCCGCATTGAATTATTGTACATCACTGAAACCGTCGATTTGCGAGGCGAGACGGCTATCGGTTAACCTCATGATCACAGGTTTGCAGAAGTCAGAGACTGAGCAAGATACATGATTCGTCTTATATTTTGACGCTACTCAGAAGTTTGAGTATAAGACAAAAGAGGAATACATAGTAGGTGGTCTCCGTCTCGAGAGAACATCCCTTTCCCTCCTTGATCTTTGACATATCAATCATCGATTACTTTAATACACCTCAAGCTATACCTCACACCAGCGTCGAATCACCACCTGCCGAATCAGTATCATCGAATCAACTATCAACAACATGCTCCCCATTACATCGATTGTAGCATTCATTGCTATGCTTGGCGTCTCGGAGGCCAACAACCACTACGAAAACATGGTGTCTTCGGACTTTAGCCTTGCGCACATTGGCAACTCGTATCAATGCCAGGACGGTAAAGTGCCACGGGAAGTTACACGCCACACTTACATCAACGTCACTTGCTACGACAACGCAGAACAATGGCTTGGCGATCAGTTCCACGATTGTGACATTCCGCAAACGACAGCCGAACATTATTACGAGGACGTCTATGCATACGACTCTTGTTGCCAGATGAGAGGCGACAGATACATCAACGGCGGCGTGGTAACTGTTCCGCCTTGCAGCCCCATCACACCCCACTAAGATGATGCGCCCTTATGAGTTGGGAAGAGACACCAACACAACGCATCTTACCGAGGCTCTTTGGGGTGGCCGGGTAGTGGATCGCGCAATCTCGCAAGTTTGTTGACGCTTCGGGAATGGGTGAGACCTGAGAAGGGAAAAGATCATGAGCACAAGTGTGTGCAGTACATACATGTTCACTCGAACAGCCGATTTCAACTTCAGCGTTGTAGCTGTAGATACATTCATTATGCATTCATCGACTGAGCTGCTTATACATTGCTACCACGGTCTGCGGGGAGCATAACGCAAATGATGTTCAGAGTCAACTAGCACCACTTGTCTTGTCTTCTAATCATGTCGCAGCTGCAACAGACATGAACCGAAGCCGTCTGTGAAATCGCGGCTCAGCCGGGCGAGTTTGAAGTACTCGACACAGGTAAGAAACAAGCCGGAGATGGCAAGGGCGGCTCCTTCGGCCATGTTTGCGATGCCCAGTGTGGTGAAATGGCTTGCAAGCTCAGTGACCCTCACGGTGTTTATTGTAGTCAACACGACCGTTGTCCGTCGGAAGATGAGGGATCTTCGCCAGCCGTTCCGTCTCTAGCTCATCATATCCGATATTGTCACCAGCGTGAGATACGGTGTTGCCGCCGACCATATTGCGGCTCTGTCTTGTAGTTCTTGGCCAAGTGCATTCGGGCGTGGTCTAGTGGTCCACCGCTCTCACTCCCTCGTAAACATCTTTCTCGTCTGCATTGTCGTAATAGTCGCGTTGAGAGGAGCGGTTCACGTGGGGCTGGCTTTAATCCCCGTACGGTTGGTTGGGGTATTGCCCAACAGGATTGTTGCGGTATGTGTACGCGGGTCCTGCGGTGTAGCTTTGAGGGTGCTGAGTTTGAGGGAAAAGGGTCTGATCATTCCGGGTGGTCTGCGGGTTATTTGACTGCTGTCCGGGCCTCGCGCCTCTTCTTAAAGGCGCTGTTGCCAAACAGTCATGACCAGATGCTACAATGTGTCTGAGCTCGACGAAGTTGCTTCCCAGGTTATGTTGGTAGAAACGCAAGGTGGAACTAGAAGTGTCAGCCTTTGTATCACAGTCTAGGCAGTACTGGCAGCTGTTGCAGTTGGGTGGGAGCTCGGGCGGGTGACTCAACGGCTGAGGTGCGTTCATGGTTTGATTTTTTGAGAGAATGCTGGAGGAACAACTTTAGTGGTGACTGCGAGGTGGGAAGGAGAGCAATGTATCAAAGAGCAATCTTGGTAGCGCGAGGCGGAAACCCCGAAAAGCAGGGCGGAAGGCCGGTGAGGCATCAAGATGGCAAGGCAGCATGGTGCACCCGCCCTATGAGGCTGTGAAAGAAGGCAGCATGGTCATGAGCTGTGGACTGCGCATCGAGTACCGTATTCGCAGGCGAAGCGCTGCGTCGCTTGTGGCTTGCTGTTTGCAGCCTGCCGTTTCGGCCGAACCGTCATGAAGCTGAGCGGTCGCAGAATCGACAATTCACCTTGCACAAGGCTTGCTTGGACGTTGGTCGGAGACACAAGTTGTTGCAATCACTCCCACGGAGCTTTGATGACATTGCTGCCCACTAGCGCGCCATCATCCAGCACTTCCTGAAGTCTCCGCCTTTGGCGCTCCTTCTTCTCGTCACTCTTGCCTTTCCGCTCTCTGTCCCGCAAGAGCTTCGCCTGCTTTGCTCTCTTGCGTTCTCGTCCACGCCTTTCCTGCGTCTCAATCTCATCATCGACTGCCTTCATTTGCGGATGCGTTAGCACCCAAGGCTTTGCAAGCACATCTCGTCGAAACTGTGCAAGGCTGGCCCAGTACATGACCTCCTCATTGGTGTCCTTCACGAGGAAGACCCGCTTGAGCTCAATTTGCCGGTTCCGAAATACGGCGATGGTGCCCTTGACTTTCAGTATAGCACCCACATGGACGGGTTTATTGTCAATGAACAGAGATGCAAGACCCAGACTTGCATGTACATTCAAGTTGTCGATGAGGGTGTTGGAAGGGAAGGCTTCTTCTTCCAGTTCGCGCTTCTGCCGTCGAGGTATCTTAACCTCAATAGCCCGCCCACTCCCATCATCGAGCATAAGCAGCGCATATTTCGTAGCACCCGCTCCGGGAGCAAGCTCGAAGTGCAAGACTATTCCGCAAAGATAGACATATCGGATCGGATGGTTCCCGTGGAAGTAGACATGCTGTCCTGGAAAAGACTTAGCACGCCGCCACCAAACCAAGGAGAGACAAGTGGCAAACGCAGTACCTTCAAAGCCTGGCTCTTCGGTCAGCGCAAAGACATCGCTGGCGGTGAGCTTGTTCCAGGTGTCCCACGTGTGAGACACACCGAAGTAGGTCTTCTTGTAGATTTGGGCAGCACGCCGGTCTGGAGCGCCCGTCATGACATGGTCCGGTCGCAGTGAGGTGGATTTGGGTGGGAACGCGTGGGTGGGACGTGGCAGAGTGGTTTACGAAGTGCGCGCGCTATCACGTGTTGGCGCTGATGCAAGAGCTTTACCGGATCGAGGTAGCGCTCGGGCGGGCGGAGCGGGCCATGGTAGTTCAGCCAGCGCTGAGATTGATCTTCCGATCGCCTGGACAATGAGCGATCACTTGCCGATGTTTACTGCATCTATCCATGCGAAACCACGCTACCATTACAGATGTACCTTCTTCATCTCGAGATGAATACCATATGTAATCTGATTGCGAGACAGATGTATGTTTTGCAGGCTCTCTCGTAAAAGTATCCCGCACACCTGTCAATGGAGTGGAGTCTCGAAGCACTGGCACTCTCGTTCCCTGCCACACGCAATATTGTTATAGGTCAAAGGCCGGGGTGCCGGGACGGGGGCTGCAGGACAAGGGCTTAAGCTCGAGTCGTATGCGAGTATACTCTGCGCTGCCGTGTAAGCACGTACGTATTTCTTGCTTCCCAGCCTTGGAAGTTGGAAGGCTGCCGTCAGCCATCTGTATTTCCTTAGCTGCCTCGAGTCGCTGTAGTAGCTAGCTAATCTATACCGATCCATCCATCCATACCTGTTCTGCTTCCTGTTACACCACTCGCTACATCCCCGTGACCGCATCTGTATCACGTTCGTTATCTACCTACCTCTGCAAACATTCGCTGTGCTCCACTTGCATCTCACCGCAAAAAAGACTTGCGTGCAGACACCAGCATCCGTTATCTAATCACACACCGCAACCTCAAACTACAACACCTTTCGCATCTGTCGTCTAAAAGATAGTTTGGCAACTGCTGAGCTGACAGCTCGACAAACCATCAATACAACCCACATTCACAAACAAAATCAAAATGTCACGAAGATCATCACCTTCAATACGATCGCTCGTCGCCACCCTCCTCTTCACCATACCCATACTCGCCCAGACAACCTACAACGTTGACGGCACTTTCCAAGCAGCCATCACAGCCGACACTCCCGACCAAACAGACATCACAATCGCCGCCAGTGCAATCTGTCCCGCCAACTTCCCCCAAAGCTGTAGCGACATCGGCGAGAATGGATAGTACGTCTCCACACCGCACCTTCTGTTTCGCAAAGAACACAAAACTGACAATTCCCTCTTTCACAGCTGCTGTCCCTCCGGCTCAACCTGCCAATACGCCGCCAACAACCAAGTCGGCTGCTGCTCCGCCAGCAGCGGCAAATGTGCCGGCTCTCTGTCCGGCGGCAACGCCTACCACTCCACTTCACAATATGTCGCGCCCGCAGCGCACACCACCACAGCTTACAACGGCGGCGGTGCGGTCGTCGTCAACAACCCGACAACGACGGTGATACAGCAAGGCGGGTTCTGCACGACGCTGATCGCCAAGGGAGACAACCTGCCAACAACGGCGCAGGCGCGGTGCGGGACTGCGCTGGTCATTGAGGCGGGCGCGAGTCGGGGAAAGGGCAGGGTTGTGGGGATGGTACTGGTGTTGCAGGTCTTGGGGGCGTGGTTTGTGGTTAGGAGGTGGTGATGATCTGGGAGGGAATTTCTGTTAATGATTGGGACTACTGGTTTGAAAGGAAAAATCGCCGGGATTAAATGGCCATCCGAGACATCGAATGTGGTTTTTTTTGGGATGGGGTTACTGGCGCTTGTGAGTTGTGTACATAGCTTTGCTGACGTGACACGAATGCTCACGATAGATACCAATAGCTTCATTGCTGAAGCATAATTTTATGTTGTTACAGACACTGCAAGACGAGCTGAATTTAAACAACATTGGGGAACTAGGAAGTTCTTGCTAATGGGACGAATTGTCTCGGTCTCGCTTGGAGATAATTGAATATAGAGATACACTCTAATAAAATAGCCTCCCCATGCATTCCAGCTATTTAACAGGACTCGCTCTATCCCAGACTAACGCCATGCTGGACAATTCCTCCATGCTATCTTGCGCTTAAGAAGATCTAAAATGAACTAAACAATACAAAAGAAAGAAAACTCTAATCGTCGTCTTCATCCTCCTTATCCTCCTTCTGCTTGTTCTTGTGCTTCTTCCTCTCCTCGCGCAGAGCTTCGCGAACCCTCTCGTCACCAGCATCCTGCGACTCGTTCCACTCCACATCATACTCCTCAGCTACAAGCTTGATCTCGCGCCTCAGACGGTTGCCCTCTTCGACCAGTCCCTCCCAAAGTTCCAAGTCAAGTCCCTTTTGCTGGTAAAGTTGGCTCTGGCGACGAGAGATGGTGAAGTTCATTGCGCTGCGGTAGGACACTTCGCGGTTGTGATAGAGGAACCAGGTGTAACCGCCGATCAGCGTGGAGAGACCGACGAGGTAGGTGACGGGTTCCATGACATCCCAGCCGAGTTCGGTTTGAAAGGTGAGGTACCTGTCGAAGTGCGTGTTAGTTGATTGTGGAATATCTTCTGTTCGGACATTTTCGTAACTTACCAAACACCGACCCACCACGATATCAGGCCAGCAAAGCCACCCTGCGCGACTCGCTGCGCTCCCTTGTGTGCCAGCTGGTCGCACTCTTTCTTGATATCAGCCATCTGAGCGATTCGCTTGCCAGTCTTACGCAGGCGCATGCGCAGGTAGTAAGTGCGGTCCTTGAAAGATGGCACACCAACAAATATGGGAGCAGCGTTCTCAACATCCACAGCAAACTCCTTGCCGCGAGCAGCATCGCGAATGAAGTCTCCAATCTCAGTAGAAGGTGACCAGCGGACGAAGTGAGGGTGCACTGGATCTTCACCAGTATGTACCTCGGCTTTCTGGGACGGCAGAGCAGAGTCCATCATGTTGCTCTCATTCGCTGGGCCAGGGCCAGTCTCACCAGTCTCAGTCTGCATAGCCTTGCCAGCAGCTTCTCCTGCCTCGGCGGTCTCAATGGCTTCGTCGGCCTTCTCTTTCTTCTCCTCGGCCTCTCTGCTGCGCGTAGGCATATCTTCTTCTCCACTGTCCTCCGCTCGGAAGTGGACTCTAGGCGGCTGTCCATTTTCCAGCGGCGGCAGCTCGCTCTGTATCAACCGCTCGAGGTAGCTCAACGGTTGCTGCGGATGTACGAGCAAAGCCAGAGGCTCGATATCTTTACGGTCCTTGTTTACGTCGCGCGTGGTGAGCGGCAGGATGAACTTGAGCATTCGGCTGGGCGTGGTGAGCAGCTTGCCCTTGGTCATGGCGCCGGCGCTGCGAGGCTTTGCCACAGGCGGGATCTCGGAGCCTTCGCGTGTCCATGGCGAGGCGAGTTGCTTCGCTTTCATCTCGCTCTGGCGCTCGACACGCTCGTAATGCTCTTCCTCCGCTGGTGTGACATTCTGGGAGATTTTGGAGGCGGGTTGCGCGTAGGAGGCGGTTGGGTTCTGCTTGCCGTCATTTGGCGCGCGTGGTCGGGGATGTTGAGCGGAAGTAGAGTGCGTGAAAGGACGGTGGGCGTGGCAAGTTTGGAAGAGGGTGGTGGTCGTTGGAGAGCCCGAGAAAGCAAGGCAGATTGGCTTTCGGCGAGCTCTTGGTGCAGCTTGTGCGATGGTGCGGGAGAGGAGGGGCTCCATCGCTGGAGTTGTGAGAGGCTTTTTGGCGGAGTCGCTATAATGTGAACATCAGCTAAATCAGGAGAATAAACAAATGCATACAGCAAGCATCCTGCGATGACGAAGATCGGGCACACGACACGATCAGGGATGCTCAAACTGCTTCCAAGGCTCGAGACGACGTACGTCATCGCTAGCTACGTGACGTGTGATGTGGGTTTCGATAAGGGCATGAAGTATGGCATGTATTGCGCCGACTACACATCCTTGCTCTGGGCCGGGGCGATGAGGGAAAATATGACACAAGGAACAGAGTACTGCTGTCCATATCGTATACTCAAATTCCGTATCGACGGCATGTCATGAGCGGCCCAAACACATGTGAATCCAACTTGCGTTCAAGGGAGCCCATCTTCGCGGACCTCGCCCTTTTGAGAGGCACATAATGTACTGGAAGAAGCTAAACTCCGAGAGAGAGGAGAAAAAAAAACATATGCGCCACTGTGCGTGTGTCGTTCAGAAGTAAAGAATGGTCAACAGATGCTCATGGAGAGTTACAACGAGTCAACATGCAGCGTCTAGACAACGACGGATCATGCCAAGGTTTGCCTCTTATGGTACAGCAATCGCTCAAAATGACTCTCATGGCTCCGCAAGCATCAGTTCACGTACTTTTCAAAGGTCGTTTATAGGTGTCCCAATCATCTCTTCGATCTAAACAGCAAAGAAGACTCACAGTCTCGCGCGAAAAGTTACGCTTAGGAACAACCGTACATATAGTATCGGGTCATCTACGGTCTTGGATTTATCTCAAATAGCAGATGCAGGGAGTTTTCGGACGGTGGCTTGCTGACAGCGCTCGACAGTAGTGCAAAACCGCCATCGATTACTTGCTTTGGCAACAGCTGCAAGTCAGCGCGCAGCCGCTGTCAACTTCCGAAACCTACGGAGCTCACTTTGAGTACCTCAACTCCCATGGCCATAGCAGTTGCTCCTCTCCTGCTCGTCGCGGTTGTTTCGGATATCAAGGTCGTTGTTTGTAGTCTGAAAGATACCAAGTCAAGAAGCCATCCCCGATAGCCCCTTTCGGTCATTGCTCCGTTGACTCTCGCACACAGTGCGAGTCTAGTACTTCTAGAGCTTGCTCTTGTAAGACCACAGAGATGTGGTCAACGGTGCCGAGTAGCTCCCGTCATTTTTGATTGTTTTCGGAGTGAGTCGGAAAAACGTCGCTTGTGCCCATGAGTCGCGCTTGCATGCCTGTACAACACGCACCAACTGTATGATCGCCGACCAAGAGCTGGAAATAGTGATAGGCAGATAGCCCGATCTTATGATGCTGCGGGTTGCTATAGGCACGTGGCCGGGTATGTTCATGTTGGCAGAGAAGCATTGCTTGGGCAGGTTTTGATGACGCGCTCGCGATGACGGGCGATCGGCCAACATCTATTCGCAACCAGGCCTAAGGAGAACAGGTCGTTCAGCCATCTAAGCAGGCCTATCCCAAGGGGTTGGTCACAAGTCCATCTTTCGAAGCAATAACTGCTGAGGGGCATCCAATCGGTATATTGTAAGCATAGTATACAGTAGAATTTCCCCGGGCGTTCGGTCCGGCAGATCATGCACGAGAGACGGCTCGCGAAAATCTTCCTCCTCAGAATGTTTCTTCACGGCAACTCCTGGGGGAAATATGCAATGCCGCTAAATAGCTTCTGCGCCAGAAAGGTCCAATGCAATGGATTCAATGGCTGTTGCCGTAAATGTTCTCATGTTGAGGCGCCTGTCAATGTTAGCTTGCCAATGGCATGTCATGGGGCGCGCCATCCAGATTCTGTGACCGTTATAAGTTGGTTGCGCTTAGGCTCGTCTGCCACCTTGGCTGATGGATAGTTTGAACGTAGCGTCGTCGCGGCCGAGTGGGCCTCTGCCCGTAGACATAGCTCTGCCGAAGGATCTAGATCTGACAACTCTGCCCTGATGAGTAAGATAGGGCACGGTATGACTATACAAGAACTAGCTTTCGTCCAAAAATATTGCATTACAATACTACCAACGACGACAAGACGCAAACAAAAGTGACTCAATCATAGCTGGCATCACCTTCATCAGCCAGAGATGATAGTATCAATGTCGTGACCTGGAGCACCGACTTTTCTTCAACTCTTGGCTGCCCGAAATAAGGAGACCGCGAGAGCGTGGTCGATTTTAGCTTTATGCCCTGACACATCTCCCTTCGGGCCGGCAGAACCAAGATGATGTACTTTCGATCTAGAGAACGACCCTGGACCTGTCTTCCCGTCTTCACATCCTCGTCACGAGTACCACTAGTGATCTTATCGGTTGGATCTTGTAACCACTACTGCTACCTGGACCCATTGGGTGCGGAACTCGCAACTCAACTGCCGGAATGTGTAGAGTTTGGTCCACGCAATGGTTAGTACGGGTTCCATTCTCTTCACACCTGACAGACAGTCCACTTGTGTGTGGAGTCTCGAACAACGTTCAGTGAGTCGTGACACTAAAAGTCCAACGTGGACACCGTCGTGCTCCCTCCTCGAAGGCCTACTTCAGTACCGGATCCGCAATGCCCATGCGGCCTGCCAGCACGTACATAGCATCGTGTCCCCAGAACCCTTGTTCCATTCCTGCTCTGGCAGCCCTACCTTAAAGTCGATCTTGCACCAGGTGTTTCCTTCTTAACTTCCAACGGCGAAGTCTACCTCGACGGGCGTTGCAGCTCTCCCTCAGGACAAAGCGGCAAGATGAGAGATATACCTCTCAAGGTCTACGCGGCATGGCCGGCGCCGAACTACACAGATCCGGAGACCCGAGGCAATGAACTGCTCATCACCAACATCATCTTCATCATCCTGGTCACGTTCTCGATCGTCATCCGGGTGGTGTCCCGACTGAAACAGGCCCGGCCAGGTCTTGACGACATCTTCATCGTTATCGCATACTTTTTCACCATCGGCTTGACGACTGTCGTGATCATGGCGAACAAGTCTTACGGCTGGGACCGACATATCTGGGATGTTCCACTCACCTCGATCAGGGGTGCAAGTATCTTAGCGTTCTGCGCAAAGCTCACCTTCGTTTGCGCATCAAACTTCACAAGACTGTCTCTGATCTTTTTGTACTATCGCTTGATCAAAGAGAGCACAGTCAAATGGTACAGGTGGTCAATACACTTTGGCCTTATCTTCAATATCGCCGTGTTCATCGTCCTGCTGTTCATTGGTATCTTTGGATGCGTGTAAGTCTGGCGTTTTCCCTGTGGTTTGTAGCATTGACAACTAACGATTCTCATCCAGACCTGTACGAAGATATTGGACTTTCCCGGAAGTCGTCGATGGCCATTGTCTGGACGAAGGTGTCATTACTATGGCGGCAGGCGTGATGAGCTGCGTGGCAGACTTGCTATGCACATGTCTTCCTATTCCTATCATCATGCGCCTACACATGCCTCTACGGGATCGCATCGGTGTTGTTGTCCTGCTGTCTGCCGGCATCATCGTTACGATTGCAGGTGTTTTACGGACAGTTTTCATCTGGCAGTCCTTAATCTCAACATACGATGAATCATGGGGTACATATCCATTGTGGATCTGTGCCGCCGTCGAGATTGATCTTGCCGTGGTAAGTTCAAAATTTTCGAAGAGTTTGCAGCAAGCTAATCAATCTTTATAGATTTGCGCTTGCGTACCAGCGATGAAGACCGTTCTATGGAAGCCTTTCCAGCGTTGGACTGGTAGTCTGTATTCCAACTACCGCTCCTCGAACCGCACAACCAACAACGATAAGGACAAGGTGGAGCTCACGTCGCAAGATCCCATCGTCGATGACAACAACGAGACAGGTGGTAATTACCGTCTGAACAGTATGGACTTTGGAAAAAGATCACCACAAAGTGATTCGGATGAAGAACGGTACCCAGGCCGAGTCGAGGGTCGAGCCGAGAGTCGTCTCGAGAAGACCCTTGCACGCCTGCCATCAACTTCCTACCCTCACCGTTACGGCAGAGATCCGAAGAACGCTGCACCAAAAAGCGATGACTTCTCTAACTCAGAATTCGAAATCAGCAAGGAGACGAGCATTCGGATCTCGAGCATGAACAACGACGAGGATCCCAAGGAGCAGGGGGACAATGACATCACCGCGCTTCCCAGCAACAAACGCCTTCGCAGTTCCAAACCTTCACACTACAACACGACGCCCAACATCGATTGGGATTGAGCCTTTCTCCTCTTTTCATGGTGGTTCGCAATTCAAATCATGTCCCTATTGAGCGACAGGCAACAGCTCAGCACCCGGACGCCCTCCGTCAGAAACTGGCCGCATTGCTCCGGCAATACATACACAAGCCACTATCATAGCAGCGCAGCAGGAATCTCGGGTCGACTTCGCCTAGCTGGTGCAGCTTTGAGCTACATGGGGCAATATTGTCAAGGAGGATTTGGCGCAATTCGGTGCTGTAAAGGATATACCGGGTTCTGGGGAGTGATCCAATAGCATCACGGAAGGTGTAAGGTAGTCTTCTACACATAATATGATATCGATGCTTGCCTCGCAAGACACACGGGCGTGCAACCCCTACATTCTTGTACAACAGCCGCAAATGACAAGATTGATGATGAGCATGGGACAACATACGCTCTCCATCGCGCGCCATCAACCTGCCAGGTTTCAATTTTCATTATCAGCACTAGAAACAATTACCCCGAGTCGCTAGGACGGAGAATCTTTGCCGCTCCACCAGCCACATTCCAAAACCAAGGAGACCCAGGAAATTGAATGCGAGCAAAGTAGGCCTGAATCGTCGCGTGGGAGCCCCACGTGCCGGTCGATCTGGCGTGAGTCCGAGTCGTGCAGATCCACAACGCTGGAAACTCTCTTGCTGAGGTGGGTCGGGAGAATACTCGGGCCATCCGTTAGCTATGAACCTTCGTGCCCTAGTCGACTTCACCTCCACCACAATGGCGCTTCAACACAGACTATGTGCCAAATGCCAGTCAGGACTTCGGGCAAGCGCGCTCTCGACCCTCGTGCAGCATTAATAGGCGAAACGAAACGACCACACAACGTTCTCTCGCATTGCGATTGCCGTGTACGTCAAGGGACCCTGGTAGGAATGCCTTCTCCATAATCTCACGGCATTTTTGCCTTCGAGAACAGGTGTGATCAGCAGGAAGAACGGGAAGAACTACATATCCAAGGTTCTGACCGAGCAACGTACATTACCAAAGGACATGAGGGCCTGAGGCGGGTGGCGGCAGTTGAGACGCTATGAGCCGTACAAAGCAAGCTCGCGGGCATCTGCAAAGGCTGACACTCAAACTGCCAGTAGTCAGAATATATTCTGGACGGGGGTCCACGGCTAATCCACTTGTATGAGAGTCCTCTCTATAGCTTGGAGTAACAGTGTTGGGACTCAAGGACGGCAAGCATAGCCGGCGCAGTTTACAAAGCGAAGAGCAGGTACCAATTGATGCAGGCTATCTATGAGCCTGCGCAGACTGTGCTCAAAGCCGCCATTGGCTCTCGCCGCTCCAATAGGAGGTAAAGTCCCTGCTGATCAGACAGACCCACGCTTGTCACGGCTAGCTGACTGTTTGACTCGGTATGTGGCAGTTGGCAAATTAGCAATAGAGCAGTCAGCCGGAGTATACATAGCAGAGAGTCCACCCCGTTGCTTTCCCACGTGGCGAAGATCACTTCTCATCCCTTCTTCACACTCCTTTAAACGCTCGGTATTGCACTCTTAGCAAACATGAAACTCGTCACTCTTTCGGCTCTGGCTGGCTCCACAGCCGCATTCCCGGCATTACTTAATCTCGGTGGTAAAGGCAGTCTCCTCGATCTCAAGAGCAAAGACGGACTCCTCAACGTTGGCGGCACAGCTCTCGTCGATCTCAGCGGTGATGGTCCGCTGCTCAACCTTACCGTGCTCGAAGCGAACGCGAAGGCTGCACAGAAGAACACCTACCCTGCAGCCAACCCCAAGAACTGTCCTTACAACGCCAACCATGTGCCCGCCGCACCATGGGACCCGAAGTTCCCCTATAACTATGCAAAGAATGGTCTCCCTGACAAAGGCAAGGGTGGCTACCAGGTCCCTATGCCCGGTGATGAGGCTCACAGGTTCATCGCTCCTGGACCGAATGACATCCGTGGCCCGTAAGACATCTCATTCGATACAAGTTGTTGTCAATCGTATAACTGACGTTGACATTAGCTGCCCCGGCATGAACATGTTCGCCAACCACGGCTTCATTGCTCGTGACGGTGTCACCTCTCTCGAGGAGGTCGTCGACGCCTCTCAGAACGTCTTCAACATGGCCTGGGATCTGGCCAACGTTATCGCTCTGGTCGCCCTCGTCCTCGGAGACGGTGATGTGATCTCGAGGAAGTTCTCCATCGGTTGTGATGCTACCAGCCGCACGGCCGCTATCCCTCTCATCGCTGGCAGCCAGCCTGGCCTCAACGGCCACAACAACTTCGAAGCTGATGCTTCTATGGGTCGCAACGACTACTACCTCAACGAGGGTGACAACTTCAGCCTTAACGGCACCAAATTCGGCATGATGGTTGAGGCCACTGAGGGCATGTTCAACATTTCAGGTCTCTCCCGCTACCGCTACCAGAGGTGGTACCAATCTGTATGACTTACAAATCACATACACATTTTGTTGAGACCATGCTAACATGATTCACAGCACGAAGAGAACCCCAACTTCTTCTTCGGACCAGCCGGACTTCTTCTGTACGGAGATGCAGCTTTCTTGCCTGAGCTCTACGCCGATGGCCAGAAGAACTACGTCCCTGATGTCGAGACCATCTCGACTTTCTTCGGTGCTCACCAGGACGAAGACGGCACCTGGTACTACGGTCACGATGAGACCATTCCCAAGGGCTTCATCAACCGTGTCAAGGCTTACGGTCTTGTCGACGAGGTGAACGCCATCCTCAGCATGTACCTCCCGAACCCTGTCTTGTTCGGCGGCAACACTGCTCCCGGCAACTTTGACACTCTCAGCTTCGGCGCCATTAAAGATGGCAAGCTTAAGGCTGGTGCGAACGTGAGTGATGTTCTTTGCTTCATCTTCCAGCTTCTAACTGCTCCTTCTCCCGGTATCTTGAACGGTGTTTCTGGCCTTGCCACTGGCACTCTGGAGCTTGTCTTGAGCAAGGTGGGCAGTGTGTTCACCAACTTGGGCTGCCCTGCTCCTCTAAACGGTGCTTAGAGCATGTTCGAAGGTCCGACGATCTATCTCCCCGGTGGACGAATGCTGGGCGTTCCTATGGTCACAGTAGAAGTCACAGGCTCACGGTGTTTCATTCAGCCACTACCATAATGGCATTAGCATTTAAATAATTTCTCGTAAAACAGTCTCTGAGAGTCTTAGCTTTAAACCCTTGCTACGCAAATCGAATTTGTTGCCTGTGTTGGTCTTCAAATTTATCTCTTGCTATACTCATCCGTAGTTGTGGTAGGATTGGCTCTTCGCCCATCGAACAATCAGTGAGGAATTTCTTGGACCAATTTACAGACTCATCAACAACAGGCGTTTGTGCCGCCTTTCCATCCATAGAGAGCACGGTAAACCAATCGATTACCCGGCCCAACGGCGACACGATAAGCTCGCCGGCATGTTGCTTATCTGGCAGGCGGCTGGGCTTTTGGGGCAAGAAGGGGCGTGGCTGGGGAAGCTCCTCCCCCGCAAATTGCTGTCGTCTCTTTTGCTCAACAACAACACCATCATTGAACAAGAGCAAATGACTCGACGCAAGACATCCAACACGATAAGCATTCGACGAGCCTGCATCTAATAGAAGATGACATGCTTCCCATGCGGTTCCAAGATTGATGTACTGGACCCACGATAACGTCGGCACATGACTTTCCTGATTAGCTATCTCGATGTCTCCACATCTTCTTCCTATCGTTCCATGCATGCACGATTGATATGCCCAAACAGGTAAATTTTAGCTGGCTAAGCGTCACAGTCATGGAACTTGGATGATACATTGGACCGTACGGCCCCGATGAGTGGTCAGTCGCTACAATGATAATGGGGGGTGGACGTGTTCGGCCGCTGGGACTTGTTATAAAACCAACGTACTTCCCACAGGCGTGACCCATCGCGGTACTATCTATCTCGGCGAGACCGTGAGTATCTATCCAAGTGCTAACAACTCGTGTCAAATATGACTGGCATGGGCCGGAAACCTGAAAAGACTGAGCCTTCGACCACCTCTATCTCCGACATATCATCAGGAACTGTCCGCGATGTAGCAGTCGCGTTAAATCCAGCACTGGAGCGTCAGACACTTCGCAAGTTCGACAAATACCTGCTCCCGCCTCTGGCTGTCATCCTCCTTTTAGCCTACCTCGACAGGTCAAACCTAGGCAACGCCAAAGTCTTCGGTTTCGAAGAAGGCTTGGGCCTCCAAGGCAACCAATTCAACATCATCAGTACATGCTTCTACCCAGCTTATGTGGTCCTTGAAACCCCCTGGACCATGGCTGTGAAGCGCTATGGAGCAAAGCACGTTCTTGGCGTCGCCATGGTTTCCTGGAGCACAATCACCCTGTGCACTGGATTTATCCACAGCTATTCACAGGCCATAGCGCTCCGCGTGCTACTCGGTGCTTTTGAGGCCGGCTTGGTTCCGTGTGTTGTCTTCATCATATCTACTATCTGGGCAAGAGAAGACCAAGCCAAGCGCAACGCTATCATCTACGGCTGCAATTGCTTGTCAGGCGCTTTCGGAGGACTCATCGCATACGCCATCGAAAGCATGGAAACCCGCCTAGGCTTGGAAGCATGGCGATGGCTTTTCATCATTGAAGGCGCGGCGGGTTTAGGTCTCTGCGGCGTCTGCTGGCTCATGCTGCCCAACACGGCCGAAGACGCATGGTTCCTGAGCGCAGATGAGAAAGAGATGATGAAAGCAAGGAAGCTTCGCGACATTGCTCACCGGGGTGACGACAAACATGCCATGAAGTTCACAAAGATGGCACTCACCGAAATCAACGTGTATCTAGCGGCTATCACGTTGTTCTGCTGCTCGATTCCACTTTTCGGCTTCGGAACGTTCTTGCCCAGCATCATCAAGGGTCTGGGCTATACTTCACTCCAAGCCAACTACCTCACCATTCCAGTATACGTGCTGGCAACCATCACTCTGGCGACAACGACCTTCACATCGGACCGGCTGAAGAAACGAACGCCAGTGCTACTCGTGATGCTAATGCCAGTCATCGTTGGCTATATCATCGTGTGCAGCACAGCAAACCACGCCGCCGGATACTTCGCCATGTTCCTCTGCGGGAGCGGGATCTACGCCTTCAACTGCCTGCTCCTGACTTGGGTGTCGAATAACCTTGCGCCAGACTACAAGCGAAGCGTCGGCGTGCCTTTATTCATTTGTCTGGGCAATATCTCGGGTATTGCATCATCGAACATTTACCCCTCTACCGATGCGCCTCGTTACCTCGTCGGAAATGCTGTGAGCGCAGGCACAGAGTCCGTGGCTATGATATGCGTTTTGGGCATGTGGTGGGCACTTCGATCTCGAAACCTTGAGAAGGAGAGGCTTATCAGTGAAGGCGCGGAGAGTAATGGAAAGGAAGGTGACAAGGCGTTGGGCTTTGTGTATAACTTGTGAGGTCATTTCAAACTGTCTTGATAAGAATTAAAATTTTCTATACAGTCGAATGAAGCAGACATGCGCTTGCGTAAATATCTTGTCCCCATGAAAACATCAGTATAAATATTGTCGTTCTCACGTATAGCCACAGCGGGTTCTCAGCGACCAGATTCCCATGGTGCTCACACAAGGACACCAGGATTTTCCACCCTTCTCTTCGCCGTGCCGATTCCATCGCTACCTCCTTCCTGGTTCTCTCCGAGCCAAGGCTTCCTCGCCTCTCCAAGCACGCCTTCAGTGCCAAAGTACACGAAGTGACCAACCATGATAAGCACGAAAGCAATCGGGTACATCCAGTGGATAGTCAAGCCAAATACTTTCACGCCAACCACCACACCCCAGAAATTTCCTGTCAGCAGACCGATGTTGAAGAAGGCGGCCGATGCCATCCTGAACACAATCGGAGCACCAGAATAAAAGATGGTCAAAATCAGAGTGTAGCCGGTGAGGTAGCCGCCGACTTTGGAGTTCCAAGTGGCACTGCGGAAGCCCGCTCTGTCGAAGATGGCGGCTTGGACACCGTTGATAGGAATAGCCCAGAAGGAGAACTGCCCGAGGACTTCGTAGAGAGGTCTCTTCGAGACCAAGAACTCCTCGAACACGTTCGTGAAGCCGTAGAAGCTAGCACCCAGTAGGGCGAAGAGGTCTCCTTTGACTGCATCGAGAGCCTGTCCGCCATTTGATCCTGTGATATGGTCGGAGGCCACCAGGAGTCCGAGACCACCGCAGCAGATGAGGATGCCTGCGTACTGGGCCAGGTGGTAGCGAACTTTGAGGAAGATCAGAGAGATGAGCACGACGACTGCGATGGCCCAAAAGTTGATGAGCTGCGCCGAGAGAATAGTCGTGTAACGGTACGCCAGGACGGTGAAGTAGTTGCCTTCAACATCACAGAAAGCCAGGATGAAGTAGCGCCAGCCGTCCTTGAGAATAAGCTTGCACCAGCCTTTGAACCCATACTTGTACACTGTGTACGAAGTATAAATGATTGTGAGCAGGATGTAGTTGAACAGCGTCTGGAAAGCCGGAATGCTAGTGCCCTCGGCAGCAAGCAGAGAGGACAAGGTGTTGGTACCCGTAATCGCCACAGCTAGAGCTTGCGAGATGAGCAACACGATATAGAACTGCCTGCTACGCAGGAACGAGAACCGTCCAGACCTAGCGGTTTCGAAAGCCGCAACTGTGTGAGCTGTTGGCGAGTTATTGCTGTCGTTGGAGTTTGAATCAACCAGCTCAACGGCTCCGTGGCGTGATTCCGAGGATTCGCCATGTGAAGACAGGGTCGACGCTCCTTTGGGCTGCACAGTGTAATGTTCCGTTGGCATTGAAGAGTTAATATCCGTGGCACCATCGTTGGATCTGCGCGAAGGCGAGACCTCTCTCGTGTTTGCTGACATGTTTCCGTGGAGCAAGCAATCAGATTTTCAGATCTTTCAGGTACCGCAAGGCTGTATTATATTTGAATGTCGGAAGTCTTTCCAATCACCAGCGAGCGCAAAGACTCCAGGAAGTCGCTCGCGGTTGTTCAGTCTCTCACAGCATAAGCTGACTTGAGGATGAGATGAGAGCAAATTTGCAAAAGACGAGACGTTGAGCTATAAGCAATATAGCTGTCGAGAAAAAAACATCATTAGCCTGACCCTTGGCGGCGAAGGGTGGTGGAGCGGTGGGGCTGTAAGTTCGGTAATCCACCCAGTCAAGTTCTAGGTCCGGCGCCACGCGACAGCTCGACCACGTTGTGGGGTCAGAGCTCCACTCTTCCGGTACCATGTATTCATTCACATTGTGTTAATTCTCACGATGCGAAGTTATCGTCTTGACGACGCTTGAGATGAAGGCGTATCTTGCGTGTTGAAGTTTTGCATAAAACGAGCGTTGATGTTCTTATCCAGCGGACTTGGAAGAATTGCCCTTATCGGAGATCGCCGAAGCACACTCGAAATGAATTGTTCCCTTGAAGCTGATAGTGATACGTGCCATTGCGCATATGATATTTACTGGTTTTGTGTACGAAGGAAAAGGTGGTATGGTGGCGAGCGAAATAGCAAAAAAGAAATTAAAGAGAGCCGAAATGTCCCAGGGGTGTCCGTTCATCCATATAACAAAGGAAAGCGCAAAAATCAACTCACTCTGTTCCATCTCATCTGGGTATCAATCACTTCCTCTTTCCAAAAAGGCTCTTCATGCCCTTCTTCTTCTTTTCCGTCTTCTTGTCTTCTCCTATCTCTTGCACCACAACATCTGCACCCTTATCGGGAGTTGCTTTTGCGTGGCCAAACACCTTTCTCGGCTTGCCAGCGCCAGCCACACCGGACGTAGTATTGACTGTTTTGAGGCTTTGAGACCGTGAGTGACCTTGCATTCGGTTGGCGGGCCTGGTCTCGCCTTGTGCGCTTCCTCGCTCGGACTCGGGAGGGGTGGTCTCTGTCGTGGGCATGTTAGCAGCGTCCCATTATTCCCGTCGAATACAAATACAGTTTGGTAGTGTACATGACTTACCATGGCTACTGAGTGGGCTGCGGACGAAAGGTGTCGATGTGCGTGACTTGGCAAAGGGCGGTTGTACGTTCATGTCCGACACGTTGAAGGCAGACGAGGGAGGGAATCCGTGAGTCGTAAGACGACGACTTGGCATGCCGGACATAGGACCGTTGCCGAATGAACCACCAGCCAAACCAACAGAAAGCCCACCTCTACCCGGGAATGCCGGCAGGGGAGCCTTGACACGGTTTGGTGCCGCGTATTGGCCAATGGGTTGGGCATGAGCTGCCTTGTTGAACTCCATGTAATTCTTGGGCACTGCAGGAATGGGTGGAAGTCCAGCCGAATGCATTGCGCGCTCGCTGACGCTGCGGCTGATCTTGGGTGGTATGTACACTTGGGCTGGCTGTTCTCTTTCACGAGTATTCCTCATTGAATGCTCCATTCCATTGGCGTCGAGCGCAACTTGTGGCTGTTGCAAAGCCGGGCCTTCTACGCCCTTCACGTTCCCCTGGCGAGCAGATGCTTGCTCTTGGCTGGAAACATCATCAAGTGTAAGCTGTGTTGCATCTCTCGTCATAGCACGATGGCTTTCACCCGATGTGGCCGAGCCACTGTCTGAGAGAACCACCTCGGATGTGCTGCGAGACTCTGGGACAGAAGGCAGACTTTCTGATCGGCGGGTAGAGCCTTCATTGGCATTGTGTCGTGGTACGGAAAGCTCGTGTTGCTCAGCCAGCTGGCTAAGATCCTGCTGTGATACCTCAGACTCTTGAATATCATGCGGTCTGATGGACAAGTCGTCTGTATCTTCATGGTTGTCTTGCTGGGGTGACGTTGAAGATAGTCTTGTGGGCGAAGATGGAACTTCTCTTTGGGCGACATAGTGGCTCGATGATCGCCCAAGAGACTGCGAAGGGTTGTGCTGACCTTCGACGAAACCTTGGGGCTCTCTCGTCGAACTCAGAGCAGGAACTGGAGGTGCTGGCGATGCGCTTCGGCGGTGATCCATGTTACTTGCATTGGTGTTCGAGCGGTGAAGACTGGTTCCTGCAGACCTGATGGAGAGTGTTCTCACCCTGCCGACAATTCGCCCACACTCAT
The DNA here is from genome assembly GCA_023634325.1 of Cladosporium cucumerinum. Taxonomy (NCBI): domain Eukaryota; kingdom Fungi; phylum Ascomycota; class Dothideomycetes; order Cladosporiales; family Cladosporiaceae; genus Cladosporium; species Cladosporium cucumerinum. The sequence continues at coordinate 978,345 of JALDQA010000010.1, read as the reverse complement.
CTAGCACACCGCCATTCGCGTCCGCCTTCTGACGTACACAGTCGATGATGTCGCCTTCAAAAGCTCACCAATTGGATCACCCTCTTCATCCAGGATGAGACCCCGTTTGTTCACTTTGAGACCACTCAGTATGTTGAGCGAAGGCAAGAACTCGTCTTGATCATAGCTCGAGTTTGCAAGCTGAGCACTTGGTGATGTCGGTGATCGCGGCTGGAACGATGATGACTGCGACTGATGATTACGTGCTGAGGGCGAGTCCCAGTCGAATGGAGACCCCGCATTAGGTGGTGCTGAGGCGCGAGAGCGAGGAGAGAGAGGCGGGTGGACGCTTTGCAGTACTGGACCAGGCGAACTGCTACGATGAGGTGCTGGGCGGTTCACTCGCTGATGCTTGGGCTGCAAAGCCTGAGCTGTAACGGATGACGGCATGCTTTGTTGGATCATACGCTGTTGCCTTGCGTCTTGATAATAACACTGGCTGGCTTGAGGCGCAGGTAGTGGGCCAAGTTGATCAGGGCTTGGTTCCTCTCCCATCTTCTGCAAAGATTTCGAGGGTTTGAGAGCTCTCCCGCTAGCTTGACACTGACGGCCACGATCAGCTTGTTCTGCAAAAGCCGGCTCATGTGCAAGCTGCTCTCCAAGAGTCAGCTCTGGCATTGATTTGTTCGAAGTTGGCAGGTAATCCTGGTCACGTTGAGGCTGCTGCGTGCTCGGATCACGCGAATGTACTGGAGATTCCGCTCTAATAGAAGTGTATCCAGAGTCACTAGACAAATGCGGGTCGAAGTAGCTGGGTTTGCCGGTTTCGGTGTGAGAATGCTCTTCAAAACTGTAGGTGCGGCCATGGCTTGGTGTCAGTGGGCTATGGAAGTCCCTTGGTAGTTTTGAAGGTGCAGGAATATCGTGAATGGCCTTTTCAGGCACGGTTACTGCAGGAGGAATGATCTTTCCGTTGCGTCCTCTTTGCGGCGCCTTGACTGGCTGTGCAGCGGCCTTTGCATCTGCCGCTGCCTTCTTCTCTTCCTCTTTGCTGGCTTTCTTGGATTTGGACTTCAATCGAGAGAAGAGCGCCATGGTGTCTGTGAAACACGAAGGACTTTTGAAGAATGGGATAGTTCAGGTATAGGTGTGCCACAACGAATTGGTATCACTGTAACAATGGAACACAAAAGTAAGGTAAGAACGATCAGGGAGACTAGGTAGCACACGAGGAGATAAATGAATGCTCTCACCAGCGAGATTGTAAGGTAGCCGCCACTGCACTCATGATTCCAGATCCGGTCGGCCACGCAAGACTAGTTGGGCGCGTGGCGTCTACATTGAACGTGTCTGGAGCCAGCGAGACCAAAGGAACAAAAGCCTCAGACTAATGGCGGCCGTTCCCAGAGCGAGGCGTAGCGAGGCGTAGCGTAGCGGGTTTGCTGGAGGGCGCGGGACCGCAACAGGAACGGACAGCATACCACAGCTGAGACAAGCATCACACTTCGGTGCTAAGCCAAATCGACATGCTCTGTACAGGATACTGGAACGCGAGTTCGATAGAGCGGTTTTCACCTTGTTAGGTGCAGATGGCGCTGCAGCCACGCACGCGGCATAGAAAGTAAGCGACGATAGCCATGAGGCACAGTGCGGCTGAGCTTGATAAGACCATGAGGCGAACGGGATCTCTGTGCCCAGATCGTGTCTGCCATGCGCTTGCCATGTCAAACTCTGGTAAGAGCTTGGGTGAATGGCGAGCTTATTGGCTCTATTTTGCACTATCTCCGTAGGCAAGAGGCGGTCTCCAGGGCGGGATATTTGACGCCGGACCTGGAACATGAAGTCAAAATCGCCTGCCGTAAGAGGGAGAGAAGACCACTTGCGGACCGGCGCATCTACCGAGAGTGAGCTCAGGGTACTCCGTCGTGCTGTCGGCATATAGGGAAGTGCATCCGCGTGCGCAGAGTCCTGCAGCCAACTAGCGACTACGGCCAGGCCGAGCACAATATGTCCGGTGGCGATTATGACTTGACAGAGCAATAATCTGGGAGTTCCAGGAGTCATGTCCAGCACATTGTGAGCCCTCGTCAGCGCAAAAGGTAGAAGTGTTCAAGCTTTGAGGATGGTGAGATCTTCACGCGCGGCTCGGCAAGGTCTCCGCTTTTCCCAACGCCCAATTCGGAGCGTTCAATCTCGACTACATCTCAATTGAGATCGATGCTCCAATATACTTCGCGCCTAGCGATTATCAGAACACTCTTACAATTCGCACATGCCGCCCGCCTGCTTGCCAGCGGCATCTCTGCCTTGCCTCGAGATAGCATATGCAGCTCAGTGTAGGCGGCAGCACTCCACATCTGGACGTTTATGCCTTGTGCAGCAATACCTTGTTGACGCTTCGTATCGGATGCAAGGTCGATCGCCTGCGGAGCATTAGTACCAATGCGCACAATCTGAATTAATTGCGCATGCGAGGTAGTCTCGCTTGTGCTTCGCTTCTGGTCTGGCCAGGTCAATTGCCCGGCCATGCAAGCCTGCGCGCCAAAGGCTTCATCCTCATTGACAGAACCAAACATGTGGTATTTTCTCTCTGGCATCATCGGATCGCCGGCCAATGCATGCTTTTCATGGGGAACGCCTCTACACTAAACACAACGAATACCAAGCGCCAGGCTCGTCCGCCCCGAAGCCTTATACCCAAACTCAATTCCTCCGCTCAATTCAAACTCTCCTGACATTGCCGACTTCAGCTGTAAGCACAGACTGGAGACAACGTAAAGCATAGATCTGGCCTTCTCCTCTATCTGCAGAGCTGGAAGCAACCGATCGTACCAGATATCCGTGCTATCCTGTGTCTAGACACCCATGGTACCATACGCGTGTGCGTCTCGATGCGTCAAGCAGACAATACCCTCTTCAATACATCGTAAAGTCCTCAAGTAGAGTAGATGAATCGATTTGACAAGCTCTTGAGTATGACAGGCCCACCCCAGCTTCAAGTCTCACCTACAGCATGGATCAGTTGCACATAATTCCCAACAATCCCCTTACATATACTGTCAAAAGTCACAACATGAATCATCTGTACCAAACCATCCATAATTCCCCAACTGTCACCCATCATAAAACACGTGCTCAATCCCAAAATCACCACTCTACCCAGCCCTCTGGGATCCAACGCCGCATAACGCCTCGGATCAGCAGATCCACGCGCCCCGGGCGCCGCCACGCCTCTTAACCTGGAACACGCCAGCGATACCACAAACTCAAAACCAAGCCCACCCACACCCTCACATGCCAGCATTCCTCGAAACTCCGAAGGCGCCCCGCACGTGGGAATCAGGGTGGAAGTTACCGCTATAGCTAGGTCCAGCCCGGGCCACGTCGAGTCGAAACGATCCAGCTGAGATATGGGTGTGTTGGTGGGATTAGACTGCCTGTTGCCGAAAGCTTACACTGCCACCGGCTCTTCAACCACTAGTATGCCTACTGTTAACTCTCTCGTCAAGTGCGGAGGGAAAGCAAAAGCAGAGCAAACAAGCAAGAATACGCGGGAGATATTGAGTCCAAGGAAAGAAAGAAAGCGGTCTCTTCATAATTCTTATCTTCCATTTGTACGGGCCAAATAAATATGCAAGCTCTGTGATGTAGTCATTGCTGAAGAGAGAAAGGGACAGAGAAAAGTGTGTAGTGCCATTCGTCAATCCGGGATGTTTTTTGTTCATTTGACCTCCCCATTTGTTTCCCCGTTGAAAGACCACAACTCCGTCGAAAGAGGACAAGGCCCGTAACGAGCTTCCTTCCCCTCTCATCGTAGCGTCTCGACTCCTGAATTCCCGGCAGCAGGAAGGAAAAGAAAACATGTAACAACAGAAGAAGGAGAAGAAGAAACGCCGCGCTCCACTGTGCCAGGCAAAGTTCACACACGTGACCTGAAGAGAGAAACTCCCATGAACCCCAGGAACAGACAGACAGCAATACAAACGCCGAGTTTGGGCATGCACTCATGCTACAAAGCGACTCTTTCCGCTCCGCTCTCGCTTTCGTTCCAATGCAAGCAATCAAAGACTGTGTCTTCAGACTTTCTTCGCCTCACCAAGCCCTGCTTGGTCCTTATTCTCCTGCTCGGTCTTCATCTGCATGCCTTTGATGGCAAAGCGGCTGACGTTCCCCTGGTTCTTAGTCTTCAGGCTACCTTTTCGCCTGAGCATTTGTGTTCCGCCTGTGCCGTTCGCGGGCGATGCTGTGTCTGTGTGAGCGCCGTTAGGTTGCTCGCCAAGTGTGGTATCGCCTAGACGATTGCTAACGCTAGCTGCAGAGCTGTTTCTGCGCTTCACGCCACTGCCGCCACTCATGAGTTTTCCGAGCTCGTCATCATCTTCATCGTCTTCGCGGCGACGCTTGCTGGCAACAGATTCTAGAGGCGATTGTTGCATGCCAGGAGAGCCATCCAAAGGTCGAGGTTTGCGATCGCGGCCGCGCTGTGCTTCTTGTGGAGAATCTATCTCTGCGCTTTCCTGCACAGCATCTGCCGATGTGGGTTCGCTGCTGCTGCTGCTCTTCTTGTCCTTGAATTGGTCCGGCGAAGACGCGAGGATATCCATGGTATCTTCTTCATCGTCTGGGTAGCTGACCAATGGCCGTAATGGGCTTGCACCATTGGGGAGATTGACTTTTGCGGTAGTGGGCAGGCCGCTCTCGTCGTCATCTTCACCATCCATATCATCATCAGCGTTGAAGTAGGCCTCTTCATCGGCGTCTGCTTCTCTGAGGCCGTTGTATCGTTGGCCGTTGATTGTAGTCCGTTGAGGAGTGCCTTCTTGTGTCGTGAATGAGTCGTCCGCGGCTTGGTAAGGCGCTTGTAGCGCCTCGTATTTGTGAAGAAGGTTCTGGAAGGTGTTCACATACGTGATACCAAGCAGACGTTCGCGGTAATGTTCGACAAGGTGTACGATCAGCTGCTTGATGTTCTCACGCTTGATGTACTCGAACAGCTCAATGCAGGCTGAGTTGAGTAAGTTGTCGCGGGGCATGGTTTCGTAGACAATGTTCAGGATCGGCTCGAAAAGTCGATGCTGGATCAGCTGTCGATTGTGAAACTCATCTTGAAGGCCAATACACACTCGGAACCACTTAAGCGCCATGAGTTTCATGTATTTCTGTGGGGAGGCCAAGAGTTGTGCCACACGCGAATGCAAGTTTTCTGCCAGAATGAAGAGTTTGCTCTTGTAGGTGTGTTGTCGAACGAAGAAACACAAGACTTCGACGAGATGCGTGTACAGGCTGGTCTCCTGGACCGACAGCCCAGTCATGGACTGTCTGTGTTCCAAATCCTTCAGAGGTTGGAACAGCCTCTTCGCGCTGTCTTCGTAGAAATTCGAAATGAAGGCGTCCGTTTGGGGAGCAATGGTGTTGTGCGGTCCTGAGCCACGCTGCTTCTGCACGAACTCGCCATTCTGAGCCCTATTCATCATGTCCATCTGTGCTTGTGTCGTGCTGGGGTCCAGTAAAATCTTGATCGCATCTGCCATCTGGCTCTTGACTCCCAAATCGACCTCGATCAGCAGAAGTTCGATCAAAGTGTCCGTGAGTGGTGTCGTCTTCTCCTTGATGGCATTGAATATCTGCATCCTGACCATATGGGGGTCGTGATCGATCAAAGAAACCAGGATGTCAGTTCCCGCAACTCGTACCTGCGCGTCAAGATGTCGTAGGGCGAACATTACGACCGGGAACAAGCCATACTGAATGAAATTGTTGTACAGGTGCGCTCTTGATTGCGCTTGAATGTTTTTCGCCACCGCGCAGCAGTTCTGAATAAATAGGACCGCTTCTCTCATGCGCGCCGTATCAGTCTCATCTGGGCCAAAAATGGAGAACAACTCCCGGAGGAACTTCTCATTGGACTGTAGGAAGTTGACAATGTCGACTTGGTGGAAGAATATGAGTGAGTTGAGCACGGAGAAAGTAGGGTCGTCCAGTATCCTTGCCAGGACGACGTCCTTGAGGTAAAGTAGTCGATATGTGTAGTGGATTTTGCGGCGGATATCTTCGTTCTCGATTTTAACGACCTGCTTGAACTTGGAGGAATCCGAGAGGTACTGCCTGTGATTTGCGCGATGTGATGGGAAGTCAGGGTCATCTGTAAAATGTCAGCAACTCATTAGACCGTCTGTTCCTTCAGGGCGGCGCTTACATTCAAGAGCGCCAACGACGCCCATGACCGCCTGATCTGTCACCACAAACTCAATGATCGATGTATCGTTCAGTAGAATCAAATGCTTCATGATCGTGCACAGCCTATGCAGGTCGGGTAGCGATTCCAGATCCTCTGCCATTTCAACCAAAGGCGCAAGTTTCAAGATGTACTGTTGGTCCTGGCTCATGACAAACTTGATCAGTGCGTCGCGCCCATTGGGCGTGAGTGAAGCCGCGCGGATCATAGCCTCGATGTCGTCCAGCTTTCCCAATTGTGGTTCCGGTAGTGTGACAGCGTTGTGAATGGGATCCAGCAGGTCGTCTGATAGACCATCATCTGGCGCAAGAGCAGCCAATCGCGTTTGCACCTCTGAAACGAACTCCCATATCGACGAACAGCCCTCTGATTCCTGGAAGCTCAGCGCCATGTCCACGCCATTCACTTCCGTCCATACTATGAGCGTCTCCTGCTGTTTCTGATATCCATCGTCCTTGGTGATGCGCGTCTCCAGGAGAGCGCGCTCGGGCTCATCCTCGCTCACGACCACGATATGCGCCTCAGGGTTGTCGGGCGAGGAGTTGGGTCCGGTGAGTAGACGGCCAGAGCAGAACCCTGTGCCGCGATCATACCAATCGTTGTTCTTGAGCTCGTAGACCTTGACTCGCTTGCGCTCACTGGCCGGCGGGGCCGCAAGAGCCATGGTGCCGGCGCCGGCGCGTGAGACGCTGCGCACTCAGCTGCAGCGCACGCGATGGATGGCCGACCAGAGGAGTCGACGCGTGTGCAGTGTCGGAGTCGTAGCGAGTTTGCGCAACGGGTTGCTCACTGCCGATAAGACCAGGTGAGCGCCGGGCAATTTCGGAGATGCGCGTATGGGATTGGGGCGAGTGACAGCGCGGCAGTGCGACAGCGGCGACGGCGCGCAGGCTGGCTGAGTGAAGGCGCGTCGAGCGGAGAGCGGGCGCGCGAGAGGCAAGGGCGGAGCGGTGATGGTCGACAGGATAGAGCGGTGGTGGTGGTGGTGGTAGTAGTGGACGGGGTGGTGTCCGGATAGCCGTTGAGGGTCGCGTGTCTCGACGCTGGTAGTAAGTAGTGTAGGCGGCGGCGAAAGAACGTCTCGGCGGCGAGGCCCTGACGTTTGAGGGCTCGGTCGCGCAATACGGACGATCCAAAGATCTTGCGCTCGGGCGGCAGCTAGAGCCAGATTAGCCTTTACAATCGCCGGGCGCAATACTCGCTCAAGGGACAATGGACAAGGGACCCTGCACTCTGCGGTTCAGTCGACGTGAAGACGGGGGATGTGGATTTGTGTTGCTGTGCTGGCAGTAGTGGTCAATAGTACCGGCTGCGGTATCACGCCCAGCCGATGGGGAGGCAGACGACAGGAGGGCACTTGTGAGGCAGCGCTGTCTTCTCCTGCTGCTGCACAAGCACGTCACCGACCTGCTATTTCGGGAGACACACAACGAAACGAAACACATATGCAAATGCGTGCTACACGTGAATGTCACGTGATGGGGCTTCACTGTTGGTAAGAGATGTTATTGGACGTCAAAGCTAACAAACTTCCCGTCGAGCCACAATCACCACGCAAGATATCGAAGATTGATCGGTTGGATAAGCGACGAGTTGTTTAAGCTTTTACATTAACTCCGACGTCATTACAACAATTGCTCTCTGCGTGCAGTTACATGTAGCTACTAGCTCTGCTTACCACCTATCCCATCTACTCTCCTGACGGCCAAAAGACCGGATACTCCGGCCGATACTGCCCATACTTGGCCTGCCACGCAAAGTAGTATCCCAACGCCGCCACTGGCTGCCCAACCAAACAGAACGTACACCAGAAAGTCAGATTGCCCATCAGCTTCGGCCAGTACCCTTCGCGCTTCCTGAAAATGTCCGTCAAGAGGATCAGTGGGATTTGGAACATCATGCCCATAAAAGCGAGACCGAGCACGTTGTGCGTGGGGATGCCGACGAGGATCTCGTGCAAGACGGCAGAGAAGGTGAATGTGAGGATTTGCGCGAGCGTGGGATTCATGCCTCTTCCGACCATCGGCGCGTAGACGTGGCGTTTCATGAACTGCGAGACGGGCTTGTTCCAGCTTGTCCAGTATGAGCGGACGTCAGAGCAGTTCCACCAATCGCCGTAGAATTCGCGGTCGCCGAAGCGCATGACTTCGGCCAGAGCGTTCAGCGATGCTTGGAAGAGAGCGTAGAAACCTGCGAGCCAGCAGATGACGCTGATGGTGCTGAGCTTGAGTACGCGCTCGAGCAGGTTGATGACTTTCAATTCGGAGATGTCGGAGAGACTGTTCTGCAGGAGAGGTACGGCGTATTGAGCAGACGCAATCCAGATGATGAAGCAGGCGAGGACGGTCTCGCAGACTCGCTTCGCAACGAAGTCCCAACGAATCTTGTCGGTGCGAGGGTATGCTGGCTGGTAGATGAGTGTCGGCGCCCACCAGAAGTAGCAGAGGTTGGACACAGTGATGTTTTGCGGATACGGGCAAGCCTTGTACAATTCTGGCATTGTCCGTCCTGTCGGATCCGGCTTGAGGAAGGCGTGCCGGATGTCACGGTTGGTAAAAGCATACGAGCAGACCTTGAGCCATACAATGACAGCATGCATCTCGTGTATCGTGCCAATGCCCGGGTTGTGGATGTAGCAGTATACCACCGTCGTCGACACCAGAAGGTTACATGTCGCATTGAGCGCATGCAACACAGCAATGATCCACCATAAGCTCTTCAGCCTCTTCCTCTCATACTCCAGCTGTTTATCATAATCCCTGGCCTCGCTCTTCTTCACTCTGCCCACAGCTCCTTTCGCGTACCAAGCCGCCAATCGCTCGATCCCATATGCCACGAACAAGTGACACGGTACCGAAACGTATAGTATTGTTCCGTAGATAAGATCGCTCCTCGAGGGTCCATTGGATGAGATTGTGACGCGTATTCCATACCTCTTGAAGTTCTCGATCATGAGGCGCAGGATAGAGCAAGCTAGAACCGCAAAGGCAAGGTTCTTGAAGCCTTGCAGAGACACAGACTCCGTGGAGTCCCGACTGAGGCATGATATGCGGTTCTTGGAGTGCACGGCGAATGCATGCTTGTACTTCTTTGCGGCAGCTTGAGCGTGTTTAGATCCAGAGATACTGTGAGTTCGTGCTCGCACCTCTGGGCGAGTGAGTTGGAACGTTTCGCCGGCTCTCGCGTGGTCTTTGATGCCATTCAGCGACTGTTTCTGAGCTGCGGTGGTAGTGTTGTCTCCTAGTTGCACAGAGCCATTGGAGTTGTCGAGCTCGCCCGTGCCAGCCCAGGTCGGCTTCTGGTTTTCCTTCATGGTTGTGGTGGTTGTGGTGATTGTCAACAGCTATTCTCGATCTTCACGGTTGCATTGATGATTGCAAATGCACAAGGCGCCTCCACGCTTGTGGCATTTCTGTTGGGAAGGAGGCTGCGGGTGTCAGCCATTGAGCTTGTTTTGGAAGGATACTCTTGGGGAACGCCTGGGCATGCTACCTGCATGCAGTTGAGGGGTGAACCTACGACAGAATAAGTGGGTCGGCAAACAGGGTTCTTGGGGCGCTTGGATCGTCAATTGCTTCCAGGCTGACATGTGACGGCGAACACATGTTCATGCATTTCATAGTATATAGCACAATTCAGTGTTTTACTTCTACGATCGACGCCATTGGATGCCGAGAGGACTACGCATAAGCACACGACCGAAAATCAAATGCACAAAAATAATTATGGCTTCAATTGTCCGAAATCAAAACGTTCAACAGATTTATGTGTAATCAATGCTTTGAATAAGTGGACAAGGTCGCGCAGAACCACCGCCAACGTGACAGCATATACCGCGGTCTAGTGATTCAAAATACACTCCCCGATAGAGATTTATCCGATTGACTCACTATAGGGCCGTATAACACCTCTGCGATCCATTAATCACAAAGACGACTAGATTAGAACTACACCAACCCGAACCCTACAAGTCGGACATTGGTCGTTGACTTCAAGACTTCTTTTACCACCGCGGGTAACATCAGTAAGGCGCATGCATGTGAGACTTGAATCAGAAGCGCTTGATATACGAAAAGATGCGGTGAGACCATGACCAAAAGCTCTTACGTTGCAAGCTGAACAACGGGCCATTCTACACTCTTCCGATGGACACAAGCCTAGTCGCAAAGAATCGATGCTGAATGATGTGTACTGGTCTTGGTTCTGTGCCATCTGATACTTTTTATTATGTCCGATCTGGACTTCTTAACGGGTCGAAAGTGCGCAAAAGCCATACCAGCTACGATGTTCCTTTCGAAAGACACATGTAGTGTGTCGCTCACTGAAACCGTCTGTACCCAAAGCGCGAAACCTGATGGCTTGGGACTTCACCATTGTCAACGACACTCGGGATCTCAGTCGCCGAGATCGATCACCTCTACATTTTCCATGCTCTCTCTCATACGCCTGCGTTTGTTGGTCTCAGATACGAATGTGACACCGCCCTCATCTTCGTCATCGTTGTCCGGCGTAGCTGAACGCCGACGCGAGCGCTTCTCGCGCTTGACTTCCTTCTTGATCTTTACTGGAGGCAGTTTTTGGCGTAGAAGACGGTTCTGTTCGCGGAGTTCGTCGGGCGTGAGGTCATCAGGGTCGCGGTCGACGAGAGGGACTGGGGAAGGCTCACGCTCAACGATGCCTTCGATTTCGAGATCTCCTGTGTTATGCTTTAGCAGTTGCCCTTCGAAGCAGATCTACAGACGTGGGACCTACTGCGAGTACGGTATTGGAAAATGTAGGTGGCTACTGGGTCCTTGCCGTAAGGATAGCTGATGTTGATGTATCTTGCTGTGGGCTTTGTCTCGGCGCGACCGAGCCTGAAATGTTAGCTAAGTCGATTCGTGACATCCTCGCAGTACTTACTTGGTGTGGCTCGATATGCTGCGGCCTTTGAGAGCATTTTCTGGGACAGTATGGTCACCAACCCCTTTGAAATTGAAAGCATGATAGCCCTGAGGGTCGCTCCCTGCTTCGCGGCATCTCGTCAGTGTGACTTTGATTTGTCCCACGTCGCTCAATTTTTTGATGGCCGAGTCGTCGGCGCGCTTGTCGGCTGTAGTAGACGTGAGCCAATACTCGCAGACATCAGATGCCGGTTACTGTTACATACTCGAAGCGTGTTGTGCAAAAGTGAGCCGCTTGAGCGTGGTCACTCCGTTCCGTGTCTCTTCTGGTCCCTCCACAAGGTGTTCACTAACGTATTGCAAACGCGTGGAAAGGATAGGAGCCCTGACAGATTCGCCGTCAACGGAGACAAAGAACCTGATCCTGTCTGCCGAATTACGGTAAGCGAAACTGTAGCTCAAATGTAGCGCAATGTCGAATTCGGCGCCAGCAACGGCTTCCACGAATGTGCTTGCGCTTAAGTCGCCGTTCTCCGTCGCATGTTCAGTGAGCGGCGCGCCATTCACGCGGACCGTGACAGCAGCACCGGGGAGGCAGTCAGCGAGCATGTTGGAGGATGTGACGTGGTGATGTTGGTGTTGGGTGTTGTGTTGCGGGTGAGGGTGAGGCTGACGTTGAAGTCGTGAGCGAAACAGAAGGGCAAGCGGACGCTTTTGAACAGCATGAGGAAGGAGCGGCTTCTGTCAGTTGCAAGCAAGCAACCTCACGTGCTAAGACAAGAATTCACTTGTGATAGCATGAGACCGCCTATCTTCACATCACCGAGCTGTGAAGTTTGTGCAAATGTGAAACAAGGCTGATTGGTTTTGTGTGCGACATGAAAACGCGAGGTTGCCACGAGATCACGCAGTCTTCAATATAGCCTACATGTAGTCATGCCTGAGACATCGGATGGCTGCAGGGTAGCTACTGGGGTGTTTAGCAGATCAAGAGTTGGCCTTGGCACAGCCACGTTACCTGTCACAAACGCACCTATAAAAGGCCACTGTTAGCATCTAGTTGCTCGCTTCGTGAGACATGATTAGCGTATTTCCGATATTTGCATCTGGCACTCGTCGCAAAAGAAGTGAACATGAAATCACTCTCTTCAAAAACGTGAACCAGGGGGTGAAACGACTCAAGCAAGCAAACAGTTCTCTTCATGTCGCTTTTTCGCATTGCCATTAGCGTCTATCTACATTTCCATGTATGCAATCAGTCGTCATCCCAGTTGGGGTTAGGGCCGGGAGGCTTGGGGCCACCAGCCTGTCTCGCGACGATAATCTGGTCGACGCTGAGGATAGTCCTGACAGACTCTGTCGCGAGCTTGATCGCCCACGACTTGCTGACCATCAAGTCAAGGATGCCCTCGTCCTCTGCGTCGAGAGTGCCGGAGCCGTCCTCGTTCTCAATGTCAACACCCATGGTCGGTGGTGAGTCCTCTTCTGAAGAAGACTCGGTCTGCTTCTTGCTGGGCTGTTGCTGCTGCTTCTGGTAGGAGTTGTGTGCGGTGTAGAGACGTGCGAGCACCTCGGTGGCGTCGAGGCCGGCGGACTCTGCGAGTGTACGGGGGATGACTTCGAAGGCTTCGGCGTACTTCTTGATGGCGTACTGGCTGAGGCCGGGGGTCTTCTCTGCTACGGCGTTGACCTTGTCGATAATCTGCATCTCGGCGGCGCCGGCACCGGGCACCATTCTGGGGTCGCGGGTGATGGCCTTGATTGCGTTGACACCATCGTCAACGGCGCGCTCGACGTCGTCCAAGTGGTTTTGGGTGGCGCCTCGGAGGACGATTGTGGCTGTGCGGGTCTGGTCGTTCTCTTGTCTGAAGACAGTCACTCTGTCGCCACCAATCTCGAGGGTCTCGACGACATCGATGTCGCCCATCTCATCGGGCATGGGAGCACCGAGACGGGCCAGAGGGGTAGCGCCGACAACGCTGCAAAGACGGCGGAGCTCGAACTTGGATAGAATCTTGACAACCATGATGCCGTAGCGGTTGAGGTAGTGCATCGCAAGCTCGCCAACGCTGGCGCCAGCAACGACCACGCGAATTCCAGAATCGTGAATTTCCTTGATGGCAGCCTCCATTTGTGCCTCCTCGCCCTTGGAGAAGTCCAGAAGCTCCTTGGAGTTCTTCAACAGAACAGTGCCCTTGGTCTCGGTTTGCGAAATGTCGATGGGGCAGCTGTAGATGCCAACTTTGGCCTTGGAGGCCTTCTTGACGCTTCCGTCAGGCTCACGGCCGAAAACCATTCCCTTGACCACCTTGCTCTGCTCCAGTCCACCTCCCATGATCTTGACCACTCGTACGTTGTCCACGTTGAAGTTGTATGGGTTCTTAGGCATCACCGCAAGCACAGCCTCCGCGACCTTGTCGGCGAGGAAATCCTCGTTTCCTGACTGCTTGGCCGCAATGACCGTCCTCAGCGCCTTGGCCAGTTCAGCCTGGCTCCTGATGTCCTCCACTCTCTCAACCTCCAGCTCCTCCAGCGCCTTGAGCGCAAATCCTTGCGCACGCTCGTAGCCCTTTGCAATCTCGCTCGTCTTCAGGCCCATTCGTAGAAGGTCCTCTGCTTTCTTCAACAGCTCGCCGGCCAGGACAATGACAAGGTTGGTCGCATCGCCCATCTCGGCCTCCTGCTGCTGCGAGGCCATGACAAGCAGCTTAGCGGCGGGGTGAACGACTTCGAGCTCGCGGAGAATGGTGGCAGCATCGTTGGTCAGGATCATTTTCTGCAGGTGGTTGATGACAATCTTGTTGCGACCGTAGGGGCCGAGGGAGGTCTGCACGGTCTGAGCGATGTTACGGCAGGCCTCGATATTGCGAATGACGGCGCCATCCTCGGAGTCGTGGCTGGAAAGTGATTTAGCATGTGTTTCGCAGCGTGTATTAATTATGGAGGGGAAAGAGCATACCTAGTGTAGCCCTGCTTGAACAGGCCGGCGTTAGGAGCGCCGGGGACTGAAAGAGACATATTTGCGAGATCTCGTCAATCTGGGAGGGAAATTGATTGACGGGACGGGGAAGTGTTGTATGAAGGGGCAAGGGAGAGAGAGAGAGTGTGTGTTGTCCCGCTGCTACTTTCCCTGCGGACTTTCCCTTGATGTGTAGCGGAGGTGTTTTTTGGCTGGCTGGCTGGCTGCTTGACCCCACGAACGGACAGACGAACGAGGGTACGAGGGCGAGACACAGCGGAACTTTGCCGGGCGAACGAGACGATGATGGAACATTTGAGACAGACTGGTGGTTCTTCCAACGCCGTCTGTACACTACCCAGGTACTCTGCTTCTGGTCGCGGCGGTGGAGAGGAAGGAGGACATAAGGTTGGAAATACTGGAATACGATTTCACGATCGTTACGAGCGGCTGCGTTTGGTGAAGGCCACCAAGCGCATTCTCGTTCTCGACGGACGCCGTTCTGGGTTTCTTGTTGATCATCCCTACTTGACGACACCAATCCAACCATGCTGCCGCGCACTCTCCAGCGGTCATTACGACGGCTGACGTATCAGAAGGATGCCTGCAATGTCTGCTCCTGCCGTTGTGGCACGCAGTTCGCGTCTCGCCAATTCTCAACCTCCACTTCCTTCCAATATGCCCGAAGAGCGCCCTCGACCAGAGAAGCACATTACTATGCGGAATCAATCCCCCTGAGCGGTCTGACTCCAGAGGAAGCCAAGAAGTACAAGGAGTCGGTGAGAGAAGAGCAAGAACGGGCGAGCAACCTACGACAAGCGCAGATCACGCAAGCTCACGCCAACGGGCAGTTTAGCATGACGGCCGACAAAGTCCAGGAGTTTATGGAAGCTTTCAGGGAGATCTGCAACCAGTCAAGACTCCGTGTCGGTGCTGCGGCGCCTGCGGCCTTCAAGCCCCTAGTGGAAGCAGCTGGCGCGACGGAGCAGGACTTGACTTTCCTGGCCATAATGATGTTGCGCAACAATCACGATCGAGACGAAGTTTATTGGGGTAGGAGACTCCTGTATACACTCTCTGCCGCCGGCTTTGTAGAGTCGACTATTCACATCATGACCCAGACGCTACTCCACCACAGGCAACAACCAGGAACCCTCAGAAGTGCAGCGATCGTTGTGGAGAGAGGTCGCCTGCAGAAGGCTGCGAGGGAGGGCACAAGTTCCCGTGCCCTGGTTCTCGAGGGAAAAATCGCCTATGAGTTAGGCGACCACGATACCGCTATTCAGATGTGGTGGCGAGCTGTCGAAGGAGCAGTTGCCAAAAGCAAAGCCCAATTAGCAGAGCAAGCTGCGGGCGTGAGATCGCTAGACATTGCCTCGCAGGATAAGGCCGATTTGTCGACTCCTTGGAACGAACTTATCGAAGTTCATTTCGAGCGTTCACTATTGAAAGGCAAGAACGAATGGGACCTTTGCGAAAAGGCTATTCAAATCGGCGTAGAGCAAGACGACCCGACTGCATTCTACTACGCCGCAACGTATTACAAAAAACGCAACGAGGATGGAAGTCACAAAGCAACCAGCGAATGGCTATACTACA
The DNA here is from genome assembly GCA_023634325.1 of Cladosporium cucumerinum. Lineage (NCBI taxonomy): Eukaryota > Fungi > Ascomycota > Dothideomycetes > Cladosporiales > Cladosporiaceae > Cladosporium > Cladosporium cucumerinum. The sequence continues at coordinate 962,690 of JALDQA010000010.1, read as the reverse complement.
TGACCAAAGCTGCTGCATCCCTTGTGCCGAAAGCTATGTACGAGCTCGGTGTGTACTACGCAGAAAGCGGTTGGAAGTACATCGAAGACGAACCACCCGAGCATGTGAAACCTACACCCTTCGACACTTACCCGGGCAGAAACGTCGCCGACTCCCTGTGGGAACGCGTGCGTCGGTTGTTCTCTCTCTCGGAAACGAAATCCGCCGCAGAAAAAGACAAAGACAACATCTTCCACACTGCAGCCTGGCCTTCTACGCCCGAACAACGGTACGAACTCGCTATTCGATGGCTCAACGCAGCCGCTTCCTTCACTTATGCTCCCGCACACCTTTTCCTCGCCAAGTTGTACATGCAGGAAACCCTCTGGGCTGGCGCGCAAGCACCCCCTGAAGCACTAGAGCTGAGTCCAAAACGCTACTACTACTCCAGCAGAGAAGACGAAGTCGACGCCCACTTCACCGGCGACGTCAAAACCCACGAGCTGCCCGAAGGCACCGAGGACCCGCCGAATCCAGACTACGACATCGAGCTAGCCAAGTTTCACCTCCTGGAAGTCTTCTTTGCGCGACGTGCGGTAGTGGCACGCGCGGAGGCACTCGCACACCACCACAAGATCCGGCGAGACATCGAATTCGAGGACATTGATCTTATCAGGAATGATAATACGTACCACCTGACGAAATACCTCGACAAGGCTGAGGTGCTCGACCAGTGGGTGAAGGATTCTCAGGCGATGTACAACGAGGCTGCTGCTATTTGTGAGGACATGGGGTGGTCGATCTATGACGAGAGCGGAGGACTGTGGTACAAAGCCGGTCTGGGCGGAGTAGAGGCAGCGAAAGCGGCTGGTTTGAAACTTTAGTGTATGATAGGGTATTGTGTGTTGTAATCTGTAAACCATACATGTATTATTATAGGCCGGCCCATCACCATCACCTTTGCCTTGTGAAGAGTTTCTGTTGAGCGAATGGGCTCGCCACTCCCACCCAAGATCAGCGTCAATACCAATATCGGGCTGCGGGATTACACTCATAGATATATTTATTCTTATATATCCATCATCATTGCCCTGTGGCCAAATTGGGTGCTTGCTGACAGTTGAGTGACGATCTTGGTTGATCTTCCCTTGCTCGGCTCAGCCCGAACGAACGGCTTTCGCGACGCATGAACCTACGACATTTGATGGTTTCACTTCCAGCTTGCAGCACAAGTACACACCAGACCCATCTTTGTTATCTACCCACCAACAAATACCCACCCACCGAAGACACAACCTCTCACCACATAATATCCATCCAAAATGGCCCTCGACGCAAAGACCGAAGTCATGCAGCAAGTCCGCCAGCAGGCCGCGCTGCAAAACGCCCGCTTCCTCGTCGACGTAAGTCGCATTTCCAACAATTCCTCGCCTCTCATTATACTACCTTGGGGAGGCGCGGCATCACTGCGCTCACGGCTTACTAATACATCATTGCAGAAAGTCAACGAGCACTGCTTCGAGCGCGCCATCCCCAACCCCGGCTCTTCCATCTCGTCTTCCGAGCAGACCACCTTCACAAACTGCATGGAGAAGTACATGGCGGCGTGGAACACCACTAGCAGGCAGTACTTGGGACACTTGCAGAAGGGTGCTGGTGGCATGTAAGATTGCGTTGCCTAGAATCAATGGAATAATGGCAATTTGCAGGGAGAGTTTTGAGGTGTACCATTATGAGCTTGGAATTTCTGCATGAAATGGCATTGGGGGAAGAGATGTACGATATGAAGAAGTGGAGATGAATGTAAGATGGAGCCCTTGCGATTGTAAAAAAAAATTAATGTGCAGCGCATGCGCGGATGCAACATGAACCTGGAAGGGAAAGGATGATTGTATGATATGCTACAGAACTCCACCGAAGAATAAATTGCATACTCGGACAAACCCGCACGTCGAGCATGTATGCCGCTGTATGCTACTGAAATGCCCCTGATCCTGCGCCTTTAATACTATCGTTGGTCGCAGCACTGCCTACTTAGGGCTGGGCTTAGCGAATGCCTGTTGCCTCTCGGCGTACTCCTTGACAATGATGGAGCAGTTGATCTCCTTGCAAAGCTGCTTCCTCCTCGTAGGCGGAAGCAGGCTGGCAAAGTCCAAACCAGACGCCCTCTCGACAGCCTCCACCGGGACCTCGAAGTCCTTGAGCGGCTTGTCATTGCTGATCCTGTCATTGGGGAGAACGAAAGCACCCAAGCTGACGTTTCCGCCAGCCTTGCCATCCTCAGCATAGATGATCTTGTAGAAGTGCGTCGGCACCGCAACGTTAGGCGGTGAGCCGATGACCTCGTAGCTGACCCTCCACTTGCCGTCCGCCTCCTTCTTAGGCAAGTACAGAGGTCCCGTCACAATCCTCACAGAGGGATAGAAAGTCGTGAGTCTCCTGCAGAAGTCCTCAAAGTGTGCCCAGTAGTCCCTGTTGAAGCCCTCGCCGACCTGCGGGCACATGTTCGACAGCGCGAACGTCGCGTTCATGGCATCCTGCGACCACTTGCAGTCTGCGGCCGGCACCTGGTGACCACGGTCGTAGCCGGAGCGGAAGTAGTCCTTTAGCTTCGCGCGGAACTTCTCTGGGATGCTCAGGTCTTCGACGAAGACGGAGTGTCGGCGGTCGCCCTCGCGCATGAGCACGGAGGCGGGCGTGATGTGCTCGGCGACCCAATTGGGGTTGCGGGTTGTACGGTTGTAGGAAGAGGTCAGGGAAGAGGCGGTGCGCAGATCGGAGACTGGGCCTGGGAAGCCATATTGGAAGAGTCCTGAGGGGTCTACGGGTGCGACGGCGGCAGCAGCAGCAGCAGAGACCTTGGGATCAATTTTGCCGATAGCTATGGGAGCGGGAGGGAGAGGTGCTGTCTTGGAGGGGACGGCTATGGTAGGTGATGTAGCTGTAGTGGCCTGGACGACGGGATCCTGTTGTCTTCTCGTTCCAAAGAATGCGGCGGTGGTTGCTGCTCCCACGACAGCAGAGGCGCCAGCGACGGCGGCGAGGGTGAGTTTGCTCATGGCTGCTGAGATTATTGGAGAGAGGTTGAGACAGGGACTATGTAGAAGAGGCTGCCGGAAGCGCCTGGTCTATCTATCTTTCGTGTCTAGGCACAAGACTCCCTACACCAGCACGCGGACATGATCATCTGCTCTGCTGCTCTGCTGAAACGGGCATGAACGTTGCGCAACCAATCATCGACCGCCGTGCCCGCTCCTTGAGCTCTAACCGCTACATTTCTTTCGAGTGCATGACTTTTTGGCTATTATTGATGATCTCTATGATATTTAAATACCAATTCGATCATCATGGTGACTAGACTCTTCATGAGCAAGATACTGCTTGAGGGATCCAGAGATATCAATGGCGGTAACGAGGGACTTTTGATTGTAGATGTTGAACACTACCCTACATACCGCGGAGATGCTGTACATTGTCTTTCATGTCCGTGGAGCTCATCCTCTATGACGTCCGCCTGCGAAATCGTGGCACAGTTCTTGGAGTGTGTGAAGTACCTGTAAGCTATGTTTTCGTAGGACCTGGTTACTACAGCACAGTCCTGAGGGCCGCGACCCGAACTTGCAGCAGCAGCGAGATTTGCGAAGGCGTATGTCCAGATATTTGAGAGTCTCATGGTTGAAGATTTGGGGGGGGTTTTTTTGGGGTGTTTTTGACCTTGACAATATTGATGACTGGCAAAGAGTGTGTAGTCTGGTAAATCGAAGTCAAAAAAGAGAGTGGCGGTCGGGATGTCAACCATCTAAAAGATGGTATGGAATGTATGGGGTCAAAAGACGACCTGGATAGCACTAGCACAGTGACTGCATCCCTTACATAGTTTACCAAGCTAGAAGATGCGTCCATCTAACGTTCAGTGCTGTGCCGGCAGATCTCAATGGACCCGTCACGTTCTACCAAGCCCAGGGATACGTAACATTGATCCGAACGATTTTAGATGTCCGACCTGGAAGAGCATTGCAGCTGGCCTGCACCGACACAGCCTACGTACTCCGGGATTGCCAATGTGGCCAGTCACTTGATTTGTATCTATCATCCATCAAGTAACCGTGGTAGCACGTCTTATCGCTAAATTTCATCGGCTCGAAAGAGGCTACAAATGCACGAGACAGACTTGGGCCTCACGTTCAAGCCATCACCATCAGAACCACGGGAAATCCTCTTGAGGAGACCCTACATTATACGCCATCGTCTATGCGACTTCGAGGGCTGTCTGTTAGTCATAATATGACACGGAAAGTCAATTATGAAAGAAGTACAAGTGTATGGCGAAGCACGCGTAAAAATAAGACAAAGAAGACCGCCTGCTATAGACTTTGTGTACACCCTCTGGTGTCCGTTGCTGTCCATCTACTCATAACATATGTCTTGTTGCATGTAAGATATATCTGGGCATCAAGCTTTTGCGGAGGTCCAGTGTGTGAACCTTAAATTTGGAGATGTAAGTGAAACACCCTGTGGACTGAGCTTGAGAGGTAAGCGGAATTTGCCATTTCTTGTGGAATGATTTCCAAGACTTGGAAAGCTTTGTGAATAGCAGTCTATAAATGCGTCTCGCGAGTACGTACTCGATGAAGTCAGAATCTGGTGTACCGGGTACTCAGAGAGGAGATGTGAGTAATCACAAATTACAGAGTTTGCCAAGGTGAGTGAAGCAATCTGGAGCTGTGAGAGTTGCCACTAGAAAAGCAGTTTGTGTAGCCAAGTAATGGAAGGTTGGCAGCTGTGCTCTTCGCCGGCGCCACCTGAGGTATCATGGCCACTCGCCTCGCGTCGATACCATGCCCGAGAGGAGAAGATGCATGAGCATATCATTCATCTTCAGTTCTGTAGACGGCGCAGTCACGCATTCTCCAGAGCGCTCCAGTCCAGCTGTGCAAGACACCCTTCCAGTGTCATATAGGATGCTCTGTGCCTCGTACCACCGGACCACGTATACGTCAAGCGGCATGCGCCCACAGAGCCTCTCGCGTAAAAGCACGACCTGTTCGCCCTCCAGTGTGCGTTCCCCTTCGCGACTGCACATTTGCCGCCACATAGGAACCTGCCTGGCATCCAAGCAGGACATAACTCAAGCTCTGCAGGTGCGACCATAGTCGCGAGTTCGAAGCTGGGATCAGCGAGTTGTTGGAATTGACAAGCGAGCTCTTCCACGAAGTCCTTTGCATCTTGTTGACTGAACAAAGCGGACTGCCATTCGTGACATGTGAGCGAGACACCGAAGTGTGCGTGTGGCGCGTAGCGCTTCATCGTCTGACAGAACGACTTCACGCGCGTGAAGAAGTTTGTAACACCGGTGCTGCCGTGGAGGCACCAGAACGGCTTCTCGACAACGTATGCACGAAAAAGAACAGCCATTGCTTCTTGGTGGAGCTGGCGACATGCTGTTGTGGCAGCAAGTGCTGGACCAAGGACTTTCGGGTCTTACTGTTCGTAGGATTTCTTGTTCTTTTCGAGCTCGACAAACACTAGTTGTAACCATTCATGGTAAGTTCGGTTTCTGAGCTCACCCGGAAGTCGAAGCAGCGGTACGTCTTGCTGGGTGAAGGTAACCGTGGTATCATCGGGTGGCTCGACGGGGTCTGCCACGTCCTGTGGAACTATTACCATCATGGCGCTAGAGCTGTGTGGAGTGGCGGCAGTAGTGACGTCGGAGATGATCTGGTTTGCAGGCGACAAGATGCTGGTGTCTTGTTGCTTGACCTAGGTATGAGAGTGCGGACTGGGTACTTGGAGGTGACACAGCAATGATCAGAGCAGATGGGTGTTAAGTTTGTTTTGTAGCAGGAAAAGGTGGCTTGTAGCTGCTTCGGTCAGTGTGACAGGTAGAAGGTGGAAGGCGGATGCTGTGTGTGTAAGAGAGTTCTTCACTGCGACCGGAATTATGTCTTGACCGGTCGCGTCGTCACGTGCCACTCACCGCAAGCTTGAGCTTGGGGTTCTCACACCAACATATGAAAGTCGCCTCTCCCTTCAACTCCACTACGTCTCAACTGCACTGCCGTCACTGTATCAGAGCCTTGCTGTGAATGTGTATTCAATTGCCGACGAAAAGACTCGCCAATGACTCGCTAACCAAAACAACTACCTACCTGCCTGCATACCTGTACAAGTGGGTTGCCCTCACTCCACGCGATGCTCTTTGCTTTTTAGCCAAATCTCATCTTCATTTGACCCTGATCTTCAATTGACTCTCATGTCCAACCAATACTCATCCTCAGTTGACCCTCGCCCTCAGCTCAGCGACCTCGTTAGTCAGAGCCTCGATCTGCTTGCTCTGAGCCTGCAGCAATCCCCTGATCTCGCCCAAGACCTCCTTAAGGCCGCCAGCGGCGCTCGAAGCACTCCTGGAAGGGGCAGCAGAGCTGGTGTCTGCGCTTGGCTGTTCGGCGGCAGGAGCAGTTGTGGCAGCTGGTGATTCGCTAACGTTGCGGCTGCTGGGAGCGGGTGCCCTTGAGGGCTCGGGTGCGGAGGCGGCGGCGGCGGCGGCGACGGGTGTAGGTGTCAGGTCGGAGTGCTTGGGAGTTTCGCTGAGGCCGACCTTCTCCTCTTGCTTTGCGGCCACTGTGCTGGAGGGACGCTGAATAGGCTTGGCGATTTCCTCGAAGGGGCTGGAAGGCTCATCGTCTGAGGACTCGGCGTCCTTGTCGGCGAACTTGTTGGCCATCTGTGACATGGAGTTCTGGTTGTCCTTCATGGAAGGAATCTCACGAGGAGTAGCGGGCTGAGAGCGCTCGACGACTGGCTCGGCCTTGGGTGCTGCAACAGGGGCCGCAGCAGGAGTAGGTGCAGTCTTCGCAGGAGCAGCTGTGGGTGCCTCGGCGGCTGCGTACTCTTTGGGCGCAGTACCATCGTGTAGGTCACCCATGTCAATCTTGGCAGGACGAGCAGTCTTGCCGTCGAGCCACTCGCCGCTAGACATGGCAGGCTTGGAACCGGTGGCGGGAGGATAGATGTCGTCTTGGAACATCTCTGCGCGTCTAGGCACGACGAAGGATATGGGCTCGATGTATTGATCGTTGACGGTCTTGTAAGCGCGCATGACCTCGTTGGCGTGAGTGTTGACGCCACGCTTAGGCATGAAGGCGAGACCGCGCTGGGGCTCTGGCGACTTGTGCTCGCTGAGAGGCTCGAACTTGTCGTTGTCATATTCGAAGTAGCGAATGTTGCCATCTCCCTTGCCGGCAAGGTAGAGCATTTGACTGCCGTCATCCCAGAAGGGCATGCAGATACCAGACTGCGAGTCGAGGTAGGTGAAGTCACCGATCGGCGCGGAGGGGTTGCGAGGGTCCCACAGACCAAGCTGGCGATCACTCATCTTGCTGAAACCGGTAGTGGCAACGCGATCATGGTCACCAAGCCAGACGACACGGCTGCTCTTCGCACCGCTGTGGCCGGGAACCTCATGCGCTGGCTTCTCCTGACGGACATCCCAGAAGCGCAGCTTCTTGTCGCGAGATGTGGTGCACAGCATGTTGCCATCGGAGCTCCAAGAAAGAGACTGGACCATGTCGTTGTGCTTGAGGGTCAATTTTGCTTGTCCATCCTCCAGGTCCCAGAGCTTGACAGTGTAGTCGCCGGAGGAGGAGGCAAGAATATTCTCAGCAGCCGGGTTGAACAAGACGTGGCCGACTTTCCTACATGGGGTCAGCTCTGCTCTGCATGTCGCGCGCTTGCATAACGATGATTCCTACCTTCCGTGTCCGCTCAATTTGCCGACGGGCGCGACATCCTCTGGCTCTTCAGCATCGGAGCGCACAGAGAAGTTGTCCGGCACCCTCCACAGGCACACCTTTCCGTCGTCACTAGCACTGGCAAGGATATCGTCGTTGAAAGGGTTCCAGTCGTGGTCCAGCACGGCAGCGGTGTGTCCTCTGAACAATGGCATGACATCGGGCATCTTTCCACGCTCTTCCAAGGGGATGACAGCGAATGCGCCGCCACCGGACGCCTCCCAGTTGACGGACAGGTACTTGGGGTTACATTTCACCAGGTTGGTGTCCCAGGCGTTCTTGCTGATGCGGATGTTGTCGTAGCACGCCTCGCGCTTGCTGGTCTGTCCGAAGACATGTCCTGGAGGGCGCGTGGTCAGGAGGCGATCAAGGCATTGTTGGCGCGACGGTGGTGTTCAAGAGGGCGGGCTTACGGTATTTGGACGCTCTCACGAAGCGGCCCGACATTGCTGCGAGGGAGGAGGAGGAGGAGGAGGAGAGAGAATGGTATAGAGAGGTGGATGTGGTCTATCTGTACGATCGAGAGTGTTATTCCCAGAAAGGCTGAAGTGTTGGTAATGGTATTGTGAGGCCGAGTATGCAGGTAGTGGTGTAGCAGGCCACGGGGTCCAATGGCTGCGGGCGTCCAGACGCTTGGACGGCGGCGGCACTACTACTACTGCTGCTGCTTCCTCACTGCCTCGCCTCGCATGTGGGCCTGATGAAGTCCGCGCTAGCCCGCGCTAGCCCGCATGCAGACCAACGCACCTCAGCATTGACTGCATCTCTCCTGGCTCACATGCCCGTTCTCTTCTTCACAGCACATTCCCTCTACACCAGCAAATGGAGCAGTACCATGTCACTCAGTGCCACCCCAATCTTGCATTTCGCCTCGGCGACATCTCCACCGAACCACACTTTAGCCTTCGCAGCGATCGCCATGCGACTATGCGGAGACTGCGGGGCAAGGATAAGAGCATCGTCTACAGATCAGCATACGACAGCATGCATTCTGAAACAAGCGTCATGGTACTTTAGCCAAGCTTCCACGCGATGTGACCTCGAAGTGTAGTGTCATCGACAGATAGTCGGTCTTTTCCCGTCGGATAGCATCATGGCTACTTAAATGTAGACCACCGAAGACAAGTATCCATTCCATTTTATGATCGACCATGAATCTGTACAGAAGACTACTTTGCTTCTTACCTCTCTGTCTGGCCCAAGATGGCCTTGTCATTGACCCGAAAAATACTGACAATGGAGGCGGTGGCGGCCATTCCATTACAGTTGACCTGTCCAATTTGACCAACAATCGGGCGTTTGGCATGTCACCTGGCGACGCCAATTTTGATGGTCTACACTCCGGCATCCCAGCTAGATTCAGCCCTCCCTCAACCCTGACTTTTGCTGGTGTCAACTACGACTTCCCGCAGTATCGCAATTCGGGAAACGACAATGTTCTTGCCCAGGGTCAAATCCTAACACCTAAGCAAGGCCGATACCTCAGTGTCAGTATGCTCGCAGCTGCCGAGAGCTCCATTGCCACTGGCTTCATAAATGTCACATACTCCGACAACACAACAGTGTCAAACCCCATTCTCGTTGATCCTTACAAGGACTGGCCTTACCCCTACGGCCCGGGACTGGCCTGGCCATACACTTTGAAGAACAGCAGCGATGATCCGTTCGACTACAACCGATCAATGATCTATCAGAGTGTCACTTGGCTGGATGCCTCGAAGGAATTGGTCTCACTGCAACTTCCCAACGTGACATCAGGTGCATCTGGCGATCCTGGCGGAAACGCCGAAGAAACTAGATTGCACATCTTCGCTGTGTCATTGATCCCAGCAACGGGCTCTGGAATATCTCTCGAAGTACAATATGCAAGAACCACCCAAGTGTGGTTTGAGGGGACCAACAAAACACAAATCGTCGAAGCAGTGATCAACAACGTTGGAGAAGACTGGGTACTTGCCAACAACAGCGTCCGTGTAACCATTGACTCACCAGGATTGACCACTGTCCAATCAGGTGTGATCAACCGCCTCAGACCAGGCGACCAAGCTCGCGTTCAGATCGGAGTCATCAACACCAACGACACAGCTGCGGGCACTCAAGGCCCGGCAACTTTGATGATCAGTGGTGCTGGTGTACAAGCCAATCATACTTTTAACGCTACTTACGGCATAGCACCCTACGAAGCAACATATGAGAGTATATATAGCCATGAAAGTCCAGGCTGGTATACTTCTGGAAAGTACGGGATCTTCATTCACTGGGGTGTCTATGCCGTACCTGGCTGGGGCAATTCAGGAAAGAATGGTATGTCTAGCATGCCATGAGTTTTCTTGTTCGCTTGCTGACACTAAGCTAGAATCATACGCTGAATGGTATTGGTGGAATCTCAACCAAGGGCCTGATACAAAAGACCAAACGTGGAAGTACCACCTTGACACCTACGGACCAGACGTGGTGTACGACGACTTTATCCAGAACTTCACAGCCTCTGTCTTTGACCCCAAGGAATGGGTCGACCTCCTCGCCGATGCTGGTGCACAATACTTTGTGCAAGTGAGCAAACATCACGACGGATACGCTATCTTTGACTTGCCTAGCAACGTCTCGAACCGAACGAGTGTCGCTCTTCCGCCTCACCGCAACCTTCTGCAGGAGATATTCGATGCCGCCGACGAACACCAGCCTCATTTGCACAAGGCTACTTACTACTCATTGCCTGAATGGTTTCATCCGGATTATAAGGAGTTTGGTTTCGGTTCATGGTATGTGTGGGTTCCTGGTATGTTGCCGTAGAAGCTGCTGACATTTTGTGCTAGGCCGGGCGGCAATGCGACAAACCCCTACACGAACGAGACGCTGCCTTACGAAGGCTATGTCCATGTCGAGGACTATATCTCTGACATCATCGTTCCTGAGATGCAAACTCTAGCAGACATGGGCACTGAGATCATGTGGTGCGACATTGGAGGCCCAAACCTTACAGCCGAGTTCACATCCTCTTGGTTCAACGACGCCGCCTCCCGTGGCAAACAAGTTCTCCTTAACAACCGCTGCGGTCTACCAGGAGACTTTGACACCCCCGAGTATGCGCGATACGAGGCCGTTCAGGTCAGAAAGTGGGAGAGCAACCTGGGCATGGACCCATTCAGCTACGGCTATAACCGCGCGACGCCAGACGAGGCATACATTACGCCCGGAGCGATCGTCACGAGTCTAGTCGACATAGTATCGAAGAACGGCAACTTTCTGCTCGACGTTGGGCCCACCGCCAACGGCACAATCATTGAAATCGAGCAACGCAACCTCCGTACCGCAGGCGCTTGGATCAAAGACCACGGCGAAGCAATCTTCAACACGACGTATTGGTTCGTCACACCTGAAGAGGCCCAGGCGGTTCGCTTCACGCAGAATGCCAACGCATTCTACATCACGACTCTGTACCCTCCCAATGGAACGCTCGTGCTTAATTCGCCGGTGCCCTATGTGGATGGGGATGACGTTCAAGTTGTTGGTGGAAACATGAGCGGCTCCATTGTGCCTTCGAGGCTGTTGGACAATGGCAGCTTGGAGCTTACGATTAGCAACGAAATCAAGGATGCAGACTCTTTTGCATGGGTGTTCAAGATCGGGTTTGGCGGAGTTGACGGGGTTGGATCTGGTAATGGCAATGGCTCTTCAGGCGTTGTCGGGCAGACAACAAGCGCTGCTAGCACAGTCGGTGCTCATGTGACTTTGGCGTTGACGCTAGCGGCAATTTTATCTCTGTTTGCCTAGAGAGTTTAGTATAATATCAATCTCTGCAATTTGAATGGGCAACCACAGCATGGAAGGAAGGTTTACCATGTCCACGCTTACATCCAGCTATATAGCTTCTTACCCCCCCCCCTCACACGGATGCACATATGTCGTGGTGGGACGATTGATCAGTCATAGCCTCTGGATGTCTCCGATCATTCAGAAGGTTTTATCGCTGAGCTTTATGTGAACTGCCGGTGGGCCATATCGACGCTTTGGTCCTGGCAAGTGGGACTGTATGCTCACGAAGCAGAAGCTGGCGCTTTCTAATGCACACGGCATGGATGGGTCGACTGCAGCAATGCAAGTCGATTCTCTTGCCGAGTCCGACATACTTCCTGTGTCATCTCTGCGGAGCCGCTGGCCCAGAGAGCTTGACCTTTCCGTCCTATCAGCATCTCGATCAATGGCAGCAAGGAAACGGAGTGCAATGATCGATGTGTTTTTCCCTCTCAGTCGCCCTGCTCTCCTCATAACTCAGTTTGTGGGCTATAAGTTGGAGACATCCTTGACTCTCCATTGTCGGTACCACACACACATACACACACACACACACCTCTGACTCGAGAATATAATCAGTACGTCGCCACATCACGACGAGCAGTTCCAGTACAATGCATCGCAAGAATCTGCTGTTGTATGCTCTTGCCGGCTTAGTCGTTGCGAATAGCAATGAACCACCCAGAGACTGGGGACTTCCAGCTTCGGACGAGCTGCCTCTGGCACACCTGCATAACGTCCCGAATCGAGACATCTCTCCTCCGACCTTGGCTGCCAATGGGAGTGACAACCCCGGCTCCAAACTCAAACGCACTCCAAGCGACGTTGCTCGCCAACCTCATAAACGCGCGGCTTGTGATCCTCTGCCAACTCTTCCCAACACATATAACGTCAACCTGGCCAACGCACAAGCATTCAGATCCGACCCAGCCGCTGCCTCTGTCGCAAACAGCGCCAATCCAGCTCCAGCAGGCTACTACCAGACTTTCAAGAACCTCCAGGGCTCAAGCAACGCGATGAACCCCCTCGGCTCCATCGTCGTCAACACCACCAAAGGCTACGACATCGACTTCTGCGCCACCAAATGTACCTCCCAACCCGGCTGTCTCGCCTTCAACATTTTCTTCGAGCGCAGCCCAAGCCTCGACCCTGGCCGCAACTTCCCGAACCTCCCAGCCTTCGCCAACATCAAATGCACCCTCTGGGGCGCGGCCATCGACGCCAAAACCGCCACCAACCGCGGCGGCGGAACTCGACAATTCGACGCCGCCGTCGCCGGCAGCAATGGCTACAATTCCTATAGACTCGGCGGGCCCATCGAAGGCTGGCGGTCCCGCAACCTCAACACCTCCATCATGAACGCCCCGCTCCACGACTGCACCAAAACATGGACTTACCTAGGCTACAAACTCTTCCAACCGGCCTCCGTCGACCCTCGTCTCTGCGCCGCCGCTTGCGACGCGCAAACCGCTTACAACAAAGCCCACCCTGCGCGCGGGCCAGACAACCGCGTGCTCTCTCCGGTGGCGTGCAATGCCTTCGGCTCGTATCTCCTGACCAAGACTAATGTGACAAAGGGCCGAAGTGCGTCGTTTGACGTCGGGCAGATGTGCACGATGTATACGAATTATTGGAACGAGACGTTTGCTGTTAATCGGGCGGCGTTTGATGATGCGATCGGGGCGAAGTATACTTATAGTTTCAGCACGTTTTATGGGAAGGTGGGCGCGCAGCCGGACTGTAAGGGGAAGGTCTGAGGACAATGTGGGTGGCTTGGTCGATGGTGTGGTGTAGGTGTGATGGAGGTGTGCGGAGTCTTGGGGTTGGTTGGTAGCCGAGTATTGTGCTTGCTTGCTTGCTTTAGCAGTGACGAACGATAGTATAAAAAGAGCCTCCATGCTCAGCACATGGTTCGGAATGAATGATGTAATTGGAACACATGCTGATTATGTCTTTGGGCTTAAAGTTTCGACCTTTCGATTGTATGATTACTATTACTATTATTGTCTTGGAAGTACTAGCCAAACGCTGCAACGCGGCAATTCAGGCCTTTTGCCCAGTGTTTTCGCTCTCGTCTTCGTCGCTCTCTTTCTCGCCGCTCTGATATTAAAATCTTCGCGGCCTCGAGAGCAATGCATGCCCCCAATCCACGAACTTCATCAACGCCACAAACATCCAAGTCAGAATCAAACTCAAGTCAAAGCGATCCTGACATAGTGATAACACAAAATACAAAAACGCAGCAACACATCACTCCTCTTCAACAATAGTGGTCTTCTCCTCCGCCCTCTTCTCAGCCAGCTGGCTAGCATACTTGGAGCGGTTGCGGAACCACTCGCCATGGAAGTAGAAGACGTAAGGCGCGATGACCAGCGGGATGGAAGCGGCCGCGAGGATGAAGCTCGGGATGGGGAGCTGCCACTTGGTGCCGGGCCTGATGTTGGAGTAGAAGGGCGTGGCGTAGAGGGCGGCGATGCCGGCGAGGAAGTCGCGGCAGAAACCGTTGCCGCCCGTGGCACTGGCGGAGTATTCGCCGTAGGCGGCGACCTGGAGGGTGAGTTAGTGGTGAGGACTTTAGTGAGGGGCAATGGGAAGGAACGTACCATGTAGTCGCAGGTAGCTTGGTAGATGGCCAGGTTGGCGATGCCGATCATGGCGACGAAGATCAGAGGCGCGATCCAGTGGACCTCAGGCGGGCCGAGAGAGGTCCAGGCGAAGGCGAAGAGGCCTATCGGCTCCAGGAGGACGAGCCACAGGAGGCCCTTCATGCGGCGCTCAGGCTTGATACCGTGCTCGCCGCCGGCAGCCTTCATCTTCTTGCGGTCGTTGATGTAGAAGGGGATGAAGAAGATGGAAGCCAAGATGTATCCGATGAGAAGCCTGTGTGAATGTTAGCAAAGTGTGTGGACATCAGGGAGGACATGTGATGACTTACGGGATGAAGCTGAGACCGACTTGCGAAGGTGTGAAGTGCCACTTCTTCAAGACGAGAGCAAAGCTGTCAAGGCCGGTGAAGATAAGGGCATCGCTGAAGCCGCTGAGCAGGGAGAGGAAAGCGACGACGGGCTCGGTCAGGAGGAACAGGTAGGGTCTCCACATGAGTCTCAAGACGTGCTTCATGTCGAGACGCTGGGAGAAGCCACCCCTGATCTCGTTGGGACCGTAGACGCTGGGGTCCTCGCCAGACTTGCGCCTGCGCTGAGCTTCCTTGTCAAGAAGCACCGAGGCACGGGTCTCGGGAACGGTGAAGAGGTGAATAGCCTGGACGACACCGCCGAAGATGAGCTGAGTGTAGAAGACCCAGCGCCAGTCGAGGTATTGTGTGATGTAGCCGCCAACAATAGGAGCGACAACGGAACCGGCACAGGAAGAGAAGACGACGTAGAGCATGGCGAATTGCTGGTTCTCGGGGCCGAACATATCGGCGACCATACCAAGGGTGACACTGCCGCCAGCGGAAGACAACCCGCCGAGGACACGGGCAGCGAGAACGGTGTTGAAGTTCTGAGACAGCATGCAGGGAATCTGGAAGATGTTGACGAGACCGAGAGAGACTTGCATGATCCACTTGCGACCAAGCTCCTCAGAGAAGGGAGCCCAGAATTCGCAGCCAAAACCGTAGGCGACGAGGAAGGCCATCTGACCGAGACGAGCCTGGAAGTGCGAGATGCCAAAGTCCTTGGACATACCGGGGACGGCGTTGGCATAGATGGCGGCATTGTAGTTCATGCTGATCTGAACCCAAAAGATGACGGTGAGAACACCCCATTTCTTCAAATCAGAGAAGGCGAACCCGAGAACCGATGCAGCGGCGGCATCCTTGTCAGTCAGCTCGACGCGCGATTCCCTGCGTTCGTTGACTGTAAGCTCGGAGACTTTGTTAGAGTCGTCCTTGACTGCCGGATCGATCTCCATTTTATTGCTATGGATAGCTTTTGTGGGTAAATTTTGTGGGTTCGCGGTGAGATGTGTGCGTGTGTTGATATCTGCGTTGGAAAAGTTGTTCAAGGTGGGAGAAGAGTTGGACAAGTGCTGGGGATGGAAGTGGAATATAAAGTGGAAAGGCGGCCACTGACGGACGGCCAAAGATAATCAATAAAAACAAAAAAATGTCCTTTTGGAATAAGCAATACAGCAAGTGGTGAGAAGCAATTGGAGTTCCCAGCAGATTATGCCCATAGGTTCAGAAGGATCCGTGAAGATTTTTTTTTTTGGGGATGATTGTGCCCACCAGGGTTGCTCTTGGAGCGCCATAGGTAAGCAGTCGACCAACGCACATTATGAAGCGTCTGGATGGCCGCGATGATTGTGAAGCGCCCCGCGTGGAAGTGCATTAGCTATTCATATACAGTAGATTTGCCTTTTTTCAAGCAATTAAAGGCGACATCGTGGCCAACTGTGTCGTGTGCGCAAGAGATGTCAACACGACAGAATGGGCAGGTGCGACTGCGACTGTGACTGTGACTGTGACTGCGACTGCGACTGCGACTGCGACTGCGACTGCGACTGCGACTGCGACTGCGACTGCGACTGCGACTGCGGCTGCGACTGTGACGAAGCTACGTTGAGCATAACCTTCTGCGTTGATTGTGACGCAGAGCAATTCTGGCGTTATGATTGGCCCTACAAAGGGTCAAAGCAAAGGATCAAAGGTAAATGCAGTACAAATGTCGGCCATTCGTGGATGGAGGCGTGGTAAGTACTGTAAGATTGGATGTTGGTTCAACTTCGTGAACGTAATGGAAGGTGCAGTCCGAGAGGTCACGTTACGTCTTAGGAAGACAACACGTGATGCTTGCGAAATCACGGTAGAATGAAAGGCATGGAATGAAGGTCATGTGATGGGATGGGATGGGATGGCGTGAAGAAGTGATGGATGAAGCACAGACCCCTTGTCTCGCTCGCATCTCGCATTTCGCTTTCTCGCTCGCTTGTCGCATCCACTTAACCTAACTTACTTATATGATAACGTAAATTACTTGAGCTAGCCCAAAGCGAGACATCAATGTCGTCATGCCTCAATACTCGAGGAGCTGTCTAGCTAGCCATGTTGAACACGAAACATGTGCACGAGCAGTGGTAGGAGAGAGACTGTCTACAGTATAAGGCGTAGCAAGTCTTCACTCTCACGTTACCACGGGCTTTTCTTACACATACACCGACTCTCCTCAACACACCACACCACACCACACCTCCCATACCTCCCATACCTCCCACACCGCTAGCTAGCTAGAACCCGGCCTTCTTCGTCATCATGTCTGGCCTCATCGGTGCGCTCCTGCATGCCACCAACTTTCGCACTCCCTTCCTTCGTACTCTCATCCCAAGTATTGGCCTGGCTTACGGCCTACAGGCTGCCTGCGCCATCCCCTCCATCATCTTCCAGACAGAGCGCTACTATGACTTGTCCGGCTCCTTGACCTACCTCTCCTGCACTGCCCTCTCCCTGTCTCTTCCCCTGCTACGCGCCCGCTATGCCACTCCCGGTGCAGCTCTTCCTGGCCTCCTCGACATTCTACGCGCCGCAAACTGGCGCCAGCTCGCTCTGTCCGCCGCCGTGACCTTCTGGGCCGCCCGTCTTGGATCCTTCCTTTTCGCCCGCATCACCGCCGACGAGGGACGCGACAGCCGCTTCGATGGCCTCCGCGAGAGCGCGCCCAAGTTCTTGGGCGCATTCGCTGCCCAGGCCACCTGGGTTTCCCTCTGTCTTCTTCCCGTCCTGGCCGTCAACTCCATCCCTGCCACTGCGCTCGCGGCTCTTCCTGCTTTCACCCTGACCGACATCCTTGGACTCTTGCTGTACGTTGGCGGTATCACATTCGAGGCGACGGCCGACAGGCAGAAGAACAAGTGGGTCGAGGAGAAGAAGGCCAAGAAGCACAGCGAGGAGTTCTTGACGAGTGGTCTGTGGAGCAAGAGCAGGCACCCCAACTACTTTGGCGAGAGCACACTGTGGACTGGTATTGCGACCACTGCCGCTGGTGTCATGTTGACTGGCGCTGGTCAGGCGGGTTTGGGTCTTGGTGGAAGTCTGCTCGCGAAGGCGGGTGTGCTCGCCATGGCTGGTGTCAGCCCGGCGTTTGTCACATTCTTGCTGTTGAAGGTTAGTTGAGTGAAGCTCAGACTGTCGAGATCAAAGCTAACAACAAGTCCAGGTATCCGGTGTCCCGATGAGTGAGAAGAAGTACGACAAGCGTTACGGTGATCGCAAGGACTACCAGGAGTGGAAGAAGAACACGCCCATGTTCATCCCCAAGCTGTAATCAGGTCTCGCAATTGAGATCACGGGGCGCTCCGCGGCAAGCCACTTGACATTGGTGTGAGTGCTGATTAGACGTGCATGACGAAACCTAGCGACGATGATGAGAAGGTAGTCTGTGTCATGTAATACGTATGATTTCACTTTCACTGGAGCAAACTGACCTCTTGCGTCACGTGGTCAAAGCCTTCTTTACTCGATGTTGCCGCTACATTGAATTATGTCTTCTCGATAGACCAGATTGGCGCTTCACTTTTGCACGCTCAACCTGCTCTTTCACTGCGTACTTCCGCAAACTCCCCACGAATGAACAAAATGGAATGGGCTGGCGCGTTAGTGGGCTGTCGCGTCAGCCTGGCTATTACTTGAGGAGCAGCGCAAGTCGGCAGTGTCGACTTTTCAATAGAGCAAACTATAGAGACCACAGGGTCGATCCTTCATCATATGAAAGCACGAAAGAAGCCTCGAGCGGCACAGTTCTTCCACATGAGTCTAAAGACGTGTCAGGCAATAGCGTCTCTCAGTTACTCGTACCGCTATACTACTAGACCATGACTTTGCGCACCTCCTCCTCGAGAGCTTTGTAGATAGTGTCCGTAGATTTGTTACTCATCACAGCAATCCAGATGTCCAAAGCCCGGAAACTCTTTCCTACTGACCGTCTCACCCCTATTCTTGAGCAACTTGTAGGTCTTCAACGTCGAAGTCGCTTTGAAGATATTGTTGTCCGCGCCGGAAAAGAGAAAGATTGGAAGTCCGCGCAGTCGCTCAAGATTTTCCATCGGTCACCAGCGAGCGGTAGTCATTGTCAAGCACAGTCTGCCGTCTACCACCACTGGCCATCTGATATGCGGACAACACACCGTGCCAGTTAACTAGCCATAGAATTGGCCTTGGGATGCGTGCTTGTCGTGCGAGATCGCAACATCCACATATAACGTCAGCGGCACACAGCCGCCACCGAACTCAACCATGCCCTCCATTTTCTCGGAAAATGTCACCGAGTTGTCTGTGTAGCTATCCGGCGGTATTTCGGTTGTCACGAGGTCGATACATAGTCCAGCTTTGTCGGCCAGGAGTTCCACGGAACGCTCTGCAACAGTAGTCATAGTGGCGAGTGGCTGGTAGATCCAGTACGGCCAGTGCCGTCAATTACGAATTCAAGGCCGCCCAAAGGACGCACAGTGATCTAGTACCATTGCTCGATGTAAGTGCCGCCAGAAGCGCGTGTCATTCTCTTCAAGAGATTTCTAACACGAACACTGTTTGAATTCTGTTCCACGCCATGCATGTCGAGGAACGGAAGATCATCTTCCAATGTTATTGATCCGCGTGGTGTGTCGTGACCCAGAGCGAGGTACAACTGTATACATCGAAGTGCAGCGGTGAAGGGGTTGAGAAGGCTGAAGATCTGTTTCACACTGCTTGCGACGGAAATGTGGCTCGGCAGTGTGATGGGCAGTGTTGGCTTAGTGATCCTGAAGACAGTGTTTATGAAGTTTGGCCAAGAGCCATCTTGTACAATGTAGCTCTGCCACCAGTGTTCATCATTTGAGCACTCTACCATGCTGCTGATGGTCGGACTAGGTCGTTCTAGTGGGTTGACTTGTCCGAGCTGTGGATCCAAATCATAGCCAAATGACAGCATACTTCCATTCTCACTGAGACCCTTCCCGACTCGTGCACTTGTCGATAGGCCTCGGTTTCGACTGCGTAAAACTGTCTCCGTTGAACCAATTGAGCCAGCTCCAAGAAAGACGAAACGCTTCGCATGGACCCAACGTAGCTTTTCCTTGAACGGTCCGAAAGATAGCTTCAATGCATTGTCTCGGAAGAACACAATGTACCCGCCATTTGGGTGCTTCCGGATATGACGCACCTCACAGCCGCAATAGCTATACATACGATCAGTCAATGTTTGTATTCTCAAAGGTTCTACGAAAGCATTCGAGTCCCGTCCGCATATCCACTTATACAATCCACTTGCCCTGCCAAAGTTGATCGGCCATGGGTTGAAGAATCACAAGCAAAGATGGCCTGTGACTCGGAGCTCCGACAGGACCTGCAGAGCAGAACTTGGAAACCCTCCATACCAGGATCCAAGTTCCTCAGGCCAGCGCTCTTCGCCACTCTCCAGCACGCAGACTGTGTGCGTGGGGTGTGCGCGCGCCATTCTACTGGCCGCTACACCCCCTCCATAACCGGAGCCGATCACAACGACATCGTATGAGGATCTCAGATTGTGAAGCGGTGAGCTGAGCTTTCTCGCCTTACTCTTTGTCTTTTTATTTGAGATTCCGAAGAAGCTCAAAGCTGCCGGAGGTGCGAGCCAGCACCAGATCAAGGTGCGATAAGCCACTGAACAGAGCAGAAGGAAACAGGATGCGAGCAGTCCCAAGGAGTTTCTCAAAGTCGTTGTTGAAAATTGGCAAGTAGCGTTGCGGCGGCCTAGGTGCTAGAAGACGATACTTGAAACAGCAAAAAGAAATATGACACATGATATAATGCCGCAGGCTAATGTTATCAAGAAAACATCCACCCTATCAATCATCCGGTATAAATTCGACAAATCGCAGTCGGTAAGGCTTCTGCATGTGGGACGCCCGGGAACATATTGAGTGCATGCGCATAGATGAGCTGGCTAATCCAGTGTGGAATTTGGCGCCACTGCGAACGTGCGTGCAGGTATCTGTGCGACCACTCTGCATGATAGGTGCGACACAGCTAAAGAGACGTGCTATCACAGCCGCAAATCTTTTCGTTGGCTTCGGTGGGCGCATGCGCTCATATGAAATATTGGCGGAGCGATGGTTCCGGCATTAACGATGAGAAAGAAGGGCCTTGAGGCTGACACGTTGTCAGAAAACAGCTGCAGGCGGCTGCAACCCCGACTGCCGAAATCCAGTGTATCGGGCTCCAAGCCAAACCATTCTAGGATCCAGCTAGCTGATGGGTAGAAGGAGAAGGCTGTGGTTTTAAAGAAGTCAGTTCATGGCAGCTGATCGGCAGGGTCTAGTAGCTTATCGCTCAGCCGCATCAGAGTAACACGTTGATGTTTATATGCGGGCGCACATCCTCTGTAAGAGAGCAAGAAGGGATGGTGTCGGGAAAGCGGTCTATATTTATTCGTCGCAACGTTCAGCCTGTATCCGACGACTGAACTATAAGAATAAGGACTAGTGGTATAATGTGAACGCTCAATGAAGCAACAACAAGAAAAGTAGGGGATGCTATTTCATGACCGCTCAGCCATGGCTGGCTCGTCTTGTCCAGATGACACGGATGATTTTTCGCCAGATGTTCCCTTCTCCTCCGTCGTTGCGGCTCTGTTACGTGAGCTGATTGTTGGCAAGAAGATGCCAGGGTGGGCAACCGTCAAGCAGATGGCAGCGATGGCGGTCATCCTGGGAAAGACTGTCAGCTACCGTGATATCGTGGTCACTATGAGTTGACAGATACTTACATTCCATCGAGCACCATGAACTCGTCTTCTCTGCGCATGAGCTCACCGCCCCAGCCGCCGGCCATTTCAGGGAGACTGTTGAGCGATGTCAATAGGTGGTTATCAGGCGCTGCGTGAATCCAAACGTACCGGTAGACACATCTGATGAAGATGGTCAAGAACCCGAATGCCGAGCATGCAAGGTAGAACTTGAATTTGGGATCGCTCAAAGCTCCGGGAGTGCCGGTCGATGCCATATTGTTGCGTCTGTTGCGAAACAAGCGAATGAAGAAATCGAGCGTAAG
Source organism: Cladosporium cucumerinum (assembly GCA_023634325.1). Classification (NCBI taxonomy): domain Eukaryota; kingdom Fungi; phylum Ascomycota; class Dothideomycetes; order Cladosporiales; family Cladosporiaceae; genus Cladosporium; species Cladosporium cucumerinum. Next base: position 941,120 of record JALDQA010000010.1, on the reverse strand, counting down.
CACCATGCATGTAGCCATAGTTGCGACCTGGAAGGCGATACCGGCCATGATGAGGGCGTTTCCGATATCGAGTAGGTTGTCGCCACCGGTAGCTGCAGAAGCAATACCACCACCAGCAGCCTGTGTCAAGATCGAAACAATGTCGCAGCCGATGAAGATCCAGATGTACCAACGAGGAGCGAGCTTCGAGCTCTCACGTCCGAGATGGTTAACAACGGTCTTGATGGTAAGGTAGTATCCAGCAGCGAGGAAACTTGGTGCCAGAATAAGGCAACACACCTGCATCTTGAAGCCGTCCAAGGTCCAGGGGTTTGCGTTCATCATAAGGCGTCCGCCATAGCCTATAGATTCAAGACCACACCCGATCGCAACAACAATAGCAAACGCACGAACTTTGGTCTTCCATCCTATGACCAGCTGTGCGACGAAGCAGACGGCGAATAGAACGAGGAGGAAGACGTTGCCGCCCAAGTTAGGGTAGTACCCATAAGTTGTCCATTCGACGGGGCATTCGGGGGTGACTTCCGTGCAGATTCGGCCAGACATGGTGTGCGTAAGACTTGTTTCGGTGATCTCCAAACCTTTCGAGTACTTGGGTTTGGGGATGGGCCGCAGTACTTAATGCTGTGAGGCCAGAACACCCGCCTAGATTAATGAAGCTGGCAGGCGCCCATGGGCGGGTCCGCATGCGCTGCCACGCCGTGATTGATCCTTCTCCATCCTTGTGCCGTCGAAGAAATCATCGAGTTTCCACGTTCCACGCGCTAATCTCGCATTCCATTGGCTGGCAGAACATCGCAGTGCCACGCGAGGTGCCCGTGGGCTTGTTCTCGCACGGAAAGATTGTTCTCCGAAGCTTGGCCCTTCTCGCGAGGCCCATAAATAAAGCTCGTATGTCGTATGCTAGACCTGATAAGGCAGCCGATGCGCAGTCCCGCTGTGCAATCCCGCTGTCAAGGTATCTGCCTTATTCCTGCCTCACATTGTATATCGTTTACCATTACAGCTGGCCAAGTACCGTCTCTGCTACAAAGCTGTGTGCATGTCGCCATGCCCAGCCGCCGAGCTCACACAAAATCACGCCTCGGCTGCGTACAGTGTAAGGCGAGACGTGTCAAGGTACCAAGACAGCCAGATGCTTGCTTGATTCACGCGACTCATGCTCACCATACAGCTATAGTGCGATCAAACTTACCCGACATGTAAAAACTGCATTAGGCATGAGAAGACTTGTGTGTACAGCCATGTCAATCCTAGCGCTTCGTCACCAGCGTCTAATGCTACGGCTGGTGAGGCTTTAAACCATGGCTCAACAAGAGCGGTAGCTATGCCGCCTGGCGGACCAACTTTCGATTCACTCGACCTCAGACTCATGCATCACTATTGCACATCTACTGCAGCCAGTCTATCGTTGTCGCCGAATGCCCAGCGTGTTTGGCGTGATGTTGTTCCCAACTACGCCTACACCCACCACATGCTTATGCATGGCATACTCACTTTGTCGGCCAATCACTACGTGAACATGCACAAATCATCGCTTGATGCTGTGACTCTGCACGAATATCGCACGCGAGCCCTGTACCATCATCAGCTAGGCCTTCAACTTTTTCGTCAACAAGTGCAAACTCCAGGCAAAGACCAGTCAAACGAAATCGCGCTCGTGTTCGCCGCTTTGCTCGGCATGCTCACCTTCGCCGATGCAGACACCGAGCAGGGAACGACGACATTCGACGCCGGATTCAAGCTTTTCTCCGTAATACGTGGGAAACAGGCTCTTTGGCAATCAGGACCCGGGCTTTCAGAGTTGAGCGATTTTGCACCGGCATTCTTCGACCCGCCGCCACCAGATCATCGGACAGATTACAGCAGCACTGCGCTCGCGTTGGGTCAGCTGTACGACAGCACTCAGGATGATGTCTGCAAGATGAGCATCACGATATTGAAAGGCGTTGCTGAGCGCCAACCCAATTCTGAGTATCGTACGTTGGGGACATGGCCAGCGTCGATATCAGAAGAGTTTATCCATCTGTTACAGTCCAGAGATGAAGTTGCTTTGCAGATATTTGAGCACTACTGCACGTTTTTGGAGTCAAAGCGTGGTCTATGGTGGATTGGCGATTTTGGGCAGAAGTTGCGCGCGGCCATCAGAGACGTGCGTTCGCTGGGTGGGACACCAGATGCGCCAAAATCTGTCGGTGAACCGTAGAACATCGAACATGTAGGAACGAGTACTGCCACGCTGGAGGAGTAAAACGTGTCAAAGCACGGGGTATAGGATCGCTTGACCTTGAGGTCGCAGGGTGATGTTGAGCATCCGGCGTTGGGGATGCGCCGAGCAATGTCGCTCCTTCCTCGTCTTGCTTCAGTATGAGAACGCGACTCCTTCTCGAACACTTTCGGGACATCTTTTCCCCAACAACACCAACATTTCTGCCAAGATATTCTACCAACATACTGCTAGTACAAGACACCTTTCTCGGCTCGGGAAGATATCTCCAACGACAGCGCTCTTCGCAACTTGTGCAATCAGAGCCGCAGGGCGCATGTGAGGCTCTGTTTGACTTCCGTGTCCAAGAGCAGATTGCGCCCTTCCTGTAACAAACAATACAAGGCGGCCGGACTCACTGACCATACGAGGACAATGTGCCCAAAGAGAAGGTCTACGGAGACGACTAGTGTCGCGTTCAGTAACAGCCGCTGCAAGTCTCGACTGATATCGCTTCCAATTGCTGATATGGCATTTGCAAACAATCAGATTTTACGTCAATACCATCGTACCCCTTGCAAGTTTGAGTCTACCCCCATATTGATTCCCACCCGCTCTTGATCCGCTACGGCACTTCTGTCAACATTCGCCTGAGGAGCCGAGGCAACGCCAAGGAGTATTTGGGCAGACCTGGCCTTGGTGTGCATCCTGCGTCCGCCTGAGCGACGACATATCGCCCTGCCGGCCGCGTGCAGCAGATGCCGGCGAAAAGCCTTGAAGTTTTTATCATTGCTGGAGGCAACCATTTCTCCAATAGTGTTGAGATGAATTGCTGCTATGACTCGGTGACTTCCGCGGCCATCTCCGTCCCACGTGTTTTGCCCAGCAAACGGTACTGCAGACCTTCAGTTGCGCACAAGATGAATAACCTTTGACCGGAGCTGGTTTAACTTCCACCGTCGAATCCTTTAAAATACAATGAGGCAGATCCGCTACAAGCCAAGACATTCGAATGATACTTTTGCGCATCGCCGCGATCGCCATAATTATACAGTTGCGTGGAGGAATATTGCTGATCATCGAGTGTGCAGAGTATGCGTGTGCGATCATCTTGCAGACGAGTCCACAATTAACCGATGGCACAATTGCCAGGTTTGCTGGTCCAGAACACGTTGTCCGATGTTGACCCCACCTTCAAGAAAGTCATCTGGCTCACACGTTGGCAATAGCTGCAACACTAGACATCTATGATAGCTCGCGAGTTCTATGCTTGAATGTACGACTCAACTCATTTTAGTGCGCGCACGAGTTACAAGATCCTACCTCGTAACATATGTATTAAAGCGGGTAACCGGAGAGCATTCAATTCAAGGTATATGAACGGAGATTGTCCAGTCTCCAACGTTGATTGGACGAAAAGATGAGAAATTAGCTAACGCGGCAAGCTATGTAAAGGTAATTGTCAAGCATAACCTGGGCAGGCTCAAGACTCTGAGATGTACGAAGCATGTGCGCAGTGCCACACACACAAGCATGGCACTGGTCTGGGCTGACTCGGCCGCTCCGAGGTCCGTAACATTAAACAAACGGCAGCAGATGGGTACCAAGCGGCGCGACACAACACTCGAAACGTCCGTCCTGTGTACCATGTTACCTATCTTTCCGCGTACAGTAGTCTGTTGAGGACGTGGAACTGACCAAGCATTGCTTCTCTCGAAAGAGCAAAAGCACAGCACAACGATAAGAGACGGCTTGACAAGAGCGATCAGCGCACGCAAAGAGGGCGAAGGAGAGCCAGGTGTTCTTGCTGCTTTGCTTCTTCTCCCAAGGTACTGTAGGCTTTAGGCTGACCTTTCCCCTTTGGGCCAACCGTCGCCGAAAAGCTGGGCGATAAGAGACGAAGTCAGCCACTCCCGCATGAACTCTCGAGGTTTCGATCTAGTCCCGCGCTTATTTGCCCCAAAGCTCCCCGCAAGCGTGCGCAGACTGACATCTCACCTCTCGCTTCGTCTCCCCCAGCGCAGATAGAGAGTCGTGTGCTTCGAGGCGTCTTGGAAGCCGCGCTAAACGCAACTCAGCCTCGCCGCCCGCGCGAGGTCATCATCGCCAATCAATTCACCGGAGTGCAGGTCCATGTCTTTTCTTTATAGTCTCTCGTATGCCGCCTCGTTCATGCTTAGCTCTTGCTGCTGACTCTACCCCTCGCCTTATTCACTAACTCTCACCTAATATCTCCACCACACCCGGCGCGATTCTTCATCATGCCGTTCTGGGAGAAGGGAGCTTCCGAGAAGGAGTATGCGACACACTCACCTGATGGCCACGACGGCCACGATGGCCACGACATTGTCAACATCCAGCATGGCGAGATTGCCGAGAACGCCGATATGCTCCAGCGCCGCTTGAGCAACCGACAGATCCAACTTATCGCCATCGGTGGTAGCATTGGCACTGCGCTCTTCGTCTCCATTGGTGGCGGCTTGCACTACGGAGGACCTGGCAGCTTGTTCATTGCATACACTATTTACGCCTGCATGCTGGCGTTGGTAAACAACTGCATTGCTGAGATGACTACCCATTACCCGGTCTCTGGTGGTTTTATTCGTCTAGCTGGCCATTTTGTCGACGACGCTCTCGGCACCATGGCTGGCTGGAACTTCTTCATCTATGAGGCACTTTTGATCCCCTTCGAGATTACCGCCCTCACCCTGGTCTTGGGCTTCTGGAGTGACAACATTCCTGGTTGGGCTATCCCTGTGGCCTGTATCGTGAGTTCTAGCACATGTGTGCGTCCGCGCCTGTCCTCGAGCTGACGTTCCACCTCCGCAGATCCTCTATGGGTAAGACTTCCCAGCGCAACAGCTCCCACTGCGACTATCATTTTTGCCATTGCGACTCCTCCTACTCCCATTGCGCCAACCGATCCGTGCCCAGCCCATAGCGACAACCTCTTGGCCGGATCATCCTCCTCCCACTCGCGCCCTCTCCCCAGAGCCCTTCCCAATGCGCCTTCCCAATGCGCCTTCCCAATGCGCCTTCCCATTGCGCCTTCCCATTGCGCCTTCCCATGCGCCTTGACCTTTGCGACCCTCCCACAAATCTCCTTGCCAGCTTCTCAACAACCTTCCAACAAAAGCCCTCGCAAAGCCTTGTCCATGAGCGCCCAGGAGAGAAAAGCAATACTGACATTACATGCAGTCTCCTCAACATGCTTGCAGTTAGGGCTTACGGCGAAGCCGAGTTCTGGCTCTCTGGCGGCAAGGTCATCTTGATCTTCATGTTGTTCAGCTTCACATTTGTGACGATGGTTGGCGGCAATCCCCAAAAAGATGCATACGGATTCCGCTACTGGAACAACCCTGGCGCTTTTGCTGAGTATCTCTCTACCGGAAGCCTGGGCAGATTTGAGGGATTCTTGGCTTGCATGTGGAGCGCTGCATTCTGTGTCGTCGGACCTGAGTACATCTCTATGGTGGCAGCAGAGGCCAAACGCCCACGGATCTATATCAAGAACGCCTTCAAGACGGTTTACTACCGTTTCGGCCTCTTCTTCATCATGGGTGCGCTCTGCGCTGGAATTGTCCTACCTCACAACGACGAGACTTTGGCGAATGTGCTCGATGCTGGTGAGAAATCTGCCGCCGCCTCGCCCTATGTCATTGCGATGACCAACATGGGAATTTCCGTCCTTCCACACATTGTCAACGCCCTGATGGTCACCTCGATTTTCAGTGCCGGCAACACATACACCTACTGCGCAACCCGAAGCTTGTATGGATTGGCTCTTGAAGGTCGTGCGCCCAAGATCCTGCGCTACTGCACCAAGAATGGTGTTCCGCTCTACTGCTTCTTCGTGGTCATGTGCTTCCCCTGTCTGTCGTTCATGCAGCTCAGCAACGGATCAAACAAAGTTCTGGGATGGTTGATCAAGTAAGTTGACGGCACATTTTATGTACAAATTTCGACGGGCGCTAACATCGGCTCAGCCTGATCACTGGTGGTGGCATCATCAACTACCTGGTCATGACGATTACTTACATCTTCTTCTACCGCGCTTGCAAGGCCCAGGGCGTTGACAGGAAGACATTCTCGTACACCGGATGGTTCCAGCCGTACAGTGTAAGTAGCATTCGACTGCTCCAAATCAGAAGACCTGCTGACGATACATCAGGCATACATTGGACTTGGATGGATGATTTTCATCATTCTCTTCTACGGATACGCCTCGTTCAGGCCGTGGAGCGTGGATAACTTCTTCATTTACTACACCATGCTCATCCTTGGTAAGCTTTGATGCTCTGACAATTCCAGTAGAACAAACGACTGATTCGTTTTTGCAGCATTTTTCACCTTCTTCAGCTGGAAGCTATTGAAGCGTACCAAGCTGAAGGGCGCACACGAGGTCGATCTGGTCTGGGAGCGTCCCGCCATTGATGCTTACGAGGAGACCTTCTACGGCCCGCCTGTCAGCTTCTGGCGTGAGATGGGCCAGATGATTGGCATCGGCAGAATCCCAGGTGGCAACGACCCCAGGAGAGGAAGCATTTCAGGTTGAATGTGAGTTGGCACCAACAACCAAAAATTGGAAGCTCGCGAGTGAAAGGCAGAGATCTTGCAATGACCCATTACGACGAAACATACGACTTGGGATGGACACTAGATGTACATATTGACTTGCATATGCCTCTTACTCAAAAATTACTGCCTTGTGTCAGCTTCATGCTCGGTCTTGCTTCACAGAACAATGCTGTTTCGCGATCCGTTTCACAATGGTGACGAACGCGGTGTACCATAGCATCTCGTACCTTGTGTAACATTTGAGGGAATCTTTCCTGCAAATACTCACAAAGTCACGATCTCATTGATTGGTTGATTACGACCCACTCAAACGCAATGCACGTGCTGTAAGCGTGGCGTCTGAGGCGGACGGCTTGTTGAGGGGTAAGTTTTGATCGTCTTGAGGTTATCGGTGATCCAATAAGCAAGGTTAGGGTTGAGTCGTTTAGACGCAACCCATGTGTCGAGCGGCTGTCAGAAGTGGTACTACAGTACATGCATTGATAAGCTTTTGCAGTTATTCCACCATAGATATTTTCGGGATAACAGAAAGCTATAACGAGAAACTGCTCAACACGTTGTTATCGCGGCTCTCTAACACCATTCGACTTGATTTGGACGACTTCTGCAACATTCGGCGACTCAAGCCTGAACACTTCTCTAGTGCAGCAGAAGGAGCCATCATATACTCACATGATCTGTACCACTAGATGAAATTCCACGTCATGTGTCTCTCATATCATGTAAGGACCTTGCAGAGATGTTGTATTTGCATGAGACGTAGAAGGGTAGGCTTGCCCCAACCCTGACACCATGAACAGTACCATTGACCAGAGTATTCATAAGTCTGTGCAATCTATAATGGTTGCTGGCGAGAGAGTGATACAAATGTATACGGAATATTAACTCGACGATATGTGCCGATACTTACGAACGATGGCAGAAGTAGAAGTAGTGTCCCAGACACGGCGGGCAACTTCGTGAGCAAGAGTCGCGCACCCTCGCTCGCCACATCCGCTGGAATTGCTCAATGGTCCCACCTCAGCTTCACAATACTACACTCACATTTGCTGGTAAGATCGAATGGTAGTCCCAAAGTGTATCCTGATCGGCTCGCTGGAGTAGACAGCGTCACCCGCTATGACCACTGACAAAGCAATTCTGGATCTGTTTATCCATATATGCATGATACACGTGGTCTTAATTCTGGTGACAACAAAGGGTTTGAAGTGGACACTCCCCTTCTGACATCCCATGTGGCCCTGTGGGTAAGCGGCACGGGGAGCACGGAACGATCGTGCAGACTTCCGAAAATGCGGCACGGAGATTTGAGGTTCAGGATGCCGAATAGAACGGGAGGCTCGGCATCCCAAGATATCATAAGGTGAGGATGTATCTCCTCAACAAGGTTTTTTCCGTCATTGCAAGCAAGAGGCAGGGCTCATGCAATAATGTGATGCGTGTATATCCTAGAGTCTGTATGATCGAAAAACATGGCTGATCAGACTGTGTTATGGTGATCTTATTACAGCTTGCGTCAGTAGCTGTCATTCTGCATAGGTAACCTGGTCGATCTTAAGAGGCGTGAGAGGTGCTTGAAGATATGTACTGTCACAAAAGTATACACAAGGCGGTCCTATAAGGCAGACATGGCGTTGGCCAGGGGAACTTCGACGACGTGATTCAAAGACTCTTGGAAACCGAGCCAGGATAATACACAGATTAGTTTGTGAATTCAATTGTTAACAATTATAATCGTGATTTTAAACCTCCCATCCTCATGGAAACTCCCTGACGAGCTTCCTCGTACTTTCCGAGTCACTCTTTCTAGAGCCGTCCCTTGCGAGCGGTGTACTGTCCTGTTGTACCACCGTCACGACTTGTATACCGTCGCCCTCCTTGCCCATCATCTGGGGAGACCCAGGTCTGATCTGAGTGCCGCCCATATCATCAAATTCGCCCGTTCGACCCTCATATACGTCCACATCCCTCTTGCCACGACTGAGGAAGTTCATGCCGATGCTGTCGCGCTTCTTCTTCTTCCGCCCCCTAGTTCCCTGCCCGTATCCTCCTGACACACCTCCTCCGATGGTCATGATGCCATGACCATTACTTGTGCCTCGGCTTGAAGTAAACAGCTTGGGGAATACGCGCATGACGCATGTTTTGAGTGTGGGTAGGCAGGAACAGATGATGCCGATGTTGACTTCGAGATTACTCCAGAGTGCTGCCATAGGGTTGTCCCAGCTGATGTCTTCCGAGACTGAAACGGCGTAGAGCGATTGTAGTCGCATGAGCGATACAACGCAGGTGATGCCACCGAGGCAAAACACGAATGTCAGGGCAAGCTTCTGCGACTTTGGAAGGTTCAATGTCTTGATGACTGGCAGGGGCAGCGCGGCCACAGCAATGTCGGTCACGATATTAAGTGCAGCGTTGGTGAACCTGAAGGAGAGTCAGCATTTGGTTATAGCAACGGGAGGATGAAATACTGACCATACGACCAGTCGATCCAAGCATGTTCCTTTGGCATTCGGATCAATGCTGTGTGTCCAGAAGTAGCTGATAGGTGTGCAATTGAAGATAGCACTGAAGATAGTCCAACACGAGTATGCGGTGATGAATGCGATCAATCCGTAGTTTACCCTTCGGAACATCTTCTGTGGGAAGATGCGAAGGTACTGCAGCAGGATCGCCAACTTCGCGCAGTATAGAGCAGAGTAGTACGTCCATAGACTGACCCAGAACCACCTGTTTGTCCATAGGAGGTCGTGAGCTGTGAGCGAGGCCTGATGACTTCCCATACCATATTTGACTATCACGTATCAGTCCCAGGTCCGTCTGTGTAGCGCTCACGACGGAGGAAACAAACCTTGTGCACACATGGTAATTGTCAGTGCTACTGCCAGAACCTATAGTACGAGTCAGTGGAAGTCGAAAGCGCTGGCGCGGAGGACATACTGTTGCGATAGCGATGAAGATATCGTCAACGCCGCCCATTTTGTTAAGGACGAATCTCGTGTAGAGTCTCATGATGGTGCAAAAGGCCGCCACGATCGTGAATGAGATGGTAACGCCTGCGACAGCATCTCCACTGGTGTGGCCGCCATTAGCCATTGCATTGGGTGATCGAATGGATGTGGTTGTGATATGCTGATCGTGAAACAGAGGTGAGAGGCAGAAACTCGAGACCCCAGTGGCGGATTTGTAGACGTGCAGGAGGAGTGTGATCAGTAGTAGTAGCCCATCAGCCCATCAGCCCATGAGCCCATCAAGCCCTCAGGTCATAATTTAGCCACGAGCTAATAGATATAGTGCCCATCATTACAAGGATCGATTGTCGCCTTGGTAGGGACAGTCATCCTTGTGACACCAACCGGTTGAAACAACGCAGGGTCATGAACAGCATAAGCGATCCTTGTAGCCTCGGATGCGCCTGTTCCTGCAGCCCAGAAGACGCTACCGGTCGATCCGATATCCCAAGTCGATGGATCCCTGAGTAGGGCTTGAGAGGGTTTGAATAGCCCTCGAAGATCAGAGTCACGCATCTTGCATCGAAGATCATCGAACCTCAGCTGCAATGCATCAACGCACTCCGCCGCACAGCGCGCTCACTCCAATTTGCATGACAATTCGCCAATGCAGATTACAGCATTTATGCAGAGGCCAGTCCCACAACCGCGCGAATCATCAAGTAGGAAGTAATGTGGCAATGCAGAGGAAGATCCACCGCAATCTCGCACTGAATAAGGAGACACCGAGCCGATCCACAGATGGACAAGAGACCAGACATGGCGTAGAATCCTTCTTCCGCCTAAGCAGCCACACCAACGAGGGTTCGACGATACCATTCGTCGTGGTAAAATAATGGTCTACACACTCGGGAACGGCTTGCCGTTCCCCGATCGTTCGCTCATACGCGGTGGTGCAGCTGTGATGCACAGCCCATGACTCCTGCTTTACGTCTGTGCCTTGCAGTGGAGAAATGCAGCCGTGTACCCGGTAGCCTTGGTCCCCACGGCGATGGCGCAACTAATCATTCGCTGCGGTGCGCAAAGTTGTGCACGCTTTCGTTGACGAGAGTGAACTCATCTACTATCTTGATGCTCTTCTTATCAACTCTCCATAGAAAATTCGAAGCTTCAGTATGTCCGGTGCAGGCACCGCTTCAGGAGAACCCCGCCCGCAGCTGGAATAGATGGAGTGCAGGATCGCATTGAGCTGAAAACCTTCGCCAACAATCCTGGTGCTTGCATTAACCATAAATGGAAGCTGCGTTACATGTGAAGATGCATACTATTGTGGCAAAGAAGTCGTACTGCGTGCAGGGAACCCAGTTTTACGTCTGTCCTTCTAGAATAATGCTAGCCATACAGTAGGTAGTCAGTCACCTCTGTCGCAGCGAACCGACAACCGCAAAATCATGTGCCAAACTTTCCCCCAGAGATCTCACTATACGAAGGGCCACGTGCAGGACACGCGCACACGAGGGCAAGATTTGGCATGTTTCAGGGTAAAAGCATGTTGGCGGGTGCGGCGCAAAAGTTCCTCACAAGCGACATTTGATGAGATCTTCGGTCGTACCAATGACATGCGTGCAGATCAGTGCCCATCAAACGTACGCAACATATTTTACATTTCCTCGCCAAGTTGGTTTGATTGGGGACAGAAAGAGGCACGAAAGTCATTTGTTGAAGTCCTGCGCGTGCTGCCTAGGCACTTTACAGTCACAGTATTGTCGTTGAAACGTGGAGGATTAAAGTACAGTCCGCGATAACTCAAAGTAAGAATAGTCCGCGTCAACTCAAAAAGATAGTGTGGAATGGCCTCGAACAACTTTGGACTCCATGCTTGTTCGTATACAGAGCTTGGTTGCACTTGCACTGAGCAAGCAAGACAAGTGCCGAACAACTTTGACCTCCATACCTGTTCGTACATAGAGTGAAGTTGCACCACTAGACAAGCACGACAACGTTACAACATGTCGTTCCAAATAAAGCATTCATCTATCATAGGCCACATCATTGCCACGCCTTCCAATTATCCTACTTCAACGCCTTGCTAAAACTTCATGCTTTCCCTCCAAGGAAGTGATTCTAGAACTTGCACCTCTGCAACTTGCTCCGCTCCGCTCAGCTTAGATCAAATCCAGCTCCACTATTCACGGCGTACAGCAGCTTATCCCTCAGCGTCTTCTCGCTCTTGTACATCGGCAGCTTCAGAAGGTTCACACACGTGCTGGCCGTCGGGATACGACCCTCGTCGCTGCTGCTGTCTCTGATCGAGAATCTTGGGTTCAGATTGCTGAAACCAAGCAGCGGTCCACGCGGCGTGCTCGTCACGAACTTGAGAACCTTGCGCCTGTCGGCGTCCGGGAGCGACTCCATGACCTTCCAGAAGTGGCGGACGCTGGGATGTTCGAGGCCGTCGTCGCCGATCACGTAGACACCGCCGTATTGCGTGTTACGGCGCAGGTCGCTCACGTCGATGCCAGCCTGTGCACCGCCGATGAGAGTTTGGAGTTCGGCTTGGTTGAACATCGAGAGCCAGCTGGGCTGCACGATGGATGAGAGACCTTTGAGGAAAGCGTTGGTCTGAGGCGCGCTTTGGCCTTGTAGTCGATACCAGCTCATACGGTTGAGGTAGATAAGGCGGTTCTCGTTCGTGACGGGCGTCTCAGCGCCGTGCGGAATAAGCTCCCGCTCAATGACTTGTTTCTTGTCCGACGGCCCGACCAAGTCGTCGATGGTGAAAGTGAGGCCATAGTCGCTAGCATCCGCCGCGGATTTGACGTCCAGGAGACCTTTGTAGAGGGCCTCATCAAAGTCCCGAAGGTCGTTGATGTTGGCTCTGTAGCCCGACTCACCAGGCGCGGAGCCATGACCTCCTGTCAATGCCCACTTCTTGAGGAAGAAGCCTGCAAATGATACGTCGACCAGAATCTCCTCGTACAGACATTTTCCGATGATGCGGCCGAGGAATTCAAACTTGCGCAACATCTCTCTGAGCTGTTTGTTGACGTCGGAAGTACTAAGACCCAATGACTGTAGGGCAACACGGGCATCGTCCAGCGCGGTGGGATTGGGGAAGAGGAGATGCTTTTCGTTTTCGATGAAGTACTTCTCCAGGCCACCGTTGGCAGGGTCGAATGCTTGGTTGATGACGGATGTCAGGAATTCTTTAGTCACGCCACCACCATCGATACCAGCTTCTTGCAGTCCAAACTCGTCGAGGAACGTGATCTGTATGGGCTCCTTGAGGTCTGTGCCGAGGTTATAGAACGCCTGGTACGCGTCCTCGAACTCGCTTTTCCGCTTAATCTGCGCATGGTGACGAGCGAGCATGTTACGGCCTGGGTCCTGTTGAGCAAACATCATATTCGCTCTCCATGTGTCTGGGTCAACCAGTCCATTTCGTCTCTTAGTCTGATCTAAGTGCACGAAATGACGGAAGATCTCAACTCGGGTAGGGAAGGGAATGAAGAATGGCATGTTCTGCAAGATCTCGAGCCTCGGTGCAACAGACTCCAGATAACGACGGCGGGTGGCTCTGCGCTGTGCACGAGCGCGAGCTTCTTGGCTGCGGCGATAGCCTGATAGCCCGCGAGGATTTGTCTCGAACATATCATCGTCTGACTCCTCGCCTTCCTTGTCTTCCTTCTCTTGTTCAGCAAGTCGATGTCTATTCTCTTCTTCAGCCACGACACCAGGTATGAAGGCTGTCATATCGAATCGTGAAGTCATGAGCCAGTGATTGGGTGGCAAGAAGTTTCGACGGCTGTCTCGTTCATAGATGGATCGTAGGAGAGCAGTGGAGATGCCCTTCAGGTAGTCGGCGGTCATGCCTGGCATACCAGCTAAGGTAAGCGGCTTGACATCAATTTCAGCGACGGGTTCTGGGTCTGAGCGACCACCAAAGTGTGAGCTTAGGCTACCAGTATCACGAGCAGCCGGCGCCGAATGTTCGTTCAGCTCGGAGGCGTTGAAGTATAGCGTGAATCCCAAATTCTTAAGGAAGGTGACAAGGATCGCCACATCTTCAATTGGAATAGCACTTTGCGGACCTCCGACTGACTTGCCCATGAATTCCTCGTCATCCATAATCTTTAGGAGGAATGTGTACAGTTCGAGGAAAACTAAGATGATAGTCCAGTCATCTCTCTGTGATACCGCATTGGATGAGCGAAGTAGTGGTACCACAGCCCGGGAGTCCTTGGTGACTGTGGAGAACACTGATGACAGCTTTGTGGCGTTCCAGAAGAATCGTGTTGCAGGAATATCGTGTGATTTGGTTGGGCCAAGGTACAACCACATGCGAATATCGTCCGCCTTGCGAGGGAAACATCGAAGCAACGTAAGGGCGTAGTTTGCATATAATTGGGCGTTTGACGTCTCCCCATCCCCGTAACCTTCTTCAGCACGATTGTTGCGAACGCTTTCCTGATTCACGAGGGAGCTTGTTTGTTCATATAGGTATGTGTTGAGCGGCAGGTCGACCGCAGTCTTTGCGAGAACGTCGCGATCGAATGTAACGTTTTCCATGTCGAGAGGGGCGCCTTCAAAATCGACTTCATCCGCGAGCGACCCAAGAAGTCTGGCGATCGTCGTTGTGATTCCGTTTCGTGAGCTTCCACAGAGGAAATTGAGGTTTCCGAGTAACCATAAGCGACTCCGCGCGCTCCACTGCAGATCTTGTGCTTGGGAGAGCGCGTGTACCAGCGAGGGTCGATGCACAGCTGACTTCAGCAAGGAAAGCATTTGTTGGCCGAGTGGATGTCCAAGTAGCACGGCAATTCCGGCGTATCCTCCTTCTGTGCCAAGAGGCGCAATGAGTGCATTCTGCAGTGCATCCTCTGGAGCATCACTCAGCGACGTCAAAGTCTCGTAGTATGACACTGCATCCACCTTGTTCATTTCAGTTGACCGCTTCAAAGGATTCGCCGCAAATGCTAGCACGTTCAAGATGGTACGATATGATTCTTGGTCTTCACTGTGGCCTTTTGTCCGTAGCGCTGCTAAGCATGCCTGCCGTAGCTTTCCGTAAGCTTGTGGCCATCGTCCTTCGACACAGGCTGTTTTCTCAGAGGTTGCTATCTGCTTCAGGCCATACCAGCCGAGCCTCTTGATATCCGATGGCTCCTTTGTCGGCGAATAGAATAGCAAGAGTCGGCTGAGTTGTGATAGAGACTCTTCAGCTGATGCATAGACACCTCCCAAGCGAGGCTGCTCTTCCGCAGCGTCCCATATCTTACGCCATGACTTGAAAGCCCTCCGCCGTGCTCGGTGTCCACGCCATACCCGCTGTATACGCCCGGAAGCTTGTGCCCTTTCTCTTTGCAGTTGCCGTTGTAGTCGTTCATGCTGAGCAGAAGCGATCGTTGACTGGGGTCCAGCATTTTGGCTGGCTGCAGCGAACGGATTCGTCGGTCGTCCGGATAAATTGACCTGGCGCGGACGGCGCGAATGTCCGGTGAAGGACTGGTACATGTCGGAGAGGGAGGGTGTGTGTAGTGGACTTGACAAGAAGGCGCGGCAGCAACATCGGTCCAGCTACATGGATGGCTGTGTTGCGGCTTACAAAGGCCGAGAGATGTGGCATCGACTACGATGACGAACTGCCACCAGTCAAGTCAGGCCTCCAGCTTCCTTCCACGTGAGCCATGCGAACATGCACAACCTCACCTGTTCTTCCGACCTCACTTGTGTCTGTTACGTGCCTGTTGTATGCGATATTGACGATGCGTCAAGTCACGAGAACATCACCAGCACTGCTCCGTCCGCCCTTGTCATCGCCACCAGCGTCTCTGGTCTGTCCCACCGCGCCGGTGTCACTGCTCACGATGGAGCCCTTCATTTGCCGTGCTCGAAAGCAAGCAACATACTGTACTCCACACACACACACACTCTCTCTCTCTCAAGGGCATGCGACATCTCGCGAGTCTACAGTATTATGCTTGCCTGCATCGGCCTGTCATCCCTTCTAGGCCTCCCAACAGTCATAACGTGGTGTCTCACGCCAGCCCATCTGGTGTCGCGAGCTACCACTCCTCAACCATCATTCTTACTGTATTTCGCTACATCCTACCGCCCCGCTGTTGGAAACCGTGTTAGCTTGGCCCTCGTCTTATCGATCGCACTCCGCCGAAGACTTGTCATACCACAAACTAATGCGACCCAGTGGCAACCGTCGTGCGTCCGTCTCCGGCAAAACGACACCTGACCACCATCACCGCAACGTCGAGTGAGGGGAAGCGCGATAAGCCCTCATTCGCTTGACAGCAGGGCGTGTTTTTCTGTGAACATCTCTAAATGTCTCTTCGCCTGCCAGCGGTGTTTTTGCAAGCAAGAGCCAAGCAACGGCTGCGAACGGCACACCCTATCTTGGCGAGTCCTCCCGACGTTCGCCGCCGCCGACTCTTCATGCAGGGTTCGTGCACGATTTTCAATAGGCTCAACCACAAAATTGGCGCGCCAGCGAATGTCACTCCAATAGCCGAGTGCCCGTCGTGTACTTATATTCGATGGCATCTTCTGTCCTTGCGCACATTTGGCCGGTAAGCGGGTGGAGTCTTTCACGCCATTCCTCACTTTTTACGTGATATTACGTCTACCTCCGCAGTTTCCTGCAAACCTTGTTCCTTCGAAACGTCTGAGCTGTAGCGTCACCATTCGAATCTTCGGTCAGACACACGACCTCACGACATGGCCGACTCAGAAAAGAAGCCCTCTTACAGCGTAGGAACCAACCAAGGCACGCCGTTCGTCGACGGCAGCTCAATGTCTGGAAGCCACAGCAATGATGTCGAGAAGGGCACCACCGAGCAGCTGCAGCGCCGCCTGCAGTCGCGCCATCTGCAGATGATTGCCATTGGTGGTACAATTGGCACAGGTCTGGTGTGTATAAACCCAAGCTGTTGATGCTTCGTAAGAGCGCTTCGACTGCACCAGCCATAGTACAGCGCTGACCTAATGGCAGTTCATTGGTTCCGGAGGTGCCCTCGCGACTGCTGGCCCCGCTGGCGCACTTATCGCATATGCGTTTGTTGGAACTCTCGTATACTCCGTCATGGTAGCCATGGGAGAGATGGCCACATTCATCCCCGTCTCTGGAGCCTTCACCGCATACGCCAGCCGCTTCGTGGATAAGAGTCTGGGATTCTCAATGGGATGGATATACTGGTTCTCGTGGGCAATCACATTTGCGCTCGAATTGACTGCGACTGGATTGATCATCCAATACTGGGTGCCTGAAATCAACATCGGCATCTTCATTGGCATTTTCTTCGTCGTTATCACGGCGCTCAACTTCATGCCTGTGTCGATCTACGGAGAGGTGGAATTCTGGTTCGCTAGCATCAAGGTCATCACCGTCATCGGTTTCCTGATTTTCGGCATCTGCATCAACGCAGGCGCAGGCAAGGAAGGCTACTTGGGATTCAAGTACTGGAACAACCCTGGAGCTTTCCAGCCCCATCTTACCGACGCAAGCAGCATCCTTGCCAACAACATCCCTCTCGCCAAGTTCGTTGGTTTCTGGGCTGTCTTGATTCAGGCTGGTTTCTCTTACCAGGGTACTGAACTGGTCGGTATTGCTGCCGGAGAGACCGAGAACCCGCGCAAGAACGTTCCTAAGGCTATCAAGCAGACCTTCTGGCGCATCCTGCTGTTCTTCGTTCTTACCATTCTCTTCATCGGCATTCTCATTCCCTCGGACAACCCAAACCTCCTCAACGACACTACAGACGCAAGCAGCTCACCTTTGGTCGTCGCTGCAAACCTCGCGGGTGTCACTGTCTTGCCTGACATCATCAACGGAGTCCTTTTCACTGTCGTGCTGAGTGCTGCAAACTCCAACGTCTACTCCGGCTCCCGTATCCTGGTCGGTCTCGCAAACGAGGGATCTGCTCCCCGTTTCATGGCCACGGTCAACCGATGGGGTGTTCCATACAACGCTGTCGCCTTCACCGCCGCATTCGGTCTCCTCGGCTTCCTCAACGAGTCCGCCAACGGTGGAGAGGTCTTCAACTGGTTCGTCAACATCTCCGGTGTCGCCGGCTTCATCTCCTGGACGTGTATCGGCATCTCACACATTGCGTTCATGCGCGCCTGCGAAGCGCAGGGCATCGTTCGCAGCACTCTGCCTTACGTTGCGCCTCTGCAGCCCTGGTTCACATGGTACGGCGTTGGCTTCAACAGTCTGATTATCATCACCCAAGGTTTCGAGTCCTTCGTGCCATGGGATACTTCCAGCTTCTTCACCGCGTACATCAGTTTGATCCTGTTCGCGGTGCTATACATCGGCCACAAGGCTTGGACGCGCTGCCCCTTCGTCCCTGCCGCGGAGGCAGATCTCCTGACCGGCCGTAAGGAGGTCGATGAGATGTTTGTGCCCGAGGCGGAGCCCAAGACTTTCTGGGGGAAGATGCTTGCTTGGCTTGGTTAGAGTCGAGTAGACTGTGCAGCCCTCTTGCAGGTTGCGGGTTTGCAAAATAAAAGGATTGCTTTTTCTGTCTACATTTTAGCGTGGGGGCATCATAGATATACACTGTACGATCAGAAGCGATATGAAGATGAAACTTCCACCAACTTCCGCTCACACAACTGGGCTCGTCGACATGATTGTGGTCCCCAGATTTCGAACACTGCTGAACCTTACATCAAGTCCATCCTTGCAAAACTGCCGGAGGCGAATAAATCAAACCGTTCAAGCGGCGGTGGAACATCTCTGGAGACTACGCCCAGCGTCCACAATCTGACTGGCACAAACAGGCCTGGCTGCCCTTTCCACAAGCACGGGTGTGATTATCACCCAATGTGAGAAACGCTTTGCTTCAATTCCGTTCGCTTCGCAGAAGAGCATTGCGGGAATTGCGTTCATATCTGGCTTACCCACTGGACAAAAAGCGCGCGCTTCGTCTCAACCCCGATGGTGTAGCTTGAGTGCCTTTGTGACGAACACGAATTCGCGCTTGCGTCTGATGACACTACTGTGCCGGAGATCTATGGCTCGTAGATCATTCTTTGTCGTGGCTGGCTTGGTGCACACGCTCTCTGGTTCTGAGTGGGTCGTTCGCGCTGGAGTCACAGCTGGACTTTTTTTTAAAAGTATTGTGGAGGCGGTGCCGGGCTTGCGAGCGAAAACACACCATGGTGTAATCGCGGCGGAACGACATGCATACGATCGTGACGAGGTCGAAGCAGCTCGATGATGAGACCTTGGAGTGTTCGTGGAAGGCGGACGATGATTAAGTTGTGAACAAACAGTAGTTTTTGTTTCGTTTTCTAGTCCGAGCGCACTGGAGAGCCAGCGTGCTCGGTTCTCCAATTACCACCACCACCACCACATCATGTAGTGTGTATATCTCTATAGTCGTCGGCACGCAGTTCTGCGTTCACCGGATGCATGCATGCATGCATGCATGCCAAAAACAAAAAGCTTTTCATGCTTTGGACAATAATGCTCTCCGTCACCGTCCGTTCGTAATGCTAAATGCAGCATTGCTTGACGCAACGTATGCTCCCAAAACAAGTCCCCAAACTCCGTCTAACCCCTGCGCAGTAATGGTATCATGACCTTGAAGGTCTTTTAGAAAGTGGTGTGTGTTGTATGCTGTTCGGCTCGTGTGCGCATTGCTCGCTGGAGGCTTGTCGCATCCATTGAGCATGTGCGCGCAACGTAGCGCGTGGATCAAGGAAGATAGTGTCGCATGAAGTGTAGACGACAAATCTAGTTCCTCAACTCCCAGCCGCTCTTGGTGGTGAGGTGGAAGAACTCGGAGGGACTGTGGTGGATGCGTGTTAGTACGTGATTCGCAGACGACGAGAATGCGAGGATAGGTACTTACAGCTTGGGCTTGATACCAACGGTCTTGCCAGCAGCGTCAATATCGGCGGCGGCGAGAGAGGCAGCGGAGAAGTCGCTGTTGCTGCTGCGCACAGTGTAGGTGGTGGCAGCGCCGGCAGTGACGAGGCCGGCGAGGATGGTTGCGGAGCGGACAATGGCAGGCATTTTGGGTGATGTGTGTGTGTGTGTGTGAGTTGTTGTTGGTTGTTGTTTGGTGGTTGAATGAGTAGATGCGACTGTTTGTGCTTGGGTGGTATGTGCTTGTAGATGGGAGGGAAGAAGAGGGATGGTGCGGGAGTCAGGAGATGGATGGGTTAAAGAAAGGGCTGCTTCCTACACGTGGTGCGGCGGCAGCAGTGGCCAAGTCTACAAGTGAATCATGATGGTGTGAGTAAGAGACGCGACTGGACCAATCTCCACCGGGCCCTGCGTGGGCGAGGTGAAGGGTTGGGCGGGCCTTTTTGTCAACCAAAATCAAAAAGATTTCGAAGAATTGCGCGCGCGCGCAGCAAACCAACCAAAAAGCTCTGGCACGCCTTGCATGCGGCCTCGCACTTCTCACTGCCGGCGCGCCACACCCAACAAATATAGATCTTGCGCTCGCGTGAGATGTCCGCATTCGGCTTGCCTTGCATTGCGCAATTATTCTCTGCCAAGCGCTATCTTGCTGCAATGAAGATGCGTTTCGTTGGGGGAATGCCAGGCCGAACGTCGGAGTCCGATAGGAGCGAAAGTATGCCATTATTCGCGCGTCGCACGCAAGGTGACAAAAAGTTTTTAGCTCGTTGCAAGCAGAAATTGGCGCCGGCCCTAGATCGGCGGGCGTTGAGTTCAGCCTGATAAGTTCCATAGGGCTGAACCTCAGCCAACTCACAGATCCTGAGCGCAGTGATACAGGAATTTGGTACTGCCGTTAGCGTCCTGCGTCGCAGAGCCAATGAGACTGTGTAGAGACATGTACAGTATACATGCGGTGTTTCCATGCAGCTGCAGTCGTCGCTGCGGTCGTGAAGCAGAGGTGCATAAGTCGCGCGTCCAGGGGGGGATGGTGTCCTGCAGCTTGTCTCTCCTTCCCGGGCTAGACGAGATGGAGATCAAAAGATGGGAGACATTCGTATTCGTATACGTTGTATGGCAGTCTACTGCATTACAAGTCCTTCCACGCTTCCAGCTCGTTCCAGGCCGGCAGCACCATAGGGAGCTGCTCAGGCAGCTGATCCGGCCACGTGTTTGCGATGAGCGCCATAAGCTGGTGGTACAACACCCGGTAGCCATCCGGAGTGAGATGGAGGCCTGGCATTCAGTCAGATGGGCTCTCGCGATGTCTAGTATTGCTCGTGGAAGACAAACTTACCATCAGAGAAGAACCTCCTCAAGACTGCATTCTCGTCGGCGGCCTCACTGCCGGGCAGCGGTGCAGTGCTGCTTTCATCCCAGCCTGCTTCACGCATCATAGCGCTCCACACATCGCACACCTGCACGCCGCGATCCTTTCCGACTTGCCTCACGGCTTCGGCGTACTTTGCAGTCGTGTCCGCAGTGCGTCGAAGACCATTGTAGCCAGGGATGTTGGCACTGTCATTAGCGCGCAGCATACGCTCGTCAACAGGAGGAGGCGTGATCAGGATAATCCGAAGGTCAGGTTGGCCAGTGAGGTGCTTGTGCGAGAGTATGGCGTGCATGTTGGCGGAGAATGCATCGAGTGGGACATTCTGCTGTGGGCCTCCCGGAGTGTCTGGGAGACGAGAGTCGTTGGCGCCTTGGTAGGTGAAGAGTGTTAGTTTGTAGATATCCGGTGAACCTGATGGTAAGTGGCCCTACCCAGGAAGATGGTGAGAAGGCGGATGTTTTGCTGCGTCGGATCAGGGATAGCCTGAGAGAGGACCTGGTGCTGTCAGTTGCTGGGTGCATCGATGCATAGTATCATCCGGTGAGCGGTTTCATTAGACCCGTGCTGTTGATGCAAGCTATTGGATCAACATACCTTGAGTGCCTGCGCAGTGTTGTAGCCACTCAGACCACGGCTATCACGTTCGTCAGCTCCTCCCTCTCGTCACAAAACATGCATGTCCAACGAGAGCTTGTCATTACTTGATCACATCCAGCCGACGAGCATACTGATCACTCAGCTCCGCTCCAAAAGCGAAGCCGTTCTGCTGCGAGAACGAGTGCTGAGTGATACTGTCACCAAATAGGACGAATTGATCCATCGCGAGGGGAATTGAGAACGGCGAAAGGGTCGATTTTTATATTATTTTGGCAAGGTAATGAGATGGGAGTTCAATGATCCAATTCCTCCGTATTTTCCTCGTTTCCGCGTGCTGGAGGCCCACATTTATTAAGGTAGCTGGCGAGCTTGCTTGCTATCCTCGGCTGGAATCGGGATTTGGACAACTTGACAGCAAACGTACGAACGTTCATATACCGACCGAGGAAGCCGTGGTGTTTCGTGTTCGCGGAAGACGGATGAATGGACAGTGGTACGGAAGTCGGCAAACCTATTTGGTACTAACGCTCGTGGCATAGAACAATCTCCATTGCGTGTGTAGAATTTTACCACGTCAGTAGAAAGGGTAAAAGGATGTCGAGACCTAGCGTGACACGTCTGGCGTCGGCGCGATGGGCAGCAGACTCGCTCGTGTACCACGGTACCCTCGGATATCGTGAAGACTCAGGGTTGCGATTGGCTTGGAAGGGCAAGAGTGTTTCCCTGCATGCAGGCGAGAGAACCTTAGGATCTTAGGATGACGGATGTGCAGGCGCGTGGCGCGGGGGTTGTGCTGTTTTTGTTGCCTTTTCTGTTGTTGTTATTCGAGACATTCCCACGCGGCGTCTATATAGCGTGACTCGCTCGTGATCACCTGCCTGCGTTTTGTATGCACCACCACCACGCTCAGCGTGTGCTACTGGCTGCCACTCTGCTTGGTACTGTACCAATGTATGTTTTCGTCATCGGCGGCGGCGGGCATCCCGATTGCCACATGCTGTGATAGGAGGTGGTCCGGTTGTTATATCAAAGGTGGAACCTAATACAACGTGCTAGGGCAAGGAGCAGTCAGTGACTCGGCCGTGCTATCGCCGTGTCATACCCACGATCTTCTTCACGCTCTCCTGTCCAGTGCCGTCGTATCCTGCTCCATCAAACACGAGTCAGCCTCCAAGCACTCATATCGGTGTGCCGGCCTGACTGCGGGCTCCGCAGTTCCTACACACCCCGTGGGGGACTGCTGACATCGCCGAACAAGGGCCTTACCTCGATACCAAGGTGTCCCTACTAGTCCCTCTCTACCCGTGATCAATCAAATGTCCTCATCCCTCCCCCACCGTCGCCTCATGCTTGCTGTTGTTTCAGCTCCGCCCAGCACTCGTTCACTCACCTGATCTAGCGCTGTGCAGGCATACATTATACAGCGAAGATCCGCCTCGCTAGAGTGATAACACATCCTACTATGCGCCGTGCACTGTCGACAAAGGAGCCTCACCATGCCGAGATCAGTAGCCTCCTATCGCTCCTACGCAACCGATCAGACCTCCCGCGACCACTCTCCTTCCGACGATGAAGAGACTAGAGGTCGCCAGGCGGAAGCCGTGCGCAACGCATACCGCAACGCTCAAACTGGCCTCTCTACTTCACCCCTAGCTACTCGAACCCGTCTCGAGGACTCCTACTCGGACCTACGAAGCCCGACCATGTCCCGCTCACAACAGCTCGGCGAGAGCACTGGGTTGCTCCTCCACCCGGACATGATGGGCAGTGGGTACAGAACCATACCAGCGAGCACGCCCGCTACACCACGGCGGGGCATTAGCAGGAGGACTAGTTTCGCCAACAGCATGCGGTTGCGAGGACACAGCAGACGGAACTCGTTTGCAAGAAAAGTCTCAAGAGGGTTGAGAAGCAGCGATGGGATACCAGAGGCAGGCGACGACGCCAACCCGATGCTGGCTTCTTCATACCGAGACGACAGAGTGTGGTACGATCAGTTTACATCGACGGATTGGGTTCATGACAGTATCGCGGACGCGTACCGAGTGAAAGAGCTGAGATCCAGAAAAGATTGGAGAGGAAGGTTGGAGGCTTTGTTCGATGGTGCTCAAGGCTGGATCCTTGTGGCTATCATCGGCTGCATCACTGCGGGTATTGCATACTTTATCGATGTCACTGAATCTGCGATTTTCGATTACAAGACGGGCTACTGCTCACATAACTGGCGGTACAGCAAACGAAAGTGCTGTTCGGGTGCCAGCATCTGCGACGGTTGGTGTCGCTGGTCTGGTCTCGCGCATCGTGAAGGCAACTCGAAGTTGTGGTCTGACTTTGCAGCATACTTCCTCTGGGTGGTCGTGCTGAGTCTGCTCGCTTGCTGGTTGACGTTGCAGACGAAGACGGTCATCACTTCTCCGGTTTCGTTGTCGACTCTCGACGAGAATCTGGGCGCAGATCCTCATGGACAAGGAAAGACCAGCGAGGACCAAGAGAACGATGCTTCTCAGGAGGCACCAAGCAACGCGCCAGCTCAAAAGCCGCCCATGGTGTATTATCCAGCTGCAGGCTCGGGTGTGGCCGAAGTAAAGGTCATCCTATCCGGCTTCGTTTTGCACGGTTACCTCGGTGTGCAGACTCTTGTGTTCAAGACGCTAGGTCTGATCCTCAGTGTGGCTTCTGGATTGTCCATCGGCAAAGAAGGACCATACGTTCATGTCGCAACATGCGTGGGGAACATTGCTTGCCGTCTGTTCAGCAAATACAGCCAGAACGATGGTAAGCGTCGAGAAGTGCTGTCCGCATCGGCTGCTGCTGGTGTGGCTGTAGCTTTCGGTGCGCCCATCGGTGGAGTGCTTTTCAGTCTGGAAGAAGTCAGCTACTACTTCCCACCCAAGACGCTGTTCCGCACCTTTTTCTGCTGTATTGCCGCAGCGCTGTCACTTCGCTTCCTTGATCCGTATGGCACCAGCAAAATCGTACTCTTCGAAGTGCGCTACATTACAGACTGGCGGTTCTTCGAGCTTGCCATATTCATACTCGTCGGTATACTTGGTGGTGCGACCGGCGCATTGTTCATCAAAGCCAGCCGAGTCTGGGCAAAGACTTTCCGTCGCATTCCAGCCATCAAGAAACACCCCATGTTCGAAGTGCTCCTGGTGGCGGTATTGACTGGGCTCATCAGCTTCTGGAACCGATATACACGACTGCCTGTGGCAGAGCTTTTGTTCGAACTCTCATCACCATGTGATACGTTCACAGAGGAAGGCACGAGCCTTTGTCCAACGGCGAGCCGCATCCCAGATACTATCTGGTATCTGTGCTGGGCCTTTGTAGTCAAGGCAACTCTTACAACGGTCACATTCGGCATAAAAGTTCCTGCAGGCATCTACGTCCCTTCTATGGTTGTTGGCGGCTTGCTTGGTCGCATTGTGGGACACTCAGTACAGTGGCTCACCATCACATACCCGGACTTTGGCCTTTTCGCGGATTGCCCTGCAAATGGTAGCCCGGAAGCCTGCGTGGTACCCGGCGTCTACGCTCTCGTTGCAGCCGGCGCGACGATGTGCGGCGTAACTCGCCTCTCTGTCACTCTTGCCGTCATCCTGTTCGAGCTCACGGGTAGTCTCGAGCACGTACTGCCCTTCTCTCTCGGCGTTCTCATCGCCAAATGGACCGCCGACGCAATCGAGCCAGCAAGCATCTACGACCTCCTCACCGACATGAACTCCTATCCATTCCTCGACTCCAAGGTCCGACCAGTCTTCACCACCGAGCTCGGCGACATAACTGAAGCTCCTCACCCAAACCACTTCATCGACATCTCACGCTCTCCTCTCGTCCCCGCCCACCAGCTCCGCCTCAAACTCAACCACCTCCACAGATCCGGCGAGCTCGACGGCGGCCTCCCCATTCTCCGCAACGGCATTCTCGTCGGCCTCATCCCTGGCCCCGACCTCGAATTCGCCCTCGACGGCCTTGAAGGCGAAACCTCCGCCCTCTGCCTCATGAGCGCGCAAGAAAAATGGGCCGGCCCTGGCCGCGGCGCCATCCTCACCTTACCCTCCGCCTCCTCCTCCGAAGACGAAGACGAAGGCGACGAGCACGGCTACTTCGGCAGCGCCAGTGCCACCTCTGCCGCCGCCGCCGCAGACCCCCTCCTCGCTTCGCAGCGCTTGCGCGACCACATGTCCAAAGACCCGCAGCGGCGCGCGGACCCGGCGGATTTCACGCCTTACATCGATGTGGCGCCCGTAGCACTGGAGATTTGCTCGCCGATGGATTTGGTGTACGAGTGTTTTGTGAAGCTTGGTTTGAGGTATATTTGCGTGTTGAAGGAGGGGAGGTTTGTTGGGTTGGTGCATAAGAAGGCGTTTGTGAAGTATTGTCGGGAGGTGCATGAGGGGAATCACTGAAGTGGGCAGATGTGATGGGTGGATGAGCGGAGGATGGAAGTGACCTTATTTTCTTTTCTTCTCTTCTCTTTTCTTTTTCTTTGATGCATTTGGAGCATTTACGAGCACATACTGGGACTGCGATTGCATTTCGTTTTCGGCGTTTATACTACTCATTGGAGACAAGAAGGTGTTTACGCTCTTGACCAATTCTGCCGATAGCGTGCATTTTGGGGTTGGATGTACTTGTGGGTTTTCTGAGGCATGGCGCAGATGCAATGATGTATAATGAATACAACGTGCTATAGACATAATAGTTGCTGTAAGCGCGTCTGCATATCCATAAATATGTGAAGGAGTGTTGAGCGCACTGCGTGAAATAGGCTTTATAGCATTGTAATAATTGCACGCTGCACGCTTCATGCCACGCCGGCATCGACATCTTCGGCTGCTTTTCTATCTGTCCATGTCTGACACCCTTGCACTTGCCCCTTCTGACCACTTTGCTACACGCTTATGACGGTCTTTGGTGATCGGGTGGTCGTCGCCTAGGACTTCCGAACACGCGACTGCAGACCGTCTCATTAGGTCAACGGCGTCATCGTGTTGACCAAGCGCCCTTTTAGCGTGCGCAAGTAGGGCCATGGCGCGAAGTGTATTAGGATGGCTTTCGCCCAGCGCTCTCGAGCCGTTTGCTATCATTTTGGCCGCTGGATCACCAACCTCTTTCCACCGTACCTGCTTCTGGAGCGTGACAACAACGTCATCCAGGATCTCAAGCGTATCCTGATGCTCTTCACCGTAAATTTTTGTCATTAACATCGATCTGCACTCTCTCCGCTTCCACCAGCTTGCCTTGCATCGCGCCTGTACGTGCCAGCTCGCCCTTGTATCTGAGAGTCTTCGGATGCTTGCCTCCGTGGATCTTTTCCGAGCGCTCTACGATCTTGATCTGTAGCTCTTCTGCTTCCCTCGACTTTCCCTGCTTCTCGTATGATACACCCAAATTCGCCATGTATCCCAGGGTCTCCTCGTGCTCATCTCCAAACAGATCTGTAGCTCCTTGTATTGCTCCGAGTTGCAATTCGTCCGCCTCCCGATGCTCTCCTTGATGTGCGTACGTATCCGCCAGATTGCTTTTGCTGGCGATCGTGTATCTTGGTGAGTTCGCCCCAATTGCCTCTCCGGGGGGGTTGAACGCCTCTACTTGTAGCTCCTGCGCTCTGCTCAAAGTTTGCCAAATCGTGGTATGTGATAGCCAGTGTCGTCATGCTGTAGAGTGTGTCGCGGTGTTCGTTTCCTAGAATTGCTCTTCTTGCCTCCAGGATGGTTATCTGCTGCTGCACTGCCTCTCCATGGTGCCCTTCTATCTAACACGCCCCGCGACAGGTCGTCTGCATTGTCGATGAAAACTAGCCAGTTCTTGTCCTCTGCTCTGGTTTGCAACAAGCTCATCACCACCGCCTGTACACAAGGTACATCATGCAAGAGCTTCTCATCAAATGAAGGCTCGACTGGCAGGCCCAGAGCACGACAGCACCGTTCGAAGCTCGATCGCGCCGCTTCTCTATCCTTCATATCGACCTAGAGCACGGTATCATACTCGGCCTTATGATTTTCGATATGATGTAGCACGAGCTGCGTCTTCCCTGCGCCACCAAGACCTATCACTGCCAAGGCGGGTGGCGATATACTCCCACACTGTCTTGCCAGCTTCTCGTCTAGCTCTTTGGACAAGTCAGGCCGATCAGCGTACGTTGACACGATTCCAAAGGGCAGGGATTTGCAAGCCGGCCTGAGCCTAGAGCGTGTCATCCATCATCAACAGCTTCGCTTCACTTCCTACCGCCAACATGAGGCCAGCCCATCCATTGCACACCATCACCCAGAACGCTCCAAGATGAACACAGCACAACGCACTCCACAAAAACACCACAGCATCACCCCAACATCTCAATATTAAAATTCAATCTCAGTCTCAATCTCTTCAAATCAACTCCCATATCATTCCTACCTACTCGCTCTCCTGATTTGCCCCATGATTCTCAAAACTCCAATCCTCCTCTCCGCCCGTCGTCCTCCACACAGGCATTCCCCCTTTCCTCCAAAGCAAGCATGCCTGTTCTTCTCAACATGCTAACAGAAACATGAACACAAACACAAGGGAAAAGCTCTCATGCCTTTTCTCCAGTGCTTCCAGGCGTCTCGTTGATCTCGTCACAGGATAGAATAAGGAATAAATTTCTCCGAAACACATGAAAGCCAACAAATGGGAAAAGAAGAGAAAGGCCAGAAAGACCAAGCAAAAGATAAAACGAAATGTGAAAAGGAACGAAAACTAACGCTGCTGCACACTCGCGTTGTTGGTGGGGTTCCTCCGATTTGCCCTTCCGATGGACTCCAGAGATGATAGAATAGAGTGAGAAAGGTGATGCCGAATCCGCTTGATATGTTAATTCGCTGGAGTTTGTTTCGAAAGACCGGAGGATGGAAAGATGATAAGAAGATGGGGTTGTTGGATAAATGCGCGCGGATATTCGGGGCGGACATCATCCTCGCCCGTTTTATTGGTCGGCGCGGAGCTGGGATTATGATTTCGTTAAAGGATTCTTCTGCTTTCAACATCCTTCTGCTAGACGAGGTCCTTGGTCGGCCGTGACAAGGAGCTCGGTCAGATGGTGGTGTGATGTTGATGTTGATGTACTCGTGATCGATGCAGCCATTCATCTTCTTGATTATGCATATGCATCTGCTGTTGAGTCGCTAGGCCGTTCATCGTGAGTGATAAATGACCAAATGTGTTCCAATGCGTGTCCCGAACGAGGCCGTGATCGTGTAACATGTGCTCCAAAATGTTCTCAAGAATTCCAGCTCATGTCGGGCACGTAGTCTGAGCACCAGCCAGGGTGGAGCCATGGTTACAAGCTGTACAAGCGTGGATCTCGCTCCAGCAATACTTCACACTCACTTCATCTTCACACCGGGCAATGGTGGATGATGACTTCTCAGCGCTGACAGAAGAGTTCGATCTCTCCCATGCCGCCCATGCCGTCTCCGCCAAGATCGCCACCGCGCTGCTCACGCCAGGTCTCGAAAGCCTCAAGTACATCCTCATCAGTCTGGATAGTGACGTAATCATCCTCATCCAGGTACTTGAGCTTGACCACGTTGTCTTTGCTGGGAGGAACGCCGGTGCCACCGTTGACAGTTCCAAGAGTAAGGTTAGTGGAGCGCTGGAGCTTTGCGTCAATGCGGTCCTTCAGAGTCTGGTATGAGATGTTGAGGGGAACCACGAGAGTGAGGACTTGAGCCGCGGAAGGTGCATGGACCTTGACCTTGAGTTGAGTGGGTGGTGATATATCAGCCGGTAGAGGCGTTCCGCACGAAGGCGGAGGGGCAGGTGTTCCGCCAGTGCGTTGAACTGGTGTAACAGTGCGTGAGCTGGGATACTGAGCGCCGTGCAGATCGGGCCTCGCCATTGGATCGTAAAGGTGTTGAGATGTTGGGCTGGTCCCGCTGTAGCCACCACTGGGCGAGCTTGTCTGGCTTCTGTTTGCCACATGAGTGAAACCCTGGTAGTTAGCAGGCATGGCAGGAACTGGTGGCTGTTGCCCGTTTGTTGCAGCGCGCTGAGCGTTGTGAATATCGGGGCTACTAGCTGAGCGATTGCGGTGTGCCATAGGCATATGCTGTGCACTGTGCATACCAGCAGCACCTCCAGCTCGGGGTCCAGGTCTTTGGGCTGGGGCATTGTAGCCACCTGAGATGGAACCGGAGATGGAACCAGTAGTATCACGCTGACTTGGTGGTGGCCTGCCCATCGCAGGAGCGGTAAAGCGTGTTGCACCGTGGCCTTCTTCATAGTAACCGTTTTGCGGCAGTGGCTGCCTTGGGAAAGGGTACATGTTAGAGCTGGAGCTGGTCCGCGAAGTGGCAGTCATTGGTGACTCGGGTGCTGGTGAGAAGTAAGAATCGCTGCCGAAGCGATCCCCGGGCGACGCCAACGCTTGAAGGTTTCGTGTTCTTAATGAAAGCTGAGGCTGGTTCGCAAACGAGCCTGATGGCATGCGCGGAGGTTGAGCACGAGACTGTGCAGCAGCGCTTGGAAGAGGTCCGCTCGATTCGCTCGTCGTGCTCCTAGAGCGCAATGATGTGGAAGATGCGTTGCGACTCTGGCTGAACTCGCTGTGTCCGTTCGGGTATGGCTGGCTGGGACCAACCCAGCTGGGTGCATTGCTTCCGACAAGGGTTTCCGAATCATCTTCTTCGTCTTCTTCGCCTGGACGAGCATACGGATTCTCCAAGTTGTGTTGATTGCGCATAAACTCGAACTCGGTTTGACTTGTTCCACCGGCACGGCTGCCGTCTGAATTCCTTGTGCGCTCGCGGTAGCGTCTTCGCTGGGCTTCAATTTGCTGTGCCCACTTCTTCATCATGTCTTCGGAGGTGAATCGAATGATGAAGTTCTCGATGCCGGGATCGCCTTTCCAGAAAATCTGGCATGTGTATGAGCCTACGTTATCCAACATTAGTGCTTGTACTTAACATACCCTTTCACTGCTACCGATGGAAAGCTGCACGCTCATACCTGGTTTTGCCAGAGACACGAGATCCGTCACATTCTGCATGAAGATGCGGCCTTTCAGTTGAAGCTTCGGCTTTCCACGCTTGTCGACGAGCGGTTTCGAGGCGAGCTTGTTTTTCGGTTTGCTGAGATCGATATCCTTGCAACAAAGCAAGATCGTCTCGAAAAGGTAGACGTGGTACTGTGAATGTGGTCAGCGGTTCGTTCGACTTCTACACTGCCGGAGTGTTCGCATACCTGTCTCTCAGCGTCTTTGCCACTGGCAAGGTTCTCGCTTTTGAGAACTGTGAAGGTGCCATACATCAGGAGCTCGCCGAAGCCTTCGACTCTGTGGCCTTTCCAGTCTTCGACTCGCATCTTCAATTCTTGTACGGCTGCTGCTTTTTCTTCCCGATCTACGGCGTGGTTCGTGCGGCTAAGAACGCTTGTGGCGGCTTCCTTTCCTACAAGCAAATCGGCCTTGCGCTGCTCGTCCAAGTCACCCTTCTTGTGCAAATCTCCAAGCAGAAGGGGGTACTTTGACAGACGCTGGAACGGCTTCATCAAAAAGCCATAGAGCGATGTGGGACTTTCGACCATCTGCCGCATTTCGTTGCTGCCTCCAGCTTCCTTGAGTTTGCTGAACTCTGCCACCACAATCTTTTCGCATCTGCGCTGATTGGCAATATAAGGCTCGTAAACCTTGAAAGCCTCATTGTATAACACGAAAAGCTTGCCCCAGTTCTGCTCCTCTTCGGGCAGAGCATTAGTCTGCTCCACACGAATGAGGAAGCGGCGCTGGAAATCGAGCAGTGCGTTGAGGTTCAAGAAGATATCATGAACTGCATCACCAGGAATGATTCCCTTCTCCTCTACGAGATGCTTGAATGCTTGAAGGAGCTCCAGATGCTGCACGTAAGTTCGTTCGGTTGTCACGAGCTCACTGACGATATGCTGGCGTTGTGTCCTTTTCAATGATGTTTTGGCGCTCTCGAAGTCCGAGGCTGTGGGCTGGACATCGTCAATCAGGCCACGCTGCACGAGAATATCCAGAACCCTGTTCACGACCCTTGCAACCTTGACGAAACCAGTCGTGTCGTCACCGTACAAGTCGGTGACAATGAAGCACTCGTCGGCCGGGAATCTGAGATCATTCACACAAGCCTGCAAGAACTTGAAGGTCGCTGCTTTGCCACGCTTCTCTTCCTTCAGCGCCATGTTGAGCTGCAGTGGCTGAGTTGGGCGCAAAGCATTGTAGAGCAGCTGGAGCGGATATCCCCTGCGGAAAGTCCTCCAGAGCAGAGTTACAGGATCGGTGTCCTCATCCGAGTATTCCTCTTCCTCGAGTAGTGAGTCGTTGAATCCAGGAACGCCGAGCAAACGCTGCCGGAGGGAAACGCAGATCTGGAAGAGCGAACTGGAGGCGTCGGCCACGCTGTTCATGATGTTCTCCGAAGGCGCAACATCGCCTATGGTTGTGGGGCCTCCGCTTGCGGGAGGCATGCTGGGGTTGGAGGTGTTGGGCACGTTGAAGAGAGTACTGTGGGTGGTGCCCTGGGTGGTGTCACTGGCCCAGGAAGAGGGTTGCGACTGCATGCTGTGATTTGAGGCGGTGTGGGCCTGGGAGTGTACGAGAGAGCTCTGGTGACCGACGGCCATGTTTGCGCGGCTGGAGCCCGCCAGTGGATGGTGGGTTGGAATGTGACTGAGGGTATGGGGGTGGGTGGCCACTTCCATTGCAGCAGTGTCGGCGGGGATTATTGGCGCTCCGCGATCGCGGTGGAGGCCATGGAGATGCGGTGGGTGGTCGAGGGCGTGGTGGCAGTGGTGAAGAGCGGGCGGCGGTAGCGGGGCGTGGAGTTGAAGAGTGGCGTGTCGGGGTGGCGGTGAGTGCGTGAGTGGACGAGTGAGCGGGTGGGCGGTGGTAGTGGTGGTGGTGGTGGTGGTCGTGGTGGTGGTGGTGGTGGTCGTGCCTGGGACTTTAGGGGCAGCACAGGCAGCAGCAGGGCGTGGTGTATGGGATTTGGGTTGCTGGTGCTGGGCGCTCTCTGCAGCAGCGGTGGTGGTGGGCTGCTCGACTCAGCGGTTGTTTCACACACAAGCGCGCGACCGGCTCACACACGGGCTCAGCAGCAGCAGAGACGGGGTAAGGTAGTAGTGTAGTAAGTAGCGTAGCGGGCGAGGACTCGTTAAGGTTGGCGCGCACGGGTTGGGGGGACTGGCTGGCGGTGGCGGTGGCGGTGGCGATGGCGGTACGGCTCGCAGCACAGGGACTGATGATGAGTGCGAGACTGGCTGCTGCTGCTGCTGGCCGGCTCAAAGGGCTTTGAGCCTTCGGTAGAGGAGGAGACTAAGGACTAAGTACGGACTGACTAATGAGGACGACGCTTGGAAGGAAAAGAACCGGCGAGGGTCCTGCAGAGAGGAAGCTTGTGTGTGTGTGTGTGTGTGTGTGTGTGAGAAAGAATTATACTCCTAAGATACAGGGGAGGGGAGGGGAGGGAAGGGAAGGGGAGGTGAGGGGAGAGGAGAGGATAGGCGGCACGTGTGTGAGTGAGTGAGCAACACAGGCAGAGATGCAGTGCGAGGGCAGGCGCGTGTGTGTGTGTGTGCAGTAGCAGCAGAGGCGAGGTGTATACCTTATGCAGCAATATATGAGAATGTCTTCTAATGCAGCAAGATATGATAATATCTTCCGATGCAGCAAGATATGATAATATCTTCCGATGCAGCAAGATATGAGAATGTCTTCTAATGCAGCAAGATATGAGAATGTCTTCCGATGCAGCAAGATATGAGAATGTCTTCTAATGCAGCAAGATATGATAATATCCTCCGATGCAGCAAGATATAATAATGTCTTCCGATGCAGCAACGATCACAGCACTTGTAACACGGTACAGTAGTCTTCACGGCACAGTGGCGGCGAGGTTCTCCGTAGTGGCGGCGCCGCCTACGACTAACAAACCATGCCCGGTGCAGGGAGCGGAATGGCGCGACGGCTCAGGGACAAACAAGGCCTTGCCATCGATGCTTTGTTAGCGGTAGGGCCGGAAGGCTGTTTATGCCTGCACCCAAGCAGAGGACGCGCTTCTTGCTTCAAGTGCCGGCTTGCTACCTTACCCGTGCCTCGCGACACGCCCGCCGAAAGGCAGAATCAATAGAAGCTCACCCGTCGTCGTCGATCCGCACACCCTCGACACGCTGCAAGATCACTGGAAAGCATGAGACCAACCAACCTTGGTCAGTTATGCATCAGACATCACACCCAAACCTGCCCCCCCCGCCTACTTCTGACAGACCCGGCCTCGCCCTCTGCCTCCATGCACTTGTGTCGCTGCTGTTTCATGTGTCTGCTATGCTTTCCGGAATCAATTCACCTGGCGAGGCACATCGTCATTTCTCTCACCCTCTGCCTTTCTCATCTCAAGTCATGTCGTCCGATTCAGGCCCGCAAACAAGGCAGGTCGCACAGACTTTGATTCGAGTCAAGAGTTGCACATGTAATTCCATCTCACGAGCTCACCTCATCTTATCACGTGAACGCGCAACGCTCCTTCCTAGCCCGGCGCGCTTCTCCACGCTTCGGGCGCTCCCGGGCCGACGATCTGTGCTCCTTGTGATTTGCGATCAGGCCAGGCCAAGCGAGGCGAGGCGAGGCGGCAAGGCGATGATGAGCAGTGGTAGTGGTAGTAACTGCAGGTTCCAAATATCGCGGTCCACCTGAGACTTATACAACCACCGCACCTATAACAACATCACACGTGCCACGTGACATCGCGACCTGCTCACTACGGTACCACCGCCAGCGCAAGGGCGACAACTTTCAGATATACCACTCCACATCTGGCTCTGCCGGTGCATGACCCAGAACCCTCACGCTGCACGACATCCGCCACTTCCAACATGGCGCAAGACGCCCCTGTTTCCCCTCCGTCTTTCGCGCATAATGCGCCCTCACCATCTCTAGGCATGCGCCGCGCACCATCCAACTTCGACGAGGGCTTCTCGGAAGAGATTCAGAGCCAGCTGGGCAGCGACGTCGACATGGCGCGAGACTTGAAGGAGAGCTCCGACAGGGCTTTGGATCTGGTTCGCGAGTTGGACACCCTCTCAATAGCGGATCGTTTAAACATTCTGCGCAATACTGCTGGAGCTTTGTCTCCCGAAGATCAGCTGTGTATGTTTGTTATGAATTACGAGTCATGGAGACTGGGTAGCTAATATCCACTGAACAGTATTTGTCAAAGACCTCCTTGGATACATGCCTGCTTGGGCCAAAGCAGAGGCCAGCGCACACCTCGATACCCTCATGTTCTTCGACCCGGTGGCCTATCTTCCTTACGAGTTGGTTAGCATCATCTTTGGACATCTTTCTCCCAGCGATCTGCTCAACGCATCGAGCGTGAGTCGAGGATGGCGGGAACACACACATGACGAAGAGCTATGGCGCAATATCTTTGCCCGTGAGGGCTGGCACATGGACATTACAAAGGTTCGTGACTTCGAACGAAGATCGCGAGATAAAGGCAAGCGAGCTGTAACTGGTGCGTCGGCGAGGGGAGGTATGGGTTTGCAACGAAAGGACAGTCGGAAGCGGAGAGCAGGAGAAGCGTTCAGCGAGGGCGAAGCGTCAGCACACCCAGCTGATGCTAACGGAGCACCGAGCGCTGATTCTTCGGCTGAAGAGTCGAGCAATGAGCACATGGAGGGCGTGGTACTAGAT
Organism: Cladosporium cucumerinum; assembly: GCA_023634325.1. NCBI lineage: Eukaryota > Fungi > Ascomycota > Dothideomycetes > Cladosporiales > Cladosporiaceae > Cladosporium > Cladosporium cucumerinum. The sequence continues at coordinate 905,846 of JALDQA010000010.1, read as the reverse complement.
TCCGGCATGCAAGGATCAGGCAAAATGAGGGCACACGATGGATACATGTCGGAGAACGTGGTGTCAACGAGCAGCATATTGCGCAAATCACAATCACGACGATCTTCGACCGCATCGGCAATGTCGACGGACTCTGATTACCACTCGGCCGCCAACGATTTCAAGCTGGCACCCACACTGCTACAGGATGGACTACCGGACAGCGATGCAAGAGTAAGTTGGGCATATCTTTACAAACAGCGCAGGCTGTTAGAGAAGAACTGGGATTCTGGGAAGTATCAGATGTTCCGCCTGCCTCATTTGCAATATCCTGAAGAAGGCCACGACGAGTGTGTTTACACGATCCAACATGCGGGCGACTGGCTGGTCTCGGGCTCTCGCGACAGGACAATACGCATCTGGGATCTGACAACCTCTCGCTTGAGGCATGGTCGACCAGCTATTCTCAAAGGCCATGTAGCCAGTGTGCTGTGTTTGCAGTTCGATGCGAGTCCCGAGAACGACATCATCGTCAGCGGTGGTAGCGACAGCTGGGTCATCATCTGGCGCTTCTCGACTGGCGAGATCATCAAGAAGATGGACAAAGCCCACACTGAGTCGGTTCTCAACCTTCGCTTCGACCACCGCTACATCGTCACCTGTTCGAAAGACAAAACGATCAAGATTTGGAACCGCCATACTATCAACTGCGATTCGCCACTTGTGCCAGCATATGTGGTGAACCGATTCAAAGACCCTTTGAACGGCGATCTCATCATGGAGCACTCGCTTCTCTCCACTCTCACAGGCCATGGCGCCGCAGTTAATGCAGTCATAATTCACAATGACACCATCGTTTCAGCTTCCGGAGACCGTACAATCAAAGCTTGGAACATCCAGACCGGCAAATGCGAAAAGCAGTACATCGGCCATACCAAGGGTATTGCATGCGTGCAGTACGATGGCCGTCGCATCATATCTGGCTCGTCTGACAACACCGTTCGCATCTTTGACGCCGACCGCCAAGTCGAGGTAGCGTGCCTGACAGGCCACTCTAATCTAGTGCGCACTGTGCAGGCTCGCTTTGGAGACCTCGAGACTATCAGTGATGAAGAGCTTTACAACGAATCTCGTCAGGCAGACATTGGCTTCTACAAAGCCCTTGATGCAGGCATGCAGGCAGCAACCACTTCACGAGGTGCTGTTCGGAACGCCGGGTCTAGCAGGCCCGAACACATGCTCTCTACCGGTGCCAAGATTCCCCCAGGTGGAGGCGGCAGTCGATGGGCCAAGATCATATCCGGCTCATACGACGAGTCAATCATCATCTGGAAGAAAGACAAGGACGGCAAATGGGTTCACAGACACCGCTTGCGCCAGGACGCGCTTCTCAGAGAGAGTCGCTCTAGCAGACATCGCCGCGATATCCCCGCCGCAGCTGCGCACACCGCACTGCCGATGCCTGTCAATCACCAGTCTGTCATTCTTCAGAACGCTGGTCAGCCTGGTCCGCATCAGCATCAGCAGAACAGCGTCGCACAGCAAGCGCTAGCACAGGTCAATGGTATGGCGTCGCAGCTCAACAATGCTCTCCAGCAGGACCAGCACGGGCCCATCCTCTCCTCCGCTCAACTCATGTCAATGTCGGCTCAACAGCGCCAACTGCAAGCCAGCCTGCATTCGCTACAAAACGCAAATGCACAAAGAACCGCAGCACAACCACAAGTTCCCGTCGACTCATCCTCGAGCGCACAAGCGCAAGCTACAGCATCTGCCCCGACGCCACAACCACAACCCACCGCTGCTCCTGCTCACCCAGCCCAATTGCAACCTGGCGGCGGCGCGCAAGCCCACGCTCAAGCGCACCTCCTCACCCACGGCCTGACCCACGCCCAAGCTCACGCTCAGGCTCATGCACAAGCCCACCACAACCTCGCCAACCACCGCGAAAGCAGCAACCGTGTTTTCAAACTGCAGTTCGACGCGCGCAGAGTGGTCTGCTGCAGTCAAAACAAGGTCATTGTCGGATGGGACTTTGCTAATGGAGATGCGGATTTGAAGAGGGTGGGAAGCTGGAGTGTGGAGACGTGCTGAGCTGGGAGTTGCCCTTTAGCTCTGCGACGACTCGAGAGTTATCGGACGGGCGGCGGGGAGACCATATCGTTTGAGCTCGATTGGAAGTTGTGACTTCAAGATGCTCTTGCTTGCATACTTTAGCATTTTCGGAGTCCTGGCCTCTCTGCACGGTTGACGAATTCCTGACGTTCAGGGAAATCATGAATGGCGAAGGAGCTACCCCTTAAACACGTAATGTATCAATCTCGATTGCTTCTTTCATTGACTCTATCCAATCGAACTATCTCACGCGTAACGTCATGCTTATCGGCATCCGCATTGGTGGTTGTCGGCCAAATCAACCTAGGTGTTTGATTGACTTTATTGACCCCTCTTGCTTGGACCGGATGGTAATCAAGGTGGGCTTTTAACCTCACCTCGTCCTCGCCATGCCACATCGCGGGGCAATGGGGAGTGGGTTGCTCCTTCCTGGTCTGTGAGGTTGAGCTTGGCCTTGTTTCGGAAGTTGATGCAGTTCACTGCTTCACTCGAGCTCTTCACTCGCTCTCCACTTCTCACTTGGTCGAGCGATTCAGTCTTTACTCTTTTCACCCTTCTCTCAATTGAGTTCAACTTACAGATAATCTCACGCAATGCCGCCCTCCAGGCAAACCAAACCATGGACGTACGAGCAACGCCTCTGCCTCGACGTCCTCTGGACTGGGCCTTTCACAGCCCTCTCGATCAAGGACCGCGCGAAAGCTCACAACGCTATATTCAATGACGATTTCGCTGCTTCTGGTGCTTCGCACGGGCGCACCACGACTGCTATCAGTGCACAATACGCGGAGCGCACTTACACCCATAAGTCCTCGTGGAACACTTCGTGGGCGAGGGTCTGCGCTGTGCCGAAGCTGGATCTTGAAATGCGTGAGGAGTTCCGGCGCAAAATTAACGATGTTTTGCAGCTTGGAGAGGGTGATCAGGTTGATGGAGAAGGGTTTGCAATGCCACCGCCACCAGAGACTCCTCGAAGGACTGAACGTATGGGGAAGGCCCCTCAGAACCCCTACAACTCCTACATGGAAATTGACCCGTTCACGCCTGTACAGCAGCAACAAGTGCATGATCAAACTTACATGGCCTCGAACACATACGCCACACCCGGACCCAGCACGAGAAAGCGTCCCGCTGCCGCTGCGTCTTCGTTCTTGGTTGAAGACGATGATGACGAACTCCTTTACGAAGACGAGGAGTACGTCCCCAAGGCTAAAAAGTCTCGACGCCCGTCACCACAAGTGTTCTTATCGCCACCTCCAGAGAACACCGTCGCTCATGTACCGCGCACTCCTAATAAATCGCCCAAGCGTCGCGAAGGCGCTATTATGCTGTTCACTCAACCCAGCGGCAGAAAACTCATGCTTAAGCCCAAAGAGTATGAGCAAGCGATTCGTCCTCTGCAAGACGTCACTGAGGAGGCTGCCCATCCGCACCCGCCGGCGATGCTGTTCAGATATTGGCACAGCAAGAGTCATGGTATCAACTCAAGTGAAGGCTTCGTGAGCGGCAAGTACGTGCCTAAGAACATCCTCGTTGAGCCGAGAGGGCCTCCGGATTGTGCTACTATCGATATGAACGATTTCGCGCATCACCTGAACAACCGTACTGGAACTGGTCAAGACGGGATTCCATCGCCTTTGTGAGTTGATCGTGTCGCATTGTCTATGTCTTGCTCATTCCTAACATCCGATTAGCATCTCGACAGCCAATAACCTGGCCTGGAGCGTCCGCATGGCTCTCAAGAGAATGGACTTGGGCGCCAATCTCAGCGTGATTGACCCTTCCAAGCTGGATTGCAAGGCTATTTATTACGTTCCCCCATTCTATGAAGCTTTGAAGATGAGAAGATGCTTCGAGAGGGGTTATTTTGGGTATCGTGGCACTCATGAGCACATGTCAGTACCGCTTCGCGTAACATCGCCTGGGCTTCTCACTGACATGCATCCTTAGGATCTACCACAAAATCCCGACTTCGGCCATGGTCAAGACATTCACCGTCAATGAACTGATCGCTTTCGCGAAAAGTGATAGGGATGTGAAACGGGTCTTACGCCTTGACTTGATGTCCGTGGCCAAGACTCCTTCGGCAGAGATCATCAAGACGCTTAAGCATGACAACCTGTCAGTCAACAGCGGAGTCGCCCGCGCCGTGGGCAAGATTATTATCTTCCTTGGTCTTGATCACAAGTCTCCCAGAGAGATGCTTTCTCGCGCAGTAAGTCCACTCACTGGAACAACAATCCTGATCCGCCGAACTGACGCATTGTTCCAGGTCTTCGAGGTCGTGCAAGGCTGGGCTCTGAAAGCAGACGGCGTGTCGCAAGAAAAGGCAGATTGCTTCATCAAGCAATTCCAGGACAAGACCGACGAGTATATCGACTTCAGGGACCAGATCAAGCTCAAACAAGCGTAAGTCTCCCTCGAACAATCACAGCGCCCAAGTCACTGAACTCACATAATGCCGCCAGGTTCCTTCACGGCCTGCAATGGAGCTGCGGAGATCCCAATGTGCATTTGAAAGGTCCCGCCGAAGTCGAGAAGATGGAGGATCGCGCAGTGAAGCGAGGCCTGACTAACCCGAGCACGCTCTTGATCAACGAGCTTAACGAACTTGAGATTGAAGTCACTTCCTTTGAAGCTACGCAGCGTGATTTGCACATGGGGCAGCGTGGACGCCTTGCTATCCCGTAGGGCCATCAGCAGGCACAGGTGGACGAAGGTGAAGATGAAGGTGAAATCGAAGTTGCTATGCCTAGACATTTGACGTGCTTATACCGCGGCCGCGTCGACGGGTTGCAAAAGACGCTGCTTGCTTGCGCTTGGACAATGAGAACGAGAGTGCCGTTTCAACACGGCCTGTCTCGGTAACACGCTTTTGAAACTCACGCCTGTCAGCGCCGTAACTGGACAGTGAAGAGTATGTCTGTATTGTATCATAATCGCTTCAATCGCAACTCAATCAAAATATGTCCATCCAAATCCATGGCTTCTCAAACCTGACTCTCAAGCCTTCTTACCAGCATCCCTCTCCTCCAGGAACTCGATCAACTTCTCAACAGTCACGCAGACCAATCCCCATCTCTTCGCAAACGCCAAACATCCATCCCTACCTAACATACCCACACTACCACCAAGCTCGCCCTTACCCTCAATCGCCAGCCCATCCTCCACAAGCTCCGCTATCACACCCACAGCCTCCTCATCCTTCTCCCCGATCAATCTACAGAAATCCACCGCAGCCTCCGTGTGTCCCGCTCTCTCCCTTACGCCTCCAACCTTCGCCTGCAAGGGCACCACATGTCCCGGCCGCCTGAAATCCGCTTTGCCCCTCTTGCCGTCCGCCAGCCAGCGGCACGTCAGCGCGCGGTCGTGCGCGGAGATTCCAGTGGTTACGTCGTCGCTCGCGGCGTCGACGGTGATGGTGTACGCGGTGCCTTTGGGGTCTTCGTTCGCGACGACCATTTGCGGGAGCTCGAGGGCGGCGGCCCGCACGGGCAGCAAGGGTGCGCAGAGGTAGCCGGAGGTGTGGCGGATGAGGAAGGCGGCTTTGGCGGGCGTGAGGGCGCGGGCGGAGATGATTAGGTCGCCTTCGTTTTCGCGGGATTCGGAGTCGAGGACGACGATGGCGTCGCCGCGGGCTGAGAGATGTTAGTCTGGTAGGACTTGGGGAGTGTGTAGGAAGGCTGCGGAGGACGAACCGAATGCCTCAATGGCTTCTGGGATGGTGTTGAAGACGGGCTTGGAGGTGCCGTTTGGTTGTTGGTGGGGCGACATTGTGGGTGGATGTCTGGTGTGAATGTTTTCAGAGGGTTTTCTCGGCTTACGCTCCAGTGGTGGTGTCTTCAGTGTATGTATCGACTTGACGATAGTATGGTATGGTATCCGCGCAGAGTCTCCCTTAGCCGAAAGGTTCCCAATGCCGACGTCGCCGGGCGTTCGATGCGATCAGATTTCTTTTTTGTTCTCCTCAAGTAGCAGTCGGATATTCAAGGTGTATGAGAGTCAGACGGTATGTTCACAATAGTGCAGTAGCCGGACCGGATATGTACGTGTAGGTGTATGCAGGGCGATCCTCCGATATATTTTAATGATGACTGACCTGCCGCTCTGCGTCCCCGCGGCGGGGGCAGCAGCAACAGCAGCAGCAGCAGCGAGCGAGCCTCGGCGGCTGACGTGATTTCAACGCCGAAAGTTTAATGAGTTCATGAGTAAAGTCAATCAATTTGCTATCTATTCAAATACTGACAATTCCGCATTTTGCATGCTTAGCTAAGCCAAGTCTCGCATATCAGAAGGGAAAAGATCTCGCTTGATTTTCCATGTTCGCATTGCAGGTTTTATTGTTCCACATCGCAGTCGCTGGGCAGGTTTGAATCATTAAGAAAGATCATCTCGCATGACCAAACAGGAGGGTGGACCAGCACTCCTCAGCTTTTTCAATCCTCACACTCATTGCATGATGGGGAAGGGAAAGCGCTGCTTCGGCTTCCTGCGCCAAGGTGCTTGATCTCACTTCACTTGCGGTATCACAGGTCGAACCTGAGCTCTTTCAAAACCGCTCTCTGGGAATATCACTTCCGAGCTCCTTTCGCGGATAAGCCTCCTTTGCCGAATGAGCTTCCTTTGCCGGATGAGCTTCCTTTGCCGGATGCGCTTCCTTTCGCAGCTGAGTCTCCTTTCGTAGATGATTCTCCTTCCACAGATGATTCCCCTTTCGTAATTCGGTCAAGATCAAGACCGGCCAAGACGTCTTTTAGCTCGTCGTGTGACGACGGTGCGCCAACTGGCAATGGTGGGTCAAAGTCTCGGTCGCACGTCGTAGTCCAGAACAGCTCGGTGGCGAAAGAGGCGTAGCTATCGGCATTGTCCCACGCGTGGTCCTTTTGAAGCTTTCGACAACCATCGAAGCCATACGCATGGTCATCTGTCTTCCCTCTCGGAGGGATTCCATGCCCAAAAATGGGCTGCATGACCTCAGTGACATGCGTATACTCGTGCAACACAGTGTGGCCCTTTGTTGCCATAGCAGGACCGACCCGGGGGCCGACTGTGTCACATGTGACCGACTTGCCGATTGTGCCGCGAGCGAAGAACAACGGGCAGAGAATCATTCTTGTCGGGGTTTTATGATCGGAGGTCAAAGCATACGATTTCGGCCTGCAGTGCCTGTCTTGGGGAAGGTGATGCTTTTTGGCGATTTCTTCATCAGGTTTGAAGTCGTCGACGATCTCGATGTCGCTGATTTTCGGGCTTCCTTGATTTGTACCACGGATGTCCAGAATGGTCTTGAACACGTCTTTAGAGGGTCAGTCAGCTTTCTGGCCAGGGCACTTCTAGTTGGCTCCCAGTGTATCGGAAACTTACTGATGACAAGTGCACGATCATTAGGGGCGAAGTATTCGCGAAAGATCTTGTCGAAGCGGGTGGGGTTCTTCGTGGACTGTTTGATCGCCACCCGACAAAGTTGCAGAGCATCGATGTGACCCTCCAGGAACTGGTCCATTTGTTCAACTGTGTAGGTATTGTCGACGTTCGTCTTCGGTATCGGGTGTTGGTAGGTCTGACTGAAGGCTGTTCGCTTATGCAACGACGTTGCGGACTGGATCTCGGGTTGCGACTGTTGTTTTTGGGCATTGACTGGCTTGACAACACTGTCAAGTCCATTGACCTCGAATGGCTCCTCGGAATCCCGGTTGCACAGGGTTGACCACGTCAGCTCAGTCGCGAATTTGGCATAGCTATCCGCGTTATACTTCGTCTTGTCTGGCTCAGTAAGTGCGAGCTCGCGACTGTCATAGAAATTGTCTGCAGGGTCTTTCACGCTCTGGGTCAATGGCGGCTGCACGAGTTCGTCGACATGGGTGTACTCGTGCAATAAGACTTCTCCCAGCGTCTCCATCCTGCGGGACACGCGATAGGCAGTATTGCTGCATTTACGCGTGGCAACATTAGGCCAGTCTCTGTGAGTACCTCCCTGGAATGTACCCAATTTCCAGAAGGACGGACACATGACCATGTGTCTCCTATGTTCAGTTGTTTTGGTACTGACCGGGAGAGTCATAGCGGTGGCATCGCCGCTTGCACACCAGAGGTCCTGCTTACCCTGCGGCTGTGGGCGGTCATCCACAACATCGATGTCTTCGAGCTTGGGGTTGCCTTTGCCTTCACAGTCGGCGTCGAGGATAGCTTTGAATACATCTGCGAACAGTCAGTCGGCCCTTCAATTCTAGCCATGGCGGTGATGCCGAAGAAATGGCGATGGTCGCGTACTCACCGATGACCAGTTGGCGATCGCTGAACGGGAAGTATTCACGGAAGATTCTGTCAAAGCGATCGGGTGTTTTGGTCGCCTGTTCAATGACCGTTCTACACATCATCAGCGCATCGTTGTGGCCTTCTTGAAACTGTTCGATTTGTTGAGCTGTGTAGGTGTTTTCTGGCTCGCGGGTCTCCTTGTTCATCCTCAGAGTATTGGGTGTGCGGGCGCCGTAGTCGCGAGGAAGGGGGGTTCGCCTGTGTAACGATTGAGTGCAACTGGAGGTGATATTTAGAGACACTAGCAGAGCAGTTGCGACCATGGCTACGGCCATCCAGACAAGGATGAATCTTGGAAGTATCGCCATGGCGGCTTTGCTGGTTGGGATCGAGTTAATGGTGTGAATGCGCTGTGAGAACTGTCAAGGACTGAGAGGAGACAGGAGTGTTTTGTGGTGGAATTAGTATGGTCAGAACGGCAGACAAGTGGGCTCAAGTATTGAGGGAGGCCCGATGCCAGCCATGATTGCGAGAGGTTAGGTATGAGCTCGAACCTTCAAGATTATTGTCCGTCGTATCAGAAGTGAATCTTGAGGTTCTACTGGTAGATCTACCACGCATTGAAGGCGGTTGGTACTACTAGCACCTTCGACAATCTTCGCAAGACGGTACGATAGCTTCGCAGCGAAGATACCTCACGCTCAATACAGCCCACAGCACGACCGATGACCTTTGCGTTGTCGACAGTACGAGATCGAGCGACTCCTTGATGTAGACGAGATACGTCCACATTGGACCAGGCAGTATTTCTCGATTGCAAGTCCCTAGCGACCATGACCGAGAATCTGGTCGGGGCCGGTAGCTGGGATGTAATCTATCACCCATCGATGCGCATCATCACCGCTCTCGTGTATCTCTACAACGAGCTTTATAATCCCTCGGACCAGGCCGCGTTTTGTGAAATGATGGCTGAAGTCGTGCTTTAAGGTGGTTGAGTAAAGTCAGCGACATCGTCCTGCGAGCGGCACCCTTGGCTCAAGGCAACTGTAATGATCATGTTTGAGATTGCGATACGAGGAAGTTGATAGCCTTCTGCCGACCTTGCGAGCGGGTTACTTGATAGAGACAAAATGTCGATGGCGGTTTAACGAGAGGTCAAGAGCGAGGAGCAAAAGCAATGAGCTGAAGTGCAAAGCGCTTGGGGCGGTGGCAGGCAAAGCGGCGATCCAACAGCCACAGCCAACCACCTAGCGCGAGCACAGCATCAGTCAGCCATTTCACAGGTAAAGAACTCTGCAGGCATCAAACAAATTAGATTCCATCAGAGTGAAAGTAGATAAGATTATTTGTAAGAGATTTGGGTTTTCTACGTACATGACATCCATATCGACGTATCCAAAAAGGAAAAGGTCGAGCACTTCGACCCCCCTCGAGGGCTTAGTCCTCCCTCTATCATCTATTATGATTTTCGCGTCTCTAATATATGTTCCTTTGGTCCCAATCTCTCTACGCATCTCCGGAAATGAAAAAATCTCCTTTCCTCCAAACCAAAGCCCGCTCTCTCGATTACAAACTTTTCGTGTATCTTCGCAAACGCTCGAAAGAATAAAACGTTTCGCAATCGTGTTCAAGTCGCGAAAACTTGGAGGCGAGAGCTGGAGAAGAGGTTTGAAAGGTCGAACTGAAAACTTTGTTGTTGATGTGTGTAAAAGAGAAAGAAAAACAGAATGGTCTTCGCAGTTGCTAGAAGAAGCAGCAGTAACATGCCAGAACGATCATTTGAAAGAGAGGAGGGTCTCTGAAAACAGGAAAGAGTAAACGAAAATATGTGTGTATTCCGACGCCGGTGTGGATGCATCCTGTGAATAATGAACTGCATCGTATGCAAAATCGTATCCGCTGTGTAATGTGGGATATAGTTGTACAGCGCAGTAGGACATGTATCAAAAAAGGAAATGTATGGCCGTCGAGCAGTTTCTAAGGCTTGCTCAGTTGTTCCTTACGGAAGAAGGCAAAGTAGCCGATGCAGATGATGATCTGGAAGATCATGCAAATCCAGAAGCCTGCGTAGCTGAGGCCATTGCCGACATTGTAGGCCATTGAGGGGTAGTAGGGGAGCGGGCCGGTTGAGGAAAGGCCATTGGCACGGTTGATGATGGTGCCAATGCTACCAATGACCTGCGCAAATACCAAGGCGAAGGTGATATGGAAACGCGTGAGGGTCTGGAGGAGAAGCATACCAATGCCGACACCCTGAAGGGAGTCGAGCACGGCAAGCCAAAGCCAGAGGATGCGACCAAGGATAGCCGAGCCAACTGGGCCTCCAGCCCAAGGCAAGTAGTAACCCATGTTGGAAACAGACCACCAAATCTGGCACCATCTGGGAGCACCGAGGGCAACTGCGAACATAGGCAGAATCCAACTGTGGGACTGAGACAGTCTGCTGAAGAGGTACAGGATACCAATCCACAGAATGACGAAGAAAAAGATGACCAGGAGGACGATGGCCCAGGTCGGCGCGTGCTGACTCGACCACAGGTAGGACCAGTTGCGACCGAATTGAGCGGACATGAAGAAGTTCTGGACGAAGACTGCGAAGAAGAACCAAACGATGATCTTCCTGCGGAGAGCGGCCTTGTAGAAAGAGGGAAGTCCACCAGGTGCTTGACGGTAGAAGTCGGGCAGACCGATCCAAAGGACTGCACCAACGGCCCACAGGAAGAAGGCAACTGGCAAACCAATAGCAGTCATCTTTGGGCCGTAGTCGCTAGAAACACCCTCAGCCGAAGCCTTAGTAAGCTTAGTGCCCCAAGCCCACATGCCAATTACATAAATTTGCTGAGTTCCCTGAATGGCACAGGCGCGGAAAGCCCACTCCTTGACTGGCGCGGAACCAGTAGAACCGAACGATTGAGCGAAGTAGAAAGATCCGGCTGAAGAACCAATCGCGTAACTGGCAGTGGCAACATACTGGATCCACGTGCGTGCGTCCTTGGATGGCCAAGGCGCGATTGCAAGCAAGAAGAAACCAAGTCCGTAGAACAGGAATGGGAAGCACATAACGAACTTGCAGGCTAGGCGACGGAAGATGTACCACCACATAAGAGAAGAGACAAGGTAGATCGAGGCGATGACGTAGAGTTGGGCAGCAGTCTGACCGTTTTGACCAGTCAACAGAGTGATCTGGTACGAGTTGGCGGCCAGAATTTGACCAAGAGCCAGAAGCAGGGTGTAAACTGGCCATTCACCAAGCTTAGTGGACATCAAACGCCTCATACCAGTCGGGGGCTCGTAGTTGTCGGGAAGCAAGAACTGACTGACAGGCTCCTCAGACTCAATACCTTCGTAGATGGAGCCTGCAGGAGTCACACCCTTGGAGTGACTGGCAGTGCCAACCTTGTTCATCTTGGCGTGGTGCAGACGTGCGAACCACGCCTTTTCGGACTTCTCTAAGAACTCCTCAACACAGTAATCCTTCTCGGAGTTCTTGCCGTTGAGGTCAGACAACATCTTCTCGAAGGTCCTCATGTAGAGACCAGTAGGGTCCTCGAAGAAAGGTGTTAGTTCTTGCTGGGTCTTGTCCTCCTTCTCGTTCACGACTTGCTCAGTGCTCAAAGGTGTTTGGGTGCCAGAGAGCATGCCAGAAGGAGTGGGCGGGTGTTCGAGGAAGGAGTAGCTGCCATTGTTTGGGGTCTGAGCCCCGGGTGTTCCAGCAGGCGAGAAGTATGGGTTGTAGCCGGGTTGCTGAGAAGGGTCGCCACGGTTGGCAGTGCCATCGCGGAGGTCGAAGTGGAAGTCGCCCACATTGTTGATGCGGGATCCGCGCTTCGCCTCGTCGACTTGAGCTTGGGTAATGTATTCTTCTTCGGGGGCATCTCTGTCGGGGTCGACCTCGATCGGGGCTTGTGAATAGTAGCTGGGGACGTTTCCACGGGGGAGCCTCTCTTCAGGAACGTGACCGGGACCAAGACGCATACCGAGGGAGAGTTGACCGTTAGCGGGAGCCTGATCGCGCGTAGGAGAAGTGGGTCTGCTGGCAACGGGGGTGCCGGTGCCTCTAGGAGTGCTTGCGCCACGGGGAGTGTTCGCGCCACTACGAGGAGTCATCCAGCCAGGTAGGTTGGGAGTAGCCCAACCGCTAGTGGTACCAGAGCTCATACCAGTGTGCTTGCCAGTAACATATTGCATGCGCTTCTTGTGAATCTTGATAGAGGCGGTCTGGAGGATCTCGAGATCTTCCTTCCATTGAGCGACAGGGAAACGTTGCTTCGCAGAACGAGCACGCATAGTAGCACGGGTGTTGTAATCAGACTTGAGAGCGCCGGCGATGGCCATCTTGAACTGATGCATCTGATGCTTGGTTGTCTGAGACTCGATGGTGTACCACCAACCGGGCATTTGACCAAGACCACCGACACGGGAACCGACACCAAGGGCACCCTTACGACCGAACTCGACGGCGACGAGACCGAAGGGCTCATCACGCGAGGGAATAAGAGCGAATTCGGCACCACTGAAGATGAAGGGCGGAAGTGCAGTGAACTCGGGTTTGGAGTAGACACGGCCAGGGTATTTTTGCATCATGATGTCGAGCTTCAGAGCAGCGAACTTTCCGTACAAATCGATAGTAGGTCCAACACAGAGGAGCTGAACTTGAGGGTGTGCCTCGAGAACGGCCGGGAAGACGTCAGCGATCAGGTCAATACCCTTTTGCATAGACCAACGGCCGACGAACACGAAGAGCTCGGCGTCGGCGCGTTGCTCGAGACCAGCCCACTCTTGGGCCTGGCGCTTAAGCCCAGCACGGCCAGATTCGAAGACATTATCGATTTGAACGGAGTTCGGGTCAGCGACCTTCTTGTCCCATTCAGCCAAATCGGTAGGATCGGGGTTGGGCAGGGAACCAATCTTCTTCAGACCCCAGAAAATGGGGTAACGAGCCCACGAACGTTTACCGTACTTCTTAGACACACCAACAGCACCGAAACCCTTCTGGTGGATACGAAGAATACTGGCACCGGCGTGGAGCAAGTTGAAGACTTCACCGAACTGGACGTAACGCTGAACGACAGGCTCAGGCAAGTTGTAGACGGAACAGATTTCTTCGACTTCGCGAGGGTTACGCATCGGCCAGAGACCCTGGAATTCTGCGTTGTGAAGCGACAGACAGCAAGGAATGGTGTCGGGAAGCAGGTAAAGAGGAGCGACAGTTCCGTGGTAATCGTTGATGTGGTACAAGTCGACGGGGAAACGGCGCATAGCCTCGGCGATACACTGGTTCCATGCAGAGTAGTAGATAGCGGAGTCCAGGTCATCCATACGGGCGGGGTAGGGTTCCTTTGCGTTTTGTCTGCGGAAGACAGGTGCGTCCAGAAGCATGTATGTGATGTTGTTCAGTTTGTGGTACTGGACCTGAACCTCGTAAGTGCGGCCAAGGATGGTCACATCGATAGGGAGACCAGGGGTATCGACAGGGTAGTCAATACCGCCAGCGCAAGGGACAACCCAGACAAGATCCTGATGTTGTAAGTTCTTACCCATGAGCTGGGCCATGACACCGAGACCACCAATCTTGATCTTGATCTTCCAGTCCTCGATGTCGTATTCCATGGTACCGATCAGCACGCAGCGGCGCTTGCCTTCAACGACAGCGCCAGCGCTACCGAAGTTATCCTGGATGACAGATCCACGGTTATCCATGGTAGGAGAGATTGACGGGCTGAGACCAGGCGTACCTGCATCACTATTCTTCTCATCGAGCTTGTTGCGGCGCTTGAATGCAGCAGCCATGGAGACAGGGAGGAAACTCTTTTTCTCAGCAAGACCGATCTGATTGAACTTTACACCGTAGAAGGCACCAATGTAGAACCAGACGAAGAGGCAGCCAGTAGCCGGAGGAATGACGGCGAGCAGAATCCAAATGATGAGCTGGATCCAACGGTTGCCAATAGGGACAAGGTAGTACTTCATGGTTCCATCATCAAAGAGAATGCGCCAGGCCAGGCTGGAGCCCTCAGGACCGTTGTTGGTAATATTAGTAACAGCACCCTGCAGCGACACGGGACTGATACGATCCAAGACAGTATCGTTGTTCACGTCACCCATGGCAGTGCTCAAATCAGGCTGGCCGTTGTCAGCCATGCCCCAGACGTTGAGCTGGAATTGGGTAGGCCATTCGGCCATGAAGTCATACACCCAGGATCCATTGTCCAATTGGTGCATCTTGTTCTCGATACCGGCATCGAAACCGTACTGGTTGAAGGAACCATGAACGAAGAAGTGAGGGTAACGCCTAGGCGGTAAGGTAGAGCCGTGGATGTTGCCTTCAACGACGTGGTCAGCGCTGCCAGTCATCTTGGACCAGTACTGCACTCTGACGTGCTCGCCCTCCCAATCCTGGTTGTCTTTGCCAGTCCATTTCTGGTCAGAAAGTGATGAGTTGCCACCAGTGTAGTCCAGCCAGTCAGACCAAATAGCGCCGAATGACATGGTGTAGCGCCACTTGTCAGCTCCGGGAGCCCTGTGCATGACGTAGAGGCCATCGCCCTGGACAATCTCAGCACGCTTAGACTTTGAAGAGTCCCTGAAGAGAAGCTCGGTGCTGTAGTTGGCTGCCTTGGGGAAGATGATAGGGTTGTCCACTTGACCGATACGGAACATGAACTTGTCTGTGGTGCCAGTGGTAGCGTTGTTAGCCTGGTTGGTAGAGTTCTTGAGGGTGATCGTGTGAACGCCATCGTAGACATTCTTGAGTGTTGTCTTGAACGACCAAACAGACGGGGCAGGGCCAGAGTAGTTGGTCTCCAGAACCGGAGTCATCACACTGCACTCAAAGTCTTCGTCGGCAGGCTTCTGGATTTGTTGGCCGCCTTGTGTCGTGGAGTTGAAGGAAATGGACTTTCGGATGGAGTCACAAGACATTTCGTCAGTGTAACGGACCTCAATGTCGATTTCGTCAGGCTGGTCGGGCCCGGTCTTAGAAATCAAACGGTTGTCGTGGCCAGGAACGAACTTGCTGATACTGGGTCCAGGTCTAGTCCAGTTGCCGACGGGGACAAGAGCCTTCCAGCCATAAGGTGGCATTGTGATGTTGCGGAGACATCCAGCCATGATACTGGTACCCTCCAATTCGATGTTGATCGCAGCGTAGTCAGGGATCTCGTACGTCTCGAAAGGCCAGAACAGGTTCCTAACAGTGGTGTTGGGAGGGAAGGGAGCGCCGATAGCGCTCGCATCATCGCTGCACTCACTCACGTAGTTCTCGGTGTAGTTACGGTTGGAATACAGGACCCATACAGCCTGGTTGCCCCAAATACCTTTCTTGGCATCGGCAAGGCCAGAGAAATCCTGATCATCACCCATCTTAGGCATCCTAGCACGAACAGCGCTGAAGAGACCGTTGACGGTTGCGACACCGAAGGATCCAGGCATCGTGTACTCGTCGGTTTGCTGGGAGATCTGCTTGAAGTCCCAGCCATCGTTGAGGACTGGGTAGCGCTTGCGGAGCTCGAACCAGTGCTTGTATGTTCGGTAGAGAGGGTGAGACGGGTCTCTGTGGTCGAGTGACATACCGTCGTCCTTGCAAGCGTGCAATGAGCTATCGACAGGCCAGTTGTTCAAGTTCTGGTTGCCGATCTTGTAGCAACCGTGCATCTGCCAGGCCTGGGCTGAGGACATGGGCTGACGGCCGAAGATGTAATCGGGGGCAGTGCTATCAAGTGCGTAGAACGCCTGCTCTTCACCCCAGTTGACCATAGGAATACCAGGCATAACCAGTGCGCTTAGGAACGTACCCAAAAGCTGGCGCTCAGTGCCGTTGATCAAGCCGGGCCAACGCAACACATCCTGGTTAGAGGCGCTGTACATGTGACGGGGATCGAACTTCTGAGTGTATGCATTTCGCAAGTCGTTCGACTTCAGAACCTCGTCCCACTGCGCAGCAAAGTTCGTTGAGGCCTCGCCAGCAGCGAGCAGGTTACCGTCAAGTCCGAGGAAGCGCATGAGGGCGCGGTAGAAAGAATAGTGGAAGGCACCAGCATCCAAAGCATGGCGGTCGTCTTCGCGGAGGTAATCCTCATCGTCTTGGGTACGGTTGGAAGTGATGGCCTCGGTGTAGTTGTCGTACTTCATGGTGGGCTCTTTACCTCTGCCAATGTAGATAGCAGCGTTGGTGTTGCCGTTCACGATTTCACCAGGAATGAAGAAGTTCTCTTTGCCAACTTCTTTGCCGCATTCGCGCATTGCGCGTGAGAAGTTCGCCTGGGAGTCAACGGGGATCTGCATAGCCTTATCCATACGGAAACCGTCGATGTCTAGGCCCTTGATCCACATGCAAGAAAAGTGGTTGATCTTAGCGAGAACGCTAGGGTTCCAATCACGAAGACGATCCTGGACACCACCGAATTTGGAGAGCTGCTTCATCCATTCGGGGTATGTACCGAAGGCACTCACATCGCCGAACTGGTTGAAGTCACTGTTCATGCATCCCTTGAACTTGGTCATGTTCACATCATCGTATTGGACACCCTCTTGATTCCAGAACTTCGGGAACGGAACATCACACTCTTTATTGAAGTCATTCGATTGTTCGAAATCCCTGTAGATCTCGTCTCCCTTGTAGTGAAGATTGTATTCATTGAAGTTGAAAGGCGCACTGGCGTTCTCGAATCCCTCGAAAGCGAACATGTTGGCCATCGTAGCGAACGTGTTCTCGACGATAACGTACATGCCTCTCGCGTGGATTGCATCGATCGCGGCACGAACCTCCGCGAGTTTGCCGAAGTGATGGTCGAGGATGGTCAGATCGAAAGGACTGAATCCGTCAGATTCCCAGGGGTGGTTGAGGAACAAACTGCCAGCAATGTAAAGTCCCTTGATTCCTAGGCCTTGGATGTAGTCCAGGGAGTCAACTATGCCCTGAAGGTCACCGCCGTGACGCAGTTGTGTAGCTTTGGGGTCGTGTTCCCATGCTGTGCCGTTTGCATTGTCATTTGTAGGATCGCCGTTCACATATCTGTCGACGAAGAAGCTGTAGAACGGGAATCGCCAGTTTTCTGGACTCTTTGTGTATTCTGTCTTTCCGGGCCAATCAATCTCGTATTCCAAGACTGTCTTCGCGTTGGCGTTTGTGTTGAGGTTCCATGGAGTTTCCCTCTCGTCTACCCATGATGCTGAGATCAGTGTGGTGAGGAGGGCCAGTGGGAGAAGCCATGGTCGTATCATTGTGGACCGTCGGTCCCTCGTGGGCGCCGAATGGCTACTTGTCGCTGCCGTAATACGTCGAGTCAGTCGATTAGCATTAAAGCATCCAGAGTGTAAAAGAGTGTCGTATGGCAAACGCCGGGCAGAGATCGGGCCAACACTCCAGGTGTTTGGGTAGAGGGTAGTGCTATCGGAGGAACGAGGGAGAGGACAGCAAAGAAGTTTTGTCTATGATAGGGGTGGAGAGAGCACTTTGGCAAGAGAGCGAAACCAAGCACTTCAGATCCCAGATGGCGGTGGGGCTAAGCAGAGGCCAGCGGAACGGGTGGCGCAACAGGTGAACCGCTCGGAGCCAAGGGGAGGAGGCCAGTAATGTCAGTGGGTCTAAGAGCCGCGCGAGAAAACGGTGGCGGTGCGGGCGATAAAGCAGAAACACAGCGCGAGGCACGACTGCACGAAAAGTCGGGCCCCGTGCGGCCACGGCCTGGGTGCAAGGTGCAACGCTGCCGGAAGCATCAGCGGCGTGCCTGTCAGGGCGGCACGGGGATCTTGGTGGCAGGGCGAACTCTGTTGATAGTGATCGCCAGTCGAACGTTGGTGGCAGGACGATGGGTGCTAGCGCCAGTCGGCTGCCGGACGCCAGGCCGGGCTTGCCTATTTGCAGCGCACAAATAAACAACACTGCTCCCCTGATTCATGGCAAGGGCCGGAGGCCGGGTGCCAGTCCGGTCTGCCATTGGCCACAGGACACAAGAGCTTGGCTGGTGTGGACTCGCGAGACTCGGTGGTCAGGTGGAGCTTAGACTCGAACAGTCAACGCTCCCCTGAGCCGCCTGCACCAAGAGCGAGCTTGGAAGCAGCAATAGATGCCCTAGCGTTTCAGCGTTCATCCGTCCTCGTCGACGCAGTCTGCACCGGGGGCGGAGAGCGGTGTTTCTGGTGTCCCAGTAGTCATGCCCGTCTCGCAGGGCAGCAGTCGGCAGCAGTAGTGGCGCGATGAAGACTCGAGAAAATCGGATGTGTGATCGGTATAGGACTGCAACCCCCCTGGCTCCGGCCGGTACTGCAGGCCACTTACAGGGGTAGAGTCTTGAAGTGAGACTGTTATGGATTCCCAGGGGTAGACTCGACATGTCAACCGCAGAGCGGCCAGCGTCACCGTGTTTCCTCACGGAGATGGCGGAGGGCCGTCAGTATCTGCCAATCTTGTGCCAGGCGGCCCAGCACGAATCATCGTGCCCATGCCCTTCGCATGTGTTGAGGGAGGACTAGCAAACAGTCTCCGTACCACCTTTTCGACAGCCACGCGCCGCGGGCCGCAAAAGCTTGGTAGTCTGGCAGTAACGCCTCACCAAAAACTGCGGTACGCCTCCCATCAGCCAGAGAGCGGTTGACAGGTAGGTCGTAGAGTGGGATCATGGCGCAGGTGAGGTCGCATATGGTGAGTGCACTGCAATCGTCACTGCAGCAAGGTCCAGTAGGGCCAATAGTGCCAGGATAGCCCAGCGCCGCGAAGCATCCATCGAGAATCCCACATACGTGCTATCCGTACCTGCATGTGGCATCGCACAAGCCTGTCTATCTGCATACTCACATGCAGCAAGCTCTCAACCTCACTCTCTGTGCGCCGACATGGTCCACGGCTTGCCACAATCATAAGCATCCATGCAGCAGTATATCATACTGTATATGACCACGACACTCGTCTCAAGTGGACCTCTACCGGCCTCACGGTGCCAGGTCGCTTGCAAAAATAAAGACGACGCAGTTCGTCCTTGCTTTTCGGCATTATTCCATATTCCCAGCCGCCATGCCTTATCGCATGTGGTCCAATTTCCAGTATTTCGAAGGATCCACTGTATGCACAGGGCTCAGGCGCGGGCATCTGTACCAGCGATGATTGTCCCGCCGAAACTAGTCTAGCTTCTTCTCTGGTAATCCTTCCAGGCTCCAAGGCACAAACAGCAAAGTTAGAAAAGGGCGTCGAGGGCGTCCGGCAATCAAGTTCGGCTCTTCGTGACTTGCGGGTTCCCCTGCTCTGCAATCTGCCTCCACTCACAACAATAGGGCACCGCGGTCCTCCCGTCTGCTGCCGCGGTCCGCATCTGAGACACATCGCTTCCAAGATCAACAGCATGCCCTAGATTGATAGAAACAGAGAGAGTGAGAGAGAGAGGAAACCCCTGCCATTCTTTGCTCGTGACGCTGAGTCGGTCGGTAGAAGATGTTCGACGTGTCGGTGCTTTGTGACGATCTTCCGCGTGCAGGAGCTCACTGCTCTCGAAAAAGAAGCAGCCCACTTGGCGCAAAGGCTTTTGCGTAGTCCAGACACTAGGAAATAGCAGGATGGACATGGTCGAGGAACATGTTTTGCAAATGCAATCTGCATCATCGCCATTCCGCCACACCCCCGAGACTTCCATTCTTCCTCGAGCATTAGCAGCTTGGGACTTGGGACCTGGTCCGCTTTGCTGACCGATGATATATACTGAATACACTAAGCTCTTGACCGTCAAGGATGCACGTTTCTGACATCTCCTAGTAACGTCCTGCAAGCGTGTATACTAAGCCTGCGAAGGTTGAGGATCACCGCCATGCATTCAACCTGACGCTCTTTGCCGACTAGTTACCTCTTAGCTATCTGCAAGGTGTCCATCTGCGACCTTGGACGTCCTTCACATCCACCATCGCGTCCACGCGTCTCCTTACTGCGGTTGTTTGCCAAGGGCCCATCGCAACAAACATCACTTGGGAGCAGAATTGGCAAAGTGCGAATTGCATCTTCGCGCCTCGTTCTAATTTAAAGAATGACACTGTGGCTCACACGCATTAATTGTTAAGCTGCTCCAATATCTTTTCTCGTAATTTGACTTTCTATATACTTAGAAATACGACGTGTGTCTGTCATGATCCAGGTCCCCTATTCTTTCATTTGCGACGCCCACTAACAGTCTTGGCTGATTCGTCACTTGCAATGGTGCCGCGCCCTCAATTTCGCGGCGGTCTGAGCACCCCTGCATCATCATCGATGAACCTCCAACACCTCGAAAATTCATCAGATAAACCACAATTGAGCACTCTTCAGGCGGCTCGAATACACAGCCCGATACAAGTATTACAATTACCTCTACGAGTGTTGATCTACCGTTTTTCCTGAAGAAAGCCGATACTCCAGACCTGCGATCCTGCTATGGGAAATCGTGGAAATCGACTCTTCCCGCCGCTGCTGTTCTTCTAAAGCCTATCTGTCGTGTACCTAAAAGGCTCGAATGCGGGAAGTCGATCTCTCCAGCCTTATCCACGAATTGGTCGATCATGGTGCCGTGTTGCCTAGTTGCTTGCACATCGTCACACCGTGGGTCTTGTCCGTTGTTTACATCTCACCATTTTCTATCACAATCGAGGCACACACTCTATGTACATCAGGCTACCGCACGGGTAGTGCACAGTCTACTGTGTGCCCGGATGCCCAGAATTTCAAGTGGTGCGTGACGTTGCAAATCTACTCAACGCACGCTTTGCCCCCAAACGCCCACGGGAGACGACTTCTCGTCCTATAGATCGGCCCTAGCTACTCGCCCCGTTCCCTGCCTTGTTTTACGGTCGTCACACGCAAAGTCTGCGGCGATGGTGTATACACTCGTGTCTTCCCCGACTCTTGGGTTTTAGGATTGACCTAATAGTTGCATGTCTCTCTTTTTGCCTGTATAAGAGCCCACAAAATGGCTTCTATACTCGCTTCACCGCTGCTCAAGCACTGCCTGCTACTTGCCCTCGTGTTTCAGAACTTTATTTCAGCCTCTCTCGCCGCTAGCAAGGATGAGTGGCGTACGCGTTCTATTTACCAAATCCTAACGGACAGGTTCGCGCAGGAGAATGGCACCAAGCATGGGCTATGCGAACCCAACATGGGGAGACGCTGCGGCGGCACATGGCGTGGTATCCAGGACCACCTGGACTACATCCAGAACATGGGCTTCAACGCCATCTGGGTTTCACCGGTGGTAGGCCAGATTCCCAAACGCACTGCCCTGGGCGACGCGTACGCCGGCTACTGGCAACAAGATCTCTACAGCCTGAATGACGAATACGGCACTGAGGATGACCTGCACGATTTGATCGAGGATGTCCACAACAGGGGCATGCTGTTCATGTTGGATGTCGTTACGAACCACATGGCCTGGAATGGCAATCACAAGGACATTGATTATAGCCAACTTCATCCGTTCAACGACAAGAAGTACTACCACGAATTCTGCTTGATTAGCGATTACACGCCTGATGGCGATGCCATTGAATGCTGGCTGGGTGACAGCAAGAAGGTGCCACTGCCAGATCTTCGAACCGAAGACGAGGAAGTTCGCCAAATGCTTGGTGATTGGATCTCGGGGATGGTTGCAAACTACAGCATTGATGGCATGCGTATCGATACCGTCCTCCACATCGAGCCTGATTTCTTTCCTGGATTCATGGAGGCTGCCGGTGTCTTTGGCATTGGTGAAGTCTTGACCGAAAGCACCGAGAGATCTTGCAAGTGGGAGAAGACAATCGGTAGCGTCTTCAACTATGCCATGTACTACGCCATGACCCGCGCATTCGCTGCTCCGGGTGTCACCATGGATGGTATCGTGAATGCCATTAATAGCACCAATCTCAACTGCGACGACTCCACGACTATGGGAAGCTTTAGCGAGGTAAGTTTTCTCCAGAAGCAATGCGATAGTGCGACCAAACGCTAACTTTATTAGAACCATGATGTTGCACGATTCGCCAATCAGACTTCTGACATGGCACTGGCCAAGAACGTTATTGCTTTGACTCTGCTCGCAGACGGCGTCCCAATCATTTATCAGGGTCAAGAGCAACACGAAGCTGGTGGCGTACACCCGTATATGAACAGATCCCCTCTTTGGGAGGCTGGATACGACACTGAATCTGTGCTGTACCTCCACATCCAGACTCTGAACGCCATCCGCCACCATGCTGTTCGCACTTCCTACAACTACACCACCTTCCACCACTATGCTGTGTACAACGAGGCCGGCACTATCGCCCTTCGTAAAGGAAACGATGGCAGCCAAGTTGTCACCGTCCTAACGAGCGATGGTGAGAATGGCAAAGCACGCGACCTCGCCCTGACCGGCCATGGCTTCAATGCCTCGGTCACTGAGATCTTCACTTGCGAAGAGTACTCTGTCGGCGACGACGGTGTCATCTCTCTCAAAATGGAAGCCGGCGAGCCCAAGGTGCTGTACCCATCTGATCTGCTCTACGGCTCAGGTCTTTGTGACTACTCCGACGATGTGCCAGACGATGTGCCATACCCTCAACAAACTACCATCGGCACCTCCTTCCCGAGCACAGTATCTGGAAAGTCTGGCACATACAGTACTTCCGAAGTGTCACCTCTTCCTGGTCCTTTCCAGACGCAGGAAGCAACACCCACGGATGATGGCGGCGAAGACGGCGAGGAACCAACTCGGACCGGTGGCTTCACCCCTGAAGAGACTGGCGCTGCTGCTGGCAGGGAGATGTCCTCCACTCTTGCCATGGCGGTGTTGCTCATGGTGCTCTGCTACCTTTAGCGAGCACGTTCGGAGCTTTTGAGATTATTCCGTCTTTTCTTTTTCTTCTTTTCATACCAGCATTTGCATCGGCATCGGTATATGCATCTGCATGAGCATCAGCGTGGACACGACGGCGTTTATTTTTTTTTTCTTTTGGCGCGGAGTTTTCGAGACTCGGTGTAGATGAGATACCTTGGCATACGATAGATACGACTTCTGAATGGGGCCATTTGGCTGCTCAGTCCAGGAGGGCATTGGGGATTACATAGTTAGGACAGCAAGCAGCACAACATTAATGAGATCTTAACCCTATGCATTTCGAAGTCTGGCCATTCCTTGCGTACGAAGCAAGCCAAATTTATTTGTCTTCAGTCGCCTGCTTGCAGTCAACTGGGCCATGCTGCGCTCAAAAGTGAGCCGAAAGATCAGTCATACCGACAAGAAGTTATTGCAAACGAGATCCTTAATGTACAGAAAACACCGGCTCGCAGCTCAGCCAAATGGACATGCCGGATGCAAAGCTTCCAAGGAAAAGAAGAATCCAATCATCCACAACTGTAATTGATGTCCCCTCCACTCCCAATGCCCACGCTTTTCGGATATCAAGGAACCGCTACTACACAGGTGCCAATAGTAAAGTATGCTGGCAGAGAATTGTGGTCAGCGTAATCCGTTGTATGTTGAAGATACCAGGAAGCATACCTGGAGTTCTAGTGAGGAATCGTGAACTCGATCGGCTCAATACCAATCACGACAATTGGCTCACCACTCGCCACGTACATGTCGTCGGCTGGCTTTTGACCAAATGGTGTGACGATCTCTTCTCTAGTCCCTTCTTTCCACCACCTCGACTTGACGCTGTCACTCGCAGCGAGACGATGCCGACCAGGCCTAGCTCGGAGTTGTTCTACGAAAGCGGGCGTCAAGAAACCACTGAATGTGTAGGGCTGCTCAGGGTGAAGAGTGTGGAAGTATCTGTCCTCTCGATGAATGATTTGGTGGTCCCGGGATTGGAAAATCTCTTCACTTGGTATCAATGTGTTTGTTTCCAAGTGAGTCAGAACGTAAGTCCCGGAGCCACGTACGAATTGCTGCATGCGGTTGGTGCAAAAGATGGTCGACCAGGTCCATATGGTGATCGGCGTCAAAGGGCGTGTGACACCGCAGTAATGGAGAGCTCCATCGCATGGTCTCCCGAGAGCCTCGAGGTATTCAAATCAAGCGTTGCAGTGACTGAAGGCGATGCGAATCCTTTCTTATACCTCGCTGGTACCATGCCCGAAATGTCTGCTGATACGCTTGCCCCGATGTTCTTCCAGTCGATCGGGACTGTGAACTCGACAGTTGAGGTGTTTGTCAGGGAAATAGGTTCTCCACTAGACCTCAGTATGTACTCCGGCACCCTTTGCCCGGGTGCCTCGAGAACTTCCTCTTTAGTACCGTACCTCCACCACCCGATATTTTCTTGCTCGTCAACCGATCATCGATATTTGTGGCCTAGAGCGAGCTCTCGATATGGCACCATGCAGGGACCGCTGAAATTACAGGGCACCTCGGGCTGGAGTGTGTGGAAATATTGGCTATTACCATCCTCCGTTTTGTGGCTGATGCTGCCCCAACGACCGCATGCTTGATTTTGAAGCTGCACGGGTATGTTGGTGTCGAGGTCGACACATTGAAAAATTTGCACTGCTCTTGATGCGCTTTTGCGCTTCGTGTATGTCAAGGATATTGGAGTATACAAGAATCGTGATCGGTCACGATGCGTAAGAGATTATTGTGGCGGACAGCTCGAGTGCTTCGGTTTCCTTGAGGATGGATGGGTCGAGAGCTAATGTCGCAGATATTGCCGGAGGAGTTTGGGCGCTCGAATGCTCCATGGTTACGTGATCTGCTATTGATATCGGCAAGCTTTATTCGCGAGCGTGCAGAGCGTCGATGTGATTTGTGACTATCATGTAGAACTGAAATCGTTGTACGGTACGGTATCCTATACAACGTTTCAGAGGTTGAGAATGAGCTTTGCCATTGACAGCGCAGAAGTCCACAACGCATCCTAGTATCGACTACATCCATGGATATCAAGGAATCATGCGTTCATTGCCTCGAGGCTTACATGTATTCGGTAAATGTCTACGTACATGTACATGAAGTCTGGTGCAGCGTATCACATGGCCCTAGGGTTGGGGTTAGGTCCTTTGGAAGCCAGATCGCTGCCCTCGACCCGAACCCTACTTACCCAAAGTCCATCGCTCGTAACAATGAAACATGAATGTGTACATCTGTATGGACATCCAATCACTGATCAGGCACTGTCGAAGGCAGCATGTTGAGCGGTGCATTCGAGTATCCAGGAAGTCAGACTCTCGCTTTGAAACAGGATCGTGAGTGTTTAGTACACGTCAGAGCAAGAGCGCGAGCATTGCGACTCTCGATACATGTACATTTGTAAACCACTTAACACATAGTTAGCGTTGTGATGAAGCTTATATGTATAGCATTGACATTCAACATCATATTGAGACAAAATGTGACCACCCATTGAACGACATTAACCCCCATCAGACTAGAATACGCTCGGACTATCGTCCCTGACACATTGAACCACCACGATCGAACGGCACTGCAGACTAATTGTCCTTGGCCCACGGTTCCCGAAGTACGCCGTGGGACCCTTGACACGTCAATATCCAGAAGACCTCAGTGGCCAGCCATGCGTAAGTATCGGAGTTTCTTCTTGCCTGCTCGTAATTGATCTGCCGCGCATCGTAAGGGCGGCCGTAAACCACGTCTTCGATGTGACCAAGGTTCCAAATAGGACTCGTCACTGGCGATGGAACCTTGTCTCAGTGCATATAATCATGTAGCATGATGTGGCCTAGGGTCACCATCCTTCTTGATATACGGGCCGCTGGTCAGTAGATCGTGTCGCAAGTGACTTCTGGCCCCCCTGCTACGTCCGAACCACCGATGGAACCATACTTGAAGGCTCCACCGCATGTGACAGTCCAAGGATACTCGCTCGCTGGTCTGTATAGCGTTGCCAAGGCTGGAGGATCTCTCTTAGGGTCGCGTGTCTTCATTCCGTCATCTTCCTCAAACTCGGCAACATGGTCGATTTGCCCCAACATCATGTCACCCTCTCGATCGCCGTCTGGCCCGATGATTCGTCTGAAGACCTCTATGTATCGTTAGTGATTCGTTGCCCCTTGGAAGCGCACCGAGAACTTACCAACGACGGCCCGTTTGTCTGCCAGAATGAAGTATCTTTCAAAGATCCGATCGAAGCAACTGACATGCTTAGCACCTGAATATGTGACGACAGATGTAGCCAGCTCTATGGCGTCGCGGTGAGCTTGATTGATCTATAGTATTTGATCCGGCGTGTAGAGCGAAGGGTCCATCCCTGGTGCCGAACGATTGATCAGTGATCGAGAGTGCCTTGTTGTAAGGTTGAGCGGATACGTCAAGATCGATATGCATAAAGTCGCAAGGACCAGGACGGTGTTTGGAAGCATGCTGGTGACTCGCTAAGTCTCTGCTATGTCTGTAGACTAGTCGGATCTTGTGTACACCGTTGATCAGCTGCGAGAGGAACTGGGTGGAGCGAAGAATTACTCTATGAACAAGGCATCTGCGTCCTTATAAAGTACTTGACATGTGATAGAGAATGGTGTTCTTTCTGTACATGTTGGTCAATGGCTAAGTATATAGATAGGTATACTGTCGTTACTGGTGGATTGACGTGGTGGTTCCGTGTCCGCTGACCAGTTCTAGCCATAGTTAATACCAAAGCCGAGATAAAGTGATCATTATATCTTCCTACAATAGAGAATCGATCGTAAACGGTGTCGAATTTAATCGTCAATGAAGCAGACCGGCACTATGTTGACAGGGAATGGGGATAAACTGTTCTATGATCGATACTGACCGTAGCAACTTTGATCAAAGACTAATGTTGACAGGGAACAGTCATAGATAGGTAGCAAACAATCTCTTGTGACCTGGCGTTGAGCACAAGTGATGCGGAAGGAAAGATAGTAGGTTCATGTCGTGCTAGTATTAAACATCAGGGCAGTGTATGCGAACTGTGAAGCAGCGCTTCAAGCTCACAGGGAACAGTCATGACAAGGTAGCATATAGAGTCTGTTCGCTCATCGATGCAAGATCTTGGCAACATCGCCTAGCAAGCATTCGTCGACACAAGACAGTCAGCCTAGCAAACATGTTCGCTAGAGGCAATCCAAGTCACAGCGCTTTCGGCGGAGAACATACTGGAAATTGCATCCAGGACCTTGGTACCAGCACCAGACCACAAGGAGAGACGACAAGGAAGGTTCTCATACAGACCAAGAATATCAGGACTAAACTATACCAGGATCCATATGTTGAAACGCCACTGCCTGTCTGTTCTTATCATGGGTCAATAATCGCCCCTCACGGGCGCCGTCAGAGGTCCATGTGAGCCAACGCATGCCTGTGTCCACCAGATCTCATTGGCAAGCCAAGCATAGCTATCGCCATTCCAGATCGCCAGTTCAGGCGCGAGTATCTTGTTCTCGAGTGGCGTCAGAAAGGAACCGTAGCTGTAATCGACCGTCGACGTGGCACTGCAGCCAGGCGGCAAGACAGACGACATAAGCTTGTCCCAGTGCGTGTACTCGTGAAGCAAGACCATTCCGATTGTTTCCATGTTCTTCGAGATGCGTGGGTAGCAGTGGTCTCAAGTGACTACTGGGGCGCCAGGGTAGCCCTTACCACTGAAGGCACCGCGGGTGAAAGCTCGCGGGCAGACGACGAGCTTGGGCTTGTCAGTGTCGGTTTCTGAGAGTTCAGCGTCCACGTTTGGCGCACTGCATGAGAGTACACCGTCTTTGCCTTTGGAGTCCTTGACGACTGTAATGTCTGCCAAAAGGCTGTTCCCATAGCGCAGATCCTTAGGACCTACGATCTGCTTGGAGACATATAGGAACGTGGTGTCAGTGCGTGGATTCGAACACAGGCACGATGCAGGGCTTTTGTTTACTGATGACAGTGTCTCGGTCCGAGAGTCGAAAGTAGTTTCGAAAGACTGGATCGAATGTGCCTGGGTTCTGGGATTGCGAAACAACCATCGATGCCAACATGATGGCATCAAGATGCCCTTCCTTGATCTGTTGGACCTGTTGTTTTATGTAATCGTTCTCTTTCACAACCGGAGCACCACGCTTGTCCAGAGGGTGCGTCGACGTGTCATTGAGCGGCATCGCTAGGTTAGATACGACCGAGGCCATGACGACTAGGATGGTTGTGAGAAGCATAATGCCTCTTGAAGCTCGACAAATAGACCGTAGTGTACTCTTTCGGGTATTGTGTGCGCAGTCGTCAATGGTGTGGTGAAATGTTAGAGCTGATGAGTGAACCCAAGAACTGCTTCAAAAGCAGGGAGACCAACCATTAATAACCATCACATGCGTGGGAAGAGAATGTTCTGCTCGTGCGTGTAGCATCCTGAAAGTTCTGTGACTCGGGCAGATCCCCTTCTGCGTCTCTCAAAGATATATCAATGGTCGAAGCAGCCTCACAGTCATCGCTGAGGTTCGAGTCCACCGGAGTCGGACATCACATCATCACAAGCCCAAGGAAGCCATACTGCTTTTTTTCTTCTTAAACATGTCACATCAATTTCGCCTATCCCACTACACTGCCAAGTTAACAAAAACCTTTTCAATGCATCAAGGCAGATCCTCCACCAGGAAACCAGAGAGCCCAAGCCAAAAAGCCCAAACTCGCCAACCACATAGCATACACAACAGTTAAACAGCCATCAAATAGGATGCAACAGAAAAGAAAGCAAACCCCCAACAAGAAACGTGCAAGCATCAAGCAAAAACACCGAGTACAAACAAGTTCCCCCAAGAGAAGTCGTTTTCCCTCCGTTACCCCCGTTGGCCATGCCATGCAATATGCAAACAAAAACGTATCAACCTCCCCACAGGTCTCGCTCCCCTGTAGCACACGACCGACACTGCCAGATATCCGTTGGACGAAAATGCTGAGGAATATCGTTCGTTGTCCAGTAGCGAATAGCACGTGATCAAGGGGGAAACTGGGAAAGTAGGCTACGGTGAGAAGTAGCAGTTGGAATTGTTGCCAAGAATTTGGTTGCTTTGGTTGCTCCTGTCTGTTGATGGCCTCCTTGTTGCATGAGAGCCTTAAGTCACCACCTCCACACATAGTTCTTCGATCGTAAAAAGGGGTATCGTAAGCTTGTTGATTGCCTGGCCCACGATATGCAGCAGCCGAGAAAGACCACTACAGCGCAGCCAGGACAGAAAAGGAAATAATGACCTTGCTGATTCTAGATCCTAGAAGACTGGAATCCTCGCACCGCAGCAAGGTGTGCACGAAGATGTCAAGACACTCAATGAGCTCCCATCATCATCGGCGTCATACGGGCGCGAAACGCAGGAGGTGCCTAAGCCTCAGTGGGCTTCGCGTCCTCGGTGGCAGGGGCGGCGTTCTCAGCACCGTTGGGCTGCTGCTGGGCGTTCTCCTCAGATCCCTGGGTCTTGACGTACTCGTCGTAGACAGCCATGGCCTCATCGACCTTGGCGCGGAGGGCGTCCTCGTTCTCGGTCAGGCTGAGAAGCTCGGAGTTCTCCATCTCGAGAAGCATGCCGGTGATCTTGCCAGCGAGCTCGGGCTGCTGGGCGTGGATCTTGGGGTAGAGAGCCTCACCGAGCATCTGCTTCTGCTGTTGAGGAGGGGCAGCGTTGAGGGTGTTGGCGTCAAGACCAGGACCAGCGGAAGGACCACGGTTCTGGGCACGGCCACGCTGCTCGTCGGGACGACCACCCATGGGGCCACCACGGCCACCCTGGAAGCCACCACGGCCACCGCCCATTTGAGGAGGCATACCGGGCATGCCAGGCATCATGGGCATGGGGCCACCACGGCCAGCACCACGTCCACCACCCATGGCAGCGGCCTGCTGCTGAACAGCCTGCATCATCTGAGCGTAGGCAGCAGGGTTGTTGAAAGCCTGGGGACCGAAGCCAGCGGCCATCTGGGGAGGAATACCGTAGGGCATCTGGGGAATGCCACCGGGACCGCCACGGCCACCCTGCTGGGGCATGCCGGGGAAGCCACCACGGCCGCCGGGACCCTGCATGAAGGGAACCTGACCGCGACCACCAGCGGGCATCATGATGGGCTGGCCGTTGGGGCCCATGAAGACCTGGGGCTGCATGAACTGCGGGGGCATGCCACCGGCGGGACCCTGCTGCTGCATGCGGGACTGGTTGCGAGCCTGGATGGAAGCCTCGAGCTGGCTCTTGCGGACCTCCTTACGCTGCGCGAGAGCAACGTAGAGCGGCTTGTTGTGGATCATCTTCTGGTTAAGCTCGGTGACGGCCTTGGTAGCCTCATCGGGGTTGGAGAAGCAGACGAAACCGAAGCCCTTGCTCCTGCCGAGAAGCTTCTTCTCACCGCCGATGGTGGCAGTGTCCATCTTCTTGGTGAGGTCCTCGACGTCAGCATCCTCCTTCTTCTCAGCGTCGTCCTTCTTCTCCTCCTTGGCCTCCTCCTCCTTCTTCTCACCCTCCTTCTCGTCCTCGCCCTCCTTCTTGGCAGGGGTCTCGTCACCCTCCAGAGGCTGGGTGTCGCGCATGACCTTGGCGGAGGTGATGGCACCGTAGGGCTCGAAGATCTTGCGGAGCTCCTCGTCGTCAATGTCGTCGGCAAGGTTCTTGACGTAGAGGTTGACGCCCTGGTACTTGGCGCTCTTCTCCTGGCGGGCGGCCTCGTACTGCTTGCGGAGCTCCTCCTCACGCTCGTGCTTCTTCTGGGCACGGCCAACGTACAGCTTCTGGCCCTTGAAGTCGGAGTCGTTCAGCTCCTCGACGGCCTTGTAGGCGTCCTCGTGGTGGATGTAGTTGACGAAACCGAAACCGCGGCTCTTGCCAGTCTCGTTGTCGTGAGCGAGGGAGGCAGAGGTGATGTCACCGTACTTCTCGAACAGCTGACGGAACTCGTCGTCGGTGGTCTCGAGCTCAATGTTCTTGACGTAGATGTTGGTGAAATTGGCCTTCATCTCCTCGAACTTGCTCATGCGGTCCTTCTTGGGGATGTGGTGGCCGACAAAGACCTTCTTCTCGTTCAAGAGCATGCCGTTGACCATCTTGATGGCCTGGTTGGCAGCCTCGGCGGTCTCGTAGTGGACGAAACCGTAGCCCTTGGAGTTGGCGTTCTCGTCCTGGGCGACCTTGCAGCTGAGAATGTTGCCGAAGGCGGCAAAGGTGTCGTGAAGAGCCTTGTTGTCAATGGCGGCGTCGAGGTTCTTGATGAAGACGTTGCCCTGGCCAGTCTTGCGGAGGGCAGGGTCGCGCTGAGACCACATGATACGGCAGGGCTTGCCCTTGATCAGGGTGTAGTTGAGCTCCTCAAGAGCACGCTCACCGTCGGCGGCGTTGTTGTAGTTGACGTAGGCGTAGCCGAGCGAACGGCGAGTAACGGCATCGCGGCAGACGCGGATAGAGGCAACCTGGCCGATAGACGAGAACAGCTCGAACAACATGGCCTCAGTGACGGAGAAGTCAAGCTCGCCGACGTAGAGAGAGGCAGAGTTGGGGTGGGCGGACTGGGGAGCAGCGGCCTCGTTGATCTCGTTGGAGGCGTTCTGGGAGCCGTTGGCAGTGGCAGCCTCGGCCTTGGGGGAAGCGGCCTGGCCAGCGGCCGGGGAGGTGGAGTTCTGGACGTCAGACATGTTTGCCGGGAGGTACTGTTGCGCGCGTTAGTATGGCGTGTATTAATTGCGCAGTCTTCACCAATCCCATCCGGCTAGTTCGTGCGCTTGCTGTGTCGCATCGCGGAGTATGCGACGGGAGATGCAAGAGGATATGCGCGAGTTGCCGGATCGGGAAGGGACAAAGAAAAGTGCTCACGTACGTTTGTCTAAGGTGTTGAAAGGGTAGCGGGTGTCTGGTGACTGGTAGAGAACTGTATGCGCTCGGTCAGTCGCAAGACTTTGAAACAATCGCGCAATACTGCAGGCACACGCGTGTGCGCAGCGAGGGCGGCGGTGGTGGTGGTGGTGATGGCGTACGGTGAAGATTGGAGGGAGCCTTCAACGAGCGAGTCGATGAAGGGACGGGTTTTTCTGGTTTTCAAGTTTTTTTTTGTGTCGAGTGAACAGCAGCAGACAAACGACGATGAGCGCTGGTCTGAGAGTTGGATCGAAGCTGAGAGGAGGTTGACGGGGGTGAAGAGGTGAAGCAGGAGAGAATTGGCCAGCAGCGCGACTTCCTATGTGCCAACCTCTGAAAATTGTCAGGAAGTCCTCGCCAAGGCCTGCAGCCAGTCAGCCAGTCAGCCAGTCCGCCAGCCCGCCAGTCGCTGCGGAAGCTGCGTGACGGCACGACGGAAGAGGGAAGGCCCGAGATTGTGCTTGGATTGGGCTTAGTGCAGGCAGTCGCAGCCTCGAGCCCTGGATTTGACACGTGCCTGAGATTTAGTGTGTGATGACGTCTAGCTGCAGGCACGCGAAGCCATCTTGATTGCGCGCGTGGGATGAGTGATGTGAGGAGGTTGGGTGTGATCAGCAGTGCTGCTGCTGGTCTATCTGGTCCGCTCGTCCGTGTAAGAAATCTGAAGGAAACTCAACAACACGTCGAAACAAGCATCCGAGACACTGATATCCAACTTGAACCATGCCGGACAACAATAAAGGCGTAACGGGCGCTGTGACCTCTGTCACTGGAACGGTAAGCTACTAGCTTTTCCCTTAACCACTCTGAAACGGCTTATAAACATGACTACACTCCCTCACGCCACCACAATTACCCATTACCCATACTCTCCGTGACCCACAGAAATTGAAGTCCAAACGCTCACTGAGCTGCAAATGCATGCACCTGACACGACCTCCCAGCTCGGCACAGCAGTCGGCGGCATCTCACGTACTGCCGGTGGCCTCGTAGGTACCGCGGGCCGCGGTCTTGGTCAGACCATCAACAACACCACCGGTACCAAGGCTGTCGGCGACGGTCTCCAGGGCCTGACCAACGGAGTTGAAGACGGCGTCGCGAACCTGGCGCGTGGCGTTGAGGACGGAAGCAAGGGAAAGAAGATCTGGTAGACCTTGATGATTGTCGATCCTTCTTCCTGTCTCCTTCTTCTATCGGGCTCCCGTTCTGGCTACTTGTGCTTTCTCTGCTTGATTTGAGATGGGCTGATTGGATCAGAAGTTTGGGAGCGAGAGTTAGATCCAGTAAGAATCACACTGGACAACGGTTCGAGAGGATGCTCGCCTGGAGTTTGCGAGGACGCCAAGGCCAAAACAAATTGTTTAGGAAATGATCATGCCATGTTTGTCAGAGGCAATGGAAGGCAGCAGAAGAATTTACGGCCGATATGACTACTTATGAACGATTCGAGATTTCCCTTGCAGTTTTGTTGTGTAAATCGGAATCCTTTCCACGTGTCTGTATATCTGAGCTTATCGGATACTGCCGCATTGCATGATTGAAAGTGTGTCTTCGCAACTTCAGAACCAGCAATCAACATTGGGTTCATAGCGTTCATCAGATAGATAGATTGAGGTCGCAATGGTCGCTTCACTACCAACTTGCTTGCACGTACGTGCATACTTTCAGCAAGATGGGCGAGTTCCACTGCAGTGTTTCTTGTAATTTTAATGTCAATTGGGATTGATTCTAAATTGTTCGAGGCATCAGATCATCAAGCCATGTCGATGTCCCTTCATGTTGGTCCAAAGTCCATCTCGGCAGCAAATCCCATGGCGGGGAAAGAGTGTGGAAGAAACAGACTTTCATCCATCGTTTCAAACATTCAACGGTCGAGAGCAAGACCGCCATCGACAGAATAACCAATAATACAACACCTCCACACAAAATGGCACGCGACCTAGCCCCCGACTGGATCCTGCAAGAAACCCTCGCCATCCAAGCGCAGACAGCGCAATGGTTCAAAGACAAGCAAGCCGAGCACGCCGGGCAGAAACCCCTCACCTTGACGGTCCTGGGCTGTGGTATGCGCCAGCACCACCACGAAGTCAACACAGACCGTTGACACCGAGGTAGGAGACTTGGGCACGGCCATCCTCAGCGGCATCCTCGACTCGCTTTCGCCTCCTTCAGATTCTCCGGATACTGCCAAAGCTCTTGCGCCTGTCGATCCTGCTGCGCCGGCGAAGCTGCCGAGTAGGTTCAGCGCGTGTGTGACGAAGGCTGAGAGCGGCAGGAGGATTCGGAAGGAGTTGGAGAAGTATGAGACTAAAGTGACGATTCACGAGAACAACAATTTGAAGGCGGTGCAGGATGCGGATATCATCATTCTGGGCTGCAAGCCGCATGTCGCGGAGAAGATTCTTGGGGACGATGAGATGCGCGCTGCGCTGAAGGGGAAGCTTCTTATCAGTATTCTTGCTGGTGTGACTGAGATTCAACTGAGGGATATTGTCTACCCTGAAGGAACGGCTCCTTCGTTTGGAGGATGTAAGATCGTGCGCGCAATGCCGAACATGGCTGCCACTGTGCGCGAGAGCATGACCGTCATTGGCACTTCGGACCCGCCTCTGCCTGAGGAGACGAATAAGATGGTCGACTGGATATTCACACGCATCGGCCGCATTGTCCGCTTGCCGCCTGCCAATATGGACGCATGCACAGCTCTGTGCGGCTCAGGACCTGGTTTCGTGGCGATTATGCTGGAGTCTATGGTTGCTGGCGCAGTTGCTATGGGCGTGCCAAGGGAAGAAGCCTACATGATGGCTGCGCAGATGATGCGTGGAACGACGGGGCTGGTGTTGCAGGGTGGTGAGCACCCTGCTATGGTGAGGGATAAGGTCATGACTCCTGGTGGATGCACTATCGGTGGCATGTTGGTGCTTGAGGAGGGTGGTTTGAGAGGCACTATTGCGAAGGCTATCAGGGAGGCGACTGTGGTCGCGTCGCAACTTGGGGAAGGCAAGCAAGGTGTCAATGGAACGAGGTTCTGATCAAGTGGTTATACGAGTCATGATAGAGACGTATAGATATGTATTGCATTTATATATATAGATCAATGGCTAGCCGAACTGGACATTCGCAAGTCTTGATTCTTCATGAGATGCAGTTGTCATGAACATTGCAAGACAGTGCTCGCTCATACCAGCACAGATTTCGTGTATCGACTATGTGCCCAACCTACAAACCCTCCATTGTAGAGTCACACAATAATCTCAACATTGAATACTATAATGTTTACTCACACACGGTGTGACGATGACTCCAAACGCCGACCTCGGAGGCCGATCTGGCGAATGGGCAGCCACTAGTTTCGCTTAGCTACCTCGTGTATGCAGCCAAACGGCAGCCAAGCTGTAACTTTTTTGTCCTTTGCCATCGTCAACTGATTGCATTGCATTACCTGGTGAATCGTCGTCGTCGCATCGCCAGTACACAATGCTCAGCAGAAGCAGCATGGCCGGCGCCATGCGCCCAAACTGGTGCGCCAGGACCCAGTGGAGCCAGATGTACGTGTGGCAGGCAGAGGAGATTCAATGCGAGGATATCATCACTAACAGATTGTGCAGGAGAGCTCTCTCTACTACCGCTCGCCTCCAGAGACCTGGAGCCATCCCCGAGGATGCAAAGGACCTCAACAAGGTCTCCCGCAACATTACAAAGCCCAAGGCCCAGGGCGCGTCGCAAGCCATGTTGTACGCGACCGGCATGGAGCACAGCGACCTGGACAAGGCCCAGGTCGGCATCAGCAGTGTCTGGTACTCAGGCAACCCCTGCAATATGCACCTGATGAGCTTGAACAACAAGGTTAAGGAGGGCGTGGAGCGTGCCGGCCTCCACGGCATGCAATTCAACACCATTGGTGTCAGTGACGGCATCAGCATGGGCACCAAGGGCATGCGTTACTCGCTGCAGAGCCGTGACATTATTGCCGACTCTATCGAGACTGTGATGGGTGGACAATGGTACGATGCCAACATTAGCATTCCCGGCTGTGACAAGAACATGCCCGGTGTCATCATGGCCATGGGCCGTGTGAACAGGCCCAGTTTGATGGTCTACGGTGGTACCATTGCTGCTGGCTGTGGACAAAAGCCCCGCAACCAGAAGTTGGACATTGTCTCTGCTTTCCAGGCGTACGGACAGTTCATTTCTGGCGAGATCGACGAGGAGGAGCGCTTCGACATTATCAGGCACTCTTGCCCCGGTAGCGGTGCCTGCGGTGGCATGTACACTGCCAACACCCTGGCCAGTGTCATTGAAGTCATGGGCATGTCTCTTCCTGGCTCTTCGTCCAACCCGGCTGAGAGCAAGGCCAAGATGATGGAGTGCTTGGCTGCTGGTGGTGCCATCAAGAACCTGCTCAAGGAGGACATCAGACCATCCGACATCATTACCCGCAAGGCCCTCGAGAACGCCATGATCCTTGTGAACATCACCGGTGGCAGCACCAACGCTGTTCTCCACTTGATTGCCATCGCCCACTCCGTTGGCATCACCCTCACCATTGACGACTTCCAGGCCGTCTCTGACCGCACACCTTTCCTTGCTGACCTCAAGCCTTCTGGCAAGTACGTCTTCGAGGATCTCTACAACATTGGCGGTACCCCTAGCTTGATCAAGTTCCTGCTCAAGGAGGGCATTCTCGACGGCTCCGGCATGACCGTCACCGGTAAGACTCTGAAGCAGAATGCCGACCTCGTGCCCGACTTCCCTGCCGACCAGGACATTATCCGCCCCATCTCCAACCCCATCAAGCCCACCGGTCACATCCAGATCCTCCGCGGCAGCCTTGCCCCTGAAGGCTCCGTCGGCAAGATCACCGGAAAGGAAGGCACCGTCTTCACCGGTAAGGCCCGCTGCTTCGACGCCGAAGACCTCTTCATCGAGGCCCTCGAAGCCGGCACTTTCAAGAAGGGCGAGAAGATCGTCGTTGTCATCCGCTACGAAGGCCCCAAGGGCGGCCCCGGCATGCCCGAGATGCTCAAGCCTAGCTCCGCCATCATGGGCTACGGTCTCGGCAACGACATTGCGCTCATCACTGACGGCCGCTTCTCCGGCGGCAGCCACGGTTTCCTCATCGGCCACGTTACCCCTGAGGCCCAGGAGGGCGGTCCCATTGGTCTCGTCCGCGACGGTGACACCATCACCATCGACGCCGACAACAACGTTATCGACATCATCGATTCTACTCCCGAGGAGCTGCAGCGCAGGAAACTCGAGTTCCAGGCCCCGCCGCTCAAGTACCAGAAGGGTACTCTGTTCAAGTACGCGAAGCTCGTCAAGGATGCCAGCCACGGCTGCATCACTGATGCTTAGATTTGAGCGAATTGCTTGTCGATCGGATATTGAGGTCATTGTACAGTGAGTTGGTTGAACATACCAAGGGATGGGTGTCTGGCGTCTCTTTTCGTTTCGATTTTGGGAAAACCCTTGTCATGTGTTACTATGTGGGCGAAAAGTACGAGCCGTGTCAGCCGTAGGAAGAGCTCGATATTGGGCGTGTAAGACTCAGATTGCACAGAGAATGTGCAAATGGGAGGAAAACAAATTTGAACACAGAAAGAGGTACAACTCAAATTAACAGTTTTTACAATCATTCGCGGAAGCACGCTGGTTCATAAACATGTACCATTTGTATGAGCCGTAGTCGAAGCACGGTGCGCCATGCATTGGGATCGATGCTAACCTGAGTGCTGTGCTATCCATGTTCAGCAGGAGTCCCCGCACGCACTCAACTGCACTTCGCAGACGAGTTTCGATGCGCACGTGGTGTTGAACCACGCACGCCAACGAAACAAAAACAAGAACGCTCTGCCGTACCCTTGCAGCCAGCAGTAGCCGCCGCACTTTCATTAAAGAATCCATGGATGGAAGCCAAGGTAAGCAATCCTCTGCTTCCACACCGCCAATGCAAACAATCCCAACGCCAAACCAATCCCAATGACACTCCAAACACATACGACAGGAAATCTCAGCCGCAAGATGGTTTCTTTGACAAAGCGGCTACGAAGTGGTGTTGCATTGAAACATAGGCCTTGACGTCGGCGTCACAGGACTCGCGTTGTTTCGGAATCAAAGTGGCTTTCAAAAAAAAAAAAAAAAGCTCGAGACTCGAATTGTCTCGTGTTGTCTCGATATCTGCTTCGTCTCTGTGATATGTGCAATCTGCACTTTTTGTATTGCATGTATGCCCCCATTACTCAATATAGTTCGCAGTGCGGTGACAAAATTCCCCTCCTACCCAAATGCATGCAGTCATAAATCCATGTATCATACATCATCACCAACTGACCACGCCCTTCTCTCTGTCAAACCCTCCTCTCAATTGGCTCTCGGGCTTCACGACCTTACCCTGCAACACCGTGTATTTCACCACATTTTCGCAATCTTCAGGCCTGATCCTAGCCAGCCAGATACACTGCGACGCCTCAGTTTCACTCCCAGCTTCTCCCTTGCCAGCATCGATCTGCTCGCCGACTGTGCGCTTCGGCTCGCCGCGACGGTACACCATCATGTTGGCCGAGTACTTGTGCCCGCCGACGTGCGAGATGAAGTAGATTCCGACGCCGCCTGGCCTCTCGTCGTGCAAGTCTCGGTACAAGCCGAGCGGTCGGAGCTGGCGCTCGAGTTCGCGGCGGAGTAGAGGAGCGGATTGGCCGCAGCGCGCGTCGCGGGTGCCTTGGGAGCAGAGCAGGATGAGGTACTTGTGGGGGCAGTTTCGGAGGGTCATGCCGGCGGGGAGGTTTGAGGGGTCGAGGGAGAGGGCGGAGAGGTCTGGTGGGGTGGGAGGACCGGCGGGGTCATCGTTGTGTGGGAGGGTTGAGAGGGGTGTGAGGTTTGTGGGTGCGGTGTTGATGACGCTCTTGATCAGTTGCGGGACCAGGTTGGGTGTCACGCCGTCGATGTACCTGAACGACGGCAGCAGGAGGACTGTGGTCGGGCGGTCCTTGCCGTATGGGCCGTCGCTGTCTGCGTGGTCTGGGACGGGGATATTCGTCGCGCTCAGCATGAGCTTGCCGCCTTGGACGTTGTCGCCGTGCTTGCCCATGGCCTCCATCACGCTGCCCTTCTCATCGGCAACATCGCGTACCCAGTCACTCTTGCCGGTGGCGACGAGCAGATGCCGGCTCCAGCCCTGGATGTGGCCGTACAGCTTGTCGTCCTCGTCAATGACCCATTTGCGCGGCAGGCTGACGGTGCAGCTCTCGCAGTCGTGCAGGCAGTCGTCGCCGTCGATCTCGGCCTTTGTGCGGTGGAAGAGGGCGTCGGAGCCCTTGGCCGTCAGGAAGCCATCCTTGCGCCTCTCGGTGGCAGTCAGGTCGGTGGACGAGGCATTGGGGGTGAAGCGGTCTGTGAGGGTGCGCAACAAGGATGCCATTTTGTGTTTCTGGATGTGGAATGGGGCCATGGCACAAAAAGGCGGGCGCGCGTGGCTTTATCTGATCGCTGTGGCGGAAGCAGGGCCGGCCGACCTTCTACCTTGATTGCGTGAGCGGCTAAGAAGTGGATGCGTGGTGAATGAAGGTCGGAACTTGTGGGAAATTTTGATGTTTATGACGGTTGATTGAAGGTAAGCTCGCACAAGAAATGAAATAAGCACTTGCCAGAGATGGCATTATTATTATTATTATTATTATATGTATATATATATATATATATGTTGATAACTGTTGCCTTGTCTTGCATGTTCATCTCGGTGTATCGGGGTTAGTGGATGCTCGCATCCGAGCAAAAGTCCGGGTGAAGTGGGGGTTGTCGTTGGTTGTGGGTAAGTTAAGCATGAAGAAGAACGAACGATAAAATGATTCTCGGTGATGTATAGAGAATTTTGTGATGGATAATTTTTCAATCTACTGGTGAATGAGAACCTATCATTTTGACCATCGTAGCGCAACAAAGAGTGCGACGAGTGTCTTGTGGAACAAGACGTAGATATCACAGTAAGGAGGCGTTTTGCTGACCAGACTGGCTACACGCCGCCTGTTGCTGTTCCCCGCGTATGACTTCTGCCGCGCCGGACTTCACTTGCATGTCTGCCTGGACCTTGACCTTGAAATCTTCTTGCCATCGTGACAACATACCGACAACCCGAGACTTTGACCCGAATCAACAACTATGCAAACTCGGCGCTAAACCAGAAACCAGTATCACAACTGCCTGCAGAATCTAGACAACGCTGTCATGCCAGTAGAATAATGCCCCGCAGCTACCTACAGTCGCAGAGCGGATGGCTCGTCAAGCCCGATGTATCCTCTTCACCGGGGCGCCAGATTCCGATCGACTGCATTGGGACGAGAAGACTCTTCTGAATGACTTCACAATCGGAGCGAGCAAATCGATCACAGGCAGGGACAACCAAGCTCCTCAACCTACCGCCTCATGGCAAGCACCAGTATGGAGGTCAACTGATACTTCACCTGCACGT
Organism: Cladosporium cucumerinum; assembly: GCA_023634325.1. NCBI lineage: Eukaryota > Fungi > Ascomycota > Dothideomycetes > Cladosporiales > Cladosporiaceae > Cladosporium > Cladosporium cucumerinum. Next base: position 865,296 of record JALDQA010000010.1, on the reverse strand, counting down.
GCGATCCCAGACCATGCCCTCCCGCAAACGCAATTCTTCTCCTTCAGTGCCCAAATACCGGACCTAGACATAGCGACCAAACAAGACTTCCTTGAACACTCCATTGCCCTGCTGGACGGCCTGGTCTCATCGCAAATTGCTCCAGCAGATGTCGACGACACGTCTCTCCTCAATACCACTACTACCTTCTCCTTCGCCTCAGAAACATCGACCTTGTCCTCTGAATCTCATGTGTCTCTCTCTCCTAGTACAAATGGTCCTCCTGTCCCTCCCAATCTTCCTATCACGGACATCGGCCAAATCCCAACAGCCTCACACATACTTTCCATCGCGCCGCAAACAATCACTCTGAACATCCTATGCGCTGTGATATCCATCCCACAACCTCGAACGGTGACCGTCCGCCGAAGACAAAGCACAATGGAAATCCTAGCCTTACTAGTCGGCGACGAAACTCGCGCCGGCTTCAGCGTCAGCTTCTGGCTCCCGCCCGCCGACTCCCAAGGCACTCGCGCAGCAAAAAACGAGACTGATGACTTGCGTGCCACACTGCAGAGCACAAGACCTGGCGATGTTGTTCTCATCCGCAACGTGGCTCTGAGCGTCTGGCGCAAAGCTGTCTATGGGCAGAGTCTCGGCAGACGATGGGCCAAGAACTGCACTCAGATCGAGAGAATCGAAGACGGCGCAGTGCATAAGGGCACTGCGCTACCGCTTGGGTTTGTAGGGAAATTGGCGAGGGTAAGAGGCTGGAGAGATGAGTTTGTTGGGCGAAGGACGGCGAGAAAGGTCACCCGAAGCGGAAAGAGGAAGTTCGAGGAGGAACTGCCGCCTGATTCGCAGGATTGAACGTCCGAGCCATACTAGAATTGAAATCATCCTAACTCGCAGTGAGCTGAATGACTTGCTCAATGTGGAACACCGACCGCCGATTCCCATACGCAAACAGCAGATACCGCGGACCTCAACAGCGAATACCAAGACAAGAATCCTCTTCAAAACTAAGCTCCTCGGATCACAAGATTGTCATAACGATAGCGTGGCGCCGCGAAAGTTTTACTCGACAAAACCTACATACACAGTTATAAGGGTTTGCCGCTCGGACATCCTCGGAAGTCAGATCAAAGCCACTGCCCTACCGCCCGTTCTTCGACTTCATTCCCCTCGGCCTCACGATCCTGCGTACCTGATCTCCGCATGGGGACAGCGTATGGGCGGAAACGCGCTTTCGTGATTCGCGCCAAGTAACTTCCTCTGGTCTGCGGCAGGCGGCTCTGGGTCGCGTTCCAATTCTTTGGATCTTTCAAGGAGCCCAGAGCGTCGGATGTGTGGGCGAATGGCTGGTCCTTAGGGTCTTGGCGAAGTCTCTACCGACATCACTCTGTGGATCGTACTGTGGATAGGAGTACACTGCTAGGATCAATTCTGGACGGTGAGGAAGAAAGGACCCCCAACCAGGGGTATGAAATTGTGAGCGTGAGAGCTGCTTGACATTCGGGCGTGACAATTGCTGAACGAACACTTCACGTTCAAGCAGATTTAAAGCGATGAATGATGACCGTGACTTCATACTACTGCAGCGTCAATACTGTTTGATCTTTTGCGGGATGACGCCTCCATGATGTTCGACTCCACTCAACGGTCATCCCCGCGGACATCACGTTAGAAGGACATAACCAACCCGGAGTGACCCGATCGAGTTCTCTTTGACACTTCTGTTAACCTGAACCTTATAGCAGTGTTCCTGAGCCGCCGCGGGTACTACCTCGACGCCTGGACACGGCAGGGCAGCAGGTAAATCATGTGTTTAGAGGCAACCGTCCAATCATTGTGGGTCTTCTGCGACTTCAGATGATTTCGGTCGTTATCATGCCCAGGACGAGTACGAAGGTGCCATCGATGAGCGTTTACCCAGCGCTCTTCATTGACCATGGTTGGATTGCCCGAGGGCTACGATTGGCAACCACATACAGAACACTGTTGGACCATGCGCAAGGCTGTCGCCCAACTTGCAGACAGCCTCGTACAATTTATCTTTGTTATCGTGAAACTTCCGCGGTTTATCCAGGCTTGGATCATGGTTGCACGTTAAGCTTAATGCCGACGTGTCGTCAGAGGTGAAGCTATGCGGAGCAACAAGACACGATTTCAGCTCCTTAGCAAGACAGGAACCATAGCCAAGCGAAGCGCTACGCACGCATTGTATACACTTAAGGTCTATAAAGCTATTGATATGTCCCTCCTGTTGTCAGGTATCATCCAATCCAGCAACAGTCTCCCGAAACATACAATCGTTCTCACACTCTCACTTCTCAATACTCTTGTCCTTTCACTCAACACGTCAAACAACCAACGCCAACATGCAGATCACCGACCTCCTCGTCCTCAGCCTGGCCGCCTTCGTCGCCGCAGACTGCGATGAGAACAGCAACGATGGCCAAGACTGCACCAGCACCAGCACCGGTACCCCCACCATCACCAGAACCTCCACCGACGTCAACGGCGTCGTCCTTACCTCCCTTGAGACCAGCACCAGTATCGTCGTAGAGAGCTCCCTCGTCCCCGTCTACACCCTCGAGTCCGACAGCTAGACCATCGTCGACGTCAACACCGACCGCTCCACCATCCGCGAGACCACCGACATCGGTACCACGCCGACCAACACCATCGTCCAATTCGCGACGACCACCGATGTTGGCCTCGCGGGCGGCTACGCTTACACTACCAACTCTAGGGGCAGCACTATCGCTACTTACACCGGTACTGATGACAGCCAGCCGCGCACTTCGTCGCTATCTTCCACTGTTGCCGCCGCCGCTGCTTCTGGTGAAGGGGACACTTCTTCGACTACGTCTGACAGCTTTGCGATGGCGACTGCTGTACCATACATTGGTGCTGCGGCTATGGCCGGTCTTGCTTTCATAATTTAAGCGCTGTTGCCAAGTCTAGACAAGAATGCTAGACGATAACAACGAGCCACTTGCAGCATCCGTGCGACACGCTGCCATTTGCAACTTGGTGAAGTTCACTCGGCACAACGACGCCAGAGAAGGAACTGCAGGCTGGAGAAGCAAGCAAGCAAGCAAGCAAGCGGTGATGTACCAAGTGGAGTGTGAGATTGGAACAATCGATAAGAGACATCCGGCGATAGGTGGACGTCCACAACGATGCGGAATTTTCTTTGAATAGATAGGAATGTTATAATGTCTGGTTTCGTGAATGTCTCATTGCTCATTTCAAACCCTCCTTGCACGAGTCTCACATGCAGCAATCGCCATTCGCGTGAGAGATGTCGACATCCCTCGCCATGCGACTGTGACTGCATTCGGGCATACGCATGCGCTATGCTAAGACAGACCTATGGTCCCTTACGTGGCTATCACGTTAGCATTGTGTGGCATTGCGACCGACAGGAACGGGATTGCCACCAACGGGCCAGGGACGCACGGTGAGTGTCTATCGTCCAGCAGCATCATATGGGCGAGCTTGAACGCCGTATGGACCCTGTTGATAATGCTAAGGATCTCAGCAGTGCTGATATCACTACTATCAGCCATAGGTATCCAGATGTACCCGTTGTCCGTCCATGGAGATATCACTTGGAATACACAAGTATCCTAGGGACACTCATGTCACTACATTGGGGTATAAATACGTAAAGCGCACAGTCACCAGCGAGTCAACACCAAAGCGTCGGCTTGCCACGACTCCACATCAGACATAACACCTCTCAAGTACCAGGCTAAGAGTGCGACTGCGACCTCTCGGCATCCTCCGTCTTCGCCGCCAACGCGGCCGAGTTCGAAAGATATCCGCCCTCGGGCAGCTTGTCCAGCGCATCGTTCTCCGCATCCAAGCTCCTGAACGTCCACCAGAACGCAATCCACCCAAAGAACGTCAGGATCGCAATCGTGACATACAGCCAAACCAACAGCGGGTCCGTCGCAAGCGGCACGAACGCCTGCGCGATCGCCGACGAGAACGCGTGCGTGAACCAGAACACACCCGTCACGAGCGCGCGCATGTTCTTGGGGGCTTTGGTGTACGCGTACTCGAGACCGGTGATCGAGGCGAAGATCTCGGAGAAGGCGATGAGCAGGTAGGCGGGGGTTTGCACCCAGACGCTGAGGGGTGGCGGCACGTCGCAATCGCTGGCGAGCTTGCCGCAGGGGGATTTGACGTAGATGAAGTGTTGGATCAGGGCGGCGACGATCATGCTGAGCATGGCGCAGACGAAACCGGCTTGGATTTTCTTGAGGGGTGTGAAGATGTAGCCCATGCGTGCGAGTTGAGGGTAGAAGAATTTGTCGAAGATGGGGATGAAGCTGTGAGGTTTGGTTGTCAGTTTTTTTTTGGGGGGGGGGGATATCCAGGGGTAAGGGACCATCTTTTTGCACATACATGAGCAGTGTGAACGGGTTTAGGTTGTGGATCACGTCGTTTGGTACTCCGTTCAGCTCCATTGTTGCTGCTTGTGAGACCAGGTTGGTGGTCATCTGTGGGTAGGGTCAGTCCATATTCATTGATTGAACGTCGAATCAATGTCTTCTTACCTGACCGTAAGGAAGCCAGAAGATGGGCAACCACAAGAAGACCTGACAGGCCTTGATACCACGTCGCACTTCGTCGACCCAGGCATCGTCAAAGGTCATCCACTTAGGTTTGTCGGCAACGTTGCTAGGCCTAGCGCCTTCCCACAAGTCGGGAGAAGAGAGATTCTTCCACGTGCGAACAGGGTTCAATGACCACTTCCCCTTCATTGCAAGGCCATAGACCTTGAATGCCTTGACCAGAACATCTCCTTGCGGCGGCTTCTTGATGTAGTGCTTGCTGAGGGCCATCATGAGAAGCGGGCAGAAGACGAACAGGACCGTCGGCAAGAGGTATGATAGCCAGAAGCCGACGTACTTCTCAGCGTAGACCATTGAGATCTGCCCCGTCAGAGCGCCGACGTTGATGAGCATGTAGTAGCGCATGTAGACACGCGAGATGGTGATGCCAGGGTCGACGATCACACGCTCGCCGCTCGGCTCGGTGCGAATGTATGCCCTCGGGTGGCTGTGCTCGTACTGCTCAGCGATGAGGGGAGAGATACACGCCTTGAAGAAGCCAACACCGCTGCCGAAGAGGATAAGACCAATGATGAATGCCCCAAGAGCTCCATTCGAGTTGGTCATGACTTGCGGGATCGCGGCAATGATGATCAAGATGTGGCCAACAGTGGCGAGGCAGATGGCAACGTAGATGGTCTTGAACTTTCCCCAGTACTCATCGGCAACCCAGCCGCCTGGGAGAAGTCAGTATTGTTTGAGCTGTCGGATTGTCGTGCGACTCACCAACCATGGGCATAACATAAGAGAAGAACTGGTTGAATTGCACCAATCCTGTCGATGCTTGCTGTCCCATTCCCAGAGCACCGGGCTGACCAGAACCTGCGGCACCAGCTGCTGGGAAAGGTCCAGAGGTAGGCAGAGGTTGCTGAATGAAGTTCACGACTGTTCGATATTAGTGAATGTGTGGCATATGGAGGAGTGTTTTTTAGATATACATACAAACTGCAGTGGTACCATAGTAGGCGAAACGTTCGCACATCTCAACGATACCAATAACGTAGATCATCTGTTGGAAGAAGATATCAGCAAAACAAGACATGCCAATCCATCGGTATCGTGCGACTCACATAGTTGACCTTGCCATATACTTTGCGAAGAGTGATAAGCTCTTCCTCCGTAGGGTATTGCTCGCCATTAGGTCCCACCAGCTCCTCCGAGCTCGAAGCGACCGCCTGCTTCTCAAGAACCGTCTCGTCCTTCAACCCCTTCTCAATGGCGGGGTAGTTCGCCGTAGCGGCGTCCACGATATCGAGAGCCGCGCCTGAAGACATTGTGAATGATAGCAAAATGCGACTACAACAACAACAACGACAACAAGAGCCGGCCGGTATGTGGCGAGCACGCCTTTAAATGGCCCGCGACTCGTATCGACGAGCTGCCATTTTCAGCTTGAGCCGCCGGTTCAGCCAGACCCTGCCGCGGTGGCAGCACATGCTGATCTCGGTTGTGTGGCATACAGGTACACCATTGGCGCCGAGTGATACCAGAACACCTTGTAGCACCAGATAGCTGCGCTGCCAAGGAGGCATAGCTGAGCCAAGGCGAGAGACGATATCGCGGCCAATCAAAGCAAGCTTCGTTGACCTCGCGAGAGGCTGGCGAAACTTGCTCACATAGTGGAAGAAATGTCTTGGTAAGAGGGCTATGTGTAATAAGATTGTTGGTTTCACGTGTGTTGTTGAAAGTAAGTGTTGAAGGATTCAGCGGTCTTCAACTTCGTGGACACAGCACCTTCCCGATCAAGCATGGGCGTTCAACACCACCAAGAGCTCAAGACTTGGGGTAGCGCGACGCCTGAAGCGCCATCTGCAGCCGCCACATTGGCAGAGGATCACATGCGGTGTGGTGGTATCTTGCCTGGAATCCTTCGCCAACTGAAGTCGCATCAAGGCAGTTGCATTCGGCTTTGGGTACCATTATGGTGGTCATCCCCGGTCTGAAGACACACCCTTGAGAGATATGATGATAGCTAGCGATTGTACTGCGTTCAATATTAGGCCAAAGGAGTGTTGACATGGTACAATGCTTGGAGCCAATCAGACAGTGAGGAGGGTATGAGGTACAGCGTTGTAAATAATGACAAGTCGTCAGGCGACTTCGAAGCTTTTCGCTGGCTATGCTCGCTAATGTGCCCAGTGGAAGTTCATACAGCATGATCGTCAACCTTATGGCAGCACTGATGTTGTTGCCGTTCAACTCTGCTTCAATCCCACTCTCTGCTGGTATTCCCTCACCACATCCATGTTACTAAAGCTCGTTTCGGGCTCCCATGTCACGTCTGGCCAGCCCTCCCATTTCACTTGGTACAGCATTACTGGCTCCTTGCCTAATTCTGCTGGGTGAGTCATAGGATTTGATTCAGCATGGGCCAGAATCGCTTCGACGAAGTACTCGTCCTCGGGCAGCTCTCCGTCATCTGATGATTCTTCAGAGGAAGAGGCCTCATCCATGGCTGCAGATGGGTGCATGATGCTGGTCGCCGGCTTGGCTTGTGGTTGAGAGACCACTTCTCTCGTATCGTCCTCTGCTTCTTCTTCTTCTTCTTCTTCTTCTTCTTCTTCTTCTTCTTCTTCTTCTTCTTCTCCCGACGATGAACCTGATGCGTCGATCTGAAGGGGTATCATAGGAGAGCCAGATTGGGTCGATCGAGTATGGGCAAGGCCTGATTTTCTTGGAGATGTGCGGACTGGGAGTGCTGCTAGACTCGAAGGCTCGGGTGACTCGCTAGGCGATTGAGACTTTGCGAGGGTTTGCGCAACTGAAGCGCCACCAATACCACGTCTGAGGAGTTTCGGTTTTGGAGCAGCGGGCCTCACGTCGATAGAGTCGCTAGCAGAGTCATCCGAATCAGAACCATGCAGACTGATGACATCGCCGCGGACAAATGCAGACAATGGTGCAACTGCAGGTTTGTGGGTCTTCTTGGCCGGCCGTGTTGCAAGATCCGGTGATCTAGATCGTTCATTGGAAGATACAATGCGGTCCAGGCGCCTGCGTTTTGGCTCGCTCTCGTTCGACAAGCTTAGACTTTGCACCGACGACACTTTGAGGCCGCTGACAGGTTTTTGTTGTTCTTCTTCCGGGTTGTACCGCCAGCCCAGAGGCATCAGCTCGTTTGTGATGGGATGTCTGCGACGTCGCGGACGTTTTGGCTTTTCGAGAGAATCTTGGTCGGTTGATTGCGGGCGTTCCTCGACTGTGGCAGATCGTGAGACTTCCAGGTTTCTCTGCTGAGTCTGAGTTGATTCGAGCGGTTCTAGAGGAAGCAGTTCACCAGTGACCGGATCTCGCTTTCGACGCCGCCGCCGCTTGGGCAAGTTGTCGAGCGACACGGGGTCAAGGTCCGGTAGGCTATCGAATCGACCATCTGAGGACGAATCTTCCTGCTGAATGCCCGCTTCCATGTCATCGTCGCCATCACTGAGGGGCATCAATTCGCCCGTCTTCGGGTCCCTCTTCCTGCGCTGCCTCCGCGGCGGTTTGAAGACGTTGTACAAGGGCTTGTAAGACGGCCTGGCTCTTCCGTGCTTGCCAATGTTTACTTGAGCCTCTGTCGCATCCTGATCGCCATCAGTAGCGCCTTCGAAGATGACAGTGCCTTTCGACTTTGCCCTCTCTTTCCGCCTCGCATGTTGCTCCTCTTTGAATTTCCGATCTTCCTCCTCAGCAATCCGCAGCAGCAGCTCTTCCTTTTGAAACTGCGCATTCTCGTATTCTTCCAGGTGGTACGCTGACACATAGTCTAGAACTTCATCAAGTCCAACCTCACTGAGAATTGTCTCGCCAATCTTGAGCTCGAAAGTAACCGACCCGCCCTCGAAGACGCGGTTAATAATGGTAGCGTTGCGAGGAGCATGGTCGGAGGCTTGAATCGGCAGTGATTTGTCGTCGTAGGTGCGCGGCTTTACTTTGGGTGGGGCCTGTAGTTTGCTCGCTGTAGAGCCCATGTTTGCAGCTTCGAAGCGGTTGATGACGACGGAGAGCATGCTTGCAAGGAGAATGGTGGGGTTCCAATAACGTGAGGGGTTATTGAAAACCCTTGTATTTGACCTACATGTGTGTTATAGGTGGTTGTCTCGTGAAGAAGTCATTCCGGTATGTAGAAAGTGCTGGTAGCGTGTCGCGTTGATTGATGAGTTGTGGGATTGCGATTGAGATGTTCTAGCGTACTGAGACTTGTGACAATAAGCGCGCGACTTCTGGCAACGGCAGTCCACTCGCTCTTCCACCCAGATCTATTCACTTTAGGTGGATTGGTATCACCAAGTATGGGGAGAGACAGCTCGAACTTCACGTCGCGAAAGGAATTCTTCTTTTACGCAAACCCCAGCGCGTACAGCACTTCCCCTCTTGATATCTGGTCGGCAACTATGGCTGACTTCGGTCCAATCAACCTTCGGGTAATGTCTACAGTGCCCTGGGGGCAACCTACAAATCACATTCGACCAAATGAAAGTTTAAATCGAGCTGCTTATGCGTCCTGTCTGGTCATTGTGAACTAGAATAACCAAGATATTCGTTTCAGTGGCGGCTTTCCATAAAGAATGTCATCGCATACCCACTGAGTATCGTTGCTACACTTCATGCCATCCTTCAAGCTAACAGACTCTGACCAAAACATCTTCAGCCATCATGTCTCCAGATTGTAAAAGGTCGCCGCGTCTCTTGCTCTTTTGTGTTGTTCTTTAGTCTTTTGGCCCTATTGATATTCATTCCCCCATCTCCCTTTCACCTCCATGTCCTGTTCACCAGTGAGAACCAAAATCATGCCATCTCCTCAGAAGATCCTAGCACTACTCCTCCTCTTTTTCGCCTCCAACGCTCTTGCAGGACCTAAATCCTACAAGAATTCTCGTCCCGGTCAGCCATGGGCAGCCTGCGATATCAAGTCGGGACACGTCCGCGACACCTACACCCTACGCGGCAGCAACTGGAACATCACCGAAGCCGAGCTCAAAGCCGCCCTTAATAGCCCCGCCGGCACCGTGCTGACGGCGTGGCAGTGGGAGTCGGGCGTCAAGGATTATGATCACAGAGTCCAGACGTTCGAAGCACAAGTGAGATTCATGTTTCTACCCTCGCCTGGGTCCATGCGGGTTCCATCATTGCTGGCTGTTCGAATACTGATATCGTTGTTGCTGTGTAGTTCAGGTTACCGATTCATGAGCAAGAGAAGACTATGAAGAAATTATTCAATCTTGTTGAGCCGTGGGACATGTGGATCATACCGTACCCACTGCCAGAAGAGTCTCGATAGTAAGACGCCCAAAATTGATGATGGTTTCAGAGAGCGTCTTTGGGTCAGTCATTAGCTGCATTCTTCCAGATCACTATTCCTCTGCGATTTTACCACATTGAGCGCGCTGATTGTACTTACAGTACTCCACTTCCCCTCATAGCATCGATCGACACAGCTGACTTCGATCCAATGAGCATCCGGGTATTGCTTACACTGAGACAGTCACATATTGTCATTTGACCAACCGATAGTCCAACGCGTGATGCTCATACAACTCATCCCAGTATGACGAGCCAAGACACTAATTTCAGTAGCATCTCCTCGCGGTCATATCGCAGGGAGTGAGAGTGTCATCCTATGCCATCCGGACACTCTTACCCACAATGCCACTCCGGCGTTCAATTTACTGAAATTCGATCTCGACTCGAAGCCCTTGGCTGTAGATGATGCAAAAGACTCGGAACGTCCATCGAACCTTTAGTTCCTTTACACCTCTACTATCCGCCTGTCCAATTCACCAGTGAACCATAACCATGCTCTTTCGCCAGATCCGTACGCTCCTCTTGATCCTCTTGGCCGCCACCGCTGTTGCGGGTGGCAAACAGCCTCGTCCCGGCCAGCCACAAACAACGTGTCTCAAACATGAATCAGGCGAAGTCCGCGATACCTACACCATCCGCGGCCGTAACTGGAACGTCACCGAAGCCCAGGTCAAAGACGCTATCAACAGCCCCGGCACCGTGCTGACAGCGTGGAAGTGGCAATCAGCCATGGACGAGGACAGCGCTCGTGTGTTCAAAGCAAAGGTGGAGATCCATATGAGGCTCATCACAGGCCGTCGAATGCTGACCCGTCTGGCAGTTCAGATTGCCGATTCACGAGGAAAAGGCGACGAAGAAGAAATTGGCAAAGCTGATTGAGCCGTTTCCGTTCAAGGTCAAGTGTTGGAAACCGAGCGATGGCGGCGGCACTAATGATCTGCCGCCTAGAAACGATCAGGATCGTCTCACTGGCAAGTGGCCTAAATACAATGGTGGTATCCGGAAGCGTCTTTGAGGGAGTCATATATCTCGGTGGCTTGGAGTGAGCGGAATCGTTAGGATGTGATCTGTTTGCTATTTCTAGTTCCCAGCTTTGCTAAGACTTTTGGGACTCATGTGCGACGTCTGGAAATACCAAGTTTGTTTTCCACAATGCATCTTACCAATGGACTTTTACTGCACTCGCCCTTTTGAGTTGATCGTTACTGCTGATCGGTTGTCGTTATGTACAACAGCTCATACCTCATAGCAGGGAGTTAGTGTTGAAGTGGTTTCGGTTGTAAGATCAATGTACGTGAGCTCATGCACGAACGACTTGTACCAGGTTATACGCGCTCTAATCATCTAGTCATTATTACATCTAGTCCTAGTCTATCCGTCATTCCATGGCCCTTCTGTGCCTTTCTCGGAACCCTATCCTCTCCTCAACTACACGACTCGTTACTTCAAACCACATGACCCAACCACACCACCGCCCTCTAGTGATCCGCACACCTCATCCAGGATGTGTACATAGTGTAGATGGGACTGCGTGACGTCCTAGCAGCGGTATGTGCCACAATGGGAAGACTGGCGAAGGATATGAGTCAAGGCTTCGTCGCCTATCTGCAGCATGGTCAGCACCGTAAATAGCTCGGCTAAAGATGAGCTAACATGCTTCCGTCCCGAATTCTGCCATCCGTGGGGGGGGGGGGGGGGGGTTGTGGGCGCACCATCATAATGCAAGCTTGCAACAAGTTAGGGCAAGGGCCGGAAGGGGGGCGAGGGGCGAGGGGCGACGAGCAAGACCATCAATGGACAGCTGCAGCCTGCAATCCACAGCACGAGAGCAATTAATAATGTAAAATGTGTTGGAGGCGTACTGAGTGTGAATCGTGGAAAGGCTTGTCGTACATATATACAATAACATAAAGATCTCTGGTCTCGCCACGCTAGACAGACAACAAACACGTGTGGTGGGATGATGTCCCTGGCGAGTGCATGATGGGATGGCATTAATGATTTTCTCGTCTCGTGGGCGTGAAGACACGCCAACGACGACGGCGACGGCGGCACACCGGCTCATCAACGGTGTTTAGTGGGTGCTAATGTCTCTCTCTCTCTCTCTTTCTCTTTCTCTTTCTCTTTCTCTTTCTCTCTCTTATAGCGCGCGCGACTCATGGGCAAGTCTGCAGCGACCCCTGAACCGAGCCAGGCTGGCGGGCTCGGTGGTTGGCTGCTGGCTGGTTGGCTGGCAGCTCGAATGCGCGCCTGCCTCCCTAGTCAGCCAGCCAGCCATCCAACCTAGCTGCATCCTCGTGAAACCTCGACCACCACTCTCCCTCTGCTGCTGCATAATCCCCAGTCTTCTCACGTACCCTACCCTGTTGGGAGGTCTCTCCTGTGCCTACCACCGCCGTACCTACAGTAGTACAGTACGTTCAAGCCATCCTCGCATTGGCCAGCTCCTCTTACTACAGTACTACTGTACGGCCATACTGGAAGCTTTCCCAAGTTCGCCTGCGCCATCTCCAACGGCGCGTGGAGATCTCACTTCTTCCAAATCCCCCGATCCCTGTCGTCGCTCACCCTCCCGGCCCTGCCGCCGATTGCTTTGCGAATCTCCTCGGGAATTGCTTGGGTCTCCTGCTCATGCTCACCTAAACACTGCTTTACTCTACACTCTACTTTATTCACCAGACTATGCTGCCAGTCCTCAGTTATCCTTAGAGAGAAGAAGAAGAAGAAGAAGAAGAAGAAGAAGAAGAAGCAGCAGCAGCAGCAGCAGCAGCAGTGAAACGCGCTGGAAACATCCCCGACAAGCCATTGGAGCAGCGTTGCGATCCTGCCACCACCGACAGATAGAACATGGTACAAAGTTCGCAGGCCACATATCACGGAGAGGGATATGAAGACTGGGATTCCTATCCGTTGACGCCGCAGCGTTCCAACTCTAGCAGCGACTACAAGCCCGCCGCGCAGCCCGCCGCCCTGAACACCTCCGCCTTCAACCGCAACGACTACCACTCCCCGCCGGAGGATCCGGCAGCCTTCACCATGGCTCTCAACACGAAGGTGCGGAATCAAAATCAAGATGTCGTGGCCAGACATTTGTTGTACGAGACGGCAATGCTGGACTCGAACTCTTTCGCTATCTTGACCATGGAGGAAGTGGAGGATCTGAAGAAAGAGCTTACGCGATTGCAATCGCGCTTAGACGGCGCGCAACGGAGACTAGCGTTGGAAAGCAAGGTCAAGGATGCTGCTACGAATCTGCAGCGACTCTACTCGAACGATTCAAACCGCGCCGACTCTCCACAACACCAGGACAGCCCTAAGCGGGCTCGCAGGAGTTTGCTCGGAGAGAGGCAAAGAAGCGATAGCAACGCGAGCAATGATGGCAAGGCATTGAGTCAAACCGAGAACGAGCTGGCTACGAGTACCCGCAAGGTCGACGAACTGAATGAGACAATCAAGAGTTTGCTTGATCGCAGACAGCAGGTCGAGCGCAAGCTTCTGCGACACACCGCGGCAGTACTGGCCGAGCAGCAGAGCAAACAGATCGAAGAAACCCAAACCGCTTCACGTGCAGTGGAAGACGACGACGCCAGCGTATATTCCCCGGACGAGTTCGACGGTATCCGCGATATTCTGCTTAGCAAGCCTGCGCACATGAACAAGCTTCACAAGCGTCCCAATGCGCAACAGCTACAGGAGGAGCACGAGCAGCAGCTTCACAGCATGCAGACTAGGCTCGAGCACCTCAATGATCAGTTGAGAAATGTCATCAGCGAGGCTAGTAGGACACGCGGGGTTTCCATGGCTCCCGAATCTCACTACAGCCCTCTGGATGGCAACGATACTGCTGCGATACTCAATTTCAATTTCGATCGCTTGGAAGACAACCTTCGCGCATTGCAAGATGAGCATCAAGATACGAAGAAACACTACGCGCGTATCCAGGACAGTTCGTACCAAACCAGGAATGACGTTGAGCAGCAGCTTGAGAGTCTAAACACTCAACTATACAATACCTTGATGCTCTCGCCTGCTGCGCAATCGATCACCGACCTGGAAGAGCCTCCCAAAGCGACAGGACATGGCTACCAACCCCAACTGGCATATTTGGAGGAGAGCTTCCTTAATATTGAGCAGCTTCTCCGTCGCCACACAGACGAGCTGCAAAGCGCACGCCAGGACGGCGAGCCATCGAGGGACAGTGTAGAGAAATCAGCAGCACAGGCAAAGAAGCTTGACGAATACGAAGCCACAATCGGTGGTCTTTGGGAGATCATGCAGGCCGAACAGTCCCTCCTTCGCACGCCACCTGTTGATGAAGGTCGTTTCTCAGGCGCTGACCAGATGCCTCGCTCGCCACTTACGGACTCCTTCTCTCTGCCGGCTTTCAGCTCCAGAGTGCAGCATCTCTTCAACCGTGCTTCGGCCGCCAACGAGCAGCACGACATTCTTCGCAGACAGATCCAGCAGCAGCGCGAGCTCAACGGCAAGTCCGATGCCGAAAAGGACCGTCAAGTGGAGGAGCTTACCACGAGGCACGAGCAACTTGTTGCGTCTGGAGAGCAAATGCAAGACGAGCTCGCAAAGGCCATGGCACAGCACAAGCAAGCAGAGACTGAGGCCAACCAACTCAAGCTCGAGTTGCTCAATGTTGAGAATGAGTTTGCGGAGCTTCGACGTACTGCAGAGCTGAAGCACCAAGAGCGCGAGGAAATGTCGCGCCAACTGCAAGCCCAGCAGGAAAACACCGGCCACTTGCAGCAAGAGATTCAAGATCTTGAGGCTCAAATCGGAAAAATGGAATCAGGCTCTGCCAAGCATGTAGATCTGACGTTCGAGCTCGCCTCCGCCAACGCGTCTCGCGATGAAGCAGAACAGAAGTACGCAGCTGTAGTCAAAGAGATGGAGCAGGTTGAGTCTGAAGTTGTGCGCCTCAGCACCGAGCTCACCATGGCCAAGGCTGAACTCGACGGCGCATATGGCTCACGCGCCGAGCGCGCCAAGGAGGCTCAAGGTAGTGAGATCCAGGTGCTCTGCCAACGTAATGCAGAAATCACCTCTGAGCTCGCAGCCCTGCGCGCCGAGCGTGGCGACAACGCGCGCGCTGCTGCTCTTGAGCAAGAACTGCAAGCCATGACGATCGACTTCCAAGACCTCACGCGCGAGGCACTTCAGATGGAGCACGAGCGCGGCCAGCTTGATTCGCTGATCGATGGTCTCCGAGATCGCTGTGAGGCACTCGAGGGCCAACTGAGCGACGAGCGTGTTCGCCGGATTGGCACCAAGAGTCCTGGCGGCCAAGCTGCTGGTGAGCGCACGAACGCTCTGCCTGCCAGGGAGACAACCAGTGTCATGGTCATGCGCCAGGAGTTCAAGAAAATGATGCGTGAAACGCGTGCTGAAGGCGTGCGCTTGTTGAGGGTAAGCTTTCTATAACTACTTCAGCAGAGACAAGGACTAGACTGACACCCCTCCCCAGACCGAACAAGAAGAACGCCGCAAACTCGAAGCCGAAGTTCGCCGCCTCAAGAACATGAACGGCGTTACCACCAGCCATAGCTCCATGTCTCTGTCCCCGAGACTGAGCAGCGGACACCTCGGCCAAGGACACGGTCGAAACGTGAGCTATAGTACGAGAGACTCCTCCACTCGTGGCTAAGCACACCCGCCCATCCCACACACCCCCAATGTTATCACGCTGCATATGCCTGATATGACGACTTCATGTCTTGCATTTTACCACAACTAGCGATAGACTTTTCCCTTCTGCATTTGCATTTGCATCTTTGTTCAAATCCGATTCCTTCGAAGCACGTTTTTAGACGATTGGACGGCTGCGAGACCTTGGGTTTTGGTGTACTATCTTTGTCACTTGTCTACTTTGCTTCTCCGATTTTGGCGATTTGCATTTTCCTCAACTTCAGGGCCTTTGCCCTTCTAGACTTGATACACATCCACCGAAACGACTTCTTGGCATTCTACACTTGACAATGGGTTTTTCCTGTTTCAATTCGTTGACATCTCGCGTTCCAGATTTGAAGAGCCCTCCTTTCGTTGGCATTACCAGGGTCGTGGTGCCTCCGTTTTCTTCGATGGGAAGGGTGAGGAAGCGCAGGAGCCAGGGGAGGAGATGACAAAAAACCGCGCCATGGAGATGATACAAACAGGTTACAGGCATTACGACAGTACCACTCAAGCAAGCCTTTACGACTGGGCCCTATGAAACATATATTCCATAGGCAATCATTGTCAGCATGGACATCTCTCGCGCTGGTGCCGCGATCGTGCCGCTAGCAACCTGCACAGCTGTCCTTCCCAAGTGCACCGTTTGCAATCTTCGAGTGCCGTCAGCATTCTGCCCGACGCGCGTGTCGATCAGGATATCGCTCTCTCTCTCTCTCTCTCTCTCTCTCTCTCTCTCTTTCTCTCTCTCTCTCTCTCTCTCTCTTTCTCTCTCTCTCTCTCTCTCTCTCTTTCTCTCTCTCTCTGCCCATCTCGACACCTTGCGTGATCTCAAAAGCCACCGCCTGCGCAGTAGACTTGTGCAGACTCCAATAACTACTACCAAGCGCACACGCCGCACTCCCCATCGCCGGGTCTTCCATTGCAGGCGTCGTCTTGACCATCCTTGTGCGGAGGCGGTACGTCGATTTGTCTCCGCCTTCCTCGCTGTCTAGCACAACATAATAGTACCGCCTCGTGCTCCACCACCCTCCGCGCCACCCTTCGTCCAACAACAGCTCAACAGGCAAGCCAGGAGCAACGCCAACCTGCACGGCGCTCAAAGTGCTCCAACGAAGGCAATCCGATCCGAGCGAAAGCCATTGCCGTTGACGATGCTGAAGAGCGGAGCGCCTTGCCCTGCCGAGGCGATCTCTCGTCGTAACACGTCATCTGTTGTCGATGTCGACGTAGGGAAGGATCACAAGAAAAGGTTTCCGCTCTTAAATGCAGATGAGATCTCACTTCCGGTCTTTTACATGTCTGAAGATGATTGCTTGCCTAACAGTAGTCTGCACTTGCTGCGTTTCAGCCGCCGGAATTGCGCGGTGGTCCAGTCATCATTCATAGACCATACCAATGAGCTTCCGGTTGAGCTTGCGTGGCGGCTTGTAGTGCTTGTAGCCACAGCCCGGTGAGCCGGCATCTATCTTGTTGGGCTTCGGAGTATTCGCCGTTCCATTCGTTCGTGCCTTTCCAGCCGACGGTTTCTGCGGAGACCCGGTCATCTTCGAAAGTTGGTCTTCGAGCTTTGCCAGTCGCTGTTCGAGGCTGGCATTATCCTTTTGTGTTTTCTCGAGACGCTGTTCGGCGTTCTTGTCTGAAGTTGTGTTGTCGTTTGCAGATGAGCTTGATGCCTCGGATGTCTTGGAAGCTTCAAGCTCCTTTTGAAGTAGAGCAATGTCTTTCTCCTTCTTTTCAAGATCGCTTTGCGATTTCTGTAGCACAGCGCGGTCGGCAGCAAGTTTTTGCTCAGCGGAGCTTAGGTCGTCCATTCTGCGTCGAACATCTGCTTCTTTCTGGGCATGGGCTCCATTACCATTTGACTTGTCGTCCTCATTTGTCTTGTCCTTCGATGCCTTGCTCTCCTCTTTCTGTCGAGACAGCGCCGCTTCGCGATCTTGCAAATCTTTCAGCTTCCGGTCGTAGCTGGCTGTACACTCCTCTTCCTCTCTGGCTGACTTGGCTTGTCTGTCTTGCAGGTCTTTGATCTCATCGTCCCACGCCGTAGAACGATCCTTTTCTTTCTCTGCGAGAGCAATGTCGCGCTCTTCCAAGGCTTTCAGTTTTGCGTCAAAGTCGGCTTGCTTTGTATCCGACTGTATCCTTTCTTTCTCGCCGGCGACAAACGTGAGAGGGTTGAAGCTGACATCGGTATCAAACATGTACCAAGAAAACCACTGAGGATACGAGGCCTGTAACAGCATCAGTTTCTGATCAACGCGGAATTCTATCAAGCAAGCGCACATACCTCCCACTGCCACATGTGAACTGTCATACCCACATGCCCCTTCGGAACGGCTCTACCCTGAAAGTGATTGAGATAGACATTCGGATAATCCACCGGACTGAGACTATACGCTCCTGGCGCAAGGACTCGATCTCTCGAAATCGTCCACCATTGTTTATCGCCCGTGCCTGCTTTAGAACTGTTCCTACCGCCTTCTGCACGCGGATATTGACCATTCGAAGCGTTCTTCAGAGCTACCACGTTGGGCTTGTCGCCGGCTTCGATGATCCATTTCTCGTCATCGCCTTTGTCGCCGCAGTTCGCTGCGACGACACCTGAAGGTCTGGAGTTTGGTTGGTTGGCGAGGACCAAGCCGTTTGATACGCTGGTGACGTATAATGCTTTGTTGGAGTCGGTCATACTGGAAAAAAATAAAGAACTGTAAGTAGACTCGGAGGAGCAATCTGACAATGGTTAGGATGAAAGGAAAAGCGCCTCCAGATAACCAGAATCCCACCCTCCAAACTTGATGATTCATGGTCGCACTGAAATGCACATCAGTGAGGGGCCGATGATAACATCTCGACGTCCATTCGAGAATTGTGTGTATGCAGGGCAAAGCGTGCAATGGCCCAAGGCAGGCAAGCGGGATGGGCCTGGTGGATATACAAAGAAACAAATCCAGCAACCGGGAACTAGACTGCCCTTCCTGCTGCTGAGTGGTTACGTCGAAGGTTTGAGCTCGAGATTGAATGGAGAAATAGTGGGCACGTGGGGTATCATACCGAGATCTGCTACGATCTAGCACGCTAGCAGTCTGTTTTCGGGACTCTTTAATCATTGTTGACATCACCCGGATGCTTCTTGAATAGATCCGAAGTGGGTCGTATGGTCGTGAAGCTTTCTTCCATTGGAGGGTGGGCGCTGTGCGGTTGCAATATGGGAAAGGTGCTGCGGTGACGAGAAGGGCCGATTTCTCCAGGTACTGTGGCAATACCACCAAACCTTGTTTCATTTTTAGGCCGTTCAATATGGTAGGATTAATAGCATTGACTGTATACACGATTATGCTCGCCACCGAGACACCACCAGTGATAACTTGCTAGCTCCTTGGAGAAATAGTGTGTTGTGTCATCAACAGTAAAAATGGATACCACCTTGGTCGCCACTGTGTCTCGCGATCTTCGGCCATGCTCCTTCCCACGTGAATGCACTGCCGTCGAAGGCGTTTTGCATCTGATCAGCCAGGCCTTGCAGCACGCTCCATTCTTCGAGGTAAGCATTCATCATCGTAGCGCTCACGCTCTGGTTCATCTGCCAGCTTGCTTCATCACCTGGGAATTCCAGAGGTCTACCGAGCCACTTGCTCACGCTCGCAAACACAGCCAGTGGGTAAGCATAGTTCATCGCGGCATCAGGAACGGCACCCGTGATCGGATCAGGCATGCATACGGACCAGCCGCAACCGGTGGCCTTGCTGTAATTGAACAAAAGGTCTTCTTGGGGGTAGTAGAAATTTGGTTCCAGTTCGACACGCGGGTCACTTTCCTCTTGAGATACTTTGGTAAGGCCGAGATGGCCGCTGTACTTTTTCGCGCCTGTCTTCAACATGAAGCGCTGCGGAGTGATGCTCACCTGCTGTAAGGCGTCCAGGAAGTTACTCAGGAGCTTGCTGTTCACCCGCACCGTGTCCTCGGCGTTGGACCACAGTCCTTGCCCTGGCTTTGGCGGCGGCTGCACGTACGAGAAGAAAAAGACATGGTCGGCTGTGACATTTTTCTCCTTGAGAGTTGCAGCAATTCCTTTCGGATCTTTGAGGAAGTCAAGAGGGATGTGCTCGGCGTTACTGGGAAGGCCACCGGGCACAATTGGTGGTCGGCGGGAGAGACAGTATATCTTATTCCAGCGTTCAGGCGATTGTGCGAGTACGTGTAGCATGTAGTGGCCGCTGATTCCATCGGCGCCCGTTATGATTGCTGTCAAGCCTGTGGTCTCTTCAGAGTACACTGGCAGGCGGTGGAAAATGCCTCGAGACTGGATTTGCTGCATGCGAGACATAGTACTAGTGCTGCGAATGTTCAGTTTCTCCGGTCGCTACAACGCGTAAGGGAGGCATGTTTCATGTTAGAGCGGAAGCAGTGCTTTTGTTTCTACCTTGGTAATGGTCGATCCTGTGAGGGCTTTGCTTTGTCTAGGTAGGATCTTCTGCGCGCCGCACCCAGCTTACCATATGCGCGAGCGGCTTGGACACATCATCGTGATTGCACCATTTTGCTGTCTGGTAAGCTCAAGGTAAGTGAAACCTCCTGTACCATTGTTCGACTTCTGCAGATGCAGATCTCAAGCATTTCGGCAACGTCGTCGTCCGTTGCCGCGCGAAGCTTGGTACTCACCTGCGCATGAAGGGGCGTAAAGACTGCTTGGTGTTGACCTGAGCGCTTCAAGAGCGTTATGTACGCGTACACTGGCAGCCTCGTGATTGCGAGCCTCAAGCAAAGCGAAACACACTACGACAACTTCCACCCAGACGATGATGAGTGATAAGCGCCTAATCCATCCGTCACATTCCTCCCTTAAATCCATTTATAACCGTCACGTAGCGTTCCGCACCCTTTCTGACCAATAGCGTCGCGTTCGGAACTTGCGGCACCCTGAAGGATCACTGAGATCGGCCTGGCGGAAGGGTTTGGCGCACTTTTGGGTGACTCGAAGCGGCGACGCGGCTCTCTGCTTTGTTTTCGCCCGAGCTGCTTATCTTTTTGGGTGCGCGACGCTCGGTGATTAGGTACGGACGTAGCATAAAGACGTGAACCGCGTGATAACTGTCGTTACACGCGTGACCTTGTCTCCGAACACCCGAGACGGGCGGGAGACATAAGTATGACTGGTATTCCCTGTTTCTCGGACTTCATGTAGGGAGATAGATATCAGAACAGCAATCAAACAGAACAATCTCTTCGACTGGAACCGTACCACGATACATCTCACCGGCAATTACTCCCATCAACAACATATCGTGTCACACCACAGTCGGAAAGAAGCGCTATCTCACTACCTCACCAACTGCAGTTCAAGCATACCAGGAAAACAGATCAAGATGCGTTTCAGCTCTATCCCACGTCTTAGCCGTCGCTCTAGCGCCTTCAGCACAGCATCCGCATCATCGACAAGCTCAGACCTGTCAATCGAGTTGCTCGAATCAACCCTCCCGCTGGCTCCACGAGAAGACGCTTTCAACATGAGCGAGAAGGACCGCGCAGCAAGCTTGCTCGCCCGCTGCAGAAGAGCTGCCACTGAGCCGTGGAAGAGCGCCAAGCCTTTGGTGGCGAGATGATTCTCCATTGATGCTCCTGCGAATGCGGCAGAGCTGATTGATTTCGAAGGAAGAAGAAGAAGAAGAAGAAGAAGCACAGAGTGACCGCTGGCGACCTTCGAGCCACAAAAGACGAAAGATGTCATTCTGTGTCTAGACCACGAACCGACCATCTCCACTACACTACACGACAGAGCGTCATGATACGCGCCATCGCAACCGTCATCCGGAGGAGGGGAGAGCGTAAAGCACCGGCTATGATGGCATTGTCCACTCACGCCGCGGCAACACGCACTGCCACGGGCTCACGATGGAGACCATGACGCTCTTGCAAGGAAAATACGAGTCTCAAAACACCGTCGCGGAACGGTCGGGATCAGCTGGAGAAAATGGATCCCAGTGACGAAGCTGAGGCTGAGAGAGAGAAAGAAAAGGTCTTGACCGCGGCCGTGCAAGGAGCTCCTCAGGCGACAGGGAAGAGAGACGAAGCAGAGTGGGGTTCGTAATCGGAAACTCGCGCCGGGCGCGAAAACAGCTGGGATTGTGAGCAAGGTACTAGTGCCGGCCATGGCTCCGCGCGGCCCTTAACACTCGCGGAGCGAGTGCCGTGCAGCTCAATGAACATTGCAGCTCAACGATAATCAAATTGATGCCTATCTGTTCGCACGGAGCTCATCCATTACATAGAGCCATTGAGGCGTAAACTTGGTGCAGTGTTGCTTATATAATGGTCTCCAAACCACAGGTAGGATATAAGAAATCACTTTCTTTGACTGTTGCCTATATTCAGCCTCATCTACACAGCAGATAAGATTACGAGCCTTCTTAATCTTATCATCCTCATGCGTGCGTACCATCTTACGTGCACCTACAGCTGTAAGAACACCACTACATTAAAACTAAGTTCGCTTTTGTAGGCTCCGAGCCCTACTAGCTGCTTGTGCTACTGTAGTGTATTATAGCTCATCGATTGCTTCAGCTCCTTTAAGAGCCTGAATCGCTACACCACGTAAGATTGGCTCTAACTGCATGCATAATGCTTAGTTAAGAGTCTTATCATCTAATATAGTTTAGAAGCGACGATTAAGTGTTCTCACGGTTCGAGGTGTTACTAGCCCTGATGACTACACAAGCAGTAGCATTAGTGTTTGTTGCTGCCTAATCGCTGTAATACGTGCACGCACGTAATTAAGAATTAGAGTCGGATTATATGGCTAGATGCTAGTCTTCTTAAATGCTGATTTGATCGTTGATGGTAAGAGAGCTTGCCTCCTAAACCACTTAAAGTCACTAAAGAACTCGAGCTTATTATAATCGCTACATCCGAGCCGTACAGATCGATCAATAGCTTCTACATGCTAATGCTTATATAGCTAAAAGACCACAACATCAAGAGGCTGTAAGAAGTGCGTTAAATGCGAGGGTAAGCTAAAAGGGATAATGTAGTGTTCTTCGCAGTATGTGATAAACTCAAGTATATAGTGCGAGCCATAACTATCGAGCAGTAGGAGCTGCTATAAGCCATGTTGATGATAAGCTAAGTATCTCTCGAAGTGCATGATCTATACAAGCATAAGCTTATCGTTCATATAGCTAGTATCTACAACTCCTACAAGCGTATTATCGTGTAGGCTCTCAAACTAAGAAGCTTGATAAGTTTTGGCTACAACTACAAGCATTATAGGAGCTGTATAGCCAGCTGCGCTGATTGCTTCTACCACTGTAAGGCTCTTACAGTTACTAGCTATTAGCAAGCTGTGTACTTGTTTAGAGTGTTCTGTCAGGATATAGTGGCCTTTGCCGATCCCTATTCTAAAGCCAGTTTCGTCTATATTCTAATAATCCTTAGGCTAGATACTATATTCATTGAGCAGTGCACTAAGCCATACAAACCAGCTCTCTATATCCTTAAGATCGTATACAGCTACACATATAGCCTCCTAAGGTACCTGCCTTCTCTTCACAAACGTCGGATATCGCTTAAGGAAGCGTGAGGTCTAGTTTGCAGTTACTATTAGTGCCGGCTCCGCACCCTCATAACAGCGGTAGAGCACCGAGTTGGTGCTAATCGTAATTGCTTGCACGCGCGCGTAGACTCCGAGTCGCTCACAGCGATGTAGGTATGTAAGTAGTACTTCTTCTTGATCACTGCTAAGTCTCATATTCGTAGGACTGCGTGTTGAACGACTCTTGGAGCCCTAAAGGCGCCTACGAAAGCATTAGTAGGGTACTTGGAACTCAGTAGCCAGAACAGTGATTAGCAGCGGCTAAGTCAGCTCGGATTGGTAGGTGACTGCACGCTCAATGCGAGCCTCAACTTGGTGGTATTCAGTAGTCATATTGGCGTAGATATAGGGCATATAGATAGCCTAATAGATAATAGATGAAGCATGTTCATTGAGCTGCACGGCACTCGCTCCGCGAGGGCACATGGCCGCCGGAGGCATGGCCGGCACGCGTAGCAAGGCAGTGCAGCCGAGTTAGTGGTAACTTATGTAATCCCCGAACAGTGAGAATCCCATCTTGTGCACAAATCCAATGCCAGAGCTTTGTTGCCCTCTCCACATGGTCTCCCCACAGCCCTGTCGCATATATAGTGCCACACTTTGCTCGTCCGCCGCAATTGGTGATGACACCCTCCGATTCAGCCTGCTCGGCACTTGTTAAGAGTACGAGGACAAGTTCTAGAACATGTGAAGTCACATAAATGCCTGGAATGTACCTGTATACTTGTTACTAAGTAAACCTTTCACCAGCTCTGCTGGGCTGGCCAGCTGGCGATTGATGAGTGACAAGAATTGCTCGGGCACGGCTTCGACGGCCATGGCCACGATTGGTAACACGCACACATGCGGACGAGTACAGATACATCCCAATTCTGATGCCGTCACTGCTGGTCTCTGCACAGGAGGACACACGCACACATGCACATCGAGGCGCGCCGCAGAAGAGCTCGTGTGGAGAGCTCGGTGCGGGAACACGAAATGCCTCTTACACTTTGATCAGTCGCCGAGTGATTTTTTTTCTCAGCCCTTCTCCTGCGTAGGATCGACGGACTCCATAATAATTAAGAGATCGAGAGACACGGGCTGAACCGTCCAACCGTGATCGTCACGGCGGAATGAGGTCCTGCGAGGTGCGTGCCAAGGGGTGCGGAGAGGTGGGAAATGTTTTCTCAGGTCTCGAAGTTGTGATGCTTGATGGCATGATGTGCTTTGATGACGAGACGACGTGCCGAATGGTGACATTCTCGAGAGAGGGCATATTTGTAACAGTTTGCGAGTCACAAGCTTTTCTCGATGATTAATGTGATCAGATGATGCGTGTAAGACAGGTCATCATCAAGGTGGGAAGCCGTATCGGTATTGACTGTCTTAGTATGTGCAGATGTTATAGCAACAGGTGGTCTTTCCGTGCGGGATAGAGTTGGCACACTATTGTTTTATCTCAGAATAGCATGGGCTTTTTGGACATCGTCATCAACCAACTCACCGCCACCTGATCGGGCTCAAAGTTCTTCGATGCCTTTTATTCCCCCGAGAACAGAAAGCTTGGGTAGTAACTTTCCACGGAAGAATTCAAATGTTTCCCAAGGGGTACATCAGGTAGGTACGGAGCAATCGTGTGCACATACTGATACGAGCAAATGTACATCGTGTCATGTATCTGGCCGCAGAATCTCCTCCTGAGCGCAACGGGTGGTCGTAGACATCTGTGCAGCGGCAGGACGCGACTTTCCCGAGAGTTCTCGATCTTTTGCAGATGGGGCCGTGGGCTCGTTTCCTGCTCAACTCCACACGCGCGGCCTTGGACGGGGCCCACGATGCTGGCTCCGCAGAGCCCGATTGGGCAGTTGGACGCATGGAAAGCGCGGGACAAGCTGGAGGTGGTGTGTTTCGCAGTTACACCAGTCGTAAGTGCACTCGTCGATGCGTGGTCTAGAAGACCTGGGAGGAGGACACGCCCAGGGAGGAGGCCGTCATCGCGGCGCGGCGCCTCCCACGGCGGTAGCGACTGGGATGGATGCAGCAGCGTGGTGGGCCTTCACAGCGCGTGCGTTGTCGGTGTACTCGCAAGTTTGCAGGCGATTGACGAGCGTGTCTCAAAGCGAGGACAGGCATTGGGGGAGCGTTATGCTGTCGTGGCAGCCTCCTCGTCTATGAGGAGCGGCGTGCAGGAGATACAGGCGAAGAGGGGATGCCTGTTCCTGAGAGCGATGTGGGTTCCCGACATGCTCGACCCACAAATCTGCCTTGCGCATCACCGAATGGCGCAACGGCCTTGGTCGCACGCCTTCGCCTCTTGGAGCGAAGGCCATCGAGGTACGCGTTTGTTCAAAATGGCAACATCCGTGAGTCAATCTCAGTATTATAGGTATCCTTGGAGTCCCGCTGGAGGCGTTTTTGGAGAAAGATAATACCAGACATCCATCCACCAGCCCATCTTTACCATCTTCTGGCACTGCCTTTGTTTGACTTCCTGCATCGCATCCGTGCTGCTTATCGCTGCCACCCATACATTCCACTGGCACTCCTTATCGCTCGCTATCTCCCACTACCAGACACTACTACCAGCTGGCACCACATCATCCGAGAATAGGCGCTCGCTCGTTCCGTGCTGCTGCTGCTGCTCAAGCTGCTGCTCAAGCTGCAAATCTGTATGTACTAATAATGTCGTGCTCCCGCCAACCGTGAGACACAGCCAGCTGATGCAATCGCTCTCCCAGATATCGCTCATTGAGCCAAATATCACACCATAAATCGGGATCGCCGCTTTGAGCTGGCACGTTATTCACTCGTCCCAGTCACCGCCTCGAGTCAATTCCTGCTCTATCTCTCAAATCGCGCGGATAACCGAGAACTTGGGCCTCCATTTGGGACCGGTCCTCTAACCACTCACCCACATCTCCACAAAACTGCCTATTGCGCATACACTCGGCCATTTATATATATCTCACCATGAACGCCCGCCCTCACAAGCGTTCCCAATCCAATGGCCTCAAGCACCCGGCTGCCCACGCTCGCTCTAACCGACCCTTGCTCTCCGCCAAACGCAACTCCACCACTGCCAACCCTGCGGCCGGCCTTCGTCGACAAAAGTCAACCACCGAAGTGGTCAAGCAGAGTGACACAGACAGCGAAGACATGGCCGCAAGTTTCTTGCAGTTTTGGTAAGTTCCTGCCGATCTTTCAATCAATAAATCCCTTGGACCCTGAGCTGATCTGTTGTTCCCAGCGCTACATGCGAAAGGCAGATCGTGACACCCAACTTCAGTCTATTATATTGCTCAGAGTCGTAAGTCGTCTGATCCGATAACGATTTGCCCTAAAATTTGTTCTAACAATATCACACAGCTGCCGTAGACGGGACTCCACAACATGCACACCTCTACCGCCCCACTCACCCCCAATGAGCCCAAAGTCACATGCCTACCATGAGCATGACAATGTAAACATCCTACCACAGATGTCACCTACTGTCGTCCGTCCATTGTCGAAGACTTTCTCGGAACTCAACCTCGCCCGCATCTCTTCCAACTCAACAACAGCCTCCGAAGGCCACGACCACGGCTACTTCGATCACGACTACGACCTCCAACCCGAGAGCTTAGACTCACACGTGCTCGATCTTCCTGGCTACCCTACCTCCACAACCCTTGCACCACGCAGACCTTCAACAAAACGAGCCTCAACTACCATTGACGTTCCCTCTCTCGTCCACTCTCCTTCAAGTTCATACGGCACTACCGCCTCACATTACCGCCATACCACCACCACCCGCACATCAACAACAAAGAGCATTGACCTTGTCACTCCTCTCACTGCGCCGCCCAGTCCGACACTCATCGATCAAGATCCCAGTCTCAAGAGCCATGCCAGCACTCTGACAACACTGCGGATTGCAGAGGGCAACAACGTTAGTGATGGCAGACGGCCCAGTATGGACAAAGACTTCAGGCGCGACAGCGCGCAAGCCACCACTGGCGCCGCAATGGGCAGCTTGAGACAGCTGTTCAACCACGATGCCATCCGATGTGCGTCTAAGAGGAGGAGCCACGACCGATCATAGACAGGAAGTCACCTCGACCGATACTTCGACATCCTCATTTCAACAACCTCCACGCATGACGCGGCACGCCGCATGGTGCTGGAGTATATTCTTCATTTGTATTTCTTTATAATTCCTCTTTTATCGCTGCGGCGCATGCAATAGCCAGGGGAACCACAAAAACGCCAGGGACAGGATGTTCTTGGTCGAGGAGTTTTGCATTTCCGGGAAAGATAAAAAAGGGCATAGCCAGGGTGTCGACTTGGTTTTGGGACTGGGAATGGATGCCACACGTGGCTCCAGGGAGTTACATAGATATTTTTGAACTTTACGACAAACTGCTTTCGGATGCATGTCGAGCCACTGACCGAGGCCGGCATTGACTGCAGATTATACGAGAAATTTGAACTCTTGATAAGCGGCCAGCTATGTCTAGTTGTGCAAGCTTTGTGTTTATCCACTCTATACATCGTGCTCTATACAGCTCTCAAGCACGACTCGCTGTGCCATAATCCCCGTCTCCGACTCCACGAACATGCACCGACGCACATCCCTTCACATCAACAGGGCTCACATCCGACGGTCTCCGGCTTCCCAACTCTTCAGATGCCTCGTCCGCGAAACCCTGGCCTTCAACGGCAGGTGCATGAATCATGCGCCAGCGATCAATACGGCGCCTCCAAGGCCTATAGCACACGAATGCCAGTCCTCCAAAGACTACAAACGCTCCGCAGATCGAACCGCCAATGACATCGTACTTATCACCCGCGACTTCGACGCCTTCCCAGAAAGGCCCGTCCAGCTCAGGGTGTATAGCCAGAATCATAGTAAGCAGCTGCAAAGTCCCGATCGCAAGCGCCACAGCAACCGTGATAGCCGTCAGGACACTCTGGTAGTACAGCACGGCGATTGAATCGCTCGCCAGACGTGCGGAGCTGTACAGACTCATCATCGCCGCGCCGTCCGCGGTGTCGAGCAGACACATCCCGGCGGTGAACAATATGGGGAAAATGAGTATCAGCCACATCGACGTTCCCTTCGCGGCTTGGATCGAGCTGATGCCCAGCAGCGCGACTTCGGAGGATGTGTCGAAGCCTAGGCCGAACAGCACACCGAGAGGATACATTTTCCAGGGGCGGTCGATGAGGCGGAAGAGCCGCTGAAGCAGAGCGGTCATGCAACCGCCGCCGACGAACAATTTGCCGGAGTCGACTTGCTCGTGGCCGATGGGGCTGCGGATGGCTTCGCGGAGAGCGGTCACGAGCTTGTAGAGAATATAGCCGTTCATGGTGCCTAGAATGATGAGAAAAGCTGAGGAGACGGACGAGCCGATGATGCCGCCTACGTTGGAGAAAGAGTCGAAGTGGTCGCTGATGGCTGCGGAGCTGGCGGCGACGACGATGGCGGTGACGATGACGATCGTGCTGTGGCCGAGAGAGAAGAAAGTTCCGACTGTGACGGGGCGTTGGCCTGAAGCTACTAGACGGCGGGTGCAGAGGTCGATGGCGGCAATGTGGTCTGCATCAAGAGCGTGGCGGAGGCCGAGCGTATAGGCTAGTACTGCGGTCGAGACCAGGGATGTGTGGAAATGGAGTACGATCGCGCATGCTATCCAGACGATGAGGTTGACAGAGACCAGGAAGAGGATGATGGCGATGGCGGATCCGGGTAAGCGGCGGAGATAAGGAATCTGTTCGTGGTATGCGACTGCCTTTTTGCGCATACGGCGAAGGAGATGTTGGTTTGCGTCGTCCATCTTGATGGGTTTGATGGTTGATTAGACTGCTGCAGTGTGGATATCGTAGGATTTCTGTGGCGACTATTATGGAGCCACTCCAGTAAAGGATGGTCGAGGGATAAGAGCTAGAACGCTATCCAAAGGCCTGTGGTTCGGCAGAATCGACAAGTGTGTGCTAGGGACAGTCCAAAACGCGTCACAAGACGGTCAGACGCTGCTCTTATACTAGGCAAGAACAGAACATGTCAATATTGTAACATGCTCAAATAGGCGGGGCTCTGATAGCAAGAGTGCGGGGCACTCAGAAGGCGTGCCTAATGTTGCTATGACATTCGGCGAATATGATCTGCAAGAAAACAAGCATTTCGTCGATTTGCGATAAGGGCTGTTGGAAAGCTTGTTTTCTTGCGTTCTGCCTCGATTGCAACTCTCATAAGTTATGCCAGTCCTGGGACTTTAATTCGACGTTTGTGGCACATGTCCTCGAGCTCTGAAAACGAGTGTGTTGTCATTGGAGATACGGCCTGCAGCCTGCGATCTTCGAGGTATTCGTGTCAATCCAGGTCAACAACCTAACAATATATGGATCCGGTGAGCCAATGGCCAACAACCCGCCTCGAAGCTGGATCATTTTAACGAGACCACGCATGTGTATGTGATAGAATGCAACAGTTCCATGTTTGATCTCATAAGCAGCACAGAGGGCGACCGCGACGAGCATTGGGTGTGAAATGCCGCGGATCGGATCACCGAGAGCATCTTGATGCTCCGCATCATGAATCGCTCGATCTGCAGCACGCTGGCGAATGTTTGTCCGTCGATGCACTTGTCCAGGACGTCGAGTTGGTTGCGCACACCTAGCAGCACGGCGGTGGAGAGGAGGATCGGGTCTGTGTATACAAAGGCATAGAATCTACCCCATGATGCTTGATCGTCTCAGAGGTTGTACTGTCGGGCGAAGTCGACGGCTTGGGTCTCGCAGATGTTCTTGTACAGTCCCATGACGCTGGATAGCTCGAGCTGCATATCTTTAAAGGCTCGCGCCAATGATGTTTTGCGAATCTCCAAGGGCGACGGTCCGGAATGACATTGCTCCTTGTGAGAAAGACTTCATCACTATTCCACTCACGAGTCTGCATGCTTCTGGAGTGAATAGCGTAGTCTCTGCATCAGTGTCTTCGGTGTTCCGCTGAGAGTAGTCATCTTTCACGTAAGACGCTTCTCGACGCTCCGCAAGGTCAGACGAAGTCGATGAGTCTGCCAAGTCTAAGGAGTCGTTCGAGTTCGCCACATGAGATGTAAGCTCGACCGTGTCATCTGCACCTACATCCTTGTCGCTATCCAGAGCGAGTGCTGCATTGTGAAGTCGTGCTCGTGATTGGTTGTGTTACCATCGACTCGCTTGAGAGCGCACTTGGATCCGAATTTTGCTTTCTCGGGCATCGCTGGGATTTGTATAGTTGACAAACTTGAACTTATCCTTCCTCTTACTCTTGGTGACACCCATCTTTTCCTCATTGGGATGCCGCATGGTCCCTAGCGAGAGCGGAGCGTCTCTTATGAACAGGATGCAGGGATGTCCGGAGTATCACTCCGCTACGACGTGACCATTCGCCAACGGTGATTCGTCAATCGAGAGATTTCATGATTCTCCCTTGCTTTAGCTACTTTCTGTGACCACTCAGCCGGTTTGCGTACGTGGATGCTATGGATCTAATCCGTATCTTGATCGGAGTCATTTCGCAGACTTTGCTTCAATACCAGCGATCACGTCGTCTCTGCTCTGGAGTAGTACTTCTCCTCCGATGGATGTTCAAGAACGGATTGCGTCACGACGACTGTGTGCTACTGGTATCGATACGCATATCACTACCCCCAACCCCGAACCTCACTTCGACCCATTAAGACGGTACACCAGCTTGAAGCCACTCACCTTTCCATCTCTCATGGTTTGCAATCCGGACAACACGCCCTCCAATCCGGAACCACCAAGGTCCACTTCCGGCTTATGCGCTACCAACTTGCCGTCTGCGAACAATTTGCCGGCAATCTCCCAGAACTCTGAGGCAATGCGGTAGCGCTCAGGGATGGCTGGGACGTCGTTCCCGGCCATTGTGAAAGCCTCGCCGATGGTGGTGTATCCGTTGACGTTCTGTGATTTTGCAAGTTAGTCCGGTACGGTTAGAGACAAAGCACGCAAAGAGCATGCTCATGGACAATTTACCGAGTATTCAATGTCCGAACGGAGCTCCTGGTCCTGTAGTGGCAGCAGAGACGCTATCTTGCCACCGCGGGAAGAAATTGCTGCAGTACAGATCTTGGTCGAATCTCCTTCGGAGATGCAGTCGAGGGTCAGCTTGACGCTGTCCGATGTGTGTTCATTGATCTTCTTGCTGCAATCCGGATCGTTGTAGTCGAACGCTGATTCGGCACCGAGGGACTTGACGTACTTTGCGAACATATCAGCAGATGTGGTGGAGGCAGCAAGGTGAAATAAAGCTCACGTCAAAGTTACGAGGGCTGCAAGTCGTCACGACTTTGTATCCCGACCTTGGAGCATTGTTAGCTGCGCTTCCAACTTCCTTTCCGAACGGAAAGACTCACTGGACTGCAATCTGAATCGCCAGACTTCCAGTCGCCGTGCTCCCGCCGTACACCAGGACCCAGTCTCCATTCCCAGAACGCCCCGACCCAGGGTACGGCATTCCCAGATTGTCGTAGAAGGCCAATCCCACAGTCGTGACACTGACTCCAACAGTGGTGGCTTTCTCGTCAGACATGTTATCAGGAACCTTGAAGGTTACGCCTTCTTTCACGACACAGTATTCTCCAAAGCATCCAGAGTCCAAACGGGAGGCGTTGGAGCCATGCGTTACACCAACGACGCGGTCGCCAGGCTTATAGTCCTTTGTGACTTTGGATCCAAGGGCAACGACTGTGCCAGTGAAATCGCACCCGACTGTGGTGCCTTTGGTCGCGAGAAACTCGTAGTCGATATGCTTCCTGGAGAGTTGTGAGCTGCGTAACATGCATCGGTGATATTGTTGAGATCAATACCAATCTGTTGGATTAATCGCAAGAGCGTTGACCTTCACAAGAATGAAGTGGTCTCGCAACTCGGGCAAGGAAGCAGTTTGTATCTCCGCGTTGCCGGCAGAGACGATTTTGATGGCTTGCATGTTCTCTGGAGCCATGTTGATCAACTTTTGATTGACAGTTGTGAAGAAGGTAGAGTGGTGGAGGAACACCACGGCTGAAGGCCAGCTTATATGCTTTTCCAGCTTTAATAAGCGAGTTGATCGGTGCATGGGGGATTCAGCTCTGCTGACGCACGGTTTGCGGCTCTACAATGATACTTCCGGATGGTATGGATTCTGAGACGAGGCGTAGACGACCACATTCATGGTCCGCTTGCACAGGTTGCATTATATATCTCCAGATAGGATGTTTCTGCCGTTTTACCATCCCTGAAACATCCAAAAGACCACTAATTAGTGCTCTGTGTATGAGTGATCCCAAGTGTTTCCTGGTGCTTCCTTGCTTATGCTTTGAAATCACGAAGGTATGCCCAGATCTACTCGCCATGTGATTGGCCTGATCGTTCATGCAGGCGCCACTTTATTTGGGACGAAAAAGTGCTAGATGCCTATGCGTTTTGGGGTACTGCTCTAGTGCATGCCATTTGCTGGGAAGTACAGTGTACGGGCGCTCGGAGACATACGCTCGGAGACTTATGGCAGAACGCAAGCGAGGTGCCCTAAGGTGAAGAGTCCTCGTGTCACTGGCCGTAGTTCAATGGCAAACATAGTCACTTCCAGACCTAGATGCGGTGATGCTATTACACTGGATGCCGAGAAACAAACGATCTCTAATACAATCTCGTTGATAATCACTCATCTTGGATCTGAGCGTGTCTTCACTCTTTTTGTCGGCCATCTCTGGGGATATTGAAAAGCGACTTTTCTCCTCTAAATCATCAACAAGAACCTCAAGGTACCCACCGCCTACAGTATTTCCTGCTTGGTTCCCGCGTGTCAAAATAGAATGATTGTGAGCACTAGCGGGAAGTCATGTGCAGGCCGGCCTTTGAAGCTCCGTTGTACAATTTGAACATCGCACGGCAAGATAGCTGATGGCAAGAGTGATCGCGTGCGACGTGAACCAACTTCGTCGATATGGCGCAAACTGGCGATGCCGTTGAATTGACAATTACAAATGACTTGGTCGCAAGTCGTTCCTTCTCCCCACTGTCTGCTGGTCATAAGCGAAGAGTGGTGGTGGAGGCCTGCGAACCGCGCTACTGGAAGCCTAATCACGTCTCGTCGCGTCAGCTTGAGCATCAGCGAACATTGAACTGCGACCCTTGGACTACCACCACCAAAACGGGCTCTTTGCGCCAATCGTCATCCTGTTACCGCCACCAGACAATGCACACAAGATAATAGTCGCAATCCTACTCGCGTTCACCTACTACTCTTAACATGGCGCGCGCAAACAGACGCCGGGCTGCAAGCCCAGAACCTGCCCAGGAACCAGAAGCACAGAGGCTGCAACCGCAAGACGACGAAATGGAAGTGGAAGAGGAGGAGGAGGAGGCAGCGAAAACACTCGAGTTCGACAAGCCTCTGACATGGCGCGCTGGTCGTCCAATTCAGGTCTCTGAGCTTCTCAAGCGCCTTAAGACACTGTACGAGGAGCTGGCAGCAATGGAGCAACTTGAAGTGGAAGATCAAGCGGGTCGCGACGCCGTCACTCCCAAAGCACAAGAGCTGGGATCTTCACAACTGCTAGGCCACAAGGATAGAGGGGTCAAGGCATGGACACTGGCTTGCATTGTGCAGATGTTCCGCATTCTTGCACCGAACGCGCCATACAAAGCTGGTCAATTGCGCGACATCTTCTCCCTCGTTGCGTCTACAGTTATACCAGCCCTCGCGGACCCGACTGGATCATACCAACAACAATATGCCGAGATCTTGAGCTCGCTGGCGAACTTGAGGAGTATCGTTCTAATCACCGATCTTCCTGGTTCTGAGAACCTGATTCTTCAACTTTTCGCGAACTGCTTCGATGTACTCTCTGGCAACATCAAAGGAGCGAGCGTCGAGCAGGTCGCTAAGACAGTCCAGTACAATATGACCATCGCTCTTTCCGCAATTCTACAGGAAGGTGGCAAACCACCAGATGGCGTACTAGACATCCTTCTGGCACAATTCCTCAGGGCCGACCCTGATGCCATGGCACAGAGCGGTATTCCCGCACCAAAATCTCTGGACGACATCTCACCAGCCTACAATGTTGCGCGATCGATCTGCGCTCAATGCACAGGTCCACTGAGCACAGCCATCGCCACGTACTACACTTCTGTGCTGATTGACGCCTCGGAAGCACCGTCGAAATTCGGCAAGTCGAAAGGACGGAAGAGAACTCACGATGAGAGCGAGGACGAGTCAGACGATGGCATGGTTACGCCACCTGCTGAGCAGGACTTCAGAGATGTTGAGAAGGCACACCAACTTTTGAAAGAACTTTGGCGCACATCTTCCGATGTCATCGATGGGGTCGTGCCCCAAGTCGCCTCTGAAATGAGAGCCGAAAACGTGCAGATCAGGACTTTGGCTGTACAGACAGTAGGCGATATGATTGCTGGTATCGGTGCCGCGGGACCACCTCCTGCTGAGCCGCTTGACCCGGCAGCGTATCCGTCACAAAGTGTCGACTCAACGGCATCGAAGCAAAGCGAAAATGCGTTGTTCAAGCCCATTGCTCCTCACGACTTCTCCTCCAAGTACCCCGAGTGCTACCAGGAGTTCTTGCGACGACGCGTCGACCGATCACCCCTCATACGAAGTTCCTGGGCAACAGCTGCAGCTCGAATTGTCTTGACATCTGGCGGAAACAGAGGTCTTGACGCTGACCAAGAAGCGAGCTTCTTAAGTGGACTGGCCGACGTGCTTCTAGATTCTGATGAAAGAGTACGCCTAGCTGCCGTACAGGCAATTGCAAACTTTGGTTACGGTGCCATTGTCCAGAAATTGGGTAGAAGCGGTGGTATATCGACCGAAAAGTCGTTGCTCAACAATCTTGCTGGACGCATCAAGGACCCAAAACCCAACGTACGTGCCGCTGCCATCGAGCTACTGGCACAAATCTGGGGCGTGGCCGCAGGTGCCATTGCAGAGGGTAGCGAACAAACGCGTACTCTGCTTGGTGCTATACCCTCACATATTCTTGGCGCCGTGTACATCAATAACCCACACATCAACGCATTAGTGCAGCGCGTCCTGTACGAGTCTCTTCTGCCAGTCAGCTATCCCCCAATACGGCCAACTAAAGCCAGCTCCCAGCGCATTGTGGACAGCCAGAATGGTGCCGCCGAGCCCACTCTCGACCCTGACACCATTCGTGTGGAGCGCATTCTTGTGCTGCTTCGAGACTTAGACGAACGCGCGAAGGCTGTTTTCTTCAAGATCCAACGACAGCAGCCTGGTTTGGCCAAGTATATGGAGGTTTATCTAAAGACGGGAGAACTCTTGCATAGCGAAGAAGCTGAGGTTTCTCGAAAGGATGAGAAGGCGAATCTCGCCAGATATATGTCTGCGCTTGCGAACTTCTTGCCAGATCCTCAGACAGCGACCGAACACCTACAGAGGTTCTACAAACATCACGATCGCCGGGCCAATCAATTGATCCGATTCTGCTATGCCCCAGACAGTGATTATCGCAAGATCACCAAAGCGATGAAGGAGTTTACGAAACGTCTTGAGGATGCACCCAGTCCCATGCCTCTAGTTCTCGAAACTATGCTCCCTCTCATCAGAAGCGTTTCGATCCTGGTGTTCAACCAAAGCCACGTCACACCCATGGGCAACATCGCACGCACGAATGACAAAGACCTGAGTTCAACAGCGCATGAGCTGCTACAGGAGATTTCAACACAACGCCCGGAAGCATTCAAGGTGCAAGCGAAAGAATACGTTCAGACGCTGAAGAAACAGGCACCGACAGCAACGACACCTAATGATCCAGCCGCTGTCGACATTCTCAAATCTTGCGCACACTTCGCTCGGCGCTCTCCAGACGACATGCCCAAAGATCGCGACTTTTACGAAGCCATGAGCGCTTTTGCATTGCACGGCTCGCCGCCCAAAGCCTCCAAGCATGCCATCACGGTTATTGCGGCTTCTGCGACAAAGAAAGACATGTATGCCAACGATATCCTCACAAAATGTTTGGAGACGGTCGAATTCGGAGCAGAGAATTTCGTTTCCAAGCTTGCAGCTATGAGTCAAATATGCTTGCTCATGACAGAGGAAGTGAAAGAGAGCGACGAGGCAGTCACAGCTCTCGTCATTGGCAGTTTCCTAGGCAAAGTCCGCACTCCTGCCGAGGACAACGACCCGGAATGGACAGATGATGTCGACAATGATCTGGCATCTAAGCTGTGGGCACTGAAGATTCTCGTGAACAGCATTCGTGGTCGCGCAAGAACAGTCACAGATGAGGCAAAGTCCGACCTTCGGAAATCCGCGAGCCCAGTTTTCAAGTTGCTCAACACGTTGATCGAAAATGAAGGCGAACTCTCCAAGAACACAGTAACGCCGAAACACCACAGATCGCAGATGCGTCTAGCGGCAGCGGTACAGCTACTGAAGCTTTGCTGCAACCGTACACTGGATACCTTCTTCACCCACGCAGACTTCAATCGCCTTGCGAAGGTGGCACAAGACCCACTGCCTGAGGTCAGAGCAGGCTTTGTGAGAGCCGTGAAGAAGTATCTAGGGCAAGGCAAGTTGCAACAGAGATTCTTTGGTCTCGTCTTCATGTATGCCTTTGAACCCAAGAAGGAAGTCAAAGAAGGCACAACAACTTGGCTCAAAGCTCGCGCTGCGACAGCAGCCAAGGCCAAGGACAAGACCATCGTCCAAGTGTTCGTGCGTTTCCTTAGCTTGCTCGCGCACCATCAGGACTTCTCACCAAGCCCCGAAGATCTCGAAGACTTCATCGAGTACATCATGTTCTTCCTCAAGTGCGTGGCGACTGAGGAAGACTTGCCTCTGATCTATCACCTTGCACAGCGCGTCAAGACCATTCAAGATGGTATTGACCCGAGCAAGAGCGAGAACCTGTATGTTCTCTCTGATCTGGCACAAGCGATCATCAAGCGTTTCCAGGAAGAGAAGGGCTGGAATTTGCAAGTCTACCCGCACAAGGTGCGCATGCCCGCTGGGCCATTCGCCTCGCTTCCCGACCACCAAACTGCCCAAGATATCTCGGAGAAGCGGTACCTCCCAGACGACCTTGACGAAGACGTCATTGCCGACTTCGTCAGAGCCAGCCTCAAGCCCAAAAAGCGCAAGGCAGAGGGCTCCTCCAGACAACCAGCAAAGAAAACCAAGTCTTCTGCGAGCGCGCCCGTGCACAAGAGGGTCCCAGTGCGAAAACCACCCAGGCCAGTGAAAACGCCCAAGAAGCGTATCGAAGACTCCATCCCCGAGAGCGAGCGGAGAAAGAGCTCTCGTGTTTCCGTCTCCAAGACCAAGAGTTACGCGGAGGAAAGTGCCTCAGAGGACGATGACGATGAGCCCGAGCGTTGGGATGAAGACGACGAGGATGACGACGAGAAGAGTGGCGTTTCCTCCGATAATCCGCCTAGCAGCCACCTGACACCTGCGGCTGCTCGCGCGGTAGCGAGGGAAACGACAAGGGCGGCCAGGACGCCGCAGAAGCCTGCTACGCGAAAGCTGCCTACGCGTGGAGGCAGGAAGAACGGCGAGCCAGTAGACGTGATGGAGATACCAGAGGACAGCGACGGGGAGCTGTCTGATGTGCCGAGTGATGTGTAAGGACTAGCCAGAGTGTATGACCGTTTTGGCTTTGGGTTGTTCTACCTCTCTCGCGTTCTCGGTAGCATGTCAGTGTCGGGAAAGGGCGGTGCTTTGTGGCAGTGGCCTCACACGGCTGAGAGCAAGCATGATTTCTAAGCACTGGCGTTTTTTCCAATATGTTCAACTAAGCGCTGGCGTTTTCTGGGAGGCAAGAGCGAGGTTCATGTTCTGTATGCATAAGCCTTCGTTTGATATTTGTTTTCTGCAACGAAAGAAGGGTATATATGTAAAGGTCGTTAAGAATAAAAATGCAAACAAGCAAAACATAATGCCAACTCGCTCGGTCGGTTTCTCAGACATGCAAGAGCGAGTCCCCCGGAAAGGAGTGTCATATATGTATAAACGAACCGAAAAGTGTAAAAAAAATAAACGCTCAAAACGCTTGTTGAGTATCATCACCACACGCTGCCATGCGTGCCCTGACCGGAAACCTCTACCCGAATCGCTTACCAAGCGATCTTCGCAATGAAGCTCTTCGGGTACTTCCTAACCACAAACTTGCGCCCTTCGTCCAACAGAAGCAAAGCCATGCCAAAGCCCATGGGCAAGAACCAGTATTCTACCGGCACGATCGCCGTGCCAAGCACAGTGTGGAACTTGGGCACATACAAGAAGATGATCGCGATGATCAGCGCGAACACGATGGCAGGCAGCAGGTACCAGTTGAACGCGTGCTGCAGAACCGACAACCGGCGCGTGCGCAGCGCGAACAGGTTGAACCACTGCATGACGACCAGGTTGACGAAGTAGATCGAGCTGGCGGTGTTGAGGATCGCGGTCGCGCGGTCGGCGTCGAAGTTGTCCGGCGTAACGGTGAAGGAGAACCAGAGCATGGAGAAATGCAGGCCTTGGCGCTGGGCGTACCAGTAGGCCATGGCGAAGGAGGTGAGGGTTTCGGTTACGCCGATGAAGCCGTAGGCTTGTAGGATGAGCTTGTAGTCGACGAGACGGTCTTTCTTAGCGTTGCGAGGAGGGCGGGTGAGGACGTCTGCTTCGGGTTTCTCGTAGGCGATGGCGGTGGCGGCGGCGCAGTCGGTGAAGCAGCAGATGATGATCATAAGGAAAGAGCTGAGAATCTGCGGCAGGCCGAACATGACGTTTGTGATGACGGGCCAGAACTCGGAGAAACTACCGGCGGGGAGGAGGTAGGCAATGGTCTTCTTGAGGTTGTCGTAGACGACACGGCCGTACTTGACGGCCTCGACGATGCCGGCGAAAGAGTCCATGAGCACCATGTCGGCTGCCTCGATGGCGATGTCCGAGCCACCACCCATGGCAATACCAATGTCGGCTGCCTTAAGAGATGGAGCGTCGTTGACACCGTCGCCAGTCATACCGACGGTGAGTTCGCGGGCTTGCAGTTCCTTGACGATACGGAGTTTGTGCTCGGGAGTTGTTCTGGCAAAGACGACTTCGTCGTACTTGCAGAGCTTGTCCCACTGACTGTCATCTAGAGTCTCAAGATCTGAGCCGGAAAGGACAATCGCATGTGAACGGTCTGTATCGAAAGAAGCATGCTCTTTGATGCCAGCGCTGTCGAGGTAGTCGTCGCTGAAAGCCAGATTTGTCACATCATCGATCTTGCTGCTGGGCTGAGTGATGATGCCACAGTCGGCGGCAATGGCACCAGCAGTGAGCTTGAAGTCACCAGTTACCATGAACACACGGATTCCTGCGCCACGCAGAGTACGAACGACTTCTGGGATCTCGGGTCTGGGGGGGTCTACGATCGCGACGAGGCCCACCAAGATGAGTTCGGAAGATGCGCGGCCCATGATGTCAGTCTCGTACTCTCTTGGCTGGTCGGTAGGGTTGAATTGCAGGTTGTCCAATCTCTTCTTCGCGAGGAGGATGACACGTTTTCCTTGGGATGACCATGTGTCCTTGGTTTTCTCCAGCTCGATGCGGTCTTCGTTGGAGATGCGCTCGACGGAGCCATTTTTGTCAAGATATGAACCGCAGCGTGGCAAAAGGACGTCAGGAGCGCCTTTGATCATGAGCACAATTCCCTCTTCGGGTGCTGTGTCTGATTGGACGATGTTGATGGCGAACTTGTTCTTGCTGTTGAAAGTGACCTGGTAGATCATTCGCCAGTAGGCGCGAAGAGAGCTTACAGGTGTCATGAACTCGGCGAAACGAAGGATAGCGGAATCGGTGGCGTCACCATTGATCTTGCGCTCGGTAAGTGGCTTGGTGACAGTAGAAGCATCAAACTCGGCTGCGTTGCAGACGGCGCTGAGGTTGGCCAGAGTGCGGAGGATCTTGCTCTGCTCGTATAACTTTGCGGCGTCTTTGGCATCGCCAACTTGCTTGCCAACAAGATAGTGTGTAACAGACATCTTGTTCTCAGTCAAGGTTCCGGTCTTATCGGAACAGATGACGTTGACTGCTCCCAATGTTTCCACAGTCTTCAAACTCTTGCAAAGGACTTTATTCTTCTTCATGATATTGGCGGTAATGGTCAGGCTTGCTGTCACTGCAATCGGAAGACCCTCAGGGATGAATGCCACGGCAACACTGACACAGGAGACGATGAGCACAGGTACCGAGATCCAGTCGGGGTGCTCTTTACGAAGCCAGCCAGCCCAGACACCGATGACGAGGATGATCTATTGTTTGTTAGCATGTCGGCTTTGAGGAGCGTTGACATAAGACATACCATTGTAAGCATGAGGCAGACGATGATGCCGACGAAGATGAGGATTTCCTTCTGCAGGGGCGTCAAGCCAGCCTTTGGCGCGCTTGTGAGCTTTGCGATGCGACCAAAGACAGTGCGGTCTCCAGTCTCAACGACCAGACCCCAAGCGCTGCCTGAGACACAGTGTGTGCCGGCCAAGCCAATGCAGGCAGTTTCGAGGTAGTTGTCATCGGTTGAGCTGACAGAACCCAAGAGAGGCGCCGTTTCACCAGTGAGGATCGAGCGGTCAAAGCGAGCGTCGGCTGACACTTCGACGAAGCGAACGTCAGCAGGAAGTCTGTTACCGATGGTGATTCGAAGCATGTCGCCTGGTACGACCTCAGTGCCATCGATCTGGATTTGCTGGCCTTCGCGGAGGACGATGCATTTGTCGGGAAGCATGCCAGTGATGGAAGCCATCACACGTGAACTAGAGAAATCCTGCCAGAAAGAGAATGCAGCTTGCGCCACCCACACAAAGGCGAGCACAATCGCAAGCGCCAGATTGGCAATCGCTGGTGGGTCTCCGAGTGGTTTCCAAGCGATGAAGACGAGGATGCATGCGACGAACAAGATGGCACCAAAGCCACCGAAGAGGTAGGCCATGGTCTGGCGGAACCATCGTGAAGGTGGTGGGCTTGGCTTGTTGGGTCCGATTTCTTTGGTGATGCGCAGAACGTTGGCGATGGAAAGACCAGCGCCTCGAGAGCTTGAGAACTGAGAGTAGAGATCGTCGACAGACTTCTTGTGGTATTGGATGTTGTGGAAGTCTGCGCAAAATTGTCAGTACAATCCTTCTGCTTCGGGCATTGTTGTGCGTACCGATGTCGCCGCTCTTCGCCTTTGGCGCCTTCTTTTTAGTCTTCTCTTGCGCCAGGATGCGTTTGCCGTGTTCAATGTCGTATGACCTTGCATATGTTAGCGACCGTGTGGAAAACGTGGGATTCTGGTCGCGTGCTCACAAAGTTCTGTATGTGGGAGGAAGAACAAGGGACGGGTCGATGCTTCTGCGCGCCGGGCGAATCGACATCGAGTCCATTGAGCCGCGACGACCGCTCATAGAACGACGAAGGGTTTCACGTCGACCAACTTCTGGCCCATAGTGAATGCGCCCACGTTGCTGTTCGATGTCGACGGTGGAGTCGACGTCCATCTCACCGGTCTTCACGACTTTCTCCATGGCTTGATGACAGGCAGGAGGCGGGCGAGGGAGATGGGGAGGTGGCGGGCGAGAGACAGAGAGGATGAGAATAAAGGAACAAACAATGACCGATCGCCAGAGATCTTATACCCAGTATGACCTACCAAATTCAGCCGTAAAGACTCGGCGCATGTGAAGAGCATTCAATGAGAAGTGGATAAGGAAGCCTGCGGCACGAGGCGCGAGCAGGTGAACGGCTGTGCGACACTACTACTGCTCAAGGTCAAGCCCACGTTGGGAAGGCCGGCCAAGATCAATACCGCAACTCAGTAATGTCGCTTGCCTGAGAGCCCACAGCTGAATCTCGACTAAGGCGTGGCATCAGCCGTGAGGACGGTGCGATTTGGTAATGACGGCCACGGCCACGCTTCGCTGCAACCAAACGGCGGGCCCGCGTGCATTCCAGGCGAGCCATGCAACGTCGGTGGGCGTGTTTGTATGAGCGATTTAGCAGCTTGTACGGTATGCGGTATGCGGTATTTACGAGCGCGCGATGCCTCAAAGGGAACCAAATCTGCTGCTCCCGCCCTGGCTGCGTGGGGAGACCGAGCAAAACTCACGCTGCACAGCCTCAGAGCATGTGACGGTGCGAGTCCCCTGGGTCGTGTGGCATTATTTGCGCTCTGGCCGAGGTGCATTTAAGGCTCGCGTGCAAATGCTTGGTCTTGACTAGGGCGTGAATGGCTCGGCGGGTGCGTTAGTTGCGTGTGTTGCTGGCGATACTACTGGCTTTCTCGTACACAGCGCCTATCGCGCCGCCGCCGTGCATCTTGCTTGCTGTCTTGATCTTACTTGTCTTCACGTATCGATCCATGCATCGTGCTGCTGCGTCTGCATAAGCGAGTCGTGTCCAGGTGACCGGGTTTGGCGTGCCTGCGTCCGGGTTACTGCACTTGCGCATGTCGAAACAATACCAAGCGAGGCGCACTACCGTGTGGGAGTCGAAGTTTAAGCACGCGCGAGTCGGTGCGATAGACCCTGGTGCGTGGGATCTTCTCTCATCGTCTTCGATATTCATCCGTGCCACGCTCGTCGTTGGCCTCGTGCTTGCCTCATCAAGCGAAACTGCCGTGCTCTCCAAATGTCGGGCTTGCTGTTGGGTTGGATCAAACGTCGCTTGTTGGCCCAGCTTTCGAGTCGTGTCGTGAGGAACCGCTGGAGTGGACCCGCCACACCATCTTGGCTCCATACACAGAAGGAGTATGGCACACCGCGATGAAACAAATGTCCGTCGGATAGCGGACAATGGCAGATATTTACGTAGACTCGGTGTCACAACGATTGCGTCGATTAGGCACATCTAAGATCGAATGCGAAACAACCATATGTGCAGATGACCATAGAAGGATTAGGGTACTA
Organism: Cladosporium cucumerinum; assembly: GCA_023634325.1. Lineage (NCBI taxonomy): Eukaryota > Fungi > Ascomycota > Dothideomycetes > Cladosporiales > Cladosporiaceae > Cladosporium > Cladosporium cucumerinum. The sequence continues at coordinate 822,231 of JALDQA010000010.1, read as the reverse complement.
TGTCTTTACCGCCATCACGTTCAAGTGTTGCCATGTACGTGTACATGACATATCAATACTCAGATATGTGTACCTGAAGAACCCAAAAATGCTCTGGAAGTAGCGAAGGTTTCCATGTGTAAGGCTGTACGCCGCGTGTCCAAACACTTGCATGTGTGGCAAAGCATATCTCACAACCACGTCATTCGCCAGAGTATTCGACGTTCTAACACCAAGGGGCCGCGTACTTTTATTGAGCCATCGCGATCAAATCTTTGCGCTCCTCTTCTGTAGCCCTGCCCATCGCTCTGCAGCCACCTACGTTGCGAGCAACGGAACCTTCAGGTCCGTCGCCTCCCGTCCGCCCTGGCGAAGCAAGAACACTGTATGACACGCTGTAGTCAAAACGCTAAATCATGGATCGAGATGAGGTCCTTCCGAGTTCCTGTCCAATCTATCTCATTAGATTGCAATGCACGAAATAGAAAGAAAGAGCAGATCTTCGATTTTAGACTTTCCTCTCTCACACGTGCGTCCTCGCTTCTTCGACATCTTCGTTGCCAGTGATTGCCGATTTAAACGTTGCAACGATTGCAACGCTTCGCGAGTGGCGATCCCGATGCTCGTGTTTCTTTCCGGTCTGAAGAAGTGATACTAGAAGTCAGCTTGCCCCAGTCACCGCCGACATCTCTCCTCGAAGATTAGGCAGCCCCGCGTGTAAGGCCGGACCTTATGAGAGTTGGTCCTTGGCTTGGAGATGTTGTGACGGTTTGAGCAACAATTTGACCCTCGCCATTTCTAGGAATAACAACCTGCTTTGCAAGGTTTGAACTGACTATGGCGCGTCGCCGGAGGTAGACGACCGCCTCCGAGCGCATACCGCTACTATCCGCCTGAGGAGCACATGGGAGGAAGAACCGTCGGTTGCGAAACATCTTTGCGAACAAGTGGAGATAGACGCTTGCCGCATGCCATAATGGCGGAAATACACGTAGCTGTTGCACAGGAAGAAAGAGCAGCGAGGCCGCGAGGCCAATCAGCCCACACATCAAGGAGCTGCCTTTTACATCGAGTCTGCATCAGAGGACAACGGCGTATCTGGTCAGCAGCGTACACGGCAACAATCGGAGAGAATGCATTGTGCATGTACGCGACAGGCATCGAGAGCGTTGGAGCGAGTCTCGACATCCTCTCGATGGAGTGTAAATCGAATTCGGAGAACAGCGTCGGGGCAAACGCACATGGGTCTCGGAGAGCTGCGCGCTCTCTCAGTGGCGCGTGTCACAATACCCGAGTAGGTCGCATGATGCATGTGCACCAAAGACATCGAGAGCGTTGGACTGATTTTTGACACCCCCGATGGCATGAAGGTCGAACTTGGAGAACAGCGTCGAGGGCGATCGCACACAGGGTTTGGAGAGTTCCGCATATTCTCAATGGTCAGCATTGCAATATCTGCCCAGCAATCCCTGGATACATGCACAGCGACTTACAGTTATTCCAAACAAAAGTCACCTCCCAACGTAAGTTTGCTCCACGAGGAACACCATCAATCACCTTTCATTCTCGTCGAATCTACTTTCCCTCCGCCCTCTCAACAAGCCCCTCCCCAAGCCCCATCGGATCAAACACGCCCTTCTCTCCCTTTCGCTGCACCCACAAAATATCGCCCTTCATATACACCACCACGCCTCCCTTACCCGTGGCGCTCGCCGTAATCCTGAACAAAGGAAGCCCGTTAGCCTGGTGCGCCTCTCGCAGCGGCACAAGCGTGAGATCCTCCTCCATGCACCACGCCTCGACCTCGTCGCGGAAGTCAGCCGCTTCCTGCACAGCTGGCGCGCGAGCCGGGGGAGCCTTAGGCGTCGCGTCGAGCTTGCGAGCGGCTTCTTTGGCGACGGGTCTGGCAGGACCAGCGGCGGGTGGTGGTAGAGCGGAAAGTGAGGCGCCGGCGTCGAGGAGGTCCATGGCGGCGTGCAGCATTGCATTGCCTTTGAGCCATTCTTTCTGCACGTCTGGCTGCGCGGAGATGCGTTCGGGGATCTGCTCTTTCCACCACGCGACCCATTGGCCGATTTCTTCGAGGCTGGCTTCGGGGGTCGTGAGCCAGAGATGCAGGGTTGAGAGCCATTTGGGGTAGAATTCTGCGACGAGGAGGCGGCCGAAGATTTCTGGTTTGAGGAATGGTTGCCATTTGAGGACGTCTTCCAATGGGGTGAGATCTTGGTCTGATGGGTCGATTTCTAGGTTTGTCGATAGGTGCATCGCCAGGCGTGGCAGGAGGTGGCGGATCAGCAGATGGTCTAGTTCTGTTGTCAGGAGATTTCGCCATTCTGAGAGACCTGGAAGGACGCCAGAGGATATGTCCCAGCCATCCAGTACATGGCGAAGTTTTCGCTTGACGTCCGCCAGTAAAGAATTCTGCGCTTTTGGATCCAGCTGATATGGCGGTAAATGTTGGAGCCAGGGGAACAGATATGTGTGCGGCTGTGTATGCTTGAGTGTAACCTGCCTGTGGTGATGGCTGCGTTTGCGAGCATCCCAGGTCTGAAGTGCAGTGGCAAGCTTGGGCACGAGCAACTGATCCGTGAGATTGCTGTATATGAATGTCGGTAGTAGATGCCTCCAGGCACTGATCAGCTTGGTGAGAGGTGCGGAATCCAGAACAGACCAATTCGTAACGGCTGTTCGGACCTTTGGTAGCCACAAGGTGTAGATCATGGTTTCGTAAGGTGTAGTTGACTTCTGTCGCCTTGATCTCGCGTAAGGGTTGTCGCGGTCGTGGATGCCGTTTGGTTTGGATAGTGAATCGTGCGAAAGTCCTAGTATGGCCTTCAACTCAATAAGATCGGACACCAAAAGCTCAGGCTCTTCCAAAGGCTCCCACGCATCCATTCTCCGTTTGAATAATGGATGCAACGCACCAATTGCCGCCTCTTGTAGACCAAAACGCTCAATGTCGTGCTTGAAATCGTCCTGAAGCGCTTTCAACTTCGCAATCATCTCCTCCCAAGCCAACACAGTGTCGGCAACACTCCCAGCACCAATCTTCAATCCCTCTACACCCTCAACAAGCCTTCCCATCCGCTCCAGATCCTCCTTGCTCTGCTCGTCCTCGATCGCCAGCCGTCCTCCATGCTCATCCATATACACCCTCTGCTCCTGCAACCCGTGCCAACTCTCAATGAACGCCTCAAGCTCCAACCTCTCTCTCCTCGCAATCTTCTCCCCCTCCGAATCCTCCCTCGCCTCATGTCCTGTAGGCGTCATCAGCCCCGCCGCCGAAGTCAACATCTTCCTCTCCCCGCCCGTCGCATCCACGATACTACTCAGCATCCTCGCCGGCACCTCCAGCCCCGGCGCCGCAGCCTGCACATCCGCCACAGTCCGGAACTTCGTCTTCCGCCTCCCAGGCATCGCCGCAGATGAACCACCGCCGGGCGTGCTCGCCCCACTGCCATTCCCAGCACCGCCGCTCTGCACCTTCTTCCTCCTCTCCCTCCTCTTCTTCCTCTCCTCCTCACTGCTATCCTCGTACTCCTCCCCGCGCATCTCCGCTTTGCGCTTCTGCTCCGCTTTGTACTGCGCCGTGCGCTCGCTGACGCTGCCCACGCCGGCGCCCTGCGGCCGCTGCTTCACCTCGATCGGCGCGATCATGCCTTCGCCCGAGGCGCCGAGACCTTGCCCTTCCTTGTAGCCCATTTTGGCCATCATGCGCTGCGCAAAAGACATCTTGCCGCCGCCGCTGTTCGTTTTGGGCGCTTTGTGAGGGCCGTCTTGTTGGTGCGCGGATTTGCGCTTTGCGCTGGCGCGGTCCATGGTGACGGTGGAAGACTTCAGGTTTGCAGTAACGGAGGAAAATTCCTTTTGGGGATGTGGTGGTGGAAAGTGTTTTGGGACGAGTTGAGAGCTCTCGAAGGTTTGAAGCTCGCGACGCGGGAGTTGTTCCGCGGCGAAGCATGTGAAAGTCGGCTTGGAGTGAGGTCTTTTGGCTGGCTGGCGTCATGGCTATAACACAAGGTACATGTACGTATTCGCACTGACTTAGAATGCACGAACTCTTGTGCTTTGACTTTGTATACTGGAGACTAGATACACGCTCACTACGTAAAGGCAGGGTCAAGAATGGACGCACGCTTGTAATCGCAATTGTCCAACGCCACTTCGTTGGCAGATTAATGTACTACTCAAAAGGGTATCTCTCTATCTTAGTGTTTGCCATCGACATATCTGTTTCCCGGCAAACCACACATGTACGCATGCCTATCTACATATGAATTCCTCTGCTCTAATAAGCCTTCGCTTTCTCCCCTCCACGGCGGCCCAGCCGCGCCTCTTCTTGCCGGGCCTTCTTCTGATTCCATTGCCACTCGAGCAGCACAGGCAAGAAGTGCAGGAGATCAAACTCTGGCCACAAGATGTCCAAGAATCTGAGTTCAGTTCCTTCGTGGCATTGCCAAAGCATGAAATCACTCAGTCGGCTAACACCTGAGGTCCGCACAAGGAGATCCAAAGGAGGAGAGTCGGAGGTATACATGTTTCTGGTGAGAGTCTCGGCTGTGATCGTTTCCGGATCTGGAAGGTGTGCTGCTGCTTGGTGGGAGGGTTTAAGGATAGGAGAAGCGTCGTGAGACGTGCGGCTTGAAGGCGCATCGTCGTGGCGGTTTGTGCTGGTTGTGGAGCGGTCTTGGTCTGAGAAAGTGGAGTCGACATCAGACCCGGCAATTGTGTCGTCTCTTGAGGGGAGATGAAGTGACTCTCGGTTCCCGTCGTCTTCCTCATCGACCGAGTATAGTTGTTTTGAGCGCAGGGTCTGCTGGATGTGGTTCTCGCTGAACAGCTTCTTGGTCTTCTTCTTCTCTGGTGGGTTGCTGAACTCTTTCACCGTCTCGCGGATGCTGTGTGTGATCTCCTCGCGGCTTGTATAGGGGAAACAGATGTTCAGCACTGCCTTGTGGTTGTCCTTGGTCATCTCAACCGCGCGGTCCACCTGCTTCAAGACGTCCTCGCGAATCAGATCGCGATCGCCAAGGATCCTCACACTGGCTCCGTATCTCTCGAATAGCTCTCCATGTGCGCTCATCTGGACAAGCTTTGTCTTCGCCATGTCCATGAGGGCGTCAACCTCCCAGCGACTGCGTTTGAAGTTCTCGATGCTGAACGCGTAAATGGTAACGCACTTCACTCCGCTCTTGTAGCAGACTTCAAGGATCTTCGCTAGAGCCTCAAAGCCCAGGTTGTGGCCTTCTACTGTCTCAAGTTTGCGCGAGCGGGCGTAGCGTCGGTTGCCGTCCATCACAAAGGCAATGTGCTCGGGGATGGGACCGCATTGTAGTGAGCGGATGAGCAGGTCGCGGAGGTATGTGACCAGACCTTCAACTGGTGGGAGAGAGAGGGCCCATCGGCGTAGGTGAGTGCCATAGTCAGCTGACATGGCCGGTGTAAATGCTGTGAATGCTTAGGTATATCCAGTGTGGGATCGCGGCTTCCACGTCGGTGGAGGGTAAAAGAATTGGTTGCAATTGGTGTGGGTACGGATAGGTCGTGAGGATGAGGAGGATGTAAAGGGAGTGAGTGCTGGCAGCCTTGAACAAGAGGCAAGGCAATGCAGGCTGCTCTTCCAAGAAAGTCACTGCTCAGCCTTCAGGAAACGCGTACAGATGTGACGCTCGCCCAAGTGCTTGGACTGGGGCCGAGTCGGCAGAGCCACTTGCACACGCAGCCGAGCCCGCACTAGCCGATCATTTACTCATTTGCTCATTTGCTCGGCAGCTTCCGCCTCGCTCCCCCCCCCATCTCTTCATCCTCAATCTTTGATCTGATAACGCGACTCCAGGCCTTGTGCCCGCGCGCCGCACATCACCTCCGTCTCTTTCACTCCCGCGCGAACTACAAATTCGCGTTCTTCCTCTGCACACTTCTTCTCTTCCTCCCTCGTGGCCACACTGCCCGGCGCGTTGCGAGCATCTGTCCGAGGTCACCTGTTCTAGACACCGGTAGACCACAGCATGCCGCATTAGCACGCGGCCGTCGCAAAGAGCTTGCAGCTTGCACATCCACCACCATACCCAAACTTACATACATACACATCACACTACCCAGCAGCGAACATGGACTATGCAGTGGCGGACCAGCTGGTCAAGGAGCTCTCGACTGGCTTCGAGACCCTGCAGGAGGAATACCAGAAGCTCTTCGGACGACACGAGGCGCTGGAGCGCAAGCTAGCCACGGCAAGGGATCAGGTAAGCACATCCATCGCGCCACCGCCACCATACACTCACCCAACCTGCATCCACATGATGAGCAAAATTAGCTCTAGAACTGTAGCCCCTAACTAGGGCGGAGAAAGATACACCATTAGCAACCTCTGATCTTGCATTACCCTCTACACTGCACATATCGTCACGCTTTCGAATACTCATATACTAACGACATGACTGCAGTACAATGAACTTGCCAAGCTCTACGGCACTGGTACCTCTGCCACCCCTCCTCTCAGCTTGCCTTCGTCTCCCAGCAGGAAGGAAGATGAAGCTGGCACGTTATCGTCAGTCATTGATATCCTGAGCAAGCAGAAAGACCAAGCATCTCAGGGTGCTGCGAAACCAATTCGCTTGGCACAATGCGCTGTTCAGCGGCTCCGTCCCGGCCTGCCAAAGCCTTCTGCTTCAACAGCAGAAGGCGTCAAGATTTGGTCGGGGCCGTCTGCCGATGTCGTGCCTGCTGCCAAGTCGACTATGCCTTCCATTTCAGAGTCTCCCATGGAGCAAGACTTCACCATCGAAGGCATGCCTAGCAATCTCGGTTGTCCTTTTGCAAGCATGAACGGCAAGAAACTGTCATCGCATGCTGCAAGTGTCCTCAGTCGCTATAACCCAGCCGGCAGTGCTGGAGGCGCACCGTCGTCGACACCGTTGAGTTCCGTTAGTAGGGTGAACGGTAGAGAGAGTTTCGACGCCCACCGCAGTCGCCGTGAAAGTCAAAGTCAAAGTCATCGTGCCAGTCTCCCTGATCCTATCAAGGCAGAGATATGTGGACTATCGGACCATGCCCAGGAGGAGGCGCCTACCGAAGCACCCATCGTTGCGAAGTCTGCCGTCGAGGCTCATGTACAATCGAACGCAGAACAGAACGTCTGCCCTATCCGTTTCCTAGACCAACATTCTCCCGAGGAAGTCGCAACGTACTTTGAGAACCACAAGCACGATCTACCACGTAGCCACGAGATTTGCGTGAAGCGCTATCAAAGCAACGAGACCCAAATCAAAGAACTGGATGCTCGTTATGGAAACCTCGTGTCCATGATTCAAGGTCTGGGCGTCAAGCACCAACCAATGTTACCAGCTGAGCCACCCGAGGACGAAATCCCTGAAGAGGTGGCCGGCTTAAGTTCGAAAGACACGGAGAAGGTCCGCAACTGGGCGAACAGTGTCTCACCACCACCTCATACAACAGGATCCGAGGCCGCGGCCGTTCATGGCGGCGATGGCAATCTTGCTGATGATGAAGGCGCCGATTCCGACGCTGCTGAAGAGCGACAGGGTCGATTCGCCCGTCCACTGCGCGATGTTCGCGTCGGCGAGTCACCTTCACGCCCCTGGGGCATTCCTGTGCCCGTGAAATACTTGGAAAGGGTCGAAGGCAATGCCAGCGAGAAAAGCAGTCAACCAGCCAGAATACCCAGCTCGAGCATGCCAACGCCGCAGCCGGAGAGGGTTGTCGAATCTGAAACAGAAATGGAGAAGGCTGGCAAAGCTCGCTGTCCGTTTGGCTTCGATCAAGCACCGAAACCTGACGCGGCCTCCAAACCGAAGACGAAGGAGGAGCATAGCAAGCAGAATGAAGCCAAGCCACACCCTCTTGCCGAGAACACGACACAGCGGGTCACGTTCATTGCGCCGGGTGCAGCCAGCGCAACAGAACACAAGGCGGAGCCGGCGACGGGCGGAGCGAAAGAACAAAGCCGCATGATCTTCACGGGCCCAGTCTTCATTGGATACAGCGCTGAAGATGCGGCTAAGATCTTGAGGGAGAGTGGGCTGGGACGGACTTCTTGAAAATGATTGGACAAGACAGATTGGACATGGACAGACCTGGGCGAACATTACGACGCATGACAATAACAATAATTTTGCATCAGCATTACAATAGAAACGGAGTATGTGTATTTCACAGTATCGAAATGATCATTGGGGTTCTATGAATCAGATCTGCCGAATCCAGGATTGACGGGCCCGATCTTCCAGTGAGCCTACGCTACCAAAAAGAACATGGTAAGGTGAACCTGCAGAATAATCCATACGAGTCGAAGCAAGACAAGAATAAGCTAATAGTAGACAAGCAGCAGTATTCCCAACCCAAGCAAAAGGCTTAGCTGTAACATGTGTGCACATTCGTGCTTCTTGACACCCATCACGCTATGCGCTAGTGTGAGCTTAAGCTGCAGGGCATGGGGCTGCACCTCTATCAACCCAATGGCTAACCACGAAATGAAACTCCGATATCGTTCATGCTGTCTCTTCTATGTGATCCGCAGCACCGCACGTGTCTGCTGTTCCGTCTCTCGCGTGTTCGGTGGATCTTTCTCGCCAATCGTGCGATGGTATCATCGAATCCTGCACGCACACCATGCATGATGTAGCTCTGTTGGGGGAAATTATCTGGGCGGATGAAGGATAGAAGTATATCTTGCCGCCTTGCTAGGTGACTCTTTGCTGTGGTGACCAGTCCAACAAGCAAGATCAGCACACACGTTGCCAGAGATGGCTGTCGAGCTCCTCTCCCAAGCCGATGGCTACGGCATCATCGTCGGCCTCTCGATCCTCTTCTGTGGCATCATCCTCGTCACCGTGAGGATTCAGAAGAGATACCTCGCCGAAGACTCTGAGCAGTCGGAGATGTTCATGGTTGCCAATCGATCGGTCGGGACAGGGTTGACGTGTTCTGCGGTGTTCTCGAGTTGGATGTAAGTTGAACTTGTAGCGAGCGCTGGCTCAGCCCGTTCATCGTCATACACAGCTTACTGATATTTCCTGTGCAGGTGGATCAACGAAAGCGTCATCGCGGCGGCGTATACCTATCGCTGGGGCGTCGCTCTGCCTATATGGTGGGCTAGCGGATTATCTTTCCAGATTGCTTTGATGGCTGTGCTGGGCATTGTTGCTAAGCTGCGCGTTCCGTATGCGCATACATCGTTGGAGTTCATTCGGATTCGCTATGGCAGGTATGCGCATGGGATCTTCGTGGTGCTCAACCTGATCAACAATATCTTCGGGTGCGGAGGAATGATTCTCGCTGGCGCGCAGCTTGTGTCGGGCATGACGGGGATGCACATTGCGGCGGCGGGGATATTGATTCCTGCTGGAGGTGAGCTGTTTTGAATGCAGATCAGTCACGATATATGTCGAACTTGACCTGACTATTGTGACACGAGCTAATGAGCAATTCTATACGCCCCACGTTTCTTAATAAGCAAATATTTGGGGGCCAGAAGTCTTGAATGTGAGCAGTGCATACGAGTATAATAAAGTAGTGTATGAGTAGGTGTTACCTAGGGCTAGCGTTTATTGACCACTGGCGGCTGTCGAGGTTGATTAAATATTTATATTGCCAGACGAACCGAGGGTCTAGACTCGAGCACTCTCAATGGAACATTGGTGTTTGCTCTACATTGGCGTCTTCATAATCAGCTCAAATGACAGGTTAGGGCAAGCGAGCGCTGTTCGTCGCAAAATTGTTTCATACCCATGCCGCGAGCCCTACTTTGACACTGTATTGTCGACCGGGCCCTCAGTCCTGTCAAATTTAACGACTACCCGCGCCCATATTTCTCCATAGTATGTAGGGCAGGTCTGAAGCACCTCGCCAGGCTTCGGGAGGGTTTGTATATATTGATAGACGGCAGTCCTGGATCTGCAACCAAACTTCCTATATCATTCTTCGATTCTTACTTTCCCTCTGTAAATATAGTTCGATCGATACCACTTCGCATCGATCATGCGTTCTTTCTACTCTCATTTCGTCGCTCCTTTGACCACCGCTGCGCTGGCCGCAGCCGCCGACCCTACCATCTCACTCAAGTCCTTCCCTAACGTTCTCAACCTCACCGCGGAATTCGACCCCATCAAAGAAGCCTACTGGACTGGCCTCCCTCACCACCGCCGCACTCCCTTCGCCGTCTCTCCCGATGGCCAAACCGGCTACATCGCCTACCTCGATGCCTCCGGAACAGATGTCCATGTGCAGCACATCCACCCCCCGTCCATGACACCCAAGGGCCCAGACGTCACGCTGCCTGGCCTGAAAGAGGCTGGTGGCATTGTAGCTCACGACCATGGCTTCGCTCTACTGGGAAACGAAGCTATCCCGTCGTCAGCGTCCGATGCGCCGCCTAGCGGTACCCCAGTCCCGGCCATCTACCGCTGGAAGAACGGCAAGCAGCTCTGGAAGACTTTCGTCGCGGGTCCCGGCGTGCACGAGTCCGAAGGCCTGATGATGGCGCCCGACATGAACGGCGATCTCGTCTGGAGTGAGGAGGCACAAATGTACGGCGCGTACTTTGTCGTCACGGCGTACACGGGCTGGGCCAAGGGCCACTTCGGCGATAGCATCCAGTATGTTGACGACAACGGCAAGTTGCAGACTATTGCTGGCGCTTCGAGCGCGTGGGGATGCTCGCATAATACGGGTATCGCGTTTGAGGCTGCGGACGAGCCGCCTTTTGCTTCGATTTGCGCGGAGGATCAGGGTGCCATTTGGCTGAATACGAAGACGCAGGGCATGGGAAGTGATGGTGTTAAGGTGTCGAATGAGAACACGACGAATGGTGCTAGTGGCGAGCCAAGTAAGTTGTCCACCACCCTCGTACTGTTGAGCGTGTTGCTAACGAAGATGATCGATCAGTGGGCGGCATGTCTGGCTCATACTCCTCCCTCGCACGCTTCGACAACAGCAGCTCCTACATCTTCGCTTGGGCTTCTCGTGGTGCCAGCAAGTTGTCAGAGAACGACTGGATGGGCGCCGGCTACACCCACACCCTCAACCGCACCAACGGCCGCCGCGTCGCCGTCGCCACACTCTCCGACAAGGAGACTCTGGTCTCAGCCCAAGCATCCGCCACGCTCGGCGAAGAAGGAGACTCCCAGATCACCTGGGTCACGCCCGAGATCGGCGCCGACAGATCCAACGTGCACGTCGCCACGTTCGACGACTACTACGCGCTGGTGTCGTGGGAGGAGATCGCGGCGCCGCAGTGCGACTATGTCGCTATGGGCTGTGGAGGCGAGTTCACGGGCACTTATTACCAGCTTGTCGATAAGGATGGCAAGAACGTTGGTGAGGCGATCAAGTCTATGGATACGTATGTTGCTGGAGATATGGTCAGCATGGGCGATGGCAGGATTTGCTGGCCGTATGTTGAGATGGAGTGGAGCTTGAGCAAGGCTGGTGCGTTTGGTGGTGTGGAGGGACAGAAGACGGCCGAGAGTATTAGCTTTGCTTGTGTTACTCTTGAATGAGGTCGAAGTTGAGGTCGATGGGAGTGTAGCGAGAGGTTGTTGTCGATGCAGGTTTGCAAGGGAGCGGTAGCTGGTTTAACTTTCCTTCTGGTATCAATTTTGGCATGTCCAATGAAGCTGTCCTGTTCGTCTGAGGAATACACTGGCATAACAAGTGACACCCCGTCTCTGATCAACCCCTGTGGTACGATCGTGTAGCTGCTATCATCAATCTCACCGTTTTTTTAGCCTTGATGTATGCGCAAAGAATGACTTTGCCAAGTTGCCACCTTTGACAGTATTCTCACAAGGCAGAGAACCTTGCATATCGATCGTATCACCCATAGAACATGTGATACACCATTCGATTCTGCTCAATGGTATAACAAAGGTTGGGTTCCTGGACCACACATGGACATATGTGTATATAGTCAAGAGGCAGTTATGCCGCAAACCATCACATGGCGTTTGATCCGGTCCTTCGGTACATGCTTACAAGAAGAGGTGCATGTAGTCCTCGCCCCTTGTCTCTGCAGCAGAACCTCCTGGTAGCAGCCAAGGCCGGCCAGACATGCCTGATGGTGGGCACACGCATACAACCAAGGAGAAGAGGAGAGTCTCCCACTCACGGGCCCCCTGTGCGTGCGTTTCAGCCCTGCAAGAATCAGCCAATAACGTGGGCAGTACGAGATGTGAAACCTACATGGCTGCCGACTAAGGCGCGGCAAGTGTGGACACCCGCACGCAGCACACGCACTCGATGCCGTGCGGAGAGAGAGAGAGAGAGAGCGCGCGCACGAGCGTTGTGGCAGACGTAGCAGCTGGCAAGCTGTGCTAACTGCGTCTAGTCTCGGCAACCACCACCACCACCACCCTTTCGCAGTCTCACCACCACTACTCCCTCGACACACCGACCTCCCTCCATACCATCGACCGTCCGTCTAATCTCCACCGCGCCGGCATTTTCCTCTCCCCTCCCTTTCCCTTCCCTTTGGGTTTCGGTGGCGCCGCGACTCCTGTCTGTCTCTCCCCAGCGCCAACTCCTACTGTGCTACACACCCACCAACACCAGCTAGCCGTTGTCCATCAATTCCTAGGTGTCGCATAATTCAGCCTCGCCTCTGCGTCCTTCCCGGCTGCTTCTGCTCCATCGCCGTGTCCGGCCGCCACGATCCTTCCAGCTCAAAGCGCTGTCGAATACCAGAGGTCTGCAGCTCACACGCAGACTTCAACTCGCGAGCCCGCGTGAGCTTGACTTGACCTCCCTGCACCTTCCCGCATCGCATTCTTTGTCTCTGCTGCAGCCTTTGCGAGATCGAGGTGACATTGCACTCCACCATCGCGACACCACCACAAAAGAGGCGTTTGTGACGGGATCACATGCCAAGCAGGTCTTGAAGAGAGAAAGAAGCAGGACTGGAACCTCCTGGTACAAGAGAAGACTGTTGCACGGTCACATATACATACGCTCTTTCACCTCGCTCTCTTTCGACGGCCGACGCGCAAACCCCGCACACATCATCGCTACCACCACTGCTGTATAATCATAATGGCACCCTCCACGCGTCCCGATTACAAGCTCAATCTCGAAGGGCTGCCGCAGCTCAACATGGGCGGCACGAGGTCCGCCAATGGCTCGGCCACAAACTCACCCATTGAGCCTGCCGGTTCAGGCTTGAGATATCCTCTCGGTAATAGTCTCGCGGGCGCCCAGCTAGGCTCTGGGCGAGCTGGAGCTGGGTCTCCTTCTAAAGAATATGGAAGCAGGCTATTCCCCAAACGGTAGGTGTTTCTTTCCTATGCTATTCTCCACTCGTTTTTCCATCTCACTGACATTGGCCTAGTGCACGCGAGATCCAGGCTCAAGAAGGCATCTCCCCATCCCCATCCCTGTGGGGACCTCCACCTGCCGGCAGCGGCCACTCCACGCCTCTACGCGAAATCATCCCAGAGTCGCCCGGCAGTGACAGCTTCCCTGATTTTGACGCAGGCACTGCTCAGACTGGCTTCGCGCCATCCAGCCAAGGCGCTGCGAACTCGACTCGCCGAGGTCGCGCAGGCACCGTACCTTCACGATTCCCTCCCATTGGCACCTCCAATGGTTTGAATAGCTCGCAGCCATCATCTCGTCCCGCAAGCTCGCAAAACACCCCGCCTGGCAGCGTGTATGGCTCAACTACGCCGAACTATATCGAGCAGCAAGCTTCAGTCGGCGCCTCCAGCAGCCAGGCATTACTTTCGAGGCTGAGGGCAGGATCCATGCCGCAGCGTGGCAATATCATCGGTGGCACTCCGTTCGGCTCTTCGGTATTTGCAAGCAACTGGATGGCTGGAAGGGACAGAGCAAGCACTTTGCAGAGCATAAGATCCTCGGATGGACCTTCTGAACCGAGCCAGTCGCCCGCAGACAATGATGTGCGTACTTTGGATTACTTGGGCTTGGTAGACAGCCCGCAACCGCCAAGAGGAGGACTTACCCATGCCGAGGCTAGTATGCTAGCGAGCCAGCAACGCCAGAGAGGGAATTCTGGTTTCAATGTTGCTGATATGGCGGCTATGAATTCCTTCTCGAAGAATCCAGCAAACAGGTTCCGATCTTATTCCGTCAATGCCAAGGAGAAGTACGCTGATGGAGAAGAGGACGATGAGCTTTCTGAATACGAACAGCTGCAGCTGCAGCAGATGTATGGTGGCGCTTCTTCGAGAGAGGCAGCGGCCGCTCAGGCTGCTGCTATCCACGAAGCAGTGAGGCAGCACAATCTCGATGTGCAAGCATTTGCTACCTACGCTAGCTCAAATCGCCCAAGAGCTCGTACCGCTGGAGTGCTGGACTCTCCAGTGAACAGGACCCTTCGGAGCTATCTTCCCACGCCCTCACGACTCGATAACAGCATCAGTGCTTCCGACTTGCAAGGCAGTGAAGTTGATGATCTGAATGGCCTCACCAATGCCGTGCAAGGCATGAACCTCGCCGGCAAGTCTACCTTCGGCAGTGGCCTCGAGGCACCTATGGAAGCACCGACTCGTTCTTTGTGGCTTGGCAACATTCCTTCCTCGACGACAGTCTCATCGTTGAACGTCATCTTCGGTCAATTCGGCACCATCGAATTTGCTCGCGTGCTCACCCACAAGAGCTGTGGCTTCGTCAACTTCGAGAACATTCAAAGTGCCGTCACAGCCAAGGATCAATGCAATGGCAAGGAAATCTTCCCTGGCTGCGGACCCATTCGCATTGGTTTCGCAAAGGAGCAGAGCGCATCTAACACTCCTGGAGCCAATGGAATGTACCCTTCGCCTAGCCCAGATCCATTCGTGGCCAAGGGCGGTGCTGCACCGGGTGTCATTGGCCAAGCAAGCAACAACATCAATGCAGAGACGGCGGCCGCCGCGCTCGTCACACCTGACCTGCGCCAGCTTCGCGAGGAGGTTTCCACAATTGTCTCTCAATTTGGCGCATCTGCTGAGGAGCTTCCTCGCATCGAAGCCAGCCTCGAAAAGGCCATGAGCTACGAAGGATACGCTCTGGAGGTGCCGCCAATTGGCGAACCCAGCCACAACCGTGTTCATGACGCTCCTCGTCTGCGCGATATTCGTAAGCGTATCGACAACAACTCGTGCACGCCACTGGAAATAGAAGGCATTGCCATGGAGATGCTGCCCGAGATCGCCGAACTTGCTTCAGACTACCTGGGCAACACTGTTGTTCAGAAGCTGTTCGAGCACTGTAGCGAGGACACCAAGGAGGCCATGCTTACAGAAATCGTCCCCCACCTCGCAGAAATTGGTGTCCACAAGAATGGAACCTGGGCTGCACAGAAGATCATCGACGTGGCTCGTACACCCAAGCAGATGTCAATGATCGCTGACTCATTGCGGCCACACGGTGTCAACCTCTTCCTCGACCAGTATGGCAACTATGTCATGCAGTGCTGCTTGCGCTTCCAGTCACCCATCAACGACTTCATCTTCGAGACTATGCTTAACCGACTATGGGATGTGTCCCAAGGTAGATTCGGTGCTCGTGCGATGAGAGCCTGCTTGGAGAGCCACTTCGCCACTACCGACCAGAAGAGGCTTATGGCCGCTGCGATTACTCTTCACAGTGTGCAGCTCGCCACAAACTCGAACGGCGCCTTGCTTTTGACTTGGTTCCTGGATACATGCACTTTCCCGCGCAGACGCTCTGTGCTCGCACCGCGCTTGATTCCTCACTTGATCCACTTGTGCACACACAAGGTCGCATATCTGACTGTCTTGAAAATCATTAACCAGCGCAACGAGCCTGAGGCTCGTGACAGCATCTTGAGAGCGTTGTTTGAAGACCAGACATTGCAAAGCATTGTTAGCGACCAGGCATGCGGCGCAACTTTCATCTTCAAGGTCCTTACCACACCCTTCTTGGACGACAGCATTCGTCCCGAGTGCGTTGAGAATGTACGAAACGTACTCCTCCGCCTCAAAGCACAGCCCTCTCAAGGCTACAAGCGTCTGATGGACGAAGTTGGACTTTCCACTCGCCACGGCGGCACTCCCGTCAGCCATGACAGCCGCTCGAACTCTAGGAGCCGGGCAGTGAACGGTCACTTGAACCAGCTTGACACTAACCAAAATGGTTTCCCTCGCCCTCCCTATGCTTCTATGACGCCACAGCAACATCAAGCCATGGACCCGGCTCTCGGTGGCCATGGTCTTCAACGCACAATCAGCATGGACTCCACCTCATTCGACCCTTACGCACCTAACGGCCTCATGACACCCCAATACACGCACAGCCCTGCCATGTCTTCTGCCGGCATCTCGCCGATCAGCCAACAACAGCTTCAGTACCAACAAGCCATGCTTGCCCAGCAGCACCAGCAATTGCCTCGTCCTGCTGGCTTTTACAACAGCCCGGGCGCCGCATACAGTAACGGTCCATCAGCCCCTCAACAGCTCCAATACCAGGACCCCTACCGCCAAGGCAACCCCATGATGCAGCAGCCGCCACCTGGTATAGCCGGCGCCTACCCACCTCCACAACAACAGGGCTACGGCCAGATAATGGGCGGCGGCTACGGCCAATACGGCGCTCCCCCACCACCACCGCAGTTCATCCAACAGGGGGGCGGCGGTAGGAGAGGAAGGGTGGGTCGTTGATCTCTTCGAGCTTTGCTTTTGTTCATGCACTAGTGCTGATCACCCATCGCAGCGTTGATAGATGTCGACTCGCCCCATGGATAGGGGATAGAGACGCCTTCTCCCGTTCCCCAACATCCGCCAGTGTGTCTGGGGGGAGAAAATACGCTTCATAAAAAACAGTAACGACTTGCGCTGTGGAAGGGGAAAGTTGTGTGTTATGTGTGTTTGTATGCGTGTGTGTATGTTTACTATCACGTTCTGGCGTTTTCTTTTTCCAACTTCATAAAATTATTTCTTTGTTTTGATCTTCTTAACTTTCCTGTACCTTCTTGTACCTTCCTTCCTGGTTATGTTCCTTCTATCTTTGTATCATTGCAACTCGATAGGACTGTTCGAAAAAGTTATATGATGAGGATGTCTTTGGGTCAGAAGTGTATGAGAAGGAAAGAAACGGACATCTCCTTCTTGGAGGAGTCGAAATTACTACATCCTTTTCCCATGCTGTTTATCCTCTTTTTCTTTCGAGCATTGCGTTTGTGGTTACCTTTGTTGAGTATACGTCCGCTCGGCATCTACTGACATCGTGTCGTCGTTGCGTCAAGCGATATGGACGACAACACGCACGTGACTTTCATCAAACATACCGGTCGATTAGCTCAGTTGGTTAGAGCGTGGTGCTAATAACGCCAAGGCCGTGGGTTCGACCCCCATATTGACCATCAACATTTCTTTTGCTCGTTGTGACTCTCTCCAGACTCTTCGTACGAGGTTCGATTCTTTTTACTCCTGTCGATTGATGTCGTGATTCTCTCTATCATTGCAAACCTAACTGGCATGGTCATCACTCCATCTCGTTGCTACATGTTCTCTTGAAACTTGGCTAAGCACTACGACCCGGATCAGCTTCTGCGATGCCTTCTATTGTTTCCCAAACGGTTGGCTGTCTGTTGTATTCGATTTGACCGAATCTGGGTTGTGAGTGAGTCCACAAAAGGTTGGGCTGAGACTTCGCTCGACTTGAGCGAAACATACACTCGAGTTTTGTCTACGCACTCTGCAAAATGAATTTCAAACTTCGCTGCAGAAATGTAAATGCGGCAACACGCCCAGGATGATCATTAACCTCTGCTAACTACCACTACATGTACTTGTAAGGTTGGACTAATGTCGCCAGAAGGTCAACCCAACCCACGTTCTGATCTTATCGACTCTTGACGACGATTCCATCGAGTCGGAACAGGGCAGTCATGGGGTAAGTAGGGTTAGGGGGACTGAGCTGAATCGACGCCAAGCCAAGTATTCCCTAGTTGATTATTCGTGAGCGATACACGACATGGCGTGATTCCGATATCATGTCCGTTTCACTCAAGAATGGTCCTTAGCTTGGTGAAAACTTCGTCGTTGGGATCCTGCAGGCCTTCTAATGCATTTGCTGTCAATGCATGCGCCCTAGATAAGGCCCGTACGGGCTTTTGGGCAGTCAGTCACAAGGAGACATTCAGTCGCCGATGTCTCTATATCGTAAGTGATAAGATGAGGTGCTCCGCTGTCGTGGATACGCTTGCGAGTAAGACGGATTTCTTTTGGTTGTGTTGGTTTTCCAGTATCGCTTCACAGGATGGCAGAAGAACGCGTAAACGACCACGCTGAATCCCAAGCGGACAAGTAGCCTACACCTGCCTCAAAACACACGCCAGTGCAAGAGAAACCGACAGGATCAAGTGCAGATGCTGCACTCGAGCTGATCGCCGGCACTGGATCCCTTGGTCATGCAATTGATTCAGAAACGAACAGAAGACTTCTACGCAAGATTGACTTGCATATCCTGCCTCTGATTTGCATCATTTATTTCTTGCAATATATCGACAAGACTGCAATTTCTTACGCCAGCGTTACCGGGCTGCGAGAGTCGGCCAATCTTCATGGCGACCAATTTGTAAGTCATCGGCGAAGTGACGGTCGAATGTGATGTAGAGGCCATGTTGCTGACTTGCACGCTTCCCGCTTGGACAGAACTGGGTTGCTTCGATATTCTTCTTCGGGCAGCTTGTTTTTGAATTTCCAACAATCAGGCTGATTCAAATGTTCCCACTGGCGAAATATGTTGCCTTCAACGTCACGCTATGGGGAGCCTTGCTGGCCTGGCTGGCAGCTTGCAAGAGCTACGAGTCTCTTTTGGCCTGCCGTTTCCTCCTTGGTGCTGCCGAAGCAGCGGTCGTACCAGCATGGGTTATATTCACCTCACAGTGGTACACTACTCAGGAGCAGGCCTTCCGAGTTGGAATCTGGTTCTCGATGTGCGGCGTGGCGCAAATGTTTGGTGGCTACTTTGCATACGGTGTTGCCAACCACGTCGGTGGCGATGCAAATACCGCCCTTCGAGGCTGGCAGGTGATCTTCCTGGTTCTCGGCCTTCTCACAGCAGTCGTCGGCATCGGATTCTACTTTGTCTTCCCGGATTCTCCTGCGGAAGCCAAGTTCCTCACCACCGAAGAGAAAGCACTCCACATCGAACGAATCAGGGCCAACGAACAAGGCATTGGGTCACGTACCTTCAATTGGGAGCAGTTCTGGGAGGCTTTGCGCGATCCCATGACTTGGCTGTACGCTTTCTGGATCTTTGCTGCCAACATCCCGAATAGCATTGCAACGAGTTTCGGCAACATCCTCGTTAAAGGAATGGGTTACACAAGCAACGAGTCCTTGCTTCTTGTTACGCCTCTTGGAGCTTACGAGATCGTTGCACTCGTAGGCCTAACATACCTGGCCATGAAGTACGAACAGCGCCTCTTCTTCTGCATTGCAGGTCACATTCCGACAATAGTCGGCGCCATACTTATGGCGACAACGAACAAGGTTCCTGCCCTGATCGGCTACTATCTCTCTGGCGGTATCCCAATCGGCTGGACGACGATCCTTGGTCTGCAAGCTTCCAACGTTGCCGGTTCTACGAAGAAGATCACAGTCGCCTGCATCGGTACCATCGCATACACTGTCGGCAACATCATCTCACCACAGACGTTTCAACCGAAAGATGCACCTCGATACCTGCCTGCGAAAATCTCGATCGTGATCCTGTACTTTGTGATCACCTTGGATCTGCTGGCGATGAGGTGGTTGTTCGCTCGGAGAAATCGAGAACGCGATGCGAAGCGGGCGGCATTGGGCGATGCGCACAAACCGCATGACAATCACGAGTTCCTGGACCTCACGGACTTGCAGAATGCCGAGTTTAGGTATGCTCTCTAGTGTAGGATGCATGGTGCATCAATGTTTGAGATTCTCGCTCTAGCTTTTATAGTCGCTCAAGTCAATAGCTTGGTCCACCTCTTCCGTGCCTCTCACTGTAGCTACAGGGCCATGGTACTCGTGTCTCTTCTTGGCAAAGTATAGGACAAGGCTAAAGATTAACACAATCCCGAAGATCAGACTTGACCAATTCATCGATTCTGCAGTTGGGTTAGGCGATGCCGGAAAGAAAGCTAGAATCCAAGCGAAAGTAACAAAGCCTAGTGCTAGGATATTGATTGGAAGTGCAAAGTGTCCAAGTGAAAACTGGGTCTTCAGCAGTTTGTAGCCTTTCAATCGCCGGTACGTGATGGTGCCAATGGATACCACGTAGCTACCGAGAATTGCTGCCGCACCCAGAGAGGCGATGATGTTGAACGCAAGCGGCGAACCAGCTAAGATGGCCGAGAGAATCAGGGTGAAGCATGCTGTGCAGATGATGGCGTTGGTGGGTATTCGTCTCTCCGGTGAGACCTTGGCCAACCATGCAGAGTAGGGTAGCCCATTATCTCTCGCGAATGAGAAGAGCTGTCGACTGCTCGTGGTCACCATATTCGTGGCGCAGAATATGAGTGCAAAGATGATATACACAACCATTACGGCTGTACCTGCAGTACTGCGAGTGGCGTTGAGGAGAATGGCGATGTATGGTTGGCCGGTTGGCGATGCGATTGCTTCGGCGATATCTCCCGCTCTGAAGAGAACTACAAGGAGCAACAGGAAACTCGCAATGAAATTGAATGCCGCTGCACCCACCATGCAACGAGGCAGCCATTTCGCGGCATCTTCCAGCTCTTCGGCTATGTGGCAAATACTATCGGCACTAGTAAGACTGGTCACAGGCGCGATGATACCTGAGTCTAGTCAGTCGTAATCTAGACACTGGACGCGGCTAATGAACGTACCAACTAAGACTGCAGTCGATAGATTTGGCCATCTATTCTCGTTCTGCCAGTTTTCGAAGACTTCCGCTCTTGAAGATTGAGGTCCCATGAAGAGCAATACGACAGCGAAAGTCAAGTAGGCCGCAACATCTATCATTGTCAGCTTCTGCAAGAGGGTGATAGCAAGTTCAGACTTACGTGCGACCAAGACTATGAATTCGAACGTCGGGAGTTTGCTGATGAGGATGGTGTTGAAGCCCACTGCAATCAACGCGATAGCTACCGTCATGAGCGCCATTTGCCATCCTAGAATGCTCACGACAGGACTGACGAGTATAACCAGACTTTGAATCTGCAAAGCTGCTGCATACGACACCGATGCGAGTCCTACTTGCCACCCAAACACCGTAAGCCAACCCACGGTATAGCTGAGCAGCTTTTGGACATTTCTTGGAGCCAGCTCACTGATCCAATGATATTGTCCACCAGCTGATGGAGCCCTCCGTGGTGTCAGTATGTATGCATGGCTAGGGTAGAGCGTCTTCTTACATTGAAGCCATCTCAGCCAGGGAGAGCGTTGTTAGCATTAGGCCCACGCAGCAGGTAAGATACATGTAGATTGCGCCTGCAGGACCGCCATTAGGGAGCGACCATAACATTGTAATCATCACGTATTGCCATGCACATCCCAGGACTGATGAGAAACCGACCGTTGCCCAGGGACCGAAGTATCGCTGTTGGTTATCAGTTGTGCCTCGGAGAGTATGTTCACCCACCATGATCTTACTCGTAGTTCCTGGGCTTTCCCCATCCGCCACATGTCCCGTTGATCTGACCCTATAGCAGAGTCCCCCTCTGCATAGCTCTGGTGAGATATGCCATAGTCTGGGTTCCGACTTCCACCCGTGGCGGTTCGCTGTCGAGGTTGTATATCCATCACCGAGGGCACACAAAAAGTAACAGAAGCTTAGATAGAGAGAAGAGAAGTGTGCATAGACGTTGTAGGGTGCATCGAAGATACCTAGGTCAAGTGAAGAGAGCTCTGGCAGGACCTGCAGCAAGACTACCTTGTCTCGAGTATGAACCGGCGTATTCCCCGGTCGTACATGAAGCTCCCGAAGACCAGTCCCTCTTCAG
Source organism: Cladosporium cucumerinum (assembly GCA_023634325.1). Taxonomy (NCBI): domain Eukaryota; kingdom Fungi; phylum Ascomycota; class Dothideomycetes; order Cladosporiales; family Cladosporiaceae; genus Cladosporium; species Cladosporium cucumerinum. The sequence goes on along the minus strand of JALDQA010000010.1, from coordinate 800,330 downwards.
AGCCGGTAAATTATGGGCCTTTAATTATTGCACACGGCACGCATGCCCGTGGGAGCAATCGTACGTCGTGTGCATCGCCTCCTGTGTCTCCAAGCCTTGTCCTTCGGAGGACGAGCGGTTTGCGCCAGTAGTGCAGCCCTCCGGCATTGGCATTTAACTTAGCACCAACCGCTGAAGAGGATATAGCCCACATGCAGTGGATCACATGTCGATCAAGGAGAAGATAATACGCCATATACTACGCCGCAATATGGAGGCAATGCAGGATGACAGCACAGACAGACATCGGCACACACGGCGGGGCTTCCGTTCCGACGAAGGATCCACGCCACATGCCGGTAGTACACCACACCACCACTCCGATGCCTACGCGTCTCATCTCGGTGGGCTATGGTCCTACTCTCGCTACTATCGCTACGTGACACCTGCGCTCGGATGAGTGATATGGAACGGATACCAAGCGAATCACAACTTGAAAGGTACTCAAAGATGAGGCATCCTGGCTGCCAAACGCTAGTGTGGCTGCATGATCCTTCTTCTCCAGTATATGTCGATTTGACTTGAGACGGTCTCTCAAGTCCATTGATTAAAGGAGGGCTGTCTTTGCGCTGGTCGAAGCCAAATGCGCCGGGATCGTATTCATTCTGAGAGGTCACCTTTCGATAAACTTGCTCGCGCTTCGTTATGTCGCACGCTGGACAGAGATTCACCACACCACAGCCATGGGATCAGCAGCCAGGTCTTTGGGTGATAACGACTCTGTCGATATTGTTCTCTGTACTAGTGTTTGCTGGTCGATGGACTATTCGTCGCCAGTTCTCCAATGCAGACATAACGCTCTGTATTGCCTATGTTCGTGAGAGAAATCATGGTCCACGTGAATGCACCTTACTAAAGCTCGACTCAGGTTCTCGCTGCTGCGAGTTGGACCGCGCTCTATATCGGTCTCTTTCGCGGCGCAGGCCTAGCTGCTGACCATATCGGCGTGTTAAAGTACAACTTAGCTGGAAAGGTTGACAACCCAGCTCACGGGATATAGTGAGATCACTAATGATATGACAGGCCGTCTTTGCAAGTAACGCCATCTTGATCGCGGCGCAAGGAATAGCATCATGCTCTCAAATCATACACCTGCGAGAAATCGTACCGACCACCCGTGAAAAGCGTGTGTGTTTGGTCGCAATATCAATATGTTGCGGCGCATTCATCATTGCTATCATGTGCATCACCATCGGGTGCTCTCCTTCAAATACGATGAACACTGGCTCGCGGGTTTCTTGCCACCAAGGAGTATGCACAAGTTACACTAATCGAAGACTCAGCGCAGCTGATATTGTATACAGATAGCGCGGTGGGTCACCGCCGCAATCTTCGTGATTATTCAGACGACAATACCTGCGATTCTCCCAGCACATCTGTTCAGGGTCTTACAAACGCCTTCCAACAAGAAGCGCAGCATCCTTGCGGCGTTCTCGTTCCCATTACTGTACGAATTGCTCAAAGCCCGACAATTGTGAAGGTTGGCTGATAAGTAGTAGGAATATTGTTACGATGGCAGTCATGCTATGGTCGTATACATCGTCGAAGAATGCTACTCCTTACGGCACTGGGCTTGTTGGTCTTGAGATCTCTTTGCAAGTATTACTTGGATGGTCGCTGATCTGCCCTACCATTCCGTGTATACGACCTCTAGCGATGAGATTTACCACAGGAGGAGCTATAGTGCTTGTTGGCGAAACACGCAATGCTGGTGATGTTCCATCAACTACAAGATCCTACACAGATTCGCAAGGCCTTCGCAGGCGGCATTCACAGTTTCTGAAACCGCCTCAGCAACCGGACCAAGATGAGATTGAGTTGAACCCATATGCACCAGCCAGATCCGTGTCCGCAACTGGGGCAAGCGACGGTGATGATGGCCATGATATCATCGAAAGCTGCATTTCCAGCCAAGGCGGTATACATGTCTCGCGTCAGTACGAGATCTTCACGGAAGGGATCAGAAACAAGGCTGGGACACGAAATTTGGCTTTTCCGGCTGCATCGAAAGCGGCTATAGAATCGGACGGTAATCTCTAGACTTGTTTGTATACAGGTATCTATTGTCAGATTGACAGCGCCTTGCCACTCGCACACTACACAGTGACTTCTTTGCGTGCGACACCGCTTGATTTACCTTCACCGCCATCCAGACGACATCTCTCGCGATCAAGTTTCTTGTCGTCAGAATGAAGGCCGAATTGCCTGATGACAAGCCAGCTGGGTACGATTGCTAGAGCCCACAGTCCAAAGTTGAGATAAATGCAACCGATTTGGCCCATCACTTTCACACTGGACAAGCCGTACTGTGATTGGTGTCAGATAATGCTGCTATATTTCTTGAGAAAAAATTACACTTACCGATACAGCCTGCACAGCAGATTCGGTGCCTCTTAGGAGGCCAGCATATCGGATGACTTCTTCATCGCTTTCCGCAAGGTTGCCGATGACGAAGTAACTGCAACACATTAGTTGTCGCCTTGCTTGGTCGATACGATAGTGAACTTACGCAAACATGTAGTTCAACTGGAACCCCAGCACCTGGAAAATGAACCATGCAAAGGCCTTGCCGAAACCAGTATCCACCCAGTCGTATGTAGGCTGAGTCTTCTTGAACTCAGTCGCGACTATGACGCCCCAAAGCCACCAAGCTCCCTGTGTAACCATGATGAAGCCAAAGCTCCAGCGGCTTCGAGTCTTTAGGGAGAGCTTCTTATTGTCCAGGAATGAACCAAGCACATTTCCTGAAGCAAGAGCAACAACACCGGCTAGGAAAGAACCGAGTGCTCTCACACGAACACTGAACCAGAGGCCAGCATAGGTGAAGAACACGGCTTCTGCAAAGACAGCCTGGGCAATGAGAGGGATGATCATCAGGAATTTCTTGTTGATGAAGACCTTGCCCATCGAGGCCAGCTCCTTGACGATCGGTTGTGATTTGGGAATGCTGCAAGACACGGGCACGCCGTCTGTCCTCTGCACTTGCGAAGGCTTCGAGAGCAGCAGTCCAGCGAAAGGCGCAAGAGCTTGCAACGCGATGAAGACCAAGAATACTGTGTAGGAGACAGAGCCTGCTTTATTTCGGTCCACGTTCAGGCCAAGGTTGATCGCTCCACCCAAGATCTGACCCATGACACGGAAACTGAGCCAGAATCCCAGGAATCGTCCTTGGTTTTCTGGTTCGGGGTAAGCCAAGGCGATAGCAGCCTCTGCGGACCAGAAGATACCAGCGCCCAAGCCGCACAAAGTTGCGCCGAGTAGAACGAACCAATCACTACCGAATCGGTTATTGCAGTATAGTCCGGCCGCAAATGGACAGTATCCAGCCGCGCCCAATATAAGCGTCCACTTAACGCCCAGGTACTTGACAGAGATGCTGGAGAACGCGCATGTGATGACCATACATACGAACGTCAATGCATTCGCGGCGTTGACCAGCCAGGGAGATTGAGCACCTCCTCCACCCAGACTGTTCATCGCTCCCCAGATTCCAGGTGCTAAGAAGTTGCAGACTCCGAGCATAAGAGCATTGAACCATGTCGAGCGATACCATTTGACACCTTCCAGACATTGTTAGCAGTGGATCGAGAGCCGTCAGGATGGGTTTGAGGTACTTCGTTTCAGAGGAGCTGGCAGAGCGTACTCCTGCTCACTCGGCACCGGCGACTGTACGCCCTTTACGTCTTCACTCATTTCCGTGGATAGGCTGATTGCAGGATGAAGATTGCTGGCGATGAGAGACGACAAGTGATGATACGCAAGCCACGAGGGATCGCGCATGGCTTTAAAGTGTCCTGCATTTTATCTGCACTCCTCGTGGCTGGCACCACAACGCCAATCAATGGAAGTAGCCGCATACTACGCATGGAGCTTGAATGGGGTTCCTGCTAATTGTTGAGAAGTGGAACACATTCTAGAGGGAAAGTCGAGCACGCAATTGGAGGTCAGCATGGCTTCATGTTTGGGCAGCTTCGATCGGCAATTGCTTTTGACGTGTCTGACTGGGGTGATTCTGCACGAGTATATGTAAGGTGCGTGCATGCCTCTTTACAATGAAGTCGACGGCTGGTTACACCATATCTTGAGGACGGTGTGAGTCTGTATACAGCAGCGTCCGTATGGCGCGTCGATCCACTACTCCTTTGATTGCAACTAGACAGCGTAAGCAACCTGGCCATGGGGTTAGTTCATGAAACCATCGGCACTCATTTCTCGGCAGATTTGGCTTGTCTGCCACTGGGTGCAACATTAGAATATCACCTCCCAACAACTGAAGTCGTGATCAAAACCGCACCACAAAATCACGCGCAAGAACTCAAACTCATGCCCTCAGGGCGCCAGTGGCTGCGATGTGCCTGGCTATTCATATTGCGTTGACAGCTTTCGCTGCAGCGAAGGTTTGCCTTATCAAGTCCGGTAGTTTTGCAACATGCAAGGTTGCGCACGACATGATCACGCCTTCGTGTCCTGACCCTAACGATCTCAGCGGTAGCGGTTGAGTTGCAGCGCATAGGGGTAACATCACGTGATTCCACGTGCCTGGTAAAGAAGAAACCATTAAGCACTATGCTACACCATATGTAGGTATGTTGACGGTTTCAAAATAAGTAGACAATGGCATCTTGAAAGTTCATAAGACGGAACGGGATTTAGGCAAAAACAAAAACACACAACAGGCGGGATTCCCAGATGGTCACCCACTCTAGTACTAGTCGCCCGGTTCAGTGCTTATGTATGGCAGAGCGGACGGGATGCCCAGTTTTCACTGACCTATGGTCGTATGTGCTGGAGAACCACATACCACAAAACTAAACGCTACGTCGAGATCTATTAGTGGTTCACCTCGCCACGGGTCAATTGCCTCCGCCCCAGGCCAAGAACAATCAGAGTCACGCCTAAGTTCGGTTTCATTCGAATCTATCCATAGATCCCGAAAAGTCCCGTATATACCATCACGGATGGATAGATCTCGGCGTATATCTCAGACGAGCGGGCGGTTGCCCGCTTCCCAATTGCGAAAACCAACAGGTTCGCCAAGTCGTGTGGCTGATGAAACACGAAGTCTTGTCTTGGTCTCTTGTTGTTGTTCTATCACTTCTGTATATTTGATTGGCAGACCAATAAACAGCAGATAGTCCTAGTTCGCTTCGAGACGATGTTCCACATAAACACAGGTACTAGTATTGATATGGTACGAGATATAGCGAAAGACACGCGAACCGAGCGCAGGCGGGGCTGTGTAGAGGATAGTGCTGATTGCCAGACGGCCAAAGGTTCACCCGAAGCTTGATCCTTCCCTTCCTTCGGGGCGTCTAAGCCAGCTTGAAGGAAGCAAAAGAATCTAAAGCTGTAGTCGGTTAAGTCGAAGGCGAGCGCCAAGTGCAATTCCAAGACCGCCTCCCCTTCTATACAGCCCCAATTGTGAAGAGGTATTGACAGAATAGCCACTTCAGCCACTCTTTTTATAGCAAGCGATGCATCTTGGCATATCATACCAACATTCCAACAGCGTATCGAGCGACGAATTCCTCCGAATACGAATGAAGACGTCGGTTCTAACCACTGATTCACTACGATACAGAAATGTATAGGGCATGAATCTTGAGACAGATGACATATAATAGACCTAGCCTTTCCAACATTGACACAGAACTCATATTAACCAGTTCCATCACAATCCAGCCCTCGACCACCATCGACATCAACAGCATCCAAACCACCACTCCAAGTCACCACTCCAAACTATCAACATGAAGTCTGTCATCGCTTCGGCCATCTTCATGGCGACCAGTGCACAGGCGTGCATTCGCGTGCACGCGTCCATGTGGAGTTCGGGTACCTTCCACGACGTCATGTCCGTCGACGTCTGGGACAACAACGATTTCCACTGCTCGATGGACCAGACTAAGAGCGGCGTCAGCGCCGCTACGCGTTGGAACTTTGAGTGCAACGGCGACAGGTACTACAAGGTTACGCTCTGGGACAACGGTGGCAACGGTGTGGTGGAGCACAAAGTCTCCGGTAAGTCTTGACGCTCTGACTGTTGGAGTGGCAACTACTCGAGGAGAACATCGCTGACGTGTGAGTATGATAGACGGCAATGTCTGGTCTGCCAACCTCAACCTGCGCGATTCGTCGTATGAGTCCAACTGCATTGCCCCGACAGAGAGTGGCAACGGTTGCATGTCTTACGAGACGGAGCGTGTTTTCGCCTTTGACGATGGATTCGGCAACTGCGGTGAATTCCAAGTCACCGTATAGTCTAATCGCATTCCAACTAGAGAGACGGGAGAGAAATGGCAGGAGGGTGGCGGAGAGATGGCGGAGAGATGGTAGAGAGATCGTGTGAATCAAAGCGAATACTGCGCATTCGTTGTACCGAGGCACAATCATTTGAGGCACACATCGTATAGAAGGTAGTCGCGAAGCTTTCTCTTGTATGGTCGAAGAACATTGCCCTATGTAATTTCTTTACATCCTGACCATGTTAGCAATGTATTCCAACCTTGCCAGAACGACAAACACGCTAGAACCACAGCTAACTACTAGCGAATAGGCGAGATGAGCTAGTCGAGGAAGTTAGCCGAGAGCTACCACTAATTCGTCGAACCACAAATCCATCAGTGTCACCATCAATGCAACGTAAAGCAGAGAGCGAGAACAAAAGATATGACGCTTCGCCCTTGACAACTCTAACAAAACGACAGTCCTCCGCCCTCTATCGAAAACCCTCACCACCCACGCAGCGTTGATATTTTGCCTATCTGCCTTCTACCTCAACCTCATCGAACACAGCTGTTTGCAGCGGGCCCGATGTCGTGGACGCGTTTACTGATGCGTTTGCCTGACATGTGAGAGCCAAGACCGATCAAGTACGCATAACGTCTTTGCTGGACGCCTAGATAACATTTCTGTAGTAGCTTCCTGCTCCAAAGTATCTCGACCAGTATCTGATTGGCGCCGCAAGAACCTCCGCCAGAGATATTGGACGTCTACCATAGCTGCGATGGTAATGCAGTAAAATTGGGCAACACGGCCAGATGTACAATTTCGTCTGTGAGAAAAGCCGGAAGTTCAGAATGGTAAGCTGAGATCGTTTCAACACATTCCGTCTTGGATGATAACCTGGATACTTTCACCGTTCGATGAGAGTAAAATTTCCATCTTTCTATGGCGTTGCGAGATCCACGTATCGCTTCCTAGCGTTCGTTGTCGTCATACACGGCCGATCTCATCTACGACCCCTTACCGCCGCCCTAGCAGGACCCCAACGGCATCGCATTTGATGTTATATCTTGAGGTGGTTGTGATGAAGCCGGGGTTCCGCAACATGGCAATCTAATGGACTTTTTTCTTTCTATCAACTACACATTCTAGAATATCTGAGAGTCTGACCTGATCTGTAGATTTCTATGAACAGGAATTACACTGATCTGTTGGCAGTAGTGCTCTGAGGGAGAGTGTTGCGTGAAATGTACCGAATAACATCTGAGCCGAGTAGGCTAGGAAGATTTTCCACCTCACATACAAGCTCCGATGCTTGAGATTCCTCTAAGATCATCCAGCCAGGTTGGCGTTTCGTGGAGAGTAGGTTGACTTTCTAGTTGCTGCGCCTCGAAAGCCACAAGCAACTGCAGCGCCCTAGAGTCGCAACGATTGATACATCCCTCGATATCCCTTCATGACAGATTGACAACAGCATGAAACATTGACTTTGACCCTTGGATTTGCAAGCGCAAGACACCACGCTATTTGCATGGTGCCCTGTAGTAGCGAGGCGAAACTAGCAGGCTGTAAGGGCGTGAGAGGCAGCGATCAGAAAAGCATATTGTGTGGCCCAAGATTGAGATCTCCTCAGTTAGGGCCGGAGACACGACTTTCCGAGACGACCAATCCAAATACGATCAATTTTGGCTGAAGGCAATGCTCAATTAGGAGGTCGGCACGGCTAGTGCGGTTAGTGACGACCTGTCTGAAGATGTGGAATTACAAACTTCCCCGGAGACAGCACGATCCGTCAACCCCAATTAGCTTTTCCATCCTTCCCCACGTCCGAGCTATACCAACATCACATCTAGTAAGCAATCTAGATTGGACCGGCCGAAGCTTCTCGGCCTTTGACCTCCCCAATTCTACGCTATGGGTCGATCGCTCGTCGATCCAACATCAGCGTCATCTATTAGTCTTCTGTCAATCACCGCCAGGCCTGACAAACGACCAACACGTCGAATGACGACCAATGGAACGGCACCGGTTCACAACAATGACAATTAAGCCAGCGATGAGATTCTATCGAACGTTTTGCCCAGGGTAATGGTTTGAAGATGGGGGTTGATGCGGATAATCGTCATTTGACGATTGGTCTCTGCGATGGGATATAGAACGTATAAATACATTGTTGTTTCGCATCCATCCTGCTAGAAACCCAAACAATTCGCCTCATCACTCCTCGACACAACTATACCTAAAAGTTTCAATCTTTTCCCACAATGAAGAACACTATTTTCAGTGCCGTGCCTCTTTTGGCTTCGATCGCTTCGGCCGCCCCGATTGTTGCCCGCGACGACATTGATCCCACGATCCTCAACTTTGCCCTTACTCTTGAGCACCTAGAGAACGTCTTTTACAAAGGTGTCTTGGAGAAGTTCTCCGCTGAGGACTTCGAGAAGGCCGGTATGTGAACATCTCGATCCAATCTGGATTTTGATTGCACGATGCTAATGACGTTGTAGGTTACAGTGGCGACTACTACTACAACCTTCAGTACATCGCGCACGACGAGGAGGACCACGTCAAGCTCCTCACTGGTGCCCTTCAGAAGGCTGGTGTGACACCGGTCGAGGCTTGCACCTACTCATTCCCCTACACCGACCCCAAGAGTTTCTTGGGCTTCGCATCCATCCTCGAGGGCGTTGGTACTTCTGCCTACCTCGGTGCAGCTCCTCTGGTCACCAGCAAAGACTATCTGGCCGTCGCTGGCTCTATCCTGGTGACCGAGGCGGTCCACACTTCGCTCCAGCGCTACACCTCCGGCGAGATCGCCGCTGCAAACCCCTACGGCACTGTCAGTGAAACCCAACCCGAAGCAATAGCTCATACTGACCTAATCGCGCAGGCTCTCGACCCGACCTCTGCCTACACCATCGCAGCCGCTTTCATTAAGTCTTGCCCTGCTAACAACCCTCCTCTTCCCTTCAAGGCCTACCCCGCTCTAACCGTCGAGACCAAGCCCAGTGAGACCGAGAGCCCTCCAGAGAAGCACCAGCGCAGAGACTGGGGCCACGGCTATGACTGGAAGTCCGCCGAACCCACCGAAGTCTACCCATCTCCATGCGAGGGCGAGGAGATTAAGGTATCCACTGCAAAGGATATTCCCGCAGGCTCTTACATCACTATTGTCTCTGGCCTGACTATCGTCAGCGTCAAGGGTGAATACTCAGGTGAGAATCACAATCCGCACAGTGCCATGCCGAAAAATATTAACGTGCGTACAGGCAACTCCGCAAGCTTCAAGATCCCCGAAGGTGTCTCCGGTCAGTCATACGTCTTCGTCACGAACAAGGATGTTGAGGGTACCTTCGACTCGAAGGCTGTTGTCGCCGGCCCTGCCATCGTTGAGGTCAAGCCTGAGGAACCTACCCTCGACTACAATGAGGAGTAGAGCTCCGGTACTATAGTGCCAGGCGCTTACCTGTTTCGGCCAAGCGAAGAATGGAACAGAATTGGTGGCGATCAGCAGTTGTTGAACTGATATTCCTGCGCAAGATCTAATATTCTAATATTCTAATCAGCTATAATCTCAATCAATCATAATACTTGTGCAAAGACATGTCTACTTCTCTCTCTAATCACTTTGATCCTGAATGGAATGAATGGTCAGCATCGTCGCCATCGCTTACAGGACTGCGGTCAAGTACTCAATAAATACATACACGTGGACCGAAAGATAAAGTGACTCGTACTTCCAATGTCTTGCAACACAGTGCACAAGATATATGTCTCCCCACATGATCGTGCATCAAAAGGCCAAATGAATGCCGTCGCAAAAGACTCTCAGATATATCAATGGCCTACGACGTCTCCCACATTACAACCATAGGCGGCCCAGCAACCTTGTCTTTCGCAAATGCCTTGAATGCCGCATGTGCCTCGCACTTTTCATCGTAGTACTTCACATCATCAAGGGAATAGAATGATGTATTTGCGACAACGTTGTAGCCTTGTGTGCGAGAATCGTTGACTGGTTGGTATGCGTTGACAGAGAGGATGTAAGGCTTGCCGCCCTGAAAATTCAAAACACCGATTAGCTGCGCGATTGCGCATTGTGCAGTTGACGTTAGACTTGGTGTACCTTCTTCTGGTCCTGCTTCAGGGTCTGATATCTCTCGAAGAACTGTGGGATATCGACCTCGTTGGCTACTTTGAACATGGTGATTCTCTGGACGGTCATCTTGTCAATGGTTACGTGCAACTCGCGATAAATGGTGTTTGGGTGTGTTAGGGGGCGGTTTTTGGAGATAGTTTGATCGTAAGTAAGGAAACGCGCGACGAGAAAGAGACATGGGAAAAATATTTATCTTTACATTAGAGCATGAAACAAACAGCTCGCGTCGTTGGTCTCGACCGTTAGAGCAAGTCGTTTGGTCATGAACCCCTTCGGTACTCCGATATCGTCCTCAAAGTTCCGGATTTGGCCCACTTCGTTTATCGCCAATCGCTTAGCAATCCCAATCGCCTGACGATGGTATGAGATGGTATCGAGATCGCGGATCTGAGGGTTTGCGATCTCCAGATGTTGCAGATGTCTGTGGTATGGAGGCTGAAGATGTGTATCCGATGAGATGTGGCAGCATCGCAGTGAAGAGGAACACCCGGACAGCTATGCCGTCCGATCGGCTCGGACATTGCGCGACTTGCGTGACTCTCGCGCTCGGCCCGCGTGGTTGTCCTCGTCCCTGCCACCTGGTGGATTGGTGGCCGATGATGGTGGGGGCTTTTATCGTCTGGACGCTGCCCGCCTCCTCGGGACTCTCTTTCCCACAACATGTTCTTCTGTGTCCTCCAAGGCGAACTCCAAATCGGACGAGCAGCTCTTGATAACAGGGCGACGACCTCGCGCATACCACGCATGCCATGTAACAGATGTAGTCACCGCCCTTTGCAGCTGCCGCACCTCTCAACCGCAGCTCTCAACACTCATTGCCCTTGCTATCATGTTAATATATCGCGGAAACTCGACCGAGCGGGGTGGAAAGCATGTGAAGCATGCCTTGGCTCCTGCTGAGGTCCGTGACGTCCACGCTGCTTCCATGATGTTCGCGAGGAAGCGCGCGTGAGTCCAGCCCGAGTAGCTGGCCGAATCGAGTCCAATGCACGCAAGATGCAAGAACCCTGACCTCGCAGGATCCGGGGCGAATGAGCGTCTGCCAGCAAACCACTCGACGAGCCCAGGTTCATGCAATACTACCGCCAGGCATGAGCTACACGCTTCTGGCTCCCGTTCCGTCGCCCTCGGGCCAATGCATGGCCATGCGTTTGGCATGCAGTCCTCCCACGCCGTTATCGTGGAGGCGGCTCTCGTGCTACTACCTGCGGCACTTTGGTATTGAACTCGCGTTTCACTTGGGTAGTGCGCTGACTACCAATGGTGAGGACCGCATCGGCGAAACCGAATCGCGCTTCATCTTGAGCACGATCTGACCTTTGGACTGATGTGAGATTGACATCCGCCCACCATGCAGCTTTCGAACGGCTTGCGGATCGGTAGTGGCTGCAGGGCATATATGACGCTTGACAGCACATACCTGCGTGCCCGACTGGCTCGTGTAATCCAAGAGCACCTTCGGTTACACAGGTTCAATAGGCTGGGCCCCAGCATCAAAATTGCTCTGCACGAGCTGACCAGAGAATGCAGGAAGCATCGCCGGCACCAAAGTGTCCTTGCTTTATGCCCTTACCAGGAGATCGCATTGAGAATCATGCAATTTAAATGAACGGGTACCTGGAAGCATCCATAGCGATAGCCAATGCTTCCTTGACGATCGGCACAATTGCATTTGACACGAGTGAGCTCGGTAGCAGTATCTTGGGGAAGCACCCCTCCCGAGCTTCTCTGTGCTCTCCACCAACGCTATCGAATGCACGAACGCACCGCTATTGCGGGATTTCACTTAGTATCGACTCAGCTTTGTCCCTGGACACCACCTCACCTTCCTCCGAGCGGCACCTCGACGCATGATGTGCTGCACAACATCGGTCTCAGGATATCAATGTTGTCTACTTCTCACGTCACCGCGACGTCTGATGCAAGTGTACCTGACGCTTCCGTTGACAGGGAAGCAGCCACATCATTTACCTCCGCTTCACAACGCCTTCGTGTGTATCTCCACCGGTGATCTGCGCCTAGAAATTGCGTGTGTTGTGTGTGTTGACCCTGTACTGCAAGATGCATGGGAGGGGGCTACATGGTCGTCCCACGTTGCTCCACGTCTCGATCTCAATCCTACTCCCAGTCGTTTGGCAAAAATGCACGCCAGCGCATCGCACCAGGATTTGGGCTGCTGCTCCACGAGATGAGCCATTCTGGACCGTACACTGCAGCGCACTCAATCAAAGCTGCTGGTAAGGTTGCCCTCGACGGTCCATACTGTTGGACCTGCGGTCCCAGGTGCCTTGTTGTCGGTGTCCTGTCGGGTGTTCGGTGCTGCTTCATGTCGTTCCTCAATCGTCTCTTAGTTGCAAGTTATCATATCTCCACGCCTCCCAGCTCCAACACGACTGGTTCTTCCTCCAACGCTGTCATAAACTCTTACCGCCTTTACTTCTAAACAAACTTACCGTAATTGACCTTGTTGTAGCCAGCGGCATCGCGCCAACTCGCTACTCAACTGCTGTGCAACGATCTTCTTCGCCTCTTCCGGAGTCTTCGCAAGCACATCGCTGCTTTCGATTAGCGGACGGAAATTCAGTACGCCTCACACTCATCGCTGCCAATAGCAACGACTATCAACCAAGCCACCATGTTCTATTCCATGTATCTGTCGAGTAAGTGATTCTTCGTCGGGCACTATAACTTCATCAGGACTGCATTGCATCCTCCTCGCAGATTTTCTCAATTTCTCATCCAACCGGAGATTTCTCTATCCCAAGCCACAACTAATCAAGATCTCCGGAATAGGTCTTTGCGAACGCCGACATTGGTCGTCGCCGCTCTACGAGCCCTACCAGACCCGGCTTGGCCACTTCTGTAAAGTCCGCGTCAACAACCGCGAATACAGCACAGATGTCCCGTACAAATCGGCCGCTCTCGCGCGTGACGGCGCAGCCACAAAGGCGTTTATGATCTGCCGCAACTTCAGCGCCAACGACGGCATGTATCCTGGACAACGTCCCGGCAGCGGTGGCGTAGTGCAGGGCTTGCCAGTGGCCATTGGCGAAGGTAGAGCGACGACTCGTAGCTGTCGCAGCTCAATGGCCGGAAGTGAAGTCAGCGCCAGCGACGGCTCCGGTCTAAGCAGCGGTGGTGAGTCTCCCAGGAGCTTTGAGAGTGGCTACGCGGACGGCCAAATTGGTCTGCCAGGCGCTATGTCTAGACCCGTGAGCATGGTCGGTCCACCACCTCAACCAATAACTGGACGCCAGACTCGCCGTGGTGCTCGATCTTATCGATCTCCTGTCACTCCTAACGCTCCGCCGCCAGCGATGATGGGGGGAGAGTACGTCTGTCTTTGCCGCCGGGGCGCTGTCCGGGCCTATGGGAGATGCGATTGGTGCCTGAGCGAGTGTGGCTGGAACGCGTACGTTTCCTGAGGAAGGAATGTGGTGAGAGCTGATGACTGCATCTATATCAAGCACACGAAGGTGGCAGGCAAGACGGTGCCGCGAGGCATGTACGATTTATGACATTACGACTATACGAGAAATACGAATGGAACTGATCACGGGAGGCAAATCAATTGTTCACGGTGATGAAGGAGTTTGTTCCATCATGGGTTCACTTCGATGGCATCTTACGATACATGTATAGGATATCTGTTTCTTGCAATCTCCTATATATCTTCGATTCTCCATTCCATCATAACTCTTTCGTCATCAACGATATTTAGAAATCGCGCACTGTGCCGCAACAAGACAGACCCGCAACGTCACCTTTCAAAGCCTCACAAAGCGCGACCTCTTCTTCGCCTGCCCACCAAGCGGACTGAACGACGCTTGAGCCTGAATATCCCTGCTCGAGAATCCAATAGCTAAAATCGCGCCTCTTGAGCGGGAACTACACAGTCTGGCTCTCGCCAGGCTGCAAGAAGACTTTCTCGAAACCACGAAGGACCTTGACGGGCGTTACATCTTCGTTGGTGGGTTGTGGGGGACCGAGGTATAATTGTGGGACCGCGGCGCCTGCAATTTTCCCTGTGTTTGTCACGCTTGTTGAGATGGTATATAGGGCTTGCCTTAGAGCCGAATCACCGCCTGGTACGGGAGAAGACGATGAAGAATCTGTTTTGCCATCCTTCGGATATGGAGAAGAGATAGGACCACTGCTCTCGCTGGCAATAGAGACGTTCGAAATGCCGAAGGTAGTGTACGAGAGGCCGAAACCGAACTCGTACTGTATGGGGAGGTTGGTTGTAGTGGTCGAAGTGGCGGTAGTTGATCAATAGGCGCTCTTCGAAATTAGACTGCCATGCATTGGGGTCTGCGGTATTGAGCAGCGCACTCGAGTTCGTGATGTCCGCGAACGAGTAATCTTCTTCTTCCTTGGAAATGGTGTAGGGAAGGTGTCTAGAGGGGTTGACATGTCGCCCGTGAGCCACGGGTCAGGGCTGAATCCCTCCCAGTTGCGGCCGCCGTATCCTGATCTCCCCAAAGGACCGGCGAACGGGCCAAGAGCGACATGAGCGCCCTTTCCAACAAACTCCCCAGCCATGTCCTGACCACGGACATGAGCCAGGTCTCTGTCCCATGAGGCTGCAACGTTCAGGCCTACGGTAGACACAGAAGCGTAGTCGGCTTCTCTGATAGCCGACGGACCATCTTGCAAACAGAGACCATTGAAGCCAAGACGAGAGACTGGTGACGCAACGCCCGGCTGTGCCTGTGACCAATCTGACCATCTCTTCTAACGTGAGTTAGAACACAAAGTTGTTTGCTTGCTCGAACGCAGCCTCACACCCAGTACCGGTGGCATTTGCTGGGAGAAGTGTTAGTTTGTTCTCAGTGATGTGCAGTTGCTCTTCCAATGCGTATCTCCACGGCTGTCTCGTGGTTCTACCCTTATGGATAGAAGTCTCAAGGTCAGGTTTGCCAACAAAGCATTATGGGCAGACGTGAAGATCCGCTATGAGACAAGCGGAGTATACTTACGTGAAGGATACACAGGTGGATTAGTATCGTATTCCGATTGCACCCAAGCTGGCCCAGGAGACGAGGTGTTCTGTGCGTACGATCCTTGAGCAAACGCAAGCGCCAAAGCACTCACGGTGAAGCTGTTCGGCCTCAACATATTTCTAACAAGCTCTTAGTCGACCAAATCAATTCGTGATAATTCTGGAAGAAACAAAGCTCGGGAGATTGTAGACGACACTACAATTTTCATACGATCGTCTCAAACCTATTACGTGGCCGCTCGCATTACCTTCTGGCGACTACAATGACCTCGGTAGCTTCGTTGCAGCCATATCATCATTCTTCGTCGTCGTTTCTCCCCTCTCTAGCAAACTGTTCTTGCCGTGAGAGCACTCGTCACGCGTCAGAAACCAGCTGCAAGAACAAAAAGTTCTAAGCATTGTGTAGTATCCGAATGCTGATCACATCCGAGTGGACGCGGGGAAACCCAGCAGATCTTCGCGGAGGAATAGCGATTAATCGTTGGAGGCGTTTTCACACACGTGCTGGGACACAGATTTTCAAGGGAAGTTCGCGGATCGCACGGATCGTTGGTGTGAATGGATGCAGACCGGTTGCGAAGAATGCAAGCTTAATCGGAGTCTCAGCGGTGTCTTTGTCGACAACCAATGACAGCGCATTGCGTGTTTGCTCATGCCGGTAGTTGTGAACAGAGAGATGCGAAGATGATGCATTTCTGGCGTAGTGGAAAGTCCAAGGCCGGTACGCCCATCAACTCAATACCTTTGCAAATCCTCTTCAAAGATACGCATATACTCGCGTAGACAGCCTGGAAATAGCTTGACATCAGAAATCATCAGAGTTCATCACGTCAAGCTCCAAGGCACCAGGGCATCGGCCATATTCCACCACGTGAGGCCTTTCGCGGTTCGGATTCAAACTCCGTACCGGTCTCTCAGCGGCAGAGCCAATAGTACGGACTTTGAAGCCAGATCGCCAGGGCCTCAAACAAGACAAGCAACAAGGCAAGCTCCGTCAAGACATGCAGTATCGCCTATCGACCTCGCACGCTAAGGCTTGATCATCGCAGCGCATCGTGGGGCAGAGGGGCAGGAAGCTAAAAGGTATGTTATTAGTGTCTTGTTACATTCTGGAAAAAGCTTCGGCAGGTCGAAATGTGACGTTCTTGCACAGCTTTGCAGCGCCAGGCGAGCGGAGAAGTAAGCTCTCGCAAGCCGAGGGATTGACTTCGAGCTCGGTGCAGCTTGTCGCGAGAGAAGAGAAAGAGTTCGCAAGATAGGAAGCAGCGAAATCCCGATAGACATATCCGAAGGATGATGAAAGGTCCAGTAGGGCAGGCGTGCATGTGGTGTGTATAGGCCGCAGGCAGCTCTCGATGGTGGCCAGCACAAGCCCAGGATTTTGGCGTTAATTCGGTGGCACTGACTACTAAATCAACGTGCATGACTGAAGATATTAGCATCTTGCCTAGCGAGGTACTCAGTTTCTCCATCAGTATCTCCATGGTAAGGTTGAAAAGATCACAACATGTGCCTCGTGGTATCAGCTCTCTGCTCATGAATCGCTACAGAAGCGTAACGAGCCTTCTCTGAACGGTCTTGTCTCTCGGTGGCATTCGCCATCACAGCCATGTCGTGGATCAATGGTGGTGACTGCCACTGAGAGACTTGTTCGATCGAAGTGTCATCTCAACGGCAATTTCAATACATAACTTCTCTATGATTCATTTCATCGGTTCTCTATTCCGTGATCCGAAGCAGGAGTGTGCGCAAACATATGCGAGATATTAAGGTCGTCATGTTTTTATGATTTGTATATCAAGAACCCTGTCGCTCGCTTTTATAGAAGCTCGATCCTCTCCATCCGTACCCATGTCCGCTAGAACTTTGTAACACATGGATAAACCTGAACGCCACGCGCTCCTTGTCGTCGAAAAGCAGTTAAATCAATGCTGTATGCTGGTAGAAAGGCTCACGCCACTGTGCATAACCAGAACGAAGCCCATCATGCTTGAGAGTAGAGATATCGGGGAAAAGTGCCGAGAAGTCGAAGTTGGTGTTGGGTAGTGGTAAGATATATTACATGATGATAGCGGGAACGTCCACATTCGCCTTGATGCTCTTGTGAGGAAGCACACTGGCGCCGTTGCAGTAGATTTCGTCGCCGATGGTCACGTCGTCTCCCAAGACGGAGACGTTCTCCATGCGCGCCCACCTGCCGACAGTGCTGTTCCAGCCGACAATTGTGCTCTTTACCCAAGCGTGCTCCTTGATCTTGCAGTTCTTAAGCAGCACGGAGCGCTGTAGGCGGACACCCTCGCCGACCTCAACATTGGGTCCAATGACCACGTTGGGTCCGATCTTGCAGTTCTTGCCAATCTTTGCCGTAGGGTCGATCATGACGTTACCACCATAGACGTAGGGCTCGCTGGGAGGTGTGAGGAGCTTGCTGCCCTGCTTGGTGAGAGAAGAAAGGTAGAGGCATGTTCCAGAGAGGAAGTCCTTGGGCTGACCGACGTCCATCCAGAAACCTTCAAGATCGAAGCTGTGGAGTTGACCATCCTTGACGATCGCGGGGAAAGTCTCCTGCTCGATGGATGTAGGGCGCAGCTCAATGCGGTCGAGTACTGAGGGGTTGAGGATGTAGATGCCGGCGTTGATGCGGTTGCCGACGAACTCGACGGGCTTCTCCACGAAGCGGTCGATGCGCGAGGGGTGGTCGGGCCTGTGAACGACGACACCGTACTTGCTGGGCTCCTCGACCTTGGTGACGACAATGGTGCCCTCCTGGCCGTGGGCCTTGTGGAAGTCGGCCAACTCCTTGAAGGGGTATTCGCAAATGACGTCCGAGTTGAGGACGAAGAAAGGCGCATCGTCTTTGCCGAGGATTTTCTCTGCGAGCTTCAGAGGACCAGCGGTGCCCAATGGCTCGGTCTCGACGGAGAACTCGATGTTGACGTTGTATTGTTTCTCGTAGCGCTTGAGAGCCTCGGTCATGATCTCGGGACGGTAGTTGACGGCGAGGACAATGTCAGTCACACCAGCAGCGGCCAGAGCCTCAATTTGGTGGACGATCATGGGACGGTTGCCGAACTCGACGAGAGGCTTGGGGAGGGTAAGGGTGAGAGGGCGCAGACGGGTGCCGAAGCCACCGACGAGAATGAGGGCTACATCATTTGTGTTAGCCGCAAGCGATCAACAATGGGCGCGCTGGAGTCGCATACCCTTCATGGTGATTAGAGAGGTGTATTTGGGGTATCTAAGGGTGTTTCTGGCGTGGCAGGACCAGCTGCTTTAAGCCGGCTCGGTGTTTGAGGAGGAGAAGGAGGAGGAAGGGACGAGCGAGGGATGCGAGTCTTGCGGTGGAGTACAAGACTGGCTAGTGGCGGTGTTGCTCAATTGGCAAGGAGAGAGGCAAGAAGAGGGTGGTGGTGTTGTTGTTGTTGGGGTGAAGTGTCAAGAAGGGCGGTCAGAACGGGCAGCGGCAACTTCACGAGGTGGTGGTGGTGGTGGTGGTGGTGGTGGTGGTGGTGTTTAGACTGGGCTGCGCCTTCTATTGCAACGCGTGTCCTCTCCTCAGGGTCCCTCCCTCGCTCTCAGTCGACCAAGACACGAACCCCTCCACCGAGGAAGCCTCCCGTCGCTACACGAATAGATGCATCCAGACTGGCGCGCCGGGAGATTGCTACCGTATATTTTCTATCGTCCTCGTACTACTACGGCACTTCCGAGGTCTCTCACATAATCCACCACGACATCCATCGTAGTCATCGCTACTGCACGTTAAATATAGCTGGTCCCTCAAAGCTAAATATCATCAACACCGGCCCCGGCCGTGTGTACCCGCCTTAGTCCACGACTAGACTGGTGCTCAACCTTCGTGTCCGTGAAGACGCCTCCGCAGGCTCGCCCTTGCGTCGTCAACGCTCTATATATGATCCCTGTCATACGATGCGAATCATGGTCTGACACGTGACATTGGTAGGAGGAATCTTCATGTTGAGCACAAGGCGTTGACTCGACGGGAGGCAGAAGACAGCTGCGTCGTGGCAGTCGAAGAGACAGGTAGGAGGTAAATTTCTTATGTTCCAGAAGCCCTGGGGAACTTGCATCAACCAAAGGAGGAGTTGTATCAGCCATCTCACTGTATCACACATGGAGACAGCATTCGTGGGTGCCGGCTGCTGAATACCGAACAAGGATTTCCACTCGGATTGCAATACATTTCGAAAAACTGATCCGGCACATCACCAACACGATGGACGACATGAGTACAGAGTCCACGCTCTCCCCGCGAGGCCTGGCATTGGCCACCCAGCCATCGTACCGCGCATTTGCGACGCCAGTCATTAAAAACATGTACGACCCTAAGGACAATCCGAATGGTATCATCAATCTGGGTGCGGCAGAAAACTACGCTATGCTTCCGTGGATGGCAGATTTTACCAACAAACACTTTCACGCCACCCCAAACTTATTCTCATACGACCAAGGAGCATGGGGAAGCAGTCGCCTGCGTGCCGCATTGGGAAATCATTTGAACCGATGTTTTCAACCAGTGGAAGCAGTCAACCCAGACGATCTACTGGTAGCGAACGGATGTATGAGTCTGTGTGAAATGCTTGGCTTCTCGATCTTCTCCCCTGGGGACGGCATCCTGCTTTCTCGACCCTGCTATGGAGCTTTCGAATCGGACTTTGGCACACGAGCGGGCGTCAAATGCGTCTACGCTGCTTTCAACGGCCAAGATCAATTTTCTCCCAAGGGTGCCATCGAAGGCTACGAGAATGCATTGCAAGAAGCACAAGCTAACGGCACCAAAATCCGAGCCCTCCTCGTCTGCCACCCACACAACCCCCTAGGTCAAAGCTACCCACCCGAAACTCTCATTGCTCTTATGCAGTTCTGCGAAAAGCACAAAATCCACCTAATCAGCGACGAAATCTACGCCCTCTCAACCTACACCATCGATACCCCAGACGTCGCATCTCTCAACCCTACCGTACCCTTCCGCAGCATTCTCACAATCCCAGACAGAGCTAAGTACATCCATCCCGACCGCCTCCACCTACTCTATGGAATGAGCAAAGACCTCGCTGGCGGCGGCCTACGCATCGGCACCCTCTACACCCGCAACAGCGAACTATGGCGCTGTCTGAGCGCCATGAACCAATTCCACTGGATCCCGGGCCCAGCAGACGCTCTGGCAACCGCGATGCTCGAAGACGAAGCTTGGCTCGATGCTTTCCTCGCAGAGTCCCAGCGGAAACTGAGCGAAACGAGCACGTTGGCAAGACAGCTTCTACGGGACAAAGGAATTCCTTTCTGGGAGGCTGGACGAGCGGGGTTCTTTTTGTGGGTTGACTTGCGCGCCTGGCTTGCTGGGACAGGGAAGGAGGATTTGTGGAAGGCGGAGAGGCAGATTAATGATAGGTTTACGAAGTGTGGTGTTTTCCTGACTCCTGGGGAGGGCATGAAGGCTGAGGAGGCGGGATGGTTTAGAGTCGTTTTTAGCTATGATGAAGAGACGCTGAAAAAGGTTTGAGAAGAATGTTCAAGGCGCTGGATGTTTAGGTCAAGTCCTTGCGCCTGAACAAGCGTTCAGCTTGCGAGGTGCTGGAGAACGAACCAGGCTCCAGTGGCATCTCAATGGCAGTCCTGACCGGACTAGAACCCACACTTGTATGTACTGCACTCTTGGCTACTGGGATCGCTGCGTGCACAGCAATTGCACATCCTCAACTTCATCGTGATGCGCCACCTGACAGATGATCGAAGCGGGAATTCGAGGTTTCTTTGTGTTCGTTTCAATGGTAACTAAAGGAAAAAGGTTTGCGCACAGCGTGCCATCGTCTGTCTCTGGACGTCTTTGGATATATTTACATGACGCGCTTCTCGACCTGTAGAGGCGACGGTCAGTGATATGTCACGAGATGCACCGGGTGTCCTGGAATGCTGTGTAGCTTACCCTCCAGCCATTGCTGAGCTCGAAACCAGCCGGCGCGGTAGGCTGATCGACTTGTCCACGTAGGTAGCCTGTGAGGCGGCGGTCGCGGTCCATCACTGCGATCATATGTCAGCCATGCGTGCTTCCCTCTTCCCTCTCGTCGCACAAGTTTCTCGCAGCTGTTTCAACCAATTTTCCACAGTCTTTTCCTCTGCTCCTTCCGTGTAATTGGCTTGTCACGTACTCTGTCTGTCCCACTGGTCCACGGAGTGCCTGGGCCTCTTGCCGCCGTTCTGAATGTTCCTGATCTTGGAGAGACCAGCACCGGTAACGCCGAAGAACTGTGTGAATTTGTTTTAGTATGCTGTCTGTATCGCTTTGGAAGGATTCTCGGTAGTCGTGAGCAGGCATACGGCAAGCTACAAGATCTGGTCAGCATTGGGTCTTCTCGGTCGCAAAGCGCGCGGTGTCGCATCATACCATGATCCCGTAGGGGAGGAGAGCTTCGAAGGGGACACCCATGTTGGCGGTGGGTATGTGATAGTGACCTAGGAGCGGAGATTGGGGTGGATTGGTAGTCACTTGGTCGACTTCTACACTGGTCTGCTGGATGCTCAGTGAGTGTCGTCGCTGACGGGCGTCAGCGGCTGTTCCCGAAGGGTCGGTCGCAGCTGCCACCCTCCAGCAACCGACGTCCTTCGAAGGGGCGGGCGGGCGAGCATGCAATACAATTCAACCACACGCCAGGCCGACCCTACGACTATTGAATTGCTGTCGCATGCCCCCAGCCTCATCATCAAAATCATCACCAACCGTAATATATCCGCCAGTCACCTCACAACGCCCAATCCGGCCTCCGCCAGCTGACACCCGCGCCCGTCACGCCTGTACATTACAAACGCGCTTTCCCGCGCCAACGACTCTACGCGATCCATCTCCGGCACTCTCACAACACGTGATTCGAATCGAAAATCACGCGACTGCTTGCTTTGGAACTTTCACTGGACAGAAACACAAAAGCTACGGAGCGCAGAGCAGTCGGCTCAGCTCGTGATTAGCTGAAAGCGCGACGAGTGAGCGGATGCGCCTACAAACAGCATAAGAGAAGGCTGCGCCACGGCCTAGGCACTCAGCAAACTGGCTACAATCGCCGTGTCACGCCCGGCGCCGACGCCAAACACACTGCGTGGACGCGGAGTACAGTACAGTCCGCGCAGACGCAACATGGCGCATGAAATTGCGGAGGAACCACCGGAAGATCAGGTTTCAGCAGAGCAGGAGGAAGATGACTCAGAGGCCGACGCAGAAGGCGAGTCAGAGGATGATTCAGAAGCCGATGCCGAGGGTGAGGACGACGATGAGATCCTCGGCGCCGTGAAGACGAGATCGCTACGGCGTAATAGCAGGAGGAAAGCAGAAGGCGAGGATGATGACGAAGACGAAGATCCAGACGTTGGCGATAACGACGATTCAGACTCGGATTCTTCGGAATCGGGCGGAGAGAAGGACTGGGAAGCTGCTGACGAAGACGCAGCTGATGAGGTTGAGATCCCAACCGCACGCGGAAGCCATTGCACGTGAGTATACAGGCACCATTTCCATATGGTTTCGTGATGGCTGACTTGACTGCGTAGTTTCTGTGGCCAGGACGAAGAACACGATCCTGGTGAGGAGTTCGAGGAGTGGCTCGCATGTAACGTGTGTGGCGACAATGGTAAGTCAATTCCCTGACATGTTGCAAAGAAGCACGAAAGAAGAAAGAACAAATGCAATGTAAATACATTTGTTTCGGAAATCCGGGGTCACAAGCGCTGACTGACGCATCTGCAGCCCACCGACAATGTGCTCGGGAGAACGACGTGCTCACTTCCGAAGAAGGTACGTCAGATTGTACAAACAGCAAGCTCCGCGCCTGCATTTGTCCTAGTGGATGACACAAACATGCGAACGTAAGACATGCTAACAATGAATACTCAGATGTATCAGTGTGGCGCTGTAAAGACTGTGTCGCCAACGGATTTGAAGCCGAATCAAGACATGTCAGTGAAACTCGTGATCGTCGCCACTCATCCGCCCCTAAGATGGCGCGTGATCTTTTCCCGGCGGCGAGAGGTGGCATCGATCCCAAATCTCATTCAGTGTTCAACACTCTCATCCTGGACGAAGACCCTATGGACGGATCACGAGCATTACGCAAACGCAAGACTTCCAACGAAGATGACGACGACGACGTGCCAAGACCAGCAATTCGCAAACGAAGAAAGTCAAGTAATGAAGCCGACGAAGATGAGACAGCGATCGGAGATGAGGTTACGGTTGCTGGATTCGACGGCACAGAAGACGCCGGTTCACCACGATCGCGGTCTGGCAGACCGCAACGCAACCTGAAGAACCGCAGGAAAGGCATGCGCATCGTATCACAGAGCGATGAACCTCGCAGCCTTGTCATTGGCATTGCCGTGACCGCGGCTCAATGGGATGTTGTCATCAAGACCGTGGAGCGAAAACAACGCCGTCGAGAACGTGATCGGCAACGTCGCGCTCGAAACGCGCGGGCTCGCGGCGGCACAACCGAGGTCGAGGAAACCCAGCACTTCCCTGCTGTGCAGACTACGATGTACACGAATCCATTCTACGCCTTCCCAGACCGCGAAACCGATGAGAACAAGGGCAAGCCCTACGGTGGTATTCTTACCGACGCGGAAGCAGACACAGCTAAGACTCATCCACAAGAATCCGATCGCAAAGCCTTCGCCGAGGCTCGCGAGAGAGCCGAAGAGAAGTGGAAGGAGAAGATGGCCAAGGCCAACGGCGAGACTCCTTCACGCGTCAAACAGCAGGGACTGCCCAGCAAGATCAAGTGCATCAACTTCGGGGGTTACGAGATTGACACATGGCACGCTGCACCATATCCCGAAGAATACAGCAGAAACAAACACTTGTACATCTGCGAGTTCTGCCTGAAGTACATGAGCTCGGATTTCGTCGCGTGGCGCCACAAGCTGAAGTGCTCAGCAAAGCATCCACCTGGCGACGAGATCTACCGCGACAACATCATAAATCCCGAGACGGGCGCAAGAACGACGCTGTCCTTCTGGGAGGTCGATGGTCGTCGCAATCCGTTGTATTGCCAAAATCTCTGCCTCCTGGCCAAGCTCTTCCTTGGTTCAAAAACGCTATACTACGATGTCGAGCCGTTCTTGTTTTACATCATGACGGAAAACGACGAGTTTGGATGCCACTTTGTTGGGTATTTCTCGAAAGAAAAGCGAGGCTCTGGACCACCACTTCCCCAACTTCTAGACACAGAAGGCGGAGACGAGGAAGACCACCCAGTGGGAGGCATCGACCAGGAGGTCCAAAACTTCAGCAATGACCCGGCACTATCAAACCCAGGCAACAACGTTTCCTGCATTCTGGTCCTGCCAGTTCACATGCGTCGTGGCTTTGGACGAGTGCTGATCGAGTTTTCCTACCTCTTGACGAAGCAAGAGCGCCGCACTGGCTCACCAGAAAAGCCACTTTCAGACATGGGCCTGGTATCATACCGCTCATATTGGCGAACGGTACTTTGCCGACTCCTTTTGCGCTACAAGGATCAGCCAGGCGGAACCTCTCAGATCTCGATTGCAAGAATCGCCAAAGAGACTGGCATGACGCCAGACGACATAATATCAACATTGGAGTCTTTGCGCTTCCTTGTCAGAGACCCCGTCACCAAAACTTACGCCATGAGACTCGATTACGAATACATGAAAGAGTACGTCGACAAGCATGACAAGAAGGCGACTATTCAGCTCAATCAAGACTTCCTGCTCTGGACAGCGTATGTCATGGGCAAGCCAACCAACCTTTTCGCAATGGGCGAGGAAGCCACGATCAACCAACCTATGCAGACTGTAGCACCACGCGTTGAGGCTATCGAATCGCTTGAACCACCCAAGGAAGCTGTTTCAGAAAGCACGAAAGGCAACATTCCGACTATTCTGAAGACGGAGGCTTCTCAGAGCAACGCTGTGGAAGAGTCTACAGAAAACAACGTGGCTAATCACAGCCCAAGCAAAGATGGTCGCAAACACACGCCACCGGAAGCGGTCGAGAATGGCGATGCCCCAGTTTCTCCTACTCATCGCTCTCCACGCAAGACTCCGAATGGCGTGGTGCCGACTATCGTCACATCAAGACCACGCAGCGAAAGTCCTTCTGACTCGTATGACTCCGGCTCGCACTCAACGCCAGCCGATATGATCCCACCAACACGCTTTGAGATCTTCCCGCCGATCCCAGGAGCTCCGAGCGCAGCCAAACGCCGCCCTGGAAGACCTTCACGAGGCGGCAGCAGGAGAAGCCACCACGCAAGTCCTTACCGTACGACTCCAGCGCGGAGGAGTTCCGCGAGACGCTCGACTACAACTCCACGAGAACCCAACGGCAGGGAGACGTTGCGTAGGACTCGCAGCAGACTTGGTGTGACAGCCGTTGCAGCAGATGACGAAGACGCTAAGGCCCAAGAAGCAGATGATCACGACGCCAGGGACGAAAACGAAGTGGCGGTGGAAGACGACGAGGATGAAGATGCCGAGGGCGAACCGGATGTGGAGATGGAAGACGCCAACGGCGATGAGGACGAAGACGCTCCGGGTTCCGACGACGACGAAATCCGGTATGAGTAAGTGGTGTACTCTCATGCAATGCTGTATCACATTTGCTAGCACACAAAGGCGCCCTGTGTGCGGTGTGGAAGTTTGGAACGGGCAGGGTGCTCCCCGGCTGGAAATGGCGACGGATAGTGTACCAACAGAATTACCCAAGACTTGTACCAGAGATTCAACAGCAATTTTTGATCTAGCGGTCAAATAAGGCGCTGCTAGGCAACACGATTCACTTTCCTTCACTCCACGATTTGAACGAAGTTTGTAGCGTTTATTTACCCTGTTACCATTGTTCTGAATAGCAACCACGGAGAGTTCTTATTTTCCTTTTGCCATATACAAATCAGGTCGTGAGGCAGCTACCCAACAGAGACGCGGTGTTTTATCGATCTCCATGACGTTTCAGGCCAACGCGAGACGCTTTGTCTCTCTCTAAAGTCTCTACTATTGCCGGCCCTGCATCTTGCGAGAGCACGTATATGCACCTGCATAGTCGACTTCTCCCACGTTTCGGCCCAAACCTAGATGGCATGCTTATGCACGCCAGCTCATATGCCTGCATGTTTACCCAACGCTCCTTTTGATGATCGAACAGCAATAATTGAAATGTACGTCAGCCCACTAAATGAACACATCATCTCAATGCGACAACCAGATACTGTATTTGGGCAACGATCGAGACCCCAGCAGTTGCCAACGTCACCACCAGCTCTCGCTCATCCGTATCATTGACTCATCTATTTCTCTCCTGGCGTGATCTTCGCGGCTCGTCGGCTTTGGAGGTTCTGGCGAGGTCTGTCTGCGCGGTATGTGCTCGCTCTCGCTCGTTGTTCGCTTCAACGTGGTGGTGGTGATCAGTCAGGGTAAGGGGACTGTTAGGCCTGAGCAGATCATAACATCGCTCGTCTTATGATCGGCCGCTGAGGGCAACGGGCCGATGTATGTACATGTGACGGTGCACCGGCGTGGCTTTGGGACTGGAGCTGCGCGGTATGTCGACGATGAGGCTTAGATGGGATGCAAGGGCGCTTGGTCACTTCGCCCTGCTGTGCACATGGGGCTGCGGATGTCCAGCGCGATGATTGATAGTCTTGTCTGTGCTTGGAGAGTGGTTGGTTGGTGAGCATGGCGATTCGCAATGCGTCCGTGCGAGGGTGTTTTACATCTCTTCTTCTTCTGATGCGAACGCCTGCCGATCAGCGTGCAAGTCAAAGTCTTGATTTCCCAGCCTTCTTTTTCTTTGAAGAAGGAGGTCTGTGACGGGCATTTCGAGACTCGTTACGATTACAGGAGAAGATGCTCGGCTCCTTGACCTCCCTCGTTCAGGGGTCCTGGTTTGAAGGTGTTCGCTGGAATTGTTGCGCAATGCTTTCTGCTGTCTCGGTATCTATCATGCACGACCAGTGCAGACAGTACAGTGTTACATGCACCATGCACGTCTGGAGAGCGGGAAGCTCGTGCTCATCTGTCGATATGCCTTCCCGCTCGCGTTAATGCCTCCTTTGTCGAGCATCACGCAACTCTGCCCTGAACGACAAAACTATTGTCATCTGACAATTGCCACATCCGACTTACCCTTGAGGCCAAGCAGGTCGAGATCGCCAAAAATGACAGCTTCGAGCATTGTGCCGCGCAGGGTTCCGCCGTATATCAAAGCACTCTTAAGATCGTCGCTGTGTGGCTGACGGGTCCTGACAGCAAACGTCCGAGCAACAAGGCTTGCTTGCAGCTGTGCCATGCGAGCGAGCAGCGAGCTTCTCCACGCCTCCTCTCCATCATCTCGCCCCCCCCCCCTCCCCCCATCCGCACGGCCGAGACGATCCCTTCTCTCGGTCGCGCACGCTCGAGTCAAGAAGCGCCCTGATAAGGCTGACGATGATGAGTTAACCGGCAACTAAGGTTTGCGCAACTCGGCCGCTATCATGCGGTCTTGACGCAACTTTAGCCGCGCGCGATCGCGCCATCTGCCCTGCTTTTGCTATTAGCGTAGAGCGTACAGCGTACAGCGCAGCTGCTGCCGCGGAGAACGCCTGTGCATGAGCCGACTGCAGCTTTGCCGTGATGAATGGCCCTTGTGTGGACTCCGCACTCGACGGTACCTTCAATGGTGCAGGTCGGACAGACTGACTGCTCACGGTCGTTCGTGAGGAGAGGACGCCTGACCAGCACGACACGCCGATATCGCCACAGGATCGTGGATTAACGTGATTGCAATCGTCTAGACTCGTATGCAAAGAGGCCTTCAGCCGCGAGGTAATTGTCACTACGAGCTTGTCCGCTCTCAAGCTACGCCAGCGCCGAAGAGTCTCGATCGACGCCACGCAGCTCGAGCCTTTCGCCTCTCGCAAACGTCCTCCAAAGCCGAAAGAGAAAGGAAAGCGATGCACGCACGGCCGTAGCGTTTCCTTGTCCATGCTCACGCTGATGCTCATGTCCGTGTGATGATGTTACATGCCGGCTTCGCCTATCTTGTCGATCGTGTCGCAATCCTCCTTTGTCGTTGACTGTTGACGTTGACATTCTGGCTAGCTGCTAGGCTATTGACTCCGTGTTTCAACGCCTCAAGCGCTATTTCCCTGCCACCACGATATTTTGAAGAAATGCACGTCTGAGTATCGCGCGAGCTCGAGCTAGTTAAGGGGAAATTGCCTCGTGCGTCAGCCCTGTTGGTAGTGTTGCGTCGCGTGTCAAGCAGGGAGATAGCGTGTGGGTATGCGAACTCATGGTGGATGCGCTTGAGATGTCAAGACAGATTGCAAGGCTGGCAATGGTTGGCGGCAAGATGGAGTCCAAATGACATGTACATTGTACGGTGGCCATAGACGACAGACTTCACGTGAAGACAACATCGTGCAAAAAATCAAAATTGTACTACTACTATATATTATACAATCCGATATGTAATGATGCAAAAGAAAAACCACAAACTCGCAAAATCCAGCTAGCTAATCAGTGTCGTCGAACCCGGACAGAACCGATCATAAGCGGGCAACAATTACTCCCCGAGTAGCCATGTTCATCCCACTCCTTTAACATTACTCTAGAACGGCCGGAAGGTTTGATAAACCAACCGCTTCCATCATTTTACCCGTCATCGTCTCGAAAGCCATCTTGTTCGCCGAAAGCGCCTTCGCTAATAGAGACCAGGGTTGTATATAGGTTTTTGTTCCGCCGGGGACACAATGGTAGACAGTAATTGATATTAGTACAGGCAGCGAGGACCATTTGGAGACATCGTTCGATTCTCGATGGTGATCTTCGAAGAAGACAGTGCCGGCTCATCTTAGGTTGAAGATGTCCAAATGGACGGAAGCTGCACGAGCCCATCTAAGCCCAAGGAGGCTGCTTTGCATGCGTTGGGGTCGGATACGAAGCTTCGTCGTGTTGGTAGAAGTTCGCTGGCAAGCTCTGGTTCAAGAGCATACTTGATGCAGCGGGGACGGACTGGTCAGGTAATGCGGATGAATAGGTAACATGGTCCAGACTCGAGTGGTGCGCATGATGTGACTGAGATGGCGCGGTTTGATAGGATGGTGACGAGTGCACGTACGGGCCCGAGGCATGTGTGTAGCCACCAGATAGGCCGGAGTAGTCATGGGGCTGCTGCTGGCTCTGGACCGGTGTGTGAACACTAGTGCCTGCTCCGACTGACATGGCACTACTTGCTGACGGCATGTAGTTTGACTCGTGTCCTGACGGCAGCGCTGCCATGTCCGTCATCGACGTTGGCGTTTGGAGGCCGCCGAGCAGCGTCGGATAGTTATCCGAGCTCGTCCGCGATGTCGATGAGTACTGATTTGCCTGCGTTTGGTAGTTCCCGCTGTATGAACCATAGTTCGGTGCTGTTCCCGTGCTACCGTAGTAGTTGTTCAAAGGTCTCGGAACGGATGCGCTTTGTGGTCCGTGCTCGCTGATATTGACCAGCCCTGCATTAGCAGCCAACGGTGATGGCCCGGGCTGTTGCAACGAATTCTGGTAGCCACCAATGCTTGACACTGGTGGTGGGTAACTGCTGGAGCCTCTGACATTGTAGCCCAATGAGGGATGATCGGTGAGGTTCAAGTGGAGGCGGTCTTGTGGATCCTGTTTGTATTGTGGATAGTTCTGGGGTAGTGAGGCTCCGGGGTAATTGTTGGCGTAAGAAGTCCGCGGCATTTGAGCCGGAGGGAATGCATTAGGTGTGTCTGCGAAGTCGCTGTCGGATCGTTGTCGCTTGAGAGGCCTGGCGCTGTCGACAAATCGATCATCCTGCTGTGTCTGTGCGTACAAGTTCTGGGCTTCCTGAGACTTTGGGGGCTGTGGTGGACTGTACTTTGACAGTCCGCGCCTATGTGAGCTGCGTTACCTTGGTCAGATTTTTGCGCGCACAGTTGTAGAAGTTGACAACTTACGAAGCGATCGATCTGGGTTCTTTCCGTAGACGCAATCGGACTCCTTGATCTGAAAATGCGCGGGACAGATACGACGACTCTTCCATACCATGGAAGTCCTTCGCAGCCACGACTGTTTGACCGTTAGCACCAGCCACACCACGCTAAGCCGAGATCCACTTACCCTGAAATGGCTCTGAGACAACATCCTTGATGAACGCAGCATTCTCGGCAGCTCTGAACAGTGTCAGCTTTGTGAAAACAGAAGGGTGGGAATTGTCGGACTCACTTGCTAACGTCGTAGAGGGCGAATCGTAGCTTGTGCCAGCCGAGTTTTTTGACTGATAGGTCGCCGAATATGAAGAATCCGCCGTCTGTTGCGAGAATGAGTGTTAGTACATTGCAATGGCCATGGCACCGTGGGCGAACTGTCGACATACCTTGATTGTCGACGTCTTTTAGACGATGGAGAGATGAGCAAAGCTGTCCAAGCATTGCGCCTGGCTGTCGTTGTCGAGACTGTTCTTCGCCTTGCTCGTCGGCATGTGGGTTGTTGGGGTCATGTGCGAGCAGCGTCGCATACATGAAGAAATATGGGCTGACGAGGTAATGCCTGGCAGCACTGTCAGTCCAGCTCCTTCGAAGTCGTTCAAGTTACAGGGCATACTGACTTGTATGGGTCAACATCGTTGCGAACCTTTATTTCCACAATTGGTGGAGGATCGATGGGTTTCCTCGCTGTCCGCAGTCAGTAAAAGATTCGTTTTCAGGATAAGGCAACGGCGACATACTCTTCTCTTTGCCATCGAGAGTTACCAGAGCCGACTGAGGCTGCTGGCGTACTTTGAGGCTCACGTGTGAGCTGGGAGTCATCTTCATTAGTCCGGTATTTTGGAGAATGCGCGCAAATCCACAGTTGTTGCGCAAAAGGCCTTACCTATCCAGCACTTGTTGATGACCAGATCCGTACGGAAACGTGCCGGGATAGGACATGGAACTCGAGTTGTGTACGTCGCAGGCAATATGGACCTTAAAGGTGGAATTCTTTGGGTCGGGAACGATTTTGAGATGTTGGAAGTATGGAGATAGTGAACCGCTGAGCCAAATTCGAAAATAGGCGCTGTCGAGGGCAGTGTTGGGTACGGAGCGTAGTGCAAAAAGTGCGCTTGGAGTGAGAGCCGTGGGTGAAGTAGTTTATGAATGGTTCGGGTCAGAATCGAGTGTCTCAGAAGACCGCTCACTGGCCTGTGGCTCGTGAAGAGCGTGGTCAAGGCTCGGGTCTTGAACTAGCGTATACCGTCACCGGAACTTCGCTGATCGCTTGCAAGAGGCCCCTGTGGTAATAGCGCCCTGCGCATTGGCGATGGAAGATCTCTTTGGTATGTCTCTGTCGAAATCGATGCCTCCTGGAAATGGTCTATGCGTAAACGGGATAATGTACCGTAGGCCGAAGTCAACATGTAGCGATGAGCAAAGTCACCGTCGCAATTGCTCAACGGTCGCGATGGCAGGCGTTCGCGCTCGACTCGTCGAATCGCTCCTGGTGATGTTCGAAGGTGCAACCGGATCCGGAAAGCGCGCTCCAATCGTAATCTCGTCTTTGGTCGTCAATCCTTGCCAGCTCGTGGTGATTCGTTGAATGCAGTCGTCATCAATATCTCAAATCCAGCAGTTGGTGTTGTCGAAAAAATTCCAGCAACACGCGAGTGTCGAGATTAGAACAAGTCTCAAGGTTGGGTGGAAGTGGTGATTGACCCGAACCCAAAGGACGCTCCTCCGGACGGCCCGTTCGTGTCGTCTCCAGGATCTTGTCCCGAGTGTCCCGCAGTTCCGCACCAGGATCCTCTTCTACAAGTCGGTCTGGGGCGAGATGGAATGGATGAGGGAAAAGGTCGGCCAAGCACGACCGGCTTTGTAGGCTGATCAGGCCAGCAGGTCGTTGCCGCAGTGGAGCAGCGACCTCGGGCGTGTGGCGATATACAAGTCCCGTGACTGTAAGATGGCCTCTTCAATTACTCGAACAGTCGTTATGACAGCAGACGTTGGCAGATGTCGGTACGAGGTTACTCCCCGGCGAGACCGCGTACCGGCCAGCAGCGTCCGATGACCGCCAGTCGTCGTCGATAAGATCTGGCAACTGGAGCCGTTCCCCGCCGCACTCTCGAATGAGCCCACTTGGAGCTTTGAAGCGTATCTGGAATGGAAGCGTACGAGGATTCTCGTTGGTTGTCGTCCGCGGAAGGTTAGGAGCTTGCCGACTCGCTACCAGACTTGAGCGGGATGGCCGTGGGGCGTTCCTTTCACGATGCAGGCAACGCTGAGCTGAGAGCGATCAAATACTCGGTGTGCCTTGCAAATCAATCGGGCGCAGACGGGCGAGGCGGAGGAGTAGTAGTCGTTGTCGCAGGTGTCGTCGAGGCGTGGCCGGCGGCGTGTCAGGAAAAGTCAACGACGCCCATATGCCGCCCAGCGCAAGGAATGCCTATAGGAAGAAGATGCACCGGATGCACGCAAGGCCACTATATGCCCCTGCTGCCGAATCCCACGGCGTCCATGTGCATGCAGCAGGCAATGGCATCGACGACGTGTGTCCTGCAAGTGCCGCGAACCGCCTCGACAGCCTCTGCAGCCCACACACTACGCTACGCGGGACGAGACGAGACGAACAAGGCCACCCCGTCGGCGGCTTAGATGATTAGGCAGACTACTGTCGCTATCGCCGGCAGCGGGCCTGTCCGGTAGAGGTACCTGGCTGTTGTACTTCGCTTGCCCATATCGTACACGTCCGTTTGCGCCGACGAGTCCACGACACTACAGGACACGACACGATACGCTCGGGCGCCGCCGTCCGTCTCGACAAGAGTCGGCCTCGAGGCCAAGCTTGAAAGTGGGAGCAACCTTTGCACCGCGTCGTCTTCCCGTGGCCCGCATCCTTGCCTGGCGCCATGCACGTCAACTCGACGACTGCCACCTTGAATCCTCAGCAATCCTGAGCTATCCTTGCCCTAAGGTGCCTGCTGTAGGCTGTCGCCCTCGGTGCCGCCAGCACGCTTTGTGCAACCTGCCTCTGGCTCCTTGCGCGCGCGTGGCGATGCCACACGTATGTCGTAGCCCAGAGGCACACTCAAGTCAGGCACAAACATGCACCTCCGCAAGCGAGCTCTCACGCCCATGTGCAAACTGCCGCCCCAAACACCTCCTCGCCGGCCATGTAGCCAGCAGTGTAGTCAGAGCGTCGAATGGGATGAGGACGGCGCAGCGGTGCAGTCCTATCCGCCTGCAGGACGATCAGCGCCACTGCACTCGTCGCGTGGGCGGCCGGGATGTGTGAGGTCGAGCTAAGGCTCTACTGCACCTTGCCGCCTATCATCGTGAGACGCATGCCTGGCATTCGTACTAAGCGAGCAAACTTGCGACCCTTCTGGGCTGACAGCCGCTACGGCCACGGCACCTCTGCTTCCCAATCTGGTCGACGCTCTAGAATCGAGCTATCCATTGCGGTTAGAACGTACATGTGACAGCCGTATCTGCGCTCATGATCCTGCCCCCTGTGAGTTTCGATAAAGGAAGGGTAGCAGGATCGATTTTTTAGACGTGAGAATCGATGTACGAGAAGAGGAAAGTAACGTCGCCACGCACGACCCGACGAACGGCGTTTCCACCATATGGAAACATTGATATAGTTGTCCGATGATGATGGATTCAACGACGACATGCGAAGCAACCGGGTTGAGAAAGGCCTGTTCGCTATCCCTGCATATCTGGCCTTTTGCCGGACAGCGCACGGCCCGAGAATGGACACATACATGTCCCGAACTATTGCAATCCCCTGCTCGTCGCTACGCAGATGCGACAGGCGTCGGGCGCCTTGCTTCTTCAGCTCTCGACACAACCACATATAGCAGGATGCTGGTCACGAGTGAAGATTCCGGCATTTCTCTGGTAAGCGAGACGGGCAGGATGGCTGCCTCCGTGGTCCAGCCGTATGTTAGCTGACTCTGCAAGCGGAGAAGTCGACAACGTTAAGCTTTGGAACACCACTGCAGCTTCGCACGCCTCTTACGGCTGCCTATTGGTAGGCCAGAAAACGCCAGCTATAATAGTCGCCCAAAAGGTTGATATGTGAGCCACGTAACACCCACCGCGCGCACTCGACCGCCCACTATCCTGACGATGTTTCCTGTTTGTCACTTTCGGCGCGAGCGGCGGGTAACAAGAGCGACAGTTGAATTGATGCTCACCAGGATGCCTCACAAGTGCTGCGCACCCTGGCGTGCGCCTAAAAACAGAAGGCCATGCACAAAGCGTGCAGCCCGTCACACCATTGTGCTCATCTCGCTTCGACGCGGGCAGCATCATGGCGACTGCCGTGGAGCTGTAACCCATTCCTGTAGGTATCTTTGCAGCGCCCTGCAAATGCAATCCTCCAAACCTCGACGGCAGCGCTCGGTTTGGGCTGACCGCTGCTCCGCAAGCGAAAGGCGAGTTTTCGTGTCTTCATGACTGCATTGTTGGCCGTTCACTCCATGCACGTCTGCAACGCCTGTGCAGCACGGCAGGCAAGTGGCAGGCACGCGATGCCATGTGGTCGGCCTATTATGCCGTACTTGCTCGCAACCATGGCTCGTAGATGATCCTCCACCAGCCCAACACATGCACGCGCAGGTGTCAAAC
The DNA here is from genome assembly GCA_023634325.1 of Cladosporium cucumerinum. Taxonomy (NCBI): domain Eukaryota; kingdom Fungi; phylum Ascomycota; class Dothideomycetes; order Cladosporiales; family Cladosporiaceae; genus Cladosporium; species Cladosporium cucumerinum. The sequence continues at coordinate 765,283 of JALDQA010000010.1, read as the reverse complement.
TCCCATATGTTGTGACAGCTTTTCCCATCTCGAAATCGGACACATTGCATTGTATTGTGTTGCATCTATTTGCGTAAGCGGGCTACTGCTCTAGGGTTTGATCGCAACACCCGATCATCTGCAACTGCAAGACGCTTCAAAGGCGGGTCTCCACGTACCTTGCGGCAGCACATGATCCGAACGACACAAGGCACGCCACGCTACGCCCTCCGTCCCACCTCGATATGCACGCCCAGGATGTAAACCCGGCTGCTCTTGTTCCCCGTACCGCATCCTACTACACCATCGACCTCGTGGCAGCCACCAAATCCATCTTCTACGCCGACAGAACACCGTTCATGCACTGCGTATTTCGTATATGCAAGCACACGTGATCAGTGTCCAATTATCTGCGCATCTCGCGGCGGCTCACGATACACGTTGTCTTTTTCTCTTGCTCGCCTGTGCCCTGGGCGTTTGTGCGATCCAGGTAGGCAGATGTTGTACCAACACTCGAACACAGCATGCGTTGTTACACTTGCCACGTGAGAATCCCTCACACCGCAGCGTGTAATTATAACCAGCCAGATGTAAGGCAGACTTAGCCGACCGCCAATCAACAAAGAGCAAGTGTTCAAAGTTCCAAAACTAGCCACATCCATTCACTCGTGCGTTACACAAAACGTCCAGATTCTCTCGCACGCAAAAAAAAAAAAAGACGCTACGACAAATAGATCCCTCATTCACACGCCATCCGAAGAGAAGCTCTAAGCCACTGATCTACCAACTAAACATCTTGGCACCCCCCATAGCAAAAACCCAAGCACGCTCGCGCCAAAAGCCTACCGCACTGGTGCGTCGAAACCGGAACGCCTCCCCCGATGACAGCCCAGTAGTCCAGCGATTCAAACCCGGCTCATCACTCCAAGAGGTAAGCTTCGCTCAATCGGTCCATCACACCACCCCGATCGGGACAACCAAACATTGTTCTGGCCCGCATCATAAGCCTTGCAAGTATACAATAATACAGAACTTGAAGTACTTCAGCGATTGCCCAAAACGAGCCTTGTCCCCGTATCCATCCGCTTGATCACCACATTCTCATGCAATAGGAGAGCGTTCCCTGTTGAATGCATGCTATTCGCAGGCCCCTCTATCTTTCTCATAGCGCTTAGCCGCATGGTACCATTGTCGCAAGTCTTGTTTACGCGAAACCGGCAGTTGCATTTGTAGCAGAGTCAGAGCGCTGCGCGGTTTCAGGTTTTGTCCGTGATGTACTAGTAAAGTACGATGGTACATGTATGCGGTCTTGCGGTAGTGCCTGCTTGCCTGCTTGCCTGCATGAACGAGGGGTGGAGTATTTGTAATTCATCGATTCGGTAGGTATGCAATTGATGGTTGGTCTATGGCGCTTGCGATTTTGTCCGTTGGACTATGGAAAGAGACATGTGAGTGGCGCACACGGACAAGCGAGGATGTGTTTCCTTTATTCGTGTCAAGAGGCATGAACAGTAGAGGCGGTTAGTGCAGCGTGAATACTGATGCGTTTTCGTGGTCTTGCGGAAAAATTATGGTACCAACTATGTTTGCGATATTGATAGTTACACATTTAACAACAAGCGCCTATAACAACAGCGCCACTCCAAACACGAAACCGAGCGCCGACGCTACAGTCGGACCACCAAGATTCGAAGCCTGGCGTTTCACCTTCCAAGCCGCTGACGCGGAGCCTTCACTAGGACTAGGCGTGTTGGTCGCAGTGTACACACCTGTCAGCGCAGCGGTGGTCGATGAACTCGCACCGCCAGTCTCCTGGCTCGAGTCGTCCGATGCAACACTCATTGGGCTGCCGGGTATTCCTGCTCGCACGCTAGAGCTCGGCAGAGTGACAGACGAGTCATCTAGGTAGAAGATACCGTTGGCTACGACGCCTTTGCCAGCCATCATGGCTTCAGTGTCGTCATTCGTGCACGTGCTATTCCACGCACGAACCCAGCAAGTGGAATCGGGCTGCTCGGGGACTTTGTTGGTGTGCGTGGCGTTCTGTGGACCTTCTGACCCGAACGTGGAAAGATCGACGATGTCACCGGTAGAGATCTCAGTGCCTTGGATGATGCGCGTGAAGACAGTGAATGCTGTCTCAGGCTGGTAGTACGGCATCAAGTGGCCGGCGTCGTAGATGCGAGAAAAGCTGAGATTGCCGAACTGGCGGACGGCGCCACCAACGTAGCTGGGGTTGACCACAATGTCTGCATATCCGGCAGCGGCAAAGGCGTCGGCATACGGATTCAACCCGGGTTCAAAGGGAGGTTCAGAGTGACCTGGTCCTGGTAACGGGTGTGGACGCACTAACTTAGCCACTTCCAGGCTGATGGCTTGCCCACCAAGCCAATTGCAAATCCAGTCCGCATCGCCGTACATCAATGCCACTCGCACACCGATGCTTAGTAAGTAGGCGATGTCAGCCAATTGGCGTCCGCGAATGGTATCACCAGTTGAGATGAAGCCCTGCTGCACGTAAGGGTTGCTTTCCGTGTAGTTTACACGCGCGCCGATTGACTCAAGCACTGTCTCGTTGTTCAGGTATTCTTGATACGCTGCAGGTGGATCCGGACTTGGTGTCTTCTGTCTGATATCGTACACGTTGTAGCCATTGCGTATATATGGCGCTGTGACGTTAAGACAGCCATATTGCGCAGCTTCGCAGAGCTCGTTCGTTTGAGCAACGTCACCCAGGCCGTTCGGGTCGGTCGCGTCCGCAGCAGTACGACAGGCATCGATCTGCTCCAGACATCCTCCAGGACCTGAAAATGCTTGTAGTGTGTTGAGCTGTTCGGTCTGGCTGTAGGCTTTTATGCCGTAGGTGTTGTTGTATGCAAAGAACGGATAGTAATAGTTCTGCACCGCATCATCAACAATCCCATTGATTATTCCCAAAGACTCGAGCTGAATATCGAGGGAGCCGTTGGAAGACAATAACCCGCTCTTACGTTTCTGGGTCTGCTCGTCGAAATACCTGGCGAAAGTTGGCCCGTACTTTCCGCCGTACGATTCAGTGAAGAGATGGATTCCAACAGCTGCCTCAGGGACCTGCGGAGAAGTGACATTGGGCCGGACGGCAGGGTTGTACTGTGGGAACGTTGACAGCCAGGATTGCAAGAAATGCCAGGTCGCAGAGGCCGCGATTTCCGTGGTGTTTGACGATGCCGACCATGGCTGCCTTTCGTTTGAGTTGGCAGTACTAAATGTGCCATCAAGGTTGAGGAAGGATGGAAGATCAGTCTCTGCCATCTCGGGTCTAAAAATCTCGTTCGAGAAGAGATCATACGATGCATTCGTTGCGGTGTCGTAAGAGAAGCCAACCTGATTGGGCTGGTCGATGAACAGCATATTGCTGCTTCGGTCCCATCCCCACACCCTTGACTGCGTGCCATAGCTGCCATCATTCATCTGGACCACCTCACAAGGCCCTACTTCATTGAAGAGGCCAACCATACTGCTCGAACCGGGACCTCCGTTCAGCCATATTGTCAAGGGTGCGCTTTCAGGCACTTGCCGTGCTTCTACAAACCAAAAGAAGGTGTTGATGCTGTAATTCTGCTGTATAGGAGCCAGAGTGTAGGGTGGTAAGCTGATGTAGCCAGTATACTGTTTCTGAGTGGGAAACACAGTGGTGCATGTTCCGTTGTCCGGATACTTGTAGGATATGGTCACATTTGGATTGATCGGTGATTTCAAGACATTATCGTATGTAGGTGGCAGTGGGTATTGCGCATGTGCAAAAGGAATGGATGTCGCAAATACTGCAACAGCAGCTGCTAACGCAGGTGGTAATTGGAAGAACTACATAAGCATTAGCTCTACACGACTTTTTGGTGACACCCGCGCGAGGTCCAGAGAGCACCCAGATATTGAAGCCAGTATGAAAACAGCCGCTCGCCGCGCATATGAAATCTAATCTTATGCGCAGTATCGCATGCTCTTCAAAATGCAATCAGAGAGCCGCATAGCTCTGGCGGCCTTCGGTGTGCGCCCCCACTGATCCCAGGCGCATCGCGCTCCGGTGGTGTAATCCAGCAATTTTACTCAAGCAGATGCTCGACCCAAGCGACCACGCTCTCCACCTTGTATCTCTCCTGGTTCAACCCGATATTGCCCTTCGCCTTCGGTTGACTTATTCAACGAAGTTCTGTCGTCGTCCAAGATCTCAAGCCCAGGACCCGGGACATTGTCCAAAGAGCTATCCAAGATCCGTATGGGCGCATTCATCCTCGAGGAATCCAGATCCATTGCCGCCGGTCCAGAAGCAGAGTGAAAAGGTATCTACTCACATTCATTGTGCCAGAATCATCGTGGTCTCGTCATACACACTGTTGGATCCCGTGCGCTCGATGCTCAGCTCTTCACACCATAGAGGGAGGGAGCTTGACAGTCGCGACGTGCTGTGCTCGGAATTCTTTGGGCATTCGCTTTCGCAAGATTGTATTCTCGACAGGACTGCGCTTCAAACAAGAAATTGGCATAAAGGAAGGTGGGGATGGCGTGGGCGGTGGACAGTGTCATGAATACTTGAGAGTCATGGACGCGTGGACACGAACCCTCTCTCTCCATCTCTCCATGCTATCTACTGTAACTGCAGCTTGAGCCCACTTTCTCCACGCAATTTTACGGGACCACCCCGGCGCGTGCTCGAGCTGAAGACTGGAGAGTCCACGAGTCGACGCACGCAAAAGCTACCTTAGTGACGGGCATGCCATTGTTTCGTTGCACTTGACTACCATACGATTCACTTGCAATTATACACACATCACATAGCATGAGCAATCCACCTAGGTCCTATAAATTCCACCATTATCAAGGTCAACACCATTTGATCGGAGAATTTGTTCTAGCCGCCTCGTGGCTCTGCTGGGCGAAGCTTGTGCCGCCAGATCTTTGAGACTCGATGCAGTCGTACACGAGCCCTGCGGGCGTCAGCTTCAATGATATCGGCACGAGAACGAATATCATGCGGTGTAGCTTTGGGACATCTGGCCATCAGCTGACCCAATACAGTATATGCACCTAGGTACATGGGACCCTTGTGCACCAGAGTTGTTCTCGCATCACAGCTCTCGAAGGATTCAAGTATCGAAAGTTTAAAAATGCAGTCAAACGCTGACATACTTCGGGACCACTCGAAGATATGCAAACGAACCTGCAGAGAAGAGGCACCCTCTGCTCAAAGTCTCGATCAACCCATCATGGAAAAAGCATGTTTGACACCGCTTGGCCGCCAACGCCACGCCAACCTCAAATCAATCGTGGGTCCAAAGATTTTGTTCTCACAGGATCCATTCGTGACCAAGGAAATGGGGATGGAACATGCAGGTCAAATTGGGATATCAGGAGAGCTCTCTCCAGGAAATCGAAAAAAAAGAAGTAAAACCGCACCAAGGTCTCCATTCGTTCATTCATCGTATGAGCCGGGGAGAGCACCAGCTCCCGCGTCGGCTTCGCGCATAGCCTGGACGGCGGCTGCTTGCTGTTCGGCTGTCATGCGCTCGGTGACGATGAAGTTCATGTCGGTGTGGACGGTGAAGCCGATGACTTTCTGGTTGAAAGGCTTTGCCAAGCTGCATGGTTGGAGGCTGAATCGAAGGAGTGTCTGGACCATTGTTAGAAGATGTAACAGCAGCAAAGCATCTTTTTTATGCTCAACTTACCTCAGCAACAGCCTTGTTCAACTCCATTGTAGCGACGCCACGACCCAGGCATCCGAATCGTCCAGAGCCAAAGTTCAGCGTTACCGTTTCAGTCATGCGAAAAACTCTGGCTTGCTCCTTCTCGCTGCCACCACGCGGCAACCAGCGTTCTGGTCTGAAGATTTCGCAGTCGACGCCGAAGATTTCCGGGTCGTGCATCATCCCCCAACTGTTCCAGCCGATCTGCGTACCGCCTGGAGCGAACTTCTCGACTCCGTCGACTTCGATACGTGCGCCACTATCAGGTACACGCTTCGCCATCAGACCAGACACAGGCGGATGGATGCGAAGACCTTCTTTGATGCATGCTTGCAAGTAAGGCAGCTGGCGGGCTTCTGAGTCCTGAATAACAGGACGAGAGACCTTACCCGTAGCGATTCCCGCATTCAACTCAGCAAGCAGACGCTCAAGAACTGGCGGTGAAGTAGAGATGAAGTGCAGTGCAATACGGAGAGCTGAGGCTGTGCTGTCGGAACCCGCAGTGATCTGAGTGAGGGTCTCGGATTCAAGTTCCGCTTGGGTGAGGCCACGGCTGATGAAGGAGTTGAGCATGTCTTGTCTAACAATCGACTTTGGACCAAAGCGCTCCTGTACCCGTTCACGCGCGAAGCCCATGACTCTACCAAGGCCTCGCTTATCTGTGGATTTGGGTAAAGCTCCTTTGATCAGCGGCATCTTCATCATGTTCGTAAGTTCTGTGTAGACACCGAAGACGATAATAGCCGGGAGGAACTGCTCAAGGTTCTTGAGATAGCCGAACGGATCATCGTCCTGGTCGAGGAAGCCGAAGGTCTGACCAAAGGCGATCTTCGAGATAACATCAAGCGTGAAGAAAGACGTCATTCTAGAGAGGTCCATCGTCCTGAAGATGTTGTCTTCGGGACGAGACACGTACTTGCTGTCCATGAGATCAAACATGTGCAACAGTTTTTCATCAATGTCATGCTCCATATGCAAGTTCTCCTTGCCTGAGTAGCCAGGGGCCATGCGAGCACGGAGGTCGGCATGGATACGTTCGTCGACATGCGACGTGATGTTGTCACGCTCGGGGTGGAGTTTGAGCGCGGCATACCAATGACCTCTGGTGAAGGGAGAGCGAACGGCACTCATACGCCGGAACAGCTCAGGATCCGACGTGATCAGGAATTTCGGTCCAATGCGTGCTGTGGAGCCTGAAGAACGTCGTTAGTCATGTTGTCTGTATGCGGAATTTGCCACGGAGGCTGCCAGCGATCACAAAGGAGACATCTATCTGTGACGAGCAAACACCCAATATGACTTGTCGCATTAATGTTCCCAGGCATATTGTAGCTCGCGTATCACGAGACCAGACGCCTTCGTGCGACGACTTGCGCAGGAAAGCGGGTCTCGAATTTGGGTGATTGGCAGATGAGAGCGAGATTCCAGCGCAGTGGTAAGGAGGAAAAAGGGAGAACTCACCGTGCTTGCGGTTGAGTGCCGCGAATCGCCTGTGCATTTCGCCGCTGCTCTGCGTGTTGAGCAGCCATAGTCGCGACCATCCTGAGGACCAATGGCCGCCGAACTGCTTGAGTGAGTAGTAGGTGCGGACAGAGCGCACAACGAGCGCCAGAGCGACGGCGGCGACGAGGAAATATGCCGCTGCAACCATAGCTGGACAGGGAAGGCGGTCTGACTAGTGTCGTTGAGCCTTTCGCGCGCTGGGCGATTGCACAGTTTTCAGCGTGGTGCTGCTGAGCGCCGGTGTGCTGGTAACTGGTCGCAGGGATGATTCGTGTCAAGCGGGCGGGTGCAGTTGTTGTGCACACGCAGCGGTTCTGTTACTCGCTGGGAGTCGGAGAGCAGCAGTCACTGCGGCGTCAGGGCAGGACAGCAGGCAGGCAGGCAGGCTATGAGTGTGGGAGGTGGGAGGCAGACAGCATGATGTTTGCGCGCGCAAGCAGGCAGGCTCGTAACGAGTCGAGACCTTCTTGACGTCGGCGGGAAGCAGGACACGAGGACAACACGCACGCACAGGACAGGGCAGGACAGGCAGGATCGTCTGTAGGTGAGGCAACTGGACTAGAGAGGCACGCGGGGCCGGGCATTTGGGTAGGAGGGAGGTCATGACAGGGCATGGGATGGGATGGGATGGGATGCATTGACGGCACGTGGATGACGAATGTGCTGATGAGAGACAAGGGACTGCAGACATTTTTAACGTTGGCAGCTGCGTGCACTATCGCCGTGTGGAAGTGGTACAGTAGTGTGGCCTCGCTAGGCACAAAGCGAACACCCCTCCTCCAACGCTTCAGCCCACGCCTGCACGGCCAAACTCACAAACATGGAGTGATGCCCGGTCAGTAGTAGTGCTGGGCCTGCTGGCAGTGATGGCTCCCCTCTGGTTCTCGCTATCTACAGGCACATGTTCGATCCATGCGCCATCTCGGGCGCGTCTCATACATCTGCCGTACCGCAATTGCCCTATCCTCTCATGTGTGGCGCCTTATGGGAGCCATGCATCCATCTCGCGTGGTCGGAGCATGGTCAGGCGAAGGAAAGCGCCTCCATCCATAGAGGCCCACTGCTCACCACCTCACCACTGCGCGGCGCCATCGGGGAACGACGGCCGTGGTGGCGCCCCGTGTACATCCTCGCTTGCCTGCAGTAGAACGAGCGTGGGATGACGAGTGGAGCGTGCTCTGCATTGGAAACATCCGCACTACGGGTCGTGGTGTACGCGCCGTTTCTCATCTGGGGCGACGGCCGGCACTTACGCTTACCCTTTCACCTCAGGGCAAGGAATAACCTCGACAACGCCGGCAAATTATTTCTTACGCACCTCGGCGCACCGCGACGAAACCGAACGCCCTGCAAAGCAAGGCAAGGTGGTGGAGTCGACAGCCAACCGACACGAATTCATTCACCATCAGGCTTTCCCTCCCGCCCGTGCCCGCGTGTGACAGGCGAGCCAGGGTACAGCGGAAGGATCTCGTAGGCTCACGGAGCGGAGCTACAACCAGGATCGCCAGACTACCTCTCCTGCTTGAACTCTGACAGTTAGCCACCGCTATCTTGCCTGCTTGCCTACTTTTGCGTGTGTGCTCGCTCTGCCCTTCAATAAACCCTGTGGTTATCAACGGCGCTGCAGCCCTCCTCTGTCTCACCATAGGACAACGCATCAGAGGCGTCGCCGTGCCCCGACCTTCACCTCCCGCTCTATACGGAATACGACAAACGAAGCCACCTGACGACATTCAGCTGTTGCGATCGGCAGACGGTACTGCACGGCTTGACCGCTGCCGACTAGATCTATTGTAACACCATGTCTTCAAACCAGACAAACCAGGTCGACCCTGGCGACTCTGCGACAGACCTGACTTCACCACTTCACGATCAGGCCGACGAGCTCGCCCAAAGCTCTAGCGCCACAGGTCATGCTGCTTCAGCCCCTCTTCCACCTAATGGCGTCGACGACGAACACATCGACCACGGCGACGGTCTTTTCCCAGGCCAGACTGCAGACGAGCAGAATCTCGAAGTAGACGTATGTGGAATGATCCGCTTGAGCCCTAGCCACATGTCGGCTTACGTAGAGGAGAGACTCTTACATTGCATTCATAGGACGAGAGTGATTCAGCACTTGGCAGTGACACGTTTGTCTCTCTCCCGCATGCAGGTCTTGGAACAATGCAACTGACAGTCACGACAGAGCGAGCGCTACGACATCTGTAGCCAGTTCCATCTATCACTATCGTAGGGAGCACGGTCGCACATATCATGGTATGTTTTTGATGTCTACTAGAATCTACCTGCTTGATGAGCAACTGTCCAGGATACGTCACATTGCCGAATACTAACGTATAGTACAGCGTACAAAGATGGCAAATACATTTTCCCGAATGACGAGGTGAGAGGCACTCGCGTGGTGACACAACAGGGCAGTCATTGACGATATTTCAGCGCGAGGCGGATCGCTTGGATCTCCAACATCACGTTCTGTGTTTGACCTTCAACAGCAAGCTCTACTTCTCGCCGATAGAGAAACCCAGAAACGCACTGGACGTCGGCACGGGCACAGGTATCTGGGCCATTGACTTGGGTATGTGTTTGTCTTTATTTCTATACTTGACACGTACTGATCCACGACACAGCCGATCAACACCCTGAGTGCCAAGTCACAGGTATCGACCTTAGTCCTGGCCAGCCCACGCTGTGAGTGATGAACGTACCGCAACGATCAAATCCACAGCAGCTGACATTTTCTAGCGTCCCTCCCAACCTCAAATTCATTGTGGACGACGCCGAAGATACCTGGCTCTACCAAGACAAGTTCGACTTGATTCACGCCAGGCTGATGTCAGGCTCTTTCCAGGACTGGCCCAAGTTCTTCCGACAGGCGTATGAGTAAGTTGTTGACACGACATTCTATCTGCTGTAGTGATCCCAGAAAATTGACTTGTCTTACAGCAACCTTGAGCCTGGTGGATGGCTCGAACTGCAAGACTACGGTCTGCCCGTCCGTTCCGCAGATGGCACTCACCTGGGAACCAACATCCTTAAATGGGGCGAACTACTGTGCGAAGCCGGACGCAAGACAGGCAGACTCATGGGCTCGGACATCTGCGACCAATATGAGACACTGATGCGCGAAGCCGGCTTCGTCGACGTCCAGCAGCGCATGTTCATGTGGCCGACCAACGGCTGGCCCAAAGACCCCTTCATGAAGGAGCTTGGTCGCTGGAACCAAATCAATTGTCTCGAAGGACTCGAGGGCTTCTGCTTGGCGCTTTTCACACGCGCTCTTGGCTGGAAGAAGGAGGAAGTCGACGTCTTCGTGGCGCTGGTCGCGAAGGACTTCAGGGACCGCAAGATCCACGCCTACTTCCCCATGCCGGTGACATTCGGGCGCAAGCCGTACGACCACGAAAAAGTCTTTCAGTGAGATTGGAGTACCTTTATGATTACGTTTTGCGGCGCCGACTGGGACTTCTCGGAAGTCGCCTGCGATTGAGACGTACTATTCATGCCGTTGTGCCGCGTTTGGAGCGAAAAATACCAGTCGTTAGTTGAGCACATATCGTTGGATAGCTTTGTGAATATGCCAGAAGTTCTGGGTATAGGAACGTAACTGCGGCGCGTCTTGTCGTGTTCGTGTGATGTATACAGATCCACTTGCGAATACATGCCGTCTTGTCGGTTTTTGGTTTCTGTGATATCTCGAGTTCGAAGGTGACCTAACACGCAAAACCACTCACGTCTCCGCTGTCCCAGAGCATGTTCGAACGTTCATCGGGTGTTCTGGCGGCACTGATGGAGCAGTACTGCACTCTTGACGCTTGAGATAATTACTAGAGACCATTCATGGTTCTATTATTCGAGAAGTAGCGTTACTAGCAGATATAAGGCATTTATCGCCAACAATATGTTATTTGGTCAAACCCAACCCCAACCCGACTTTACACAGTTGGCCTAGACTTAAATTTACATACGTGACGAGCATAAGTCTGTGATGCGTAGCGGGGTCCTCCACACCCCATTCACATGCACATCATACCTACTCGAGCTACTCTCGCTTCCAAGTAAACACGCAGACAACCATCCTCCGATCGCACAGCCACAAAATCGCTTCAGCAAACTTCGCACCACGCTCAAGCAAGGCCATACGAACTATAACAGCCCGTTAAATCGCCGTCTATCCGCTACACTTTCGCTTAGATCATCCCACCTGGCATCCACCATGAACCGCCTCTTCGGAGCTAAAAACAATGCGCCCAAACCAACCCTCACCTCCGCGATATCAAATGTACGCCATCACAGATCCAAGCCTCCCTAGCCCTCCAATTCCAACCTCTGACCAACCTCCCAGGTCGACGCCCGCATCGAAACCATAGACGTCAAGCTCGCCAAGCTCACCTCCGAACTCACAACCTACCAACAACGCCTCTCGCGGATGCGCGACGGGCCCGGCAAGAACGCGATCAAGCAGAAAGCGATCAAGATCCTACAGCAGCGCAAGCAGTATGAGGCGCAAAAGGACCAGCTGCAGCAGCAGAGCTGGAACATGGAGCAGGCAGGCATGATGCAGGACAACCTCAAGAACACGATGGCGACGGTGGACGCGATGAAGACGACACAGAAGGAGCTGAAGAAGCAGTACGGCAAAGTGGATATCGATAAGATCGAGCGCATGCAGGACGAGATGGCGGATTTGATGGATATTGGGAACGATATTCAAGAGAGTATCAGCAGGAGCTACGAGGTGCCGGAGGATGTGGATGAGGCGGAGCTGGATGCTGAGCTGGAGGCTTTGGGCGAGGAAGTGGACTTTGGTGCAGAGTTGGGCGAGGAGATGCCGAGCTATTTGAAGGATACTGCTGGACCGCCAGAGTTCATCGACGAGGCACCTGTTGCAGAGGGCAAGGCGAAAGAAGCTGCGCAGTAGACGGCCTTCAGGATCATATGTGCATTTGTTTCGAGGCATGAGTATACCCCAATTTCGCTTCATTGCGTCTACTTCACGTGCAAAATTACGGACTGATGCAGCAGGGCGTTTCGAGAAATGAGTGACTGAACAAGTGCAGTGAGGACGAGTTCTATCGCTTATTCTCATTCGATCTTTGAGTCAGGTCATGTGTGAAGAATGTGTGATCTCGAGCTTCTCTACGCCACCTGGACCTCGGGATATGGCTCCAGTGTTGCATGTATTCGAATACATTACTCCTCAGCTGATATTAAAAGGACAGTAGCAAGTGATAGACCCTCGAGCAGATGCATCGAAGAAGTCACATCACACATGTGTTGCCGATTACACTGACCTCACTGCAACGCTTAGTAAGGACTGCGAGTCATAGTGGGGCCCATGAGTCCTTGCATGTGAAACTGGAGCTCGAAGACACACTACTCAATCCGCCATCGCACTTCAATCCGCTTCTGTAACCGCATAACAATGTGTTTGAACTTACCACGACTGCGATCTGTCACCGGCAGACCAAAACCCAACAGAAAGAGAAAGAAAGAACAAGCCAATCTAACATCGATCAACAACATGACTACGCCGTCACCGCCGCCGAAGGCTAGCTTTCTCGGCATCCCATGCGAGCTGCGACTCCTCATTTACGACAATGTGATCTGCCTTGACTTCGAACTCTGCATCGAGAGAGCGTCTCCCACGTCTGCGTCAGGATACAAGACACTGGGCGAGCGCCGCGACATGGCTTGCGAATTGCCCATCAATAAGCTTGCACTGGTCTGCAGTTCCATCGCCAAAGAGATCCGTTCTCGCCCGCACACTTTGCCTTCCAGCCAGCGTGTGGCCTGCATTGAGCTCCGGGCGCGGGCTCTGTTCCTCTACGGGATCTGGTTGCGCCGCCTTCCGTGTCGTGTCGAACAAGTCACCGCGTTGGACGTGGAAGTCCAGCTAAGCATGCCGAAAACGCCAATGAGCATGATCCTCCTGCAACATCGACGCCAATGGGTGAATAACAAGGTCGCTGATCTAGGCGCCTCAATGTTACACCTTCTCCATCCCGAGGAGGGAATCTTGAAGGATGCAACTGTGATCAGAGACGTGCGGGTTCACCTAGCCATCACGAAGCCAAGCGCTAGCGTGCTCAGTGAAGAAACTTGCAATGGGTTTGAGCGAGAGATACAAAAGCAGGCAGAGCAGGAGCTTGTTGCGTTGATCAAACCCAAGCTGGGAGAAAGGAGGTTACTGCTGATGTGGCACTAGCGCTGGGTACAGCGTTGTCTAGTAAGACTCGACCTAAGTGAGCAATTCTGAAGTAACAAGGCTGACAAGAAGTAGCGTCCAGAGCGAGAGATCACCATGGACAAGAACAAAGAATGAGTATAATTATGGGACGTTGGAGGTAGCTTTCATTCTGTGGTGACCCAGGCTATCATGCCATACCGACGCGAGGATGTGCGAAGCATGGACGAACATCATGCAAGATTCTCTTGAATGAGCAGTTTACGTAGAGTGTGACATTGGCTGTATGAAAGACCCGAAGATGTTACTTCGCCTTGCTACCTTACTTTCAAGCCGAGATTTCCCTCACTTTGAATGATTTGGAGTTCACTCGTTCTGTTCAGTTCCCGCTGCTGCCCGCTGTGTCACCAACGCTCCTTCCTCAGCTTTGCCAAGCGGATTCTCACAACCTTCACCAAAACAATCAACCTGTCCCACCTCGTCTTTCACCAAACTTCTGCTTTCGGCGCCCACGATCGAGGCCTCCTTGCCACCAGCAAAAGCCGCATCGCAGCAAGATGGCGTCCAGCATCGCGCCACAGGCGTCACTGACGTTAAGCTGCCCACTGCTCAAGCTCCCACGGGAGTTGCGACTGCGCATCTACGCCTACACCCACATGCTTAGTCTGGATCTTGACATCAACGAGTACGGTTGCGAAGAACTCAGCAAAGCATGGAAGTCCACGCCCCTGGTCAAGCTTGCAGCGACCTGCCGCCTGATCGCCGACGAAGCTCGCCACTGCTTTCGTTCATTGCCCACAGGTGGCTTACAACGAAGGGCGCTTGTGGAACTCATACCCTCTGGTGGCCCTCGCTCTTACGTGAAAGTCCGACTGATTCACCTCCCTTGCCCAACAATCGATCTGACGCACTTCGTCGTAACGTACGACTTCGAAAAATACAAGTCCACGGCGTATGGATTCCCTCCCGCCGACCAAAACAATGCTCTCGAAGCAACACGCAACATGGGCTTCTATGTATCCAGCGCGTTACGTCGCTTGATGACCGACACGTCCCTGCGCAACGCAACCAATCTGAAGAGCCTCATACTTCGAATCTGCGGACTTGAACCAAAGACGGAGAACCGCACTTCGAGGCTATGGAGAAAATTCTTTACCAACCAAACGCAGGACCAGCAAGCGCTGAAAGGCTGGTCTAGAATGTCTTCTCATGGGGCTGTGTGGACGCAGATATGATGCAAGTCACGAGTAATCTTCAGCTTCCTGTCTTCGAAGGACGCTGCTGTGCTTGTTGTTGGTGTGAATGAACAACCAAGGAGCAGGAACCAAGTCTGACCATAAGGTACGTGCTTCCTGGTGTGAACGAACGACCGAGGCGCAGAAATCAAGTAAGGCACTAATGTAAGTGCTTGTTGGTGTGGATGAACAACCAAGGCGCAGGAACCGAGTGAGGCTTTGATCCTGCACTCGAACTGTTTGCTGCATGCTGGGCGGCTACAAAGGGATGCAGCAGTATGGCGGCGCAACAAGGTGCTTTTTCTTTGCGCGACGAGTTTGGAAAATGGCTGGTGCTTGGAGCGGAGCGTGAGGCTGTTCGGGTCCGTGTTGCTTTGTCTCTCTCATTCAATCATGCTCGGCGTGCTATGCTTCCAGCACACAGAGCAACGGTCTTTCGACGCGACCACCATCACGCAGGTAGTTCTTCACTCAATCCACTTGCTCTTCCCATCCACAATCAACCTCTTCAGCATCTCCACATGCTTCTCCTGCGCCTTCACCCTCTGCCTCTGAATCTCCTCGCTCCCCACAAGCGTCCTATCCCTCCTCCTCTGCCCCTCCCCAAACACCACCGTGAAATCATCCACCTGCTCCCCAGCAAGCACGACCTCCGTAGGCGTCAACCGACAGAACCTCCCCACCGTAGCACCCGCCTCGAGCTTCGCGTGCACTCCTACCTCTGTGACCTCGCCCACATGCTTCGCCAGGACCTCCGCGCCGCTCTCGACGCTGACATGTCGGTCCAGCACCACGTCGCCGCGCTGCCCTTCTGGCAGGCCGACGACCGCGGTTTCGGCGATCACGCAGTAAGGGCCGATGGTGACGCGGCCGCCTTCGGCGCGGATGCGCGCGTACGGATGGATTACTGCGTGCTCTGCGATCTCGACGGGGTAGGTTCCGATGATGGTGGCTTTGTCGGCGACGACGGCGGTGGGGTCAATGGTGCATGGTGGGCGCTCTACGGGAAGGGCGTAGGGTGTTGCTGTTGAGCGCTTTGTTGTGGGAGGTCTGGAGGCCATGGTAGTGTGTTTACAGCTCAGGTTTGAGAATCAAGAGAAGCCAAAAGTTGAGATGCCGAGGTGGAGCAAGAAGCGCGAAGTGCACGCGAACAAACGTGAAATTCCTCTTGACCACTCAGGCCATATCCATGATCAACGAGTAAGCTATCTTTGGACTATGTAAAGAAACCCTCCAATGTGCTCTTAATGACAGGCATCCTCCATCATGCCATTAGTGACCTATAGCGCCGGCTGCTAGCACGTCTTTTGTCCGACCTGGACATCAAGCAAAAACTCCCATTTCATATCACAAAGTAAGCCAGCTATACACGTGCATGCTTTTGCGCGAGTTGCTCGAACCATCATTTGTGCAGATATGGACTCGATTTGTCGTTCGCATCGATCAAAGCTGAAGATCGGAAGCTGGTGAACAGACGCCGAACCATTTTAGGTGTAGCGAATCTCTTACTGTCACTGAACTCTGCATCCTCGGTGTCAGGAGCGCGCTTGCTCTGTCGGGTCGTTCTAAGGGTCCCGGCCGTGCCGGCCGTAGGAGTTTGTTGAACCATTGATGAAGTTGCTGCGAAAGCTTGCGACGTTCTCATGCCGGATGCAGAAGGCATCGGCGTCGACTGTGTGCTGGAGAGATCACTTTCGCTCGACGGGACAACGCCGAATGGTTTCTTCTTGCTTCGGTGCGGTGTGGCTGCCGGTGGGAGATCAGCTGCCATAGCTCTGATTAGGCGCATGTTGGTCTGCATTTCGCTCTCGATGGGTTCGTTTGCAAATCGAGATCCGTACTATTTTCGTCAGTAACTCATTGGCATGCCATGTGCTTTGCTAGATGATCACTTACATGATGGCTGACGTGGGACATGGGGTCGAAGTAGGTCTCGAGCAGCTTGCGTATGGTTGCATCATCTTGCACAGGCACAAATAGTGCTTTCCCAGTGGCCCTATAACCAGGTTTGTGTGATTTCTCTGCGTCCGTGACGAAGTTGTTCCTTCTCATCATCGCGTGAAGCTCACTGGCTCGATCCTGCGAAATGCCTAAACGAAATCAGCATTATTCTTGCCACCTACAGAAGCTTACGTACCTAGTGATTTTGCGAAGTCGGTTCGGGTTCTCAGTCCGCTCTCAGCCATGTGAAAAACAGCACGGCGCTCTACAGCAAGTCGCTGCAAGCGATTGTAGTTGTCGACTTCTGCATCGGCCAAAAGACACCAATAGCAAACATGCTCTCCCGGAAGACGGGGGTCATCGTTGCCAGTGTAGCCATAGCAATGAAGATGCTGCCAGGTTGAGCAATATGAACATTGTACCTGCAAGCAAAGTCAGACCATGCTCAAGAGGAAACTAATCGAAGGAGACAGTACCATTCCGCCTTCATCCTTTTGGCAGCCGCACTGGCACAACACCAGTTGTCCGGAAGCAGTTCTGCCGCCTGCCTCGCTGGCAAGTGCGTTCGCCGTACGCTTGAGATACGGCTTGCGTGCAGCGATTTGGTGTTGCGTATCAGATAGCAACAGGAAAGTGTCCGTGGTGGGAGAAGTCTGAAGAAGAGTCGACTGGACTGAGGGAGCGCGCAAGGACGACGGGGTGGCGGTGACGGCATCTTCGAACACGGAACGTCGGGAAGCACCTTGTGTCTGAGTATCGCCCTGTGTGATTCGCTCGGGATGCATCATGCCTTCCAGGTCGCCGTTCATGCTGCTGATAAGGCTGGAACGTCTTCCAACGTCCTGTGTGTCAAATCTCCGCACGGCAGCAGGTTGATCTCGTCCAGGTCTTTCAGGATGGTTCAAGAAAGCAGAGCCCTGGGAAGATATGCCAACATGCTGTGTTGCAGGAGGGGGGGCCGCCAGCTGGACATCGTGGTATCGTGAGACGCTGGAAGAGAACTCGATGTTGTTCGGCACGTCTTGGGTTTGACTTGTGTGTGAGATCTTGTCATTCTGCAAGCCGGTGATCCTCAGAGCGGTGCTGGAAAAGTGTAAGTCAATGCGCCTCCTGTTTCAAGATCGTACTCACTCATGACAGCCTGTCGTAAACTCCAAAGAGTTTGTGCGAACCTCCCAGCCTTTGGCCTTTGCAAAGGACAGATCATCACCACCCTGGCAAGGCATGAATCCTTCGACACTCTTGGGAACGTGAGATTTGGCTTTTCCATTCTCGTAGATGAGTTCCATCGACATAAGTCGACCACCTATTGATCAATCAGCACCTGGTAAAAGCCAAACCGAAAGGACACTCACCGGGCAAAGCAGGCAGATCTTGACACAGGCTGTCCACACTCCGCAGAAGCTGCTGCAAAGCTATGTTCGTCGCCTTCGTTGTCGCGGCCGGTCTTCCAGACGAACTCGCCGCCAAGCCGCTCGGTGTACGTCGACCATCCTCGCTGACATTGTAGTGGATGGTGAATGTGTATGTTTCGAGCACCGTGTCCCGGCTTTTCTTGTGGGGATGAATGAGAAGCTGTACTGCGCGTAGCTCGCCAGAGTCAAGTTCTGGGAAGACTCCTTTCTCCTGCGCTGTGTCAGTGAAGCTCCAGCGTGGCAAGCAAAGCGCACTTACAAGCCAGTCCAAGAAGAGGTCGGCACGCTTGCTGCGTTTTCGCAGGAGGACGGGTAGTTTGGTGCTGTGGGGATCCGCCTCACTTTTGTACGACGGCATACGAGCCGCTGCGAAATCTTTGTACGGCAGGGGGGTTTCTCTCATCTCATAATAGCGGTATTCGAAAGCCTTCTCGGGGAAGAGCTCGCGCAAGTAGGTCAATGTGCTCATAGCCCCGTGTAGCATTGTCTGCACCAGCTGTATGCTTTGCACCTCATTGATGGTCGTTGTAGCGAACGTCTGGCGCGTTCGAATGAGCTGTACGTTCGCCATGGCTTGTTAGATTAGGTGTTCTGTCGTTTAAAGGTGGCGGTGGCAGAGAACGAAGTGGTGGGTACTTCAAAGGATCATGGTGTGTCCATGCACAAAGAAGCAGCTGCTATGCATGGCGCTTCTGCTTGTCGTGCAAACTGATTGCTAGGGTGAAAGGATGAGATGTTCGGGGCTAAGCGTGGAAAGAGCGACTGAGCAGGCAGGCGCGACCGCTGACAGCACCGGACGCTGATGACAGCAGTGCTCCAAAGCGACAACTACTGCTGAAGCTCAGCGCCTTACTAGAGATTGAAATGGTTAGGACGCAATCAGAAGCACGTGGTAAGAAGTAAATCACATGGTATGGCATGTGTGAATTCTCATTACCTACACGTATCCAGTGTTGGCATATGCTGGTGCACTCTTGTATTCCCTCACTCGCCTACTCTTTCTTGGTTGATCAGTACTTTGTTTTGTTACAAAGCTGTGTTTTGCATTGATCACTTCCGCCTTCCCTCTGCCATGTTCATCACGTGTGTGGTGGTGGCACTGTTTGTCTAGGAGCAGTCGCTTCAGCCATTGCCCTGGTAATATGCAGCTATCCGTCATCCGCTGTACCGTGCTCTGCATGCCGAAACATCAATCAGACAGTGGTGAAGATGCTTGCGTACGCTTTGTTCGGAAGGAGTCAAAAACACCACGCCCATCGCTGCGTAGCCTGTACAGTGACTAACCTGGCGACGGGTCACCACACAACGGGCGCCCCTTGGGGCATGCCGAAGTGCTCAACCACACGAAAGCGCAGACTCGCATCGTAACGGGCAAAAGCATCACAATGAGCAGAGTGTGAGATGCACCAGTCAATATGCTGAACACAGATCTGCGGCGACGAACAGTGTGGCGTCCTCGGGCCAGCTCGGGATCGCCCAAACTCAGCCTCAAACGCTCGACTTCACCTCATCTGCTCAGTGTTCACAATGAAGAGCACTGAGTTATGCGCACTAAACATGCTTCACATCCTCCAAAATCTGCTTATTTGCGGGAGTTATGGTCAAAAAGCATCGGGGCATCATATCAGCCAACTAGTCTTGCTCACCAAGCGGTGACCAGGCATCAGACGGCGAGCTCACGTCGCACCCACACACATCAACATAAAATCCTTGACTGATGCTTAGCAGGGGCGGCATTGAAGGTTTCGAACAGAAGCTTACATCACATCATGCTGCCAAATTGCGCTGGAGGCTGCCACATGGAGGGTTGCAGTGAAGAGCGACAGGCTTTGCAAGCACAGGCCAAGGTCGGTTGATTACATCTCCATACAAGTCACTGACCATGACGATCATGTGGCATTCGAGCAGTTTCGATGCAAAAGTCGGATTTGGAGTGATCTCTCACTCCTAGTGCTGAAAAAGCTCACAGAAAGTGAGGGTCGATATATGCTCATACAGGGCGTGGGCCTGTTGCAAGATGCGCATAGCCTATCAACTCATCGGGCACCAGGCCCTTTCGATGCAACCATGAACTCTATTTGGACACCGCATGGCCGCAAAGACCTGGTGACATGCAGATCTTCAACCGGTCATGCAACGAACGTTTGCTGTCGACCACACTTTCGTCTAGCATCTTTATACCTTGATGCAGGGCAAATATCAGTTCTATACAAGCCTAAGTATTCCTCAAAGGCCTCCACCAGAATTCGCTCGCCACGTCTTGCGCGATCTCAGAAGGCGAAACACCGAACGATCCCCGCCAAACCAGCCGGTCGCTCCTTCCTCCCTTGGGTTTGTTTATGTCTACACCGGTGTTGGCGCCACGCCCGATCCACTTTGAGATAATCTCATCTGATCTTACTGGCCAGCAGTGTGGGGCGGCGTAGCTGTTTACTCACAACATCTATCTCGCACTTCACCCTCCTCCACAATCTAGATTGCCACAACCATCACATGCCAACTGCCCAAACCCATCGCACAGCTCACTCTTGATCGACACACCAAGCTCTTCGTTAACCTTCTCGAGCAGATCCAAGCATAAAAAAGGAAAATCCTTCTGCCTGCGTCCGTTGGGCGCGTCTGCTCGCCCACATTGCTTCTACCAATTCGCGAGCACAACATGGACGGGTACTTCGGCCACAGCAACGACAGTCTCTTCGCGTCTGCGGATGAGATGGCTGGTCACTACACGCCGCACAACAACAACCATGGGTTCACGCCGACTCGCAACACTCCCAATCAGCCACCCGCCTCGCGCGGAAACACCGGCCATCGCTCGATTCGCTCTACCGACTCCGCGGACATGGAGCTCAACTACCCGATGCCCGACCAGATGGAGATCTGGAGGCAGGCCGAACATCCTGACTCCATCAACAAGCTCTTGAATACCACGGGCGACATGTGCCAGGAGACTTTTAGAGGCGCAGCACAGATGCTCTCCCACGCGAACCCTGAGACATTCGAGATGCCGCTCGAGGTAAGATGCCTCCACTTGACTCTAGTGGAACAAGTACTGACCATTGCACAGGCTAGGTTCATCTGCATGAAAGTCGATCGCGACTCTGACATGAGATACTGCCTCGCCAATGGTGCCGTCACCAATCTTCCGACTTGCAATGAACGCGTCGATGCAGTCTGGCGCGAGCGCGACGGCCAGAGAGTGTTCATGATGTTCTCCATCAGCGGGATGAAAGAGTTCTCTGCCATGGCCGAGATGACTGGGCCTGTGCAGAAGGGCAGTATGCCTGGCTGGAGCAAGCCTGGCTGCGAGGGGTACGTCTTCCTGTCACTCATTCTTCCCGTTGATACTAACTGCTTGACAGCCTCGTTCTCCTCACCTTCATCTACGTCAAGAACGTTCCTTTCTCTCTAATCAACCACATCAAGCACAGGAGCAACAGGCAGCCTGTCGCGAACATGTGGAACTCTATGATGTATCACAACAACACTGGCTACCATGTGGCCAGGATCTACTGCGAGCACCCTGTGTTGAGTTCTGTGTTAGTCAGGATCCAAACCGAGACTGAAGTCGGCTACAAGTCGCAGTTGCGCATCCCGACAAGCGGTAACACTGTATACAGTGCGAGCAGCTTCGGTCCCCACAACGACAAGTCTCACGACCCGCGCTCGGCCATCAAGCCACACATCCATCGGAGCGGCAACCGCGGAGCAAAGAGCAATGCCTCGTGGTGGCGCTCCAACGGCATCCCACCGACGCCATCTCGTCAACCTGACGCGTTCTTCAATCCTGACCCATACGCAACCTCGACCCCAGTGGCACCTCACCAACAAGGCATGCAACAGCAGCATATGACTGGAACTGCGCAGCCGCCGCCACCATTTATGCTGCCCAACTCTGGTTCTAGCGGCTTCAATGATGCTCGCTCATTCACCACTGCTGACGAGCGCATGATCGCCGAGTTCGCACACTCTCGCGATGCGAAGAGATCGGAGATCAACCCAAAGGTTCCGAGCGGTTCCCAGCAAGTGGATGCTACCGTCCAGGACCCATTCGGCGGCGGCCGCACTTCTCACAATGGCCAGACTCGCAACTCATCTGCGATCAAGCCTGACCGCCATAGTCAAGGCCACGATCCTCGCGTTGGTCGCCCTCAGGCCAATTACGACGTTCAGTGGCAGGGCTACGGTCGTGTTGCGCCAGCCCCTGTCTACCCCAATGACTCTACCGCTGGCTTTGGCAAAACTCGCGGCGCAACTGGGCCATACAATCACCAAGGCCAACAGCCGTCTTACATTACTGGCGCAACGCCTGCTCAACTGCCATCTCCTGTCACTTCGTTGCATGCATCGCACCACGGCTTCACGCAGGCTCGTGAGATTCGCAGACAGCATAGCCAAGGTTTTGCTTTGCGTTCATCGCCCAGCTATAACACCATGCAGTCGCGCAGAAACCATGCCCACCCTGTTCCCCATTCAGTGCAGGACACTTCCAACAATCCGTTGCACGGTCGCCAGCAACAGATCTCAAGGTCCGGAAGTGCAATGAAGCACAGTCAGTCGATGCCAATGATGCAACTTACACACCAATTTGCCGCCCAGCATCTTCATGCTTCCAACACCGATGCCAAGGCGAACAGTGAGAACACCATCTCAGACTGGATTGACAAGACACCTAGGCGCGGCAATTTTGCGCTCACCAAGCAGTCTCCCAGCATGGAGCTTACAGTGGAGACTTCAGCCAAACCTGGCCGAATCCTGGAAGAGGCTCCGCGTAGTGCAGACCTTGTTGACAAGGTCACGTGGCACAAATTAAGGGCTGAAGGTTTGGAGATCGAGATCAAGTTGGCCGAGGCCAGTGGCCACTCCACATCCAAGATACAATACTTGCTACTCAGACACCACGAATTGAGGGCGGCCGGGTACGAAATCGAACTCGCCGCAGCCTACAAAAAGGCCCAAAACGATAGCGGTGACCTCGCTGAGTCCACGGTTAACCACCCGCCGACGAGCCCAGGTACACCTCACAACTCTGAGGACTGGCCTACGAAGGCTCACGATTCTTCTGTCGAGTCTGACCTGATCACACCCGAAGTTGACGAGCACAAAAAGATTCTCCGCTCTGTTTCCAAGAATCGCGAGGGAAAGGCTACTTACATCAGCGAAAAGATTCCTCGCCGCCGTGGTGACGTTGGAGAATTCAGCAGCGCCTTCAACGAGCGCTCGACCGCCACCGCGGAAGAGCGTGTCAATTCATATGGCCCCGAAAGCCACCCTGCTCGTAACCACGGCCACCCGCCGCAGCGCACCGTCGTGCGTCTTACTTATGGCCAGCACGACTCCTGCGCCGAGGATCAGCAGTCCAACGAAGG
Organism: Cladosporium cucumerinum; assembly: GCA_023634325.1. Classification (NCBI taxonomy): domain Eukaryota; kingdom Fungi; phylum Ascomycota; class Dothideomycetes; order Cladosporiales; family Cladosporiaceae; genus Cladosporium; species Cladosporium cucumerinum. Next base: position 741,931 of record JALDQA010000010.1, on the reverse strand, counting down.
CGGTCGCTATCACTACGAATGCAGCCACAACGATAACGTCTCCGACTTCGCCTCCCAGGCTGGCGCGCCAGAGGATGATGGTGAGGTCTTCTCGCCTCGTGGCCGTGGCTACCAGTACCAGCACGCGCACCCTGGCCGCTACGCCTCTCAGATGAGCTACAACGGTGACATGGGGCTCTGGTACGGGCCTCAACAGAAGTAAGGTTCTCCTTCCAGTCCTTTCTCTTGTGTATGCTCATGTTGCCGAAGGTGTATGTCGTCACTCGACTTCTTGCATACCTTCTGCGAACGGAGCATTTTCAGCATTTTCATTCTCGGGCATGCCACATCGGCTGGCAAGTGCCGACTAATCAGACTGTCCCCCCTGTGCACTGTCCGCATCAACTGCAGACAACATCGCACACAGCACTTTTTCCTTTCACCAGTTGGCTGTTCTACACACACAGCCAAAGCATGGACATCGCGCATACCGTCCTCACAGCACTAATACTCCCCTTCTCCGAACGCAAAAAGAAAACAGCACAAAACTCATAAAAAAAAGTACTTGGGTTCAAAAATGGACATACACTAATCACCAAGACCTCGAAACCCTCACAAAAAAAAAGAAACCATGGGCCCAAAAACCGGACATACTTACCAATCATGCATCAAAACTAATCCCCCGATACCCTGGAAACACAACGCACGCCTTTGATTGAATACAACGCACCGGGCACAACAGCACTGGCAGTCGTAATGATAATGAAAAAGTCAGCGTTCCAGGAGCCGGTACTGAGAAACACAACACACTTCGAATATACTTTTTTTTCCTGATCATGTCGCGTCACTCGAAGGACCCAATCCAACAGAATGGGTTCCGGAGAGTTGCCGTGAGGTAGCCTAGCTTGACAGAAATGAAATCGCATTGAAAACCCCCCCCCCATATTCTTGTGTCCAGGTCCTTTTGTAGTGTCGTGCGTGACGCCTCTCACCGGCTTGTCCTCGCCGTCAAGAAATCCAAGTTTCACAGTGCCTTGAGCGCTCGTGCCTTTGGGCCTCAACATGCTCAACCAAAACTGTTTTCGACGCTGCTGCGAGCTTAGTCTGTAACCATCATAGCCTCTTGTGAGCGGTATCAGCAGTCTGCCCTATCGGCGGCGGAAGCTCAACCGCACATGTCGCACGCGCAGAAGCTGTTGTCAGCGCCACTCTTCGGCACGGGTGTGCCAAGCGTAACGTTATATCAACACGACATCATCCACGATGATCCCTTCCTTACCTCTGCTCGCTGCTCGCAACTTGGCCGGCAGCTCTGCTCTTCCCTCGGGGGAAACCACAGCCAAAACATGCGTTGATGGCCTCGATACACTCAGCCATCTGGCAGCCATCGCAGTCATGGGCGTCTTCCCAGCAGCAGCAGCAGCAGCAGCAGCAGGAAGCATACGAGAAGTCTGTCTTCGGCTCCAACCTGCGCATACCAAACGAGAGCTCACAGAATATCAACGACCGCTTTTTAAAATAAAAATGAAAATAAAATAAAGTCCTAAACGGCAGCATTGTGCAGCACCATGCAGCACTCAATTTAAAGAGGCGACGAGCACGTGGAAACCTGGTCCTTGAGCCAAGATGTCACGCCTGTCACATGTTGATTCTTTCACCGCTACAAGACCATCGAAGGGCAAGGAGAATGAATGTTAAGAGGTTCACGCGTAATGGACAGAAAAAATACAACAGACTTGGCCAAGCATGAGAAGTGAGTAAAGAACAACTGGAAAGAAGAAGACAAAATCATGAGAGTATGAGCTCGTTCTCGTATAAAAGCGTGTGATATATATATAGTGTGATGATGTTGATCTGCCGTGGTTGATTTCGTGCCCGTAAGTATTCGTCGAACATGCATGGTTCGTCATAGTAGTAGTGGTTGTGTCCGTCAATAAATCCCATCGAATGTAACGCCGAGATTTTTCTCCATGCATTGCACATTTCCTGCTGGACCCGATATCGACAGCGTGATAACCGTTAAAGGAAAACAACAACAAAAAGAGCAAAAAACCGGCCCGCCGCCTGTGGAAGCACGGCGGGACAGCTGAGAGGAGTAGGTACATGCAAGAAAACAAAAAATCAATAACATTCCCAGGTACGGTTTTGCGCCGTTCCCAGTTCTCAGAATCTCGTCAGTGGAGAAGCTGTTGCCGTGACTCGTGTAGATCGGTTCCAGATGCATGAACAGGCCGTGAAACAAATTCAATGAATTGCATCAGATTGTAGCAGTGCAGAGTCAGGTTGTGGACGGTAAATCATTCGTTCTTGTGTAGGCAGCCGTTCAGAAGCGTAAAGGTCGAGATGTGAATCTCAACGGGCGTGTCTTTCGGTATGTAACGGCCGTGATCGAGGTGGCCGTAAATCTTCGTGCGGTCCCTCAAGCCAGTGAGGGTGGCGTCCAGGCCGTGCTGGTCGCTTTCGTCAAGTTGAGGAGGCAGGCTTGCTGCTGGTGCCGTAATTAGCAGTGACACCCGATCCGATGCCACCTGCTTAGTGAGCCGTGCCTTAGTTTGCGCGAATGACGAGCTTGCTCAGGAACTTGTTGCTGAGACTGTCAAAGTCGTCACGGTCAAACTTGGCATTCTGTTGGCCCTTGAGGTAGGTTTCTACGGTCAAGATTAGCAAATGTATTAAATCATCGCGATAAGAGTGAGCAAACATACCATATTTGTTGACGTGACCTCTGACCTCGGTCAACGCATCGCAGATGGCTGGGTTAGAGCCAAGAACGTTGTGGTGCTTGGCAGTGTCCCACTCTTGGAGGCCGGGCAGCTTGGTGGAGATGGCCTGGAAGAGGCCGACGATGACGCCAACGGGGGTGGTCTCCATGTCGTCACAGAACTTGTTGACAGCCTGCTCGTCCGGAACGCGGTAGTGGCAGTCGAATTGCATCTCCTCCCAGATAGCCAAGAGAATGGCGGCCAGCATGAAGATGGTGGGCCAGTTCTTGAGCTTATCACCGGAGTAGACAGAGCTGTACAGAGAAGAGAGCTCCTCCAGAATGTCCTTCTGCAGCTCGCGCCACATGTCTGCAAGCGCGCACTTGACCTGGAAGTTAATCATGACAGGCGCAACGGTCTTGCCGCTGAATTTGCTCTCAGGGTCGTCGATACGGCCAACGAATTGCTCCTCGTCGGAAAGGCCCTCTACCATGGTGATGTGCACGGTAAGGTTGTATGCAAGGACGAGCTTGAGCGCCTTGCGGATGGACGGAGTCTTCTCCTTCTCGTAGTAGCGGTAGGCGGTCTTGAGGATCTCAGTGATGAAAGCAGTGCCCTCAAAGTAGTCATCGACAAAGTGCTCGAAGCCCTGGTCGAGGTGGCGATCAAGGTACTCGGACAGAAGAGTGGTGCTGACACCCTCCATGCCAGCGGAAAGCTTGGCGGTGGTAAGCTCGTACTGGTTGTGAGTCTCGGTCTCAATCCAGTCGACATCGAAGCACTTGTCTTCTCTGACGAACACCTCGCGCGCGTTGATGGGCAGGTAGTGACCGTAGCCGTGTGTGATGTAAAGAGTGCGCTCCATCGTGCTGAAGCCCTTGATGTTGTTGACGCTGAAGCCGAGGCTGACGTGTCTCTCGTAGTCAGCCTTCCAGTCCTTCATGAAGTAGCCAATGTCCTTGATGTCAAGGCGAGTGCAGGGCACTTGCCACAGACGAGCGTGGCTAGGCCTGCAGCCGCCACAAGGCTCACCCTTGTCGCAAGTCTTCTTAAGGAACTTGCAGCGAAGACATGCACGGAGCTTGCGGATTTCATGTGCTTGCTGTCTTTGGTCGGGGCGAAGAGGGCCACGCCTGCGGCCAATCTTCTTCTCGCCGGTGGAGTCCTTCCTGCATGTCGGGGACTTCTTGACGATCGCCTTAGTGACCTTGGAAGTGCTCTCCGACGGTGACTTACGACGGCGAAGAGGTGGCGAAGTCGGGCCAGATGATGTGGGCGATGTTGAGGAAGAGCCTGTGGAGGCGTATGACAGAGCGACAGCACCGGCGGTAGGGCTCACTGCCAATGATGACGTGGGCGAGGGTTGCTGGTGAGCACGCTCTGGTTGGGCGATGGCGAACCCTTGTGACTGCAGATATTGCGAGTCAATGTAATCTTGGCTATGGAACTCGTCATGAGGCGAGCTGAGAGGCCAGGGAGTGATCTCTTCGTAGCTGCCAGAGAGATATGAGGCAGAGTGGGGGCCATCTGACGAGGAATCCGAGTTGGTACGGATGTGCAAGTTCTGGCTGGGATTTGACACGGTGCCACTGAAAGAATCTAATGACTGGCGGTGAGGATTGAAGTTGATTGCAGACCACTCGTTGTCGGAGAGAGACTGAACCTCGAGGATGGTGCCAGTAGGCGAGCTGCCAGGCACACTGGAGTGAGCCGAGTCGGCAGCCTGCTGGTTGAGAGCGTTTTGCAGGCTCAACGTAAATGAGCTGCCAAGGTCGTTCTGGTAGTCGTTCAGAGGGTATGCGAGAGTGTTCATCGAATCCATCGGGCCAGCCATAGACATGAAGGCGTTGGTGCTCATGCCAGTGGTAGCAGCGGCGTAGTTCTCAGCGGCGGACACGGGCATGAACTCTACCGGCGAGGCCTGTAATTGTGCGAAGGCTCCTAGGTTGTAGGAGTTCAACGGTAATGATGAAGGTATTTGTGTCGAGTAGTGTTGTTGTGCCTGCTGTTGCTGCTGCTGTGCTTGGAAAGCAGCGGCCTGTTGGAACTGGAATTGCCAGTCGGTGGGCATCATGGTTGCGTAGTCCATGTTCAGGCCGGCCGTATGCATGTTCATGGGCGTGGGATGAGCATGGTTGCTGCTTGGCCTGCTGGAATGAGGCTGCTGCTGCTGGTGATGTGTGATTGTGGATTGTTGAGGGATCACCTGGCGTTGCTGATTTGAAGCGGCGGGCAGGTACTGCTGGTGCTGATGATGTTGGTGATCACATGTCTGCTGATGTTGATGTTGATGCTGGTGTTGTTGTTGTTGTTGCTGCTGCTGACTCGATGTCGAGTGCGAGTGCGAGTGCGAGTGCTGGTGCTGCTGGTGAGACAATCCTTCGTTGTCCATGGCGGCCTCGAGGCTCAGCTGCTGCTGCTGATGCTGCTGGTGTTGTTGTTGTTGTTGTTGTTGTTGCGGCCAAGGCTGCTGCTGTTGGCCGAGGGCGTAGTGGAAGGAGGAGTAGTGCTGCTGCTGGCGGGGATCGACGTTGGGGTCGAGAAAGGCAGCGGTGAAGTCGAGCAGGGCGTCCTGCTGGGTGAAGTCGAGGTTTTCCATTGCGCGTGGGACGGCGGATTGCACGCAATATACTGGAGGTGAGATTGGAGTGAGAGCGGAGCAGCTGAGTGTAATCGGTCAGCCGCGCGCGGTAGGCGGTGGTGTCTGGCAGAGCGCTGAAGCTTGAGACACTTGGTGATCCAGTGCACGTGTGGGTAGTGTTTGCTGCTGCTACTGCTGCTGCTGGGGGGGGAGGAGGGCGCGATGAGGGGATCTCAGGAAGGTGTTGCTACACCGCTGAGGTCTGCGAGAAGCTGGCGCGCAAATGTCTCGCGGTGAAGGTGACGGCCGCTGGGAGTTTGACGATGGGATGGAAAGAGCGGTGGGCTCTCATGCACCTAATCCACGCTAAGCGATCACCCGCCCGCCCGGCGTCCACCCACTCACTCACCCACTCACTCACTCACTCACACACCCCAGTGCAACGTCGCGCTTACGAGTAAGTGGTAAGTAGTAAGTCCCTACCTACCTGTAGCTAGCCAGCGTATCAGCCAGCCAGCTATGCAAGCACAAGTTCTTCTTGTCATGCACTACGCTTGCAGTCAAGCGGTACAGGGAGAAGTGTAATGGTCTATCTATCCCCATCACCAACCATCATTCCACGCACTTCTATGCTGCTGTCCTGTTGTTGTTGTTGTTGTTGTTGTTTTTGTTGTTGTTGTTGTTGTTGGTGGTATTACTATTATTATTATTTTTATCATTATTATTATTATTATTATTATTATCACTATTATTATTATTATCATTTTATTATTATTATTGTCATTGCTCGTGCTGTCTCGCCAGTCTCTGCCTTCCCGTCGGGGAAAGTCCTCAGATCTCATCAGTCCCTTCTTGCCTTAGGGCCTGCTGCAGTGGGGTACGCGTTGCGCGCTAAAGCCAACCAGCCAGCCAGCCATCACGAATGAAACCAGCCTAGCTACTAGCTAGACTAGCTAGCCAGCCTCCCACTCTCATGGCGGTGTAGAGCGCCGACACACCACACGGCCTTCACATCGGCCCCATTTCTTCCTACTACTACTACTACTACTACTACTACTACTACTACTACTACTACTACTACTACTACTACTACTACTACTACTACTACTACTACTACTACTACTACTACTACTACTACTACTACTACTACTACTACTACTACTACTTCTACTTCTTCTCTGCCGCACATCATCGCCGCTATAGTAACCCGTCCTGCAAACAACCCCCTCCTCATCCCCACCTATAACGCCCGATTTTTTCTCGTTCCAATGTCTCGAACCCTCCCCCCCCCATAACTGCTATATCTGCACTAGCCGCACTCCACCAGAAAACCTACTTTTTCCCTTGCTAACCTCAACAACAAACCCATGCCCAGTCGGAGTATGCAATAGCACTACTTCACTTGCCCATAATACTCCCGACTAACCCACTTATCTTATCCACCCACTCGCTGCCCACCCCTCCTCCTCCACCTACTCGTGTCAGGCGCCGCCTGTACTTGTCTACTCGATCGCCTGAATCTACGTGACTCGGCATGCCGCCAGGCCCCGTCTGGCCAGTCCTCGCCTCGGATTGCGCAACACCAGCACTCTGCACGCCTCGCACGCCAGTCTGCAGAATAGCCGACTTTTTAAACTGCAGAGTTGGCCTGACTGGCCCGGCTCACGCTCGGGTGGCACATGCTCACGGGTACTTGCGACTTCAGGCTTTCCATCCTGTGAGCTTGCGCTGATACGTGTCACCAACCAAAGCCGAGCATGCAAGTCCGTTGCTGCGGAGCTGCTGCTGCGTGCGTGCGTGCGTGTGTCTTGTCTCATCTCGCTCGTGTTCTGCATGAATTCGTGTCACTTTTCTCTCTCGGCTGAAACCTGACCTCGGAGACTTGACTGCGCCTTGAAGAAAAAGAGGCTTGTGCCAAGTGTTTTGCCTTTCGCGCGCACTTGTCGCTATCGTTCGTCGTAGCAACATAAGCTGTTTGGCGCAGTTGGCGCTCGAGCGAGCGCCAAAACAAGGCACAACGCGCGTGCTGCGGCATGACAAGGTCTAACCTTGCTTGCGATCCTCCGATCTGACGCAATCACCGTGTGGTTAGGTGCGTGGTGTGCATGCGGTCGTCAAGGAAAACGTCCCTTGCGTCTTTCGAGTGCTGAATCGCTCACCAATCGAGGCAGTCGACGACTCGTAGGAATCGCAGTGCTCCTCCTGCAATGGATGGTCCGTGTCGGGCTTTTCGCTTGATCACCAGACTAACCATACAGCCTTGATCCCTGTGCCATTCAACCGCCATTAAGGCAGAGTCGATCAGGGCTCCGTAGTCATAGTAGAAATAGCCAGCTCGCCAGATATCGATGATGTCGATGGCGGCGAAATTGCAGCGTGCTAAAACAATGGCATGCGCCGCCATGGCGTTTTTTGGTTTTCCCAATGGCCGCGAGGCCATGACCATGATGAGATCTCGATCGGCGGTTCGATTTCTTGCGCCTTCATGCAAGCCATGCTAGACAGGCAGACAGGGCAGATCGCTGATGATGTGCAGAACTAATCGCCATGCTGAGCTTTAATTATGGTGTGTGACTAACATGCTAACTATCCCAATAATTCCCAATGGTATAGGTAGCATGGCGGTTCTTGAAGTTTTCCCACCTTGAGATCTCGATCGTGCAAATGCCAATGTTGGGCCTGGAAGTTGTCGAGTCGCGACTGCTTCTTTGCCTTGTGCCGTGGTCCTCGTAGACTTTCGCATGGAACGTTGGTGCGCGAAATGCAATTCGACGGAAATTCCAAATGCTGCGCGACGCGAAGCGATGCGATGCGTCGCAGAAGTCCTGGCCTCGAGCTTGGTCGTCGTTCTGTGGAATTGGGCAGTGGTGTGTCAGAGGCTGAGGACTGGATCTGAGTGCTCGCGCTGCAGGTGGGACCGCAAAGATGAGACTCGGTGTTCAACGTGTGCAAAGTATGATCGCTTGTTCGTGAAATGGGCAAGTCTTCAAAGGAAAGGGTGGGCAAGTCTTCAAAGAAAAGGGTAAACATTCTGCTTGAATGCCGTAAGACTCCTCCGGCATGATATTGTGGAACAGGTAATATATGTTTTGTAGAGTCGCATTGCTTCTAGCGACGAGCATGTTCGACTTTTTGACTGTCTGCGAAGTGTCCTTCTAGAATACTCCAAGGTCTTACTGTTCCTCGAAGCGCCGTCTGTAAGGTAATTTTCGATCACTCGTTGACATGGCACGCTAGGAAAAGGTGTCAAGTTAAGCAGCGTGGTATTCTACCACTATTCACCTAGCATCCAATTGCTTCATCTCAAATACTCCCAAACAATCCACCCTTCTCCTCTCATTCCCTTCACCAGACTAACCGGCACCAACCAATGCCTCCACCACCCCAACTGCCTGCCCGCCTCCCCAAGCAAAGGCATACAACAGCAAAACCATCCGCACAACCATAAAACATTCACCCCAGCCCTCAACCACCACCATGCTTTGCTCCTCCTCGTTTCCCCGCTGGCAACCCACTCCAAGCACCTTCCAACGCAGTCCTCCGCCAATATCCCCACAACCTGCACCCAAAAGAACCCTCCAACCAAAGCTCTCACAAAAGACACACTGGCTCCAGTCCCCAAATGCAACGGCTCCGGCGGCACAAGCCCCATATGCACACACCCGCTCAGCCCAAAAGCACTGCACAACACAATCGCCCTCCTCGCCAAACCCTTCCTTGCTAATCCCAGGTAATCCGCCATCGCGATGCCCGGCCCGGAGACTGACCAGCGCATGGTCTGATGCCAGAAAGTACCCCACCAGCCGCTGAGGCCGCGCTCGAGGAAAGAGGTCGCCGGGCCGAAGTATGGTGGCCAGGTGTGCGGGCTGCACTTGTCTGGGAGGAGGCCGGTGGCGTTGAGGAGAGAGGGTATGAGGGCTGGGGATGGGAGGAGGTTTGCTATCAGGGCGTAGGCTTGGAGGGCTATGAGGGTTGGGCGGAGGATATGAGAAGGGATGGTGCAAAAGGATGGTGGTGTTGTGAGGGGGAGGGGCGAGGAGAGTGGGATGCTGGGGTTGGTGAAGTAGGGGTCTGTGGTCGTGAGGGCGCTGGTGAGGTCGAGGGTTAGGTAGGCTATGCAGGCGTGGAGGACTGTGGTGAAGATGAAGGAGGTGCGGGATTTAGGTGGTGGAGGCGGTGGTTGGGTTTTATCGTGAGGTTGATAGGAGATTAGCCAGTTGTCGAGGGTGAGAGCGACGACAAGCTTGAAGGTCCATGGGATGCGAGCCTTGAGGGTGGTCGGATAGGGTACGGCAGTGTAGGTGGGCTTGATCTTCTGTTCCTTAGGGTGGCCGGCCTGCGCGGTCTTATCGTCTTGGACATTCTTGCCATTACTTTCAACATCCGGTTTCAGCAAAGCGAACTTGGCCCAGGGATCATTGAGCACTAGCAGAAATGCCGTCCAGAAAAGGCCATTGAGACTTGGCACGTCGACGCTTCCCATCACGGTCCAGGCGTGTATCGTGCAGCCCAACATTATCGGCACGAATATAGCGATGTTTTGCCATCTCGACAGAACTGAGTGTGGAGTGAGTAGGGCGATTGGTAAGAGGATGTGAGGAACAAAGTAGGAGAACGACTGAGGGCCAGGAATGATGTGGCGAACAAAGTACATGTACGCGTATGGGAGCCCCATAGCTGAAAGCCTCCGTGCTGGTATTCTCTTTGATGAAAAGGTCGTACAACTTACTGATCTCAACTTGTGCGAGTCGCTTTGAATGCTGTCAGGCCATAATGGACGACGTCATAGACTCTCGCCTCCGTACATGGATGTGTATTTGAGAAGGATACTTGAAGGCGGTCATGTAGGATGTGTATACCTCACCATTGTATACACCTTAGAGAGCAATGCTGATCGAAGTAGACGACAACCGGGTATCGCAGCCTGCAAGACTGAAATGAGGTTCTGCCGGCATCGCCAAGTCCGTCGTGCAGATCATGGCAACTCCTAAAAACGACAGCGTTGCTTGCTGTGCCTTGTCTATAAAATCACGAAGAGTGTAGTCACAGTTGATTGACATGGTAGGGACAATACAAAGTGCATCCCACCATGGCCCAGTCCGTAGAGTCCTACACCTCGGTGACCGCCCCCTTCCGACTCTTCGGCACAGATCCGATTCACGCATCCAAAGTCGCTCACAGCCATGGCAAAGCCGGCTTTATGCGGAGTTTGGACGGAGTGCTATTTCTCCTGGAGGACGCGTAGATTCTCCAGAGTGCCAAAAATCACCGCAAGTCCCGCGAAGGAAGGGAGATAGGAAGAAACAATGCCAGTATTGCATTTCCGAAATCTTCCGATGTGACTGATGTTGGTACAGCCGGCTCCGGATTATTTGTTTCGGCTGGAGAATATGGGTACGATGCTTTGGGGTTGTGGATACGGGGAGTGGTGTTTTGTCTCTGGGGTCGTGATTGAACTTTTGCACATTGGAGGGAGATGTCTTTGGACGCGTGGTAGTATGCGTATCTTATACAGGAATGAAGCATATAAGTTCCACGTGGATGAGACATGTTGATATCTATCTGTGGATGGAAGGCAGCGTTGCAGGACCTTGGCTCGCAAGAACCGGCTGTGTTGTTCCGGACGCTCAGCTCAGGAGCAAAAGCCGTCTCCAAAGCCATGGATGCAGCGGCAGAAAGAGCGAGACAACGGTCTAGGTGTTTTGAGAATTGCGTTGTTTTTACCATATTGAGTTGTCAAATTCTTCGGTTCATTATGCTACGGAAATTGGCTTGTGAACATTTGCAAGCCAATGGAGATGTCAACAGTCAGCTCCTCGCATGTGAAGGGTGATGCGGCAGTTCTGTCTAGGCCCAGCGGCTCTGGTGATCTGATCGCGTGGATCATTAGGCAGTACCCGCAGAGCTCTTTGCGTGGCCCTGCATTGTTGCGAGAAAGCAAGAGGATCAGGCCTCCTTCACGCATAACGCCAGTCGGCAGGGCTGAACCAGACGAAGAGTCTGCAGCCTCTGTCAACACCATGAAATTGCTCTCACTAGCACGGTCTGCCGTGGCTGAACAGAAGACGAGACGGATATGACAGCGAGCACCATCATCCACGCTGGCACAGTTAGCACTTCCCAGCAAATACGGCTCCACTCCGAACGGGCCCGACGATGCCCTGCCAGCTTCCTTCTTCCCCCGGCGGATTATTTGTGCCCCGCGATTTGCCCCTCGTTCAGTGAACACTCGCCGACCGTCCGCGCGAGGTATCGTGAAGAGGCCGAGCCGAGTAGTTGCGAGGGAAATGTGCGGAGCTATAAAACCGCTCATGTGCCCATGCTCGCGGCCGAGGATGGCCATTTGCGCTGACTGACACGACATCGACCTCTCTTCTGACCAGAAACTCCTAAGCCAATTCCTCTGAATCGGCCGCAGAAACCGCTCCACACGGCTCATCGTCACCTGAACAGAGCGTTGCTACTCCACCTTTGTGATATCATCTCAACATAATACCTACCAAGACGCTGCCAGCACCGCCTGGAAATTTATTGCTAGCATTGGTCTCGCGTGCTCTTTGCATTCCACTACCTTTTCTTTTCACGAAAAACTACCACCAGCTTTCACGACATCTAACGACTTCACATCCACAATCATGTCGGCTAATGGACAAGGCGGCCCCGTCGGCGATGAGAAGATCAACACCGAGATCATCACCCTCACCAGGCACCTCAACGAAGAGCAGACCAAGCACTCCGAAGCCACCGGTGACTTCACGTAGGTTCAGCACATCGTATGCATTCTCTAGACATTTTTCACTAACGATGCTCAAACAGCCTCCTCTGCCATGCTCTCCAGTTCTCCTTCAAGTCAATCGCATACTACATTCGCCGTGCAAGCTTGATCAACCTCTCCGGCCTTGCTGGCGCCACAAACTCCACGGGTGACGACCAGAAAAAGCTCGATGTGATTGGCAACGACATCTTCATCTCTACCATGCGCTCTTCTGGCCGTGTGCGCATCCTAGTTTCAGAGGAAGAGGATGAGCTCATTGAGTTCCCTGCCGGCCCCAACGCGAAGTACGCTGTTGCCTGCGACCCCATCGATGGCTCCAGCAACCTGGACGCTGGTGTGTCAGTCGGCACGATCTTCGGTATCTACAGGCTTGCAGACGACGCCACGGGTGTTAAGGAGGACCTTCTTCGCCCCGGTACCGACCTCGTAGCTGCTGGTTTCACCATGTACGGCGCTTCCACCCAGCTCGTCATGACTATGAAGGGCGGACCCGTGAACGGCTTCACCATGGACGATTCCTTCGGCGAGTTCATCCTCACCCACCCCAACATGCAAATGCCCAAGAAGCGCAGCATCTACTCTTGCAACGAGGGTAACAGCAAGTACTGGGACGCTGCCACCAAAGAGTGGTGCGAGACCATCAAGAACGGCGAGAAGCCCTACTCCTCACGTTACATCGGCTCCATGGTTGCAGATGCGTACAGGACACTGCTGTACGGCGGTATCTTCGCCTACCCCGCCGACAAGAAGACTCCCAAGGGCAAGCTGCGTATTCTGTACGAGTGTGGTCCCATGGCCATGGTCTTCGAGCAAGGTAAGTCCTGCAATCTACACTGGCATGCACGTTCGACATACTAACACTTTCTTCCCACAGCCGGCGGCCAAGCAGTCGACAGCAACATGGCTCGCATGCTCACCGTCGTCCCCGAGAGCATCCACGACCGCAGCGGTATCTTCCTCGGCTCCTACGACGAAGTGCAGCTCGTCATCGACATCCACAAGAAGCACGGCATCTCCGTGTAGAGAGTTGATTACGAATTGTTGGAACTTTTGAGGATACCATTTGGGTTTTTTTGCCAAAGAATGAGTCGGGAGTAAAGAGTAATTTGGAACTGTTGTTCATGGTCGCATTGCGCTCGGAGGCATGGTTTCGGCGGCAGCAAGGGCTGCGAAGGTTTCTTTGTGGATAGTATCTGACCCAGATATGATATGGGAAATTTGAATGTGAATATCTTTGCAGATATGTGTTATTCTTCTCCCGGTCTTTTTTGATGAAGAGTCGTATTATTCTCAGCTGCAATCAAGGGTTCTACTGTTCAGCTCGCGAAGAACAGCAACGGGAATCCGGCACCTAACTTCTATCGGGTTAGGGTTAGGGTGACTCGTTTCATCAGCAATCACATCTTGACCTACTATTACCACCAATCGTCGCCATTCTGCCTGTACTGAGAGAAATAAATAAATCACCTTTTATCTTCTGTGGGTTTGGTGGTGGTTTCGGGCACCAGGACGCTGAAATGCACATTTAGACACATCAACACGGTTTGACTTTGAAAGTGACCTCCATTACGCAGGAACACAAATACAACACCTCGACCAAAACACCCATCACACGAATACGATCGATATCTACGACTTTACCGAGAAAAGATTACGGAAGAATACAATGCCCAACATTTCTGCAAGTCTGCGCTCTTGCTGTGGGTGGACTGTGATTGCACTTCCCCTCGCAATGATATCTTGCATACCGTGACCTCGATGATTGCAGGTAACGATTGAAGATGGGAGTGGCAACGACAATACACATGCGTGTTAGTCACTGGTATGCTAGTATGTGTCGATATCTAGACAACAATGATCAAGCCCGCCATTGAGATATCGCCCAACACCTCACAGGCTAGAATATCTTAGGGAGTGCTCCCTGATCTCCAAGTGTCGAGAGCGGCGATGTGGACCAATGAGATACACGACGTTCCTCACCAACAGAACGACCGCAACAAGGCGTTGTTCGATTCTTTAATCGTCCAATACTTGATGAGGTCCACTGAAAAGATGTAGTGCCCAATCGCTGAGCCGAACGTAAACTCTCTCGCAGAAAGCCACGGTCGCCCTAAAGAAAGGGAGGTGTGAAACACAAGGCTGTTTGCAACCGCACCACATCCTCAACACATCGCCACTTGCCCATGTCCGCCTACCACAGATATCGCACTGCAAACATGGACGACAACACCACAAAGGTCTGTTGCGCACTAGACGGACAGATGGTCGCCTACCACAAAAAGAACGAGATCCGGTCCCGCCGTTGCTTTGATCACTCTTGCGTTCCTTTGCCTTGACTGTAGCTACACGTCCGCTATACCAACAAACTGACAAAGACAAGTCACCAAAGGCAGTTTGGTAGCAGAAGGTGAAGAGCTCGCAGCAAAAGACTGTAGAGTTGGATACAGCGTGCGGCGACTATGCAAACAATTATGGCGAATTGTTCCATAAGCTGCACGGTCTGTAAATTAGAAAGCACACGATATATCTGCAGTAACAGTAAAGTGTGAATTGTTGTTGTCGATGCTTGTGCTCATCGCCGAAAGCCCCGCGGTCTTCAATGCTGATGTCTGCATAGAGTTAGCGCACCCGCCAAGCCGCTCTTGCTGGTATTTCTGCTTTCGCGCTGCCAAAGAATCCTCCTCTTTTCCTCCCCAACCACCAACTCGCAACGGAGAGCATCCCGAGCGATCAGCGCAGTCTTCCAAGACTGCGAAAACCGGACAGCATGGTTTGAACCGCTGTCGCAGCTGCATAGGTATGGCAACTCCCACCCGATCGCACCCACCCCTCTTTTCCATCCGTCTTTTGGCGATGATAAACACAACCAACTTTTCAAACTAGAGTCTTTGATCTCTTCGGAGAACTGAAACCTACCTTGCACGTCAGTCTGATATTGAAGACTATATCACTCTTGAGATATGATTTTCTTCGAAAGAATATTCCACTGACGCGAAACAGTGCAGCTTCTTTACACATTACCATCTCTGCCATGCGCTCCACGGTGCACCTCTTCGCTGAGCGATGCAAATGGTTAGTACACACCACATTTCTTTCCTCCCCCACAATATGTGATGATGAACATATTGACTATAAATACGCTATACAATGGAATTACCGGCCGAGACCTTTACTCAGGTCGCTGGCGATATTAGGCTATACTGATTACACATACCAATATTACCTTGCACATTCTTCATGACTTGCTTGGACATCAGCTAACAGCTCGAAGACTTTTAGATACCTTTTGTGACACCTACTTGTTTAAGCGTGTGCTTGAACATCCCCGCCCTTGTGACCTGCCAACAAGTCCAAGTGATCGGGATCAATGTCACCGTGGCTATCGCAGCACCTCAAGCAATCGATCTGGTGATGGTCTGCCTCACCATTGCTTCCGAGTAGCACTTCGGTGTGCTCATCGCAGTCCTGGATCCTGTGCACCTCAAGTGGAGGCGAAACGGCTGAAACGACAGCGATGAGAGCGGACACGTGAATGATGCGAAGCCATGGTGCCGAGGGTTCTGATTGTTGGAGGTTGCTGTCTAGGGACAACTCAATATCGAGATCAACACATTCAATGAACGTATTCCTGAACAGGTTCGTCATTACCCTACACCATTCCCTCGTTCTCACTTGATGAAACGGCACTGGGCTCCGAATCAAATTCATGAGCAGAGACGCCACTTTGTGACAGGCCTAGAAAACCTCGTCCACTGATCCTTCCACGGGATGCAACATGCAATATGCTGTCATACAGAATGAAGAGCTTTTCGCTGACTAGCCCTGCAGACTTTGTCTCTAACAATGCCTCAACTCCTCAACAGCACATGAACAACGTACCTGTCATGTAAATGGTACGTACATACTTTCCTTCTTCTTCGCACACGCACACGCCTCTACAAGATGAACTCTTTAGATGACGAGTCTGATCGGGTATTGCCCATGCAGACAAACTTTTTTTTATATACCATTCATGCCTAACTGACATTGGTTTCGACCAATGACTGGCTTTACACCTGACATATATCATGCTTTCTGCAAGTACGTCGGCTAACAAACATCTAAGTTTTAGTATCTATCCATTAAAACACTGGTTTAACGCCACCGTCTGTTCCAATTCAATGGTAAGATTTCACCCTCTCCTCGTCGCTTCCTGATGATCCAACCATACACCAATGACAAGCATATGTCCAAGCCTTCTTGACCGTTGGCAACGACGAAAAGTGATTTTTACTGATTCGCTGTCACGCCAACTTACGTGTTGCCTTTACATGTCAGACAAATGCTAACATTTGTGCAGTGAATGTGATGATCTATTAGATGCTTCAACTAGTTTCTTCGCTGCTTCGGCATCGCTTATGGTAAGCTCAGTCTCTCTTCTACACATCAACCTCCAGCGCAACCACCAAGATGATTATCTAAAACAACTCACGACGGTCGACATAGCTAATTATATCTGCTTTGATGAGAATGGCCCCTGACAGGGCCCAAACTCTGATATACACTCTCCTTGCGCACTTTTTGATCTACACAAAACACAAGCATCACAAAGTATCATCGCTGACGAGTACTTTAGAACAGGTCATGTAATCTCTTCATTGTGAGCGCCGAAAAGCCATGTCGTCGATATCAAATAAAATAGTTTTCGGAATTCATTATCTTGTTCCTAATAATTTCTCGCATCTTTCCCGCCTCAATGATCTCGCAAAGTGTGTGACAGTAAATTAGCAATTGATGTCGAGAATTAGAGCTACCTGTCGTACAAAACCTTGTGCCTGTAGCGCCATCGCTGTCAAAAAGTCGCGTTGCAGCAGTCGTCAATATATCGCTCAAAAGACAAAACCATGCCATTCGTAATACCCAAAGTCAACACCTTTCTCATGTACCCAAACAGATACCCAAGAACGCTTCCCTGTCAATTCCACCTTCTCCCCGTATATCGAACTCTTCGATCATAGCTGCCAGCTCCTCATCCTGTAGCCCCTCACCCAATTCCCTCGCGACTCGTCTCAAGTCTTCCAAGTCTATTCTCCCCTTGCCCTCGGGATCAAACAAGTCAAACGCCCGCAAGATCTCCTCCCGCGGATCCCTCGCGCTTATCCTCTGCGCCGCCAAAGCCTGGAACGAAGCGTGAGGCAGCAGTAACCTCCCCGGTCCAAGGAACGACGCTCCTTCTCCCACCGCGCCGCCGCCTGCTTTCCCACTCACCTGCGACGCCGGGATTCCTTGCGCCTGTAGCTCTGCGAGGATCTCTGTTTTGGGCAGGTCGAAGCCAAGGGCTTTCAGCGCGACTTTGAGCTCGTGGTAGTCGATGTGGCCGTCATGATCGAGGTCGAAGAGGCGGAAGGCTTCGTCGATTTCTTCGCGCTGCTCCTCGCTCAGCGATTCGAGGAGTTGGGCGTTGGCGGCTTCGCGGCGCTCGTGCTCGAGGCGCTCTTGCTCTTGCGCTCGCAGGCGGTTGGCTTCGCGTTGTTGGTGGGTGGGTTGTGCGGGTTGAGGTGGTTGGGTTTGAGGCTGGACGAAGGCTGTGGAGTTGGCGGCGCCGTAGGGTGTTGTGCTGTTGTAGGGTTGGTTTGGGCGGGCTGGGTTGTTGTAGGCGCGAGATGGAAAGGGTTGGTGGTTTGTTGTCGCCATTGTGGCTTGTGTGTGAGAAGAAGGCGATTTGCGGCGGGCGACAAATTGAAAGCGCTAGATTATGCTCGCCGTGGACGGCTGAGTTGGTGAGTAGTGCTGTATGCGCGTGGTGTTGTGATTTGTTAGCCTGCGCGTGTTGATACTTTGGGAAGACGCGCCTGCAGATTGGTGCTTGGCGACGTTTCTCCGAGGCTTCACTTTTGAGAGACGAACAACATCACGAAGAATGACCCAAAGTGCATGTTTAACGTTTCCGTGCATAGACTGCTCATTATATACGCATACTGCAGGAGCTCTCATTTCTCGACATATAGATCTGATCACTTCTGACAAAGAACAATGACATCTCTGCGTCTAACCCAACCAAGAAGACGACGCTCGCTGCTTGCTCATGTGTCACTAGCCTTGATCACAAACTCTATGTCATCAATATTGTTCAACTCGATAGGTCCATCTTCATTCTTGGCCAATCCTGCAGGCTCTCCAGGCGGCGTCAACACCTCCTCCTTGGTCCCTGCTGTCCAGTACTCCAGCTTCTCTCCAAGGCGGACTCCGAACCGATACCGATGACCTGGTGTTACTCCATCTCTGTTCGCTATATTGAATGGCGTTGTGAAGTTGAGAGGCTCTCCAGGCATGAGTGTGTAGAAGTACTTCTCATGGCTGCTGCCGCTTCTGGAGGTGAAACCTCCGCGCCTGCCACCCTTTGTGATCTCCAGATCGAGTAGTGTGTTGGTGTCTAGGTCTATGCACTGAAAGTTTTTACGCCCGAGAGCAAGGCGTGTGTTGAGGATCGTTGGCCAGGTAAAGATTGTGATTGGAGCGTAGGCGTGAGATATCACCGTGATTGACAGCTCGACTTCTTCGCCTGGTGGGGAGGGGAATTGGTAGAGCTGAGCGCCAGGCTAACACTTAAGGTAAACGGGCTCACTGCCGATCTAGGCGATGAGGCTGCCATGTTAAAGCTAGAATGCCTGGTGCTTTCACGAGGTAGACGATACTGCTGGGTTGTTCTCGTGGAAGGATCCAATAAATGTAGTACATGCAGTGTGGCACCTTGCGCTACCTCTGTGTACATGAACAAGCAGTAGATACTGGACGAATACATGTAGAGAATGGCTAATTCGTAAGCGATAGTCAGTACCATGGTAAGTGACGTCAGATTGCATGAACAGTGGAATATATCAGCTTAGTTGTTGTAAACATAAAAGCAACCAACACCTCCGGGCTTTCAACAATTCGATCAACAGAGCCCAAGTCTCAAGATGGCGTTCGTAGCCCATCGCATGATCCAAAATCAGAAACCT
Organism: Cladosporium cucumerinum; assembly: GCA_023634325.1. NCBI lineage: Eukaryota > Fungi > Ascomycota > Dothideomycetes > Cladosporiales > Cladosporiaceae > Cladosporium > Cladosporium cucumerinum. The sequence goes on along the minus strand of JALDQA010000010.1, from coordinate 722,914 downwards.
TAATTCGAATCATCATCGTCGCCCGCCATCGGCGGCTCGAAGTCTCGACCGCATTGCATAGTGCAGTCACTTGTCGATACTAGCAAGCATCCTGCTATGACTGCACCGAATCTGTGATGTCACCGTTCGGTGATTTGAGGGCCATGATCGTTCGATCGTGATTGCTGTTGCCTGGGGCCATTCACATGCAATGATGATAAGAAATATAAGGCGTAGTCCACCAAGCAGTTGATCGAAATCCATAATGTAGTATTAGTGTAGCCGAGCTAAGGCGTCTGAGGTATGCTGATCTGTTGAGCCATTCCGCCCATGTAGTGGACCAATCGACAAGTATACCTGAAGATAAATGGGCCGAGTATGCGAGCTGCACGGATGATACTGCCACTGTTTATCATACTCTCACTGAAGCAATGCGCAACTTACTGCAGTATTTCAAGCCGCACCTCTGAATTGATCGACTAATCCACCCACCATGCCCCTCCGCCTCGTCTGGCCTTGTTCAGTAGCGCCATCGGTTTGTACGCCCGTAGCTCTGCCCGCCTCGCCCTCCATTCTCCTTCTCAGGCTGTCGTACCTCTCTTTCTGCTCCGCTCCCCCTACGAGCCATGTTGGCAGTCTCCACCTCGTTGTCCCGGGCAGGATCTCCCTTCTGTGCGCAAACCCGATGATCCAGCCAACACCCGCCGCAATCGCTGATCCAGGCAACTGCGAGAGCGCAAGCTGCATGGGTAAGAGGTATGAAGTTGCTTTTGACGTGAGCATAATGCCGTACTCTTGTGTCGAAGATGCGCTATTAGGCAGGGAAGATGACAGGCGGTATTTGTAGTTGTACGGTATGGCTGCGTGGTATTGCGCCAGTAAAGCGAATAGTAGAGGTGTCGGGCCGGAGGGCAAGTAGTTGATGTGGCCCCAAGATAGTGGACGGATGATCACGGCGAGGAGGATGGGAGGGAGGAGAGCGGTGTATATATAAGTGGAAACGAGGAAAGACTGCGATACTTGCCTGTCAGCCTGTGAAGCGAAGTACTGGAACATATGCGTTCAAATGTCCAAGAATCCAGTTGAGGATTGAAGAATGGTGGTGGCCTACAGCGAACTTCCTGCTTCCCCAGAGCCGTTCAATCACACGGAGTTGGTAGAAAGTCATGGCGGCGAAGAGTACTTCGGCGCTGTTGGTGTATGCCAGTTGCCATGTGAAGAGACGCCAGTACTGCCAGTAGTCCAGCAGATGTGGACGGACTTCAATCCAAAGGAAGTACTTGGTGTCTGTCAGGCTAGCAATGATGGCAGAGCCTACGATGCCTAGTAAGAGAAGCTGGGTAATTGGCGCATTCGTGAAACCAGAGGCGAGCATGATGGCTTTCTTCGAGTTATAGCCCCGCCTCGCTGGTGCTGCAATTATTGGTGTTCTTGTTTGCTATGTTGGAGGGACAGCTGGAGGCTGCTCGGCTTGTGGAATTGGCTAAGTCCGCTTCCCCAGGAAGAGAGGATGCTGAGGTGGATCCCGGCAGAGACAGTATGCTTGGCAGGTGAACGTCACGTCTTCATGGTGAGGGCTCTTCGATGTACAGCGTGCCTTATTTTTCACTTTCATTGCTGAAGTACTGGCTCACTGTCGTGCTGGTCTGGCTTCATTCACCGGCGATGCTCTTTCATCGGAATAGGATCCCGTGAAAGTGTTCGACGCGCACGCGACTGGCTGGACACTTAGGAAAGAGAAGACCGCCTGATGAAGAACACCACACTACCTTTGAGCCCACTCGAACGAATGGAAAGATAGCCATGGCAGTACCAGGAACAAGGAGTCTGAACGACCATCCAGGCATCCAAAGGATAACGTCTCTGCCAACATCGAGAGACCTTCCGAAGACTCCAAAAGTCACAGGGAAAGAAGAACAATGCCAACAACCAGGGCAAACCCAGAAGCCAGGCAAACACCCACTCAGCACTTTGAAAAGTCATCCACCTTCTGAAGAAGAGATTTCCGCACGAGCGACCTATCCAATGCGCCGTCGCACTCCATCCGTCATGCGATCGATATAACATCCCCTGCTGTCGCAGTGGTTCTGAACTTTGCGCCAATAAACTCCTGTTTGTCCTAAGGAGGCCTGTTGTTCGGTTCCAGACATCGAAGGGTCGGGTACCGTCGCACATAGTGGTCCCCGATTCGGAGGATGGACGCCGCTCCTTTGCGGGGGGTTTGCTGCCATGCATGTCGTGCTACTTAGTTCGCATATATGCTTTCTTTTTAGATTGCGTATGTACGACTGATAGTGCATGCTCATTGAAGGTCTGCTGTTGCACACGGCTGCTGCGTGGGCATGGCAGACTGCTGATGCGCAGCTGCGCGCATGTGCGGCCGAGGGCGCCAGGTCGTTTGGCTGAGCAAGATGCAGTCAATGTGAATATGTCGCGAGTGAAGGCATCTGAGATGGTGTGCTGTGAACGCGCGCATGATGCTGAGTGAAGGTATGTGCCATGGTGCCTTGCCAGCGCGCTAGATGCTGAGTGAGCGCATGGTTGTGTCCGCGTGCGACGCCGCCTCAGTGAGATCAGTGAGCTGCTTCATGTGATAGTAGCTCACTTCACCTGGTCGTCATGTGAGTTCATGTTGTGGTTTGCGTGAGTGCTGACGAAAAGATTGCTGGCCTCGCAGAGTCGCACTACACAAAAGCTGCTCGAGTGCCGCTGCATCGAGCGCATCGCCGCACTGCCAACGCCTTTGCATACCCAGTACACCGACTGCAATTCAATGCACTGCTCGAAACACCAATTGCGAATGCAAAACAACTGCCCTCGGATGCGCCAATTACCACGAGGAAAGGAACTCGTGAGATGTTCCCTTCCCTGCGCAGACCCGAAGTCCGCTTGGAAGCAATCAATTTAAACATGTGCGGAAGGCGCACAAATGGAACTGCCTACGGTAGTCTAGTGGCTGCGAGTCCTTCTGGATAGAATCCGGTTGAGGCGGTGTTATCATGACCCTGCGGGAGGTCGAAGCTCCAGCTAAACACTTTAATCACCCAGCGTTCCCCTCTTTTTTGCACTTTTTACCCGCAGGTCCAATACATTGTTTCCTTCGTCTGGTCCTTCTCTTCATTTCTGTCTCTTCACATTTGTTCAACATCGTGGTTGAAGTGAGCAAATGAGCATGAGAGGAGAGCTCCAGGAGTGAAAGACCCTGAATCACGTGAAAGCTCGGTGGCGAGGTTAGGGGTTCAAATCGGCCTGTGGCGGTGGCGAATTGCAAAGGTGAGTGAACATGTACTCTGGAACTCGGTGTGAAAATGGGTCCGTGGTACCATTGAACACAGGGTATTGTTGTCTGCTATTTTAACGGCTCATTGGTTGTGACAGAGCATTATTCTTTCTTTTTTTGAAGCCTGCGAAACAACCCCGAGGCGAAGGCCTGCAGCGCTGTAGAGCCACGCTCGTTGCGCTGTTGGAATCTCTCGCACTCTCTCTTCAAATCTGCTATTGTTCAATAAAACAATGTCTGCAAAGACGTGATCACTTCCCCTACAGCCTCCACGCAACAGCACCAACTCTCCACGGCTGCTTGTCAAGGGCCTGCGCTGCGCTGCGCTACCATCAGATCGACGTGTAGCGACAAGCAGACAACGAAACAAGCGTGAAAACCCGCTGCTTTTCATGTTCCCGGTCGCGGACCGTGTCCTGCTCACTCTTCGGCATCTGGCAAGAATTTACAACTCGTACACGAAGGATGAACTGTAGCCGTTGCACTCAAATTTGGTGTACGGTCCGGGTTCTTGATGGCAGAGCAAGGCTATTCAGTCTCTGTGATCAGCGATACTAGCACACTTGTTCCTGGCCTCGATATGGATTCTGAATAGGATCTCTGTGGTCAGCGTACTCGGTGGTGCGCACATTGCGTATGGTACTAGCGCATTGGGATAGTAGAACTGCAGATAATGGTACGTTGTACACGACAGACTTTAGCGTAAGGACTGTACAAGGCATGAGGGTGGACCTATTACATTCCAAGTAAAGCCTCTTTCGCTCAGAAGCCAAGCAGATCCAGGCCCTAGAGGAGGAACGAAGATGAGATTTTATCGAGACAGCTTAAGTCCGGAAGAATGAATGCTCAACTATGCTCAATTGCGAAGTCAAATTTATTTTTGTCTTTCGCTATTCCCAATATGCTCGCCAGGGATACCCGTCGATTTTCTCACGAGTCCTCGCTGACCTCTTGACCAACGCTACTAAGCCTAGCTTCCCACTCGACTCTCAGCGCCTCCATCTGCTTCCAAGCCTCGAGGCCATCAGCCTCGAAATTCTCCCTCTCCTCCTTTCCAGTGACCTTCATGCCCCTCCACCGGCCCACACTGCCTGTCACACTTCCAGGAGGAGTCTCACCCACTTTGCCACTCCAGCCCCAGCCTTCAGTCTCGGTCCTGGCCACGCGCTCGTCGCCCGCAGTGTTGATGGCGCTGCCCCACTTGCCTTTACCATCCCGTGCTTCGAGGTCTTCGAGCTGGGCTGCCGGGGCTAGCACGCAGAAGCAAGGCGATACGGCGGCTTTGTAGGCTGTGACGGTGTGCCAGGGCGAGCCGAGCCCGCGCGCGAGGTAGAAGAAGGCGATCATGAAGGGCTCGAGGAGCCAGAAGACGGAGGCGATGCTGGTGGCAAGGATGCCGGGGTGGGTGACGTACATCTTGGGAGATGCTGAGGTTGGGGCGGGGAGGAAGTTTTGCGTGTAGGGTTTCGTGGACGGGAGATCTGAGGTTAGAACCAGCAGGTCTGTAAGGCGCTTGGAGGACTCGTAGGCATCGTGGGCACGCAGGCATTGTATGTCGGAGAGGGAGAAGAAGTGTGGCAGGGCGGTGATGCTGCCGATCCAGATGATACGGCTGGTGGATGTGAAGAGAGGTGAGAGCCAGTGTGTTAGCATGTAGTGACCAAAGACATTTGCCGCGAAGACCTGGCCGAGTGCTGGAGCAGGAGTTACTTCCTTGCCGGCTGCCAGACCCTTCTGCTTGGCCAAAGTGCCAATCTCGGAGTTCTGGTACGTTGGCCACGTGCTCGCCTGCAGGATGTCGGTGAGCAGCGTCCAGATGGCTCGCGGCCAGTTTGTGCTGGTCCAACCGCCAATGCCAGCATTCCACACGACAGCGTCAAGCTTCTGTCCACGCCGGAGTAGCTGCTGGGCCAGCGCCTTGACCGTCACCAACTGTGCGAGATCCACCAAGACTCCCTCGACCTTCACACGCTTCTCCAGCAACAAGCTGATACCCATCGTCTTGCCATTGGCCTCCCTGAGCGTCTTTTGAATGTGCGCATTCAGTCTTACACGCGTGTCCTCGCTCTTTTTCGCATCGCGGGTAGTATATAGGATGTGCAGGGCCTGGGATTGAGGGCGTGTGAAGAGGAACTCATCGATGAGACGGCAGCAGGTGTCGAATCCTAGACCGCTGTTCGAGGCGAAACCTACCTGTCAGTCGTTGCTCTTCTGCTGAGTGGCAGGCAGGGCAAGACTTGCCTATTGGCGCCGGTCACGAGGACGGTGAAGTGCTGTTGGTCAGCGACGTTGCCGAGAGGCTTGGAGAGAGCTTCCATTGTTTGTGTTGGTTTGGAGAGAAATTGGGATAGAGTTTCGCTGCTTGCTTGCTACTGTATGTTTCTGAGACCAAAAGACCCTGAGGAGTCGTGCTTGCTTGCTTTCTTGCTTGCCAAATCGTGGGGTAGAGTGGGACGACCATGATGCAGTCTTTCGATGGTGATGCAATAATACACCTTCGTCAGGAACAGTAGGACATCACCCTATTCTCCGGCCGTCATCGGAGGATATTGTCCCGATTCATGTGCCAAAAAGGCGTCCAACTATTAAGCTTAATGTGAGGGTGGCTGGCCATACATACATCCCCTCCGTATTTGTCCTGAAGAGTGTGAAGCTGCTCGCGTTCCGTTGCAGGCAAATCAAGAACGCGCTATCTTCATGTCGAGGACGCATACAAAGGATTGTACTTGTATTGAAGTTGGGGATGGGAATATCATCACAATCGCCTATCTAGACGCTGCAAGAAGGGCTTCAAGGCTGCTGCAGTGATTCATTCCTACAGCTCTAAGCGCCCAGATGCCACACCTCCATCTGCGGCCCGCTTGTGCATGAGCACATCAGACTGCAATCATTGGTCGCCATTGTCAGTGTGAAACCATCACCTGCTCTCTATACGGCTAGCCTTTGATCCCTCTGTAGGCGAGCCCTCGACAAGCATCTCAAAAATAGTTACACAAGGCACTTGTCGCTCGCCCGTCTTGGCCAACGATGCCACTAACATCCTGCTGCCCTGCCCTGCCCTGCCCTGCCCTGCCCTGCCGCAACTCTGCAGGCGACTTCCGGCGCGTCTCTTGGGATTGAAGAAGGTACCGCAGAACATGCACGCGTGAGACCAGAGGAAGCCGGCGTGTTGGTTTTGGAACCTCCTACGCTCTCTTACTCGTCCACTCCTGCAACTGACCCCCATTCCTCCTCCGCTTACACTCGAGTCTGGCTCTTGTAGGCGCGCCAGTTTCGTGACTGCTTCCCACGACTCGCCATTGCAGTCGCTAGAGGCGCTGCTAGCGAGTGATCCCTCGACATGAGCCAGCAACATGCCTATCCCCCTCCTCCCCCTCCTCCGCCGGCCACTGGCTCTCCAAGAGCAGACACATCTCCCTATTTCTCCCAGCAGAGACGCCGCCTTGGGCCTGAGCAACCTCCCTCCATCACCACGAACTTTCTTCGCGCACAAGGGGTAGGCTCACAGGCACAAACTCCTGCCTCTGCCTTGAGCCCTGGCCATTCTGCTCTGTCATATAGCCCCGCCACGCCATCTGTGCTCCAACCTCGGACGCCTAGCGTTGGCTATCCAGATGCTGGACATCTGCTAGACCCTTCACGAGCACATCTGCAATCGCCAGGAAGCCCAAGTATGGCTCCGCAACCGTACAATCCTCGACAGTGGAGCGGTCATGGGTCTCATCTGGCTTACTCCCAGCAACCTAGCCCATTGAGTCGAACGACTATGGAGGTTACAGGCATGGAAGGTATGTCCAGTGTCATATTCATAGTATCAAAGCTCGAATTAGTGTGCAGGACAAGTAGAATGCCGTGAGACCGACCATACATGTCAGATGCTTACGAAGGATCCACCAGCTGCAATGCCTTCTCCTCCCCCACCATACTCGCCCGAGACGCCTGACATAGCTGGAACGCCACATGCCACACGCCCATCTCCCATGATAGAGCAAATTGCTTTTGTTTCTTCACCACTGGCAGCAGAGCCTTCCAACGCGAACATGCCTTCTACTACAATTGCTCGCCATTCGCCACAACATCCAAGATCACCAGCCTTTCCTCCACCTCCTGGCCAAACTCCACGAAATCGAGAGCGTTCTGCTTCGGGTCAGAGGTTACTTAACACTATTCACAGCTTGACGGGAAGAGGCAAACAGCCTGCCAGTCATGAGATCCAAGCAAGCCAAAGCCTGCACTATCCTTCTCCTTCGGAAACTCCCAGAGCGCCAGCTGCGCGAAGAGCCGCCTCCACAGGACACATGTATCCTGTTACTGCTTCAAGTTCCTCGTCTCCGCATCGTATCGTGGCGCCGATCGAATCTGATCGGGCTTCGCCAGAAGCCTCAAGTTGGCGTCCTGGTATGCCTTTGCCTCCACCACCACCGGGTCTACCACCACCAGGTGCACGCTCCCAGAGCTTGAATCGCTACCCCGCCCCCGTTGCAAGCAACAACACAGTCCCAGGTAGTGGTCTTCCTCGCTCTAACATCGCTACTTCTGTCCAGGAGGCGCCTACTCCGCCACCACCACAACGCCGTGCTGCAGCACAAGCATCTACCCTTGGGCCAGTCCCTCCTACCCCCGCGGACTGGAATGAGACCGATGATCTTGAAAATGCAGTCCGATCAATCGAACAGACAAATGGCAGCTCTATACCCTCATATCAACCGCTCCGAATCAACACAGGCTCAAACAGCGGATCTTCAGGCACTCACAGCGATAGAACTTCCCGTCGGGATGCAAGTACAGACGGAAATGGCATTCGTGAACGCCGGTCTAAAAGTCGTGCTGCCAGAGAGCTCGAGGGTGCCAGCACTTGCAGCAGCAACATCATGTCGCCTGTTAGCGACAACGCTAGACCAGCAGACTTCGTGTCAGTCTCGACTTTGCAGAGCTCTATCAGTCAACGACGGGAGAATATGCGTAAGCTTTCTGGTTATGCCAGCGTCTCTGCTATCCCGCCGGACCCATCAAATGTACAGACTAAGTCTCTTTCGGCGGGAAGAAGCACAGCCGCTACGCATCCAACAAGCATTTTGACACCTCCATACACACCAGCTGTTGGTAGCCAAGGCGGCGAGAGCTCTCAGCGACGAGGTTTAGTTGGGCCGCCGAGTGCTTCAAGCGACCGGCCAATCTCACATCTGCTAAATGCTCCCAATGAAGAATTTGCGAAAATGCCTGCACCATTGAGTCCTGCTAGGGCCCCCTCACGTGAGCCTGCGTCAAAACTTGACGCTTTCTACCAGCAAGCCATCGAGCGCCATCGAGCTCTTATCGAAAAGGAATCAGCAGCTACGTCAGATGAAGAACGACTGGAAGTTTTTGCAAATTTCCTCGTACACGAATCGAGACTGCGCCGTGACAAATACCAGCTTGCTTACAACAATATGGCAGGTGATGTAATGGATCTGACAAGAGACATGTGGCGATCATACACAAGGGAAAGCAAACGTGCCATTACGCCTAGCACTTCAATGTCGTCTATGGATCCTACTGTTCCTTCCTGGGCATCTGACGGCGGGCTGCCCTCCGCACACGGAGCCATGCCTAGCTCGGCTTCATCTATGGGCGAATTCACTCCTGCAACCGACACTGCTTCAATCGGTGACAGTGCAGATATGCTTGACCGAGCAGACTCGAGGCAGTGGGGCGAGCAATTTAAGCCCTCACTGTCTCCCATTCCCAGCATGGCAGTGAGTACCGTACCCGATGAGGATAGCTCGCGAGGCCGTACAGCCAGCCGATGGTGGGAGCAGAGCGATTCGGCAGGCTCAGTTGGTCGTCCCGACAGGATTGAAAAGAGCCATCGTGAAACGAAGTACATGGGTGTCACAGCAGCGTCTTTGCGCGAGGATCCTCACCCATCACCAGAGGTGTTCCGGTCAACGCCACCGGCGGGAGCGACAGGCTTTTCTCTTGGACCGGACGAATACCCTGCCGAGAAAACAGGTTGGCACGAGTCTTTGGAATTCGACACACCAATGGCAACACCTTCTCGGCCTGGGGACACGAGGAAGTCTTCAAATGCCAGCTTGAACATTAACAAGCTCGACGTCTCCAGACTCGTCACCCTTCCACCACCGTACCCTCGCCACCATCCAGCAGTAAACAATAGCCATCCACAGCTTTCCGACCTCCGCAACACCCATCGCCACCTTGCTTCTCAAGCTGAAATACAGCAGATCCGCGACGCTTACCTTGACCAAGATTGGGCTCTTCAGCGTTCGCAGCAAGAAGATGCCAAGAAACGACGCAACCGTCTACGCAACTCAATACAGGAAAAGCTGAATGCAGGAAGCATATCATTCGCCGATGCAGCCCGGGCTGAAACATCCTTTGAGTCTTCCGAAGCAGAACGTGCTCGTCTCGACGCTCGCGCAACTTTTGATGCTTATGAACAGGCCATCTCACATCCCCTCAACACTCTACTCACATCTCGCCTCGCCGAAGCAGAGACATGCATCTCGACTTTGCTTGCTGATCTCTCCTCACAACACTCCACTTCTGATCCCAACCAAGCGCAGGAAGAAGGCGATGATCACCCTGAACGTCTCGAGAAGCTCACACTCTTGAAGTGGCTATTCGAAGCCCGCGAACTACTACACAAGGAGATGTCAGACCTGCACGCCCAGCGTGGCGAGAAATACGCCGTTGTCGTTCTCACACCCTACCGCCTTGCCTCACAAACAGACAAAATCGCCGAGGCAGAAGCCTTCTTCGCCAAGGATCGTGCAGACCGCAACGCAAAGTATGCCCGTGACGCCCTAGAGCGCATATCCGCTCTGCAAGACATCGTAGAGCGCAACGTCGCGCGCGGCGTCGAAGACCAGCTTTCGGCATTCTGGGACATTGCGCCTGGATTGCTGGAGATCGTGCACGCCGTGCCTTTCGACGAGCCAGCAGCTCTGGCGATGTTGGACGTCAAGATTCCGGCGCAGGAATACGAAGAGAATCCACAGCTTGCGCAATGGCCGCTGCAGTATCTGTACAGCCTGCTGGAGCACGCGGGCAAGAGTGCGAGGCAATTCATCGAGAGCCAGGTGAATCTGCTGTGCCTGCTGCATGAAGTCAGAGGGGCGAGGGCCAAAGCCGCTGTGAAGGTGGCAAGGTACGAGCGAAGTCCTAATGCGACAGGCGAGAATGAGGCTGGACTGGACGCGGAGGTTGTGAGGGTAGAGCGAAGGCTTGACGGCGATCTGAAGGAGAAAGTGGGTGAGGTGGAGAGGCAGTGGAGGGAAGCGTTGGGCGATGGGCTGGAGAGGTGTAAGAATGGTGTCAAAGAATGGCTTGTGGATAATGGAGGTTGGGTTGATGGGTTGGAGGGGTGATTATCAGGTTCCACGAGAGTCTTGCGACTTTGTGAGGACTGCCGGGAACAATTTGTGCATTAAGAATCGGGTTACCGTTGCCTAGTGAATCGGTTAGATGGCGGGTCGGCATTTTTGAGTCTAAAACAAGTAGACAGACCTATCTATGGCTTTGTACAGGACGGCAGCTGTAGTGGCTTACAGTATCGATTGGGCTCATATCACTTTTTCTCCTACAAGCCACCAATCTGAAACCTTGATCATAGACCAGGCACAGCCACCCAAAATCTCGAACCTGGATCTAGAGCATCGTGAATCCCACATCGAATATGGATGCATGAATCATTTGGTCAAGTATGAACGTAACTCTCGCACTTGATGGAATAAGCGTCCAACAGAGCTCTCATACTGAGTGCAACTGACTTGATGAAGTGAAAGTATCGGGTGAGACGTGTCACGCGCGACCTGCTGATCAACTGCCCCATTGTACGCAATGATCCATCGGGCACCTATATGTATCGAAAACGTGTAACATCATCCAGCGTTCGAGTGTTAAAAAGATATGGTTGGGTGTGAACCAGCAATATCTACTCATCCGACCAAAAAGACCAGAAAGACATTCCAAACATCACGCCGACCTCCCGTACACTCCAGAATGCTCGGCACGTCCGCAGCTAGCCATCAATCTACCTCCCAGACCGAGAAAAGTACATACAAAAAAGAATATCCAAAAAAGAATATCCAAAAAAGAACAGCTGCCCTGGAGGGCATATGATATAGGAATAGCCGAAGGTGGGGCTCGAACCCACGACCTTGAGGTTGATCTCTTTGCTGTTATAAGAGCCACACGCTCTACCGATTGAGCTCTAAATTTACTATTAGGAATCTAGCTTATCCTGCGAAATGAGGAATTGACTTACACCCCGGCCAAGTTGAACTTGGTGATGCACAGTCTTTTGCAACACAGAATATATACCTTATTGAAAAATTGTAGTGTAGCTATAGCATATCAACTCACGGTTGCTATAGGAAAAACGGAATTAATAATAAAACTGCACTTTTATACAGATTACAGGTTATGCGACGTTAAGATATAGCACTAGGTATACTATCAATGAGCTACCCCGGCAAGGGTGTTATTGATGGTACAAGGTGGTGGTACGGTAGATGTTGATTTGACGCAAGGTTGGGGGGTTTTCCCGACCTTTTCCGGTCAAATTCGATGTAGTTGGGCCGAAATAGCGGGGTTGGACTTCTAGCGCTGGTGGAGGCGTTGGCTTATCGACAAGGATGTCGATTGGCAGCGGTACTTGAGATATGGTTGGTTCAGTAATGAATTATGGCCCTGGAAGAACCCTGGTCAAACCGTGGGTTGTCCGTATGAATCATCAACGTCTGGTTTCAATGCTGGCGATCAAGCCATGGTCCACTGGAGAAAGACACCACCTCAAGTTGACCAGTTGTACAGTGTACATTGTAGAACAGTATTGAGGGAAGCGTCAACGACGAGAGTACAACCAGTCGACATATACCAACGGAAATGTGGAATGTATCAAAAAGCGCTGGGACTGTGGAGAATTGAACATGATCGTTGTCGATCAACGCAGTCCTATGCCGAAAGAAGGGAATTCCGACGTCTGACACTGAAGTCTTTATCCGAACAAGGAGGAGTTTCTTCATCGAAGACCAACGAATCCGAAGAGTGTTACTGATTAGATCAACGCTTAAAGTGGCCAACAAATTCGTCTCCTGGTCTGGGATCTCAGACAAAGACTGAGATAAGTTACCTCACTAGAGAAGATTAGGGAGCTGTCTGGCCGAACATGGCTGTGTGGGTCGCGCTGGCAGGTATCGACCGGCAAAACGACAGACACAGAAGAAGCATAGCCCAAGCCTTTAGCCAAGTATATTGGCCATGGAGCTGTCGTTACTTCACCCAAGTATAGCATCACTATTCTCCTACTGAGGTCATGCGGACGTAAGCGCTAGTGCCGGTCCTCCGTGCTGACAAGAAGTCAGCGGTAGTTCAGCCTTGGGAGAATCACTTTGAGCTGTACAAGCAATACATCACAACATCATCAAACTCATTGACATTAGAAATCATCAGCTTGCTGCAAATCAATCGAACTGGCACAACACTGCTCATCGCACTATGGTCTACTCCCTTTACGATGCCACCATCTCGATGGCGATCGGCGAACTCAAATCACTATCGTAGATACTCACCCGTGCAGAGAAGCATCCGAACTTCACTAGTCTGCTCACGGTGCAGTTCATTCATGATATGAAGCCTCTCAGATTCCAAGTACATTACGCCACGTTCCAAGCCCAATATCTTGCGGCGAAGCTCTCCGAACGAGAGTACACCGAGCCCGTGGACGACCTCGATACGTATGAGGAAATGCAAGCCCGTATACAACAGGCTTCGGAAGCACTCAAGGAGACTGACAGGGAGACGGACAACGGCCGTGCGGACACGATCACCCAATTTGCACGTAGCGACCACATGATGGATGTGCCTGTGAAGGGAGTTGTCCCACTCGTGAACGTGCCAAATATTTACTTCCATGTCTCGATGGCTTATGCCGTCTTGAGAAAGGAGGGCGTGCTGCTGGGAAAGCGAGATTGGAGTCGCCGGTTTGTTACCGGTTATATCTGAATGCCCTTAAGACTAAATAGCGCTACGCGGTCGATGAAATAGATATTCTTTTTTTCCCACCCTAATTCGATGCAGCCCTCTCCGCGGCATACAAGACGCTTTTGTTCGTCTCTTGCGTCGACGGCGCCACGTCGATTCCCGGGTTCCCCTCGAAGAAGTTCACAGGTTTCAAGCCGACTGTCATTTTCTCGCATGGCATCACGGGCCAATCTTCGATGCGAGGATTGTGTGTCGATCCGAATGTGTGCCATAGTACAATATCGCTATTCCTCACAGACGGCGGACTGCCACCAGCATTCCGTTCCAAGATTGCAGAAGCAATGCCATCTCCTCCGCTCGATTGCATTGTGTATCTGCCGGCGGGGAAATAGTCGTTATCTTCGTAGTGCGTAACCCAAACAGCGTGCTGGGCAAATTCGGAGCGTCTGGCATGATACGAGCGTGGATCGGCCAGAAGCATCTGGCTGTACGAAGGTAGCAGCTTGAAACCGACCGGCGTTTGGGTCATCGGATTGATCTTATTCTCATTCACGATCTTGAAAGTGCGGTTCTTCGTGAAATCCAGGTCGTGTCCGCCTTCGTCTTCGATGTAGCGGCTTTCGGTGACATAGCCGATACCATAATCGTTGTGCACATCTGGATCATCCACAGCTAGAGCTTTTGATTCTTCGACGACGAGAGAGTTGGAGTAACCATCAATCGCAGGGTCCATTCTCAGGCTGAAGAGATGCTGGTGATAAGGCGCCAGAACACCCGGAGCTACTCGAGTGCCATATGGCACATTCTCCTCCGGATCGACTTCAGATGGCACCGTGGCAAGAATCCCAGTAGCCCGAACTTCGTAGTGTATAGAAGCATCTTGGCCGAAGTGGAAAGCGAAGATGTACTCGTAATTACTCACGGTGATGATGGTTTGGAGCACAAGAATACGAGATCGTGCTACCACGGCATTCTGTGTTCGAAAGTTGGTGTGTTTCCACAAGATGCCGTCGTCCTGTTCGTGGCAGCATACAACGTTTGGCAATTTGACAGGCTCGCCTTTGGCGTTGTTGTGCCATGCGTCAAAGTATTTAATGGTGCCTGATAGATACGATATTAGTGACACACTCTAGTGGACGACTTGCGCTTACATACCGAGACAGTCACAGCCAAGGCGAAGGTTATTGGCATTGATGCCTGCGCCGTCATTCCCAAGATCAAATGCGGCCTTGCGAGGGTACGGCGCTCGAGGGTCCCCATAAGGTACAAACATCTCCGCCAGAGAAAGACGGTAGAACAAACTCCTGCCATCGTAATGGATATCGTGCAGCGTCAAGCCTTCACGATAATTGAAGCCAACCCTGAAGCTCCACTTCTCCCAAGATACCTTCTGGCCATCGATGCCGAACGACGGACCTTCGGGCTGCACTACCTGATACGGTTTCGTTGTGGCTCGAGGGCTTGGTCGGAGGGCAGGATGATACTCGCTGGCGGACGTAGAGTGGATCCTTCGCCTGTCAAATTTGCGCTGCTCGTGATTGATGCGCTCATCCGGAGTCATGGGCAGGCGATAGATCTTGGTCACTTGCAGGTCTTCGGACACTTCAGCGCAAACATCGAGGGGATATGCGTAGTAGTTCAGATCATGATGCTCCGCCAGGCGAAGATAAAACCAGCACTATAAGTTATCAGCATGAAGATCGTGGATATGATATCATCAGAGAAAACCACCATGGACAAACGCTTGCTCATGTCATTCTCACCATCCGTGGCGTATGCCCAGGGCTCAACGACAACAGAAGATCCTTCAGGAAGATCAAGAACGCGGATTTGTTCTTGGACTTCCGGGTTGGCTAAACATGCTTCCTCGACCTGCTGCATGAACGTGGTGTCAATGTATGAGTGCTTGCCACGCTGGTGTTGCTTGGCGATGATTCTGTTGCTGTTGAGATCAACCAACAGTTCGAAGAGCGCATTCTCTTCCTCTGAGAACCTGATTACAACTTCGACGCGAGCACAACGCATCGGTGCATGTTCAGTGGCACGGCCTGCGTGTTCGCTGTCGAGAAATGTGATCATCTCATTCTTCGGAGGTTCTTGCAGGGTGATGACGCGGAAATTGGGCTCCTGCGAACCGAAATGCGGACGCACTATACCAGCTGCGCGAGAGATCTCATCGGGACTGAGTGGATCGAATGGATGCATGATGGGGTTATACGAGATGATCTGTAACAGTAAAACTAAGGAGAAAAAATCGGCCTGTTTTCGATGGTAGTGGAGGGAGAAGAAGATGAAGATAGTCAATGTGCGAACGAGAAGTATGACTCGAATGAGCCAAGACCTGAATATTTGCAACTGCTTACCGTGTTGATGGTTATGTGAACCTCAAAATCCCAAAAGGCAAGTGTTAAGCGTCGCCCGTATCTTCGGGCAAATCATCTCCGCAGTATGTGCGATAGGCTGGCCGAAAGTTCATCAGTGGATCACAACAGGAGGTAGACTAGAGCGTGAAGGGAAGGCGCAGGCTAATGGCTATGAATGCACTGGATCACGAGTCTGATGATGGAGTGTACTGCGTTTGGTTCGCGGTTCATCATTTCGAAGGTATGCTGTTCGTGAGAAGACACGTGCCGTCTTATCTTATCGTGAGAATGTCTCATAATCAGCACGTTCCTACCTACCAGAACCCTAACACGTGCTTGAAGTTTTGAAGCCTCCATCATCATCTGCCACCTTCAGGAGTATTTCGCAGATCGTTCTTGGTATGACGAATGCCAGGATGCTAATTATGCCTACTATGTGTACCTTAGATACCATGCAGCTCCCACCATCCCAGCACGTGTATCCTCTTATAAGCTGTCAGTGATAGCTGTCAGATGTTAGGCTAAGCATAAGGGGTGTCTTGCGCGCACTGCAAGTGGCGATCGCATGCAACGTTCGGCAACATATCCCAACACAAGAGTCAAGATGACCTCAACAGATGATACTGGCCGGACGCAGTCAGCCGTCGTAGTTGAGTATATGAACATGCTGCCAAACTGCTGCTCTGTTTTAATGCTTAAATCAAGTTTCCAAGACCCCTCAGACGTGACACCTCTAGCACTTTGTACCAAGCCTTGAGCCATCATGCAATTGCACACAAGCCTTCTCGCCCTTTGGGCTACCCTTGCCACTGCAGCCTCGATCCCATCCAAGGGAAATTTGCCGACACGACGTCAAGACTCCAACAATCAACTGGCCGTCATGTCTTACAATCTCTGGCAAGGTGGTACCAACGTCAACGGTCATCACGAGAAGCAAGTACGCTTTATACTGGAGTCTGGAGCCGACGTCGTTGGACTACAGGAGTCAGTTGATGGAGAGCATGCCATCCGTCTTGCCAATGCACTCGGATGGGACGTCTGGGCTTCCAATCAGAGTGCCGCCATCCTCAGTCGGTACCCCATTGTGGAGAGATACAGCGAGGCCAGCGCGGGAGGAGGTGTTCGAATCAACCTCAATGGTGACGGTGAAGATAGAAAGGAGATCAACTTCTGGAACGCACACTTGACTGCATATCCATACGGCCCATATGGTTTCTGCAATGACGGCAAGAGCCAGGAAGAGGTGCTCGAGATTGAGGCCGAGTCCGGTCGCACAGGTCAGATGACCGAGCTACTCGCTGCGATGGCTACGCAAATAGCAAATTCGGACAATGTACCCGTTATACTCACCGGGGATACGAATGCACCTTCTCATCTCGACTACGTTGAAGGGTTGCGTGAGAAGAATTGTGGCATTGCTGGCTTCGGGTGGCCCACATCAGTTCTGCCTCAGCAAGCTGGCCTGATCGACTCTTATCGTGTGACACACCCGGATCCGGTGGCTGTCAGTGGCACGACTTGGTCTCCTATATTCCCATTCAGCGAAGGAGCTACTGGAACTCCTGAGCCTCAAGATCGCATAGACTTTATCTATGCTACCAAGCAGCTCCGAGTCACTGCGTCGCGAACGACAGTAGTTGGCAAGCCGCAGCCACCGCCCAATGAAGCTGACAATGAATGGACCAGCGATCACGCCGCAGTGATCACCTGGTTCGAGCTGCCTTGAGCATGTCGATCGATCAAGTGCTGGTGGACCTGTCAATTTCAAAGAATAATTATGGTCGCAGACGCTGCGCATCCTGTAAAACATCGCACGTGTATTCCAGCAATTGAAACATGACCATATTGTCCACTTTCTTTAGATCGTAATTGGAACTGTGTATGATGTCATTGCCGATTGTCAAAACCCGTCAGTCATTGCAGTGGTTACATTCGCAAGGTATACACAGGGATTGTATGTGGTGTTTATACTCTATCCTCCCATAACAGGGAAAGGGTAAACAGCGACGTTGTAAGCACCCTCCTAGCCCATCTCAAAGTATAGCCTGCATATCTGACTGCTTGTAGATCTGATCACGAATTGAGCCCGCATGACTGCGGCTAGTAGACGTAACGGAACCCAACACCTCTCCGATCCCCAACAGCCTCAGCAGCACCCTCCTGTTCACCAGCCACAAGCTTCTTGTTTTCGCGAATGTGAACAAACCTGAGAAGCAAAGCAAGAAGTGCCACAACAACACACACAGCAGCGTTAGCAGCACTTCCAGGCGTATAGTGTGGGTCGTGGCTCGCTGCCGGATGTCAGTAAAAATATCAAGAACCTCCACCCATAGGTATCAAGAGCTTACCTGGATAGAAATAAGTGCCATATATCGAGGCACAGTTGCCAATGGCGTTGCAAATGGCAATCGCAGCAGATCGCTTTACCATCGGCCGGATGAAGGAATTAGCAACCCATGCGACGATGATCTGGAAAGCCGAGACCGCGCCCATGGGCATGAGGAACATGCCAAAGAACCTCGCGCCGACACTGGTGGTGCCACCGACTATCGCATTGCCGACAGCTGAGACGGTCAGGAGGCAGATAATGTGGATGCTTCGATCTGAAGTACGGTCTGCACTCCACGTCACCACCAAAGCAGCACACCAAGTTGCAAACCATACGGGTACAGTGAGTAGAAGGGTCTCGATGCGTCCATATCCTAGAGTAAGGACGATCGATGGGAACAGGTACTGGAACGTCTGCGACAGGATAGATAGATGCTGCAGAAGGATGAAGATGTAAATCCGATAGTCGGTAAGAGCCAGCTTCAGGCCTTGCCAGATTGACGTGGATTTGCTGTCATCGTCTTCAGTGGCATCGTTCTTGAGTCTCCAGAGGGCGTAAGCCTTCTGCTCGTCTGTCAACCACTTGGTTGTTTGAGGGAAGTTGGGTATGATGAAGATGCAGGAAATAGCAAACGCCATCGATATGGAGCCGTTGACAATAAAGAGCCATCTCCAACCTGCGATGCCGTTGCGACCGTCCAGATTGTCCAATACGCCGGCTGCGATGAGACCGCCAAACATGTTCGCCAAAGCGACTCCACCATAAAACCAAGCAATCCTTTTGGTGAGCTCTTGCCGAGTATACCAGGAAGACATCAGGAATATGGCCCCTGGGAAGAACGGAGCCTCAGTCACGCCGAGGAAAGTGCGTACAACGAGTAGTTGTGCGAAATTCTGAACAGCGGCCGTTGCTGCGCAAACGCCGCCCCAGACCAGCATAGTGATACCAAGATAGAGCGACGGCCTCATGCGTGTGATGAGTAGGTTACTAGGCAGTTGCATCGTCAGATAACCAACGAATAAGATTGAAATTGACAAATTAAATTGCGTTCCAGTCATGCCCAAATCAGCCTCAAGCGAGCCGAGACGAGCCTGGCCTAACGAAGCTCGGTCGATGAAGTTGTTGAGGTACCTGCGCGTTCGTCAGGAACGTTTAGCTGGGCAACAGCAGACAATGTGAACGCACATAATGATCATCAGCGGAATCAAACGCAAATCAACCTTGCGCATGAGCTTCTTTTCGAAAGCCTTATGCCACTCTGCATCATTTGCGTCGAAAGCTCGAAAGTATGGATTATCGGAGGAGTTTTCGACCACGACGTCAGTCTTTGTGACGCTCTCCTCCTCTGCGGGCGGAGTGATGCTGTGTTTCTCATCCGTCATGATGGTGTTCGGTGATCGGGTCGACATCTCACTGGGGCAGCGTCACAACAACGCAGTTAGGTATGACGAAAAGACAGGCCAGGCCTTGCCTAAATATATGACTACGGGAAGTCATCGGCAACCTCTGCATCTTTCATCATCTCACTTCCACCTCGGTGAATTGTACGCGCAGAGCCACCAACTATTGTCTCCGGGTGAGCATCCCACCGGCGCCAGCTACAGTTCCAAGAAAGTAGCAAGAAGTGCCCAGTAGTGGCTCTGGAGTCCATAGAATCAGCCTGCGAGAACCCGAGACGTGCAAGAAGAGCGAGAGCTCCCCATGGGGTACACAAGGCCGCCAAGGTCTGGGGTGAGGAGGAAAAGACGTGGCGCTTGGTCTATTGCCATGTCTTACAGCGATGAGGAGCGAAGAAGTGCCAAATGGAGCAAGTCTAAGCAACAGACTGTTGCGGCAATGCACTGGATCTCCGGAATAGGATGTGCATTCATTACACAGAGCTTCAGATGAGCACGGTCTACCCAGCTTGTTGGGACATACTAAAAGGAGATCAATGCCTCGGTGATGGAACAGGATGTGATACATGACAGGCGTGAATGTCCAGAGAATCGTACCACGAGGTAGCTTTATGGGTTTGTAAGAACAGTATTCAGTCCAACTAAAGCTCTGGGGAAACTCATTAGCGGCAGTTGATCGGTAACACCCTTCGGCGGTAAATGGTACGAGGTGAGATCTCATTCATGAAGTCCTGCTAAGAAGTGGCTGGATGTGGCTCGAGATAACTACGTCAACGCATGCAACCTAAGCAATGCCAACGACAAGTACGATAAAGCCGGATTGTCAGGTTATATGCGCAGGCTAAGAAGTGCTCACGTGTCGTGACTCGCCAAGTCGGTATATAAAGACATCGCCTTGGGTCAAGCGGAACGTGACTTGGCGACTTGAGAAACAGCGAGATTCTGCCGGGGACCGTCATAAAAATATCGATGGAGAGAACTAGTTTGTCAGTCTACAGAATATTGTATTATAGATTGTAGGCGCTAAAAGATGGACCATAAAGTGAACAAGATCCACTATTTCGGGCTTTCGCCGCAGACCTTGTGGTAGTCCTTATGGCTCTTAGCACCATCCTCGATGATGTTCCTAAACCGGTCGAAGGAGCAGCTAGCGCCAGGTCCGTCCTGGCAGTCTGGCAGAGGCCTGGGTGCCTGGTTGGCAACGAAGCGAACAAAGTCCTCAGACCCACGCTTGTTTTGGCAAGTAATCTTTTCCATACCAACGTGACCCAAGAACGGAATGAGATCGCTCATTCTCCAAGCACGCGCCCAGTTGATACGGTCGGTAGGGAACTCTTCACCAGCGCCGGAGGAGCTGTTGAAGATACCCAGAGCAGCAGCAACAAACGGCGGTACTTCGCGATGAGTAAAAGACAGGAAAAAGCGTTGACCCTCGGGCCAGCCTTTGCGAGCAGGCGAATTCTCGTCCTCGTGTAGCAGAGGGATCTGAGCTTGCAGCCAAGGGAAGCCCAGGTAAGGCGAAAGTGGGTTCAGAGGGCCGACCATGTAAGAGTAGCGAAGGTCCCAGGCATACTCATACGCCATCCATTCAGCATCGGTGAAGACGCCGCAAATGGGGCTGCGCTTGCCCTCAATAGCCGACTGGTAACCACACAAAGACTGCAATCCAACGATGTCCTTGTCTGCGAACTTGAACGCGGAATCGTCTTCAAGACGTTCTGCGACAGCAGGTGCGTAGTTCGAGATGAATTCTGCCATCTGCTTCTTGCCAGGCTCCTTTGAGAATGCTGGGCAGGACTTGTGCGGCACAATAGCATCCATGCTTCCGTTCACGTCCCTCAGAACCCTGACGATTTCAATATCCTCAGCATCAGGGAAGGCACCCGCAAGCGCAACAGCAGTGTCATAAGTGCGAGGCTTCTTGTCCGCGAGAATGCGCTTGGTCGTTGAGACCAGGTGCGGGTAACGCTCTACCAAGTGTTCGCCCACTTTCCTAGCATCGTTCTTTCCAGCCGGTGTGACATCCTCAAGCCTGTCCTCCAGAATCGGCGAATGCCAGGTGTTCAGGAAAGCCAAGCTGCCAGCAAAGCCACCACGGTGCTTCTCGATCTTGAAAAGCAGCGGCTTGATGTACTCCTCGTATTCGTCGTCGTTGGCGTAGATCGAGGCATGGCGCACGAGGTAGGATGCGGCGGTGATCTTGCAATGGGGTGGTGCTTCGTGGTTTAGGCCAAATCCTACGGCATCGAAGTACCTGGAATAACGTGTCAGTACTTGCTAATCAACGGATGGCATGCAGGGGTTCATACGGCGAGATGCCAGGCAGATGAAGCAGAGGATCGAATTCATAGCCTTGAGTATGGCCTTGGGCAGATATGGGCGTCTGCGACGCGTCGTAGTTTGTGGGCCATGCCTGAGCCACGTGAGACAATGCCACAGCGAGCAAAAGTAATGTTGAAACCATACTTGGCCTTGAAGTTCCTTGTATGAAGGACAAGGATTCGAATTGACGATTATGCGAGAGGTAAGGTTCTGGTTCAAGAATGCAAGAACGGCTGGTGACGCCAATGCCACATTCGGCGATGTACAACGTCATCGCCCAATCGGAGTTCGGTCCTACGTTTTTGTGACGCAGGAACGTCTCCGTGGAGCCAGGAACAGAATGTGAATTGTGGGACCAAAGATCTAGATGCAGTTCTCTCAAGTGGGGATTTAAATACTAGTGACTCCACATAGATCACTCTATACATTTATCAAATGCATATTACTCAGAAGGGTATCTATTGGCAAAGGAAAAAATACCGTGTAAACGTGCAACAAAATCGTTAGGCCAGCCCATCGGCGATGGCGACCACCTCCTTCATGCAAGGCACCTCGTGCCGGTTTTCTAACACAATGAAATGAATGACATGTTATATGTCGTGAAAAGATTGGATGTAGCGCACTATCTCGGCCGCATAGGCG
The DNA here is from genome assembly GCA_023634325.1 of Cladosporium cucumerinum. Lineage (NCBI taxonomy): Eukaryota > Fungi > Ascomycota > Dothideomycetes > Cladosporiales > Cladosporiaceae > Cladosporium > Cladosporium cucumerinum. The sequence goes on along the minus strand of JALDQA010000010.1, from coordinate 700,615 downwards.
AGCGGCTGCGTAGGGGTAGTCCGTCACTTACGCCTCCCAACTCCGCCCAAGCTGCAAGCACATCGTCACTTGCGGACATGCAAGAGCCACTGCTGCTGACCCGAGACGGCGTTCTGGACGTGCCACTGTAAGATGACGGAGCCAACATATCAGGTGGTGCTGGCGCCAGCGCTTTGCCCGGTCGGTTCCTCGACGGCAAGTGAGAATGTGCCCCAGAGTGGCTGCTGCTGACAGTACGCATACTATTTTGGTCTGCACCGTCATATGTATGGAGGTAGCCAGATCCGGCATCGTTGCTAGCAATTTCGATACCGCGATGCTTCTCGTTGGACAATGGTGTAGGAAATGTGGGTGTCAGTGGCGAGACTTGAGAAGTGCTGATCGACGGACTGTCGTAGCGCGAGTTACTGTTCTGCGATGTGTTCGTGCTAGCAGACGTTGGGTAAGTTATATCCATTGAGTGCTCGAAATTGGGTCCCAGGAAAGCCGAGAGACGTTCCGGAGCGTCGTTTGGGGTGGGAAGATCTGGCACGCGTCGTACTGGAGGACGGGCGAACTGCGTCGCGATGGCAGGGGGAAAGGAGCGCACAAGAGCATCCGAGTCAGCGCGGAGATGCATAGCGCGATCTGAAGGAGGTAGCACGCTCTCGTCGTTGAAGGCGTGCGTTCGGTTCGGGCTACGGATCGGGATTGGAGGAGCGGATTCCTCTTCTCTGGTGGGTGGTAGTTTAGGCGCGCGCAGTCCCCGAACGCCGCGTCGACTCGCTCTTCGATTTGAGCTCGATGACTTTGGCGGCAATGGGAACGCGGAACTGTCCGAGACCTCCTCATCACCAAGGAATTGGCGCATCTCTGCTTCAAGCTGTGCAGACTCGTCGGCGTCAAACTCGCTAGCACCGCTGCGTGCACTCTGAGCACTGCTTGCACCACTAAGCGCGTTGCGGAATGACGATGCGCCCGAGGCACCTTTGTGCTGTCCTCGCTGGGTTTGAGGCTCCGGTGGTTGAGGGGTGTAAGTCCTTGGCAGGAGCAGGTCATCCATCTGAAGGGGTTCGTAAGGACTCCGAATTGGCGGGCTTGGGAATGGAAAGACCTCTTCCAGTGGTGTCTCAGATGCGAGGAACCGTTCTATCCTCAGCTTCTCATCAACGTCCGACTCCAAGAGAGAGCCCAAGCCTGCAATGCGCTCGTAGTCTGGTCGTAAGTCGTACGCCCACTCCCCGGGTGGGCTTGTTTGTCTCTCCTCTTTGGCTTTGGCAAGATTGTGCGCGGATTTCTGGGCAGCCTTTTGCTTCTCGGCCAGCTGCTCCTGTTCGCGCTTCAGGATCTGTTGGGCGCCTTCTGAAATTTCACCCTTTTGCATCGCAGCCCTTTTTAGACGCATCATTTCCAACAAAGCCATCTCCTCCTCAGTCACAGCCATCATGCGCGAGATATCTGGTGGTGCACTATCGTTGGTTTCTCCACCCAAGCTGTCTTCATATGTATATTTTGAGGCGGCCCTATTGGAGCGGTCTCGGACGCTTGAATCACGGCCAACCAGTCTACGAAGAGCTTCGGAAGTGTGATCTACTTCGATCTCTTCAGGAGCACGTGCCGGTAATGCTGGCATTGGTTCGTCGTTGCTCCAATGGATGGGGATACTTCCGGAAGTTTGTGTTGTCATGACAGTGTCTCGTGTATTTGATCTCCTGACCATGCACGGTCGGCTTGCGATAGATGATCGTGGAGCACCGGCGGGTGATGCCTCTGACGCGTTGGCAGTAGAATCGCTAGAAGCACCAGCTCCTTCGCGCGTCGAAACCGAAGGCCCTACATCTTGAGAATATACCGACGTAGACACTACGCTCTCGTCAGGGACGCGCGTTCGCCATGTCCTGTTGCCCGCGTCGCGCTTCCTGCTACTGTACTCAGATGAGCCGTGATGAGTTCCAGACATGATGCTTTGAGAATGTGATAGCGAGCTTGGCGCATATGAATCACCACTGTCCTGTCGGCTCCGGGGCACCTTGTTTTGCTGTTTCTGCATTCCTTGCATGCGTTGCCGTGCGAGATCGATAGCCATAGCATTCTCCTCAATGAAAGTGTCGGATATGTTACGTTCTAGATGCTCCATCGGACGGGATGGCTGCCGGCTAGATCGATGACTCCGAGGTTCCTGCCGTGATTTGCTGCTGTAGGATTCCTTGCGTGAAGCGCCATTGTGCATGTGCGTATTTTGTGATACAGCGTGGTATGTCTCCTCTTGATATGGGCTGAACGTTGACGGTAAAGCTTCATTGGCCTGTTGCTCTTCCTCATCTGAACTGATGTCCACACCATCGAACCAATTCTGGATGCCCTTGGGTGGCCTGTGTACATTGACCTTCGCGGAGTCAAAAACATCGTTCTCGAATACTTTGGGTCGTTTTGCCGAATCAATGGACGCAGATCCAGGTGCTAGCACGGGAAGAGCTTCACTGCTTTGGCCGAAAGATGGCGCCCTCGCGAATGATTGTGCTGTAGAAGCGACTGAGAGCGAAGTGCCATTCCGGGAGAGCTGCGATGGCTGGAGATGACTTCTATTGGAGTGATGATGCTTGGGAAAGATGTTGCCAAACTTCCAGCCTTCCTTCTTGTGTGCGGGTTTCTCGATCAGTTCGGGCTCATGCCCTGGGTGTTTGAGAGCAGACTTGAGTGGACGACCTGACGTTTCAACCGCGTTCCTGCTAGAAGATGCCCCGGACGGAACTTTGCGCAAACCCATGTCGTGGGCGGCAGAGGGAGAGTTCTGCTGTGATGCCTCGTGATGCGAGTGAAGCGTCGAATGGGACGACTCCCGCAGATACTGGTGGTGGTGGTGTGCAGTCGTGCTGGAGGTGAAGTGAGCCGGCAGCGCTCTTCCGCGGTCGGCAGCACGCATGTCGTGCGTCGACATATGGTTGTTTGTGCTCTGCAGACTCGGCCAGGGCTTCAATCCACCGTTCGCACTCCGCGCATTATCCATAGGCTGGTATTCTTGCTGGGTATGTGAGCCCCACTGATCATCACCGACAGGCTCTTGTGCTGAAACGACGGGTTGGGAAGCACGCTGCCTGGCGTTGTTCGGCGTTACAAGACTGCTCTGTCGCTGGGATATGCCTAACACCCGCTCGGCTTTCTGCAGCTGGTCGATGCTATTTCCAGGAATCAGCGCGGGGAGGTGCGAATCTGGTCGTTGGCCTTTGGTGAAGAATGGAACATCCTCGATGATAGGGGCGGCGGATGGCTTATGGCCCGCATCTCGCCTTGTCCAACGCATCGCGCGAGGATTAGGATCGGGGGGAAGGTAGCCAGCGTGACTCGCGGTCTCGGATACTTCCTGTGCTCGCTGGAGTCTGTTTCGTCTTGCGCGGTAGGCGCATCAGCGTTGCAGACCCGCGATTCTTGGGGTCAGCAGGCCTGGGAAAACGTGGAGAGTTTGCGTCCAGCGCGCTCGAGCGACGTCTAGTCTTTGTCGTGGCCAGACGTCAGGCCGCCGATATTAACTGGCAGCCCTGTCTCGCGGATCGTGGGTCACGAAAGGGTGATGCAGGAGTAGCGTGTAGAGCCCTGCATAGTGCCTGGTCAAGGCTTGAGTGGCGTGTGCAAGTGCCCTGCAAGCGCGAACGCTTGTGGCATGGGGAACATGACTAAAAATGGCCCTTTTGCTGCCCATGCGACCATGCCACATCAACAGCCGTTTGCCATTGGACTTCTAGCCTGGAAGAGCGTTGCGCGCAGTTCACTCGCGCGAGGCCTTTTCTTAAAACGATTGTCTATCGCAATCTATACAGTGGCTCGGGTCCTCCCCTGAATGTGAATCCTGCCGGGTCTTCGAACCAGCAGGTGATAGAACGAACGCCTTAACGTCGATCCTGTGCCATGAACATACGAAACAGAGTGACGTAGGGTTAGAGGCCTGAGAGGCAACAGAAAAACTGATCCACTGTATACGATCTCTTGGATGAGATGACAAACTAGCAGGGAGTCGCCTTGTTCCGGCGTATGGCACAGAGTTATTTCTTCAGAATTGAGATGACATCCGCTACCCGCCGCCTCAGCCGCCGCGGTAACAATATAGTAGGCCCAACAAGTGCTACAGTAAAGCCTGTAAAGCAATACTGCCTATGAGCTGTAGCTGAACTCAAAACCAGTTTGCCATGTGCCCGCAAGAATGTTGCCGAAATTTCGACTTCCCACTACCAGGGTGCCCGTTGAAAATAGTTGAGGGCAATAGTTGATATCTCGCTACGCTTCGACCGCTGTATGATCGCCGCCAGGGTGGCCCAAACTGCTCCACGGACTAAAGCCGAGCTGAAATCCTGATTGTGCGTTTGACTTCATTCATCAAGCACCAGCTACCCGGCTTGATTTCTGATCTTATCACCTTGTCCGGGATGGGATCAAGATCCGGAGCATGCTTGCTGGTCCCACGCACACACCATGATAGGTACGGGGTTGATCACGCAAATAATGGGTGACGCCTTTAGACATTGATCATCCCAACATCATGCCATCGCCGGAACGCCAACAACTTATGCGCCTGGTGGCACGACAAGCGAGGGCGACCTTATAAGTGGCGCCGTATGGTGGCGTGGGAGCAGTGCTGCATGATGCTCTGGCCGTGCATGCCACCACAGCAGCTGTCTGCCGCGATGGATGACAATTTGTAAGGCTCGAGGCTTTCGAGGCTTGAGCGACGAACTCAGCGTACCTTTCAGTGAGGTAAAGAAGACTCAATCTTCAAGATCGCATGCTCGCTGGAGGCTAGAGGCTGTCAAGATGGATTTATGTCCGGAATGAGCTGCGCTGTCGCAGTTAATAGCTGTCTGGTGGCTGTTGGTATACACATTTCCTTTCCCGCTTTATGTTGCACTCCACGCTACTCGCAGCAGACAGGTGATGGCTGGATATCGCGAAGATGTGTATGGCTTGATCCTGCTGATGCTATGGAATTTATCTTCGCCATTGCACGGCAGATGTTGCTTCGTACACGATGAGCCAGATTTGTTGAATGCCTGCACAAGATTTGCCGGAGCGATATGATTATGTCTAGGCGGGCGGTATTGAACGGACAAGTGGTCCTCACGAGGAAATACAGTGCGATGCATATTTGCTTGAAAGCCCGTTTTCGTCTTCGTATCGCGAGTGAATTGTCCACACAAGCCCAAAATGCAGCGAGAAAGATCTGTATGTCACGTTGTGTGGCGGCGAAGCGCTTGTTTGCCTGCTTGGTGCAGATGAGGAAGGAGCGGCGACCACGCGTGCCTTCCAAGCACCGCATTTCTTGCAAACGCCATCCCGCCTAGCGAAAACCTCGAGCTTGAACCTGTACATCGGATCACTCACACATCTACACATCTCCGTGCATCGCCTCGCGATCCTCTCCAGGCAGTATGGGGCTCGACAACGCACCCGAAGAACTGACCAACGGCCTCGATGCTCTCTACCTCGAGCGAGCCGGATGGGCATCCGAGACGCACCAGTCCGGTACAGATGTGCTCGAGGGCCACAAGAGACCTGAAGACCCCGTGACTGCGGCCAAACCTTGGAAGACCTGATCGAGTTGGCAAGTAGAATAGCAGAGACGCGCAGACGACACGCCGCTGACGAGACTGGCAGACCAAGTTAGACATGTCAGTCGACGTGCCCTTAGTGCTCTTGGACAACATGCATCCTTCATGTGCCACAAGCATGGAGTCACTGAAGAAGGTAGTTCTCATCACGTCGTGTCAGCACACGCTGGGCGGTCCATCTGACGTTGCGTGACAGCTCCACACATGCGCGTATCATACTGCAGTAACTGATCTGTCTTTACACAGGTCAGCATCTCCGACATTCGGCTCGAAACCCGCCAACGTGGATCTATCCTCATCGTACGCAGGGTCGGTGTTGTGACCCAGACGTGGTCGCGCCTGCTTGCTGCCTTACAGGACGATAGTGGCAATACTTGCCTGCTGAGCCTGAATCTGCACATGCGCGACATATCAGCTGATGAGTGCATACCAAAAGGTGCAACACTCGCCATCAAGGAGCCTTATCTGCACGAGGACAGGGAGCACCGGTCTCATGACACCAGCAAAAACGCAGCCAAGGTCAAGAGCAAGTTTTATGTTTTGCGCGTGGACCACCCGGTCGACCTGGTAGTCCTACCACCTTGCGACAAACTCGTTCCTGTGAAGTTTCATACCGCAACTTCTGATGATACCGCTGCTTCTTGGAAGGGAAAGGGTAACGATGCATACGCACGAGGACGTTTCCTCGAAGCCCACAGATGGTAAGCCCATTGATCTTCACCCCCGAGCCTCCACTAACGACTGTGGACAGCTACATCGAAGGTATCCGCCTCTCCCCCAAGTATTCCGCCTCGTCGGCATTAATGGCCGATCTCCTTCGAAACCGCACACGCACCGGTTTGTCACTGCGCTTCTACGACGATGCGAGATCCGATGTTCTGCGATCCTTGTCCCTCCTACCTTCCACAGGAAAACTTGCGGTCGAACTGAACTCGAAGGCTTTGTTCAGAGCAGCCACTGCAGCGTACCATCTGGGTGACTTTGAAGGAGGCAGGTCAGGTCTTGGCGAGCTCCGCGAGTTGACCCCCAACGACGAGTCTGATGCGACGCTCGGCAAGAGAATCAAATTACGGCTGCGTGAACAAGCACGTTGCAATTACAACTTTGACCACATTCGCAAGTGCGCCGAATCCTCGGGAAATGTGGATGTTGCTAGTTTTCTGCTGAGAACAGCAGTCCGTGCTGTCCCCATCAATGGCATAGGTCTTTTTGCCACCCAGGATGTCAAAGCTGGGGACATAGTCTTTGTCTTTTGTGAAAAAGCTTTCGCCGCTGCCACGCCTCGAGATGGACAGCCAAAGCCCGCACATCTCATCGTGACTGGGAATGGGCAATTTGGAATGTCCAGATTGTACGACGTCGCTTTATGGAAGAATGTGGTCGACAAGGTTACGCGCAACAAATCAACCTCGAATCGGTTCAAAGAACCAGCAGATACAGGCGATATGCTGTACACACCTCCTTCGATCGGCGCAGGAGATGATGTCTTCTCTATGTTGGAGCGTACACAGGGGAGTACACACATGATGACCCATAGTGCGCCTGACAATATGAACGAGAAGCAAGCTCTTTTTGTTCATGGGTCGCAGATCAACCATTCATGTATGCCGAACACCGCCAGGGCTTTGCTGGGCGATCTTCTGATTGTCCGCGCATCGAGGGCCATTAGCAAAGGCGAGAAACTCTTTGTGAGTCGAACACAGCTGCTCGACGACTTGACTCGCCTCAGCAGCGTGTCACCCGCCAAGAGACTTTGAAGATGGCGACCACTTTCTGCAACACAGCTTACCAAATCCTCAACAGCCACACCACCAAAACGAAACTTGACAGCATGATCAACAATGGGGTTCAGTTGGCCAAGAACCTTTCCACGACATACGACGACAACACTTTCCAAGGTGGCATGCCTCGACGTGGGCTTGCGACGCTCTACTCTGCTTTACCGGACGTCCACATGATGTCTGTCACAATGGCCAGTCGTCCGAACCCCAAAGAAGTGGCTAAACTACTCAAATTTCCAATGGAAGCAATCCAGGCTCAAGGTTGCAGAGTCGCAGTCGATGCCGCTGGCAATGTGTCGTTCGCTAATTTGTACGGTGTGGATAATCTCAGGACGATGGAGCTCCTCTTCAAGTGTGCATTCGTGGCACAGCAATCCGCACGCTACAAGGCAGCAAAGCAATTACTACTGTTCACTCTCGTTCGTACCAAACGCAAATGCTTCCACCCATTTCCAATATCCTCTCTCATACCTCCACAGCCCCAGACCAATGACAGTTCCGCGATCACCTTTCCAACTCCCAGAAACCTCCTCCATAGCATCTGAGACCTCAACTTCATCATCAACCTTATTCATAATCGTATAATGTGCCCTCATCTCACCAGCATCCTGCTCGCTCAGCCACCCTTCACCCTCCCAAGCTCCCAGCAACGCCCCATGCACCTTCTGCGCCAGATCACCACCCTGGTTCTTCGGCACACTAATCGCAATTCCTTTCTTCATCCGGAACGGTTTCGCAGCATTCAAGCTGAAAGGCTGCCACTCAGCTGCCACACGCTTGATCCTAGGAATGATCGTGCTCTCAAGCTTGCTTTCCGGCAGCGCGTGGAAAAGCGTCAAGTGTGCTCCGAGCTTATTTAGTTTAGGCGGGAAGTACTTTTTGCGCAGTGCTGTCATGCGTTTTTGATGCGCATCGTCGGTCACGAGAGTCAGGACGTAGACGGGTTCTTGCTGTGATGTTTTGGGGATGTGTGATGGTGACGTGGTGCGTTTGTGGTGGTGGTGGTGTTGCTGTGTATTGTTCCTGTTGTTTGGAGCATTGGGTTTAGATTGTGAGTCGTCGGTTGCGAATGTGCGTGAGCCGCCGGAGTAGTTTGTGTCTTTTGCGATTGAGGACCAGAGCTGATTTGGGGCAGCCATGGTTGCGATTGGGCGGTATGTGTTTGGTATAGAGAGGATGGATGTCGTGAGGGTTCGACAAGGTGTCATGCCCTTGATTTATTTTAAAGAAACACGTCTGATGAAGTCTATTAGTCCAGTGCGCAAGCTGCAAAGGAATGAGAAATGATATCCACTCTTGATAATGATGATGCTTCAATTCAATGCAATGGCCAGGGACTGATGACGTCGGGTGAGCTTAGGGCTTGACGATCGCCAGGTACGTGATCTGTGCACGTCCTAGATTGCGATTTAGGTGAGATATATCGATCTAGATCTTCGTCATCCAGACAGGGATCAAGTATGTAATGGATGTGGGCGGCTAGTGTAGTGTGGTATACGTCGCTCGGAGTTGTGCGGAAGTTTCCGTGACTACTGCCAGTGACAACTTCAACGAAAGCCAATGATTGAAACGAGGGAGGAACATGTAGAGAAAGTTGCTGCGATTGTAGAAGTCATCAAGGGTAAAAGCCTTGCGACACTCTATGATCTAACAGCTCGATTGGCCAGTGAGGCGAGGCAGTCTAGGTATCATATCAACCACTTCACAATCCGAATCTCCATCTCTGGTCAGCGTCGCCCAACCACTCGCCCTCATACTTCTTCCCAGCTGCAATTTCTGCATCTCTCTTCTTGTTAATCCTCGCATGCACGCCCCAAATAACTGACACAACAACCAAGTTCATGACCAAGTACGCCAGCGCAACGGCATGTCCGACAATATATCTTGGACTGTCACCAGGTCGGTACAATTGTGTCCCAATAACTGCGCCGATGTTACCGATGGTAATCTGCATTGCATTGGCCGTTGCGCGCTTCGTCTGGCCGCTAACATTGACGGCTGGCCAGGAAAGACCAAGTGCAACAGATGGGTAGATGCCAGCGGCGGCGAAGAAAGTGCCGACGTAGGAGATTCCGGGCTTCTCTCTCGGGTTTGTGTTGCCGAGGAGAATGCAGTAGCCGATTATGGCAATCGTTGTTGAGAAAAGGATGAACGGGCCGCGACGAGCGTAGCGCTCAGAGACGACAGCATAGATGATTGTGAGGGCGGTAGCAAGCGCCTGTGAATATGTTAGCAGTTTGCAATCTGGGAGAGAGCAGCGAGAACGTACGTATGGCGGGATTGTTAAGAGCTGTGCCTCAGCTGCACTGAAGCCCAGATCCTTGATGATAGATGGCTGTAAGACAGAGTTAGTAATCTAGCCGCCAGTAGATGAAGGGGTGATACGTTACCAAAAACATGCTCAAAGTGTAAAGCGGTAGAGAAAGCGAGTGAAAGCAAGCACCGTACAACCAGACTTTAGGATCCTTCATCGCGCCCGCAACATTCTTCCAAGAAACACTCTCATCGGCCACAGCATCGCTGTCCGCACCAAGACGAGCAGTGATAAGCTCCTTCTCTTCTGGGGTGACAAATGTGGCCTTGGCTGGCCAATCCATCACGTACCAGTAGGCGGCCACTGCAAGAACGACGGTGAGAATTCCCTCAATGATAAAGATCCATCTGTATCCTGGTCAGTCTTGAACTTGTTAGCATTGGCTATCAATGTCACATACCTCCAACCACTGAGACCTGCGACGCCTCTCATGTGTCCAATACCCCATGCTAGAATACCTCCGAAGGCCCCAGCCATAGAAGCGGCGGAAAAGAATAAAGCAACGCGGTACTGGCGCTCGGAACGCTTGTACCACTGCGGAATATGCGTCAGCTTGCGAGACTACCTAGTGCACGGAGAACCAGTTTCCCTTACCATTGATAGATAGAACACAACACCAGGGAATAGTCCACCTGAAATCACAGATCTGTCAGCAAGAATTCCATGTACAATGGACCACACTGGCAACTCGAAACTCACCCTCCGTCAAACCCAAGAAGAATCTCACAGCCAAAAATCCAGCTCTACCACTCGCATGCTCATTGTTGAGTACACAGCCTTGAAGCGTCGACACGACTCCCCAAACGACACCAATCAGAGGCAGCCAGATTCTGGGCCCAACTTTCTTCAAGATCAAGTTCCACGCCACCTCCAGCGAGATGTAACCGACGAAGAACAGTGTCAGACCGTTCAGGTAGTCCGATCCGTCAGCACTCAGACCGAGGTCCTTCTCGAGGCCTTCCAGACGAGCGTTTGCGACGTTTGCGCGATCCAAGAATGAGAGCAAGTACAGCAGCTAAATATTGTTAATGACTATAATCTCTTTCGATGTTTGTCGTCCAGTCTCTATCAGACTTACAGCTACACCAGGCACGAGGTAGAGATCCAGTTTGCGCAGTAGCTTCTTCTCAGAAAGTCCATATTCGGCAGCGACGGCTTCTGGGGTGCGGTGATCGTAAATCGAAGATGGTGTTGAGATCTGCTTCTCATCCGCAACGAACTTCTCGTCGTCGGACGGCGCATTGGCCAGTTTTGAATCGGCCATCGTAAACGCAATAATGTGACTCTGGCGTCAAAGCAAGCAAAGTTACGAGACAACGTGTAACTTCAGACAAGGAAGACAGCGAAGGGAAAAAAAAGAACTGCGTGCAACCCCTACCAAGTAGTCTTAATCCAAGCCACAGCCGCATGCGCTGCATTACCTCACTCCAGATCATCAGATCAGGAAAGACACCACCAGCGCGCCGCCCTCGGTATCACGCCTTTACGCTCCTTCCTTTCTGCGCACTTCGCCAAAAGCGACCCCAGGCGGGCGGATCACCTCATCGCAGGCATGAAGTCATCAGTATTAAAGCAACCCAAACGCATTGACCAGCACTATATTGGCGAGAGGTCAAGATGGAGAGCTTGCAAGGCTCTCCACGAACAGGATCGCAGCGTGCGCGTAGAATGGATCGCCAGGTTCGGTGTCAGGGTGGTGTCGATATCTGGCGCTCAGATTGCGTGCTTACAAGCGCAGATGCCGATCGATTTGAGAGAGAAGTGCCGTGGCAGCGTGGGTGCATCGAGTACACAGTTTTCCGAGGCGCATCGCGTATTTAGCATGTAGAGATTGTCTAGCGAGGTGATCGGGCTTGGTTTGACTGCACGCGGCACGCTCGTGGCGGTAAGAGAGGAATTCTGTGGATTCGGGACTTCTAACAATATATACCACTGGCTCAAAGTTAGCGGCGGAGATGCCCGAGCCAACCATGTGGCGGAACATGCTTGATGCAACATCTGCTCTACACCTGTAGAGCACATCCTTCGGAATCACATGCTTCACTACGATACGGATGAGAAACTTTCTGTCTTTACACAACCTGGAGAATGATTTGTAGTCCGATTACACAATACTGGCTGGCAATCTCTATTTTTGCTCGGTGCTACAACAGAGAAGTCATTAAAACACGCCTCATGTACTCATTAGGTAGGAAATACAATTTCTGTTCGCGCATTTGGTCGCGAAAAGCCATGCGCAAAACAAGGAAGGCAAGGGTCATAATGCCTTCCTCTGGAATCCATTACCAACCACAGAATTGGTTCTGCCAAAAAAGAAAAAAAGGAAATGCCATCGCTCGCTAAAATATACGGAACAGAAAACCCAATGGGAAAGTCCCGGGTTATGAGGTAGGCAGGCATCGAAAAAGACCTTGCACTTCGAATTGGGTTTGCAGCGAGTCCGTCCGTTCATCGCCTCAGACTCCTGACGCTGCTGACATCCGCCTGCTTGACGCTCCCAGTTCTTCTGAACAAGCCTCTTTTCATGGCTGGCGCTGGCGCATCCGCTAGGGCAAACGAGACGCTGCTTTCGCCAAAGCCAGGCGAGAAGTTTGGGTCGGTTTTTGTCCTCGGCGATAGGCCTGGTCTAGGTACGGAAGAGTCTCGAGATACCGTGCGCACTGGTCTTGGCCGCATCGAAGCACTAGTGTTCGGACGGCGAATCTCGCGATGAGGGGGCATCTGATAGGCAGAGGAGGGTGTCGAGGTAAGAGTTGGCAGGGGTGACACTTCTCGGTCACGTCGAGGGGTTGTTCGAGTCTCGTCGCCGTTTTGGTTGGAAGTTGTGTTGCTCAGACGGCGGAAGAGGTTTTGGGTTTTCTGCGAGAACGAAGAGCGGGTCGTCATGGAAGGTCCTGAAGAGTGCTGAGGCCGGAACTTGGTTGGTGACGGGTCCACCGAAGCGGAAGCTAAGCTCTGATGTGGGCGGTAGGGTGAGGACTCTGGAGACATTGAGCGAGCGTGGCGACTCTGTGACACAGTACGGATACTGGAGAAGGCTGAGTCGTAAGATTGCGGGCTGAAATTGCTCCCGGAGGTTGCTGGCCTGCCAAGCGATGGATTGTTCTGTCGACCGATGAAGTCGTAGTTCGGACTCGTGTCTGCACGGTGGAATCTAGGTTTCCTGTGTGGCGTCGAAGTCACCTCGGAACTTGACTTTCTACGTTGTGCTGCACGCACCGCATTGGGCGGTGTCATGTCGGAGCTATTGAAAAATATGTCCGATGCGTAAGAGGTCTGTTTACCATGCTGCAAAAAACGTGAGGGTGTGCCCTTGGTGATAGAGTTGCCGTCTGGGTAGCCATCATAGTCCAGACCATCGCGAGTGTAGGACTGTGCTTCATAATATTCTTCGTCTGTATCGCCGCTATCGTCTTCTATAGCACCTTGCGCCGAAGCTGTGTGTACGGATGAGTTATGATTGTGCAGATGGTGTGCACCAATGGCACTCGATTGTGAGGGTCTTGCCATCTGGGTGCTAACGCTTTTAGGAGTCGGTGGTAGCAGTCCCTCTTCGAATGATGGCATGGTTGCTGTAATTGGCGATCTGAGTGCGTGGTTTACTCCGTTACCAGGCACCTGGAAAGGCCTGATAGGAGCCGGCGCCTCAAGCAAATTCGATCTTGCTGACGCCGCAGCGCTTGACAACGATTGAATTGAGTTTTCAGCAGACCTCCGTAGGCGAGGCGTTGGTAGCATGTTGGAGGTGAGCACTGGAGAAGAGATGTTGCTCGACTTTGAAGGCGTTTGGACCAGCGTGTGTCGATCCTCGATCCATTGATTGACGCGAGATATGCTGTCCTGTCGCGAGTGAGCCGATCCAAATGGCCTGCCGCTCTCGGACGGTTCCTCCCAGTCATACTTTTCCGGAGTCTCGCTCTTCTTTCCGTAGATGCTCGGGAAACTGCTTTCGCTCAGAGCGCTGAGCCGTGGAGAGTTCAGAACTTCCTCGGCCAGCAAGTTCTCGTCAATAGTGCTGGCATGCCTAGACAGAATGGAGTTGAAGCTCTTGACAGGGTGTATATCCTTTCCGGCGGCCAAGAAGACTGCTCGCAAGGCATTTGTGCTCGGCTGCTGGGACGTCAAGAAGGCTGGTTCTCTCCGTGATTTCACCGGCGTGTTGGCGCTGACTGCAGAGTTCAACTTGCTGGACGCCACTGTGGCAACAAATGAAGCCTGTCGAGGTGCAACAGGAACAACTGCCACTTGAGGAGGGCTCGACAAGAACATCTGGTCATAGTTTTCTGTGCCAGCATATCCAGAATCAGCCTGAGCTGTACCAGGCCTAGCCTCCTCATAGTCTTCAATCTTCTCCTCCAAGTCGCAGATGATATCGGCCGCTTCCTGAATTGCTCGGTCTCGCTTTTCTAGCTCTTCGACAAGCAGACTGTTAATCCGCATCAATTCTTCGTGCTCTTCTTCCAATTTCTCTGCTCGTAGTACTGTTGCACGCATGGCCTCGATCTCAGCATGTAGTTTTGCCTGGTTCTCGCGCCTGTGATCAAGCTCCAGTTTGAGGTCGAAGTTCTGTTTGGTCAAACGGTCCATTTGCTCGTCGAGTTCTCTGGCGCCAGGCATGCGACGCTTGCGGCCTCCTGCACTGAGCGTGCTGCTGCCATTACTGCTATTGACGTTGTCTCCGCCGTATCTCGGTATTGGCGCCATAGATGAGCTGTCATATGATCTTTCCAGAGCCTGTCTGCCGTCCTCGGCTTCGGCAAAGAAGAGATCGTCATCCTGACCGGTGGTCATTCGAGGGCCAAAGTCGGACTGTCGTGTTCGTTTCGGTCGTGAGTTTCGTGCTCGGCGTTCCTGTAGGCGGTCCTGTAGGTATTGCGACGCCGGAAGGACTTCTGGCGTTTGCTTATGCCGGAGCATACTGCTTTTCGCGTTGAAGTCCATGCTCAGACTTCAAGTGGGTAAGGTGCCCGGCGCCGTCGCTCCTTGTGCTGCAGTGGTACGTTTATGCAGACATGAGCGAGGGTTTGGCACTCCGCGGTGGGTGAGAGCCGATTGGCGTGCTGAGCGGCAATGTGACGGTGATTGTGTAGGCCGTCCAAAGGGTCGTGATTGGTGTTGGGAGTTTGCTCGCGGCTGCAGGATGCCGTGTTTGGGCGTGATGCGACGGGATGGGTGAGAGCGAGTGGAGTGTGGAGTCGGTGTGAGCGTGGCTGGTAGTCAATCGCGTTCACATGCACCGTCGCAATAGCAATTCACAGGTTGTCGCTGTCGCTGTCGTCGTCGGGTGAGAGGGCGCCTCTGGGTGTCGTCTTCGCAACAAGTGAGACGGACAAAGACTGTGTCTCACGTGCAGGCGAAATGTGCGTGTCCCATGCGCGTGGCTGTAATGGGAAACATCCAAAGCAACACCACACAAAGAAAGCCCAAGCGCTACCTCTAAGCCCAACCCTAAAAACGTCGACCCCGAAAGCAACGACGCCCAGTGATTTGGATCGGATGCAAGGGCCCGATCACTACCGCATCTCACCCGTGTCTGTCACCTCTCCTGTCCAATGGGATCACTATGCGCAGCCGCCTTGGTTCAAACCAGCGAAACGGCGTCATTCTGCCTTTGGGTCCTTCACGGATCTGTGACGTTCCACGTCCGCCTAGCCAGATATCCTTCAAACATTTTTGCCGTGAAGAGGCAACATGGACAACATTTCATTTGAGTACGGACAGTGGTATGCCCATGGTAGAAGCAGTAATTAGCTGTTTTCTAATTACACCGACACCGTTACCACTCCGACAGTGCTCAAAGACCACCAAACCCGGCAACACGAGCCTGGACCAAATTTCCTGCAGCGGTAAGGCAGCAATCCTGACCCGTTCACACGCTCGCACTGCGGGGATGGCCTTGAAGACCCACGATGTTGAGCGAGCATTCCCAGTGCGGCTTCTCGTACGGAGGTTATTTCGACGCCAGGCGTTCACTCTTCCGACCAAACTACGTCTCATCGAGGGCTCTTCAGCTCAGCAGAACTCAAATGGTATTTCCACCCCACGGTCGGCACTCGAGCCCGTTCGAACTCCGATGGCCGTTAGTTCAAGCTTGGCATTCGCGGTTTCAGGTCGCTGAAGATTATGTTATCACGCTCACGTTGAATTGTGAGAAGAAGGCAATTTGGTCTATAAAACGATGCTATCACCAACTCCAAATAAAGCTCTCGAAACAATTTACAACCAGTCTCGACATTGAAGCCAAAATTCCTGCTAAGAGCAAGATTCTACTGTCCGTGTTTCCATCACTTTGCGTTGGCAGACGCACAGTTCTTCTGTTCTGCATCCCATTCTGCGACAAGATCCAGAAAGTACGAATTGTGACCTCGCACAGCAGCCGTACGTCCACCCGGGATCACCACGCGGTCATCACTAGCGCCTGCAAGATGCACATCACCACCACGATTGAGCAGAAACCGAACTAGCTCTCGTGCGCCTCTACTCTTATGACAAGCAATTCAGCAGAGCGGAGTGTTACAGACGTTGCCTGAACCATAGTACGATCCATATGAGGCAGAGTTGGCATCACACTCAACAATATCCACCAGATGTCGAACCATAGCCATCAGGCGCTTGTAGTGTTGCGAACCCGAGTCTTCGTCGTTTAACGGCAGGTGGAGGCTAATCGCCATCACTACAGAGGGCAAGATCCCGTGATTGTAAGAGACAGACGCTCCGCTGGCTCGCAGAGGCTTGAAAGCCTCGATGCTACTTGATACTGCGGCGCATTCGAGGATGGGTTTTCGTCTTCGCCTCACGCCGGGAGGAGTGTCGTCTTCGAGATCTGCGCCTGCTCCGTGATCCAAGCACCGTTTGACGAGTTTAGTGACTCTGACGACGTACCAAAGCAGAGGGTCATCGTACGGTCCAGGTTTGCGGTTATTGACGTCCCAACCGTGCTTGACTAACAGCTCTAGAATTTCGAGCGAAGGCAGAGTGTCGTTGATGGTGTCTACAAGTGTTCTGGCTGTGATTTGGGTGACGTCTGCTCCTTGCTCGATTGAGCACGTTAACACGTTTGGCAAGTTGCCCCAGGCCGCGTCTTTTACACAGATCTGTAGCATCCTTTGCAAGTCCTCTGAAGAAGCGGTCAGGGTAGCTTCCTGTATCTGATCTCAGACAGCATAGAAATGTCATCGTTTTCGCAAGCAAGACGAGTTGCGCCATGCAGAGCTGATGCCATGTTGGCGTACTTCTTCAGAGCAGTAGGAGAAAGTCTGTTGGGAATGACATGTAAACTAAGCTAGGCTGTTGTAGGCAATTGTGATCTGGTAACTTATGGCATGAAGTCCAAGGCGGGGAGGATTGTGTTGCGCAGTGGCTTCTTGGCTTCCTTTCTGCATGGTCGCAATTTGCCAAAGACAACAATGGTGAAAGGCTTTGACATACGGAGTCCTCGAGGTCTGGTATCCATGGTCAAAGCCTGCATCAACGCGATATATCAATGAGGTGACGGGCTTTTTTGTCCAGTAGAGACGTGACAAAGTGAGGTATTGGCTGGAATAACAGATATGATTGTTCAAAAGCAATTTCTATAACTTGTACGCAGCAACTTCGGACATGTGAGGTATTCGGCGTTCCTTGCGTCGGTACCCTCCGTAGTATACAATTTCGTTCTCTCGTTTCTGCCATGTCTACGAATCTCGTGGGAAAGATCTTCTCTGTTTTCCACTTGCAATCTAACATTCCTCAAGAGCCTTGCTCTGGCGCTTCGTCTCCCACTCCTCCACGATTCTCAGGAAGAAGTGGTTAGACGTCTGTCTCGTAGAGTCACGAGCACTCCTATTGAGAGTTCTGTCGTTAAAGAGCCCCTTGTGCTCCATCCATGGTCATGTCGAGATCGCCGCCGTTGTCCAAGAGGAAACAGATTAATTCTGCTGTTTCGACCGTTGTTCCATTTGGCCTCGGATGGCAAGCAATCCAGCAGAGTGGGTTGACACATTCACTCCCTGATTCGTAGTGACTGCCGTAGGATAATCCATCCACATCGCACTTGACGACATCCAAAAGGTGTCGAAGCATGTCCATCTGCTGCGCGAATGGAGTTTTGCCTCCGACTGCTTTGAGATTGGCTGCCATGACCGCATTAGGACAAACGCCATAGTGCATAGGTGCCCCCTTGGCTCGCAAGAGCTCGAATATCTCAATGTTACCAACCCATGCCGCTCTCTCAAGAAGTGGTTTGCGTGGACTTACACTTCCTTGGGGAGTATGGTCGGGTGGATTGACGTCGGCTCTGTGGTCAAGGCACCATTGCACTAGCTCACGGTTTTCGACGACGCTACACAAGAGAGGAATCCCTGCTTGGCCATCCAAAGCGCCGGTGTTGACATTTCAGCCGTGTTTGACAAGGAGCTCAAGCATGTCGCGCGAAGGGAGGTCTGCAAGGTCGGGAACGACATGACTGTGTCTCAGGCCGCTGACATCCGCGCCCTGATCAAGTACATATTCCAGACACTTGATTACATTCTTCTTCCCAGCTCGGGTCAGCGCCCTGTCAAGTGTATCATGTAGCGTGATTGTAGAATCTTCGCGCTGAGCCATCGAGACACAACGCGCCATCAGAGAAACATCATCGGTTTCGCAGGCACGCAAAACCAGTCTACCCATCCTCCAGTCGTTCAGAGGCATGTTCACCATACTTCGTCTTTGTGACTGGTTGCGTAGTTGAGGTCCTGCATCTCGATCAATGGCTGCGTTGTGTAAAGATAGCTTGGGTAACGTGTGTCTCTAGAAAGAAGCCGAACAAGGCAAACGGGCCAGCCAGTGATATCTAATATGGGCTTCAAGCTCACATCGGGAACCAGCATAGATGGCATCTCGTCAACAACGAAATTCTCGCTCTCTGCGGTGCCGACGGCCTCATCGCCAACAGGAGCCTCGCCGACTGGAGATACTTCATCCCCGGCTTCTACCACATCTGTCTCGGCGACGAGCACGAAGGCGACGCGTCTGCCCTTGCCCACAATCTCCGACATCATGTCCAGCGAGTGGTACAGTCTCGCGCCTCATGATGGTAACTACTTGAGATTCGCACGCGGAGACGCGCAGGCAGTTGTAAACCATTTCTGCAATTCGAGTCCCATCCTAGAGAATGACAGTAAAGGCGTCACTGACTATCGCACCGACGATGACGGCAACGTCATCCATATCTCAGCGAGTTGGGCCGACGATCAGACTGGATGTGAGCCGAACAACCATTGGTTCCCATTCGCAGAGCCGCACAATGGCGTCGTTGATAAAGACGACACGTGCCTCATCGTTTGGGACGGCGACTACTTCTGTACACCTTCTTCTGACCAGGATACCAACATGAGCTACGGCGGTGGTTTCGTCCTAAAGGCTGCCAATTATGCCTGCACGGAGTTCATGATATGGTCCTCGCCGGCGCCGGTTGATGCTAGCATGCGCAACACCTCACCAGGAGACAGCAAGAATCTGACTTTTGATCCGATCACGATCAACCTTGAGGCGTATGATGGACGTTACGGCAACTTTACTATGGACGATATCGCGAAGATCCCTCACTTGTTCGACATTGTGGGAGTTTAGCAGCTTCCTTTTGATGGACAAGATTTTTTTTGAGATTAGCGAGAGCGATTTTGCGAGTTTGATGAACTACATGCGATTGCAGTAGAATGCGAGGTTTGATGAGTTTGAATAGGAAAGAGTTCTCTCAATATGTTTCCCAATTACGTATCCTTGTGCCGATTACAACCTTGTCTTAGATATCGACCCGTTAACGTAACCTTAGTCAGACCTGCTTGACTAGGCCAATATTGACGTGGACAATTACGAGTTCATTGCTCCCACTCCAATGGACCAGAACTTACTGTCATTGACGGGAAAGTTTGCCTTTGCTGTTCACGTTCACATACCAGGTCACCAGCTGACACAACAGAAATACTCTGAGACCAGTGCACATGCTCTAGGTACACTTGCAAGAAGATTTGAGATCAAGCACTTGCTCATTGTACAGCTTCTTGATGACCCAGGAACAGTACTGACCACTAATGCGATGCCTCTGCGTCGTGATCTGGCTCAATCAATATGAACTTCTTCGATATAATGCATCTAATCCTCGCGAAAGGGTCGAGATGGCGGGATGTCCATCAATGTGGTGGCGTGCTTTGGATTACCGCTGTCGAGGATCTTGTAAAGAGCACCGAGCTCAGCCAGCTTCTCCGAGCCAACAAATGCGTCAACATACTCGATCCAACGGTGCAGATTCTCCATACAAAATCTCGTATACAGGCCTTGCAGTTCGATGGTCAACTTCCTATCAGCGCTCCCGTCGTGTCGCAACTTAAAAGTGTCTTGGTGGACCTCCTCCAGAGTCGACAAGAAACGTTGAATATGCGAGAAGTCAAAGTCACGCATCCTCGACACGATAGGCATGGAAGAAGTGCGGAGGAACTCTGACAACTCGCTGCGGAATTGCTTGTTGGCTCGAGAAAGCTGGTGGGCGCAAATGAGCTGAGGCTCGCCCGAATCATTCCTTTCAGTCGTGAGGATTGCTCTTTGTCGAGGCGCAAGAGTTGCGAGGCGGGAGCATGGTCGGTCTTTGGGATTTAGTCTAGGCCACGGCTCATGGTTTGTCGCAATAGAGTAGATGATGTCTCGCAGCTCCACGGGAAGTCTGAGTATTGGCGCATTATCCTTTGCGGGCTCGGATGTTGTAACTGCCTTCGTCATTGGAATGGTGCTTTTGGAATTCATGTCGTAATTAACATTCGCGTGAGGTAGGTATGTTTTGTTTCGGCTTTTCGGGAACTATGGTTGTATGTGTTGTGGTTGTCGAGATTACACAGGCTGACTTCGACGTTCGACGTCGTGGACCGCGCGCGCGTCTGGGCATTCACTGTCAAGCTTGTGAAAGTCCTACGTTACACGTGAGGGAGCAGCATCATCATGCGGCGCGTGACCGGGAATCAAGTGAAGTTAATGATTTACGACTCGTGAATTTCGTATGATACTCATCTGCGTCAAGTCGAGCGAGGCGTGACAAGGCATTAGCAATGTTTTGAGCAAGCCGTTGGCTGCTCTCCCACCTTCTCTGACCGACTACATGTTACGCAGGAGACATCGCACCCTGCTTCGGACATGCTCTTTCCGGCTTGCCCGTGTATCCTCACTGTCCTCATGCTCGATAATCCCATGTAACACTATGCGCTAAACACCCTCACATTGAGATCCACACTGCCGCACGCCACCAGACAGCGTATTTGCTCCAACACAGCATCACCATTCTTTTGCGCCGCGCCGTCGGCCGCGCCTGAATTCTCTTTGAAGACTGAAGGCGCCCATCGTAGACAGCTGACGAAGTGGTCCGCAGCTTCCACTACACGCACGCATTTGCCTTCCTGGCTTAAATCCCAGCATCGGATGGTCTTATCGTCTGAGCATGAGAGTAGGTATTTGCCGCCTGGGTGAAAGACTAGGGCTCGGATCCAATTATCGTGGCCTGTGAGAGTCTTGATGCAGACACCATTGGCGCCGAAGAGCTTGATCTGCTTATCACGACCTCCCGTGGCGAGGTATTCTGCAGAACTCGAAGCTGGTGGAGGCTTTTTGAGGCCGGCGATCGAGGCGAGGTTCTTGTAGGCTGTCGTTGGTGCAAAAGCGCAGCATTCGACTACGTGTTCATGTGCGAGGAAGGTTTGCTTGAGACTGTTGCTTTCGGGTTGTGAGAGATCCCACATACGTGCTGTTTGATCTGAAGATGTTGAAACGAGCCAGCGCCCGTCAACCGTAGGATGCAATGATCGAACCCAGTCGCCGTGGCCACGGAGAGTTCTTAGACAGTAGCCGGTTGTGACATCCCATATGCGGATGGTCTTGTCTCTGCTTGCAGACGCTAGGAGGTTTCCAGACAATGGTGCACCCGCAGCTCCAGAGGGAATAAAGCGAACGCTGCTGACACTGTGGTCGTGGCCGGGGAGGGTTCGAATATTTTTGTACTCATCTGAAGGATCCCAAAGCTTGATGGTCAAATCAGAAGAGCAAGATGCGAGTAAAGTGTTGCCTCGAGGGCCGCCAAAGTCAACATCAAGGACAGCTTTGGTGTGTGATTTGAGGGTTCGCTCCAATTCGCCGAGCTCGTAATCCCAGATCTTGATTGTGCAATCTTCGCTGCCCGATGCTAATGAGGAGAATAGTGGGTGGAATGCGACACAGGTAATTGGCTGGCGGTGGCTCTGGAGGGTGTGTCTCGCAGGCGCGCGAGGGAGCCAAGTGGCCGGATCGTGGTTTCTTCTCGCAGCCAACGAGGTCGGCGTCGCGTTGTCGAGCTCGTGCTGTAGCTGCTTTGTCTGAGTCTCCAGATCCATGATCTTTTTCTGCAGCCTCACGACAGAGGTCCACTTCCTCTCCAGCAAGCCCTCATATTTCTTTGCCGTGGCCGCGTCGAAGGCCTCCTCAGGCACATTGAGCTCCTCGCGGATTGTTTGCGCGGCTTTTGAGTAACCGGCTGAGTTGAGGTATGCGATCAGGGACTTGTGGCTGTTAGCAAAAGGCTTGATCAGCGAGTGGACTGAGAAGTGGTAGTGGAAGAGACGTACAGCTCATCGGCTTGTCGGGAGGTCAGGAGTGCGCTCATGGTGGTTGTTGCGCGAGAGTACTTCCATGCGCAGAAGTATGGTGTAGTGCGGCAGATGTCGGGATGTGATTATTTATGCGATTGGTTTTGTGGTGGGCAAATGGATGCTTGGGTGTGGCCGGCCACGACGCGAACAAGGTGCGGTGTGTGTGTGTGTAGTGAAGTAGATTGCTCTGGCGGGGTGATGTCGGTGGCGAGGAGGAAATACAATGGGCACCTTATTTAAAAAATAAAAAATAAAACAGTCAACAACAACAATCTCCCAGGCGAGCAGTCGAGTCTTGGGCTCGTCGGGAGGCGCTGCGAGGCAGTTCAGGTGTTGTTTGGGCGGCGGCGGGGGTGTGCAAGCAAGCAAGCAAGCAGGCAAGCAGGCAAGCATCTGCTGTTGTCTTTCGCGTGACGTTTTGCCGCACCGACCGATTTGCTGCTAGGTGATGGGCCCTGAGAGCTTTGTTTACCAACTGATGCCCAACTTCTGAGTGTGTACACGCAACCAATAACCCCGACCCACGACTTGTTTCCTTTCTACGCCCTATATTGTCCCGGCGACTCATTCATCCCTCTCTGGGCCTCGCGATTTATTACACCAGAGTAAAACAGCGACCTCGACATACTCGTCATACCCCTCCTCTCGCCGAGCAAGAGCCTTCAATCGCCAGACACGAATTCACGTGCACTCACCGTCACTCGTAATCGATGACCACAAACTGTCCGGGCACCACAGAAGTACACTGCAAGAGACTGGCATAACCACACATCGTCGCAAACATGGGCGACGCAGAAGAATTCGCACAGCTGCCTCTCACCGAGCAGTTCGTGCACAAGAACTGGAAGGCACGTAAGGGAGGCTACGAGACTGCGACAAAGGATTTCAAGATTGCACAGCCAAATGACCCCACTCTCCGCGAGTTCATCCTGGACAGCGGACTCTGGAAAGGCGCAGTAGCAGACTCGAACGTCGCGGCACAACAAGAGGCGCTCAACGCTTACAATGCTTTCCTCGACGCCGCTGGACCGGAAGGAGCGAAGAAGACACGCGCTAGCACCGTCACACCCATTGTCGAGAAGGGTCTCACCGGACGACCCGTAGCGAAACAGGCTGCCCTGGAAAGTCTGTTGTTGTTGATCGAGCTGGACAAATCGGACCCTGTACTCGAAGAACTCCTGCCCTTGCTCTCTCACAAACTGCCCAAGATCATCACAGCCACCCTCGGTGCTCTCAAGGAAATTTACCACGCATACGGCTGCAAGACTGTCGAACCCAAGCCTGTTTTGAAGCTGCTCCCTAAGATTTATGGACATGCGGATAAGAATGTGCGTGCTGAGGCGCAAGCACTCACAGTTGAGTTGTACAGATGGCTTCGCGAGGCGATGAAGCCTCTCTTCTGGGCCGATCTCAAGCCCATTCAACAGACAGATCTCGAGAAGTTGTTTGAACCGATCAAGGACGAACCAATGCCCAAGCAGGAAAGGCTTCTCAGAACACAACAAGCAGCCAAAGAGATCGAAGATGCCGCGCCGGAGGCTGGCGAAGAGGAGGACGAAGAAGAAGAAGCCATTGATCTTGAGCCTGAATTTGAAGCTGTTGACGCACTTTCGAAAGTCCCTGCCGATTTCAATGAACGTCTTGCAAGCTCAAAGTGGAAGGACAGGAAAGAGGCATTGGAAGAAACATTTGCTGTGGTCAACGTACCATTGATTCAAGAAGGCTCATTTGACGATGTGATTCGTGGCTGCGTGAAGAGTATGAAGGATGCAAACATCATGGTGGTTACCGTTGCAGCCAACGTTGTCGAAGCCCTGGCAAAGGGCCTGAAGAAGGGCTTCGGCAGGTATCGCAGCTCGATCCTCCCTGCAATGCTCGAGAGATTCAAGGAGAAGAAGCCTACTGTCACGGACGCCATCGGCGCCGCCTGTGATGCTGTGTTCATGTCCACTGGCCTTGCCGATGTTGAGCCAGATGTCCTGGAGGCATTGAAGAACAAGAACCCCCAAGTCAGAGAAAACTCGGCCAGATTCCTCGTACGTGTCTTGAAGACTACGAAGGAGGCGCCCAGCCCCGAGCAGACAAAGGAGATTGCGGAGGCAGCGAAGAAGCTTCTTGCCGAGAGCGCACCTGGGCTGAGAGAAGTTGGTGCCGAAATCCTGGGTGTGCTATGGAAAATCATGGGCGACAGAAATATGCTGGCACATCTTGAAGGTCTGAGCGATATGCACAAGAACAAGGTCAAGGAGGCCTCTGAGGCTGCAGAAGTCAAGGCCAAGTGGAAGCCAAAGGCTGCCCCTGCGCCCAAAGCTGCAGCTCCGCCTGCAAAGAAACCCGCTCTTGGTAAGAGGCCAGCACCGAAGAAAGTTGCGCCACCCAAACCTGCAAGCCCGCCTCTTGACGAGGATCCACCCGCTCTTGCACCAAGACCTACTTCGAGACCAGCGGCTAAGCCAGGTGTGCGACCTGCTGGTTTGAAAGCTCCAGGTGCCGGTCTGCAAAAGCCAGGCTTGAAGCTTCCGGGATCTGGTATTGCTTCACCTTCCAAACGTCAAGGCATGATTGTAGAAGACTTTCAGCCAGTGGCAGCACCTAAAGTAGCACCAGGCCGCGGTCTTGCTGGCCGACCACTCGGCAAGCCCGCCACCGCTCCATCCTCGCCTCCATCCACACCAAGCAGGCACCAAGATGACTACCCGTCTGCACTTTCCTCAATCGAACGACAGGAGCTGTATGACCTACGTGCCGAGATCGATCTTGTCCGCCAACAAACCTCCGACCTCCGCACAGACAAGATGAGATTAAACGCACAAATCTCCGAGCTCCAGAACCAGAACGCTCAACTTATTGAAGACCACACAAGAGACGTCTTGCAAATCAAAGCCAAGGAAACCCAGCTCGTGCGTGCACGCTCAGACCACGAAAATGCCGAAGACCGTGCCAACAACCTCTCTCGTGAGATCGACCGTCTGAAGCGTGAAATCACCCGCCTCAGCCGTTCGACAAGTGGCCGTGACAGCCCCATCGACAGCAACACTGGCTTGTTAGGCAACGGTTCAACTCCTCGTCCCGCATACGGCAGCAGCAGGTCATCATACAACATGCCTCCACCACGATCATATAGCGGCGAGAATCACTTCAGCGAGGGCAAGGAGAACATGCCTGAGTACGAGCACAGCAACGACGGCACTAACAGCAATGGCAAGCTTCATCGCCAGATGTCAACGGCTTCCAGCGGCAGAGGCACTCCCAGTGAGGATGGTTACGCGCGACCTACAGAATATGCTCGATCTTCTGAGTATGCTCGTCCAGCTGGTGGCGCAGCTTCGTCATCTATGAGCAGAAATCCTAGTGGTGGCGGAGACGGCGTTGAGAGCTGGAAGCGAGCGGCGGAGGTTACCCAGAATTTGAAGGCGAGAATCGAATTGATGAAAGTGAGTTTTTTCCATCACCACTCTGTTACACCCCTTACTGACCTAATCTTCTCAGGCGAGGCAAAACATCGGACGTCAACAGTAATGAACACGCATACATGAATCGGGGAACAACGGTCTTGTGCATAGGAAACTATCGGTTGGGGATGACTGGGTATGAACGAGGTCATTGTTGGCTGGGCGGGTGGAGAACGGGTGTAATGTCTGCGGTACAGCCGGCTTATTGGGATTTCCTGCGGCCTGGGGATTGGCTGTGCTTTGGGCGTCTTATTTTCGTACGTTCTATACCACTGTCAGATTTCTGTTTCTCTCTGCATATTCGAGTTGAAGAAATCCTTCTACGATCGAGACTCTGTGCAGTTCGTTTTATTCTGACTGCTCTCACTTCGGGCTTAACATGGAGAGATATGCAACGTTGTATGGACATGGCATGGCTCACGAGATTTTGGTGCAAGACATTGCCTAAGTTGCTTGCGTTCCTTTTCTACCGTTATGGCTCTGCTAAACTCAAAAGGCCTTGCATTCCCTCCCTCGCCCATGCGTCAGTGCCATCGGAATTAGGTCCATGGCAAAGTCTTGCTATGCGTCGAGATAAAGCGTTCGTGCAACAGCACCTGGCAACACCTTGAAGGGAGTATCATCGCCAAGGGACTCGAGGAGGCCATGATCGACCATCGAGAGAATACTCTGTTCCCGTGAAGTTTCCAACGCTCATTTGGGCGTTCAATCGACGTTGACACCGAGATACGCTTGACTGGCCCATTGAGACAAAGCTCAATGTTTCGAAGTGACTTTGAAAACTTGGTGGAAATATCAGCGGCTGCATACGCAAGATGTTCGGACCTGATATTCGAAAAGGTGACAATTGTGGCATATATATATTTTTTAGCCAAACTTGTAACAGAGTCAATGGTTTTGATTAACAATTCTTGCTCACACGTCTGCGCACGTCTCTGCAGTTCTCTATGCTAATACAGTATGATGAGGATATCATCAAATGCTTGTACCCCATTGAGTTACTAACAGGTGTATACAGATATCCAAGCAGTGGTTATACTACGATCGGCGGGTATGAGTGCCTGATCACCTTGGCCACCAGCGAGAGGCTATGCGAAGCCTTTCGGGGACCTATTAGATATATCAATTCCGTGTACAATTGGCGATCGATTCGATTGAACATCTACATGACGGGGCTTGAGCATGGATATACGTCTTCAATTACCGTGAGATCATTCGTACAATGATAAAATAACTGCGCCTTCACTCCCCAGCATGAGAAGCCAGTCGAGATCGTTCCTCAACAGTCAAACTCATACCCGGCGACTTGAAGGCCATCACTTGGATTTTCCGACGCCTCCCAACCTCTTCTTCGACGTATTACGTAGTGCTGCTGTGTGCGCAAATGCCAAAAGTCGACACCTCTTCCCGCAAAATTCCAAGAATTTCTCCAAGTCCGTAAAAACGGTTTTCTCCACAAGTCGTCCACCACGACTATTATAGCAAATCTACAACGAGCAAAAGAAGAGTCTCCCCTCGCGGGATCGAACCGCGGGCCTCAAGATAACGAATGAACGCTATTGTTGCAACAGTTACAGTCTTGCGCTCTTCCAGCTGAGCTAAGGAGAGTTGATGGAGGACCAGCAGCACTCTTGTATATGTACCATGTCTTGACTGCAGAGTGTCACGAAGGACAGCTAGGCCTAATTCGATTCTCAGCATCCATCACGAGGAACATGCCGCTCCGCAGGGACAATCAAGATGTGCATGTTTGCCCTGTAACATAAACCCTAAGTCGACATTATCCAGACAACAAACTTCCTGCACCCAAAGTAGCCGGAGTCCACCTCCACCTACCGATGGTCTTGGCTATCTTCAAACAGCCGGGAGCAAGCTTCACCTAGAGATATTCCATCCATTGACGTATGCAATCACTAGTGCATCGCTCCACCGCCATACTACTGGTCTCGTTTGTCTGATGGAGAAATACTAAGAACTTCAGGCGAACAGTAAGAACCACAACAACATTTCGGCGATGCAGACGGGCCCTTGGCATCCTCGAGACGTTCCATAGGCATGAACCTCCGCACTGGTATTCGCGCTCTCTAACTGAGAGTTCAAATCAGATTAAGATTCGACGACCTAGGCTCTTGCACTCACTATGTACCGGTTATTCGCCCTGATTGGGAAAGAGACCATTACAGCATCCACGTCTTGTTGCTGCAAGTGTCATTTAGTTGGCTTGGTGTTGCTGTCACGCGGACGAGAATGCTGCCATACATGGCCCAAGATGGGGTTGTTACGGCGCCTATATAAACCACCTCTCACTCCAAGGTAGGAACAGCAATCACGCATCCGAGTCGCTTTGAACCGCCACTATGCGCCACGTATTCACCCTCCTCACTTCCCTAGCAGCCGTCTGCGACGTCACGTTCGGTGCCTCCTTCACCAACCCTCTCAACCAAAGAGATGGTTCTGATCCCTTCATCGTCCACTCCGGCGATGGCTACTACTACCTCTTGACGACCACCTGGTCAGACATCCGCATCACGCGTGCCAAGACCGTCGGCGGCCTGAAGACCGGCGAGACCAAAGTCGTCTGGTCCGACACGACGGCTTCGCGATGCTGCAACATCTGGGCTCCTGAAGTACACTGGATCGACAATTCGTGGTGGATCTACTACACCGCAGGTAACAACGTCAATCTCGACGGACAAAAATCTTTCGTCCTCAAAGGTTCGTCCTCCAAACCCCTAATCAAACAATCAAAAAAACACAGCAACACCCACTAACAACCATTCCCTATACACAGGCGGCGCCACCCCCTGGGACACCTACACCTTCGCCTCCCAACTCCTCACCGAATGGGCCATCGACGGCTCCATCCTCCGCTTCCCCAACAAGAATTACTACATCTACTCCTGCATCCGCGACACGCTGCAATCTCTCTGCATCGCGCCCATGACCTCGCCCTCCACCCTCGGCCCAGCCACCCTCCTGACCAAACCAACCCAGTCCTGGGAAACGCAAGGCGACTTCCCCGTAGCCGAGGGCCCCGCGGCGCTCTACCACGGCGGCAAGACGTACATCGCGTACAGCGGCAGCCAGTGCTGGAGCCCGTCGTACCAGCTCGGGCTGCTGACGTACAACGGCAGTGGCGACCCGACGAATGCGAACAGCTGGACGAAGAGCGGGCCGGTGTTCAGCTCGGCGAATGGCAATTTCGGAACGGGACATAACGGGTATGTTGTTGTGCTGGCGACCCGTTTGCCTGCTTGACGTTGATCGATGCTGACAAGACCCTTTGTAATTGTAGATTCTTCACCTCGCCTGACGGCAAGGAGATTTGGAATGTCTACCACGCGACGTCCAACCCGGAGGGCTCCTGCGATGGCAATCGATACACGGCGGCACAGAAGGTCAACTGGAACGCTGACGGGACGCCGAACTTTGGTCAAGCAGTCAAGCCGGGCCAGACGCTTGCTGGACCGTCTGGGGAGCCCGCCTAGGCGTGGAGATGGGATTTTCGAGATTGAATGACTGCAATGCGACAAGTCCAATGCCGATCAATGGAGAAAACAGAAACTTAGCTTATTGCTGTTGCAAGGTGTGTTGATGGTGGCGACAGCGCTTGAAGTAGTCAGGCAGTGGGCGTGATGATGAGAACAATTGCACATGGCACTTCGATTGGTACAGCCGACGGGATCATTTTCGGTGGATAGCAACACTTAAAGAGCAATGAGACAAAAAGTTTTGCATCAGACATGATTTCGGTTTTATTTTGGTTCAGTATCTCGGGTCTATCTTCTTTTTGATGAAGAGACATGTGAGAGGAAAAGCAAAAGGAAAATCGTCGTGAGCCATGCGCTCGTCTCTCGTGGTAATCATGATGGCAGTAAGGCAACTGGGACTGAGGAAGGCATTGAGCCGGGAGCGTGAAACGCATGGCTTAGGCGTTAAAGCCTGGCTCTGCCATCCCTTCAAAGATCAACATCGATTCCCTTGAGGATCGAGGGGAACTCTGACCAGTCGTACATGACTGCGTCGGCCTTGGTCTCGTTCTTGAGCTTCTTGGCCATCTCGTTCATCTTCTCCTCGCCCTCTTCCTCTTTGTAGACGCCAACGTAAGCGATGAGCGGGATGCCGGCACGCATGGCGGCGGTGGCACCAGACTTGGAGTCCTCGACGGTGACACACTCGTTGGGTTGAACGCCGAGCTGCTTGCAGGCGTGCAAGTAGATGGCTGGGTCGGGCTTGGAGCTCGGTGGGGTGAGAGAGGTGGCAGCCGAGTAGACGTGCTCGTCGGTGAAGAAGTGCATGAGGTTGGTCTTGATGAGAGAGGCAATGACACGAGGCTTGGCCGAGGTCGAGACGACAGCCATGGGGTAGCCTTGGTCCTTGGCCCACTGGAGCTGCTCAGTGACGCCGGTGCACTCGACACACTTTTCGGAGAGTTTGTCGACGACCCTGCCGAGCTCGAGGTCGACGTACTCGTCAACCTCGTCATTGCTCATCTCGAAGTTGTGCTTCTTCTGAAGGCCGATGAGCATGTTGCGGAAGTTGTGGCCGACGAAGTCCTCGAGGAGTGAGTCGGTGTCATAGCGGGCGTCGATCTTGTGCTTCTCGAGCACCTCATTGGTGAGATCCGCACATGCCTCGAAGGCAAGACGCTCAGACTTGCAGAGGGTGTTGTCACAGTCGAGGAGGACGTACTTGACCTGGAGTGTGAAGGAGCGGCAAGTCAGTGGGCCTGTGCTGTGGAAACGGCTTCGGCTAGGGCGTCGGCGTGAACGAGGGTGAATGCTTGCTTACCTTGCCCATGTTGACGATTGGTGGGTGTTTGGTTGGTTGGCTGGTGCGGGGAGTGGGTGATTGCGTTTGGCTGGCGGGGATGGTGAAGTGAAGTGAAGCGTGGATGTGGAGTGTGCGTGTGGTGGCGGATGGTGAGAGTGAGGTCTGCAAGACGGCGTGAGAAGGTTTTATGAGGTGAGGCAAGAGGATGGGAGGTGTTTGCAGTAGGTAGAAGTGAGGACTGAGAGGGAAAGAGAAGGCGACGATCGATGCGGCGGGAGAGGAAGTCGCAACCCGGCGGCGTGCATTGGATTGGTGATGGTGGAAGGAAGGTGCGGGGGCCCTCCGCACATAGCACGGCGGGGCAAACGGGCAAAGACGTGAAGACGGGCTGGCCTGGGCTAGCTAGGCTCATCGATCGGAGTCGGGCGTCACGCCAAACAGCATACATAGATAGATAGCATGCAGCATATGCATCATGTCAAGCATGTGTGCTGTGCTGCAACCGCGTGGCTACAATGACTCGCTCTCGCTCCACCGTCCTTCTCCATGTTGCCCATGCTCCTGTATCACTCACTACGGGGCACCGCATATGCAGTTTCTCCTCCAGAGCCCAACATTAGCATCGCTTACACCCATCGCCTTGCACAACAGCCACCTACCGCATCGCCCTCCCAAAGCTTACCCTTTTCCTGCGGCCCGACTATCCTTAACGCCCCGAGAACGCCCACCATCATCATCATCATGGCGCACTAAGTGCCAACCCACCTTGCCGAACTGCGTGAATTTGTCGTCTTGTGAGTTTGATCGCGCTCTATTACACACGATCGCCTCATCACGGATTCCCACACCACAGCAAACTACACACATGGCGATATCCAGCTCGTAATCAAGAGTCATTAACAAAGACCAGAAATTCGAGCATAAAAACAACCCCAAAACACTAACCCTATCTTCTTTACTCACGGATGTCAAAGATTCCACATCCTCTATGCCCATATATGTACATGTGCAGAAACCTAAACATTTACGTGTATTACGTGTACATATACGTATAGCTCGAGCCAATAAATACGTATACATATATACACGTTTCAGCACAAGGTCGCAAAAAACGATCGGGTATATACTCTTACGCCTAAAAGCTTGAATAGATAGATTATCACCTCAGGCTGCCCTAGTAACAAAAAAAAGGAGGCGGGCTACCTAATAAATATGACAATACGACCAGTAGGAGATTATCATCTCACAACTACGCTCTCTTTAATTGCTATAGCACCTCTATTTCACCTCCCAGTTATGACAATGGGTAGAGCGACATGCCAACATGGATAAAAATGCATGAAAAAAAGTAAAGTAGATGCATTCCATACATCGATCTGACGACAACGGCAGGACTCGAACCTGCGCCCCCGAAGGGATTTGATATCTGAAGGTACTAACCATTCGAGTCAAACGCAGTAACCACTTTGCTACGTTGCCAGGATTATCAGTTCTGAACCCCGAGGGATTCAGGTACTGATGACGTAAAGCACTAATTTTGTCATTATATTGTTAGCCATAAACTCAGCTTCAAAGCTGAAGAGCTGCTCCTTAGAACGGATGACGATGAGAAGCACTATGGGCATGCGTGAAACGCGAGCCATGAACAATACACGAGATCAGGACAAAATCGAACTTCTCCTTCTTTTAGCTGTTACTTTGTACGCATTCTACCATCCCTCCACGTGACTCCACCTCCGACTTTCCCATCCGTTCCAAAGCGAAAACACATCTCCCATACAAAGAAAAGACCACCATGCTTCGCATAATATACAGGCCAAGCCATAAAAAAGTTGAATGTGTGTGTACTCCGTCAGTCCCTCCGCAAGAACCACCTAAGTACTCGGTCCTCCGCCTCTCATGCGCTTCTCGTCGCCACTAGGGCCGCCGTCGTTGCCCCTCTTCTGACCTTGACCACCGGGTCCGGCGGGCCCTCCTCTGCCTCCACGACCAGCGCCGCCGCGGCCAATGAAGCTTCCACCGCCTCTGGGCAGACCACCGCCGAATTGACCTCCGCGACCAGTACCCGCGGCACCTTGGATACTGAGTCCTGGGCCACCTCTGCCAATACCACTGGGTCCGCCGCGGGGGAGACGTGATCCTCCAGGAGCCGGGATGCCGCTGCTGATGCCACGAAGAGCAGCTGGGCCGGTGCCGAATGCCGGTTTGTTCTCTCCTGCTTGAGCCTGACCGCCGACGTTGGGAGTGAATGCAGGTGCATTAGGGTTCGGCGGTGCTCCAGCACCTCCTTGGGGAGCTCCGGGACGACCAAGTTGCTGCTGCATACCAGGAGTGTTGAAAGACTGCGCACCCTGGCTCGGCTGGCCGAAGGACGGTTGACCGAAGCTGGAGGCATTCGGCGCCTGCGCACCCTGCATTGTACTGGCAGGAGTACTGGGCTGTCCCAATGAACCAGGAGCAGAAGCGTCCGGAGCACCGAATCTTGCCTGTCGAGCTTGCAATTTCGATTGTTCGTCTCCTTGGTTGAGCTGTGGCTGAGTAATACCTGAAGATGCTTGCACTGGCGCTGGTGATGCAACAGCCGCAGGCCTCGGTGTCGCAGGTGCGGCTTTAGGTACTGGTTTCGCGGTCTTAGCGATCTCCCAGACCTCAGCCACACCCTTTTCAGGAGTCTCTGTAGCAGCTTTGCTGACAACTGCGATCTTGGCCTGCGCCATATCACGCTGGCTGATCTGAACCTTGGCTTTCTTCTCAGCGTTTTCGATAGCCTGCTTGACAGCTGCCTCTTTCTCCTTCTGTGCGTTCTCGAGCTTACTCTTCAACTCCTCGATCTCTGCTGTGTTGGTTTCAGGAGCATTAGAGTCACCTCCAGCAAGACTGGCGATTGCAGCGCGTGCAGATTCGAGCTCGGACGTGAGGCGAGAGATCTCTGTGTCCTTCTCGGCAATCTTCTGGTTCAAAGCCTCGGTCTCTTTGGCGGTAGACTTCTTGACGTTGTTGGTGAAGATAGCGCGAAGACGAGCGTTCGTCTTGAGGAGTTCCATGGCTTGCTCGTCAGTGATGTCAGGCAACCCACTGGACTGGGACTGTCCAGTAGAAGCAGTCTCGGCCTTGACACTTCCTTGCTCCTTGGCCTGTGCTTGTTGGACAGCCGCACTGCCTTCCTTGCTTAAGCGATCAAGTTCAGCCTGGTGACCCTTCTTGAGCTCCTCAATAGTGCTTGCTTGTTCGTCCTTGAGCTTCTGGACCTCAATCTCGTGCTCCGAGACAAGCTGTTGACGGATTTCGGCAGTGAGCTCCTCACGCATCTTCTCACGCTCGTCCTTGAGTTGGCGGACCAAGCCGGCTTTCATGTTCTGAATCTTCTTCTCACAAGCTTCCTCGACCTGCTTGACAGAAAGCTGATGCTGAGCTTCCATCTCGCCGCGCAAACGCTCAACTTCCTCCGACACCTGCGCGGAGACAGATTTCTCACCGGCAGCAGGCTCCGCGTTGACCATGGCTGAATCGCCTTGAGCATTGGCCAAAGCCTCTGCACGCAGGGTTTCCACTTCCTGTTGTGTGGTAGCGAGCTCCTGGCGCAACTTCTCAAGTGCTTGCGTGTCGGCTCCAGATTCCGTGATTTCGCCTTCATCCTGGCCGCCAGTGCTGATGTTGGCTCTCGCAGTCTCAAGTTCGGATTGCAAGTCCGCGACCTGGGTCTCCAGCTCCTGCACGCGAGTCTGGAGAGTCTGCGTTTCAGTAGCCAAGGAATCAGCGCGACTGGCGTGTTGGCCTGCTTGTGCCTCTGCTTCGGCGATGCGAGCATGAAGTTGGGCGTGCTCCTCATTGCCTTCACCGACTTTGCCTTCCTCTTCTCCAGTCTTCTGGGTAGCTTGAGCAGCTTGAGCAGCCTGAGCAGCCTCGGCCTGTGCGACAGCCTCATCTCGGGACGCCCGGGTTTGTTCGAGCTCGGTCTTTGCAGCCTCGAGTTCACCCGTCAGCCTGGTTTGTTCGGCTTGCAGAGTCTCGATCGTTGCCTTGCTTTCTAACAGACGCGAGTTCTGTTTGCGATTCTGCTCTTTAGCTTGCTCCTTGAACTTTTCCAGACGGTCAGTCAGACCCTTTGATGCCTCCTCCCGTGCTGTGGTGAGTCGCGCCTCAAATCCTTCGACTTCCTCCTTGAGAGGAAGCTGTTCGGCCTCCAAGCGCTCCTTCTCTTCCCTCAAAGCCTCAAGTTGCTTCTTCATCTCTTCGAGCTCTGCCGGATCGACGCGGTCATACTTGGAGATGATATTTTGTGTTCGCTCACGCCAGTGATCACGGTCATTCTGCAGCAATTTCATCTCGCCATCCTTGCTCTCAAGCTCACCTTCGAGTTCACCCACGCGGCTCTTGAGAGGCTCCAGCTCTGATACGAGACGCTCAATTTCTTGGCTCTTCTCCTCAAGCTTTTCGCGTGCCTGGCGTGCTTCGTTGCGAAGCGTAGTCGAGCTTTCGCGATACAAGTTGAGTTCGTTGATGGTCTGCATGAGTTTGTTTGTGCTGCCTTCGCTGGCAACACGGTCGGAGGATTGTCTGCGTTCTTCGGCAAGCTTCTGACGGACATCATCGAGCTGACCGTTTGCATAGTCAAGTTGCTGCTGCAGACGCTTCGACTCTTGGATCGAGAGCTCGTACTGCACATCCACAATCTCCTTCTCACGGCGCAGATACTTGATGACCTCATGCAAGTTTCCAGCATCACCAGCTGGCGGAGGCGAACCAGCGCTCTCATCCTCGTTAGTAGTCTGCACATGACGACCTTCGCGCAAGGTCTTGAGCTCAGAGGAGAATGCTTCCATCTGCTGGTGCAGGAGCTTGTTCTGCTCGTCAACATCCCGTCTACGAGTCTTCATGTCGTCAAGTTCGCGTTCGAAGCTTTCCTTTTGCTCCGCCCAGCTCTCCTCCGCCTGCTCGAGGCTTGCCTTGGATGCCTCTGCCTCAGCTCGGACGCCTGCAACTTCTGTGCGCAATTCATTGTACTCGCTGCGCACAGTCTGCAAGCTTTTGGCCGCCTCCGCATGCTTGAGGAGCTCATCTTCGTAAGACTGCTGCGCTTGCTGAGCGATTTCGGCTTGTGCTTTGAGGTCTTCCTGGTATAGCTTCTTCTCCTCGGCGTACCTCTCAGCATCGTCGCGCAGGCGAGCGAGCTCAGTATCAGATGCGGCTTTCTGTTCGTTGAGTTTGCGTGTAGAGTCATCGTGCGCTGTGCGTAGCTCGGAAAGCTCGGTGTTGCTGGTAGAAAGCTCCTCAACGAGATCCTCGATCCGCTGCTCAAGCTCCTTGATGCGCGCCTCCTTCTCAGCGGCAACACGGTCGGTTTCTTCCCTGAACTGCTCACTTGTCTCGCTGAATTCGGTGAGCTGGTCTTCGACTTGCTGCGCGATGGACTTGTATTGCTCCACCTGTTCTCTTGCGCTGTCCAATTCAGACTTGGCATGTTCAAGCTCGCGCTTGAGATCAGACACCTCGATCGCCAGGCGCTGCTCAGTGGAGAGATCGTCCTCGCTGTTGGGCTGGTCGTTCTCGTTGTCTGCACGTGGAGTAGGCCTTGGCTGCAATGCAGTGACCTTCTCCTCAGCAGCGCGGAGCTCGATCTTCATCTCGTCAACTCTGCTTTGTAGCTGATCACGAGTGGTCTTTGCAGCGACAAGCTCTTCCTTGGTGTTGCTCAGCGACTCGCGAAGGTCGTCGATGCGAGTACGGCTTTGATTTTCCTCGTACTCACGTCGAAGTGCTGCCTTGCGGCTCTCCTCGATCTCGGATTCGAGCTTCTTCTTTGACTCGCTCAATTCGGTTTCGAGAGTCTCAACGCGACCTTGCATGCGGCGCCTTGACTCAGACTCAGCGAGTTCACGCTCATTCTGCAGGTTTTGCAAATCAGAGACAAGCTTGTTGAGTCTGCTCCTTTCGTCGAGCAAGTTCTTGTTGTCCTCCGTCAACCTGCTTTCAATTCGCTTCCAGAGCTCCTTCTCGGCCTTGCCGTTTGCGTTCTCATGTCTCAGACTGTCAGCCAGCGAACGAGCTTCGACAAGTTCCTCGGCAACCTGCTGAGTGCGAAGATCCTGTCTTGCTGCATTTTCAGACAGACTCTGCTTTTGCTTCTGCAGCTCGCCGTTCTCGCTCTTGAGAGCGTTGTAGTTGGACTGCAACATTTCGTAGCGCTCGCTTGCAAGCGTCAAGTGTGATTGTGCACGGGCGATCTCAGCTTGGAGGTTGCCCTTTTCGCGAGCGAGAGCGTCCACCTGGTCCTTGAGCAAGCGGCGGTCGGTAGTAGACTCCGTGCGGAACTGGTCGAAGAAGGTCTGTTGCTCCTTCAGTAGCTTGTTGAGGTCCTCGACATCCTTCGACCTTGGTGTAGGTGGCTCCATTCCGCCGTTGCGTTGGGGTGTTGAGGGCATGATGCTCTGACCGAACATGGCTTGCATGTCCGCGTCAGGCTGTAAAGTGCCACGATGTTGCAACATGCGGCGGAACATATCGCGCTCCTTCACATAGCTGCTGATTTGTGCAGCGGTGGCCTCGAGTTCGTCCTTGTAACGTCCAACCTGCTGTCGCAGCTCCTCAACTTCAGCTGCGTCGGCAGCAGACTGTCTAGCCTGCTCACGAGCCTCCTCGCCTTCCATCTTCTCACCAAGTTCGCGTGTCAAACGAAGAAGCTGTGCGTTTTGCGTCTGCAAGTCGGAGACGTCACGGAAAATGACAAGGCGCTCAGAGATGAGACGTCCTGTGCTACTAAGCTCATCGAGTGCATCGTCTTCCATTTCTCCACGAGCGGCGCGCTCAATCGCATATCGCTCGTGCGAAGACATCTCACCAAGACCCTGCTCCTTACTCTGCGCCTCGACAAGTAGAATCTTGATTTGAGTTGACAGATCAGTGAGCTGCTGACGCAGAATGCCGCCTTCGCGGGCAGCCGCGTTAGCCTCGCCTTGCCAGCGCTGGGCCTCCTTGACTGCAGCCTCACGGTGCTTGTCAGACTCTTCAAGATGCTGGCTGTATTCGAGCACCTCAGCGGCTAGGCGATCTTGCTCTTGACGCATCTCTCCCAATTCAGGTGCACGAGTCTCGAACTCTTGAATTAACTCGTCAAGGGCCTCCTGGAGCTTGCTGCATCTGCGCTCTTCTGCAGTCAAAGCCTCCTTGGTCTCAATGTACTGGCCGTAGAGTTGCGTGTGAGAAAGATTGCGTGCAATTTTGGAAGCCGAGCCGGGAATGGCAGGCGAGCCAAATCTGCCCGGTGTTGAGGGTTCGAGACCTCCATTGCGTGCTGGGGTACCTGGCATGGAGGGACGCGGTTGCTGTTCGAGTCGCTCGACCTCCAACTCAAGATCTGCTATTCTTTGTTCTGCTTGCTCCTTGTCGGATCGTTCGGTCTCGATTTCGGCTTGCAATTTGCCAATCTCGTCCGCAGCGTCATCCTTGATCTGGTCCACCTGCTCCTGAACGTCCTTCAGGCGGGCTTTGTGGGTGGCTGCGTTCTGAGCCTGCAGGTCCGCAAGCCTCTTCGTGCTGTCGATCTGGGTGCGGAAGTCTTGCTCTTTCTTTGCAAAGTCGTCCAGTAGTGTTGCGTTCCGAGCGAAAGCGTCGTCTACCTTAGACTGCACTTCCTCCAGCCTCTGCCTGAGAGTCATCTCAGTCCGCTGGAGCGCCTCAACCGTAGCGTTGCTTTCTTCGAGCTCACGCTGCAGTTCTGAGATGCGTGCATTCCTCTCCTTCCGGAACTTCGCATGTTCCTGGCCTCTCGTTTGGAGTTCATTGCTATGCCATTCATTGTTGCGCTTCAGAAGATCAATCTCTTGCTGTAACGATTGCTCCTTGAACTTCTGAGTCGACGCTGCGTTTTCCAGCGACTGGTTGCGTTCCTCCAGTTGTCCGACCTCCTTGCGCAAGGCCAGAAGTTTGGTGTGCTGCTCAGACAGCTCATCGGCAAGGCGGTCTTTCTCAGTCGACTTGCTCTCCACCAAGGCCAGTGCGTCGCGATTGGATGCCTCGAGAGTCTCGATCCTCTGTTTGAGAGTCGACACCTCTGCTCCAGAAGTGGAAGACGAGCTCTTCAATTGGTCGAGCTCGGCGGCCAGAGCCTCACGCGCGCCTTCCGCATCATTCAGCTTTGTCCTGAGCTCCTCAATTTCTTTTGCGTGCTTGGTGACGATGGCCTTCTGCGCCTTCAGCTTGGTCTCGGAGGTGCGGACAGTATTTTCGAGCTCCACGTCGACTCGGAGCTTTTCTGCCTTGACGTCGTCGTACTCGTGCGCTTTTGAAGACACAGAGGCCAAGAATTGGTTCACAAGCTCGGTAGTGGGAGCATCCAGAAGGGTTTGTATTTCATCCTCGGGCAGTTCGAATGCGGTCGCCAGGTAAGGCACGTCGATGGCGGCCGGGCTGGCAGCTTTCGCGCGCGTCCTCATCGTTCAGGTGTGTGCTGTGTTGTTGTGTCACTTAGACCATTGCTGGAGGGAGGATCAGGCGACTCGCGTCCAAAGCACGGGGCTGACGAGGATACGAAGATAACTGAAGGATTGAGCGAGTGCTTTGTTCGTTGGCGCCAGGCAGTTTCGCAGTAGCTGCTGCTGCTGCTGCTACTGCTGCTTTGGGACGACAACGCCGAAGCGAATCGCCGGACGCGACTTCCAGAGAGAACAAACACTGGAAGCGGGAGCGGGAGCGGGAGCGGCGGTGACGCGGGGAGATCGTCTGTGCGTGCTGCCGTGCTGAAGTTACGCTTTTGGCTTGTGGAAGGCAGGCAGGCAGGCAGGCAGGCAGGCAGCGCAGCGCAGGCCAGCACTCACTCACTACTCACGCCGGCGCATCGTCGTCGTCACTTCACCCTGCGACAACTCACTCGTCCCGTCTCTTTATCACACGTGCACACGTGCACACGCGCTCTCTCTCTTCACTATCACATACTGCATTGACTGAGCACCGACCCCTCCTTTGCGGCCTCAGGAAACCATCTTTCGTCTGCGATTGGAACGCCTCACTCCACCTCCAACCACTACTCCCACCCAGACCTCTTTGCTGAACCTTCTGGGCTTTCACTTCCTCGACACCCCACCGCGCCCATACATCGCCGTCTCCAAGTGAAACACCGCCACCATGTCTCTCGCCGCGAGCTTGGCCAAGTTCAAGAGTGAGATGTCCGAGTCGGCAGCTCGCAACGCCTCCTCTGCTCGTCCTGCTGGGCCTGTTCCAGCACGCACTTCCACACCACAGCCGGGCAACAAGCGACCGCGCGACCCTCCTGCAACTACAGCACCCATGCCTCCGGCAGTCGGCAGTAAGACTGGCAGCAGTGCCGGTGCCGAGATCATGACCCACATGGTCTACGCCGTACAGCATCTCAAGGACAAATTCCCGGTCGCCATCACGCTTCCAGACATCCTCACCTACTTGTCACTCCCGAGTGATCTTCAAAAGCATGCGCCACTCATCAGACGTGCTCTGGTAGGCCATGACCGCATTGCCCTTGTTCCCAAGCACGAGGCGCCCAACGGGAAAGAGAGCTTCCGCTACAACCCCATCCACCCAGTCACCAACGCCGAGGAGATGAAGTCGTACCTCGCCTCTCTGCCTACTGCTGCCGGAATCCCTGTGCGAGAGCTGAAAGACGGCTGGCCCACATGCGTGCCCGAGCTGGAAAGCCTTGCCGCAAAGCATGAGGTCCTGCTGCTTCGCCAGAAGAAGGATAACGCTCCCAAGACCGTCTACCCCGACTCGGCCACTTTCTACGTGCACATGGACGACGACTTCGTGGACTTCTGGAGCAAGTGTAAACTGCCTGCGTCCGAGGCCGAATTGAGAACGGAGCTCGAGAAGGCAAACCTCACACCTACCAGCCAAGTTAAGGAGATCAAGAAGG
This sequence comes from Cladosporium cucumerinum, assembly GCA_023634325.1. Taxonomy (NCBI): domain Eukaryota; kingdom Fungi; phylum Ascomycota; class Dothideomycetes; order Cladosporiales; family Cladosporiaceae; genus Cladosporium; species Cladosporium cucumerinum. The sequence continues at coordinate 660,213 of JALDQA010000010.1, read as the reverse complement.
GCAACATACACAAGAAGGAGAAGAAAAAGGTGAACCGTCGCGGCGGCAAGACAACGAACTTGCACATGATGGGTATCTTGAGGGACTACAAGAAGTGAGCCGAAAGGTACACCAGTCGTGGACAGCTGGAGGGTTGTGTGGATCGGCGTGTGTTCGTATCTTTCCGTCAGAGATTGGCCCTGGTGGCGGGATTCATCTTGGTTTAGCGAGGAGTTTGGGGCATTTTTATGGACAACGAAAATCATCATGTCGGTTTCAACGAGGCCATGCCTTCGTAGAAGCTGACGGTCATTATTACTTCAGCATTTTGTTTGAACGGACTACTTGGCAGGGGTTTCTGCATGCGTGTATTCATAAATCAGAAAACAAGTTTGACATTTCTTTCAAATGTCTTTTTGTTGATCTCTTGATTCCCATCACCAAACACCATTGGCTGGACTTGTTTTAATGCTCGAAATCCTTCACAAGCAACTGTATTCATCCTGGGTGTCCATCTCTACGGCCAGCCGTTTGAAATCTCTGAATTAATATGGGCGTCCCTCCCATCTTTTTTTTTCTTTCTTTGAACACTTTCTACTTCTTCTGGCGATCAGGGAAAGCATTGTACTTCTTCAGAACTCTCTCGAAACCGTCCATGCCGGCCTTAAGCGTCTCAAGCTGTGATTATATGGTCAGTACAAATCATCCCGCAACGGCGAAAGGAAGAACAATCATCGTTGTCGTCAAACGAGAAGTGGAATCATACCTTTGGGCCGTAGCTCACGCGCACAAAGTGGTGGCAAGGGCTGTCGAACAGATCCCTACGCTTGCTGGGGTTCAAATCGAAGAAGATGCCCGGCACAACAATGACCTTCTCCTTCAAACAGGCCTGGAAGAAGTTGAGCCCGTCGTTGATGCCTTCCGGCAGGGCGCCCAGGTTCAACCAGATGTAAAATGTCGAGTCGGGCGTGTAGTCGAGCTCGAAGCCCATGTCGCTCAGGCGGCCGAGGACGTAGTCGCGCTTGTCGCGGAAGTGAGTTTGCAGGGCTTTCATCTCATTGCGCACTTTGGTCGGCTCGAGCATGGGCACGGCGGCTTCCTGGAAGGGCACGTTGGTGCCGCCGTCAAGGTAGCTGCCGCAGGAGCCGATGGCTTTGATGAACTCCTTGGGGCCGACGATCCACGCGACGCGCCAGCCTGGGAGACGGAAACGCTTAGTCAGGCCGTCGATGATGAGGACGTCGTCCTCGTCTACGTCGTCGATGTTGTCTGCTGCCGAGACGACGGTGCCATCGCAGTCCGATGTGTAATTGTAGCCGCCGTAGAACTCGTCCATGATCAGCGTGGCGCGATCACGGCAGATGTCCTGGACCTTTGCGAGCTCAGGGTTGGTGAGAGTGCGGCCAGTGGGGTTGCGCGGGTTGGAGGTCAGAATCACGCTGGTGCCACGGGCGATTTCGGCGGCGATGTTCTCTGCGTGAATGTGGTAGCCGTCCTCTCTAAGGAGTGGAATGGGAATGGCGGCAAAATTCTTAAACAAGCCCAACATCTCATTGTACGCGGTGTAGTCTGGAATGAAGAATCCCAAGTAAGCATTGCCGAGCACGGCAGCGATACGGATCAGACCCGCGCGGCCACCAGGGACGATGCAGACGTTCTCCCAGGTGTACTGGCTCGCCTTACCCTTGCGGTGGTGCTCGTTGTAGAGGTTGGCAACGGCGTCTCTGAGCGGCTTGATACCTGCTGTTGGGCCGTACTCTCGTCCGGTCATGGTGATGTCGATGTGAGTGGGACGATCGAAGCAACCTTGAATGTCATCGTCGACCTCAGGCGCTCCCTGACCCAAGTTGGCCCAAGATGAGGGATCCTCAAGGTAACCATGCTCGTAAGCTCGCTCAGTGGTCCAAACTACACCAGTGCTGGCGCGAGAGGGATCGAGACCGGCATGGGGCTTGTGACCTTCATGAGCAGTACGGAACTGCCTGTGCATGGAAGAGCGGATCTCTTGGGGGTTGTCTTGTCAGCCTCTACTTCAGCATTCGACGTCGGTTTGCAACAAGTCTGCTGTACACGACCGCACAAGTTGACTACCAAAGCCGAACAACATCAAAACACCGCAGAAGTCAGATTGGACAATTTGAAGCTCATATCTGTTGTTCGCCACCATTGTTGTTCCGTTGGTCGTGCAATGTTTCTCGTCCAAATCTAGATTGACTTCCCGAGAAATGACAAGAAATTGGACTTACCATTCTTGGAGGGTTCCTTCGAGCTTGAGAACCGTCTCTCCTTGGGCGATTTGGGCGGCGGAGCGTACGCGTCCTGCGGGTTGTCCGTGGAGGTAGACTGAACGGTCGCCATAGTTGATTCTTCCGATCGGCAATAAGACAGCCTGTATATTTGAAAAGCCGAAGATCTCAATTATTGGAAGAGAGCAAGGCGTGGCCGATCTCGCAGTCGATGAAGAGAGGTTTAATTTTTCTTGGCGGGGTCAAGCTCGACGCTGGTGACGCTGGTCACACGACGATGATGATGGCGGAGAAAGCTGTATCGGCAGGTGCGATTCTACTCCCTTGGGTCGAAGTGATATCGGTTAATATGTTGTCAGTAGTAGCCTATGGCAATTCGATCTTGCGAAACATGTTGCCAGCTTTTGCCGGCGACGGCTTTTATAAGCGATCGGTCATCTGTAGGAGCGATGAAGACGAACGCAAGGTTGGGCCGCGTCAACCGTATGACGTGCGTGGATTCGCACTACCGTACTGGGGTGGCAGAAACAGCATACCTGACCGCCACATGGACCCAGTCACAGCGAGCGACGCCAGACCGTGTTGCAGATAATGAGGGATATATGATGTTGCTGTGATCGAGCCATTTGCCTGTACTTGACCATCAGTCGCGAGCGGCGCACCGCAACATCTTCAGGTCGTCAGGTGCTATTGCGTTGTGGCAGTGGGAAGTCGAAGAAGAGAGGTCCAAGCTACCTTGATGAAACCATCTCGCAGACGATTGGGGTTACTATACGATGCAGCAACACACAACGAGCTCGCTCATTGCTTGCCATGAGTCGCAAAGCCTTCTTTCTCTACGGAGGTGAGGTGCAGTTGACCCCAGTCTCCCTAAATTCTCAAACAAGATGTCAAAGTGTTGTATAAAGTAAAGGAGGTACAGAAAGGACGTGGAGTCTCAATTCAAGATTACCGGAGACCAATTTTGGAAAGAGCGCCCGGCATAGCATTGCCGAAGACCCAGGTAAGCGCAGGGCACCTCGGCGCTCAGAACGAGTCACCCAAATCATGCAGATCTGCACGAGGGTTCACGTGAAGCTACACCATGCCCGCATCTCAGTCTAAGAATCCTTACGAGCCTTGGATGCTTGGTCTGACCTCATCGTGTCTGGTACGCCCCCCTCTGTCCCGCAACTCTTCGTCGATTATAGTGCTTGGCCAACTTGCGGATTGATCGTCCGCCCTAACAACTTCGGCGCCCGGCATGACAAGCAACAACTATAGCACAATGGTAGCACTACACAGCCCTACTCAGCCCTGCTGGCAAGCAAGTAGAAGCTCGGCATTGGAGCTTGGCCTTGGAACATCTCACTATATATGATCGGGTTGACGGCGAGGACTTAGTTTTGTGATATGCCCAGCAGCACTCCCAGTCAAAATGAACTTGAAATCTCAAAACAAATCACCGGTTTTCAACATGGCCTCTCACTACAACATCCTGGAAAAGCCTGTTGGCTTTTGCCCAGAGCACATTAGCACCGAACCGACAACCCTACGAATGAAACAAAATACCTCGAAGCTATCATCAACAACCGGCTACACAATCACAGACGCCACAGGCAACTCCGTACTCTACACATCAGACAAGAAGTCCTCTGGCTGGGACTCCTGTCGATCGGTATATGATTCAATCGGGGTTCGACTCTTCGATCTAGACTACAGCCGGCAGTTCTGGAGCATCAAATTACCAGACCAGGAAAGCGATCCTGTGGCTACCATTTTCCGTCGCTGTTACAGTGATGCGGATTACATTGGCATACGCTTTGTCGACTCTGCGAGCGGCAGAGACGTGACACTCTCGGTCCGCGCGAAATTCACCGTGAAGAAAGACGACAACTGCGCTACGAGCAAGGACGTGTGTGTCTACATCGATGACACCTTAGTGATACAGACGAAGATGGTGAACAGGTACACATCGCGTGTCCCTTTCAAGACCAACGAGTGGGAGGTGTTTGTTGCGCAAGGGATGGACCTTTCATTAGTATGTCATCACATATACGAATGAGTCGTGGTCAGACACTAACTTTGGCAGGCATCAGCGATCGCAATGTATTTCGCAATAATACTCTGTGAGAAGCCGGTGGTGACCAAGACCGAGGCGGTACTCAGTGTACTGTTGCCTGGAGGCATAGCAGGAGGTGGAATGGTGATGGTGGGAGCGCCTGGTGGCGGTGGCGGTGGAGGTGGCGGAGATGGAGGAGGAGGTGGTGGTGGTGGTGGTGGAGGCGGCGGTTGCTAGTTTCTTCGCTTGTGCTTATCTGTGTTAATACCTCTTCTATCGATACAAGTCTTCTAGCACTCGAAAGGTGCTGCCTTTGATCCAATGAACGTCTTGGTAGTAATGCCTGTAGATAACTGACACCACCCACGCTGTGTTCCTTATTCCCGACATACTGAAGCTGGGTCGTGATTGTAGTGGAAAAGAGGTGGTGGAGAAATTATGGAATGTTCCACGGTGTTGTGGTTGCAGGCGAGTCGTGAGTAGGCTTCATTCAGCTTATGAAGACCGGATCAGCCCATCAATCATGCATCCGTGGAAGAGACAAAACAAAACACAATCACGCTGTCCAGGAACCGAGACAGTTGAGATCTGGACAGCATGACAAAAGGATAAACAGGAATGTGGTCAATATGGGGGTCGAACCCACGGCCTTGGCGTTATTAGCACCACGCTCTAACCAACTGAGCTAATCGACCTGTCAATCATGTGATTGATGAAGGAGGCACGGGCATTGTCCATCAAGAAAGCAAAACGCAATGGTCAACAATAGGCTAACAGCAACATCAAGACTTGCAACATGTCATCATTCAATGCCTGCAGGACGAGATGTCAGAATAGAACCAGAGTGATCATTACCGCGCTTCACGCCCTCCATCCCTGCACCAAGCCATGTAGCTTGTCAATCACCACAGGGCCCCAAGCACCCATTTCCCGATCAATCAACTGCGCAAAGAAAGCGATCGCCTCGTCTTCGCTGACATCGAGCTTGAATCTCTCTTCGACCTTCGTCACAGCCTGGTCGCCGAAGATAGCAAGACCAGGGATGTTAGCGTCTTGCATGAGCGAGAACAAGTTCAAGATGAGAGACGAGCTGCGTCTGAGCGTAGTGTACGCAGTGAAGCAGTACTGTCGGAAAGCCTCGAACTGCGATTCACTGGAGTTTGTTGATCCGCCCATGCCCTCGACCATTTCGCGAGAAAGCTTCATAAGCGGAGCCATTGGCTTGGGATCACGGCCAAGGATGTATCCGTAATCGATATGCAAGAAGTGGCCATCGGGAGTGATGAGCAAATTGTCCAGATGTCTGTCACCGACCCCAAGAAGATAAGTGACTACGCAGTATCCAGCGACAGACTTGACATAATTGTCCATGGCCTCCTTGCGTACCCCAAGCGCGGATGGCGCGGATGTCGAGGCGGGGTTGTTATATCTGAGGTAGCCCAGGATGGACCCTTTGTATTTGTTGCTGCCCAAAATAGTCGAGACTGGTGTGCTGGGGATGAACTGTACCGCACCAGCCAAAGTCGAAGTGGCGAGGATGCGGTATGGCGTCAGCTTGAGATCCAGGTTCTCCTTCAGCAAGAGTCGATCCATGAGCGCAATAATTTGAACCACAAGCTGATCCTGTCGCAAATCATCTCCAGTCTTGAATATGAGCGGATACTTTTCCCCAGACTCTGTCTTGAAGTTGATGTACAACGGGAGAAGCGTCGACTTGAACACATTGGCATCCTCGGGGAACACACCCACAATTTGAACGCTCGGATCAAGAGGCAACGGTAGCGGTGAGTCCATGTGTATGAGCTCATTCCTGGGATCAGCCAAAAACTTCTTGAGCTGTTCAACCTTCTTGATTCGATCGGCTCTCGAGTTAACCACATCCTTACTGATCTTGCTCAGAACAGTGATGAACTCAGCTTGTCGTAAAAGTACCTTCCTTCGAGTTTGACCTGTCGGCGTACGCTCCAGTTCCTGCATGAAGTCGTAGCTTACGCGGGCAAAGAGCTTGCGATTGTGTTCGTCCTGCATCGGTGCTTCAATCTCGACCATGAGGTACCAGTAGAGGAAGTTGCCCAGCTTGAAGTTCGCAGCAGATCGCGCGATGACGAAAGCAGCGAGTGAGGAGTCAGCTTCATGCTCGTCTCGCGATACAATAGGAGGCTCGAACTTGAGCGCCTGTACAAGTTGCAGCAAATAGAGTAGCAGTTCCTCGTCATCTGCCTTTCGTAGTCTGTCGACAGCGTATGTGCGCATCTCTGGATTCCTGACACTAGGTCCTAGAAGCTCAAGTGCATCGTCAACATCAATTTCGACCCACTTAGGCAACAACGCAATCGCTTGTCGACTTTCGGCTTGCTCATTCCAGTTGACAGACTTGGCTAATTTTGTCAGAGCACGTTTGTCCCGGGTAAGGTGGTGCCTGAATCGCCAGATCTCGTCTTTCTCTTTGTCGCTCAGCTCTACCGTCGGCCCATAGGATAGCACCTTATTCAGGAAGTCGCGCATTTTAGGGTTCGGCTTCAAGTCGCGGTCCAGAGCATTACGCTGACCGCGTATGAGGCGTCGATGCTTGGCTTCGGCAGGATTGTCAGCATAGCCGACTTCGGGATCGTAGACTTGAATGAGTCTATTTGCTCTGCCGCCCTCATTATCGCTGTTCCCGCTGGCCTCGGAATGTATGCCTGGGCCGAGCTGGACCTCCGGTGGCGGTTTGAAGTTGACAGCGCCAGCCTGAGTGTGCGGAGGTTTGATGCTGCTCAGAGGCGGCGCGGGATATTCGTAGTCCGTGAAAACAATGGGATGGTCGAATCGAGGGAGCTCGATGTACAAGAAGAATGCTCCATCGACGTGGTCTCTGTCGCCCTCAGCGCAAAGTTGTCCTTGCTGGTTGTCCACAGACTTGCTCGTAGTTGTCTTCGGCTTTGTGGACTCCTTCACACTCTGCCTCTCCATTTTCTCGATTTGTCTGAAGACCATTTGATCCAGCCATTTGTTTTCCGTGATCTCGCCCATCTCATGTTGCTTCATAAGACCAACCAGACGCTCGAGCTCAGCCTCACGCCGAGCCTGCTTTTCACTGACAACAACCGGCTCATCTGCTGTACCTCGCCGACCTCTTCTCTTCGCCTCTTGCCATGGTGTTGTCGTGTCAGTAAATCCATCCGCCGCTTTGTGTCTCCATATACGGCATTTCTGGCGTCCAGTCCGCAGCGTCGCATCGTCATCGTAGAGAGGTATGGTAGTGCCACCGAAAGCAACGTGGTGACTAGTGTCGCCGCCGTTCGGGTTCACTGGTGAGAGGTCCCAGAGAGTGATCGCCAGCTGAGTGTTTGCGGGGAGAGAGCTGTAGTTGACCGGCAGCGTGAGCCACTGACTCCATACGCGACCATTCTTAAAGTGCTTATACGGCGTCTGCGCGTGGACGGTGAGCGGCTTCGAATCGGCGAACGGCTGGACGGTGATGTATAGCTCAGAATTAGAGCTGAGATTGCTGCCGCGGTGTCGAAGGTCTGGGCGTCTCAGTAGAGTGGAGTATGCGAGAGGTTTCTCATATCCTTCAAGGCGGTTGCTGCGAGATGTCAGTCGTGGTGTTCGCGGTATGTTGGGCGGCCTTTGGGTGAACCCACACCTTTATCGCAACCGGCAGGGTCAGCTGCGACGAGCTGGCGAAGGTAAATGGCTCCATGTGTAGTTGGCTGTCACACGCGCAGTCTCATAATGATAAGGAAAGGTGCGGAAGTACGTGAGGTTGGTGTAGGCAGATCATGAAGTGAAAGCAGGCAAGCAAGGTCAAGCTTGCTGCGATCAAATGATCAGCGCTCAAGGGTCAGCGTCACCGGCCCCATGGGGCATCCCACTTCAAGAAGCGCACCGGTCTCAAAACATCAAATGTATTTCCAGAATCCTGCATGAACATATGGTCAGCACAAATAAGATCGAGGCAGTATTGGTTGTTGCAACATATATGGTGTGCTCTTCATTGTGTCACTGTGGACCATCGCGTAAAGTCATACTCTATGGGATATCTCGAAATACCTGGCCATCAATCCTGGAACGCCTCGCTTAATGCTAAAATGTTTTCCATCTCTTCAGCTTATCCATCATCGCACAAGATGCCACATCTCAATTGTACCAGCCTCTCGCGCCCATCTGAGTTTGCTGTTCAGTTTCGCGATGTGCAATCATGGGCTCACGATCTCCGTACGCGTCTACCAGTGTCCGCCAAGTAGGATAATCAAGCGAGAAGATCGCTTGATGCTTGCTAATATTGTTCCTGCGCTGGTCCTCCAACGTTCGGGGCTCCGTTACACCTGAAAAAACATAGTTAGTGCAAGTTGATACAAACTCAAGGCGTCATTCGACTTACAAAGCGTTGGCAAACCGTCATCGTCATCCTGCACGCCAAACTTCCCTTCTTTGATCAGGAAGCTGATGCGGAACAGATTCTCCACAGTTTGACCAAAGTCTTGTGGATCCAGAGCATACTCGAGCAAATTTGGACCACCCGTATTGCTTATGCGGTTCTTCCGAAGGACGGAACGGCCTTTCTCTGATTTAAGTTGCTCAAGGTCTGTGATGCCTGCACGCGATAATGCTGCGTCAGCGCGCTCACAATGCTTCAGCAAATCGTCATGAAGACGGCCACAGACTGCTTTGAGGTCATTCTCGTTGGACAGGTTGAGGTCGTTACTGGACAGATTCTCCGGTCGTGCCTCTCGTCCTACATCTCTGGTTTGTCGCGCCCTTCGTTGTGTTTGTGTGCGCTGTTTCTTTTGCACGGAGAGAGGGCCAAGCAAGAAACTTGGAACTGGCGGTCTTGAGTTGTATGGCACACATGCATGTCGCCCAAGGATCTCCCACTCCAAAGACCCGCCATTTGTGTCGTCTTCACTCTCATCGTCGCTCTCCTGTCGGTTTTCGTTTCGCCGCCTGCGAACAGGGACAGGTTCTTCATCGCCTTCCAAGGGACCTCCTCTTCGCATGAACGTGATGCATTTCGAAAGAAACTCATCAACATCCACTCCTGTGCTTGTGTCACCTAAGACGAGCTGGTTCGCCTTGCGATATGCGACATCGGACACGCTGACCAGCAAGCGAGAGTCGAGGGTAGCATCGTTTGTCTGTTTGATTCCGTTGAAGATGTCGTTGGCCTTCCTCACAGTTTCGGTGAGCCGTCCGTCGTTGGTTTTGAGTATCTCGTCGCGGTTTTCTGCTTTGATCAGCTACGGTCTCAAATATCACAAAGGTAGTCTCTACCTACCATTGAAGTCCCGCTCCAACGCACGACTCTTTCGCTTCAGTGCTCGTCTCTCTTCCGCGTCCTGATTTGGGTCGAAGTATCGTGTGAACCTGTCTTCCTCCTCGTCCACAGCATCATCGTTAGGTGAGCCCGTCGCATCCGGCCTTTGGGTCCGTCTCCGTTTGTGTGCTCTTGAGTCCCCGCCTTCGTCTACAGAAGTAGGGGTCGGAAGACTACCTTGAGGAGGCATGTTGGATGCGCGACCCTTGCCCTTATCACGCCTCCTCGCTCCAGGATCGCGGTTTTCTTGGTCGGATGTGTTGGACGTGGGTGTTTCTGAAGCGTATCGCGATGACGCTGCGGTTGAGTTCGCGGTGTTTATGCGCGCCATGTCTCATGAGAGGAAGATAGTGATGCGAAGTGCGTGCAATAAAGTTGCGTAAGGACAGACAGATGCGCAGCCGCGCCGGGTGCTTGCACGTGGTCGTTTGCTTGAGATTGCAGCGAGAGCGCGGAAGTCTCGTGTGGATTGCACCCTCAGGTAGTGAATAGCTGCTGCACCCGTCTGCCACCCGTGAAGCATAGATCCGAGGGAGATGGTGGTGCACAGAGGCTGTCGCGGATGTTTGGTCTCGGTGGGGTGTGGATCGCGTGTCGCGTGGATGTCGTGGGCGCGCTTCCTCTTGGTCTCTCGGCAGAAGTGCCGCTAGCGGGGTTTTGTACCTTACATTAACCTTATGCTTCACTCCGTCTTCTATATACCAGATCCACATGCTTCTTCAACGTTTCACGTAGCAGATCTTTCTTTCAACATCACTTTGAAGGTACAAAATGACTGCTCATATTAGCACGTGAACAATAGTAGTAGATTCACTTTACTCAATGTGCTACAGACTCACTGCTAGCTAGGTACCTCGTCTCACACGTATCAAAGAGCACCAGCTTTCGTCCTATGCTCCTTTGATGCGGACTATGCATGCCTGTTTCACGCATATCCAACTTGCTGCTCCCATCGCTTTTCCCACGGCAGCCGTCATTTACCACTTCAATGCTTTCCGAACCTCAAACCAAAGATGTCTTCGTGCGTCGGATCGAGAGGCGAACAGGCGGACGTTCCGTAGGCGTAACAAGCTCGTTTGTGTCGATCTGGTTTTCACTCTTCCCAAGCTCCATGGAAGCGGCTCTCTCAGTCTCATGTTCAAGCATGATGCCGATATCGAAAGCGCTCTTGGTTCTGAGGACGACCTCCGAGCGGCCTTGAGGAACCGACGGTGCCGCTTTCTTGCCTTTCTTGACTTTCGGATTCTGTGGCTTCGCTTTCGCCTTCCGATCCACATTGCCAGCGCGCTCAAGAGCCTGATCAAAGCCTGCCACCAACCCAGTCGGCAGATTGTCGGTCAGCGGTACCTCCTCCGTCTCCTCGCCGAATTCGTCGAAGAAGGTGACGGTCATACCGCCGTCGATCAGAGTCCCAAACTCAGGAGCATCACGCTCTCTGAGTCGCAACTTGCCCTTCAGCGGATTCATCATGTCGCGCCAATTGGCCTTCCAACCCTCGTACTCCTTCGTGCACTTCCAACTCGTCTTTGGGATCTCCACTGCTTCGTACTTCACCGACTCGCCAAGCGTGTGCACCGTCTCGATGGCGACAGAAAGCTGGCGTTCGAGATTCGACAAGTCATATTTCACCCCGCTTGGGTCGACAGCCTGGTGAGTCAGGCACTTCTCGTACGTTTCGAGTGCTGCGAGCAGTTTGTCCACCACTTGAGTTTTGGTAAAGGTCTCCGTGAAGGTCCGAGTGTCCTGCAAGAATCGCCTTTCGAAAAGTAAATATGACCATTCTTGTTTAAGGATTTCGGAGACTAGCAGTAAGGCTATGCGATGGTCGTCACGTTGGTAAGCCGAGAGCGGGTCGTTTGCGCGGTTGAGGCGACATTGCTGAAGGACCGCAAGTTGTTTGAATTGACGTCTTTTGTTTCCGAGCAGAAGAATAGGCATATTGGCGATGTAGTTTGCGAAATGGATGTGTTTGGTTGTGTTATGATTGGTTGCTAGGTCATTATTTTGTTTTTGTGGTGTTGGCTGGCTTGTGAGTGGTCGAGAGTGGGTTCATTCTGGAGTTGTGCACCTTTTGGGAAGGCGCGACTAGGCAACGACGTAGTGTCGTCCGCAGCGCAGATCTGCATGTGACGGGGTTGATCACAGGCCATTGGCCGCCAATGCTCTTCAAGTGAAGGCCGATTCGAGCTGTCTTCACTTTTTCGCTCACCTCTAGCTGTCTAGGCGAATGACTTTCGCCAGAGTATCAGGCGATCCCGTGTTTCCATATCGCAAAGATTCAAAGGGATCGTCATGCTCAGACTATAGCTTCTCGAATAGCAGGGCTGAGGCGATGGCGCAGTAACAGTGTGACCCGAACTTGTCTTTAGGAAAGATGGACACCGAATTGGACAAAACAAGCAAGGATTGTACCGACATCCACGAGCTCTAACGGAAGATCTCCTCATCATACTCTGATGGACATAGCTCTGGCCAAGGCATGTACCTTCCATCCGCCAAGTAGGCACCACCCTTGCGATCATCGCCTTCATGTCGCATGCTTTCGACGACCTTTCTGGCATGGCGTTGGACCCACATTGTCTGCCACTGACGTTCGCGGGCACCCTTGTCGCCGTTGTGGTGAATCATGATGGGCACTTTGTTCAAGCAAAGGTTGGTGTAAAGCGGGAGTTGCTTCCAGTCATCGGAATCCGTGTTTCGCGCATCGGTGTTGATGTAGTTGAGAGGCGGGCCGCTGCGAAGGATATCTTCAGGAAGCTCGCCAGTGACGCGGGAAGGGCAATCGAACATCTCGCGGTTCTCGCTGACTTGCTTCTTGATGTCATCTTTGTACGTGAGATATTTTGAGTCCTCCTCGGAGTTTATGGTCTGCTGGATGAAGTCGGAGAAGTAGTCGAGTCCTAGGCTGAATTCATCCGGCTTGCCTTCCTTGGCCTCTCGCGGCTCGTGTGGGAAGTCGGGATTGATGGGATCATCGATGCGAGTATGGAAGATAAAGCTTGATTCTGGTGTGCCTCCGCGGCCTTTGATATCGTCCTTGATCGAATGGTGGCGACGACGCATGACCTCACGTTGGAATTCCTGTTCGCCAAAGATGACCGCGAACAGAGCTTGGTCGCTGCCGTGGTACATAAAGTCTGAACCATGCGATCCATCGTCATTAGGCATGTTACGCTGTGTCTGCTTTGCCTTTTGCGCCGCCCGCTTGAACAGAGCACGCATGTCTCCTTTAGGCCCCATAATAAATCCCGAGTTCAGCCATCGTTGGCGCAGGCTGTACCAGGGGTTTCGGCCCAAGCTTGTGTCAGTGTGGTTGCCATAGGTATCCTTGGGAAGAGGTGACTCCGGAACCGGGTAGCAACCGATAGTCTGCACTTGGTTAGGAGCGCAACGCTTGCCAGATCCAAAGATGATAGTTTGCTCCAGGGCCTCAGCATCGACAGCTGAGCCTAAACGCTGCAGCAATCGCTTGTTCGCGGCATCGTTGACCGTGTGGTAGCGCTCGATCAATACTTCTCGCCTCAGTTGGAACCAGATATCTGTAGCATAGTCAGCCAAGCGGCCCGGATACTTCTTAACCTGATGGCGACTAACCATATGCATCCATCATCACGACAAGGTCGTTGTCCGCCGCTTCCGACTTCTCAAGCCAATCGAGTACTACACTGATCTTGGCCAAGTGGCTGCCCCCACCAAGCAGATAGTCTGTTGCAGTGTCAGAGAATCTGTCATTGCTTGGAGTATCGATCATAGCATCAAAAGACTTACCGGTATCATACTTCTCCTGCCAAGCTAGAATCACAGGATCAGGATACCCCAGCGCGCTCGACGTCAACAGTGTCTTGCAAAGGTTGACATCAGGGTTGTTTGCTGGAATGAGCATATGCAATCTAGTATCGTTGACCATATGGGATGCAGACTTTCCAGATCGCAGTTGGCTATCCCATGCTGATACGACGGACCTCCTTGTATTCTGATAGGTATAAGCGGATTAATCATTTCAGGGCGTCGACTCGTAAACTCACATCATAAAGGCCAACAAACGAGAGCCCAAGCACAGCCAAAAAGAAAGCAGCAACAAAAACGTACAGCCTTGACCGGCGCGATCCCGAAGTATAAGCAACCATTGCGTGGCTACAAAGCTGTTGAAAGAATGTTGTAGTAGACTCTGCAGCCTATAATACAAAGACAAGCAGAATGAAAGGCCGAAGGGAGAAGGCTGTGTGCACACTCACATGGTGGCAAACAAGAGACCGAATTTCTCCAAGTAAATCATCTCCGTGTTTCGGTATCCCCTTCGCCATGAACACATGGCGCAGGCCGCGCCGACGCTAGGAGCTGGGCCACGGCCTCAATTGAAAGAGACCAAGACACCAGCAGCGGTACTAAAGACGCTAGCCGCCAGCGCCATGATCCTGAAGCTGATGGTGCTGACGGGCATCTACGAGCGAAAGCCATGACAAGCTTCGACGGTGGCACTGGTGTTGCGCTGAAAGTCGCCACGGTGCCACCTGTATGAGAGTGGAGGTCCTGTCGTGCTCGAGTCGTGTCTATACAGAGGGGAAAATTGACCTTTGGTGTTGTGATGTGGTGACGGTGTTGACTTAGTGGCCTGTGTGGCCCTATGACAAGGCGTTAGCCCTGCCGATGTAGCCGTTCCCACATTCGCCTTTTTCGGAAGTCGGGTGGCTGGTCCGTGAACTGATTACATGATAGATAGCCAATAGGGCTGGTGAGAGTCTTGCAGACCAGTTGATTCGACTCCTCGTGTGTTATCAGCCGCGGACCATGTACGACATAAGGAGTGACTGCATGTTAGTGGTGTGTCGGCCTGCTGTCCCAGTTCAGGATCATCCTAATCAGTCGGCGTACGTATGCCAATACAAGCCGGTACGTACAGTAGACGCTCACGAACCCGATGCGAGCAAACCCTTCGCTCATGTTGTGGTGATGGGCACCGATTGCACCTGGTAAACATCGTCTGGTCTCAAGAGCCGCCAAGATTCAAGAGATTATGTGAGATTTGCACGTCTCCGCCGCATGCCGCCTAGCTGCAGCCAAGCATGTTCTAACAACACGTCTCTCACATCAGTGTAGCACAATGATTGGTCAAAGCCACCACTACTTGTTAAAGCAAGAAAACCAAAAAGTCCCTACTCAGGAACCGGAAGTCAAACTCTACTGCCCTATCTTCCGCGGACTTTCACGCCGAAGCTGTACATCATTGGTAGAGAACCTTGGTACTTGACTGGGGCAATTTCGAGAGGAAACGCCACTCGGCGCATTACTTGCTGCAGGTACAAGACTACCAGGGCCTTTATGTCTTGGAGAAAAACAGCGACTTGCCGAAGCATGGCGTGCGGTGGTCTTGGTCGCCAAAACGATGAACTTGACACAAATCCTTTGAGTCGCTAGATGTCCGCATGCTGTACGTCAATGATAACCATGGTTATTTCATGCTTCACACAACCAGAAGTAAGCATACATACATACATGCCGTTCATGGACTCGACGGCACAGAGACGTGTTGGCTGAGATGGAAATGCGGCAAGATGGAATTGGTTGACGATCCCAAAGTCCCATCTCATGCTCTCAAGAGCCTCAACCGTTGTGATCCGCTCACCAGTACGCAGACATTGGCGCGAGACCGAACCTCGGCGACAACACATGTCTCTTCACAGCCATCCACGTCAATGTTGTTGCTGCGGTACCGCTAAAATCGCATCGACGGCAAGATCTTTTGAATACCTGCTATAGATAGCCTCATTCTCTGTGTGGTTCCCTACGTTTAGTGCTTTTCTTCAACAGCCAAAGATGAGTGACATATTTATGAACCAACTATTGTATAAGGTCGGCACGAAGACGACGGAGTCGCCTGATCTTAGTGTACCATCATCGCGTTTGCAGCACGAATGCATACAAAACTATAAATGGCACAGAGTCTTCGGAAAAAGGACATCTGACAGTCGCCTCGTTTCTCAGTGCAAGTCTGCTTGCATTTTGCTTGGTCAGCTTGACAACACGCGACGCCTTTTCGACAATATGTTCATCTTCAATCTCTAGCACTAGGACTTGCCGCCCACGGACCTACTCCAGCGTTGAACCATCTACCCATATTCTGGGTCCCTTGAGCACAAGTCTACATGCTTTTGTCCCAGCTTCCAGATCCGACCCCGATATTTGCAAAGCAATCGTCCCCAGCAGGATCCTAGGCTATGCCAACCCACATGTCACCAGAAGTTTGATGGTCGAGCGTTTGTGGAAGGCGCTTCGCATCTGCCCGAAATCAACGGGACAGTGCAGCTTTCCTACAGCCTCCATGAGACTTACGATGACGACGACCTTGTGCTTATGGTAGATGGCTACGATGCTCGGATCCAGCTTCTCCCACGAATCGTAATCGTCATACTCGGACAACAACTGCCGAGCCAACACCACGCTGGACTTGTACTTTGAGAACAAGAGCGCTGAGCAAATAGGTGTTCGCCGGAAATCATCTTTAGCGCCCAAAAGTGCTGCTGCCCTGGATCGCGAATGATCCGCCCCGTTATGGTGTGCCACAGTCGAGTCTCCCTTCGGAAGTTTACGTGCCGAATATAGACACAGGGGCCAATGACGAGCTGAGTCCGTACCTCAAGTATCGCCAGCGCTTCCTCAACTCGGGCGTAGTTGTGGGCTGTGTTGGCGTAATGCGGTGGATGTTTGATCAAACGCTGGCGCAGGCCTTGCAAAAGGCCAAGTTCGGCAGCGACCAATACCTTTCCAGTCACATCTTCGGAGACCGAGAGCTGTATCGCGAGATGCCGCGCCGGGATGCTGACCTTGAGCCAAGGAAAGAATTGGATATGGGATATATCGAAATTATCCGGGCCAAAGAGACAGCTCGCCGGGATGTCAGCTTCAAATTTGGCCTCGGGCTTGACTATGGTAGCGAGGTCAGGCTGAACACTGTCTTTTCGGAGGACGGCACAGATCGGATCCAATCCTCAGACAAATAACAGCTACACAAGGCATAGAGTGAGCATGGAAAATCTCGGAAGAACGGACGCCTCGAAGAGGTGGCTGCTGATGTCACTTCCACTGCGCCTCCTTTTCGAACGCTATTGGAAGGCTCGCCAGGCGAGACGCGATGGGAAGCTGCTAGATGTGGGCTTATTCACAGGCGTGTGGACCGGAATCACCCCCGGAAATGTGCATCACAACGCCCATCGCAACGGGACGAAGATCATACGCGAGACTCGGTGGCCCGAAATATGGTTTCAAAAGCGCCTTCGCGCACTTCTTGATGCATCGAATATTGGAGAGCCAGACGGAAGAGAGTATAGGCCGCAGGTGGTGTTGAGTGGCGGCGGTGATAAGGGCAACGTAGCAAGGGATGCCCGCCAGCTGAAAGAACCGTGATATCTGCGCAGAGTGTGATTAAGGGCTGTGGCTTGTTCTAGAGCATGTCGCAGCATTGTCTGGCCGACAGGCTGGGCTCCCACATGTGCTTCCTACCAAGAGCTATGTTATGCACTGACACGTGGCACCTTTGCCTGTCCCATGATCGGCACGTGGAGTGGAGTGACGATGTGAAGCGGCCGCCACTGCAGTGACGAACTTGCGCCATTCCCGTGGTGCCCTGCCCTGTGCAGCAGCTGCCAGCCACGGCGCCTGAGTATGTGAGGTGTGTCTGCAACTCGGCGCCGAACCTTGCATTAGCAGCAATGCATGGAGGAGAGTCAGAATCCAGATACCTGGGACGATGTGCTTCTTGCAAGCTTGGAGGGACTTGCAGTTTTGCGGAGCAGGAGCAGGAGCAGGAGCAGGATCAGGATTACAAAGCCGGCAGACGCTGAAGCCGCTGTCAAACGGGGCAGATGCCGTCGAGCTATTCCCTGCTGCCACGTTTGATGCGCACGCGAGCGAGGGCGCACGGGAGCAGCGCTGGCTCGAGAAGACGGGGAGGCTTCCGGCAGATGGGCTGGCTTCTCAAACTAGCAGGGCCCAGGGCAGAGGATGAAGAAGAAAGAGGAGAAGGTGGTCAGGCTAGTTGTCGAGGGCGCAGCGGACCGTTTGCGAACCAGCATGTTGAGTGCATCGGCGGCCAGTCACGACGAGCATGTCGCCGACCAGCGAACTCTCAGAGCTCTGATACACAAGCACCATGAATGCGGGCAGCCTCGGGGTCACCTTTGGATATCCCTCGCGCTCCAACGAGCTGCTGGTCCACATAAGCAGGCCGTGCGAACGAGCGAACGGCTGTCAAGAACCTCTCCTTCGGTAGCACACACTCGCAGTCCCAGCGCGCTGGCTCCGCCGCCGCTCGACCAACACCGCCGCCCGCCCGCTTGTCACAGGCCCCAGTAATCCTCCACCATGGCCGCCTTGTCGGCTCTGCTCACCTCGCCGTTGGCAATCCTGCTCGCCCTCGCCCTGCTCTTGCTGCACGTCTGTCTGCGTACCATCATCAATTGGCGCTCACTGCGCCAATTCTCAGGCCCGCGGCTCGCCAAATCCAGTCGCCTGTGGCTGTTCTGGCAATCCTTGCGCGCCCGCGTCAACGTCGCCCAACGCGAAGCGCTGCAGCAGTATGGTATGCAATTACGAAGCACCCCAAAACACACTTCACTTTTCCCGTTTCAGACATTGATGCATCGCTCGCAGGATCACCGTGCCGCATTGGCCCCAATTTGCTGCTCACCGACGATGCGGATCTGGTGCGCCACATGAACGCACCTGGATCGAAATGGACGCGATCTGGCTGGTACGACGGGGTCCGACTCGACCCGCGTTACGACTCAGTCTTCTCCGCCCGCGACGAGAAGCTCCATGCTGACCTCAGGGCAAAGGAAATTGGCGCTGTAGGCAATTTATATCAGTTACTCCCGCATAAATGAATTACTAACGACCTGCCAGTACAATGGCCGGGATATCGACACCCTCGAACCTGACATTGATGTACGTATCACCGAAATGATCGATCTCGTTCGCACCAAATACAGCGACACCGTCGTTGACATTGCCGCCATTGCCCGTTACTTCACGCTTGACGTTCTAAGCACCGTTGCATTCGGCCGGCCGTTCGGCTTCATGGCTGCCAATGCTGACCTTTGGGACTACGACAAACTGACAACACAAGCCATGATGATCCTGGAATGGGTAGCCCACCACAAGACTTTCCGCTGGCTGTTTCAGTCGTCGCTCGTGCAAGCTTTTGCGGGTCCCAAATCCACCGACTCGCGAGGAATAGGCCCGGTGCTAGGATTCGCACGCGCAGCCGTTGCCGAGCGCTTCGGCCCTGATCCCAAAGTAAAGAAAGACATGCTCGGCCACTTCGTCGGTAAAGGCCTGTCTCAGTTGCGATGTGAAGTCGAAGCAAACCTGCAGATTATCGCCGGCTCGGACTCCACGACCACGGTACTGCGGTCGACCCTTTTCCTGCTCGCCGGCACGCCAGTGTCTTATGCCAAGATCAGAGCCGAAATCGATGCCGCAACAATCGATGGAAAACTCAGCTATCCCGTTGCTACGTACACTGAAGCGCAGAAACTACCCTACCTGACAGCGTGTTTGTGGGAAGGTCTACGAATGTACCCACCTCTCTTTGGATTGAAAGCCAAATTGGCACCGCCCGGTGGCGAAACGTTCAAAGGATTCTACTATCCCGAGGGATCAGAAGTTGCGGTCTGCGACGATGCTCTGTGTCGGAACGCGGCCATCTTTGGTCAGAATGCACATGTCTTCCGCCCCGACCGCTGGATTGTAGCAGACGCGGAGACACGTATCAAGTACCGACAAACCGTGGATGTTGTCTTTGGAAGCGGCCGCTTCATGTGTTTGGGCAGACACATCGCTATGATGGAGTTGCACAAAGCGATTGTAGAGGTGAGATTTTTCGTGTCCCGTGACGTGGAGACAAGGCGACGATCACTAACACTTATCATCACAGCTCATCAGGAACTTCGACTGGCAGATCGCAGATCCATTCCGAGGCATCAACTCGGTATCTCACAACGTTCACATCCAGTCGAACATGATCCTGCTCGCTGTCCCGCGACAATAACACAACGGTGCTTGGGAGGCTAGATTTCGTTTGTACGGCGTTTTGCTTTTCGGGAGATTCTTTCTCTGCACTATAGATACCCTTTTTGTACGATCGATGCCTTTGAAGGGCGACAACGAGAGACTGCAGCCTTGTTCTTGTGTCACTTGTAATCTTCCAGCCGAATCAGATGGACTTCCATCTCCGCTCGTCTCGGCTCTGTGTAATGTTTGCGCTGCGTGACATGGCAGTCGCAACTGAGCCGAAGAAAGTCGCCTCGAAAGTCGCCTCGAATGCCCAAATCCTGAAGCTGGAAGAACAAGTGGTCTGAAGCCGATTTGCTCGGCACAATTGTGTGGCCAGGCTACGTGCAACAGTATGATACAAGCCGCTTGCCAATCCCGCCGGTGGAAATAAGAGAAAAAGGGTTGTATAGAGAAATCCCGAACAAAAATTCATCCAAACGCCATGCTCTTTGAATCGCCTCCTGCGAACTTCATGCTTTCCCGTTTACGAAGAGAACCTCTTGGTGACCTTGGCAAGAACTGTGTTTCGTATCGTCAGCATTTTGTCCTCATCAATTCTCTCGCTTTGCATTCCTCAAGAAGCGAGAGATCTCATATACGAAGGGAAACTCACTGTGCAGCGCAACAACGCTAATGATGAAACCAATGCTGAGCACCATCACGACGAAAGGGTCGACCTTGAGTCCGGGGCTCTCGTCGGTGTACAGCTTGAGCATGGTAGAGCTGCTGCCGCCGGCGCCAGCGGCGCGAGTGCTTGAAGGACGGGCATTGGCGACTTTGTCGGCGCGGTCGGCGGCGGCGCGGCGGCGGATGGCGGTGGCAGGGCCTCCGGGGGGTTTGGGAGAGGCAGGGCGGGCGCTTGTGCTGCCAGAGGCGATGGGCGATACGGGAGAGTCGGAAGACTTGAAGGAGAGGTGTTAGTGGTGTTGTTTTGGAGAGGGCGCGTGCTGCTGTTGCTGCTACGTAGGCGGGTTGTTGGAAGGGTATGGGTGCATTGGTGGTTTGGAGCTCGCGCGGAGGATGAAGCTGCGTACCATTGTGAAGGTGGTGTGCTAGTGTGTTTGTGTGTTGAGTGTATGACGCGGTGGTCTGGCGAATCGGGGTGTAGTGGTGGTGTATGAGTTGTCTGGTGAGTCGAGGTTCGGATCAATGGTCAGGGAGAGCTCGATGGAATTGAAGCCAGCTGCCCTTTCCAAAGGTGGAGGGAGGGTTCTACTAATCCACCGAATCGGCAGCAGCGGCTCGCTCCGCTGCTGCCAATTAGAAGTCTGGGGAAAGGTGCTTCAGCGCCAAAAGTCTGCGGCGGTCGAGGCTCTTTCTTCAGGAGGCTCTTTAGCAACCGAGCTAGTCTGTGTGTATATAATGCACTATAACAAAGTGCATGGCCGTCTAAACTGCGCCACGGTGCATTTGTACGGCGCAAGAGTCATAAGAGTGGGATGCTTTGCACTTGATAACCATATAGTCATGAGGCTGCCCAATGCACGACGACACAAGGCTGTCAGGACTCACGTGCTCTGGTAAGTATTATCTCTTCAAGCAAAACGACAATACAAACACTGCAACATGACTATGGAATTCTGCTACAAAGCGAACCTTCGGATATGTCAGCGACTGAATGAACCTGGGATATCGCAGTGATTGCAAAGAGCGAGTGGGTAGCACTGCATTCATGGTAAGACTTTGGCGACGCGAGGAGATCAAAGGCTAGAAGTGGCTTGCGATGTACGACTCGTTGTTTAGTTGTCCTCATCTCTAGATTGACCATCGTGGTACGGTGGCACTTGATGCGACTATATTCCAAGCAACATGATTTCATCAATACCGCCTCTTCCGACTTGGGCGATAGTGATCACTTCGAGTGACCTCTTGGCACGACAGCCTTGACGGTAGGGCCAGCCACCCTTAATGACAGCAAATATGTATGCGCTGGCTGCAAAGGGACTATCTGAGCATTGACAACGTTTTCCAAGCTTGATAACAACGTCTTATAATCACATGCTTGGAACGAGACTCGCCCCGCGGACGCGACACCACGATTGCATGCAAATGATGCCACACGCGACACGAGAGTTGTGCTCGTGCCTTCGTCGACGATTTGGCCGAAAAGCGGAAGTGCGTTGCATTTGCAAGTATTCCGCGGATTCCGAATTGTCGCGCGGTGATCATGCCTCGTGGTACGCGATCACAGATCTGTGACAGACGCGAAGCAATAGCGGTGTTTGCGCGGAGTACTATCCAGCTCTTTCAATGTCTCGGCCTGCTCGGCCCCACTGTTCAGTGTTTTTCTTGACGCCAGACTGCGAGCCCGGATGTGCCGCGATTATCAAACACAGCGTCGATGTCATACTCTCGTGAAGGAGAGTCGCATTGAATGTAGGGCATTGCAAAGCCCTTGCCTCGCTCTCCGAAAGACCAGGGCAGGCTCGATATATATATGTGCAAGCGGAACGCGGCTCCTGCGCGAGTCGGAGTGATATAGCAAGATTTTAAAGCAAGCAAGGTCTCGCTCATATGCATGACAATGCGATTTCTCAACTTGGCTTACCGTTTCGCGCAAGTGCCACATCGACTGTCCTAGCACACGATCTGGTCTGACAGACCTTTGGGTGATTGGCTGCATGGCCATAAGGCGTGTGTGCGGGGCGTTCCATTCTGTAGACCGTCGGATCCTTGCGGCTGCTTAGGCGGTTTATGAACTGACGATGACGGAGAAAACGGAACAACGGGTTTTCGAACAGGTCATGTCCGGGTTATGGTCTGATCTGACTAAAAGGCTCGCACTCGCTCGCACACATAATCAGATTCTTGACATTCGGCGGCAACCTCTTTCGAGTTTGTATTCTGATCTACATACATACACATTGTGACCGAGCGACCTCTGGCAGGGCTCGGAATATCTGCAGTACTATCCGAAACGCGACTTGCATAACACAAATCAAAGCTAAAACACATAGTACGACCGCGATGGCTACAACACGCGCCAGGTCAGTACCGTCAATAGGATTGTCATCACAATACTTTCATGCTGACACTGTCCTAGGAGCGATGGATGTTGTTTCCCACTACTTACCTGCGTGCTGGCGTTGGGCTATCACGCTCTCATTGCAGCGTTGTGCAGCTACCTCCCACAAGATCCTATAGCGATTGGTTACGGCGTGGCTGGCTACGCGACCGCAGGCTGTGTAATCAGTCTGCTCGGCATTTACGGAGTTATCGTTGTGAGTATCTGCTACTTTTGCACAACATGAACTTGGACTGATCTAGTCTTACAGCAAAACCGTGCGCTTATCTGTCTCTTTTCACACACATTGCTCCTAGATGCTCTTGTCTCGACATGCACGCGTTTGCTCATTCTAGAGCTGTTCGTCAGCACTGCCCACAGCCAAGGCACTTGCTCGGACATCATCGAGTCCATCTGGACAGATCAGAAGCAGCCATCGTACGATGAGTTGTCTGGCGAGGAATGGCAACGTGCCCTCTGGAAAGCAGGTATCTGGTGCAGGTTCGCTCTCGGAGCGGTCCACGTTGCTTGCATTGGTCTTTTGATCTCTTCATGCGCCGCTCAAGGCACGATTGCTGTTGCTGTACGGAAGTATGGTATGCAAATCGGTCGCTCGCAAGAGCATGAATTCCCTGTGGACCGAAAAGACTTCCTGGACGATGTCCACGATGTCAAGATAGAGACGACACAGGAGACATGAGAATACCCATGATGATTCGCATATCACACAATTTGCAACGATATCCTCTGATTCTTCGCACATGTTCCTGCTCAAACAGGCGGCGGCATCTCGTCTTTGTGTCGACTCTGCTTTGTCGCTTCTCTCTTTCTCGCCAGCTATACAGTATAGCCACTAATGCCATGATCTGGAGCCTGGAAAGCGTTTGTTTAGTACGCCGAAACTGGCGCCCCACCAAGCATTCACCTACCACATTTTCTGGAAACCACACGCGGAACCGCATGACCTCCGGCACCACAGGATAGAACCCTGATTCAGTCAACCGCCTCCACCAGCCTTAACCGACACTCGACCTCCCAGCTCCCACAGCTGTCGCAGCCACCACTATATTCACAGGAGCATCTCTCAACATCCCAGCCTCTGATCTGCTTGCAGTGCCCGCACAGCGTCCTCATTCTCGTCTGCCGATCCACGGTATTGTCCTCATATCTTTCTGGCAGTTTCCCAACAACCAGGACGTGCTCGAACCAGCCTTCATGCCACTTGCAGACCGGCTCCGCTCGGCCTCCATACAATTCCAAAGGCATCATCCCGTTGCACAGAATGCATTTTCGCCTTCCACCAGAGTTTTCGCAGCGCTCTGCGACGTATCTGCGAATCGCTCGTTTTTCGCACTCGGATGCGATCTTGATGTATCCTTGGGGCGGCGAGGGAAGTTGGAAGAAGAGTTGCTTGGAAGTGAGCTTCAGAGCCACGAGGCCTGAGATGGGAATGTGCGAGGCGACTTGTTGGATGATTTCGGTGGGCAGTGCTGTCAAGTCTGCTGCGCTTGAGAAGTAGGCATCTCGATGTGTCCAGGCGGTCATTTTGGGAGAGTCTGCTCTTGTTGCTCTGGTGCTCCGAGAGAGTGTGATATTGAGCTGGGCGCCGTTTGCTAGGTCGCTTGTATTGATGGATCCTTGTGCTACGTGTGTCTGTATCAGGCCGCCTATTGTCTCACGGTGTGCTACAGCATGATATAAGACAGAGACCTAAGATCCTTCACAAAGTAATGCGCCATGCCAACTCCTTTTTTCTTCACCATGACGAAGGGTACTTGATTTAATTTGCTGGTCCATCATGACCATGCCCATGACACGGCGACCCTGCTCCGAGTGTGAAACGGAGCGCAACCCATGGTTCGCGAAACGCCCATACGCAAGACCGACGTGCATGCCCTTGCCAACCTTAAGCAAGTACTTGACCTTCCCCTGTACCCTGTAAGGCTCTTGGTCGTCAGCTGCGCATGCGATAAACATCAGGCGGCTCCTTATCGGGGGGGGGCATGTGGTACTTGTTTACATCCCTGATGATGTGCGCTTGGTTGCACTGCGTCATCGTTTCAGGTACGACCGGCTTGGTACTTTGTAACTTTTTGCGCACGCTGCTCGAGCCGGCTTCCGCACCAAGATGTCGGAGACAGAGTGGCACACGCAGAGGGCCTCATTTCTTCGTGATTGTTGGTGTTGGAGTGAGCCCTGATGGCTAGTGACCAGGCACAACACGAGTGAAGCCGTTACAAAAGAGACAGCGACTCGACGATGTTAGTCTCCGTGATTTGCTGAGTCGTAGGGATGGCCAATCGCAGAGTAAGATGTGCTCCTACACGTTTGTGGTAATGCATCGAACGCTGTATGCATTCTTGTTACAGGTCCAAGTAAGAATATCCGATGGCTTCCTGTGGCTTACAAGATTGGTCGGAGGTAAACAGACAAGTCACATGCTGGCGCCGAAAGCAACAAAACAAACGTGTACATCGTAGTATGATTGGTGTGACCAAAAGGTCGGGAGACTACATCAGATGAGACATGAAGCGTCAAGCATCAAACCGTGAGGTGCCCCACCTGCAAGCCGCATGCGGAATCCACGTGAGACGTGAGACGTTCGTTCCTGCCTTTCGCAGATGACAAGAAACTGTAAGCAGACTACACATCATGTACCAGGTACCAATCTCATCACAAACTTCGAAGACGTCTCTTTCCATCGACCGCTTCGTCTATATCGATAGCCAAGATGGCCACGCAGAATGCAGTTTATTCCGCTGGATAGCACGTGACGGCTTGTCAACATAAACAGTGCCTGCTGCAGCACGTTGGTACAACCACGTCTACTACACTGCCCTCGAGAACGAAAGCCAACAGAGAAGGGATGTGAGTGTGAAGCAACCTCGCTTTACATATCACCGCGTCAATTTTGTTGTTCGAATACCCAAATATCAAATGCGCCGACTTTGTTGTTTTTCAATCCCAGGATCCCATCCCCCCCAATGCGCAACGAAGCAAAAAAGATTACCTGCACCCCATCACTGGTATTCGCAACCATAATAATAATAAAAGAAAAGGAAGAAACCCAAAACATGCCCTCGCAACCCAGCAGGGCAAGAAAGCAGAAATCGCCGTCCGTTGTACGTCTGGTCAGCCGTGACCCGTGGGCCAGAAGAATCCCAAGAAAAGACAAACAACAAACAAGACACCGCTCCGCCAAATGTTCATCAACAAACATGCGCCGATTCCCTTCACTCGTGAGCAATGGCAACCTCGTTACCTCCCATCTTTTTTGTCAAACAGTAACAAGCCCCCAGACACCAGGCCCGTGCAAGGCGTATTGCACGAGCATGCCACCATAAAGATTTTTCTCTGAAGAAAACCAAACCTTTTCCCCAAGGACGAACACCAAAAGTCATTTCAACCCTTTACTCCTCCGCAATCAAGATGCCGAGCTCGATGCTTCCCAACATAGAAATTCTCTAGACAGAACCATGCTAGATCGTTACGATCAGGATGTTAGGCTCTCTAACCCCAGACACTGGCCTGAGCACTGCCCAGAGCGTTCTTGCCCCAGACGCCAGAGTTGCCACCCCAACCACCACCAAGACCGACATTCTTGTCAGCAAGAGCTGGGTTGGACGCGGCAGAGCCAGAGCGCTCATCCTTCAGCTGCTGCGGCGCGGCGTTGGAGGGCTGAGACTCGGCACTGCTGAAGCCATAGGCGAGAGATGAAGGTGTGAGAGGGGTCGTGGAACGCTTGTTAATGCTGCCAGCAGGACCAGCTGTTTGAACAGGGCGAGTGCCGATCGGAGCCACTCCAGAAAGAGTGCCCTTTGGGCCCTGTGAGAGAGGCGGGGAGCCACTGGGAGAAGAGTTGGAGGTACGTCTGCTCTGCTGGTCGTTCAAGAGCGCGAAAGACTGCTGGGCGGCCGCGCTGTTGGCCGGAGATGCAGTGCTGTTGGCGCGGTCGCGAGGCGGCATCTGCACCGAACCCTCGCTGTTGGCAGACGCTTGTGCCTGAGCGCTGAAAGGGTCGAAAGCCATGGGCGAAGCTCCACGTGCACCAGCCGGGACACGAGCATCTTGGCTGTTCGGGCGGGCAGCAGCTGTGCCGTCGGCGTTGTAAAGAGTGGAGTTGTCGCCGTACAGAGCGCGATGCTGGCGTGCAATGAGTTCACGGCGTTCCTCTTCACTCATGGTGTTCGGGCTCATGGCGCGGTCGGTCTTGACATTGGCGCCAGAAACATCCTCTGAGAGAATATGGTCAGATCAGCACACACACCAGCTGGGATGGTTCACTTACTTCGGTTGTACTGCTGCTCCTGGTGGTAGTTGCGCAGTTCGCGCTCTCTCTGTGCAGCCATGCGACGCTTCGCCTGCAGCATCTGTTCGGCCTCGCTGTGACGGTTCTGCGGCGGGAAGCGCTGGCCAGCGTAGTAACCCTGCAGACCGGCAGATCCAGGACGGCCTCCTTCAATATCGCCGCTCACGGACTGGGCCCTCGAAGGACCACTGCCGATGGTGTGGGTGCTGTCCCGGCGACCAGCCTGCACGTGGCTCGGGAGCCAGTTTCCACTCTTCAAGAGGTTATCCGTCGCGCGCTCGATTTCCTCGAACTGAAGAGCAAAAGCGTTGCTCTCGGTCTGTTGAGACATGGCCGATGCGGCGCCTGAGCGAGACGGCGGGGCCTGCTGCTCGTAGGTGGAGGGCTGGCGGCTCTTTGCAGACCAGTTGCTCTCGTTGTCGTAGAAAGCCATGATTAGGGTGGTGTCAGGCGAGGATCTTGTTCGTTGGAGGCCAAGAAGGGGGACTGGTGGGTCTGTGACAGCGGCGTAAGGATAATTAGATTCTGCTCCGGGCTGTCAGCGAACATTTTCTGGCGAGCATTCACATGCGCCGGCGTAGTAAGACATGTGATGTGGCAGGCAAAGTGCCTGCAAAAGAACGGGCCCATCGTGGCTCACGCGACGATCGGCTGAAGGTAAGACCGAGAGAGAGCGGGCAGTGGTGGTTGTCACAGACAGACAGGGGAGGCTCGACATACCGCGTAAATTGCAACAGCGCCGCCGCAGCAAGAGAAACAAGGCGAGGCAGAGGAGGAATTCGGTATGCGGTGCGAAAGGAGCGTCGGATGCGGGCGAAGGAGAGTCAGGCTGAAGGAGACAGCAGTGTGATGGCTGTGGCTAGCTACGGTACGGTACCTAGTGTCGAGTAGTTGGAGTCCGTGGTGGGCTTGCTGGCGAGGGTGTGGGAAGGCACATTTACCAGAGCGAAGGCCAAATCTCCGCTCGCCGAACCTCCCCCCCCCCCTCAACGAGTCTCTACCTAGTCGAGCGAATTATCCCGCCAATATCCTACGATGACTGACTTGGCCCCAGTGCCGATGGTCGGCCATTATTCTTATTGGGCGCGCGGACGGACCGCGTGCGGGATGTACATAGAATGGACTGTACGTATGTGTAGCATCTCGCTCGCACAAAGGTGTGTCCATACGCCTGGCATCCTCATCGCAGCCATGTCCACAGCGCAGCACGATCCACCCAATACTAAGGTCATACCGCGAGACACATCTACCGCAACAACAACAACAACAACATCAGCAGCAGCAACAACAACAACAACAACAACAACAACAACAACCATAATAATAATGATAATAATAATGCTGCCTCGGCGGATGACCCCTACACACACACGCCAAGCTGAGAAATAATAATCAATGTAACCACCGCTGTTCGGGGCCCGCTTATTTGCGCCATCGTTCGCGAAGCCGCACGAGCTCCATGTCCCTCGCTGGAGGCTGCTGTCGTCCCTTTTTTTTTTTCCCTGTGCTTGCTGGCTGTGATGAGATGGCCGGCACGTGTGAATTCTTGCGCGCTCGGTCATCCTCTACCCTGATCCCCCTTCTGTCTGCCGACATCCGAGCCCTACGTGCACTCACCCGTTCCATCGAGCCTTTTCCCTGTGAACGCCGTTTCTTCACATCTGAGACACGCCAGACGTTGTTGTGTCTTGACATGCTCCGATCTCTGCCAGCGCTATGCCGCCACCGATGACGAGCAGTAGTCCACCCAGCTCCTCCTCGCATGTGTGTGCAGTCAGTACATATGCATGCACGCTTAGCCGCGCACTCCCACGGACTCGATTTGGTGCACGAACAGCGTGCTGTCATTATTTCTAGCTCCATGCACGACCCCCCCACCGAACGGGCTGCCTCTCCACGCGATATCACACGATCACACCCGATCTGGAGAGGTCTTGGATAATTCGCACGGCTTCCGAATCTACGCACTGGCATAGACTACGGATTGGCTGCTCGTGATCTTGAGGCCTTGTAACACTCGAGCGTCCGGCTCATCGAACACGTCAAGCGTACGCTATGAAGTATTGTGTCTCGTAGCGGTCTGACACTTGCGCACCACCGAAACTGATTTTTGACGGCAAAACCCCCGCCCAGGTGTACTAGTGCAACTTCTGTGCATTTCGTACAGTATGCAGCTGCACAGCGTTCGTTCCATCTGGCATGAGCTGCGCTATGTAATCGCTTGACGCGGTTACTGTCATAGCGCCTACTGCGAACAGATGGTCACGACACCTTCGCACGTAGCGTCAACGTAAGGGCGGGCTATCGACTCCACGATACTCACCAAGTGCTTCTGTTGTGATCTTAAGCCAAGGTACTGTACAACAGACCCGTAGTGTCTGCATGTCTGAAACTCTAAGGAGATGCAGCTAATGATGGACGTCCTGGCAACAATCTGTCGCAGTTCAGTACCTGCTTCAGTATCGGGCGATACCGACTACTCTTTACTTGCTTGTTCTTTCCTGCAATGCGAGTGACAATCACTTATTGCTACGGTCTTGCTTGGATTCTCTGGGTCGGGAGATATGTGGACATGCTATGTTCAACCATAGGAGGTAGAACTCTAATGGCTTTCGACCTTTCATCACCCAGATCTAATCTGACATATCTTGCAACTGTCGACTTGAGTGCACGCGCGTGCGAAAAGGCAATATATTCGACGTGTAGCTATCATGTAACCAGAGTCGGCGGTACATTCTATGCTTTTCGTCGTCAGATAGCCTGACATATTACTGACATGGGCATAGATTGTGCGATATATTCGCAATCAACTAGAATTACTCATCAATCACATGATTAACAGGTCGATTAGCTCAGTTGGTTAGAGCGTGGTGCTAATAACGCCAAGGCCGTGGGTTCGACCCCCATATTGACCACAGCAGTGATTATCCTTTTGCTTTTTGTATGACTGTTCCCCGGGTTTGGCATGCTGACCGAGCATACTGTGAGTCTAAGGTGAGCTGCATAGTTAAGTTACCTCGAGCTATTTCGCTTCTTCAGTGTCACTACTCGACTCTACGAACAAGTCCAAGGCAGGGGTTGCTTGGATGGGGTGCATTCCGACTTGCTTTCCTTCCCTACAATCTGCCCGGAACATCGAGCTCCTTTGTCCGTTATACTGGTATGTCTCGAAAGACCTGACTTGACAATTACATATGCTTACGATGAACATCGTTCGTAGCCACCGTATGAACACTGTCTCTTGCTGTTTATATCATATCATGTGGATCCTGTAGCCTTTCCGGTCTGCCTTTGTTCTTTTCGTGAAATTGAAGGTTGCATATAGACTTACGTACAGTCGCGATAGTGTCCCGAAATCAGTACAACTATACATGTACTCATATTCGAGATCCAACGATGCGAGCATACCACCACTAATGTAGATGCTAGCCCGATCAAACACCAATAGTACTATATACCTTCGAAGCGGTATATATGTATGTATCAGGTGATGACCGTCCACATGTAGTACAACACAAGATGCAGGACGTGACCGTTTCGCTTTGTTAGGGTTAGGGTGAGGGGGCACGTCAGATCTCCAAGATATTTCTCGAACTCAATTAAATAACCTACAGATCACACAAGCTGGGTAGTAAAACTTGTAGTTATAATAACAGCACGGTCTAAAGATTGTATAGTGCCACGGACTTTGTATCAGATAGACCTAATGAGGATGTTGTTTTGAAATCCCATTTCCAACAAGCTTGGGCAACGCGCAGTGTATACCGAACCGCGCTTGTTTGCGTTTTATCCTCTCACACCTCAAACGGTCCACATCAGGATCCCACAATCGTGTGCAGACTACATGTAATCAATAGATCGGACTCTACCATCAACCACGAAAATCTTCTGGAGGCCCACTTGGTCCAAATGACTACGTTCTGTGTTGCGTGATACGCAACCTGTGATCTCAAAAAGTTCAAACGGACCAATCATTTACCACCTTCCAAACAAACGATCAATCGATGCTTTTGATTGTGTATATCGATGTTTCAATCATCCTAACCCCACTCAAGCTAAGAACCTCGATTACACTCACGATTTCAATCTCGTAGAGCAGACAATTCGGTCGACTGAGCCTCCTACTTGACCAAATTGCACCATTTCTTTGATTGTAAGTCATATAATTGGCTACCCACGCGCTCACCCCATCAATAACGACGAGTTATCACGTTACCGCAAGCCTGGTCTAACGGTTATGATTTCTGTCTAACAATTAGTTGCAACATCAAGCTCTATTGGCAGCACAGACGGTTCCCGGTTCGATTCCGGGGGTTTGTAACAGATTATCCTTTTGCTCTTTTGCTGTTCCCATCGAACTAGTTCGGTGCTCGGATCCTTTTTGCGATCGCTTGTCTGTATTCTGTTGTATGGTGGGTGGGTTTGCTGTGATGTACAACTCGACTCGGGGTTCAATCGCAAAGTGCAGACAGAACAAGTGAATGCTCAGGTGGACAGCGAGAAACAGCCACCACAACAGCGAATAGCATCCAGAAAAAGCCGTTGATCTCATTAATAGTCGTCTAGTAAATGAGCGTGTAGTCTAGTCGTTTGCGCAGGAAAAAAAAAAGAAAAGAAAAAAAAAAGCACAACAGCAAAAGAATGAAAGCAGACATACAAGCGCAAAGAAAACAACACCAACACCACGATCGATCAGATCCATCTCTCCCAGCCTCTCTATTCCCAACTAAACAACCCCCACCAAATCAAGAACTAAACCGATAAACAACCTTCCTCGGCCTCAACACCGGCGCTTCCTCCTCACTCCCACTCCTTTCCTCAATCATCTGCGTCTCGCCCTTGCTCCGCAACAACCTCGTCGCATAATCGCGAATCTTCGCCATCAGCGCTCCATTGTTACTGCTACTGCTGCTGCGCTTGCCGCCGATGAGACCCTGCTGCGTGACGGCATCGTAGGACTCGGCGAACGCGGAAGAGGGTTCCGGCGAGGTGGAGCGCGCTGAGGAGAGGGGCCAGGCGGGGGAGGCGGAGCGGGGGTTGTGCAGGGCGTGGATTGAGGCCTGCGAATGTCAGTTAGAGGGTTTGATGTTGGGTTTTATTTTGTTTGGTGGAGGGGTGGGAAGGACGTACGTCTGATTCTCCTGCGGACCAGCGGCGTTCGATGTCGGTGAATGTGAGAGGGGCGGCGAGGACTTGGAGGGAGGCTGTGAGGGAGATGAGCGTGAGGGTTGTTGTTAGGAAGTGCATGTTTGGGTATTGGTGGGTGTGGTTGTAGTTGCGAGCTCGTGGTGTAGAGGTGGAAGATTCGAAAGAGACGATCCGCTGGTTATAATGATAGCGAGCGAGGCAGATCGTTTTCTCAAGAGCGAACGACAGACTTTGATCAATCAACCGAGATGATGAGCGAGCGAGCGCTAAAGTATCCAGGCGATTGTTATTCGACCAGCGAAGAGATGATGTTTAGACAGTCCAAATGAAGAGAGAAGCACGTCCAACAAGATATACCTACACACCCCTCCCTCCACCAGTAGGACTCCCAAACGCGCATGACAGCCACCAGCAAGGCACATGTGTTAGCGATGCTGTCGTTAGTCCCCCATCGCCAGAAACGAGCGATCGCAGGACGAAAGGGTAGGGTGGCCGGAACGTCTCGCAAACCCTCCCTTTTGTGCTGCGTGCCAGCGCTGGTGACCGAGGACGCGTCTGAAAGAGCTTACATATAGTGCTCGCAGTTCTGGTGTAGCAAGGGAGGAGCTGATGTCTCATTCCAGCCCGTGAAGCTACAGACAGGGCTGGCATCCCTGGCGGGAGTCGAGAATGGCAAACTTCGCATGGAAGTACGAGCTTGACGTTATCTTGACAGGTTCATATGTAGTGAGACATGCATACTCGATAGCTGTCATATGTCTGTCTGTCAAAAATTGATCGTATCGTATGGTAGTGAATGAATATCGATCTTGTATATATCTATCTGTCTGCGATAGCGGATGGGCGAACAAAGTAGAAAGAAAAAAGCGACAAAACGAAACCTAGTCAATAGCCTAGCCGAAATGTGTCTCAGCCGTACCCTTGGTGTAATATCCTGCGCAAATAAGGCAAACCATCAAACCTGAAAATCTCCGAAACTTTGTCGGATTCTGGGGGGGTATCTTCCTCCTTTGCTCCTTCTCCCGTGTGAAATGTGTTGTATGTGGAATTTTTCCCCATCGACGCCTGTCCGTGCAATTGCCTCGGAAACTCCTGAAATGCAAAAAAACAGGTCGCTTTACGCAGACCTTCGCCATGCTCGCTGCACTACGCCCTGCCACGTGTCGTGCCGTTGAAAAAAATGTAACAAAAGAAAATGATCCGAGTGATTTGAGCTTTGCCGGGAAAAACTCATGATGGGCGTCTGGGAACGCCAAAGCCGCCGAGCGTACCCCATGGCGCACCGAAATTGCTGCTGGCCTTCTTCTTGAGTTTGATGCCGCCCTCATCGAAGTTTCTCTGAACAGCCGCCTCGATCTCCTCATTGGAAGCAATTTGCGAAAGAGCGAGTCCGGATTGTGGCGACATGGTGCTTCCAGGCTGTGTGGACAACTCGTGAGTAGGCACTGGCGGAACAATACCACCGGAGTTGCTGCGAGGATCGTTAGCAATACTGTCAATGGTCTAATTCATTGGCGACCCATACCTGCTGATTTCTTTGGGGCTACCATCGGCAGCCTCTGGTGTAGCCAAGCCAGGGGTACGCGTAGCAAAGACAAGCGGCCTAGCCTCTTCCGTGCCCGGTGACTGAGAAATGTGTTCCAATCTCTTAAACAGCGCCTCTTCGGTAAAATTGTGCTCGCCGGGTTGGTTGGGGAGTTCAGGCATGCTCAATGGGCCTGTAAGCATTGGATCTTCGTCTCCGTCGTCGCTCTTTGCAAGCGAAGCATTGATCTGCGTGTTGCTCTTGGTCGGCGTGTCTTCGATGCCGAGAGAAGGGGTCAATGGCCTGGCGGGCGTCTTGACTGGTGTGTGACCAGCATTCCTTTTGTACTCGCTGGGAATTGGTGACGCCGCAGACCACGGAGATTGACAAGGGATCTCTTCAACCTTGAGGTTATCGTCTGCGAAAGAAACAACGGAGTTGGTTCGTGGCTTCAAGTTCAAGCTGCCAGCCACTGTATCAATAATGGGTATTTCGATGGCAGCGGGCGCTCCTTCTCTTCGCTGGGATAGGGTGAATCGAGGCTCGACGTTCTCATCTTCGGCAATGCTTTGAAGGGCGCTGGCGCCCGCTAGACGGGAGGTCGGCGGCGAGGCGAGGCTGCTGCTGCCATTGTTCGGTGACATAGTGGGAGATTTTGCTGGGCTAAAGTTTAAATGTCAATGGAGTCAGGCTTGACTTGCAGGAAAGTAAGGAATTGTACGCACCTGTGGCCGCTATTTGTGACCAGTAAATTCTCCAGGCTGCTTATCCGTTGATACAAGTTCTCCCTCTCATACGACCAGGCCTCCCTCTCCGCAGCGAACGCCAAATGGAGCTGTTGGATGGCATTGGCCTGTTTGTGCACCAATGCCTGCAAGTCGGGACTACCGGTGTAGGCCGAGCCATTTGGAGACATGATGTGACTGGAAGCGGAAGTGAAAGGATCGATGTTCTGGAAAGGCGGCGAGATTCGAGGAGCGAGGGCGTCATTGGAGGTGCGCTCAAAGGCCATGGGTGGTGATTTGGCGCGCTTTGGGGCCAGAGCTGGCGGTGTTTCGACGTGGGGAGGCGAGGTCGCGGGAGGGAAGCTTGCGAGGGACATGGTGGTACCTGGCGGGTGTGAGGATCATCCGGCTTATGCAAGGCTGGCTTCCGAGGCAAGAGATGCTCGCGCGGGTGTGAGTTCCAATGGCGGGAGGCAGGCAGGAGTGAGGGGAGTGGCGAGAAGCAGATTAAGAGAGTGTCGAGAAGAAGGTAATGGTGGCCAGGATCTGTGATGGTGTGGGCATAAGCGTGGAGTGAGGGTGGAGTTGGGAGCAAGGCAGTAGTGGAGTAGTAAGAGAGAGAGAGAGAGAGATGTGAGGTGCCTGGGACAGCATCAGAGTCAGACACCACGTCAGGGTCGGAGTGCTGGCCCAATGGCGAGCGGATGCGCTGGCTCCTCCAGAGTCGCTTGCTAGCTAGCCGGCCCGAATGCCGGACGATCAGGGCGAATCCCCTGGGGACGTGGCGGACTGTGGCGGAGCCGTTCTGTTCTGCTTTGCTTGCCCTTCCGTGCTTCTCGCGCGCCTTCTGTAGCCCTATACCATACCGGACCGGACCGGAACCTACCCGAGCACCCGAGTCACCGCCGCTGCTGCACACTATATGGTACGCCCGGGCTACTACTGTATGTGGAAACAGGCAGAGGGTGGCTCGGCAGGACATACATGGTACGTGGCAGCGTGTACACCGCATCATAACACCATACGAGTGGCAGGAATCGAAAGCACTGCTGCCTGTGTTAGAGCTTGGGCAGCCGTTCTCCTTGTAGTAGTAAAGCGTGTTGGCTGCACTGCTCTTCATGCCCAAGTTTTTTCCCCTTGATCCAGATATCTAATTCGCCCTCGAGTGGTACCTTGCATACTGTTGATGCCATGCACGCTGGACATCTTTGCCTAATAATGATCGTGCCGTTATATGTGTTCAGCAGCGGAACCACTGTCCCATCCCATACTCTTTCAGTCAGAAGCGTTGCCGGCTCCACAACCGACACGCTGTTAGGACACGTGCACTGAAACTCTTTCCCTCGCACGACCCCGCGTGTCTGTCTGTTTACCATCTGATGATGATGACGATGATGATGATGATGATGATGTGAGACTTGAGGAGCCCGTTGACAGTTGAGAATGTCGAATGCCAGGACGTCTCCCTCCCAAACTACTCCATCGTCAATGCCAATGCTGTCTGTAGACTAGCGACATCGGCTGCTGCTGCTGTGCTAAGCCGCCCGGACCTTGGCCGACGACGCGCAAACAATCAGCTCGTCTCCAGTAGTCGTCTCCGCAATTGACTGCCTTGCGCCTTGTGAGCTCGTGTCGCAGCAGCAGCTGCTGGTAGTAGCGCTCTGCACTACCCGAACGTCATTTCAGCCTTACTGCCAACTAATTTAATTCTTCTTCCTTGTTCGTCAAGCCACACGACGCTCGCTACATACAACCACAGATCGTCAAAATGAAATCCATGCAGAGGCGGTTCGGCGCCTTTGGAAAGAGGTCTGATGACCAGGCCGATGTTGGTGCCGTGCTGGCAGAATTCAAAGCTGCAGACGACATGATCGAGAGGGTGTGGATGACGGCAAACTGTACCTTCAAGCACGATACTAACATACTGTAGCTTGTCAAAGACCTCAAAGCTTGGAAAGAAGGCTGGGAGGACATCCTGAAGGGCCAGTTCGAAGCAGCAGAAGCATTCGCCAACCTCTACAAGCCCATCGAGCCCATCGATCACGAGCAGCCACACCGTCCCGTGCCCACGCCCACAAAGTACATGAACAAATGCCTCGCCCTACAAAAGCTCTACGCCGAGCTCGCCAGAGACCTGCAGCAAGAAATCAACATGGTGCAGAACAGACTGGTCGCGCCGGCAGAGCAAGCGAGAGAGCACCTCAAGCCGTTGAAGAAGACTCTGAAACACCGCGAGAACACAAAGTTGGACTACGAGCGCTACCTCGGCAGGACCGAGCATGCACAAAAGAAGCAGACACGCAGCATGAAAGAAGAGGCGGCTTTGGCGAAACATGAGTCCGATTTGGCCCAGGCGCATGTTGATTACCAGAATGCCGACGATCAAATCAAGGAGACCTTTCCACCTATTACAGCAGCTGTCAAAGGACTGCTACCACAGTTGATGGCTCTCCAGATTAGGATCCAGACTACCTTGGTCGGACAATATTACACTGTTTTGGACCAATACACCAAGCAACACGGCTTGCCCAACCCCGCGCCGGGCAATGCTGAGATCGTCGCTGTTCACGATCAAGAATTCACTAGCCTGCGTAAAGAACTCGAAGGTGGCTTGACCACTGTCGCAAACGGCAAAGCTGTTCATATGCCAATGGCACTGCCCGACAAAGACGGAAGCACCATCACAGGCTACGGAATCAGGAACAAAATCATGAGCCGGAAGCCGAGCTCCCAGAAACTGGCTCCGTCTCGCCCAGCAGCAATTGGCGCGCCTGATCAACCTCTTCAACTGAAAGCAACGGCTGAGCACGACAATTATGATGAAGATGAAGAAGGACCCCCTCCTGTCAAGCCACCGAGGCCCTCTCAGACGCCTTCATACGGCATGCAATCTCACCCGATACCCTCCTACGGTTCTCCTTCACCAGCGATCCCGACATCATCAAAGCCTCGCATTCCATCTTCATCAACACAAGCTGCGAACCCACCACCTTACTCAGAAAAGCCTTCTCCCATGATCCCAAACTACTCCAACGCTGGCAGTCCCAACCAAGCCTACGGCGGCGCAACACCGCCACCCTACGGAACTCATCTGAACGGCATGTCCAATTCCGACTACTTCTCGCAACAGCAGGAAAAGTCCCGCCGCCCTTCGGCTGCCTCTTCAGTCAGTGCCGCCAGCATCGCGGCAAAGAAGAAGAAACCCCCGCCACCTGTGCCCACGAAGCGACTCCCGAGCGTCCAGCAAGCGCAATACGTCACTGCTCTGTTCGATTTCGACGGTCAGGCGGAAGGCGATCTGTCGTTCAGAGACGGCGACCGCATTCGCATTGTCAAAAAGACTGACAGCGTGGATGACTGGTGGGATGGCGAGCTCAATGGCATGACGGGTTGTTTCCCGGCAAACTATGTAAGGATGGGCTGAGGCGGTACTGCTTTGGAATGCGTGTGCAAAACACTCGCATGTACATTCAACCATTGGGAATGTTGATAGCGATTGGAGCGCACTGCGCCTGTCCTCAATTGCAGGCAGCCAGTCATGGAACTAAAAGCATAAGATGCTGTACCCCATGTAACAGTCGGGTAAACCGAATATCCTACACGTAACCTAATTCTCACATCACTCACCTGTCCGAGGGTCTACCTCTTCTTCCCCTACCTAGTTGCTCAAACCTGACGCCACCCGCCGAAGAAAATCCGTCCCCGCTCAAACACCGAACTTCAGGCGGCTCCTCCTGGCAAAAATTCCAAAACTTTACATCCACACATCACAGTGCCCTTTGCAAAAACGCGTACCTGTCCGGCACGAGGACAGAAAAGCAAAAAAAGAATCTGTTGATGAGAGTGGGATTTGAACCCACGCCCTTTCGGACTAGCGATTGTAGTATTCGTACCTGATGGTACAACACCTTAAGCTAGCGCCTTAGACCGCTCGGCCATCTCACCGGGTTGAATCTGAATGATTCGATGGGAAACAAACTTTCGATTCATCCTATAATATATTGACAGCGATGTAAGAAATGGATGCTGAAGCAAGCTTGATGC
Organism: Cladosporium cucumerinum; assembly: GCA_023634325.1. Lineage (NCBI taxonomy): Eukaryota > Fungi > Ascomycota > Dothideomycetes > Cladosporiales > Cladosporiaceae > Cladosporium > Cladosporium cucumerinum. Next base: position 621,843 of record JALDQA010000010.1, on the reverse strand, counting down.
TTCGACGGAGTGAACGCCGGGTATTGAAAGACGACAGACGAGAGGAGTAAGGATATGTTACCGGAAAGGGCTGCAACGACAGCACTCTGTTTGGGGGAAGACTCTCAGTCGACCGAGAAGGAACACACGATTGAATTTATCATACAGGTAGGAAGGAAAGAAAGAAAGAAAGAAAGTCCACGCCATCTCCGCCAGATTTCTACAATTACAAGTTCTCCTCCACCGCATGGGATCGATGGAGAAATCACATCCCTCCTTCGCTTTTGAAGGCCAGACGGCGTTTCTCACGAGGCCGTATCGCTGCCTCGAAACTGCACAGGGAATCGCGGACGACTGTCGTCGTCGGCAAGCCAGGCACCCAGTTTGGCGTCTCTCAGTTGTTGCTTCTCGGCTTTCTTCGCGTCTTTCGTTGTGGAGACCTTTGAGGGTGAGGTGTCAGCGCTTGCGCGAGTGAACTATGGTCCACTGAAAGGTTCACTTACTTGCTGAGAGGGTGTCTCGGTCGTCGAGCTACCCGCATTCGGCTCGTTGGTTTCCGGCATCTTGGTGTTGGACTTCGGCATTGTCGTTCGATGAAAGGGATCTGTATTGGAGGTCGGGCGTCAGCGGTTCTGTTGTGTGGACTTTGCGGGTGCTTGCATCGTCTTACATGTCGTTGGTAGTACTTGGTAGCGATCGATGGGTGGGTATTGGTGATTGAGGGCTCTGTGGTTGACTGCGTCGAGATGAAGGAGATGTGTAACAAAGTTAAAAGAGTCTGCCCTGCCAGGAAACGATCAAGCTTATGAAGTCCCATCGCCTCTCGCAGAAAGGCTCAAGGCATCGACACCCCATCGCAAAGGCAAGACATGCAATGTGGCCAAAGCGGTGTTTGAGAAAGAGCGGTGTTGGTCTGCGCACTTTTGCGTTTGGCCAAGCATGAGAGGGCCGAGTGGGAGTCGCAGGGGTTGCGTCTTGCGCGGGTTGGCAGATCAGTTCTCACGGCGGCATGCAGCCTCAAGCAACGACGCCGGAGTCGTCGTGCGACAACCTGCCACATCTGAAGTGCATGCTGGCTGGGGCACGGTGCATACTGCGCTGATTAATGGAAAGTCAAATCGACTTCAAGAGTGTTGTAAGTCCGGGAGGCTTGGACTAGCATATCGAGCTCTGTAGTCACAATAGCATTCGCCACCCCCAAACAATGCAGGCCAGACGGCCGGGTACCTCGCCCGAGGACCTGGAGGGCGGCCTGACGGCTGCATGATTGCTCCCCTCGTCCTTCCTCATGACAGTGAGCGTGCAGTACGATCTACAGCATTGATGCAGGGGAACATCCGACACAATGCGGTGAAGCAGGGATGCCTTGCTGGCAGCCAGGATTGTTAGCCGCGACAGAACGCTACCCGAACATGTAGCTACGAGACCATGAGACCAGAGAAGCGCGGAGCTTGTTCCTGCTCGCCATCCTTGTCATCGTGATCACGCTGGATTCCAGGCTCATGCCTGGTCTGCGCCCTCGAGTGCCGGGTTGCATGCGGAGATCAAATGAATTCAAAGAGATGAAACATTAGCCCAGAGGAGTATTGTCACTTGCGCGGGCCTTTTGACGCAAACCTCTGTGCCCTACAGCCTTATCATGGGGGATGCAACAGGCACAGACATCGACTCTCCAATAAGCCCCTTCTGAGTAAGGTCACATGGGATGTAATGGCTGTAGGTGTGCCTCGATCTCGTGCATGTTGGAGTATAGATGTAGTCGTGTGTTGGCGATGTCGTAAGCCGCACGGACTGCGAGTATCCTTGCAATCAACGGTCCGCAGAGAAACCAGGGAGCCGAATGCAAAGGACGGTCGCGGTGGGCTAAGGCTCGCGCCATGTCCTCGAAGCCTTCTGGAAACGCACGGGCACCCGCCTGCTGCACGCATAGTGATCATGTGTGGTACCAAAAATCTGGTGAGGTGCTGACTGAGGATGACGATTTGCCACTCGCTTAAGTAGGCAATGCAGGCGGTGAATGTGCTGTGTTGGATTTCGAGCGCCTCGAATGGTGGTGGCCTTGATGTGGTAGACGATTTAAGGTGTTTGTGCCATACAAGCGTGAGAGCAGCCAAATATGTTTGTGCAGATCTGCATGTACTTTTGCGCGTGGATGCAGCGTGATACCTCCTAGTCGGGCGTTATTCTGATGACTTCACTCCACTGTGGGCCTCCATCCGAACCTACTGACAGAAGTCGTAGCTCGCTACCGATGAGACGGACGCTAATGCATAAGCTGCAGGAGCTCGAGTGTATGAAAGACGTCGGACAGTTCATTCTACGCCGTGTCACAGCGTCTTACCAGCCAGTATCGCATTGAACTCGGGGCCGAGCGCATATGGCAGGTCGTCTCGGTCCTGCCATCACATAGTTAAGGCAACTGAGCGTGTTGCATACCCACACGAACCATTCCGACGCTAAGGCAGTGCTCAACTTCAAAGGGCGTGGACTCCGGCTGCATCTCATCACAGCAAGCTGCCGCGTGGACCGGGGAGCTGCATGGTGCGTACAGCATGGCGGGCATGGTTCGGTCAAGCGCGCTCGTCGCCAAGTCTTGGACTCTGTGAATGGTCGCATTCTTAGTCCGCCATCCGACTGGCGTCATTGCAAGCCTCCAGTGCATGTGCGGCGGCCTCAGAGCGCATTAGGCCAATGCGTGTCCAAGTTGGAGGTCCAAATTAATCTAAATGTCGGATCCAATAGTTAGTCGCGGATGCAGAACAACTCTCGCGACGCGGGCTTGAGCCCGCTACTGCATGCACGTATGTCTGAGGTGTTCTCGTGCAGCCTTGCGCTGAAAGTGGCCACCGCTTGCCTCTATCGGCTGTAGCAGCGTAGGGTTTCCTGCTGATTGTCTGGATCTGGCAACCAAAATATAGTGTAGCCGACGTGCATGGCCAAGTTATGAAAGGGCGGACTTTTCGTGCCGGCGGATGGTAGTTTGTAAGATCAGGAGGTGAGGTCGCACTGAGATGACCCGCACCTATAACGGTGGCTTGATATAGTTCCGCAAGACGCATGTTGCGTGAAGAAACGAAGTCTTTTGGTAAAGCAACCACGCTGTTGGGAGTCTTCAACCATTGAGCCGGTAATGACGGTGCAGCGATTACCTAGGTACTCTTCACATTCGGATGGCGAGTTTCGACGATCTCTCCACGACAGTCTCCTGACCGCTGATCCTGAACGAAGTGCGAGCGGTGTGTCGTGTTGTGGAAGTCACAGACCAGACGTACCTCAAAGGAGGCTCGCGGTTGCGGTTGCCTGACTACCACCTCCTTTGTCGCGCACCATCTCGATGATGCGTGTTTGGGCGTTTCATTTGGGGGTCAAAGATCAGCGCGGCGACTTTGCTTTGCCTCCTCCTGCCGGGCCAAAGACCACCTCATCAGTATGCAGAGTGTACTGAGAGCTGTGGTATCGTGGCGAGAGCAATGACGAAGCTGCATGAAATAGTGTGCATGTATATGATCAGCTGCGGAGAGGTACTTGCGCCAATACGTTTCAGAGTGCGCAGCTCCTGTTGGTGTTTCAGGTCGACTGCTGCCGTTTCAGCGTTACGAGACAGACACCGGTCAGGCTGAGACCACATTCGCTGTGACAGCACTCATTTTATGGGGTGACAACGGGTCAGGCGATGAGAGTGCGGACATAACTGCGCATAGAGCTCGGATTGAGCTCGTATATTGCCGCCATACCAAAAGGCGCACGCAAACTTCTGGCAGCTGCGCCTTCTCCATCTCCATGTCACCATCATGCATCAAGCTTCGAACTCCTCAACACTGCTACTTGACTAAATACCAGGATATCTGGACATCAGGCAAGCCTGTCAAAAACAAGCATACTACATGGATACTCATATTGCCAAAGTCTTTACAGTCCAAACAAGTGACACATTTACGAAGAAAACACACTTGGTATATCGCAGATATCTATTAGATGAACACCACCTCCCCGGGCCTCACGAGCCAATCACCACCTCCCTACCACCGGTATGCGTGGGAGCCCGCAGATGCTCGATCGTCACAATGCATGACCACATCAACTCGTCCGCCTTGGCTTGATCTCGACCAGTTGCTCATCATCGTCATCACTGCTCCCGTTCCTCCCAACATCAACGGCATCGTCCTCATCATCTAGCGGCCGTCTTTCTTTCGCCTCAGTGGTACTTGGTCGACGCCCAAACCTACTCTCGTCCTGACTCTTGCCACCAAGCTCAAGCTCCTCGTCCGAGGAGTCCTCATCGCTGCTGAACGTGCCACCGAACCGGCTCTTGTCGTTGCGGAAATGCAAGCCGGCTTCACGTAGCTCGGTTTCCGTCGCTGGGGCAAGAGACTCGAGCTCGGTTGGCTCTTCGGGTAGTGTATGAGCAACTTCGACGGCTGAGGAGTCCGCTGCGTCGGGGTCAGTGGTATCGGCGGCCTCGGCGGCTTGCTTGCGCTGTGCGAGGCGGGCGGCGAGTTGGCGGCGGGCACGTGAGGGTGGGATGTTGAGTGGTTGCGGCACGCCTATACTTGATGGGTCGGTAGTCGTGCTGTTCGTTGATTGGTTGTTGGAGTCCTGCTATAGTCACATGTGGCGTCAGTAAGTTCGGCTTTCAAGAGTGGAGCCGCGCAACGGCTAGAGAATAACGGCTGCCCGGTGGCGGTGCAGCAATATAAAAGTAGTGAAAAGCGATGGGTGTGTACGAGGGTCGGGAGGATGAAGAAGGTGCTGACCACACACTGGCTCTTGGCCATAAGCGGAAAGAGGGGTGGTGCGAAACATAGAAGAGAAGAAGGTTAATCAAAAGTCGAAGCCAAAGAAAAAATCCCAGGCCGTGTTCTCTTTGCCCATGATACGTCTAGTGCAGAATCTCATGCTGAATTCCTCGCTCTTGTAACGTGTGCAGACCATCGCCGGCCATCCTCATGCACCGATCGTACAATGCTCGCTCCACCTCATCCATCTGCCCAATGTCGCCCTGCTTAATTCATCCTCCCGATTACCCATACAAAGGGAAACATGCCTAAATCAACGCGAAGAAACAAATGTGCAGCGAAGAGGTATATATGCAAGAAGGGCAAGGGTCATGACACCTCATCGATAGTCCATGTCAACATCATCAAAAGAGAGTTCACCGACCTGTTCGTCTTCCGAGAAAGCTGAGCCCGCAGAGCCCCTGCGCTCCTGGTCCCGTGCGTCGTGGTCTTCCATATCCTCGTCGTCATCATCATCGTCGTCGCAGTCGCCGAAGCCGCTGAGCATGGTGCCCGAGTTGACTTCAAAGGACTGTCCAACACTACCCTCTGACATAGCCAGAGAATCTTGGGCGGAGACACCCGAGCCGATGCCTGCATTCGCAAGAGTGTTGGCGGTGTTTGAGCTGAAGCTGCTCTGCAAGCCGCCTCCGCCACCTCCCATGCTCATAGGACGCTGCATGGCATTTTCCGGTCTGACACCGCCAAGGACGGCATTGTCTTTGTCTCTTGTCTCAGCTAGTGTGCCCTCCACATACTGTGACCATTCTTCTCTCCCGATACGCTCAAACACAATCGGATCGAGCGACTCAGGCGGCAGGCGGCTGCCAAATTTGCAAACCTCCTCTGCGATCAGCGTCAGGTGGCCCATGTAGCCAAGACGCATGTTGCGTTGCTTCTGAGACTCGTCAGACGCTTGTTGGCCGTCAAGTACACGGTCTGTGATATCCTTGGTCGACACGAAACCGACGCTTTCAGCGTTCTCGCCATCTTTGAGCTCGATCGGACGGAAGAGGTCAAGCGCTAATGTTCGGTTGTAGCCGCGGTCCAGAGTGCCGTTGAAGACTTGCTGGACGACATCATATACGACGTTGTGTAGGAAATTGTTCCAAGAGAAACGGAAAAAGAAGTCCTAAGTAACTTGTGAGTATCGAACGACAGCGGTTGCGGTGTAATCATGGAATTGGACTTACTAGTATGGTAGGAACAACATGGTGTTCCACAAATCGGATCTTCAGCAGATCACCCACAACTGGGCTACCATCCGATTCTGTTTCGAACGGCTGTCTCTTGCGGTTGGGAAAGGTCGCGCTCTCGCCTTGCAATGTGGCAACGCTCTGCTCCACCTCTTCGATTTCATCCGGTGACCTGGCGCCATGGACTGGATCCGAATCGTCCGATACAGGAGCTTCCTTGCGAGCGAACAGGGGAGCAGGCCTCTCAGCCTTTGCCAATTCTCTCTCGAGCTCGCTTGGGCCGTCATCATCGTAACTGTCTATCGATTCCTCGCCGAATTCTGTCATGACTGTATCTTCGTCCATGTCAAGTCCGCTAATGCGATCTGTGACTCCTGCTGTGGTGGGTGAGTCTGCCGCTTGGGTTGGTGGCGGGTCGAAATATAATTGCGGCTTCGCAGGAGACTTTGACTTCGAGGGCGAAAGAGGTCGTGGAACATCCACATCCAGAGATTCAGATGGTGAGGATCCAGGTTGCCTCTTGTCTACCTTCTCCAGTGCGGGGAGGCCAGTCTCATCAATTCTTTCGTTCAAGTCGTCGAAGCTTACTTCTTCGGGCAATTCGTCAGTGGGTGGCGCAACTTTTTCGAAGCCATCCTCGTCACTTGCGTTCTGCACTTCCAATCTCTTGATCTCCTCGGGTGCTTCGTGAAGGTCATCAGTATCGGGTCTCTCGGCGTGGTGGAAACCATGAGAATCGACCGAGCTACCAAACTCTTCGTGGCTGTTCTCCTGGTTGGGGCTGGGCGGCGCTCTTGGTGTAGCGAGTTTGCCTGCAGACTTGAGCCTCTCCCTTTCAAGATCACGCTTGCGGACTTCCTCCTCAGCTCCGCGTTCATTAAGTAGGCCCATGTTGCTGCAATGCAAGAGCTCAGCCATAAGTTCGCAGGTCTTGAAACGATCGAAGCCCAGGGGTTCGACGCTACCACCAAATGCAGCCTTTAGATCAGGCTTACGTGCACCCTTTGAGCGAACCAAATGCATGAACTCGGGTATGTGATTCGCGAATTGGCGGAGCAATGAGCCGAGGAAAATGGGATCGCAAGTTTTGGGCTCAGGGCCGACCTGATTGTCCAAATCGTAGTCTGAGTTGTTCTTGCGGATGACCTCGATGATTATGCCTACGCCAACTGTCAAGGGGTTTCCGCCGCGAAGCATGTCATCGATGAGTGTTTTGATGCACTTGTCTGAAACCAGCTGTCTGGTCAACTCGTTGGGCCCAATGACAGATTGATCTTGAGTCGTTGCGTTCGCGGAGATGGTGATGATAGCCTTCAGGAAGTCGCCTGCTGAGGTCTGCGTGGCCGAGCTGTGCTCAGGCGAAAGGAAGTCGAGCAGGAGAGGGATCAGATCCTGCGATTGCAGCCAGTCTACAATTCCTTCGCCGCCTTCGTGCTTCTCCATGGAGATGGTTTTGAGTAGAAGGTCCATCACCATTGGGCAGTCCACATGCTGCAGGATAGCAGGAACGATGCCGTCCAGAGACTTGAAGAAGTCCAGCATCTCTTCGGTCTTCTTGTCAAGCAGCGCCTCGTTGACCTTGGTGAAATAGCCCGCTTGCAAGGGGTCCAGTGGTGCAGGACGGTGGATATATTGCCAAAACTGGCGTAGATGCTCGCGGTTTTCCATGATCGCCTCGGTGATCGACCAGACTTCCGAAGAAAGCACTTCGCACGCGACATATGCATATTTCTTACGCTGTGCCTCTCTCTTCTCGTGCTCCGTCTCATGGTCGTCGCTCCTGTTCCTCTTGCTCAACGAGATGGAGCGCGAGCGCGCGTTTCCTCTGCCGAAGAACGGAATTCCGCCCGTCTTGCCCTCTTCTTCGGTCTTTGACGCATCGTCACTCTCCTTCTCTTTGGGCACTTCAGCCTCCTCCTCGGCGGTCACATAGTCCAAGAGTTTCTTCAGCACGGGCTCGTCTCGCAGGAACTCAACGAGCTTGCTGTTCTGCTGCTTCAGCTCCTGGATCAGGTCGCTCTCGTCCAGCAGCTCCTCGACAGTGACATCTGGCTTGTCGAGGATCGAGTCAAGGGTAGAGATGCTGGCGTAGCCGCCAAAGCGCCAGAACATGGTAGGCTACGTAATGCCTGGCGACTCCAGGGGCGGCGGGGTGTGGGGTGTGCGTTGGCAGCGCGGTGAGGAGACGACCTTTGCTATCATGCGCGTCGTCTTGTATAGGCGTGTTTCGTGGTGGTGAGGGGAGGGGTGATAGCAGCGGCGACCGCTTGAATCAATGGGCAGCCTCGCAGCTGGTGCTTCGGGGGAGTCAAGTTGACGATGGGGAGGGCCGTGCACACTTTGTGCTTGCCTGCTCGCGTGCGCAGGACGATGTAACTTAACTCGCGCCGTTTCGCTGTGCCGATGGGGGAGAAATGACTCTTTATCAATCGTGCGTTGGCCTCTGATTGCAGTAATTTCGACCACACGTGCAGTGCCAGATACTTGAGGGACAAACAATCACTGGACAACGTCTTGTCAGCCTGCCTGCACGGGCTAGGTCAAGGGTCAGGTATCCGTCCGTACAGGACAAGGAACGCAATATTGCACCGTGGTCGCGGGGGTCCAGCGAGCGTTAGCTTAGTCGATCTCTAGGAGGTACAGTACCCTCTTTGTAGTCCTCGCTCGAGGCTCTGTGATCTAATGCTTCCTACCTTACACACAGTCACAGCTCACGTGGAGCCCCAACGGACCAGGAGGCTGACGCCTGCTCTGACGGTCATCCGCAGCATGTTCGTCTCACCCGAGCTCTGCCTACTTGCCTGCCTTGGGGGCACGAGTGGCCCAGCGCACAGCCACGTGAACCTGTGTGTCTGCACTTGGACCCGTGCGTCCGGCATATGTTATAGGCATATAGCACTGATGTACAGATAGGGTTCACTTTGCAGACCAATATATCCCTGGCTGCACAATGGCTCGCATGTCCCAGTACCGTACTATGGCCCTTGCTAGCCACGCCTGCGAGCATGACACCTTCGCTGCACATGCCGGCACCCTGCAAGAACAGGAGCACAACAGCCGCTTGTGCCATATCGACTAGCTTGTGTACTCAGTGGGCGACAGATTTACACGTTCTTCGCGAGTTCAGGGGAAACCAATAACATAAATCATTATTCTTCAGATAAAGTGGTATCAAACGCTTCCAACCCCAAAATCCCCTCATTACCATCAAGTCGACTCTACTGCCTTCGGTCTGCTTCCTCCCTCCATGCTGCTTGGTCCTGCAGAGTTGCCATCTGTGCTTCCTCGTACCCTGGTGGTGGTTCATCAGGAGGGCTGAACGCATTGTCTGTAGGTCGGGGTTGAGGTCGGGCATCTGGTGAAGTATCGACTGGCATCTGTACTGGCTGCTGGCGAGGTATAGACGCAGCTACAGGGGACAGCAAAGGGCCGTCACTCTCTTCTGAGTAGACAGGTAAATCCTCGGCGTTGACATTGCTCACGTCAACTCCGTGCATAGCTCCGGCAGAACCGCCTGCACCGTCACCATGGATCCGTGAGACTTCCACAGCTTGCTGAAGGCGTTCTTTGATACGTTCGAACTTCGTGTGGAAGTCGAAGGCGCCACCATCCTTGAAAGTGAGTTTGAGCTCCACCACGCCACCAGTGGGAGTCGGGATGCCACCGCCGTGAATCGGCTGTAGAAGTGCCTGCCACACGTTTGGTCCAAAGAATGGTGCAGTTACGTGTGAGTCGTGGATGTTGAGTATAGGTGCAGCGAAACTCTGTAGTTTCTCTGTAGACTTGTCTGGAATGTAGATCAAGCGGCGGTTTGTGAGATATACAACGCCACTGTCGTTTCAGTCAGCAGTGTAGCTTTACATAGATGCGTTCATAGTGGCATTCTTACGTGCTGCTAGACGCCGAGAATGGTTGCTGTTGCTTTCCTGGATAGTGCGACGGCGTTGTTATCGAAAGTGCTATACGAGGGGGCGAGGTGAATAGTGATTGTTCGTTTGGCAGTGGTGTAAACGGAGGACTGGTCGCAGGCGACAGCATTACCCAACTAGTAAATTGTGAGCGGATGCGCTGGCACCGTGTTGCTGACATAGTGACGATATTCGTCATAGCGAGTGGTAGGAGGATTGATGGCAACTCACTTGATAGACATGTTGCCGGCAGGAACCGTGTGCCTCTTAAGAGAAGCTCAGTGATGTCTCGTGGGCGAACTGTTCATGCACAAGCGTTCTTCGCTCCTCCTGTAGGCTCCCGCAACGTGCTACAAGAGGCGCGAGATAGTTCGAGCTTTAGCCTAAGAAAGAATAGGCCACCGAGGGGATGGTTCTGGGGGCACGACGGCCGCGGAGGCCACTGCAAAGAGGGCGGAAGGCAGAGGATGTGCGTGTGAATTAGATGCTCGGCTGCGGGTATGGCGCCAAACTAGTGAAGAAGTGTGGTATCGCTCGTTTGCTGGATGCTGACGAAGACGCATGATGCGGACGTGCCACTTGATACCCAAGCGCTACAGCCGCGCTCAACCCTGACGATCCTGCCAAGACAGCTCTTCAAAGTCCCGCGACATAACGTCGTCTCATCGACAACAGGACTACTGCAGATGATTATCCTCGTAGACATCTCGCCATGCGTCGTCTTCAGATCTATGCATCACACGAGCTGGACTGAGCAATGGCATAGATCTGCCTACAAGGAGTTGCTGCCTCTGAACCCTGCTGTGAAGCTTGCACATGTGTACAGCATACAGTACCACAGGAGTATGAAGTCCTCGTGATGAGCATCTGACCACTGCTTCACTTGCAAGCCCGATTGAAACTGCCTCGTTCGATCTATTTGCTACTTTCCGATGTAGTTATCGGTTATCTCCGCAGCACGTTAGTGCTGGAAAGCCCTTGCCGAAGCGTCAGTGAATTGCTTCACAGACTTATCAGTCCACACTTCTGGGCCCTCTGACTGTCTTATGATCACAGACGGAACGACAAATGCTGAGTAAAGACAAAGTTTATTGCTTCCTTCGTCTGACTGGAGTGGGTGATCTTTGTATCTCATGCACGCATGTGTGATTGCTTACAAGCGAGACTTTGTGACACCTTTGTCTTCATTCCATAGATGTCTCTGAGAATCTAGGAGTCAGTGAGTACCCACGTGGACGCACATAATCGTCGGTATCGGGTCCGTTTGCGCCGTGAACCGGCATGGGCGCGTCATCACTCTTACCTTGAAGAATGGAGTGAGGACAGGCTGACGCGAAGCTGCGCAGACAATATGGCCGTGCCAGGTCTACACAGGCTGATGAGCATGGCATTTGTGCCACAGGTTCACACGTGCAAGATGCCGCTGCTAGCCAATCAACTAGTGTAAATATTTACATTGCGTCTCTACTTGCTGTTATCGCTTTGATTGCTCACATTCACCTGGAAAGTGAATCCAGCGGCCCACGAAGTTCACCCAAAGCTCCAGGTGGTGATCGCGTTTCGAAACCTTTGACTTGATCTCACTGGCTCCGCAAAAGCTCGCTCGCGACATCAACAAATCCGCCTAAACACCACGGTCGCATCGTGACCCCACGTCGCTACCGATACCACAGAACCCTGCCGAACACCTAAATCCCTCAAACAGCGCAAGATTGCGCATTGCCTCCAGCGATGGCGAGACCCCAAAACGAGAAACCACTCCTGCTCGCCTTGCCGGTGGAACTGCCAGACCGTATTGCTGTTCAACTTGAGGATGACCACCACGCCGTCTTCAGCACCCGTCTGACCTGCAAGACACTTGAGGCTGCGACGTTCGACAGGTTTGCAGACAAATTCTTCCGGTCTCACGAGTACTGCATTTTCAACAAGCGCAGCCTGCTACGCCTCCGGGACCTACACGCCAGCTCCTCGTGACTCATGGCGCGGATGCGATGCGCCGTCTTTACGCCGTCCCTCTTCGCAAGCAAAAACCACACGCAGGTGAAACTCGCGCTAAATCAGAGCGAGACCAACATGGACGCGGCACAAATCGCTGCTTTGGATGCGTACATCGAGGCTCTCGACAAGTTGTCTGTTGATGTTGACAGCCTCGGTGCAGGAGACCCAGGCAATCTGCTACCAGGGCTTCTGACATGTGCCTCGTCACTTACCGACTTCAACTTCACCAACACCAACGTCGACATAGCTGGCCCTGACGCTGTAGATCAACTCTTCACGAGAGACAGTCACGGTCTGTTGCGTAGTAGGGTCCGTTCCGCGACATCTCTTCGCGACCTTTCACTTGACTTCATGCGCGATGACGATACGGAGAGCCAAATGCACATTACAAGCGAGCTTGTAGTAGCCAATCATCACACTATGCTGCAATCACTATGCCTGAATGCATTGGCCATCAACGAAGTGGTTCTCTTGAATGCTCTGACCGGCTGGGCAGGACAGTTGGAGGAGATCCAATTCCACGGGGTGGTTCTGAGCGATATAGAAGGGGAAGGTTGATTAGACGTGCCGATGGCATTTGTGTTGATGCCAAAACTCCGCGACTCAAAGTTGTTCCTCCTAAGCAAGGGCATACACTCACCGAGTCACAGACTCGTCGATCTTCGACACCTGAAGAAAGGTCAGAGTTTTGAATATGTTGACATGGAGAAGGTGGAGCCCAAATATCTTGTCTGGAACAACAGAGCCAATGTGGTGGCAGGTCTACAGGAGCTTCTCGAGGTTGGGCTGAGGTATCACTGATGATGGCAAGGCATGCTGTAAGCGCATGATTGCAGGCCGCCGGTATGAAACAGTGGAACGGCAGCTCACATAGGCTGATCGCTTTGCGTGGAGGCGAGGCATCTTTGCAGCTTGTTTGGTTTTTATTAAGGCGAAATGCGTAAGGCCCTTCAGGAAGCGGGAGATAAAGCACAAGAATAGTGAATGAGCCTGACGACGATGAAAGTCATGTCCGGGACAACTGTACGATTAGGTAGCCAGTCTTCGAGCATTTCATTCATACAGTCATGCCAGAAGTGCACTTGACCCACTGTGCATGCTATTCATGTCGTGAAATCCGAATCCCAGACTACAAAGCCGGCTGCTCCCAGCTATCCCTCCTGATCTTCATCAGATTGCTCTGCTTGTGTGGGAAGCTGACTTCCTTCTCCTTCCAGAAGCCGACCTGTTCGCAGTAGCTTCTCAATCTGCGGGAAAACGTGTCAGCAAAAAAGACTCAAGGCTTCACACCACCAATCATGCGACTTACTTCTCATTATCCACCCTAGGCTCCATCACCACGCTCTCAGTCCTCATATCCGCCGTCCAGCAGTAATGCACCAAAGCACTCAGCCAGACCTTAATCCTGTGCGCGCCGCGGAACTCTTGCTCGCCAACAAGCACATGCAGCCCGCGATCCCAATCGCCTACGTCGCGACCTCCCATGTGCGCTGCTAGTTTGTCTTCTTTAAGATAGTAAATCTCGAAGTAGCCGAATGGTTTACCATCAAATGAACCGATCACTGGGAAGGAATGTCTGGATTGCAAGTTGTTGGCTAGGAATTCTTGTTGATGTGAGATGGGTCCAGTTTCGCCCCAAGAGTATGCAACGCGTGGGATGTTCATCCACTTGTTCAGGAGCTCTACATCTGAAAGGGAGGTGGTCGGCACTGGATGGGCATCGTCGGAGACAGAGAGGTTTGTCATGGCGGCTGGTAGGGGTTTATTTGTGTTGTTCGCTGGGTGATCGGGCGAGGGCAGAGACACTGGACCACGGTGCAAGATGGGCTTAGGACTCAGGCTGGCCACGCGGAACGAGAGGTACTGGCCTAGAGAAGGCACGTAGCGAGTGTAGAATGTCTCACCCTGGCGTGGGAATTTGGGCCGAATGGGGTGACGAACGTTGCCAGTCCACTTGTATTGGGCAGGCGCTGGTGGGTAGAAAGTCGGGAGGTGGGAGCCAGAGCTGAATGGTCCTGGAGGGGTGGATGCGCGCCACAAAAACGAGCCGCCAGAGGTAGGCCCTAGGGATGGTGTGCCAGGCGTTTCATCACCGGCATGGCGTGTGGCCATGGCAAGAGACGATCCTGCGCGATTCGGCGAGGCTGGCCGCGAGCCCGACGGGCTCATGTTTGGGTAGGGCGAAGGCGCACCACCAGCCGGTGCGATCGTGAATAGGTAGATGCGTGGGTCCAGTTGCCAGAAAGCTCTTCTGCTCACGAACATGTGGTTCCAACCTTCTCCACTCCTGCCCACACCATCTTCAGTATCCAATCCCACCGAGCTGTCCTCAGTCGCGATCAAGCCCATACGTTCCAGTTTGGGCAGCAGGTGCTTGCTCTTGAATATTCCCTCCCGGTTGATATTGATTCGCCATTCTCCCTTGGGCTTACCAGCATCTGGTGTGTTGGCAGAAGCTCCTGTGGAAAGTTGTGGTGACGGCTCTGGCTGATGGAAGTACCACCAAAGTGTCGCCCACAGCATCATAGCGATTTGACGAGTCGGACTGGTGGGAGGACGGAATTCATGGCTGCTGGGGTTGCTTATACTGCTGATGAAGAGGTGGTCGTTCTTCAGGGTGGGTTGCTTGAAGCGGTGGATGTGCTGCTCTTTCGAAGCTCCCGGCACTGGTATGTCGTCTTCTGGGCGGTGTACATGATCTGTATGGAGTCGCGAGTGTGCAGCTGCGGAGGCGGAAGGTTCGTGATCTTCGGGCTCGTCCTCGGAATGTAGAATGATTGTCCAGCCGGGCGGGAAAACGTTGTGGTGAGTGTTAAGCTCGTTAGACTTAAAGTAAAGCCCGCCGAACGAGGGTGAAACGGTGAGCGTCTGGCCGTTCGGCAGGTGAACGATCGAAGGAGCCATGGTGTCCGCGAGCGCACAACACGTGTGTTCTGCTCACAGAGAGGACAACGAAGCAGTCTGGCGCGATATAGCAGCCCAATGCTTGTTGCTGCTCTCGCTTATGTACCACGCTGCTCGGGCCGATGTTGGTGTTAGCAGCTAGGAGTGAAGCTCAATGGTGCGTGAGATATCCCGTTGCAATTTCTAACGGCTTTTCTGAGCTAGATGTGGCTATATAGACACGGCCGTGACCGCGATCGGACGTTGTAGGAAGAATATGCTGTGTTGCGCGAGATTTACTGCAGCCCAAGGGCTGGCTTGGTGACGATGCTGCTCGACCTGCCCCCACTTCGGACGGTTCCCTCCGATGATGAAGTCTTGCAGGGATCATAACTTTGAGCTATGATCCTTGTTGTCTCGGAAAGAAAGATAATAATGGAGCTGTCACTTTGGCGGAGTCGAGGTCTAAGTCTCAAGCTGCCTCCTCCCGATATGAGACTTTTGGTATGATATAATACATCACCGTCTTTTTTGACAGTGTCGCATTTCTCAGTCTACAAGATCCATCGAATCATGAGTGGAATCATATCCTTTCTTATCATCATATCGTGCAGTGAGCCACCATGAATCCTACCTCTCCTCCTCTTCAGCCTGAGATCTCTTTCGTCGCTCCTCCATTTTCATATCCCACCGAAGCATCAGATTGTTGTAAAACAACCACGGCACCATCGGAGTTGCCAAATTCATCCACTGGAAGAACGACCTCAGTCTTGGCGACCTGACATCCTCCATCATCGTAAAGCACATGTACGCATCCTGGTGGCGGAAGGAATTCTTCATTGGCTGGTCTTCGATTGTTACCTCGTCGAGCTCTGTTTGTGTGACGATCTCCCCCGTCGCTTTGCGGCGATATGCCATACTGCGGCGGCCGTGAGGATCTATGGCCGTGTGGCCGAGTGGTTCCTCCAGCCAGCTATCTTCGAACGGCGTCGGCTCTGGATCTGTTTGCGTTGATCGGGACACCATGTTTGTCATTGGCTCGACAGCTGCCATTCTGCCAGTGATTTCATTTTCCAAGTGCTGGATGGTGTTTATTGCAAGGGATCTGCGTTGTGCTAATGAACTTCGCGATGAGATTCGTATTGCATAAATGCTCGAGAATAGAGCTTCACCGACGAAAGAAGGGTACGAAGGAACTTATGTAACCGAGCAGCAGCAACTTGGACTCCATCCCATGTTCGGCATGCATGGTGACTAACTTCCGAGTCATGCTAGTAGTTACAGACGAGAATCCTACAGCGTCATTCAATGCACAGCCCTGTAACTCAAGATGGAAGCCCGCTTCGTGACGAGTTGTGCCGCAGTCAGGCTAAACTAAACGCACTGTAAACTGGCGAAGCCTGCCGAGGACTGCCAACATGATTCTATTGCGAATCATAGGTGAAAAGGCCCCTCGCTCAAGTTTTTTTTACATCTATTTCAAGGTAGGTGACTGCCTTTATCGCTCCGCTTCAACACTGAACTTGTCTTCAGCCAAGACCATCATTACTTGACATCTTGAATATGTATCTTGGGCCAATCGAGCAACATCATTGCTATTTGGGAAACGCTTGTCATACCTGCTTCTATTGTTGGATGCGAGAAAGGCACCAATTCAGTCTCTTTTGAACAGCTTTAACTCCAAGCCACACTAAATTACGGGTCCTTCGCGCCTGCTAGCAGAAGTAATCCACCTCTCGACCAGATCCACAGACGATCTGTTTCCTCCATTCCGCCCAGCGACATCTTCATCCTCAATCTCGACCTTCTTTCTCTGGGTGGCAGCCAGCCTGCGCGCAACCTCCGATGCTTCGTGCAAAGTGACAAGCCTGCGCTTGCCTCTGCCTTCAGCTTCCAGCTTGGCCTGTGTTGAAGTGAGTATCTTCTTCATCGCCTCGGAGTATCGCTTAGGGATTTGAACATGCTGATTCAGCTGTTCCGAGCCCGAATCTGCGTCCATGTCGAGATCTAGTTTTGGCTCCTGATTGAAGAAGTCGCGTGGCGGTGCATCCGTGATCGATTCCGTTCTGCCGTAGACGTGGTACCGACGTCTGTGCCTTCCGTAATCGTTGCCGTCGTCTCCAGAGCAGTTGAAAGCAAGTATCTTGTCTTCTACCAGCTCCAACGAAGTCTTGCCAGTTGCATTCTCCCAAGTGACCAGCTCAGGCATGTGTCCAAGGAGGACTTTTGCGTGTAGTAGAAATTGGCGGGGATGGTAAGATCCGGCATTCGTTCTCATCTGTACCACGGTGTGAAGTACTGTGAGTCCTTCACCATTAAGAGCCTCCAGTCCAGAGCCGTCACCATACTCGAGGATCAGGCGTGTAACGTCGGCTTGGAACTCTGGCGATCCACGCAGTCGTGCAAGCCAGAAGGCAAGAGGCGTCAACGATCCAGGGTGAACTGAAGTGCGCTGAAGACACATGCTTGGAATCAGCCGCTTGTCAATGGTCTCAATCAAGTTCCGGATATGATCAACATTTTTATGCTCGCGGCGATCGACAAAGGAAGCGTCAGGGTTCAGCAATTGGTGCAGCAAGTTCATGCCGTCCTTGTCGCGGGATGTTTGGTCAGCACCAGCCTCGATTAGTATCTTCGCCGCCTCGAGGTTGTGTAGACGGAATGCGCGGAGAAGCGGTGTCAGTTGGTCCTCAGATCTTGCCTCCACTGCTTCGGGCATCACCTCGACGAGATATTTGAGGATCTCCAGCGTGTCTGCCGTCTGCTCATGGCGAGCAAGGCAGCAGTGGATGGCGAGTTGCGAGCGGCTGCGCAAGAAACCTTTGAGCGCTCCTTCGAATCCGCCTTTGATCGATGAGATCTTCTGCAATCTCTTGTCGTCTTGGTGAGCTTGCGCAAAGTGATTATAGCATCGGAGCGGAGCATCGCTCAGTATCCACTCGACTTGTTCGAGAGTACCAATGTGTGCTGCTCTCAGTAGCGGCGGCACTTGTGGACCAGACTCTTGCATGCCGGAGCTGTTCCTTCCAGCATCTGCCCAGTCTTTGCGTTTCTTGCCATGCACGCTCAGGCCTTGATAATACTTGGGGGCTGCAGTAGAGTCATATGCGCCGTGCTCGAGAGCAAGTTCATCAATGGACAACCCAATCGCTGTCCGCTTAATCAACTCCGCCAACATGTATGGTTGGGCAAACAAGAGCGCCCTTGAGGAATTGAAATGCTGGCAGAGAGGGTCGTAGGCATCTGACTTGTCGGTGATCTCAACTTTACCCGTGTATTCCTGGACAAGGTCTAGAAGGAACGATAGAAGTTGCATGCCCCCACGGGCAAGAGCATATTCTATCAAGGTGACGGGCTTGTGTTTGTTGGATACATCATCCGTTTCCGGGATTATCCAATACAACATCTGCTCCGGTTTGATATTGCTCTTTACCGAAAGCGAGACTTCACCAATATTTTCGATTGTCAAGTTGTCATCGATGACTTCGGAGCTGATCGGAAGATCAGTGCGTTCGTCGCCGCTCTCCTCGCCATTGTCAGAGTCTTCGTCAGCATCGGAGTTTGCGGCAACATGGTATCGTTGCGCTTTTGGGGGATCGGGCGGCGTATATTGAGCAGCGGCGATGCTCAAAACCATCTTGGCAAGATCAAGCCTTCCAGAAAGAACCACAATTGACAGAGGCGAGTTTTGCTGGTGGTCTTGCACTGCAATCTGCAAGGGCGGCTGTTTCTCGCCATTGGCGTTCGTCCATGCTAGCAAGGTGAGCTCTTTGATGGTCTTGACGTCGCCGTTCCACGCAGACTCAAAGAGGCGAATGTACCTCATGCGAACTTCGTCGCTGAGAATTGCAACGTTGTATCCAAAGACGAGTTTAAATGGCTCATTCCGACGCGAGTGGTAACCGCCATAGCCATAATAATGATTGTGATTGTTGTCCTCGTCCACTTCCACATCCGGGTGAAGCTCCTTGAAAGTCTTAGCTGACTTTGAAAGGAGGATGGTGTGAAGTTTCCAGAATTGGTCGAGCTTGTCGTAGACTGCTGCCTGCTTCTCCTCCTGCCCAGTTTCGTCGTGTGAAATTCGAGCGAGACTTTGTACATGGCCTTCCCACTCCCTTTCATATTGTTGCTTCGCATTTTCTATCTGCTTGGTGGCGTACCGATGCTGGTAGGTACCTTGAGACAAGCCTTCCAGGTAGAAGCTGTCGTTCTCGAGCGGGACGGGGGGTTCGCATTTTTGTGAGGTGTGCTTCCACTCCCTCAAATCCTTGATCTTGTTGTTGACAAGATCAAGAAGGGATCGAGCATTTGTTCTTCGACCGAAGGTATTGTGAACACAACTCCACCCCTGCTTCGTCAAAGTGTTACTGTCAACTCCATGTGATTCAACAAGCGTGCCGCTGAGTAGTGGCAGTTCATTCTCAATGGCACACACGACGGGCTGTTCGATTGAGGCCTCGAAGTGCGACCTGTTCGCAGTCTTCTCGATGCCTTTCAAGTAAGCTTCGAAGGGTACGTCCGGCCTGGCACCAGCACTCAATAAGCGCAAAGCAGCATCGAGGTCTTTGTTCGCGATCGCCACTAGCAAAGGTCCAGAGGCAGTCGGATTATATGATGCGCCTTGAACAGAGACATGCTTGATTGCTCTGGCGACACCTATTGGGTCCGACGTAAGGTAAGTCTCTAGAAGAAGTGGACGGTTAGAGATGCAGTATTCCAAGGCAGTCTTTTGATTCGAATCTGCCTGGGCACTTGAAGCACCGAGCCTGAACAACAAGCGCGTCATGTCCTCGGCTTCCTTAAGAGGCAATGCAAAGGCCAGTGTAAGGACAAGGAGGGCGCCCTTTGAAGGGCCACCGGCGTACTGAGCCGGCAAGATGACAGGCAGGAGGATATTTGCACCAAAATCCTGGACTAGACACTGCACCACAGATTGGTGACCACTGACGATTGCGAGATGTAGCGGTGAAGTGGGCGTGTCCCAGGTTAGAACATTGACATCGTAGACATCCGGATTGTCGCTGTCATCGCCATCGAGGTTGCCTTCTGCATCGTCTTGTGGCTGTTTGACATGGACCATGGAGCCGTCCGTCACAGAATCTATGTCCATTTCCGATGTAGGCCTGTCTACCATCTCGAATGTAGAGTCCTGTGTGGTGGGCGCTGCGCTCCCCGTGACTATGGCTTCCATACGAAGTTTGCGTCTCTCGTCTGTCTTCTTAGCATCCTCCTCCTCGTTCGCCTCACTCTTTCTGAGAAGCGCAGATACCATCGAAGGGTCTCCTCGAAGACAAGCAAGATGGAGCGCGGTCTTTCCATCGACCAAACGAGCGACCAGCCTGGCGCCCTGGTCGATCAAACATTGAATGACTTCGAGCGAAGAGTAGGAGACCGCGAGATGCAGTGGAGTTCGGCCAGTATGATCGCGTGTGTTGGGATCATTGCCATCCTGCCTCAACCACTGCTCGACGTAGTGCACATCCTTGTCGATGATCGCCTGACATAAGAGCTCGGTGTTGCCAACATAAGCCATGTCAGTGTACTCATCGGGGCTCAACGGGTTAAAGCTACCAATAGCCTGACGTCCGCAATCGTCTTTCATGAACGTGACGGGTCCATTCACATAGATCTTACTCTCTTTTTCTGCCACTTCTTCCTCTTCTATCGTGACTGGTGTTGGGCAGTGGCCACAGCAGTCTTGGATGACGTCGTCGACGGACCCGAAGAAAGCAGGGTGACGATGTAGGTTGATTTCACGGTCTTTGGGCTTGTTCCATTCAGCATTCAGGACTGCGATGGAGCATCAGTCTCAAGTTCTTTCCATAAAGACGTCAAAAGATACTTACGCAGGTCTTTGGTGTACAAGAGCTTCTCAATCTTTCGCGCATAGAACTTGGGTCCATATGGTATCGAGAACGTGTGATAGCTCGAGAGTTCATCGGTATCCACCCATTCTGCGACCTCGTCTTCCCACTTGGTCTTGATGTCACCTTGGCTGAAATGCTGCCTCATGCGAGATCGATCAGCAGCTGGGCGAACTCTTTCCAATCTCCGCTGATCGATATATGCCTCTCGCTCGGAGCTTTTCGGCAGTTTCTCCAGAATGAGCAGGCGAGCCAGACCTTGAGTGGGGAAGAAGCTACGTTCGTAAATGGTAGGATCAATCCTAGATCTGTCGAGCTCAGCAAATCGTACTTCAAAGCCTCGGTGTCTATATTTGGACAGTCGATTCTCATAAGATGGAGATCGTCGTGTAAGATCGATTATGTTAGTCTGGGTCATATAAGATGCGATGGCCCTAGGACTTGCCCAGACTTGTTTGCCGTCATAAGCTCCGCAACTGCAGTCGACATCAAAACCGGTCAAGATCTCGGTGATGGACTTGTAGATGCGCAAGACAATCTGAACATGGCGGACGGGGTATTGACTGACGATCGTGATTGTGTTCTTGGTCCGGATCGTGGTCGTCTCTACCAAGAGAGCATCGCGTACATTCTTCTCGATCTGCTTGATTTTCTCGATGGCTTGCTCTTCAGTCATACCATACAGGAACAAATCCACGTCAGAAGCTGGTGCGACAATTTCGTGATAGTAACGGCGGAGACTCCTCTTCGAGTGAGAGTATTGCTCGGGGACGGAGAGAAGCGAGGTGACAACGGCGGAACCAGCAACTACGACATTGTTCCAGTCCAGATCAGCGAGAGACGACTCAGTGAACAGATTGAAATTGGTCTTGAAATGCTGCATGGAGTCTGCGATTGCCAACGCGCCATTGGGCTTTCGTTCAGTAGGTTTGAGTGGCATGATGTATTTCTCCTTGAGACTGTCGGACTCGGCAGTGAGATCTCGTGCGCGAATCTTCACATCTTGCTCGTGCCCCTCGAAGACAGGAACAAGACTGAGTTGTCTGGTGATGGCGTGTTCAGGCTGTTGAGCGAAGACCTTGCGTAGCTCATCCTCATGCTCTTTGAATGGTTGCAGCAGCTCAAACATAGGTGTTGATGGGTGAGCAGCAGCATATTCGATGAAGCGGTGCTGAGAAACTGGTAGTGATGGCATGTTGATTGTTGCCATTGTGCTCGATGTTGTGTAATTGTGTGATGATGTATTGGTGGATGATAAAACGAGAGCGACTGAGAGGGAGCATTTGCCAGACCTTATACTATTTGGTCGAGGCGACTTACCGTCATGTCAAAGCACGAGTACAGCACGTTCTAGCCAGCAGCGTGGTGGGAGCCAATGTGCAGAGTCCAAGGCATGGTGCCACAGAGTACGAGGCGCGAAGTCAAGGCAACAAGAGCGGGTCCAGGTTTCAGCGCAGAAACCATGCGGCCACACGTCCTCACGTGACATCCACAGCTCGCATCTGCAGGCGATGATCCGCTCCAAGACTTGTTGGAACCATATCGGATACTGGCAACCGATATGACGCTCATGACCAGTGTGATCTTGAAGAAGTGGCCAAGGGAAAGTTCCCAGCAATGTTGCATTTCTGTCTTCCGTGAACGATGCCGCTTTTGGCCGTGCCAATTTCGTGGCAATGAATCGCCTTTTCGAACGCACCGCGCACCTTGCGGCAACTCGCTACATGCTCTTTCTGCCTCTGGCGCCAGCAGATGTATCATAAGATCGACGGCTTCAACCGTCTTTTCTGCATTGGACGAATGTAGATGGGGATGGCTCTCATGATGTCGGCCCAACAGTGACTGTTGGAGCATGAAGGTAACATATGAGAAACCATTAACGGCCCATCCACGGAGAGGCCAATCTCACCAGCACAGTTTTTATGAGCCTCGTGAACATCTAGCATTATTTCCTCTGAAGCTTGTCAACTAATATGGATATCAGCGCGAGCACTGCGGTAGCTACTGTAAAGCGTTTTTTACAATGGGTGTGTCCGTCATCGGGTTGCGCGGCCAAGATGG
The DNA here is from genome assembly GCA_023634325.1 of Cladosporium cucumerinum. Classification (NCBI taxonomy): domain Eukaryota; kingdom Fungi; phylum Ascomycota; class Dothideomycetes; order Cladosporiales; family Cladosporiaceae; genus Cladosporium; species Cladosporium cucumerinum. The sequence continues at coordinate 599,179 of JALDQA010000010.1, read as the reverse complement.
TGCACAGTGACTGGAAACACCAGACAGTGTCCATCAACTTCAAAGGTGAAGTCGGCCTGACGCGCATAGTTTGAGGAAGGCGCATCGCGAAGCTCACGTGGCGACCTAGCCATGATCAACTGCAACTCGCGCCAAACGTTACAACACCACACGCGACACCATTCACAACACAACCGGTTCCAGCATGGCAAATTTCTGGGACTTGCCTAAGCCGGTGCGCGAACAGATCTACCGGCTGCACCTTGTACAAAATGATCCCGTCGACCTCAACGATTTTGACGCCGCCTGTCGTAAAGACCGGTCCTTAATATGGGACTACCCCGAGTCATACCGCAAGACTCCCCGATTATTACAGGTGTGTAAAAAGACAGAGCGTGAGGCTGCCGGCATCTACTTTGGCGAGAACATTTTCATCTGTAAGAGACCGCATGACGTGTATCAATGGAAATTCAGACTCTGGCCGCGCCACCTCCGCCTCATACGAGCGTTGATCATAGGAGGATGGACGGACCCCGAGAACTACGGAGGAGGCTACAACGAGTGTTTTCGTCTCCTCTCAACCTTCCGCGGGCTGGAGGTCTTAACCTTGAAAGTGGACGAGCAAATGGCTCTGGAAAGGAAACTCCAGCACCATCCTACCATCAAGTGGCACAGCAGCTTAGGATGCAGTCCTCAACTACAGCTGCAGGTCCTGCACTTCTGTGGGGTTCAGGGCCTCAGATCTCTGACCAATTTCCCTCGCATCGATTTCCCACCATTGACAGACGAAGGGCGCAAGTGCCACGGTGACTCCGGTGCCATCACGGGTGGTGTTCTAGACACTCTTGTGAGGGAAGAGATTGCCCGATCGCCAGGATCTCGGCCGTGAGTACAATTGACGACACCCACTGTGTCAAATTTTTCTGACGTGACAATTGCTAGATACGAGAGGGAAGGCGAGTTTCCATTCCTGAAACTACCCCCAGAGGTCCGCAATGTTGTTTACGCTTTACTGCTGGTCTTTCCTGGCGTCACGTATCCAAAAATTGACAAGCCCACCTCCACTGCCTGTCAGTTCTCGCACCTGAGCGACGTCAACAGAGACAAAATCCCAGTCCCACACTCTGCACTCTCGATCCTCCAGACCAATCGTCAAATCCACAACGAAGCAGTCGGGATGTTCTATCGTAAAAACGACCTTGTGTTCTCATATCCTGCTCACCTACAGGATTTCGTCCAAACCCTCGAGCGCGACCGTCTCGAATCCGTGAGCAGTATGACTCTGTTTCACAAAAATCACAACGAGGGTGGCATCTCCACCATGGCTACCACTTTGAAGCTTGTCCGCCGGCTCCCTGGCCTCAAAAAATTCCATCTTCTCATGGAGCACCAACTGGTAGCTAGTCCTTCGTGGTCATCGCAAACCAGAGAACGCTGTGTGTCGCGTATACATGGACTTGCGATCCTCTTCACTCTGCGTGGCATCGCCGACATCAAGGTTCGCGACCTTGATCTGGAGGACCGCATGCACAAGGTTGGTCTCTACAAACAACGGGATGTCAACGATACAGTCAAAGACCTAGTCCAAGTCTTGAAGCATTTCAATCACGGCTTGGCACTTGCACAGAAAGGAACTGTAGTCGAGGAGTTGTGCGAGGAGTTTTGGTGGGTCCAGGGTGAGTGGCCACCACTGGGTGACGGCGCATGTGGCAAGTCAGTCGGTTGTGTTTGCGGGAACTCTAGGGAGGATGTGGACAAGGAACAATCAAAGAGCGACTGAAGTTCTGTGGTGTTGCTCATGATTCGGTAAACATTGATTCAAAGCTTAGCTACTTTGCCCGCTGAGGTGGTCTGGGAGAACTAGATCCGTGTTCGAATACAGCTTGCTTCACTCAAACCTCGACTTGGTGTACCCGCCGCGCTCGCCACAAGACAAGGGCAGGATCCAGCTCACGGTGTCGGCAACAAGAATGCAGTGGCGCAAGAAGTAGAGCAAGTACCGAAAGCAGCATTGCACGACAGTACAGCAGGGGGTGCGGCTGCTGCGAGGACAGTGCCGAATACAGCGCCTGCGGCGCCATAGCATGCGACAACAAGGCCTGTGCATCCACTTTGACAGATACCATAAGCGACCGGGCCAGCCTGAACGTGAATGAACATGATGGCGACGAGGATGAAGAGGGTGGCTGAGCTTGAGCCGCGCATCGTGATTCTGGGCATATTTGTCAGCGGTGGTTCCGATCGAGAACACTGCAGAGAGAACTCACGAATGCTAGACTTATCCTTGACGGAGGTTTGTTCTTGCTCTCGGATGCGGGAGATTAGAGCTTGCGTATTCTTCCGATGGCAAGACGCTCGTGCTTGCTTGACGTAAATATTGCTGTTGCGTAGTGAGTATGTGGAGTGAATTTTGCAGTGTGGACGGTGTGATGTTGGTTTGTGGTGTTGTGTGGTACTTTTTGAAAGGATGGCAGCGTCTTTAAGGAAAAGAGGGCGAAGAGGAAGCTATACCACAGGCAAGGTAAGACGCACGAGCGGTAGCTTTCACTGCAGCATGATTGCTGCTTCACTTATGCTACTGACTATCAGACATCGCATGCCCCTCGTTCTTCCAGGGCGGCCAATAGCATGCCGCATCTGAGCGCCGGTGTATGTGTGCACACTGCGCCCCAGCTCAGGCTTGCAGCTGAAGATATCGGGCGATGCTCCCCGAGCTACTCATGCAAGGCTAAACAGCTACATGCACAGCACTGCTATTTTTCACAGACTCTCTGTTTTTGGCTTGCTCGTAAGCCTTTCGAGCCGCTTCTCGAGGATGTCGTATTGTATTTCAGTCCTTTTACTAAATACCTCGAGGGTTGCGTCCCCGTGGTGGTGGTCTACCAAAGCCATTTGAAGCAGTCCGCCACTCTATCGGCGAAAGCAACGGCAGTAGCGCCGTGACATGCGAGCCAAGCAGTGTTGCATGCAGCAATGGTATATCGCTTTCGAATCCCCAAGTTATCCATCCAGGTTGCGCCACCGGCAGCATAGCAGTTCGGCACGCTTTTGGCGCAGGCCGGCTGCGCGGAGAGGTATGCCCAGAGCGCGCCAAAGAAGCCGGGGAAGTTGTTCGCCAGCATGTATAGTATGACCATTGTACCGAAGAGCTGCGAGCGAGTGGGAAGATTTCGAAAGCTGATACCGACTAGCACTTTGAGGATGATGAGAGCGGTGATGAGAATGACGGCTACCAGCGTATTGACCAGAACAAGCAGCTGCGTGGGCAGTTCGAGGTCGTCGAAACGCATTTGTGCGCTGTAATTCGCAATTAGCTTCTATAGTAGTAATGGGAGATATTGATAAGCAGAGTTTACAGCGAGCGTTGGTTTTGATGCTGCACGATGCGTTTGAGGGTGCCCTGCCGTCAGTTCGATGTGCGTTGTTGAGTGTCGTTTACGTAGAATAGAGTTTATCATATGCCTCCAAAATGAGCTTCTAGATCTGTGAAATTGGCATGTGAGGTGTTTCTGGTGATGGACAAAGCCTCTCACTGCGAGACAAGGATTTTTTGAGATTGATCCGCTGTCTGAGATAGAGCACTAGAAGTGCTCGAAAGCGAGGCTCCCAATCAGATTACAACAATCTTTTGTCGCAGCGACCAAGCTGCTTTGTAGGCGCTCGGTGTTGATGTACAATCTCCAATATTTGGCTTGTGAAATTGGCCCCAGCTTGCCTCCTGCTCATGTCTGCGATCCGCCGAATTTGTTATTCCGTGCACATGAAGATGTAGCCAAATGTAGCGTCGCTTGTCGTCGCGATGTTACCCAAAGCGATACTTCTCGTAGTTCCTAATTCATCAGTACAAATCTCGTTCACAGGCGAATTGGGCAGTGTCTGGTCCTGGAAAGGCGCTCGAGATGTATGAAGACTACACGATTTGTAGTTGCATGTGAGACTCCAGTGATGGTGACACTTGGGTCTCAATAGCCTCTCGAGACTCTAGGAAGAAGACCATATTGTGCAGCCGTAGTCCTTATACAGTCCCGGCCATGCTGTGGTAGTTTAGAAAACCCGAAACATTATCCTACATAAATTGATGTGAGTTCGGTCCTATTCAATGCTTGGAACAAATGCGATGGCTCAGGTATCAAGCGGCCCAAGGGTCAGCAGTAGACGTTCGTTCTACTGTTGGAGTGATATGAGTCGATGCCATGATTGTGGCGACGATTGTTGTTTGCTTCTGCAAATGCTTGACATTTACCAGGTGTTCGGCATATGCATGTACGCGTATCTTATGTCCGGCTGGGCCTATCGTAAAACGGACAATGTTCCACCAAGGGGTTGTGCCGCACGGCAAATGTTTCGCAGTAACGAGCAGGCAAAAAAAGGCAAGCCCTAGCACAATCATTTTAACCGAGTAGCCGGATCTCAATCTGGCACTCCTGGCCAGACCAGCGCGGCATCTCCTGACGAGGATTTCCCCGCCGATGGCCCCCACTTCGTCATGAGTCTCTGCTCTCGGTATAGGACGCATGTCAATCGCCGGCGGCTGAAAGAGGCCCTTTTGTAAATAATACCAGGCCAGGCGCCGTTTCAGCCGGCAGAAATGCCCATTCTCTTCGCCGAGCCCGCGGGATGTCGTTGTTTAGGTTGTCTCCATTCAGGTACGCTTTTGCTCCGGGCCTAAATTGCTTCATCGGGCTACAAGAAACATTTGCCCTGCGCCTGGTGACTGACACCTTGCTAACTTTTATTTGCTACTGTTCATTTAGATCTGCTATCCTCTTCTCCCACCGACCTCATCTTTCCACTCCCATCAGACGTACCGCACTCGTCCAACGCCACCTGAAGCCTGCTCCAGTAGCTCTATCAGCAAGAACACACAACAGTCTCAGAAGCTTTGCCACCGCTGCCATGTCTTCCCCCACTATCAAGCTTAACAACGGCCGCGAGATGCCCCTCGTTGGCTTCGGTCTTTGGAAGGTGAACAACGACACCTGCGCCGACCAGGTCTACAACGCCATCAAGACTGGCTACCGTCTCTTTGACGGCGCCTGCGACTACGGCAACGAGGTCGAGGCTGGCCAGGGTGTCAAGCGCGCAATCGACGAGGGCCTTGTCAAGCGCGAGGACCTCTTCATTGTCTCCAAGCTGTGGAACTCTTTCCACGACAAGGAGCGCGTCGCACCCATCTGCAAGAAGCAGCTCGCTGACTGGGGTGTTGACTACTTCGATCTTTACATTATCCACTTCCCCGTTGCGATCAAGTACGTTGACCCTTCAGTCCGCTACCCTCCTGGATTCTTCTACGAGGACAACAAGCTCGAGTTCAGCAACGCCACCCTCGAGGAGACCTACCACGCTATGGAGGCTCTTTACGAGCAGGGTCTGATCAAGTCTCTCGGCATCAGCAACTACAACGGCGCTCTTCTCCTTGACCTGTTCCGCTACGCAAAGCAACTGCCCCAGACTCTCCAGATTGAGCACCACCCATACCTTACCCAGGAGCCTCTCCTCAAGCTCTGCAAGGAGCGCGAGATCGCCGTTACCGCCTACAGCTCTTTCGGCCCGCTTTCCTTCCTCGAGCTCAACATGCAAAAGGCGAAGGACACTCCCATGCTCTTCGACCACGACGTTATCAAGAGCATTGCCGACGCCCACGGCAAGACTCCCGCACAGGTCCTGCTCCGTTGGTCTACCCAGCGCGGCGTTGCTGTCATCCCCAAGAGCAACAACCAGTCGCGTCTTGCACAGAACCTCGACGTGTGCAGCTTCGACCTGAAGCAGGATGAGATTGAGAAGATCAGCGCACTTGACAAGGGCCTGAGGTTCAACAACCCTACCAACGTAAGTGTACTCCTTGGCTGCATCGGACATGGAGACATAAGGCTGACTTTTACTTCTAGTACGGTATCAACATCCCCATCTTCGCTTAGAGGATTAATGAGTACATATGAGACCACAGGAAATAAAATCTTACGAGTTCAGACAATTTTCCCGGTTCCCAAGCTAGTGCATACCAAGCGTCCACGTTTTCAGCGGTTAATCTCGAGCATGGCATTTCTTCGGTTAAGGATATTGTGTCGTCGATGCCGAGATGCGGAGTTCATCATGAATCACATGTACAGCAGATGTGAATCTTGTGTTCAAGAACAAAAGTCGCTGTAAAGATGTCCCAATAAACAAAAATATAGACCTGCCACCAAGGTGCGCGTACAGTGTCAGATGACGCGCTTTGCCCGCCCAGCCTCTTTAGACCCACGTGCATTAGGAGCACAGCCGTCTTCCAGCTGGTGATCCGGTGATCCCCCTGCAGAACTAAAGCGCCCAAGCCGGAACATTGATTGCGGACCATCTTGGTCGTTGTTGCCTCTACTTCGTGCCCTTGGTTTTATCCTGCTGTTTTCGACCTCGCTATTCCTGCTCTGCTACATCACGATCGCTCATTTGGTGACTTGGGCTGCAAAACATGTCACAAACATAATACTCGCCATCCTGTACCGTACCGCGGTAGTTCCACAACAAAGCACGCACGACGACGTCATTAAGCGCATACGAGAACCTGATACCATGTCTGTCCAAGATCGCTACAGCGATGAGAAGGATGAGAACGAGTCTCTTCACGATACCCAGGCTCGCCTTCGAGCTGCATCTCTTACCGGCGATGGATCGTCGCATACGCATGCTTCGCAATCTACGGAGCTTCTCTTGCAACAACCTCTCCTCGATCAAGACCCTGAACAATACCACGATGAGAAGGACCAGCAGCGCTACCGCGACGGAGATTATGCAGAGCACGAGGAGAATCTCGCGCGGCAGCCACGATGCTGCGGTTTACATCACGAGCAAGGCTACATGAGCCGCGCTCGAAGTTTCGTGCGCTCACGGTCTAGGCCGAAGTATTTCGCAGGCATGTTCATCTTCGCCTTTGCGATCTTCTCCTGCGTATACTGGATCTTGTACCCGGAGCTGGTGGACAGGCAAATGCGACCGGGTTTCATGAATCCTATCAAGGATGGAGAAGAGAAGCTGAATACGATGGGTGTTGCAAAAGGAGGCCAGTACCAGCATGGCGCAGTCAAGATACAGGACCTGGATGAACAGTTCATACCTGGAGGCGAGCATGATCCGCACGGCGAGCGGCGTCTTATCTTCGTTGGAGACATCCATGGCTGCAGACACGAGCTTCTGAAGCTCTTGGAGAAAGTCAACTACGATTCGGAGAGAGACCACCTAATCGCCACAGGCGATACCATCAACAAGGGGCCTCACAGTGCCGGCGTTCTTGACCACCTGATCAAGTTAAACGCCACCACCGTACGCGGTAATCACGAAGACCGCCTCATCCACACGGCCAAGGCGGTATTCGACGCATTCGCCTCGTCTCCCGAAGATTCACTACCGCCACTGCAGGACACAGACTCTCTTGTCGGCATTACCAGTGCTTTACATCGCGATGCCAAAACATTGAAATCTCTCCGCGCCCGCCACCTGCGCTACATCCAACACATGCCTCTCATTCTCCGTATCCGCGCCCTTCCGCAAGCCGGCAAACCTACCACCTCCTCTAACTCTCCAATCGCCGAGCCTATTATCGTCGTACACGCAGGCCTGGTACCTGCCCTGCCTCTCGAGAAGCAGGACCCATACTACGTGACCAACATGCGATCATTACACCCAAAATCACACGTCCCTTCCGCCGACCGCGCCGGAAAGCGTGGCAAGAAAGTCGGACGCCACAACAAGCCGTGGAGAGATATCTGGAATTGGTACAACGATCGCTTGTTCCGCCACAAATCAACCAAAGGCTTCCGCAAATTCGAGACGTCTGTTCCTGGCACTGTTGTGGCTGTTGAGAAGCGCGACTTGTACGCTGATGAGCAGGGCTTCATTGGCAAAGTGATGGGTTCTGTTGAAAACACATTCCGAGACTATGCTGGGAACTCCAACAAAGGGCATGAAAAGGAAGACAAGCCACAAGTGGTGATCTACGGGCACGATGCTCGAGGTGGACTCCGCATCAAAAGATGGAGCAAGGGCATGGATTCTGCATGTGTTGGTGGCGGACGGCTGAGCGCTTTGGTGCTGGACGCTAAGGGTGAAGGCAAGGTTCTTAGTGTCGGCTGCCGTCAGTATTGGTGAGGTAGTGAGTACCTTTTTGGTTAGATGACGTTTCCCTCTTGATGGGTTTGGATTTGCTGCGTTTCGAGCGAGGCATTGCGGGATTTCCTTGGGTCCTTACATTCTAGACTAACATTACTGCATCTTGCATCTTGCATACAGCATACATACATCACATCATAGCACCTTTTTTGCACAGCACAACTTCTTGCCTGACAAGGACGCAGATCGATCGCCTCCTGGTTTTGTCCAACACTATTGTATTGACCATTCAATCGCCCGAGTGTTTGTCCGACTTCTCATCCCGTGTCTGCACAACACCCTGAACACCTTCCACATTCGTGCTTCCACGAGAGCCATAGGAATGTCGTGTCACATTCTGCCAGATGGCGTGCCGCCAGCCTAGTTCGCAAGACTCCTCGATCTTCGTACGGCTGACTGCCGTTCCGGATGGAATCGAATCCATCGTCCCGTAGCATGTCTGGTCCACCGATCCCCACTTTCCCTCGCGCTCGTGGATGCTTTGATCCATCGCAGGAACAAAGACTACCCTACGCGAAGCTTGCCCCGTGTATATCCACCCACTGCTCGGCGTCTTGCAGACAGCGACCAACAAAAGCAGCACAAGCAGGAATCCTACGAGAGTTCCGGCAACTAAGATGATGATCTCCACTGTGGTGATGAAGATCGCATAAAGCCATTCCAGCGCTCCTGTTGACACCTGTACGATCCAGCCGACGAAGCTGGAAGGCAGGTAGCAAATCGACAGTATGGTCTCTCCGGCATTGTGAAATCGTGCTACGATCCAGAGTATTGCTTCGACTGCAATTTCCTCGAAGTACGCGAATGGATTGTCGGGTTGAATCGCATGGGAGGCTTCGAGGATTGGAGCCATGCTTGCGGGAGTATAATAATAAGATCGGCCAATGGTTCGTGGCAACAGTGAGTTTTGTGTCCAAAGTCCGATGGGCCGGCGTCTTGCTTCGAGAAGATGCACATTCAAAGCGTAGCAACTGCACTTGCATAGGTATCCACCAAGTATTATGTCGTTGCCTGGTCTCGCATTCGCTTATGCACTGCTGCAGGATCCAGACTAACTCAAGTAGAGGAAGCGAATCGATCTTTTTTTTGGCCACATGACTTATGTACTACATAGACAGATCAACGATTGTACAAACAAATGCGGTTACTGATGGTGCTGCTGGCGAACCTTTGCAAGACCCGCGACATCCTAAGCAAAAGTCTTCAGCCATCGATAGGCCCTCGTCACAGCACTAGCCCACGCAAGAACACGGAAACGAGAATCAATCTCCAAAATCAAAGCAAGATGAGACAAAAGGCTAAGCATCATCCTCGTAAAACGTCATCAAAAATTATCGCAACGCACACCCCTAATAGATTTCGGATGCACGATGTCGGCGCATACTCTATATCAAATCTAACAAGGCAGATAGGAGGTAATCAAACAAAGGAGATGTAGCCCAAATGCAGCCTCAAAACTAAGCCCGTCGAACTCTTCCGCATCTCCCATGTTCGACCCCGACAAAAAAGCAAAGATGGCGAAGAATCGACCAGAAATATTGATAGGAAAGTCCTCCGAAACATTGAGAAAAGTCCCCTTGATCTCTTGTACAAAGCGCATTTCCAGCCAAAATATGGGAAACCCCTGAGCGTCGCAAATCTATACAGCAGCAGAAGTCGACAAGTGTCGACGGACTCGCGGACATTACTCCCCTCTTCTCGGTCATTGTGACTCCTTCATTGGCTCTGCGCGAGGGTGCCCGTGGCTGTGTGCGGCCGGAGGACCATGCGAGTGACCTCGAACGGAAGAGCGAGTGAAACTTGCATGGCGCCCTTTGCGGCTCAGAGAACCGACGTCGTGTTTGCCTGTGAGAGAATTTGCGTTAGTGTGGTTCCTGGTAATTCGAATCCGGACTCTTGATCTAGTAAACTTACCATCGCAGCAAGACCTTACGTTCTCCAGCCTGTCGGAGTTGCCTTCTTGTCTTTCGATGACAGCACGCAAGTCTTCGGCGCTGTCACTCATGACCGAAGCGTTGTACATTCCGCTTCCTTCGGCGTTGACATCCTCTGTGCGGCCGGAGCGGTAGCTGAGAGAACTTTGCGCGCCAGGTCTAGCCGTTGAGGTGAACGAGCCCCGCTGGCTTCCAGTGCGGAGCTTGGTGGTGAAAGAAGAGAGACGTCCTCGGCTGGAGGAGTAGTTGTCGTGAGAAGTTGGCGTGAGGGTCGGTGTCGAGTTCATGGTAGGACGAGCAAGGTTACTCTGCTGTGGGGTGGTTGCTTCTTGTTGCGCTTTGTTTGGAGAAGCTGGACGCGAGCGTGAATTGTAACTGCTCATGCTCCGACGGGTCTGGGAGCGGCCTGTCATACGCGAGACTGAGCGACGGAAGCTGAAATACCCTGGGTTAGGAGGAGCGAACTCGTCAATGTCTTCCTCATCGATAGTATCGTCGGCTTCGTTGCGCTCCTGCTCCGTACGGAGAAGTAAGTAGGAGAGTGCATTGAACCATGTTTCGTGGCGCTGGCCAGTGGGTGCTGTGAAGACGATTTCACGGCCAGGGGTCAGAACAACAATAGATTTCCGGTGAAGTCCGGGCGGGCTAGTGTTGTCATCTGTGATCACGCGAACAGCCTCGATGGACATTGACTTGGCTTTCATCATGTCCTTGCCCGAGTTAGACGGATCACGCTCACTCCAGTAGAGAGTTCGGGTATAAGGATGCACCCAGAAGAATCGCCTGTGGCGGCTGTTGGAGGTCTCATTACGGCCAGTCTTGCGCGTGTACTTCCACAGGTATTCTCCAATCATGGTCTGTGTGATAGCCTGGATCATGCGAGGATCAGTGGTTGGAGGCATGTCAACTGGGTAAGCAAATTGTCCACGCTGGATGTTAAAGCGTTCATCAAGCTCGGAAGCGAAGCTGGACACTGACGGTTGCCTAGAAACGCCAGAGCCACTGCGGCCGGAGGGACGAAGAGTCGCACTATCCCTCGATGCTGGTCGGTAGATTGCAGCAGTACCCGAGCCTCCGACGGGCGTCTTGGGGCGTGCTTCGCGATGCCTGTAAGCAGAAGCTGGCACGGCAGGTGGGCCCATAGTACTCGACATGGTTGTGCCAGGAGAAATAGGCGCCTTCTGTGCTGCAGCTGCAATCCTCATGTTGTGATCAGCGGGAAGCGGCGGCGGGTCTTCAAATGTCGTGCTTCGCATGCTGCCGACACTGGCTGACGGGCGAGGAGCTGGAAGCGATGAGGTATCAGTATGTCTGGGCTGGAAAGTACTTGACATGTTAGAGTCTACTGATCGTCGAAGGCTGTTGGCCGCAAGGCCTGCGGCGCCAGCGCCAGCAATGGCACCGACGCCTGCACCTGCGAGCACGTTGCTCTTGTCTTTGATCATACGATCGATGTCGTCGCCGCTGACAACAGTTTGGCTGCCCGACTCGGCCATGGGTCGCTTGACTGAAAGTGGTTTGGTCATTGGAATCAGGCTGTCGCTCGACAGTGCCCGTTCGTGTTCGGCCAGATAACGGGGAATAGCTCCCTGAGGCGATCGTGTTTCGGATACATTAGGAGGTTCAGAAGGCACGTGCTCATCTGATATCTTGTCATCGCCGCCAAAGGTGAGGATGGGGATGGCACTTGTGCCTTTATCACCTCCATAAACATCGGGCCCAAGAGGAGCTGCCCTGTCTTCCTGTGCCGATGACACCGAGTGTTCGCCCGAGGCCAAGGAGCGGGAACGGTCTTCTAGCAGTGTAGGGTCATCAGTGCCGAAGAGGCCGGGAGGTGCAGAAGCACGAGTTTTATCATGGCCTACTTCAGACGCTTCAGCCATGAGCGCATCCAAGCGACGAGAGCTTCTTCTGGGTACCAGTGGTCTGTGTGTGTGTTCGGGGACCTCGACAGGCACGAAATCTTGTCCTGAGACCGCTGAGAAGCCAAGCTCCTGTGATCTCGCCGGATATGGGACAACAGGTGCAACCGGCTCGATCTCGGGTGGAGAGACAGGCGCAGTCTCTTGCGAAAAGATAGTCGATTGTTGGAAGGGTTCGAAAGCACTCTTCGTTTCGAGTGTTAGCGCAGCCTTGGCCGCTGGCCTGGGAGGTGACACTGGCTCAGTCTCTTGAGAGAAGATGGCGGATTGATTGAGAGGGATTGCAGGCGCAGGCTTTGCCGGTGGAGGCGATACCGGCTCGGTCTCTTGGGACAGTATGTTGGATTGGTTGAAAGGCACGACAAGCTTGGGCTTCTCAACTGGTGCTGGGATTGCGACCGGCTCAGTCTCTTGAGAGAAGATTGCGGAGTGGTTGAAGGACACAAGAGGTTTGGGCTTCTCAACCGGTGCAGGGTTTGCAATTGGCTCTGTTTCCTGAGACACGATAGCAGCGTGCTGGAGCACAACCGGATCCGGTCGAGGTGGCACAACAGCTTCCACTGCTGTCTTGCGGGCCTTCTTGGAGGCAGGAGTCAACAGGCCAGCAGGGGTTTCGTCGCTTGAAGACTCTTCCACGGCTGCAGGCTGTTCCCTCTTCTCCTCTTCGTCGTGTTTCGACAAGCGTCCAAGGCCGACGCCAGCAAGAGTACCACCTGCTGCTGCTGCAACGGCGCTGGCGACCTTGTGGTTATCATCGCTGTCTGCATCGGCGGAGACTTTCTGCACGATGATTTCCTTTTCAGGCTGCCATGGCTCGGTCATCATACCAGAGTCAACCATGGCAGGCTTGGGAATGGACTCGCGTGCAATGAGAGATTTCCGCGACTTGACTGGGCTGCTGAAGGGGCTGCCGATACTGTGTTGCGTCTGATCAGCGTCATCTCCAGACTCGACAGATGCAACGGGCGCTTGATCGGTAACCTCCATCAAACGCATCGACTTAGGCTCTACGCTCGTCGCCCTCTGAGTCGTAGGTGACACGTGTGACGACGCCGTGAAATTGCTGTTCGGGGTTCCTTCAATGCTATCATCATCATCATCATCGTCGTCGTCCAGTCCGTCGAGCTCATCGCCAAGACTCTGGCCTACAGGGTGAGGCGTTCCCATGCTCGAGGCCGGACTGTCTGCCAAGCGCTCGTTCATAGTATGACCAGAGGAGTTTCTAGCACCGCGGCTCACGCGCAGGCGATACTTGGGGCCTTGAGCCTGCACGGGTGTCCTGACAATATCTTCGTCCTCCTCAGCGCCGGATGCTGACGCGGTAGACATGTAAGAGAAGCGGTCGCCAGCCATGCCCGGCCTTGCAGGGATGCTGGGTGTGACGCTTCTGCGGGCAGAAACTCTCGGACGGTTTGCGGCACCATCCTCGGTCTCAGTGAGATCGCTGTCCTCTCCCAGGCTTTCAGCACCGGTCTGGAAAGCTTCGGTCTCGGTAGCGGTATCACCTCTGCGCTCATCGGCAGTCTCGAATGCATCACTGGTATCAGTCTCCTGGAACGCGCCAGGCATAGCGGCAGCACCTGCTGCAGGGCGCGAGAAGAGGGATCTCGAAGGCGTGGTTGGCTCCTCCTGGTCCTCCCAGTCAGGCTCATCTTCAATGATTTCGGTCGTACTGGTACGAGTAGCCCCAAGTCGTTCTGGCTTCACGAACTTGCGTCCCTTTACGGCGTCAGATCGCTTCTTGCTCATGTTGGCAGCTGTGACACCACTTGTGGAGTCACGTCTCTTCTCAATTTCATCCCGAGCTTCGGCAAGCATGCGCTTGAGTTCGACCTTCTCGGTCTTCTCACGATGTATGTTGTTCTTGAGGTTCTGGATCATACGGTGGGCGTGGTTGAGGCTTGATTTCAAGGTCTCGCTCTCGAGCATGCCAGCACGCGCAGGTGTGCCTTTTACAGGAGATATGAAATCGGGAATCTCGGATTCAGCATCTTCAGGGCTATCCGAATCGCGGCCAGGCGTGGCGCCCGATTGTGTCGACCTGGTGCCTTCGTTCCAGCGGTATGACACAGCTTTCGCAAGTTCGGTATTTTGGCTTGTGAGCTCCTCAATCTTCTTCTGTAGAGTCGTCTTCTCTGTTTCGTGGTTTGCAGCGTCGCGGCGAAGAGTGTGCAGATCTGCTTCATGGTGTCTGATAGTTGTGGTATGCTCATCCGTTGCCTTTTCGTGGAGAGCTTTGAGCTCATCGAGGTCACGCTGCGCAGTAGACTTCTCTGTTTGGGTCGCTTTGAGCGTCTGGTTGAGGCGGTGTTCCTGATCGGCATGATCTCTCATGCTTGTCTCGAGATCTTGAATTTTGGTTTCCAGATTCCAGTTATCATCTCTGTGTCTCTCCAGGCTCTCATCAAGGAGTTTCGCGCGCTGCACAAGATTCATGTGGTCGTCCTCCAGCTGTGATTTGCTCGTAGTGGCATCTTTGAGCTGCTCGTCCTTCTCTGCAAGCGCAGCTTGCAGCTGTCGGACTTGCGCAAGAAGCTGTGTACTGATCTCTGTGGCAAACTCAATGTCGTGAACGCGATTGCTCGGCTGGTTCCTTTGCCGCCTAGAAGGCGCAGCGGCTTTTGTGGGTGATTCTCTTCCAGAACTTGAATACACAGCAGCACCATCTCCAGGTACAGCTCTGGATTTTGGGAGGAAAGCTCGCGCGCTCTCCCGTCCGATGTCGTTGTATTCCTTCTCCAGCGCAGTAAGCTTCTGCTGGAGCTCCGGTGGAACGTCAGTGTCCTTGGACAGCTCCTCCACCTCTTTCAGCCTTGACGCAAGATTCTTGCGCTGCTGCAAAAGTGTGGTGCCTAGCTTGGATGCATCCTGTATCCGACGATCTGTGTCCTTGAGATGCGCCTCGAGCGCACGGCGAGCTTGTGATGGTGAATTGGTGGAGAAGGTGGAGAACTGCTCGTTGTCGAACGAAGCGTAGCGCATGGGTCCAGACGGCGGTACCATGGGGCTGGAGGTGAAAGGGTCGTTCTCAAGACCATTGGCGGCAATGGCACCCGTCGACGGGTTTGCGCTTGTGGCCATATTCACGATTGCATATAGTATACTGGTGCGGTCGGAATAGTGGGAAGTGTCCGGTTGAAGTGTGTATAGGGTATCTCTGGAGGAGGGTGTCTCTGACAGATGTGTCTCGTCAAGGTCTTAGCAGGCGCCAGCGGGAAGGTGCATATGGCGGCTGCTTGCGTGATGCAGGCCGGTAAGTCAGCAATCTCCAGAAGCGCGGGCACGAGCGCTGTATACTGTCGCACAGCAGCAGCAGTGCAGTGGGTAGGCGAAGTGTAAATAAGGAAATCGGTAAATGCGTATGGGCGGATTGTTTGGGTGTCAACAGACGGGACTCCGCGTTGGAGCTAACGGCGGGCCAGGGAATGGAGGAAGCAAGGCAAGGCAAGGCAAGGCAAGGGAAGAGGGGGGTCAAAAGAGCGACTATATGATGCGGTGATATTGAATGAACAGACGAGAGGGCGGGCCGGCGATCATCACGCCGATGTGGTAGACAAGGGAGATAGAGAGAAGGGCT
Organism: Cladosporium cucumerinum; assembly: GCA_023634325.1. NCBI lineage: Eukaryota > Fungi > Ascomycota > Dothideomycetes > Cladosporiales > Cladosporiaceae > Cladosporium > Cladosporium cucumerinum. The sequence goes on along the minus strand of JALDQA010000010.1, from coordinate 583,622 downwards.
CGAGAAGGGAAAACGCGTCTACGTGTGGGAAGATCTGTGTGCTGGCGTAGACTAACCATCGTGGAGTCGTGGTCCCGCTCGTGGATGCATCCAATTTGCCGCACTGGCAGTCTCGCCCGAGTCGTAGGCAGCCCGCACGGCCACGAGCCATTGGCTGCCGGTCATGCGATCACGATATAATCACTGTTGACGGTGTGTGTACCGTGGACGCGTACTGCCGCTGCTGCTGCGTTGCTCTCGTCGAACCTGGACGCAATGTGGCTTTGGCTGGACCACAGCAAGATGCAGCCGTCCTACCGGGTTGAAGCAGAGGTGTCAAGGTCGCCAGCTTCTACTGTATGTATGTACACAAGGTGTGCTCTTATGGGCCAACCCCTCTTCCGTTTCATGGTACCGGATGAGAGCAAAGATAAAGATTTACTCGTGCTGCAAGACGTGCTTCCTTTGAGATCTTGCAATTCTCCTCGTAACAACGGGGGTAAACGATGCAGTGGACATCGACTCTGGCGCTTCAGCCAACTACCAAATGTTCGCATGGCGCCTCCAGACGATCACCACGAATCGAGAACCCTTCCCGTGCTGCCCTAATAACGATAACACGTGATAAGAAATGCCACAGATGCCGTGCATGAACCCTTCTTAGCTAGTCGCTTGGCATGTGACGCGAGTATGCCTTAGTCAGCCAAAGCTCGCCTCACGAGCTCCAACTTTATCTACCTTGATCAATCCTTCTAATAACCGACCAGTCCCGCACACACACACAAAAACCCCTCCACACCACTCACCATGGCCGACGCAACGCCTGCAGTGCCCGCCTTCAAAAAGCGAGGCAACAAGGCCTCAGCAATGCGCAAGCGTCCCGCGCCTCCACCAGAAGACAAGGACTCTTCATCATCCGGCTCAGACACTACCGACGACGAAACAGGCACTCGCATAAAGCGTCGCAAGCGCGAGGGCGTCCAGACTAGCACGACGACTCACCAGAACTCCTTGCGCGACTTCAGCAAATCGACAAAGTACGGCGCAGACCGCAACGCCTCCATCACAGCAAACGACAACGCCACGAAATCCTCTACCTGGTTCACCGACGCCGCCCTCAAGAACCCTGATGGCGCTCCTGCTGCTGCTTCGGGGGAAAGAGAAGCCGATGGCACTTACAAGGGCTCCGCCGCCTATGGTTCCTTCATCCAGAAGAACCCCGACAAGAGCGGCAGCAAGGCCGTCGGACCCGTGAAAGCACCCACCAACGTGCGCGCCATCACCGTGACCGACTTCGCGCCCGACGTATGTAAAGATTACAAGCAAACAGGGTTCTGCGGTTTCGGCGATAGCTGTAAATTCTTGCACGCAAGAGAAGATTATAAGCAAGGCTGGCAGCTGGACAAGGAGTGGGAGAAGGCAGGCAAGCAGGGCAAAGCGAAAGACTCTGGAAACGCGGACTTGGACGACGAGGAGAAGATGCTACTTGAGATTCCGTTCAAGTGTGTGATCTGTAAGGGCGACTACAAGATGCCTGTTATTACAAAATGCGGACACTACTTTTGCGAGAAGTGCGCGATGCAGCGATACATGAAGGAGAAGAAGAAAGGTTGCGCGCAGTGCGGAGCAGACACGTATGGGAGCTTTGGTGTGGCGAAGAAATTGAAGGACTTGCTGGATAAGAAGGCGCGCAGAGAGCAGGAGCGTAAAGAAAAGGAGGCGGAGGCGGAGGCGGATGATTGAAAAAGTCATTGAAGATTTCTGATGGCATACGGTAGTCTTCTACCACGCACCCAACTTGCTGGTCTGCTCACTCTGCGTCGACTACACAATGGCGCCTGTGTGCTTCTTCGAGGACTCCTCAACACGTCTGAGCCAGTCCAACACCAAGGACTGCACCAAATCGCCTTCATCGATGGGCAGGATATGAATACCGCGGTCCAGAGCCACAAATGTTGCTCGTGGATAAACTTCCAGCAAGCGAAGAGCATCCCTATACCCAACCACATCATCATGTCGCCCAGTGATAATCAGAGAAGGCTTGCTGAACAGGGTTTCGCGACGCTTCTCGATCACCTCCAGCGAGTACTTTTTGGGGTCGTTTCGAATTGGCTCCAAAACCTCGGGTTTCGCCCTCGCAACGGCCGGTAACACCGTAGCCGTCATTTTCGCCAGCAGCGAGCGGATGTATGCTGGTGTTTGGACAAGAATCTGGCCCAGTGATGCGGACTGGCCTCCGACAGCCAGTTGCACTGCCGCTTCATCCTCGATGATAGGTTTCGCAACATCCAAATCTCGACGCGAAGTCTCAGGCTCTATCACCGGCACTTTTAAATGCACGCCGAGAAGCTGAGCCTCGAACTGCGTGGCTAGTGCACGTACAATGTATCCACCGAGCGAAGAGCCCACCAGAAGGAATTTGTTTGGAGAAATGTGCTGATCAATGAAAGTGACGATTTCGTCGTATATGCTTTGCAGGTCCACAATTGATGCATCTGCCGGCGTGGCGCCCATTCCCGGGAGGTCGATGTAAACCCGTCGGTAGTCTGGTGCGTGTGCGAATATGGGCTCGAACTCGGCAATGTCGTGTTCCTTGTTCAGCTCCCAGCCGTGCACGAAGAGGATGGGAGTTCCTTCGCCGAAGGAATTGTATGCGAGAGGCATTGAGGCTGGTTTGTTGAGGACTTTGGTTGTGGTGATGTTTTGGCTTGCGATTGATGAAGTGCTGGTGACTTGCATAGGGTGCACAAAGCGGTGACGCGGCGTATATAAATATAAAGGTTCGGATATCACCTCATATCCAATTAGATCTATCTCCGGCCATCAATATACGTGATTTGCCATACAGTGACTCAATGCATTCGAGATTCATAAGCAGACACGAAGCTAACACCAGAGCTGAGTCGCGGTGAATGTTTGTGGTTAGCTTGGCGGCGTGCTGGTTGTTTAGGGCTGGGGCGCAGTGATTGCTCCATTTGATCGACCCTTGGTTCTCTAATACCACAACATAGCTTGCAGGAGATCGATCATGATAAACCCCTCGATTTATTCTATAAGAATGTTGTTGTGCTACGAGAGCCAGGAGTTAAGTAATGAAAGGGCGTGCACATACATGTATGTGTCACTGACGAGATGGCGTTTGGGGTTGTTAGGGTACGGTCTTGAAAGACATGTAACTAGCGTTATTACGAAAATCGACATGTGCAACCTCTACAATTGGGTTTGCGTGTATTCAGGGGACTAATTAATGAAACAGTAGTTTATAGATTATCTTTGGGTTGATGGGGACTTCGATGTGAGTCCACCAGGCGTTGCTCGTTCATTGGCGAAAAAGTGGGCTAGCAGGTGAATGTAATGTGTCGTCCTGTCACAAGCCGAGTTCGCTATCAGAGCTTCATTTTATCGACAGAGTGCATACCAGCTTCACCATATCTTACCAGCTTCACCATATCTAACAAAGCTGTTCGAGGCCACCTGTCGGCGAAGTCGCCATTGAACATATCTGCCCTCATGATGTGGGACATCGTCCACACCAACACGCGGCGTAGAGCCGAACCTTCAGTGGTGTTCTCATAGACTTTGTGTAGAAAGTCGGTAGGCATGAGCCAGTATTTCGCGATTTCTATGTGTACAGCATCGATCATCTCGTTCATGAGCAGCGGTATGTCACGGCGATCGGCGAACAGCCAGAGACCAATGATGATCCTGAATTCCAACTTTGGTGTGTCGTCGGTGATCTTGTTGGTGTAGAGCCAGTAAACGAATCTTTCGAACACGAGTGGGTTCTCGGTTTCCAGCTTGATGATGCCGCTCTTCGATTCTGCCCATGCGCCCTCGAGAGCCGCCTTGAAGTAACCGGAGTAGAAGGACAGAAATCCCTCGTGGACATGGGAGATCTGCTTGTTGTCCTGGTTGCCGACCTCGATAGAAACTATATCGCCATATCCAGAGCTGCAAGTATGTCAACAGACTGTTCTCTGCGTGGGAGCAACCACAGAGAGACAGAGATGGCATGCTGCGCTCCTCGTGGCAATTACAGATACTTACAGTTGAGGCTGTTTCGCGCGTGTAGAAGCTAGCGCCTGGGGTTTTGCGGTGCTCGTATCGCCGTCGCTTTTCGCCATGATTGTGCGGCTTCTGGTGTCGCCCGTCAGGTCATGGGTGGTCAGATGGAGGGCGGGTGCGTGCAATAGATGGAGTGCCGCAGGTGAGCGGCAATCCGAGGCCAAGCAAGTATTGCAGCAATGAAGGAAGGAACGACGGAGCTAGTTCTGGGAGCGACGCTGCGATTCGACATACGCTTTTTAGCTGACGACACTTCACTCTCTCTTATACACACCCATGCCCCAAGCAGCCCTCAGTAGCGCCAATCCAAACGCCATCCCCAGGCTATCCCATACGACATTGAGCTTGCTTCCTTTCACTTCCTTCCAGCCAACAGGCACTTCCGCCATTGGAATGTCGGCGCTCTCTGCCAACATGAGCATTTCCACGTCAAAAATCCAACCATCTGAATGCATGTACGGAATGATGTAGGGCAGTGAAGGGCGGGTAAACAGCTTGAAGCCACATTGCGTGTCTTTGATCTGAGCTGTTTTGGGAGTGGTAAGGAGGCGGAGTAGTATGTGGAAAGAGTGCATGAGGGTGTTGCGGAGGAATGAGCGCTGCATGAATGTTAGCTCTACTTCAATAGAACGACCCGGGGTCCATGATTGGAAACGTACCTTCACTACGGCCTCTGTGCCGACCATGTGCGCTCTGCTTCCCACACCCACTGCTCGACCTTGTGAATCCTTGGCCTTCTCACAAGCCTGAACAAGGCCACCAAGGTCGCTAAAGCGACTTGCTCCATCCGCGTCCGCAAATACCACGTAGGTTCCTCTAGCGTGTCGCATACCATGTGTGACAGCACCCCCCTTGCCACGGTTTTGCTCCAAGTCGATCACTCTGATCGTGCCAGGAGGAATCTTCGTGGGCTTCAAGCTTGACTTCCAAGGTCCCTTCGATGTTGGCGGCGTGTTGTTCAATTGGTGTGTCTTTGCGAATTGTAGTGCTGTCGCAATCGTCTGATCCGTACTGCCATCGCTCACAAGCAATATTTCCCACCCTCTCCAAGGGTCTGACTGCCTGCCGTTCGCCTGTAAATTACCATTGCTGCTGCTCTTGCTCGTCGTACCATGGTGTCCATATTGCGTCTGTAAGTATTCTACAGCTTCCTCCAACATGCCTGTTAGGCGATCTTGCTCATTGTAAGCTGGGACTACAAGAGTCATGAACAGCTCCGCGTCCGCAACCTGATGTGCCTCTTTTGAGGATATATGTCCGTCCTGCGCCATCTTCCTAAGTGCGACGTGATTATCGTACCAGCATGGTAAAGGTTGGAGTTTGCTGATGCTACCGTCGGCTTCGATCGTGATGTATTGTTTCTCGGACGATCTAGGTAATCTTGGTATGGGAGCCAAGAGGTAGAGCGAAATACAAAGCTACAAGACCACCACTTGGTCAGCTAATGTTCATTTGACCGCTGTGACATATTATGAAATAGCAGAGAAAGGAAATACCAGGACTATGATACCGAAGAGGCCCACAACCGCTCCTGCTGCCCACATCCACTTGGGCACCTGTGCAACCTGATCAATCGCATTCCACACCGGTTCGGGAACTGCGTCGGCGGAGTCCATGGTTGACTTTTGGTTGATTGGCGATCGGGATGAGATTTTTTGGGAGAAGGCACAACAAAGGTGCTGTCTATCGTAAAGAAGCACACATCAAGCGGATAGACCAGTTGGCAAGTCAGAGGGGAATTACTGCATACTTGTGAAACAAAGTCCGAGGTTAAAGTGGTGTTGAAGGCCAGCTTGCATGTGTTTGGAGGGTCCAAAGGTCCGTGTTGCTTCGGCTTCACCCGCCGACCGCGTCTCTCGTCTTTCTGCTATTGAAGCGCGCGTGCAGCAGCTACCAGATAAATATATCGGCACAAGCATTTCCATTAAAACTCAGGAACTCTACGACTCTGGACATCAGAATATATCTCACATAGGTGTTCACGTAGCAGGCTGGATATCATCAATTGCTATACGTCAGAAACCTCTCAAGCAGCGTATCCAGCCCCCGACCGCATACACAGCTAGGGCGTCGCCATATTAAACGCAAACGCGGTTCGCTGGCGGTGACGCGTACACCATCCTCCTTTCTTGAAACTCGTCGCCTGCCGTCATGGATGGAGGGTATCAACCTGAACATGGCGGCTTTGAACCTGGCCGTGTGAGAGGCCGACCCAGCAGAAGTAAGTGGAAGCAACCCTTGAGTCGCTTTGCCTTTGCTCGATGCAAGCAAGAGGCATGAAAATCCTAAACTTTTACAACAATCGCTAATACCAAAACAGGAAACGCTACTGATATCGGTACCACCTACGTTCGCTACCTTGAAAACCGAAGGCCAAAGCATCAAGGTGTGAGGGGCTTTGAGGCGGAGCGTCACAGTCTTAGCTATGTCTTCGATGTATGTACCTTTGAAATGAAACTTTTTATGATGTCCGCTCACAATAATGTAGATGTTGCCACCTGCTGCTCGAAGGAGTCGTCCAGTCGACTCAATTCCCGCCCGACATCTCCATTCATCGCTCAATAAGGTGAAGCACCCGGTCAACGTGGTAAAGTGGACGCCGGAAGGACGGCGCCTCCTCACTGGTAGTACCAGTGGTGAGTTCACTTTATGGAACGGCACCGGCTTCAACTTCGAGACGATCATGCAAGCACACGATTGTGCTCTCCGCGCAGCGACATATTCACACAACAACGAGTGGTTGATCTCGGCCGATCAAGATGGCATCGTCAAATACTGGCAGACCAATTTCAACAACGTGAAAGGAATTCAAGCCCATGCTGACCCGATTAGAGATCTCGCCTTCGCCCCGACTGATACGAAGTTCGTTACTGCAAGTGACGACGCTACCCTCAAAATCTTTGACTTTGCTGGTGGTGTCGAGGAGTCAATCTTGACGGGACATCAGTGGGATGCGAAGTGTGTGGATTGGCACCCTAGCAAAGGTCTGCTCGTGTCGGGCTCAAAAGATCACCAGGTGAAGCTCTGGGATCCACGAACTGGACGCTGTCTTACCACTCTGCATGGCCACAAGAATACCGTTGCAATGACCAAATTTGAGCCTACCAATGGTGTCCTGCTCGCGTCCTGCGCTAGGGACCCAGTGGCAAGAGTGTTCGACATTCGCATGATGCGCGATGTTTTCTTACTGAAGGGTCACGACAAAGAAATTAGCTCACTAACCTGGCATCCGATCCACTCTTCTATGCTCACAACAGGAGGTGGAGATGGATCTATGAATCACTATCTTCTTGACGAGCAGAATCCTCCCGCAGGAACAGCAAGCACGCTTTCACCATACGACTCAGCAAACCCTACCGAAGCTGCGGCGCAAGCACTCTACCCTGCACACAAAACTCAATATGCACACGAATACGCCATTTGGAGCATGGACTGGCATCCACTGGGCCACATTCTTGCGACAGGCGCAAACGACAAAGTGACGAGGTTCTGGACCAGACCCAGACCCGGCGAAACAAGCTATGTCAACGACAGATGGCACATTGGTCAAACGGCGGCCGAGGCGCAGGGAACTTGGAAGAAGTCAGAGGCGACGCGCGCTCGCGAAGAAGAGGAGGCAGAGCAAGAGGACGAAGCAGACGCCTTGCCAGACCAGAACATGCCTGCCAAGTCCTTCCTTCCTGGCCTTCCTGGTATTGGTATGCCGTCTTTCCCGCCAGACGGGACCAGCTTGGGTGGTGCGCAGACTATGGATATGCCCAGCCCTTTCCCTGGATTCCCAGGTGCACCTACAAATGGGCACGGCGCCATGGATCTCGAAAAGCTCAAGGAGATGTTTGGAGGACAGCTGCCACCGCCACCACAAGGATTCCCAATGCCTGGTCTACCAAATGGTATACCTCCAATGCCACCCGGTTTCGTGCCGCCACCTGGCTTCCCACCGTTCCCTCCACAGCAACCGGCAGAACCGGTGCATGAAGCTGGTGGAGTCAGAAGGCGTGCGCCTCTACCTAGCCAACAAGAAAGTCTTCAGGCAGAAATGAGGCAAGGCAGATACATAAAGCCACGTTAGAAGCACCGCCGCTGTCGCTGAGAGGTCACATCTTTGTGTCCGAGGACAGGACGCCTGATCTTACTCGAGGAGGCCTGACATACTGATTCGTCTCGGGTGCAACTATTCTGGTTGTCACCACAGCACCAGGACCAAGGACAATGGCCATCAGTTAAATGCTCGAAAGCGAATATTTGTCCACGGGGACGCCTCCGTTCATGCTTCTGAGCTCTTGAAGCTCCCCCGCCATGCTCGGCCGTACTACCCGAGCGCTGCACACTATCGTCAATAGCCTTGCGGGGATGGGCCATGTGGCGATTCGGCTCGGTTAGTGACCTCGGGACGACTATCTTCCGGACGAACTTCATATCTGTTGTTGTTACTCGATACCATAGCTGAATGCTCTAATAATTCTCATTCGCATCGGTTTGCAATCTGAACTTACTCCACTGTAACATCCGTTCGATCATCCCACCCACGCTCGTGACAATGGCCCCAGTAGCAACTGCCCTCAAGTCGGAAGCCTCAGACAATGCCTCTGTCGGTGCCATTGGCAGAACGACCTCAGGAAAGCCACTGAAAGTGCGAGCATACCCCAAGTTCGACTCTCTCGAAGAGGAACGTCTGTATCGCAAACAGCACTTAGCTGCCGCCTACAGAATCTTCGCCGAGCGTGGGTTTGACGAAGGCGTAGCTGGACACATCAGTGTACGCGATCCTATCTTGACCGATCACTTTTGTATGACTGCACGTGTGTCTCCCGCGATGGATGTATCACTGATATGCAGCAATAGGGTTGAATCCACTTTCTCGACACTTCTCTCAGATTTGCGTGAGCGATCTCATTCTCGTCAACGAAGATGGCGAGGTCGTGATTGGCGACGAGCCAATTAACGCAGCGGCTTTTGCGATTCATTCTGAGATCCACAAGGCAAGACCGGATGTACATGCTGCTTGCCATGCTCACAGGTAATGAGATTTTATACCACCCGTATACGTAACAGCAAGTCTGACGACCACCAGTGTCTACGGGAAAGCGTTCTCAGTCTTTGGCCGGGAGCTTGACATGATGACACAAGACAGCCTGCGATTCTACAAGAGCCATGCTGTGTACCCGAATTTTGGAGGCGTAGTTTTGGATCGCGAGGAAGGGAAGAAAATTGCTAAATATCTGGGTGACGGGAAAGCGGCCATTCTACAGAACCACGGTCTCATCACGGTAAGCTCGCAATGGAGACTGGCTTCACATCTATTGTATCGTGCTGACATATGTAGGTCGGGGAAACAATTGACGCCGCCGCATTCTGGTTCCTCTCCCTCGACAAAACATGTATGTCCCGCCATCCACTGTGTTCTGTCATTACAGCCCGCTGCATCACATTCTGACGCTTCATAGGTCATGCACAATTGCTCGTCGACGCTGCCGAGAGTGGTAGCGGACACAAGAGGACCTTGATCCCCGAAGATGAAGCCAGGTTCTCGTACCAACAAGTCGGCACGCCAGAAAAGGGATGGTAGGTGGTGACCCAAAGTAATGTCTAAGATTCTCTACTAACTTGCACCTTTCACTCGGTAGGTTGGCTTTCCAGCCTTATTACGACGAGATTTTGGCGAAAACAGAAGGTAGTTTCTTGAAGTAGAAGTCTATCAGTGAGGACCCGGTCGTGTGGTCCATGATTGTCGCAACAAATTTGACTTCACTGCACCTCCTTTGCTGGGATGCGTTCCGTGTGTACGTGACCGCTCGTAGACACGGTGACTGATACTCGTATTACACACGTGCAACAATTCAATTATGCCAGGTTGTGTATAACCGACTTGCGTGGGTATCGTCCATTGCAGCATGGCGTCCAAGTGAAAGAAAGATAAAAAGTGTGCGGACGACATTAGGAACTAGCCCCGGGGCGTCGGAGACAGGGCCGCCAATTTGATTCCTTTCAAACGTGTAAGCATATCGACCAGTTTTGGCCCTACCAAAAAGACCGTCCTCCCTCTCGACCAATTGATTGCTCCTGGCAATCTGTCAAACATGTAATGATGACATCGCCGCCTCAGCCTGCACCCCGTGATCAGCTCGACCGCTCAACATCTGTCCATTGACTCAGTAGTTCTCCCATTTCGACACCCATTTGTTGCACGCCCGACTCCTCCGACGCATGCCCTTCTTCGTAAATCACATCCCACATCTCGGCATGTGCTGGCAACACAAATGCCGCCGGCACATCGGCTAGCTCAGCCGCTGTCAAGTTCAGGTCACAGAATCGCGCCGAAACACCATCCGGCAGGGGAAGTCCAAGGCGCATGGCGACGGTTTTGAGAGCTTGCAATATGTATCGAGCAAGTGCAAAGTCCTTCGTGTATCGGGCGAGTAGCGCATAAACTCTCTCGAAAAGGTCGTGACTTTGCTCGTCGTGCAGCATGTGCAAGAGTGTGATGGCGACATGATACAGCGGGTAAAGGTTCATGATCGAGTAGTCATCACCCGGCCACGCCTCCCAGTACCTCTCTGAAGTCTCCAATGTGCGCTTGCAATGTTGCAAGCAGAGCATACCAGACGTGCCAGCCTCGCCTGGTAGATGTTGATTGGGATCGAGTGGGCGGAAGATGCTCAAAGCCAGCATGTCCTCGTACATGCTGTCACAATCAAGTCAGCTTGCGGGACACGCATTGTACAGGATGTGGAAGACAGTGGATACTAACCTAAGCAGACATGTCTCTGGGCAGAAGTTGGTGTCGGCCCTGACAAGTGAAGGCATGTCGTTGCTCCACTGACGGAGGTCCTGGTATTGCCTGATCCTTGAATCGGCGCCGGTACTGCCGTACCCGGCCATGGCTTCGTACAATTTCTCCGACAAGTCGCATGTCGCACTCAGGACGTACGCTGACAGCTGTGGCTCTGGCTCTGATGCCCTGTGGCCCGTCACTGCAGGATCGATGCTTCCGTTGTCAACAAACCTACGTGGGATAGTAGGCGCCGGAACCAAAGCAGGTTGCAGGTACGCAGATGCGGATATGCTATTGATGGAGACTCAAGTCAGCCAAGCTTCGGTCAAGACTACAAGATCAAGGACTAGTACCTTTCGAAGCAATAAATGCCCCAAAGCGCTCTGGAAATTGCCTTCTGATACCTGTTCGCACTAGCCTCATCGGCCAATCCTGGGTTTTTGAACTTCGCCTCTAGCTTTCCTTGTAGTCGCTTCAGCATTTCGTAAGCGGCGTGTCGGTATTGCAGTCCACCTCTGTCTCGGCCTTGTCCAGTATAGCATGTGTAAAGGATCAGCAATGCCTGGACCGTTGGCAGCGAGCGGCGGCCGTAATCGTGGTCAAGCAGACGTCTTGATTCGCTCAGGAAACGTTCGCGCATGTCAAATCCTTGGACTGAGCCGATCAATCGCGCTCGCTCAGAAGTCGCCTAGAAGCAGCATCAATATGTGTGAAAGGCGATCTAACTTGTAGAACTTACACATCGCAGAGCGCATATCGCGTTGACCAGAAGGGGAGAGCAAAACTCGGAACGAGCAATGTCGCCCGACAGCATGTTATCAAGAAAGCTTTCTTGATCAACGAACGACAGGTAGAAGCCATTGTCGTAGGCAAAGAAAGATGAGATCAGCTCCGACACCAGTCCATCGCCTGCGATTCGAGTCCACGGACGAGCATGCACTTTGATGGAACTGTGCTCCAGGGCACTCAGCTCAAGGCTCTCCAGACCAGCAGCCGGTGCCTCGCCCTCGCCAGATTGTTCAGGGGCTCGTTGTTGCAGCAGAAGGTCACCACCTCTGAGGAGTTCGACCACGTCCAGAGGGTCAATAGCAAGGCGGACTCTTCGATAAATTTCCATGGACTCCACTTCAGATCGGGTACGGATGTATTCGAGCAATGACCGTAGTTGGTCGAGCTCATTTTGGAGCGACTCGTTCTTTCGTCGCATGGAAATGGACCGTGAGGTATCAGGCTCGACATCATACTCGCAGACATGGCTGCGTTTCGCGCATCGGCTGCAAGAAGGCCGTGCGCCATCACACTATTGATCACCATGTTAGGGTCGCTCCGAGTCATCGTCACCAAGTGTTTGTCAGCATCCGCGGTCATCTGGCTTACCTTGGCCTTTCCGCGTTGGCAAGCTACACATGCTGCCCTGACTTGAGCGCGCTTTGGTTTTGTGGGGACGGCGTTCGGCTGTGGCTCCTGGGATTGCGACTGCGACTGAGGATTCGATTCAAGGTTGTAACCGTTAGAGGCCGATGAACTGTTTGCCGGAAGCTTTGGTGCAAGCTTCCTCGGTCCCATGCGCCGCTCTTCGTTCGCCATTAGTTTGCGCAAGGGAGAAGGCACAGGCGCGTAGCCGCGTAGACTGTGTATAAGGTTGATATGGGGAGGCAAGTGAATCAAGATGCGGTTGTTGGATGCCGACCATCATTTAGCATATGACTTTCGGTGTTGAGTCCGCTTCCCCGCTGCTTCAAAAAGAACAGGCCAACGAGAAGTTCGAATGCCGAGCGGACAGGCCCAACGCAGGTATTGAGTACGTTTGTGCCGTATGAGTGGCCCAGATGCGTCCAGAAGCGGGCGGAGTCGATCTCAGCTAGATATCGCGTGTCAGACGACGATCTATCACTGCGTGAATGAATGCACCCAGTATGAGATCTTCGATTTGCCAAGTGACACTTCTACACCAGCTGCTCGGTGGGTGCTCCAGCGTCCGGATGGTCCTTAGGCTGGCTCTGGTTGGGTGGCTCCTAGTGAGTGACGGGTGGCCGAGGCGAGGCGTGCGACTTCAGGCAGGGGTCGCGGTGCTGTGAGTGAATGGGCAGGTATGAGTCGCAAGCCGATCGAGGGCAGTCCGCAAAGCAAGCAAGCGCTGTCGGCCAACGCACTAGGCTACACAGCAACGCACTACTTTTCTAGCGAAGCGAGTAGTCGTGTGGTCACCGACAGGCCGGGATGATGTGACGATGTGTTTGTCTCAAACGTCAAAATTGCGTGGGCGGAATCTGGGGCTCAGAGTCTAATGGACACATATATCAGGTGACTGGGCGCGGGCCTTGTTGGGCAGGGCGCCGGAAGACGACTCCATTTTCTCCCTGTGCGCGGACACAGCACGCATGCGACGGACTTGACTCCAAGCCTGCCAAAGACAAGTTACAACGCAGCGCTGGAAGCGGAGTTCTATGCAACGCCGCGCTTTACGAATCAGGGAACCGCGAGGGTGGATCATTACAGCATCGTCATCATAATAAGCCGTTGGAGAGGATGCACGCAGGGCTAACAGGCATCACTCCATCGTCCAGACCGGCTGTCACAAGAAGGACGGCTCACGGATCGAGATCCTGTCTTGGAGCCACGCCGGCAGATACCACAAGGGCACGCACATATCGCGATTTCTATTCCAACACTGCTACTCACACCAGCTGACTGGCCAGGTCTCTCACGCTTCGAAAACAGTCCTGCTGCGACTACTTGAACCCCTACACTCCTCACGATGCGAGCAGGGCGTATTCATCCAGAATCCCGCGCACTGCTCACTCCTCCCTGGTTGTGTACTACCGCGCCTGGCATTCGGTCTCCTCTTCCCTTCTTTCCTTGGTATCCTCATCACGTCCTGTCTCTTTTCCTGCAACCCCAGAGCTACAACTGCACCGCGAAGGCTGGGAGGCTGGCAAGTACCCCGAACAGCGTTGCATGCGCATTATGACGGCCCTTCTGTCAGCCGACTTGGTCATCTGGAATCACCTAGTGTGCGCCTCGCACACCGGGACATGAGCCTGTTTTGGTAGACAGCGTGCGTTACTCACAGGTGCTGCAAATCTGGAGATCTGGACGCAGGAGCAATGCCAGAGTACTGCAAAAGTGTTTGGGCGCCTCAACTTAGCAGACTCTCCTTAAGGCGTGCATAATCTGTGCTTGTTTGGAAAAAGAGAAACTCGGATGCTCATGGTGCTATTCTGAACATGTGACGCATTCTTGCCTCACCTACGCAAGGTTGAGCACGCATGCCAAGACCGCAACCATATGCCCTGGCAACTTCCACCCGAATATGCCGCTACCGTATCACGGCGGCTTGAGATTTGTCTTCACAAATTGGTCGAGCCACTGGACTTCCAGAGGAGTAAACCCCGTCACGATTGTACTCGTCAAAGATGTCCAAGTTTCGGAGATCGGAGTTGTACCTAGGATTCTTTCAAAGCCAACGGCCGCAACATTGCGCTAGTGTCAGTCTTAGTCTTTCAAAACCAGCCCGAGATCGCTTGATATGAGCGAATGAAGCCCATGGATTATACCGGAGTTTTTACCGGTCTTGAAGCCGATACGATTGGCTTAACTTCAGGATTGCAAGCGGGAATTACAAAATTGAGCAGAAAGCCCCATCAAGCAGTGCCAGAAGCAAAAACCGCCGCGCATTTACATCTCTGGCGAGCCTGGCATGCATTTAACAGGAATCCGGAAGCATCTCCGAAGAAGTGAGGTCAAAGGTCACGTGAGCACCAAGCTTTGAGCGTGAGCGCAACCAGTCAGCACGTCGGATGGGCCTCACCTTAGATGGTGAATTTTTTTTGGCTGCGAAATGAACTACTTGGTGGGTAAAGGTATCTCATGCTCGTGTCGCATCAGCGAGACAACAGCGAAGCGCCACAGCCGAGCTTTGGGCTTTGGTACGGTTTTGTGGCGGCAGCACGATTTCGAGCTCGAGAGAGACAACAACGCACAGGTAAGGAGACTGCATTGAAGAATACGACGCAAGCTTCCGACATGGTAGCCACTAATCGACCATCTCACGAGGATGCTGCACTTGGCAACATCGCATTGAGGTACAGAGACTCGCCCCTTCCTTTGAATTTCTTAGTCTCTTATTCTGGTGCCAGAGCTGGAGATGGCACCCTAGCAAATATACTGAAGCTTCTCTACCGATTTCCAGAATCTCAGTCCGAAACATCCAATTTCAAAAAAAACAGCGGCATTATTTCTCGGGAGTCGCACCAATCATGGAACCACCGCACCCAGCTTGCCCATCTGAATCGCCTCAAGCAGAGCTCTACTGCCATCATGGCCAAAAAGATCGTCTTCCAAATCGAAGTTCAGCGAGCCTGGCTTGCCTTGGCCAGACACAACGCCGATTGCCCTGCCTGTGATGACAAATCATGTTAGAGGCCATCGCGCTTCGAATCGCAAAACGAACAGGGTACTTACCATCAACACTTTCATCTACAATTGCTCTCAGGATAGCCCGTACCACATCCTCGACATCCCCGACCTTGATGCCCACATCGACCAGCGATTGCGAGAAACCTGCAGTCATCGCCGTACGAATGTACGTCGGTGCGATCAAGTTCGTCTGTGTGCCTCCAAGGCCATTCACGCCTTTCTCTCCACGCAGGCTGCGCCAGATACCACGTACACCCCACTTTGCAGCCGCATAGTCTGAGGAAAATGGGAGGTCACTGTACCCAGCAAGCGACGAAACGAAGCATAGCTGTGGCTTGAACTTGTCGTCTGGGGTACAGGCATTGAAATAGTGCACGGCAAGCATCGCGGTGTAGTAGACCCCTGTCAGGTTGACTTCGATTGGGAGAATGGGTGCTTTCGGTGGGTCATCGAGAGGCGAAAGTCCCGAGCGAGATGCCATGTTCAGAATACCTCCTACGCCAGCGTTTGGGATCACGATATCCAGACGTGAAGACGTCCATGCCAGCGTCGCTTTGAAAGTTGCTAATTGCGCTTCCCAGGATGTAGTCTCGGTCTGGATGAACTTGGCCCTAAAAGTGTCCAGAACCAGCTTGATACAGCCCTGGATGGTAGCTACAGCGGAACAAGAACGACGTACTTGTGACCCTGCTCGACCAACTCAGCTTCGACTTTCCTCCCAACTCGCTCGTTAAGGTCGCAAATCGCCACCCAAGCGCATTCACGACTCCCAGCCCGATGCCGGCAACGCCGCCAGTCACCAGTGCGACTCTGTCCTTCAGTACGCTCAAGTCGAGCGGTCTTTCGAAGTCGATGATCTTCGCACTCCCCAACGCGGCATGACCCTCCGTCCCGTCCGTAGCATCGTGGTGCGACTTAATCGTAAGCTCTACAACCCGCGTGGCGATATCGCTTCAAAAATAATATTAAAAAATTGTCTACAATTGGTCGCACGTCCTAGGGCCAATCAATTCGGATCTGGTGGCTAGCAGCAGATCAGCACCTGCCATGCATTTGCGGGACCATTTCCCGTGGAGTCCCTAGATGTACATACTTTCTTGGCCTGCACCCGTGTTCAAATCGAGAAATAATCGGGATTCCGTATCGCAGAGCCCACGCGCGAGGCAACGTGGTTCGTAGCACATATGTATGCGCCTTTCTGGTACATGAGGCGTTGCCCTCCAGCCGCACGGTAGCGCCTCGCTTGTGCCAACATCCGAGCGGCACAGCAATCCTTTCTGACGTCGAACGATTACGAGATGATAAGAACACCCATGCTCGCCGGGAAGCCACGTGGGGTTCTGCTCGCTTCCCGGTATCAGGAGGCATTGCCCAGCAGAGCTCCTCAGCCCGCATATCATCGAGCGATGTCTCGTCAATCTTCGACCCCAAATAACCGTCGACAATCAACAACCCCGTTCATCAATCACTCAAGGGCCACACCACACCATCCAGCAAGTCACAGAGAACTAGAAATCTCCAATATATATATATATATAATTTGTATACATGCATTCCATATGATTTCCACAACTCCCAAAACCCACCACATCGCCCCCTCCATCGCAATCCACCCGCACCCCCTCCTCACCAACAAAGACAACAACAAGAATCTCTAGTCTCGCCACAATGTTACAGTGACAGGCCCCAATAGCCCCAGACCACATCGCCACCACACTTGCCTGGAAGCGAAAGCGTAGGGCTCATCGGCCGCGTACTACACAGAGGCGAGGATCTACATTGACACTGTCATACACATCACATTGTAACACATCGGGAGATCCAGCCATCCCACTTCTCTCCACGCCGTGCACAATCAGTGACATGCACCTGCTCATTCCTCACGCTCATGCCCAACTGCAATAACCAAAAGCAAAAAAAAAAGAAAGCAACGAGAGAGAGAGAGAGAGAGAGCCAACCAACCTGGGAACAATCTATAATCAGACGTGCTGCAGCGTGATGTGGTGTCTCTCGGCTTTCCCGTCTGCGCAGTGGATTGGGGTGGGGGAAAAAAAAGTATCTATGCAGATGGAATTCTTGAACGTGCGCATGAGAGCAGACTCACCCCGAGGCGCGGCAGAGTCGCCGTCAAGGGCAAGACTCGAAAAGCCACCACATGGGCAACAATCTAAAGGCGAAACACATGCGCCGCCCGGGTCTAGCAACGTCCGGGATCAGCAGTGCTAGCGGCTGGCCACATGTGAGCACGGGATTTGGGGGGGGGGAGGGGAGGTTAAGGCAAGGGAGATTACACACGCGTCTTGTCGTCTCCCCAAAGGCATACAACGATGCTGCCCAGAGACAACGATGGCGAGAGAGGAAGCTGTCTTTTGTCGGGAGGGCAGGAGCGCACCGTGGGATAGAATGGAAATGGCCCCGGTGTACCATCGTGTCGGAACGGTTTCACTTTTTTCTTTTCGATTAACAAAATATTCATCCAATACCCAACTTTGCCCGGAAACCCTCACTTCCCAAGTATCTTTCGACTTCCTCTCCTTAACCCAACCCTTCCCTTCCTAAACCAGACAGCCCTCAGGGCTAGGGGAGTACAAACACACGCGCAAGAAGTAAACCAAGAAAAAAAAAAGGGGTAAGACAAATACAACTCGACCGGGGGGGAAGCGATGTGACGACGGATGCATAGCCTTCGCGGGTGCGCAGGATGTAGCTACACACCCCGATCATTGTCGAATAGAAGGTGCAGAAGCGTCGGGTTGCCTCTGGCGATCATTTGCTTTGCTCCCGCACTTGATTCGCCCATGGGACGACCCGTTCTACGCTTTCAGCCAGGTGAGGTACAAGGCGTTTTCCGTTGACGTGTACTAGGGCTCCTGGCGGTCGCTTGCTTCTTTGAGAATCTCCCCTTGTCAAGCTTGCCAGTGCTGAGGTGCTTGGATGCGAGGCTGGGGATCTTCGATGTTTTGGTCATAGTTTCCGAGCGCTTCGTACTTTCTTTCTCTCATCGTCTGCAAAATTTCTTTCTTTTTTCTCTCTCTCTCTCTCTCTCTGTGTGTTTGTGTGTATTTCGTGGTTCATTGATCATTGTCATAATACTGCATGAACAAAGCCCGTGTGCTTTGCTTCGCCGGCCTCTGGAGACTAGTCGCTGCTTGAAGCGTGCATTCGAGGCAGTTGAGCGCCTAGAAGTCGAGGAAGAGCTTGCCGTGGCTGACGAAGGTATGTCAGTATTCAGCGACGAGTAAATGCAACAAGGTGGGAGAAACTCACGGATCCTCGCCTGTCTGGCCATATTGCTCAGTCTCCTCGGGGTACTTGTCAAACAGGCTGGCATCACCGATGCCGCCCTTGACCGGAGGCACATACGGCGCGTCAATGTCTTTCTTGGCCAAACGCTCCCAAGTGACCTCGGCAAACCACGCGTGGTTCATGACATCGCGACTGCCACCGTGCAAGTTGCCCAGACGCTTGGTCAGATCATGTGTGATGAGCTTCGTGAGCAGGTCCTGAGCGTCAGGGTGGATGTAAGGCGGGTACTTGACTCGGCCTTTGAGGATGTTCTCGTAAATCTTTAGTGGGGAGCCAGCATCCCAGAAGGGTGTGAATCCGCAAAGCATTTCGAAGATGAGAATACCGAGTGACCACCTGGAGGATGTAAGCTACATGTAGCGGGAGGGTTTCACGACAGTCGGCACATACCAATCGACACTCTTGTTGTAGCCTTTGGAACTGACCACCTCGGGAGCGAGATAATCTGGCGTACCGCAGAGAGTCCAAGTAATGTCAGGAACTTCTTTGGCAAATCCAAAATCGGTGATCTTGAGATGCCCGTGTCGGTCCAGCAGCAAATTCTCAGGCTTGAGGTCGCGGTAGATGATGTTCATGCTGTGGAGGTAATCCAAGGCCAAGGTGACTTCGGCCGCGTAGAACTTCGCAACAGGGTTGGGGAAGCGCTGTTGATTGAATCTAGTCAGCACCGGATATGCAAGGATTCGCATTGAAAGTCAATGGCCCACCTGTGACTTCCGTAGCAAGCTGAACAGCTCTCCACCCTCGATGAAGTCCATGACCATGTACAGGTTCTTGGAGTCCTGGAATGTACCCCACAGGGTGATCAGGAAGGGGTGTTTGCATCGTTGCAGCATGCGACGCTCATCGTTTGTGTGTTCCACCTGTTTCATCTTGACCACCTGCGCCTTCTTCAAAACCTTAACCGCGTAGAAGCGCTGGTTGTGCTTGCTCTGGACCAGGTGGACGCGGCCGAAAGACCCGGTCCCCAGGGTACGCTGCAATGCAAAGTCATTGAGGGTGTATTTGCCTTTGGTCTCGCGGGTCGGGTTGGCAGTGCCCTTCTGGCCAGGGATGTTTAGCTGCGGGGTGGCATTGTGCTGGACTGTGCTGTTTGTGCCGCTGCTATAGGCGCTGTCATGCTGCGAACCGGTGTTAGCGTCGCCGTAATTGGGGCCATTGATGAGGTTCCGAATGGAGGGCACATTTTGGGTGTTGGCAGAGGCGTTCTGGCCGATGAACGGCTGGCTTTGTTGGTTCATCTGCTCGGTGGACTTGGTGCTCTTGTTGGAGGTCACGGGGGTAATCGGCCCGCCGCCAGCGGTGGTGACACGTTCGAGGACAGGAGAGGTGGGAGAGTTAAGGTCGTTGGACCCTTGCGAGTCCTTTGTGCGCTTTTTCTTGAGGAAGCCTAACGAGGGCATGAGGGCTGCGGTGGGCTGAGAGGGGAGGGAGGGGGGCGGAGCGACGTGCTCTGGACAAGCAGCTACCGCGAAGAGTACAAGCGGCGGTTCGGCGGCAGTGGAGCAGCCAGCAGCAGCAGCAGCAGCAGCGCACGAGGTGTCTGGCTCGGTTCTGGCGAGGCGAATAATGCAAGGCACGCACGCCGGGAGCGGCCGCGAGTGCAACGGACGCCGTTGGGAGTAAGAGAGGACTGAGCAGCTGCAGGCGGGCGATCGGTGGTGGCTGCTTGGACGATGACGGCGCAGGAGTGGAGACGACGGCGGGGTAGAGCGACGGGGGATGTGGATCAATCCACTCTTTGAAGCAGCCAGCAGAGAGTCAGGCAGGCCAGCGGACGATTGGGTGGCAGCGGAGGGTTGATGGGGGGGGGGAGTTTTGAGTATGGTAGCGGGGAGCTTGGTTGCACGACGATAGAGGGCGCGGTGGAGAGGTCAGGAATGCGATCGGCGCATGTCTGTCTGTCTGTTTGTCTGTCTTGTCGGCTACGATGCGGTGGTTGGGGGAGGAAATGCGCGGGCAGAGGTGGGCGCTGGTGTTTGCAGCAGGTGGTGGTGGTGGTGGTAGTAGCAGTGGCAGGCTGGCTGGTAGTAGCAGTGGCAGGCTGGCTGGTAGTAGCAGTGGCAGGCTGGCTGGTAGCAGCAGCAGAAGAGGAAGAGGGGTTGATGCTGGTATTATTATTATTATTATTATAATAGGGTCAGGATGGTGCAGGAGGATGGAAGTATCATCATATAACAAATAACAAGGCGTGAGGATACGAGGTGGTTGAGGTAAATGAGTGAGTGAGAGGAGCGAAGAGGACTCAGATGATCACTGTTGCTTCTTGCTTCCTGCTTCCTGCTTCCTGCTTCCTGCTTCCTGCTTCCTGCTTCCTGCTTCCTGCTTCCTGCTTCCTGCTTCCTGCTTCCTGCTTCCTGCTTCCTGCTTCCTGCTTCCTGCTTCTTGCTTCTTCCAATCCTCTCTTCAACACGCTGCCAGCAACCGCCGCCGCCGCCGCCGCACACGGATGTTCTCGCCCATTCGAATTGCATTACACATTTTCCTCCCTGCCCCGCCCCGCTCTGGCCCGTCGTCCTCGTCCTTACAGGGCCATGCAGATGGTACTTGATCTAATCATTGCAAGAGATCGCTCGTGTGAAGCTCTACCTTATTGCAAGCAGCTCTTCCAACCACAACTTGTTGTCAACAAATCTTGAGGTTGGGCTCAAGTCGCGGGCGGGGAGGGGAGGGGGGGTTTCGCAAGCCACCACTAAAAACAGCCGTCTGTCTCATATGAGCGGGCGAAACAGAGGGCGTTGTCGCAGTCGCACAATAGGCTTGGTTGGGTGCGTAGTCCTTGAGGCGATGATGTTCTCTGGTATTGAAGGTCACAGTTGGAATTGCATAGTGTGCTGTCGTTCTAGTCTGCTGCTGCCATTGACATGCTTCTCATCATAGAAGCGACGCTTTCCGTGCGATTTGTTCTCCCCCCCCCCTTGAGTGATCGCTGTTCGGGCCGAAAGCAAAAAGCATCCATCACGATGTGCTATTCTTGAGCTCTTCTGGTAAGCTGTGTCTTGTGTCTGCTTCCAAGACAGAGCGAGAACAGAAGAACGTCGTCGTGCAGTAGGCAGCAAATGGGTCGATATATAGTCTGCCTGCTATGTTGCACGGCAGAAGTAGGTGTACTAGTACTGTAGGTGCTTGAATCCACCAACCCTTAGATCCAGCCAGCTCTACCCATGCCGTCATCACTCACGACTTGGACTACCCAATGTCATACTCGGGGTCGGTCTCTCAAGTGCGAACGAGGCATGAAGTGTAGTAGAGTGTATACAACATGCGGCAAGCATTGCAAATAGCGACGGGATTGGGTTACGACAGCTCTCAAAGCGGAGTACAGTAGGCGGGCGGCTGGGCTGCTAGACGAGCGCCTCGCCCGGCCAAGCTTCGTACTAGCTAGCTCGCTCAGTCAGCAGCGATAAGATTAGCAATGAATGATGACGAAGGCGGCGCTGATCGCTGATTGCTGATTGCTGATCGCTGATCGCTGATCGATGGCTCCAATTGCATCATCGCCTCAATAATGAATGGCCTCGGCTGGGTCTGGTTTGGTCTGGTCTGGTCTGGTCTGGTTTGGTCTGGTTTGGTCTGGTTTGGTCTGGTTTGGTCTGGTTTGGTCTGGTTTGGTCTGGTTTGGTCTGGTTTGGTCTGGTTTGGTCTGGTTTGGTCTGGTTTGGTCTGGTTTGGTCTGGTTTGGTCTGGTTTGGTCTGGTTTGGTCTGGTTTGGTCTGGTCTGGTCTGACGTTGCGACATGACATGCACGCACGCACGCACGCATATGCCATCAATCTCACGGATCTAGCGGAAGCAGAGCAAGAGCAAGACACACCCGTGACAAGCCGTGTGGTTGCTACACAACAAAACCCGCTCTCAACTCCGTCGTCTGCTTATTAGCATTCATTGATTGATTGATTGATACTGCTGTCTCTTCACATCACTTCTAATTAATTTGTTCTGGTTGCATTGAGAATCTCCCCTCCTACGCCTGTTGATCCTCACACACGCCTCTCCCCTCTGCCAATACATTACATCAATCCTTGAGCACGCCCCATCATCCCCTCACCAAAGTCGTTGCGCAACCACCACCACCACCACCACCACCACAAGTCAGACAACATGACTTCTGCACTCCCCAAACCCCAAAAGAAGATCGAGCTGTTCAGCGGCAACTACTTTGCAGCATGCACCATCGGCGGCATCATTGGTACTTGAACTACCCTACCCGTCCACCAAAAATGATAATAAAAATAAAAATAAAAATGCCAGAACTCTCACTAACAAACAAACACAGCCTGCGGCCCTACACACACCGCCGTCACTCCTCTTGATCTCGTCAAATGTCGCCGTCAAGTCGACGCAAAGCTCTACAAGTCCAACTTCCAGGCATGGAGAACCATCATCGCAAAAGAGGGTGTTCGCGGCGTATTCTTCGGTTGGGTAAGACTAAATCTTTACACTCACACTTCTCTCACCCTTGCTCTTGCCCTTGCCCTTGACTGATATCGCCAGGCCCCAACCTTCGCCGGCTACGCCTTCCAAGGCGCAGGCAAATACGGCGCCTACGAAGTCTTCAAATACTACTACGGCGAGAAGCTCTTCCCCAACACCCCCCAAACAATCGTCTACCTCGGCGCCTCCGCCACGGCCGAGTTCATCGCCGACATCTTCCTGTGCCCCTTTGAAGCGATCAAAGTGCGCATGCAAACCACCCTCCCACCCTACGCCAACAACCTCCGCCAAGGCTGGTCCAAGATCGTCTCGCAAGAAGGCTACGCCGGCCTGTACAAGGGCCTGTACCCGCTCTGGGCCCGCCAGATCCCCTACACCATGGTCAAGTTCGCCACGTTCGAGAGCGCCGTCGCGCAGATCTACGCGCAGCTCGGCAAGCCCAAGGAGGCCTACAACACGCTGCAGCAGACCGGCGTGTCCTTCCTCGGCGGCTACATCGCCGGCATTGGCTGCGCCGTCATCTCCCACCCTGCCGACGTCATGGTGTCGAAGCTCAATGCCGATCGCAAGCCGGGCGAGGGCGCGGGCGCGGCAATCAGCAGAATCTACAGCAACATCGGCTTCCGCGGCTTGTGGAACGGTCTGCCCGTGAGGATCGGCATGATTGGCACGTTGACCGCGTTCCAGTGGTTGATTTACGATTCGTTCAAGGTCTATCTCGGTGTAAGTCCTTCTCCCCATCTGGCTTGAATCAATCTCATTTGCTAACACCCATTTGATCATAGCTTCCTACCACCGGCGGCCACTGATCGAAAAAAAAAGATGATCCTCAATAAAAGAAAAGGAAAAAGAAAAAGGAAGGAACAAAAAAGAAAAACACGACCACATTTCAGTCGAGTGCCAGCGAGAACCGCAAGCGCCTCATTCGCGGCTACGAGGTTCTCGGTCGGAGAGTCGCGTGTCTCTCGACAGAGCCGGTCGGAGCACACCCACCGCAGCAACAAGAACATCAACCTGTTGCGATCAAGCCTCGCATGCCTGGAAGTCGTCGGTGAAGAGGATCAGCCCAAACCTCAGAGCGAGGCAAGGCGATGATGTGAAAACGTCACCGCTGCGCGGCCGATGATATACGACTTTTTAAAAAGACGGTGGTAATTGATAGAGATTTAATTATTAATTCTATTTCCCAAAACGATATCAATCTCTTTTTTTTTAAAAAAAAAATAAAAAAAAATAGAAAAAAATAAAAACAAAGTGAAGCAAAGTAAAAGTGAATACAAAAGACGCTGAGGCGGGGTGGGGTGTCCGAAAGAGAATATGCATAGTTGCGAGGAGAGTAATCTGTACCGCCCGTGGCGGAGGAGGAATCAAGTAGAATGGACATGATCCAAAGCAACTTACTGACACCACCAGAAAACTCCCAAAGAAAAAGAAAGAAGAAAGAGAAAAAAAAACAATCTATATCTCATCCCATGCTTTTCCCTCTGTATGGAACATGAGGATGGGGGTTTTAAAAAAAGAAAGGCAACCTTGTCCTCCGCTTCATCTCCAATGCATCTCGAGAGAGAGAGAGTCTTTTCGTAAAAAGCGCCTTCGTGGATTTCCCCTCTGCTCAATAGCGCCTTTGCTTCCTTCCCTTTGCGTGCTTTGCGAGCCTGTTGAACTCGTGGTGAGCAATGCTTTCTCCTTTGGCGGTCGTTCGCTGCTGCCGCTGCTTAAAACCAAATGCCAATGTGAATACAATATTGTCGTGTGCTCGCTTTGCTTCAATTTGATTTGGTGGTCGCCTGTACTTGCCGTGTTCCAGTACGCAGTGTAGATGGCTTCCGGGGGGGGGATTTTCTCCGACCCAGTGCGCACCACGTGTCCGGATGAGCAGCTTGGCCATAGGCTCGTGCGACTCACGTCCAGTGCTGGTTTGACGTGGACTGTTCCACCTCTTCGAGTGGGCGGTCTTCAGATCGTTTACTTTTGTGAAAGTCAGTATGTCTAATCGTAATTCACAGCCCTCGCCTTCAAGTGTTCAGCGGCTCGGCATCCAAAGGCCCGGCGGAGCCCTCGCCATTGTCTTCCACGGCGTCGGCTTGTGAGTATACATCGGCCATCACTTCGTCCTGCAATTTGGCCTCCTCTTCGCGTCGAGTAGCGAGAGCAACAGCCTGTGCTCTCTCCAATCGTGAGAGCCCGTCGTAAGAAGGCACTTCGCCGTACATGGGGTCTTGATACGGCGCCGGTAGGGCAACAAGAGTCGCGCTCCTGCCGCTCCTCGAGCCAAAGCGGGTCACAACATCGTCTTCTAGCTCCTCAGGAGGAGGCGCGAAGGACCACACTTCCATGACTGTGCGGCCGGCGCGAGAAGCGAGGACAACGGCTTTTTCTTCTTCGAACACGACGCGCCATACTGCTTCTGCTGGAGCACCGAGCTCCCGCACAAGACGGCCAGTGGCAAGGTCCCAGACCTTCACGCGGCCGTCGGAACCACCAGACACAATCCGCACATCGTCAAATTGAAGCGATGTGACACTGTTGTCGTGTGCTGCGAGGCGATGGATCGCAGAGTGTGTTTGCAGACTCCAAACGCGCACGCTACCGTCCGAGCCACCTGTCACGAGTGTGTCGCCTCGAAGCTGCAGCTGGCCAACGAGCGAAGTGTGGCCTTGCAATTGTGCCAAACAACGGCCGGTATGAGGATCCCAAACCCGGACAGAAGTGTCAAGTGAACCTGTAGCAACGCGGCG
Source organism: Cladosporium cucumerinum (assembly GCA_023634325.1). Taxonomy (NCBI): domain Eukaryota; kingdom Fungi; phylum Ascomycota; class Dothideomycetes; order Cladosporiales; family Cladosporiaceae; genus Cladosporium; species Cladosporium cucumerinum. The sequence continues at coordinate 557,906 of JALDQA010000010.1, read as the reverse complement.
TCCATCAAAGGCCACAGCGTAGATCTGACTGAAGTGCCCTTGCAACGTGCGCAGACAGCGACCCTCACTGATCGACCAGATTCGTGCGGTAGTGTCGTAAGAACCCGAGACAACAAGATCGCCGTGGATGTCGAGACAACGCACACTGGCTTGGTGCCCCACGAGCACATGACGGCAAACTCCCTTGGTAATGTCCCAGATGCGAAGGGTTGTATCGCGCGATCCAGAGATTGCAAGATCGGATTGTCCAGGGGTACGAGCGGGTGCGATTTTAAGACAACGTACTGTGGAGGTGTGGCCCCGGAGCATGTGCACTGCTTGGCCAGTGTTGAGATCCCAGACTCTCACATCACGATCGCATCCACCACTTACGAGTGCATCACCATAAGGCGCCATAGCCCACACGCCCATAACGTGGCCCTGCAGGCAACGAAGATGCTCGCCATGAGGACTGAAGACATGGATCTTAGCATTGTCAAGAGCGACGATAATGTAGTTGGCTGTCAGGTGTAAAGACGTGACCACGCCCTGGTCCGGTGTGATCGTGTGCGCCGATAACGAGCCGCCTGCTCGCCAGGCCTTTGAGATGAGATATCGGTGTTTGAAGTGTGACTTGTAGCTGATCGCTTTGGGTCGCTGTGGTACTCGTCTACTGCTCACACGGGCAGAGACAGTAGGCGGTGAGGTCGTGGTGCTTTGTAGTGGGCTTGGTCGCCTTGTTAAATCCGGAGCGCTTGACGAGAGTGGAGCCAGTGCTGGGTTTGGGTGTTGGCCGAATCCCATGTGCACGCCGTACGGATGTGGGTGCTGTGCATGGTGGTGCTCGTTCTGCAAGCTGGGCGGCAAGGTATTCTGCAGCGCGGGTCTGACGTTGGGACCATGTCCTTCGTCACTCATTCGCCTGTACGCATGCTTCTCGCACAAACTCTTCCATGCCATATCGTCACTGACCAGCTCTCTCCATCTCTTGCTGACTTGACTGCTACGCGCAAGCGTGGTCGCATCGTCGATGAAAGTGAGTATGCGCAAGCAAAGTTCGTTCGGCAAGACGGAGAATGGATCCCTCTTCAGCCGTGGGCCAACAAAGTTGGCCACAAATGCCAACAGTTTGCCATCGCACATGTTCAAGAGCTCCGCCAGCATACGCTGGCGCTCATCGCCTTCCATCTCCGCGAAGGTCGCGCGCATGTGTCTGTATCCGAATCCATAACCCTTGGCTGAGCTGGTGGTACTCGCATGCTCGAGCAAAGGTGGATCATCCAAATCGATATCCCCAATATCTTCTCGAGGGTCGGCTGTGCTCCAGTCAGGCTGTCGCTGCATCGGCGTTGGACTAGGAGCGGGTGTAGGTGGGCTCGCAGGCGCAGATGGTAATGTGTTGCCCGGGATGACGCTCGGATTGGCTGGGATCGGTATGGGCATGGAAGGGCCGCCTCCATCCGAGTGTATGGGCCGTGATCGTGAATGCGCGGCGGATGCCTTTCCATGTCGCGAGGTGTAGAATCGGCTGGCAGATTGTGAAGTCATGCGGGAAAGGGTAGGCGACTCGTCGTCAGTTGCAGTGGCATAGTCCATGCCGCCTGAAGGCCTGCGCTGGGACCAGCTATCGTCGTCCATGTTCGAGGTTTCGGTGGTTGAGATTTAATCGCGCGGATATGCAGGTGTGTGAGCGATTTTCCTGTTGACCTGCGGATTGTGGATGTGTGGTGGAAGACGACGCTCCTCTCGAGTCGCAGGGCGAGTAATCGATCACGTCACGTCGAATCGCTCGCAAGGCTAGATCTGGGTCATGCTGACTGGTATCTCCCCTATCCCTTGTGTGCCCGGTGGTGGTTGGCGGCCGCGTCGGGCTGAGTGGAGGCGGTCAGGTGGGAGTAGCGAAGGCGCAGCGGATTTGGTGAGTGTGTGGAGGGAGTTGGCGCAGACAAGTCGCTCTCCAGGTGGATGGCAGATGTCAGGGTCGGGCGGTGGTGAATGATCGTCTTCCGGCGGCGGCGGCGGCGGCGGTGGTGGTGGTGGCAGCGGTCTAGCTGATAGTAGTGTCGGGCCCTAGCGCTGGTAGCAGGCGGCAGACGGGCGATGGAGTGAGTGGTGAGGCAGGACGACTCTCTTGGGCACGGGTCTGGGTGGGAGCCAGGCGAAAGAGGCGAAGGAGCCTAAGCAGAAGCCGACAGACGACGATTGCGATTGCGATTGCGTGGGTCGTGGGTCGTAGGTAGTGGGTCGTGGGTCGTGGGTCGTGCGTCGTGCGTCGTGCGTCGTGCGTCGTGCGTCGTGCGTCCCTTAGTGCTAATGCTGCTGTGCCTTGTCACTCTTGTCCCTTGGTTGCGAAGGCCAAGCCCTACTACATACATACATACATACAGCCCATGACGCACTGCTCAAATCGGTTTGATATATCACGGAGAAATATGTTATGTTATATTCATACATGTATATATCGTGGTGTATATTATCTATCTCTAAACCCTTGTGACTGCCAATTCCAAGCAAGCTGTTGGAATCTCACTGGCAGTGGCGTGCAGCACGGCGGGAGGTGATCAAAGAAGACACGCCTGAAAGCAAAGCAATCCATTCGTTCACCCGAACATGTCCTGCCTCCCGCTTGCAGCCCCTTTGCCTCGATCAAGCATACTCCGCCGCCCCCCCCCCCCCCCCCCCCAGCACGCCACTGCCATCGTGAATCTGTCTGTGACACCTTACGATCCGATTCTTCTCCAATAGTCTGGAGTGACCAAAGAAAAATGCAAGCTGGGTTGTCACAATTATTTCCCTGGCATACGATTCGAGGTCGCTGTCCAGGCTCGGCGATGCATTAGCCGATAGAGCGACTCTTTACGCCATATGGTATTTTGACGGTGCCTATACATTTTGAACCTATCACTTTTCCTCGGCACTCTCCTCAGCATCCCCATTCCTATTTCCCCTCCTCCTCCTCCTCCTCCTCACCAACCACGTCTTCGCCTTGCTCGTCGGCTTGAGCAGCAGCGTCGCGGGCGGTTCGAGGAACATGTAGGGGTAGTAGAAGATGCTGATGACCATTGCCCACTGCTCGCTGCTGAGGTCGCCCAGCTGGGCTTTGATGCCGTCGCCGGTTTCGATGTTCATGATGGCGGAGTTGGTGACGTTTTGCATGTGAATGCGCATGATGAGTTAGACGAAGGAGTACCAGAGGAGTAGTCTGGTGTCGGCTTTGCGGTAGGCTTGTTTTGAGATTAGGGATTGGGAGGTGCTGAGGGATGATGGAGTTGGGGAGAGGGTGGCGGTGGCTTCTTTGGATGCATCGTTGCTGATTGAGGGTTGGTTAGGAGGGTCGACGCTCATGGTGGAAGATTAGAAGGAGAGACTCGCGAGTGGCGATGAATGGTCGGTGGCAGCATCGTAGGGAATCTTCGAAGGGGACATTGTTTTTCGTCTCGTACATACAGTCGGAGGCCTGCAGTCCGCCATTGAATCGATGGATCCTCGGCACTCCAAACGCAGCACCAATGGCTCCGATGCGACAGCGTTATCGGCGTGGTGTTTGACGATAGCTCTTGCGTGATCCAGACAATCCTATAAACGATGCACAGCAGTATCCACTGCCGAACATCACGTTCATGCACAAGCAGAGATGAAGTCTAGCCATGTGCGCAGCAAGACCAGTCGCATGGGCGGCCGATAAACCACTCCCACCGATGCATCCCGATTATCCGCTATGGTATCATAGCAGATGTGTATCGCGATATTGTCTAGGATTCGAAGTCCGCTGTCGTTGGATGTTAGGTACAGCTTTCCAAGCATTGCGTGCTCGAACTTCCCCGCTGCACATCATCTTGCGTTAGATCAGGGCCAGTACGTACCTTTGAAGAGAAGAATTGCGATATGGTTACGGATATAAGGTCGAGAAGTGAGGGGGATGTAAATACTTGAAGGGATTCAGACGGAGTCGTTTCCTAGCAGGAGCTGTTGATAGTTGACTTCCTTTTGGTTCTGACCTGAACTCTTTTTGTCTTTCTTCAGTCTTGTGCTATTTGATCTGCGATCTTTCAGGCAACATCAGTAGCTCCAAAATGGCCACCGAAGTACAGACAGCCCCGAGCCAGGTCTCGCACAAGCTCCCGGTGTATCATCAACCAGAAGAGTCGAAGACAGAACGTCGGTATATCATCTCGTCATCAAACGACACAACAGCTAACAACAATCAAAGTGAACTGGGCCGACCTTGTCACTCTTGACCTCTCTCAATTCGACGTCCCAGGAGGCAAAGAGAAGCTCGCCAGACAACTTGACGATGCTGTCCACAAAGTCGGATTCTTGTACCGTTCCCAAAGCTACATTTTATCGACAACACTGCTGACCATATCTCCCAGCTACATCACCAACTTCGGCCTCTCCCAAGACCAAATCGACCGCCAATTCGCCATCGGCAAGAACTTCTTCGACCTCCCCACCGAAGAGAAGCTGCAATACCGCGCCGACCTCGAACACGGCAACTACTCCGGCTACCGGCCCCTAGGCTCCATCGAAGTCTTCCCGGGCCTCCGCGACAACATCGAAATGTACAACGTCTTCAAATTCACCCCCGAGCTCACACGCACCCACCCGCCCGTCATCGAGCACCACCGCGAGGAAATCGAGTCCTTCCAGCGCCACATCGCGCAAGACACCGTGCAGAAACTGCTCACGCTCATCGCGCTCGTGCTGGAGTTACCAGAAGATGCGCTGACCAACGGACACAAATACGACGACGTGTCAGACTGTCACCTGCGCTACATGATCTACCACGCGCGCTCGGCGGAGGAAAACGCGCGGTTTCAGAACGTGTATTCGAAAGGCCACACGGACTTTGGATCGCTGACGCTGCTGTTCCGGCAGCCGATCGCGGCGCTGCAGATTCTGGCGCCGGATGGCAGTTGGAAGTGGGTGAAGCCGTATCCGGGCAGTATCACGGTCAATATCGCGGACGTGCTGCAGTTCTGGACGAATGGGTACTTGAAGTCGAGCGTGCATCGCGTGGTGGCGCCGCCGGTGGATCAGGCGCATCTGGATCGGTTGGGGTTGTTGTACTTTTTGAGGCCGGCGCATGAGCTTGATTTGAAGGTTGTTGATAGTCCTTTGCTTAAGAGGTTGGGTTTGAAAGGGGAAGACAATGGGTCGAAAGAGGGTGTCAAGGCGGGGGATTGGGTTAAAGCGAGAGTAAAGGGTAACCTGGACCCGGCAAAGAAGCAAGGAGCGAGGAGGGAAGAAGAGGTGCTGCCGGGTGTTAAGGTTGTGAGGTATTACGATTGACGGATTAGTCATGGGGTATGTTTCATGACCACATATGCACATTTTCGTTACCATGTCTCCTGCTTGTACCTCCCGGCCTTTTCCATGCCATCGAGATGGGCTTCCGCTTCTTCTCTAGTCATGCTTGCGCTCTGTTCCACTAGAACGTCCAGGAAGGCTTCGCGAACGCCTTTCGGCATGTTGCCCGAAGAGCCGCAAACATATATTCTGCCGTTGAGGTCGTGAACGGCTCGGTATATGGCGCTCGCGTGCTTGTGAATTTGGTCTTGGACGTACGACCTGGGCTCGTCTTTGTCTCGTGAGAACGCTGTGCAAACTTGCAGTCCCTCAGTGCGCGAAAGCTGCTCCCACTCGTCCTTGAAGAAGTAATCCGTGGTCCTGCCTCGGCAACCAAAGAGAAGGATGTCGTTCTCGAGATGTTTGTCAGGAGTGGTGTCTTTCAACTTCATTCCCCAGGCGTGACGTTGCTGCGCCATAGCTCGCATTGGTGCTACGCCGGTACCAGGCCCGACCATAACTACAGGAGCCTCGAGCTCACTCGGCTGCGCGTCGAGATAGCCCTGTTGCATACCAATATTGATCTGTTGGCCGGGCTTCAAAGTGACTATGTACCGTGTGCAGACACCATAGCGCCTTCGCCACTTGATGATTGGACTAGGAGGGTCTGCTATGGCTACGAGCAGCTGAACTCTGGTGCGACCTTCTGTGTCTTGCTTTAGATCGCCACCGCTGGCAATGCTGAATTGACGGCCACGCATGAGCGGCAGTGCTGACAGCGCGTATTGCCAGGGTATCTGAATAGTCGTGAAGTCCATCATGACCTCCAATATGGTCCGCTTGGGTCGGGTCGTGTAGTCCCAGAGCTCATCAATCAATTCGGGGTTTGCAAGCTCAAGTAAACGCTCCTTCTGATATTCCTCGTCCTCAGTGCTGGTGCCGGCGAAATAAGAGAGATTCGCGAAGAACGAGCGGCGAGGAATTGACATGATATCTATCACATTTTCCAGGAGCCATCGAAGAGTGAGATCGATTGAACCTAGTTCCAGATGTCTCAAAGGGGAAGGGGTGGTAGCCTGGCCCGATGCATTTGGTCGGCTCGTTATGATTTCAATCGGCCTGTCTGCAACATCTTCCCAATGCATGAGTTTTATGAACTCATCGACGTCGGCCGGAAAATTCTTTGGGTAAACTACTGCCACAGCGCCTGGACCGTACGAGTAGTTGCGGTTGAGTCGGAGATCCAGCAAGCGGACATCTTGGAAGTGATCAATCGCTGTGACCCTGTCATTGGCAACGAGATCAGCGGTGTATGAGTCTCTGATGGGTACGAGAACAGTAGACGGTACAGCCTCATCATCGTCTGGTTTTGCCGGGGGCGACGAGAGTGACTCTTTCGCACCATTGGTGCTAGTTTCATTTTTCAGGGTTGGTGCCTTAACTTTGCCACCAGACGATACCGCAGCAGACTCTTTGAGACTGGGGCCAGTGAGTGAGAGCTTCCATCTTGGCTCTAGGAACTCGTCATCTCCCAACGCGGGAACACCCTCAGGTAAAGGAAATGTTTCGAGCATATTCTGCTTGAGCTGAACAATCCACTCGCGAAGACCTGCGCTGTGACCTTCAGGATGCTGCTCGTTGCCTTCGCCGGGCTTGCAGAAGGGCTTCGCCCCAAGACTGTCCAACCTACGGTAAAGCATACGACTTGCAATGTTGTATCGTGGGTACGAGCTGTCGCCCAGTCCAAACGACGCGTAGCGCAGGGGTCTTCTCTTCGGGGGTTTCCCCAGAACTCCAGGTCTCAAGGCTCCACTAAGTAGCATCTTCCAGAACGATCGCGCATTTTGGGGCATCTCGCCTTGACCAGCGGTGGAGAGGGCGAAGATGACCAGCGTGTACTTCATGACATCGCTTACTTCAACTGAGTCAAGGTCTAGAACAGTTGTATCGAACCGCAGGCGCTCAGCCAAACGGCCAACTTCTTCGGCTACATCTTGTGCGTTGCCCGTCTCTGACCCATAAAGGATCAAAGCCGTGCGAGTCGGCGTCTTCGATTGATGCCTGACAACGCTGTCAGCGAGATGTGTCATTGATTGACACGCTCGTTAGCCCGTCAGTGTCGGTGTGTCTATGACTCTCCAGACAAACAATCGATTCACCGCTTTAGCACTCGTTTGACGTTCACACGTATCGGCAGTCGTCAAATGCCAACACATGCGTAGTGAATGGCAATTGCAGTAAGGGAATCGGATGACTCTTGCCTACCTCTCAGCGGCGCTTCCGTTCACATGAGGCGAACCTGGCGATGCGGTGCTCATCGCAATGTTGTTTGCTCCGAGTGCGCGTGTCATATGCTCGGACGGTACGATTGCTCGGGCGACGAGTGGCGGGTGTGAAACAGCACGTGAGGTCGAGATTTCGTTTGCGTCGTTCGCATGGTCGCGTGCGCAAGGCCCATTGATTGGTTCAAACTCAACTGCAAGCCAGCCCGCGCCTGCCGTCATTAGTTACGGCAACGTACCTGCCTCGGTGGCCCGTGCGCGCATTCACGCCTGGCCCAAATTTGAAGTCATCCATCTCCTTTCCTTCCGCCTCTCGTCATCAACAACTGTCAACTCCGATCACCAACCACCTTTACCAACACACTCAACAGGATCTTGGGCACGTAGCTACCCAACCAACTCTCGCCAATTTCGTTTCCACCAACAGGGCGGCCTCGACAAGCAAATATCCCGAAGCACCTCACAGGCAGACCAACCGGCCTTCCACCAGGACATCAACTCCACAGACCTATCATCAACATGTCCGTCGAAGCTGCCACCGCCCAGATGGCAAACACTACTCTCAACGAGCCTACTTCCACCGCCGAGGGCGCCTCCGTCGGCGCCGGCGGTGACAAGCCGATCAACGCGTCTCAGAACGAGGCCGTTATCGCCAGCGCCGCTGAGGGTAGGAGACTGTACATTGGAAACCTCGCCTACGCGACCACCGAGGGAGAGTTGAAGGACTTCTTCAAGGACTACCTTGTGTAGGTTCAAGAATCTCTATTTCGTGATTTTACATGTACACAGAACTAACACACACTTCACAGTGAGACCACCTCTATCCCCACCAACCCGCGCACCACTCGCCCGGTCGGCTACGCCTTCGTTGACGTCTCCACCTCCTCTGAGGCCGACCGCGCTATCCAGGAGCTGAACGGCCAGTCTATCCTTGACCGCAAGGTTTCCGTCCAGCTCGCCCGCAAGCCCGAGCCCGCTCCCGAGCCCACCGCTGAGGGTGGTGAGGGTGCCCCCCGTCGCCGTCAGTCTACTCGTGGTCGCGGTCGTGGCCGTGGTGGCCGTGCTGCTCGCAGCGGTCGCGGCAAGAAGGGTCAGGCTGCCGAGGGTGCTGTCAACGGCGAGGCTGACGCTGCCGCCAACGGCGCTGCTCCCACCAACGTTCCTGGCCAGGTTCTTCCTCTCACCGAGACCACCAACGAGGCTGTCACCGCCGCCCCCGGCGAGGAGGGCCTCAACGTCGACCAGGCTGGCAAGACCAACGCCAACCGCCCTCGCAAGCAGCGTGGTCCCCCCGAGGACGGCGTTCCCAGCAAGACCAAGATCATGGTTGCCAACCTTCCTTACGACCTTCGCGAGGAGAAGGTAAGCGTTTTATAAGCCGAACCCTTTGAACCGAACTTTTGCTGACTTTCTTTTACAGCTTCTTGAGATCTTCGCTGAGTACCAGCCTACCTCTGCCAAGATCGCTCTTCGTCCTATCCCCAAGTTCATGATCCGCAAGCTCCAGGCTCGCAACGAGCCCCGCAAGGGCCGTGGCTTCGGTTTTGTTACTCTTCCTACTGAGGAGGTGCAGCAGAAGGCCTGTGCCGATATGAACGGCAAGGAGATTGAGGGCCGCGAGATCGCCGTCAAGGTTGCCATTGACAGCCCCGGCAAGGAGGACGAGGACCCCAGCGCTCCCATCGAGGGTGCCGCCGAGACTGACGCCCAGCCCAGCACCGCTGAGGGCTCTGGCAGCCTCGAGACCCCAACCGCCACCGCTTAAGCGACTGGTCGACTTATGCAACCGACAACGACCACCGATTGGAACTTTTCCTAGCGAGATCTTGTACTTTATGCCAGCATTGGCTACAGCCAACAAGTTATGCGTGAACGATATGGTGCAGTGCGCCTGAACTGAAAGGAGGATTTTGTCACCACACACCTCAGATATGCATTTAACTATGCATGTCGCAACAATTCAATTCCCATCAAATTGTATTAAATGTAGCTTTAGTGGATACTTTGGCGAACAGACCAGTTGACCGCCATGTTCTGACCTTTCTTGTTCGTTCTGAAATGCTACATGTAGGCTTGTTTTGAGCATTGTAAGGCTCTGGCGTGTATGTGAGGGATGCAATTGTACTTCAATACGTGAATATATGTCATAGGAGCAGCACTGTCTTCCTCGATATCGTAGATTCAGTACATGTACATCACAAATACATTTATGCTTTCTTCCGGTAGTCGGAGGATCATCGTCATTGCCTCCAAACTCCAAGCTCGACCTCGGCTTCCCGGCGCCGAAGTTACAGGTGCAGCAGCCGCATTTCCCTTAAGCCGCGCACCTTGCATTGATTCACGGCCCCGTTCGCGCAAAACCGACTTCGCAAGCCTACGTTCACATTCACTAGATCAAACATGTCTGGACTCAGGATCCTGGTACCCGTCAAGCGGGTCATTGACTATGCTGTAAGTCTCTACCCACCGCTGTAGTAGTCATAGCCTGCCCAGCGCCATTTTATATGGTCATCGCAATGCTAACGACTCGTTCAGGTCAAGCCTCGCGTCAACAAGGCCAGCACCGCCGTCGAGACCCAAGGTGTGAAGCACAGCATGAACCCATTCGACGAGCTTTCCATCGAGGAAGCCGTGCGCCTGCGCGAGCGCAAAAATCCTGTCGAAGACATCCTCGCCTTCTCCGCCGGCCCGGCCAAATCACAGGATATTCTCCGAACTGCCATGGCAATGGGCGCCGACCGTGCCATCCACGTCTTGGAAGAGAAGCAGGAGCTTGAGCCTCTGGTTGTGGCCAAGGTCCTCCAGAAGGTCGTGGAGGAGGAGAACCGCAACCTCGTCATCTTGGGCAAGCAGAGTATTGATGACGACGCTGGACAAACTGGACAGATGCTGGCTGGTCTCTTGGGTTGGTCGCAGGCCACTCAGGCAAGCAAGGTTGAAGTTGAAGGAGAGGAGATTACTGTCACCCGCGAGGTTGACGGTGGTGTTGAGACGCTCAAGGCCAAGCTGCCCATGGTCATCACCACCGATCTGAGACTCAACGAGCCGCGCTACGCAAGCTTGCCAAATATCATGAAGGCAAAGAAGAAGCCTTTGGTCAAGAAGAAGATGGAGGAATACGGTATCGATCTGACACAGCGTCTGAAGACTGTCAAGGTCACTGAGCCTGCACCCAGACAGGGTGGTGGCAAGGTGGAGGATGTTGACGGTATGATCTCCAAGCTCAAGGAGCTTGGTGCGCTATGAATATAGACCTCTTGTAAGGGTACATGTATGTGAATATTTCTTTTTCAGCTGATTGATTCTTGGGAATTGCGAGTCAACGGTGAGTCTTTGCTTGATGGATGCCTGCAGAGTGGGGTGTCTCAGGCAACAAGCGATCAAATACCCGCGGTGTACTACTTTATGCAACTGTTTGCGCTCACTTCACTGGTAACTGATCACTGACAACTCACATGCTGTCAAATGCCATAAAAGCCTCAGGCGCGGAAGGCCCACGACGCGCACTGAAGTCAAAGCACATGCTTACCAGCTGCTCCACGACCACAACTAATCCACCAATCTTGAGAAGCTGATTATACCAACAGACAAGACTCCTCCACCAATTACAAAGAGCACACAGAAGCAACTTTCCTTTGCAGCCACAACCGAGTTGTCTCACCTGCACCAGAGGCGTCTGGTTTGTTATCCCTACATCTTCAAGACAGCTTCTCCGATCTTCACTGCTCGGTCGTGGGTTTACGGCTTGGCCGTTCAGTCACTACTTGCAGTGACACCACAACCGCCAACCCCTCTTTCATAGACCAGACCAGCAACACTACACATCACCACAATCTACACAACAGTTCTCCCAAGCTTTCACGATGGCAGCTATTAAAGGCTTCACGGAAGCTCAGAACGCATGTGTTGCGCAAGTCGAGGTCGGCAACCTCATCCTTATCAATCAAATCATTGAACAGTCCGACGGCGACGACGAGAACGACTCGGATGGCGACAACAAGAGTGACGATGACAGCAATGAAGACGGCGACGACGAGGACCAGCCGGACTCCGATGATGATGGCAGAAGCTCTGAAAGCGAGTCCGACACCGAGCATGCAGAGCACATTGAGGACAAGAGCCTTGTGGACTCAGCATCTTCTGACATGGGCGAATACCGTAAACTCAGGGTTGTCAAGGACGACGACCACGCCGACACAGAACAGCACTCCATCACTGTCTACCTTGTCATCAAAGTCGCCAAGAATGCGAAGGGAGCCATCAACGATCTTTCTGTTGTGCCTTTGAAGTACAGTGCACAGGCTGGCGCCAGCCCAGACACCTTCCAGTTGTACGGCAAACAGTGTGTGCCTAGCTTTTACACTGGCGGCACAGCTCGTCAGCCCTTACAATCCCAAAAGGAATACATCAGCATCCGTGACCTCCCCGGTGGCGAGACTCTCGAGTTCACTGTCTCCCCACAGGGTGACCATGTGCGCAGTGTGCTTTTCGAAAACGAGTGTCCCGCTTGCGATGAAGGATGGCTCGATTGCATCACTGCACTCGACGGCATGGTCAAGGACTACACAATTCCTAGCTCGCTGCCCAATGAGCCTACTGTCTGCCCCAGCTGCATCGGCATCGAGTTGATGAAGGAACACCAGGACCTGCGTGCTGAACTGGAAGCCTTCTCCCGCATCTCGGACTTCGGCGCCATTGTTGCGTTCCACGGCCGCCTCGCAGCCCGTCGCCGTGAGCTGGATTACGAATTCTGTCAATTCGATGAGCGGTAAGCGTTTCAATCGCTCGATCTGGATAAAGCTTCGTGACACTTTGCTAACTTTCAATCTACAGCAAATGGGGCTACCTCTTCGACGACATGGTCTCTGATGATGGCGAAGACGAAGGCGAAAACGGTCGGTACGAAGTTTGGGACGAGGCCACCGATCCTTCAAACGGAGCCATCCTGCACCCGGCGTCTGACGCCACCATCAAGTCCCTTCCAATCAAGAAGTACGCAGATGTCAAGACGGAGGACGATGCGCAGTGTGTGGTCTGCCGCGAGGAGTTCAAGGACGAGCAGCTTATCATGCTGCTCCCGTGCCAGCACTTCTTCTGCGAGGACGGCTGCACCATTCAATGGTTGAAGCAGCACGACAATTGCCCAATATGCAGAGCTAGGGTCCCGCCTGTCGTGGAACATGGTGGCAAGAAAGCTGTCCACGAAGATGTCAACGAAGTCGATACAGAAGCGGATACTGAGCAGGAGCAGGACGATTCAGCCCGGGATCAAGTTGTGACTACCGACCGTGACGACGACGTCACCATGGTCGACGCGTGGTGAATACTGCTTGCTAAGTACTCACGAAAGCAACCGACCAATACACACCACGCCGCTGGTGTGCAAGACGATACTGGCTAGGTTAACCGCTGAGAGTGAGATGTACTGAGGTGTGAAAGTGATGAGAAATGACAGTGACATGACGAGCGAATTGGGTATCGGTGTTTGGCGTATCACTGCGGCCATTGGAGATGAGATATCTGCAAGACACATGCATTAAAAAGTCTCCGACGGATGGCGCCTCGAATGAAAGTGGCTAGCTCTCAGATAAAACAGTTAAAAATGACGCGATTCAATGATCGTGATGCGTGTGCAAATAGCGACTACTCAAGACGAACCGCCAATTCTCCAACTTCCACAACGAAACAATGCGTGCATGCTCGGAATCGTCATACTATACCACCAGGGCGTATCGAAGAACTTCGACTTCTCTGCTTCATTACCTCTGGATGTTAGGATACCTCCTTCAGCTCGAAGATCGAAAGATAGCACGATTTTAGAGAACCCCAACTCCAACCCTAAAAGAGACGAGATGCTCGATTCCGCGGAGGTAGGAGCAATGTGTGTACAATCCTTCATTGGCATCGAGACCGTAAAACAGAGCATATCTTCCATATATAGGCTGTATTCGTTGAGCATTTGTGAGTCTGAAGACATCAACAAATGGTATAGCCCCACTTGCGATGTTCTAGGTTCGCTCCCGCTTCCATCGTCACAACAGACGTGTGAGTTACGTCAGGGCCAGTAATCAAATCCTATACCACATTCATACCGCATTCGCATTTCCCATCTGTGTACCTTAATTGCTCCTCTTCCAGAATATCCACACGCGTTGTCCGGTCCTCCTGTCACCTACACCATCTGCAATGCGCGCTTTCTCTAAGCCGCAACTCGCATCTGCGACACAGCATCTCGCATTCGGCACTCTGCGCCAACTAGCACAACGAACTTTCGCATCAAGCACACCCGGATCGCAAACACGATGGCAAAACTCTTGGAGGAAAGCGCAACAAAATCAGCAAGGCTATCAACAGCAAACGCGTGGCTACCGACGACCGCTCAACTATCAACGCTTTCAGGCGACGAGTAGCTTGTTCAGAAGATGGGCGCAGCACCCTCGCTTCTACTACCACGTAGCCGGAATAGGTGGAACTATAGGAGGAGTATATGTGTACAATCTGGAAGAGGTCCCGGTGTCTCATAGGCGGCGCTTCAACATCGTCGGCCCTGCGAAGGAAGCTGAGGCAGGAAAGATGATGTACCAGCAGACCATGCAACAATACGGAAACGCAATCTTGCCGGCTTACCACCCAAAGTCGCGCATGGTGCAGCGTGTTCTGAATCGCTTGATACCGCACTCAGGGCTGGAGGATGAGCAGTGGGAAGTACATGTGATCAACGACCCAATGAAGAACGCCTTCGTCATCCCAGGCGGCAAGGTGTTTGTCTTCAGTGGCATCTTGGATATCTGCCAAGACGATGATGGCCTCGCGGCTGTTCTCGGTCACGAAATTGCACACAATGTTGCACACCATGCTGCCGAGCGCATGTCCAAGTCCAACATCCTGCTCGGAGTCGTGATGGCTGGCTTCCTTCTCATTGGCATTGATCCTGGCATTGGCAACATTCTCACAGAGTTCGCCTTCACCAGACCTGGATCGCGCAGCCAAGAGTCGGAAGCAGACTACATTGGTCTACTGATGATGTCGGAGAGCTGCTATAGACCTGGTGCTGCCATGGATCTGTGGGCGCGTATGGAGGAAGAGGAAGAAAATGCGCCGCCTCAGTTCATGAGCACACATCCCAGCAATCACAATAGACTTGAGCAGATTCGCCAGTGGCTTCCGGAGGCGGAGGCGAAGCGTGATAGCAGCGAGTGCTCCACGATGATCGGCTATGGTACGTTTGAATGATTGCGAAAGGAACCTTGAGACTTGTGGCTAACCGATTTGGCAGCGGATGACTTCAAACAGACAATAAAGCGGGCACGTTGGTGAGCTGTGCTACTACCTGTAACGACATTGAAGCTATTAGGGCGCCTTAATATTCCGGGTCGACCTGGCACCGAGAATCTCGAAGCTACAGATCAATGGCAGCAGTCCATCCTTCGAAGAATGCATCCAATCCTGTAAAATCACCACGTGGGAATCCCACTAGTCTGGGTTTCAACTGCTGTCTTTCGCGCTAGGTTTTGGCATTGGAAACTCCACTCCTACGCATTGTTGCTGAACCTGAGGCGTATACTTTCTGTTGTACAACAATCATGGTCACTTTCAGACGATCGCGCTAATAGCGATTTTGAAACCCGCTCGCTGGAGGTTACCAGTAATTAGATAAACATTGAATTTGCGTAGTGTATCAATACTACCCGGACATCCTCGTCGAGGCAGCATTCGAGATGGCGCTAAGAAAAAGTCGCCACATCGGTGATATGTTGCACTTCCGACCTGTCCTGTTGATTTGCCTCTGTTTGTCCGAAATGTAGTCCGCTTTGTATCTCTTCGGTGATCTTGTTGTGTGGGTCTTCTCGCATTACTGGGTCTAAGAGACTTGGAGATGTGATCAGAGCAGCAGGCTTCAAACCCGCGGCCGACATGCACTAAGGTCCTGCAGTTGCAGGGATGACGCTACAAACGGGCGCAACGGGATGGATTAGAGTTGGTGGCTGATCCAGACAGCGTGGTGGGTGCGTGGAGAGATTTCAAGGGTGAAGGGAAACACAAGGGACTACTGGACGAAAGTGACAGCACTTGAGGCTATTTTGAGCAGCAGGCTAGGCGATCGACTGCTGCTGTTCCAAGCGTGTCGTGACAGCTTCTTATCGTTAGTCGTCTTCAACGTCCATTGTTCTTTATCTTTCTTGCTGGCGGCCCTGGCCTCGAGACGGTTATCGGCATCAATCTGATGCTTGAGAGTCTACAGGCAACATCGTCACCCGTGCAGCTACCCGATGAGATTCGACCTGACTCGACTGAACCCAAAGCAGCACACCAGCGAAGCGCCATCCAGGTCCCTGGCCAATAATCCGACAATCTTTTAATCAATTAATCGCCCAAAGCGCTCGACGACTGCACCACTGCACGCCCGCACGTGTGTGCGAGAGAAGCAGCACGCGCCTGTGCAGAGACACCGCTGCAGACCGTCACAGTCACATACGTCTGCCACATAGACTGTAGTGTCGACCATCCTTGATCGCTTACATACGCATCAGCCTCGGGCGACACCGCGCGCTGCAACGGTTCACGTATTGGTGAAACCTCCGGAGAGCGATCTGTCAAACCATTCCCCACCAGCGCTCCGGGTCGCGTATGCACGGCCGCCATCTATTGCGCCGTCGCAATCAACCCACAATTATCTTGACACCGGCTCGCAGCCAGCTCGGCCGCCATGTTCGCCAAAGCAGCCCGCCGCCATCGCGATTCTACCTCTTCCAGACCTGCCACTGCTGACACCCCGGCCGCCTTGGTCGGTCCACTCGGCGAGCGCTTCGATCTCCAACACAGTCAGCAACAGCACCTGAACTCGCCCATATCTCTGGTCTCGCGGCCTAGCGCCGACTCCGTACGACGAAGGACCGGCGATGGACAGCGTCAGAGTATAGTGAGCTTGGAGCCACCTGTACTACCACCCATCCCACGAGTCGCCAGCCGGTACGAGAGCGAAGCCAGCTTGGTTTTAAAGAAAGAGCAGCGCG
Organism: Cladosporium cucumerinum; assembly: GCA_023634325.1. Lineage (NCBI taxonomy): Eukaryota > Fungi > Ascomycota > Dothideomycetes > Cladosporiales > Cladosporiaceae > Cladosporium > Cladosporium cucumerinum. Next base: position 541,342 of record JALDQA010000010.1, on the reverse strand, counting down.
CAAAGGCCAGGGAGCAAGAGCAAGTTGGACACACTGCGCTGCTGGAGGGTCAAGAGGGTACATTGACACCAACGACCAGGGAAGACTCCTCAGTCACATCCTCAGCAGCACCGCAGGCGCTGCTACTGTCATCCTTGGAGATTCCTAGCTCGACCAGTTTAGACTACTACCCTGAGATCTCGTTCGACGAGCCGCGAATGGAGGCCACGATGTTCCCTCGCCCAGAGCCTCAACCACGTGTATCGAGTGATCCTTACACCGCTGGCTCACCAATGAGCCGGAGTTTTATCGACAGCAGGGATAGACCATACTCACATAATGTACAACGGCCGCCGGCGATTGCAAGCAGCCATAGCTCCCCAAATGCACTCCCACCGCGATCAAACACAGTCCAGGGACTGTACCCTCCTGGTCCGTCGACTACGTCCGGCCCAGTGCACCCTTCAGTTGCCAACCTCGAGAACACACTTAATACATCCAGCACAACGGGCACGAATTACAGCGGCTCGACTGCACGTCCGAGTATACACTCCTCCAAATCGGCTTCTGCTTCGCCACTGCAAACTATTGGAACTCCGTACTCAGAAACATCTACTTCCTTCCCTGCTCCTCAGCATGTAGCGACCAGGCCCAAGACGTTAGGATCATCCTCGACAATCGCTGGCGTAATGGTACCTACTCATCACACTAATGGTCTGCGCAAGGAACAAGGCAAATCTGAGAAGAGGAAGACAAGGGGTTTGTTAAATCCCATGGCTCTTTTAGTGAGACGAAGGAGCGGCCAAGATGCGGTGGTTGTACCCAACGAGGCAGAAAGGAGGGCTCATGCTCAGGCTCAAGCGCGACAAAGAAACCTTGCTACTGCGGGCGTCAGCACCATACCAGAAGACTTCGACCCAAGGATCCGAGGCAAGATTGTGCATGATTTCAACGCACCCAGGACGGGACGCACATCTTCGTCAGGGGACGTGAATTTCGACGGCACCACCGAGAGACAATTGCAATCTGCTGATAGTATGCCTGCGATGCCCAGCTCTGTGGACCAGAACCCAGACAGACCTTCATTGCACAACGCCCATCGCAGCGATGAGAGCTCGAGGCACAGCCGGCACACGCCCATATTCATCGAACATCTCTCCGAGGAGCCGAATGGTGGCGGTTATCTGAATGCAGTTCAAGCTGAGCGACTCGAAAACAAGGACTTCTTAAAACGCGCTTCACACCAGAGTAGTCCGAGCCGAGAGAGCCCTCTCCTCCCACCTTTCGCCCGTCGGAGTCAGCAGCTTGATCCGATGCAAGCCAGCTTTTATCGTGACGACGACAGCAGTAAGCGTTCGAGCGAGCAGTCGAGCTTTGGCAAACGCGAGTCGACTGCTAGCTCTGGCGTGGACCTGAGCCCAATTGCTGCTAGGGGCAACCCAAGTCCGATATCGCCAGAAGCTGTGGAGAAGAGTCGCAGACCCATGTCTGACATATCGATGCTTGGTGGCAAATATGATGCGCCGTCTAGCATTGAGTTTCTCAACACGCAAGCGGATACAAGCGATGTAAGGAGAAGCCCAGCTTCTCCCACTTCGCATCCTAGTATGGAAAATATCAACAACTCAACATCGCAGGCACCACAGTTTGGTCAGTTCCAGACCAACAGTACACCCGCGATGAGAGATGTGCATCCTGCTCTACGAAATCTTGTGAGCGGTCCAAATTCGCCGAAACCAGCATACCCAGACCAAACTTCTGCATACTCCTCGCCTGCCCTTGGATCATCAATCCCGTCAACGCCTGAGCCAGCCGTTGCTCAGGCAGCGATTTCATTCCAGTCTTCGTCTAGCCCACCGAAGCTTGTCGAAAAGCTCGCCTCTGCCGTCGGCCACTCGAAGACTGCTTCCTGTTCGACCCCGAAGCATGCAGCCTCCAATGCATCGAGATTCAGCTTCCAGCTAGATGGCAGTGCCGCCGAAGAAAGGGCACTGGAGGAGAAGCACCGACGAGTCGCGAGCATGCAGCCTTCACGCAAGAAGAGCACGGTCGAAGAGGACCCTGAAGACGAGGACGACTACTTCGACGAGGACGCCATGGATGACGAAGACGAAATGGAAGCAGAGACGAGGATGCATGACGGCGTGAGAAGCAATATGATTGCTCATTCTTACGGCAACAATGCTCCGACGTTCCACCATCAGCCCAACCAACAGATATCTCGGTCAGATGCCAGCTCTGTCTACGACGAGGACACCGCAGCTGTCCCAAGACCTCGCGAGCCCACATATGCGGAGCATCCTGCTTTCCGCGCCCACTCTGCCGTGTACAGCACCAAGCACAATTCAATGGCGCCGAGCTCGCACTACTCGATTGACATGTCTACGGGCACCAATGATGGCTGGACGCCGCATCACAATCGCTTTATGAGTGATGCTACGATCATGACAATGGCCGACTCCGAAAATGGAGGCAATGGGCAGGATGCATCTGGAAGTAACTTCTACATGCAGCCGCAAGCAGCAGGTTATGATAATCGACCGAGTGCTCAGACAGCAGACACGTACGGTGTCAACAGAGACGAAACGATGACAATGCCAATCGTTCAAAACAAAGCTGCAAGCCCGCAACTTGTGTTGAACACTGGAGCGTCACAGGCAACACAGCTTTCTCCTCGCTTCGGCGACTTCAGATTTGTCGATAGTCCCGAAAGGAGTAGGCCGCCGACTTCACAAGATTTCCGGACTACAGCAGCTACGAGACCGGGCGGCAGTTCCATGACATCTCCGAACGGTGCACCACAAGCTCCTGTCACTTCGCCTATGATGCTCCCATCGTCGACGTCGTATGCTTATGGCACCGACGAAAAGCCAGAGAGTGCCGCTTACCATGGCTCGATTGGCCAAGGTATCCGCGCACGCAATGTCTCGGTGAACCAGAACCTTCAATATGCAGCTCCGTCTGAATCTGCCACTGAGTCTGTGAATGATGAAATGTACTTTGATGATGGTGGCTTCTCCGAGGATGTCCAGAATAGCTCTGGCTATGGCGAAAGCATCAACGAGGATCAATTCGATAACCCCGAATTTGCGGGCGGCTTCAAGGGCATGGAGCCACGTGGCTATCACGAGCGACATGCGAGTGCCATGACTATTACCAGCCGCGACGGACCTTATCCCACGTTTGCTATGCCGATCAACGCCGGCAAGGCTCAACTGCGACAGTCGCAATTGTTGCTCGACGATCTGCCTTTGCAGGGTTCCGGTGGCAAGCAATGGGCCCCGAAGCCTACCTCATCGGAGGATGCGAAGCGCTTGGGACTCAGCGACATGGTGCCACCGCTTCCAGCTCCAGCTGGCTCGAATGCTGCAGCATCACAGATGGAAGCATATCACCAGGCGCTTGCGGATGCTGCTCTTCGGGCTGCCAAGGATGGTAGATTTGAGAGGCATGGAAGCGTTTCAAGTGATAGGAGCAGCGTGTACTCCAACAAAGATGATCAGGAAAAGGCTGACCGTGACTCTGCATCTAATGACGACAAGAGTCGCTATTCTCGCGATACTGATGCCACCACTTCGAACGTACCTACCCATGAGTCTCAGTCTTCGACTACTAACGCCAATACGGATGCGAGTGGATCTCGTGGATTCGCAGACAACTACCAGCCAAACAGCAGATATACCTTGCCTCGCATGTCCGGCTTTGATTTTGGCTTCAACTTTGACGATGCGCTTGCGTCTTCTGATGATGTTAGTGCACCTCCGACTCAGAACTTCATGTACAACGCAGCTCCGTCTGACGATATCAATGCAGCTCCATCCGACGACTTCATGACAAGCCATCTCGAAGACGGCTACGAAGACGAAGACGAAGATTTTATCGCCGCAGCCAATGCTGAAGCTCTCGCCTATGACGATTCCGGGTTCTACGGCCAAGAATTCGGCTTCTATGCGCGCGCTCGGTCTGATTCAACTGGCTCAAACAAAGGTCAGGCCTTAGAAGCTATCAATGGTGGCTTCTTCGGTGAGGATGGCGACGATCCTCTTCGTAGGCAGAAAAGCTCTCGCGAACCAGACTTGACGCCCATCACTGAACGTAGTGAGTTCAGTGCTCGGAACAGCTTCATCAACTTCGGCCCTGCCAGTGTCGGATGGGGTCACGGTGGTGTTGCAAGCCCGGCTCTCGCACGTCTGCCGCTCAGTCCATTGGTCAGTGGTGCAGATGGACCGAACAAAGCTCGTGCGAGCGGCGGTGGCTACTTTGGTATCTTCCCAGCCGGAGGCCCACCACAAGTGCAGACTCACCAGCAGTTCGTCGGTGCTTCGCCAGCCAGCGCTACCAACAGCCCAGCTCGACCCTGGACGTCTGACAGCCCGGTGTCAGCGACCTCTGCTAGCAGCCGTGGCGCGCCGTTCATGTCTGCTTCCGCTTCTGGCTCCGCTCTCGGCGTCAACACTGCTATCGACCCAGACGCCACGCCTCGCAAACCGCACGGGCAGGCTCACACGTCGTCACTATTGAACGATACCCCTGGCACGGCGAAGAAAATGCCTCTGCCGGCTGTGAACACGCATGTTATCAATAATGGCAACTCGCCGAACCATTCACGCAATCACAGCGGCGCTGACTCCGTGGCGTATGTGCGTGAGACTGTCTCGCCCGGCGAGGAGAGTTCGGGGCCTCCAAGGTGGGTGTTGGAGAGAAGGAGGACGAGTGAATTGGGTGTTGATCAGATTGTTGGGAGGGAAGTTGTCAAAGGAGGGTGGATTTGATGTGATTTCCAGGGCATGGGGGTATTGACACGATTTCTGAAAGCAGCGTTTGTTGTGATGAAAAAGCATGGTTGGCGGCATGTAATAAGCATTGATGGCGATTTTTGAAATATTAGCGGCGGCGCTTTTGGGAAGTTTTGTTTTGGGTGGGCATTTATTGTAGAATCCTATGGTACAAAGATGATGTTTTGAACGTAATCATAAATCAGGTACCTTGTGGTTGCTGAACCTCTCCGAAGTACTTCCTCCATCCGGTCATTGACCACACTCCGATTTGTTGACCGAAATCGAGCTCGACGCGTATGTGAGGGGTAAGGTTTCTGATGTTGATTAAGCTGCGCTCAATGCCACCTCTGCTAGGCCACGCATATACTTGTGTTCTTGGTCCCACTTCATCTGACAGGCACTCCCTGACCTCTCGCTGAGTCTGATATGCATAGTCCTCGCCCCAATCTTGTCGTCCAACCACCTGCAGCTGTTCCCAAGAGGCTGGAGCAAAGAAATTGCTTGTAAACACCACTTTGCAGACTCTGTCAGCCATTCTTGAGTTGACGGTGTTGTCTAACAAAGCCCAGCGTGGCTTCTCGTAGATGAAGCAGTATCTCTCCTCGAAGAAGATATTTGCGAATTGGTCGAACGTGGCCGCCTCGATGGAGTATTCTGGACGACAAGAGTCAATGTGTCGATGGCTACCCCAACGATCACAGCCGCGACAAAGACATCAGCGTTGACTGGTAAAGTCACGTTGAAGTTATCTGATGTCATGGTACACATGACGTCGAATGTGATGAGGGCATTGGGTGCAAGCCTCTTGATGTCGCGAAAGACGTGTCCGGCCAAGCTGGACCTTGTGTTTCTGTGCCTAAGGATAGCGATAGTTCATCGTCTGCCTCCATCTCCCACTATTGTTCTTTCGGTGCAAGCTGGAAGTCTTTGAAGCACTTACTCTCCAAGGGTTCTGAAGTGCCAATCACCTCCCGCACTCTGCTTCCCAGCCTCGAGGAGATGACGTTCTTCAACGCAGCCAGCGAGGCTTGTAGTAGATGCAGCAGAAGCGTTGCTCAAAGCACGTTTTCGCGAACTGGTCGTTTGTCGAGTGCTCGAGGGCTTTGCAGGTCAAGCAAAGCATCAGCAGGGACTCGGGCGTAAGCGAATCGACAATGCGACTGACAAGCTCGAAGGGCAAAGCAAGCAGTGGTGGGGTCTGGCCGTTGGTGGCCATTGACGCGATGTGTGTATCCGAGTGTGTGCAATGGAGGGAAAGTGCGAGTCGTCCGTTTCCGAGTGTATGGATGTTGCAGAGTGCTACCAGTGTTGTGTCGCGGTACTGACGGGGTTGCAGCAGATTTCGTGGAGGCAAGAATATTGTAGCGTGGTAAGAGGCAAATCTTGAGACCGAGCGGAGGGGGATGGTTCAGTTCAGTCGCGGAAAGTGACGTGCAACAATGAAGATCGGCTTGCTTTCACTAGAGACAATTAGTCTTCACTTTTCGGAGGTCAGCGCGGAGAAGTCAATACAATGTTAGCGCACAGTAGGACATTACTTCATTCAGCTACGCCAGCGATATGTGTGCGCGATGATGAGTGCAAGAACCAGGAGACGTGTTGAGAGTTTTGATCTTCCAGCATGACCTACGATATGCTTGTCATTTCTTCCAGGTTGGTACTCAGTCCAAGCAACTTGTTTGACGCTCTCGCTTCTGTGCTTCCTCCCTGAACCCATCACTCATTCAACCTTCTATCTCAAGGGTAATTCTTCCAGACCTCCTTCTTCTGACTGCGGCTAGTGCATTCACCGGACACGCAACGTCCACACTCCGCAGATTTTCATTTCGTGGTTTCACACAATGGCGTCCAGGCAGACCGCAAATACTCGATTGCGTGAGCTGACAGAGAATCTCGTTGTTTGAGGATCCTCGATCAATGGACATTCAGGTTTCCGCAGTGTACAGCAAAGGACCTTTCAGAAGGTCTTGGAGACCAGCTGTCACTTCGCGTCTGTTATCAAGCAATAAATGTGTTCTCTCAACCTTGTCGCTGTGCATGATGTTTTGAAAGTCGATCTTAGGGGCACTAGCGGCATCTGCGGCGGCACTTGTGCTCAGATAGCTGAATCTAATGAAGTCCAGCTTTGGCAGCGTCGTCAGCGATCGAAATATAGCCACCCAGCCTTCGTCACTTTCGAACAATTGTATACCTCCAATGTTGAGGATGGTCAACTTTGTCTTGCAGCATGCAATGAATTTCGACAGCTGCTTCTCAGAAATCACCATGAACTGAAGACACAAGTTTTCGACATGGTCAAGATCGTTGGCGAAGAGCAGCGTGTTCGTGATGGCTAGGGCATTATCCAAACTTCGGTACTCGCCCAGCTCCAGTGTTAGACTGAAAAGATCATGGGCACTAGGGAGGATATCGGCAACAAACTTCGACTTGCCCTCGTTCGTGACTTGTAGTACAGGCAGCAGTAGGTGGTCGAGAAGGTTTTTGCAAACCTATCGAACGTAGCGTCCTCGAGGGTCTTGCAGGTGAGTCGAAGCGTGGGTAGCGATTCATCGTTGAGCATGTTTGTAATCCTCTCAGCTGATCGCTCAATCCTTCTTCCCCACACCATAACTAAGTTCCGGGGTAAGTTGGCAAAACTGGCCTCTAACCAGTTCTGTTAAACGGTTCTCTAACTGGTTACATTGCTAACATCTTCTTAGATTTCATCAAGTAGTCAGCCATCCAACCGGTTTCAAAACACAATTCAACAACCAGTTAAACTTTATATTTATTAGTAACTAGCTACATATCCAGTCGTACGACTGATTACATACTATAGGCTCCCACTGCATTGTCTTACATGCGGGATTGTAATGCTGTTCAAGGTTCATATTTATTAGTAACTAGCTACATATCCAGTCGTACGACTGATTACATACTATAGGCTCCCACTGCATTGTCTTACATGCGGGATTGTAATGCTGTTCAAGGTTCATACCATTGATATCAATACAGTAGGTACAGCCGCCACCTGGTTTTGTGACAGGATACTGTGGGAGAATAGCAACGTGTTCGACACCTTGAGTATATCTGTCCTTTGCCTTACCATCAACCAAAGGGATTGGCTAAGGGGGATCCTTCAAGCAAATGGGTTAGACAACCGGATCTGTAACAGGTTCCGGGGAGAATTACGATAGCCTCTTCAGGCCCTTCCCCTTCAACTTCTGATAGTTGAGCAGTAACAAGGTATGCTAGCGTTCCCTTAAAGTGCCAGAGTATCTCCGTTCCTACTACTGGCTGAAGTTGTGGTGCATCTTAAGGGATACTAAGCTCGGTCTCTATAATCACAGTGAATGCAGTATCAGACATTATAACCAGTCATGTGACTGGTTATGTATCAAGTCATGGGAAGTGTAGCGAGAGGAGCTATCTAAGCTGATCACTTAGCGTGAAAGATAACTACAGCTGCTCGACTTGGCATTTGCTACATTTTACCGCGTGCCAAGACAATCAGCTCAGCCTACCCGCTGCGCAGCCGAGCCGTGACCTAGGGTGCGAGTACGCAAAGTCGGCGTGATATTGCCCCGTCTCCCCGTTCGCCGACCGGCAACAGGAGGTTACCGCAAGCAGTAACTGGCTGACTCGCATCGGAGATTGTTTTAGATCTATAATGACCTCACCATTCAATACGAACAGACCACACGACGAGGACTGCCTTGGAGTATGAAGAATACCACGAAGACATGGCCTGTAGTAGATCTACAAGAAGAGTAAATGAACGTCCGTACATCTCTCGAGATACCTCATCGTCCGAGCTTGTATCCATAGAATTGTGCTTGAGCTGAATCTGGTCGAATCTCAAACATCCCGGAGATAGACGCCACACTTCCGTGCCGCTTGATAGTGACCACTGGCGCGCGCATCATACTGTCGTCTGATACCGTGATTGATAATGCGGCTCAAGCCTTCCTTGCCTTTGTTTCCCCACGTCGCACTACTACCACCTACCTAATTATACCAGTGAATGCCTCCAGCATGACGATCGCTTATTGCGCATAGTAACATAACGGTACCTGGCTACGCATACACGCATTGCGCCTAGGGTTCATATCGCTGCCTACACACTCCAAGGCATAGCAAGAGGAAGAGCACAATATGAACAATTCCGAAGCGGCCATCGAGGCCGAGGTCAGCGTTGACCAGCAAGCCTTGGTGCAAGATCGAAACATGCACAGCGAGAGGGCCGGGCAGCAGGCAGTCAAGGTTGCTGCTGGAGGTTTCAACATACCGGATGAAGTGGAAGAGCACAGAGCACACGAAGACTCCCCATTGCTTCCGCCGCGAGGAGATGGAGGTCGTAAGGACTCCTGGTCGGGAGGAGAGGACTTTATCAATTTGCCGTGGTACAAGACACCATCAATATACTGGATGCTGGGGCCATTCTTCCTTGTAGCCCTGGCATTCGGCGGATCTATGCCACCCAAGCTCAACTTGATTTTGCAGCTGGTCTGTAGGCAGTATATCGAAGAGCAGGACAAGGCACACCCTGGCTTCACGAAGCTACCGAAAGTCGACTTCGCCGGCGGAGATAATGACCAGTGTCGCATACCCGAAGTGCAGAGCCGCGTTTCCATGTTCACGCTCTGGATCAACCTGATCACAGGTCTTATCTCTGCCTTTTCAAGCCCAAAGCTGGGTGCCCTCAGCGACCGATATGGCCGCAAGAAAATCATTGTCATCACTAGCATGGGTACCATCATGGCCGAAATCATCACGATTGTCGCTGCCACCCGCCCCGAGACTTTCAATGTAGAGTGGCTACTTTTCGGCGCCGTTCTGGATGGCATGACCGGCTCCTTCATTGTTGCGATGGCGATCACAAACTCCTACATCACAGACTGCACACCGCCAGCTGGACGCAGCGTTGCCTTTGGTCTCATTCACGGCTGCCTATTCTCTGGCATCGCCTTCGGACCGATCATTGCAGGCTACATGGTCGAATACACTGGCAAGATCGTCATTGTGTTCTACATCTTGCTCGGTGTCCACACATGCTTCTCTATATTCATGGCTTTTGTTGTGCCAGAGTCTGTAAGCAAGAAGCGCCAGCTTGCTGCTCGCGAAAAGCACGAGGAGCTTCGCAGCGATCTCAGACAGGACTCGAACTGGGACTGGATCAACCAGCTACGCTCGCTCAATCTTCTTGCGCCTCTGAAGGTGCTGTGGCCTACGGGCGAAGGCTCATCACCCGCGTTGCGGCGCAATCTTGTGTTCTTGGCTGCAGTTGATACCATTGTCTTTGGCGTGGCCATGGGCTCAATGACAGTGGTGGTTATCTACACGAACTACATGTTCGGTTGGAAGACGTTCGAGTCCGCTCGCTTCATGAGCGTCGTGAATTCGTGCCGTGTGTTCTGCCTATTAGTGGTCCTGCCACTCGTCACCAAATTTGCGCGTCGACAGAAGGGCTTCCCTTCGCAGAAGAACTCTGGTTCTGACCTGTTCGACCTGTCGATTATTCGCTTTGCAGTTCTGATCGACACTATGGGCTATCTAGGCTATTCTCTTTCGCGCACTGGCAACATGATGATCCTGTCTGGCAGTGTTGCAGCGATTGGCGGTGTCGCCTCTCCTGCGTTGCAGGCTGCCATGACAAAGCATGTGCCACCTGAGCAGACAGGTCAGCTACTCGGTGCAAGCGGCCTGCTACATGCTCTTGCACGTGTGGTTGCACCTACGCTCTTCAATGGCATTTATGCAGCTACTGTGGGTAGCTTTACCCAGGCAGTGTTTGTGTGCTTGACAGTGACCTTTGCACTGGCGTTCGTGATTAGTTGGGTGATCAAGCCGCATGGTAAGCTTCTTATTCACCTGTCGCCCAAGGTATAGCAACATCTGCTAACACTATATGTAGTCTACCTTCATGAAGACGATGGTCAAGAGTCAGTGACTGTGAACTGAACTCCACAACTTACATGAGCCTCAAACTGACATTGCATTTACAAGGCATTGAGATATGCTGGTTGGTAGCGATTCCGTGACTTTGGATTTCTAGTCACTGCGATTCTCTAACCTTTTTCTCATTTCCTTGTGTATATATCTTGGGAAGGTTCACGACGGCGCACATTTGGGAGTATACAGGGTTCATGATACCCACAAGCATCGCATTTGCATCTATCATAATCATCAAATACCAGCTTCTACAAAAGGAAAATCATCCAACGTAACCCAACATTCCTCGCCCTTCTCGCTCCCCATAACCACCCTCCAACTCAAGCACTCAGCAAATCCCATTTCATAGCAAAGCACACCTCCGAGCCCTCAACTTCCACAGTCCTGACCTTACCCGGCTCAAACCCTCCCAACTCCACCAATCTGCTCATATTGATCCTCTCCCCCGCCACCTCGCCCCCCTCAGGTGGCAGCACGACCGCTACACCTTTCCACAGCAGCGAGTAGTGCACGCACTTGAGCCCCTTGACCGACGTCCTCAGGTCGGGCGACAGCGTGGCGAGAATGTGCGTGAATGCTGCTTCGGGGTGGGGCCACTGGGAGGTTGAGCCGGAGGTGTGTGAGGATAGTGTTATGGTGGGTTGGTCGATGGCGGCGAGGTTTTCTTTGGACCATGATGTCAGGGCGTCGTGGGTTATAGCGTCGAGGCAGAGGATTTTGGAGGCGCCGGAGAGGGAGAGGCGGGTTGAGTAGGATGTTAGGAAGGATTGGAGGGTGGTGGTGGTGTTGGTGGACATTGTGGGCTGATTTTGAGTAATTTGGGGTGGTGCGGATTTTGGAGAGATTGGTACAGTGACACTGAAGTTATTGATCATGTATATGTCTTGGATCTCACAACGATGGGATGGAAGCGCTAGACGTCATGGTTGTTGTAGTGTTGTCTCAGCCGAGGGAAAGCAGCAGGTGTGTAAGCTCAGTCGACGAAAGCTCCATGTTTCCAGCCGACGCTCATTTATCCGACGTCATGGATATACTTTGATGCTCACCACACTTATTGGACGCATAGAAAGCTCTATCATCAGATTTAGATGCAAGCTGAAACAGTCAGCGCGCAATTGGAACAGTATATCACTGGAGCGGGTGTTACTCTACAGGTCCGAAAAGGTCCGAATGGCTCGGAGCACATATGCGAGCATCGGAACAATATCAAAAGGAAAAACTCTATGATATTCAACGCTGCTTGAGCTAACTGCAGGTATTTTCGCTCAGCTACATGAGGTTGAGGACATAGTACAATGTATCAGGACTGCTATACAGGCGGGTGGTGGTCAAATCGGCTCGAGGGTGATATTAAGCTCCCAGTTTCAGACAAGGCGAGTCTCGAGTCCAAGATTGTCCGTGTTGCCTTGTCGAAGGGTTTTCGTTTGGCTGGGAGAAAAGAAGAGGGTACTCTACTTGAGCTGGCGGAAGAGCTTAGGAGCGGCGCAGGCGGATGCGCAGTGCATGAGGTGGAAGACTGTCATATGTCAGTATACTTTGTGTGTCTCGCTGCAGAACGCGTAAAGTCGCCAGCGCCGTCCGCAGTGGTCGGGGAGAGGTTTCAACATACACTCCTCAACGCAGTCCTCATCGGCCTTGCCGTTCTCCTCCTGCTGCTGAGTAACACGCTCGGCGCACTCGTCGTAGTGGTGCTTCAGAGGGGCACACTGCTGGGACTTCATGCACTCTGTGAATTTTGTTAGTACTCGTTCCGGTGCTTCTGTACAGATGTAGTCATCATTCAATGCTTCCGCGCCACGCTTCATATCACGCGCAGCGCAGTCGGAATCGCTGAAAAGTTCGGAATCCGCATAAATGTGCCTGGAGTTCACACTTACCCTCCTCGAGAGCAGGCTTGGGGTCCTCAGGCTCCTCCTCCTCCTCTTCTTCTTCCTCCTCTTCCTCCTCCTCCTCGTCATCGTCGGATGCGCCAGCCTGGCCACTGCCCTCACCGCCCTCGCCGGGGGTGTGGCCCTTTGAGCTCTCGCCCTGCTTGCTGGCAGCCTTAGCGGCGTCCTCCTTGTTGGCCTCAGCCTCCGAAGAGCTCTCCTCGTCGGTGCCGGCGGCAGGAGACTTCAAGCTCGCGCCACCGAAAGTGGTCGCATCGCGGTCGTGCTCAGCAGTGCCAACGCCGCCATTGCGGGTGTCCTTGCCGGAGTTCTGGGAATCGCTGGTGTCGATGGGGCCCTCGAACTGGCGGGCGTCGCGCTCCTCAGCCTCGACAGGCTGGAAGGAGACGGACGAGTAGAGGTCGGAGACGTAGTCGAAGAAACCCATTGTGGCGGTGTTGTGTCGGGTGATGGACGGGTGTATTGGCGGGTGGTGATGGCGTGTTCAATGGCCTTCCTGAGGAGCTTTCCGCGATGCAGGAGCGAGATGCCAAGGCGGCTTCCCGATGGAGGAGCCAATCACGACGTTTTGCATTACACGCTGGGGCAAGTGTTGATGACATTAATATTTTGCTTATTATGTTGGATGTTTTGCTTTTTGTTGTACTCATACCGACTATGTGCTGTAAATTCACACGAACACTGCCCGCTATTACCTAGTTATGTGGCATCATGAGCATACCTAACGGACAGTGAATCTCGATCCGCCAGATCTATGCTGGAAAACAACTTCTCACAGTTCTGGGCTGCGTCTCCCATGAACCTGACATTGGAGTTTCTGGCGACATAAACCCGCACATATGGCAAAACACGCACAGAAAACATAACTTACATCCCCAAAGACCGGCTCCCTCACACGACAAAGCTCAGCAGCGACTTTGCTGGAACCTTGGCCACCGCTGTGTTGCCGCGCTTGATCGAAGCATAGCCACGCTTGGGGTCATTGTCCTGGTTTGTCAAATATGTGACAACCTTTTGGCGGCTTGACAACTTCAGACCAGCCAGTGTCACTGTCTCGGTGTCATTGCCGTTGTTGATCACTTGGACGGCAGTCGACCCGTCCGTGTTGGCAAAAGCGGACACGTTCAAAGCAGTAGAGCCAGTAACACCGGCGCCAATTCTTAAAGCACCCTTGCGGACGAACTTGTAACCAAAGTGCGCGTGTGCCCACAGGTGCTTGGTGATCTTGACCTCGGACGTGTTGTGCACGAATAACAGAGACTGGTTATCGGTGGTGTTGGCTGCTCCCCACCAGTACAAGTGACCGGTGACGTTCGCGAGAGTGAATGCCTTCTGGATGTTGTTCGCCCAGGTCAGGCCCTCGCTTGAGTTGCCAGTATCATACCAGTTGTAGTTGATGGCATCGAATGTGGACCACTCAGTCTGCCAGACCTTGACGTCGGTCTCCAGTGGGTACAATGGCTTCAAAGTGTATCCGTGGCCTGTGACGAGGCCGAGTGTACCTTCTTGGCCTGCTTCCTGGATACCGTCAAGAGTATCTTGCTGGACGTTCCAACCAGTGGCATCGCAGCAGGCAATCTGCGTCTTCAGACCCGAGCGCTTGAGCGTTGGGTACAGGACCTTGAGGAAGTCGGCTGACTGCTGGTTATCGGAAAGCATGGAGGCGTAACTCGTGCTAGAGTATGGTTAGTATGTAAGGTTGGAAGTGTAGAAAGAGGCATTACATACTTGAGATCTGGCTCGTTCTATGGGTTGATGTAGTCGATCTTGATGCCACGTGCTTGGTAGTCCTTGAGGTACCTGACGATCTTATCGGCATAAGCCTGGCGCCAGTCGCCCGACTCGCATGTAGCGTCGGTGACACCGCACAAAGAGCCGCCATCGTTGTCCATGCCTATACCGGTGGTTAGCTGACTATTCTCTCACAGGTCTCGGACGGGCGAATGTGTAAAATAGCGTTCGAGTCGGGAACGCCATAGATATGCACTTACCGGTAGTCTTCATGTAACCATCGGCACTCCAGGAGTCTGCAACGATGGTGTGCACGCCTCGAGCCTTAGCCTGGTACGAGAGCCAGACTTGGTACTGATCGTCTCTCGGAAGCGAGATGTAGTTGAGCTACAGATATCCGTTTAGCAGAGGTCTCCAACCAAATGCGCGCTTGTTCTTACCTGGCTGCTGTTTGATGCTGGCGCCTCGGAAGCGATGGACTTCATCAAGTCCCAGCCATCGTTGCGCGAAGACCCAAGCCCATTGCGCAAGATCGTCATACCGGCTCCCTTAGTGGTGAAGAGGTAATCGAGTGCGAGCTTCTGGGACGGAACATCCAGCTCGTGCATCACGAGTGACCTCTGGAAGGCCTCCGAGACACCTGTGCCATCATACTTCTGGTACTTCGTCTTGGGGTTGACCTTGACCGTAGCACCCGAGCTCTTGGATGTTGCTTCCACAGTCGCTGCAAGCAGGGCACTAAGGGTAGCGAGGCGGACGAAAACCATTGTGAATAAGATGCCAATGGCAGAATGTGCTTGCAGCTGAGCTCTTGCTACCAAGGGCGTTGCAGACCTTTCAATACCTTATGTACCTGCTTTTCGTATTGCTTCAATTGCTGTTCTGCATTGTTCTCGAACAACCCCCTCCCGGCTATTAGTCCACAAGGAAACGGCACGCATAGGCTATACTGTGCCAACCTGGAGGCGTTCAGAATGTGCTCAAAGCAGACATCCCGTTCATCCTGAGTCTTCTGCGGTATGCTGTAATGCACTGCAACCTGCAAGGTACAGGCACTTATGCTTGCGAGGTCGAAGCTCATTGATGGACCGTCAGCCGCAACCCTGCAAAACACGATTCGTAAGCACTTTTTCAGTTCCGCGAAAGTGCTCGAGTATAGCCAACAGGTATAGCCCCACAAGATCCTCATGCACCATTCGATAGTCTCCTTTGTACCCCGCCCTTCCTACACTAGCTTCTACATTGTTACCGTCTCCAAGACCGAATCATAGTGGTCAAGCATTGCCTCCCAGCCGGGTAAAGCAATCTTGACTCGACTTGGTGAGGCTTTCTGATGCCAATGCAAAGGCGTACAACATACTATGGAGGGAAGCTTGATGCAGCCACTTACGGGTGGATTTTAACAGTGTGCCGCGTCAGATATTTGTGAATGAGAACAACCCATTGGCACGGATGCTCGGACATAAGCACTTGCGATTTTGGACTGTCTATGTGCTCGATGTCTATCGCTCGACCGACTTTTAGCTCCTATAGTATCGCAATATATCGATTGATCTCAATAATAAGGATTAATCGCTACAGCTTGACCTTCTGTGAGTATTGAAACGTGGAAAGGCATACACTAGGAATTGATTGAGTGCATCGGAAGATGTTTTGTCCATCACTTCGCACACCCCCTTCCGATTAGAATGACGCCATCTCCACTTCACGTCACACAACACATGTGCATCCACAACCCATCCCAACCTTTGTACGAAACTGTATATGTACTTGGACAGAATCATATCTAATTAAGACACAATCGAAACACAATCCGAACCTTTCAGCTGGAATAATCCAAGAATGGCACCCCTTAACAAAGCCACCGATCTCTTCAACGTCAAAGGCCTCGTGGCCGTGGTTACAGGCGGGGGTTCAGGGCTGGGTCTATACGCTGCCAGAGCACTTGATGCGAATGGGGCAAAAGCAGTCTACATCGTCGGCCGCCGTGAAGATACACTCAAAGAAGCCGCCAAAACAGCAGTCAACGGCACCATAAAGCCTATAGTCGGCGATGTGACTAACAAGGAATCTCTGACCAAAGTTGCCGACCAGGTCCGCCAGGAGCAAGGATACATCAACCTTTTATTCGCCAATGCCGGAGTCTCTGGCCCTAAGCATGCAGCCATCCTCAAGGAAGGCCGCGAAGACGACAGCAAGCCCTCTGTCGCAGAGTTCCAGAAAGCCATGTTTGAGCCAAACTTCGACGACTTCTCGTTCGCCACAAACGTCAACAACACAGCCGTCTTCTACTCTGCTATCGCTTTCCTAGACCTACTGGATGCCGGAAACAAGCAACGCAACATCCCCCAGGATTCTCAGATCATCGTCACGTCCTCCATCGCAGGCTTCAGTCGCCAACTCGCTTCATCCTTCGCATACAGTAGCTCAAAGGCCGCTGTCACCCACTTGGTGAAGATGCTTTCTACCTACTTTTCCCAAGCAGGCTACCACATCCGCGCCAACGTCATTGCGCCGGGACTTTACCCGAGTGAGATGACACAAGGCACTACATCAAGTCTGAATTCCTACAGCGGTGTGGACGGGCACGAAAGTGCGTTCGCCGGCGCGCATGTAGTGCCTGCTGAGAACTCGCCGGCGGAGAGGACGGGCAGTGAGGAGGACTTTGCGGGCACGATTCTGTACATGGCTAGTCGGGCTGGTGCATTCTTGAACGGCGAGACCTTGGTGACGGATGGTGGGAGGTTGAGCCAGCTTCCTAGCGTTTACTAAAGAGAGACGAGGGTATGGATGCACGAAAATAGTGTGACACGGATGATTAGTAACGCTATAGCGTATGCTAACGTGTAGATGTCATGAATCGGATCGATCTTGCAGTCAACCTAAATAAAAGGAAACCATTGAATGCGATAGTCATACAGTCGTTTCCAATTTCGTTGCCTAGCATAAACTCCGTGAGCATAAGAATGCATGATTCTCCCATTGATATGCAACCGTAATATAAAAAGCGCTGGCCAATCTACAGGGTCTTCCTGCGAGCATACTCGTCTTGACATTGGTTCATTAAGCATGTCCATTAGAGACTGGCCTCCTCTTTATCAACTTTCTAAAACCTCCCTGCTTTTGCTGTGGCGCACTCGACTCTGGCGAGAACGAGTTTGGCACCTGGCTCATCTCATTGCTCGATCCTGACGCACCGTAACTGCTAAAGGTCCCTACAGAATCATTTGGAGGTCCAGACGAAGGAGGCTGCGTGGACTGTGGCAGGTGAGTTGGAGGCAGTCCCTGAGGCGGTCCAGTGTTATGAGGCGACGCGAACTGTGGTAAGTGATTGGGGGGCGGTCCCGAAGGCTTTTGGCCTGGTGGCGATCCGGGCATCAGTTGTTGAGGCCAAGGCTCATGTGCTACTGATGGTCGGACAGGTGGTGTCTGCGGTACTTCTTGTGAGCGACGGTAGTCCTGTGAGCGTCGCACGCCTGCCATCTCACGGTTGCCGGCTTCGAGGACATTCTGATTCTTTGCGTTGGCTGCGGCGGCTTTTTGACTGTTGCTGCGAGGGAATCGGGTGTCGATTTCATTGTTCAGAGTACCACGGACAGTTTCACCGACTCCCTGGATGATGTGTTAGCGAATGTTAAAGATTGAAAGTCTTAGACGGCAAGCTGCAACTCACATGTAAACCTTGCGCTGCAGCTTTCAGATTCGCGAAAGTGCTTTTGGGCGCTGGTTGGGGCATGGGGTCTTCTCGAATGTCCGTCCTGCTCGGATAGCTGAAATTGGGACGCAATGGGCTTACGGGTTCCATGGGCTCGCGTTCGCGCATGGGATTACGTGCTGGCACAGGGAACGTATCTGGATCGGTCCTTGGTGGCGTGTACGATTGCGCGACACCACCATCATGGAGGGCTGGTGTTCCATATGATGAATTGCCCATGCCGCCGCTGAGAGGCCTGGGGGGCGGCACAGGCGAATGTGAGGTTGTGCTGCTCATGGAAGGCATATCTCCAGGAGCTTCCGCAATAGTGGGCTGTCCATCCTTTTGGCTATGAACTTCGACTTTGGTACTCTTCTTCCCGCCGCGAGTTGTCATGGTCGTTGTGGTGGTTGTGGTTGTGGTAACAACGACCTCGCCCGTGTCATCGTCCAAGACCTGACCAGTGCTAGTGTTGTACGCCAGATTCCGCTCAGGTCCCACTCCTTCGAATTTGCCAGTGTTCTCTACAGGTACTACATCCGCGTTGTTGTTCGACTCTGCGTTGACATTGGCGACGGAGTCTCTCTTCGACGAAGATGAAGGATGATTGCTACTGGCGTACGCCGAGTCAGATTGCTGTGCAGTACCTGTTGTGCTCGTGGAAGGGTGGAGGGTGTGATTTGCGCCATTGGGAGAGATGATATTGTCTTTGTTCTTTTTTGTGCCGAACAAGTTGCTCAGGCCGCGCTTCTTCTGTGGTGTTGTCGATGTCATGATTGGCGACGATGTGTCCAGGGCGGATGTGATGTGATTCAAGCGCCAGTAAAACAAGTGATATAGAGCAGAGTCAAACACGTGAATGAGACCTACTGTCGTGTGAACTACGAACCTCGATCGTGGACATCAAAGGCGGGAGGCCTTCCAAGTCTCGAGCCTTGATGGAGGGGTGACATCAGTCTGCCAACCTCCTTCAGGGTCGATCCATGAATATGCTCCACATCGGGCATTTCTCCGCCACAGAACTCTGCTGATCGCCCGTTCTTGTGCTGCCAGTCCCGAGACATCTGTGAAGACGACCAACAATTGCTTTTGTGAGTCTCATGGCAAGTTGGTCAATACTTGTCGCAAGAAGCATACAGAACATGTCGCTGACAAGGGCCCGACGCAACGTTTTACGCTTACAGGGCCATTGTCACTAGCTGTATTGCGCTGGGCAGGATGTGCTGCGTGAATATGTTGATGATCAGCGGCGAGCATGCCCTCACAAGGCTCAGGCCTGCATCGAACGATGCGAGGCTGATGACCTCTTGCAACAAGATAGCTCATACTCCATCGACTGCAGAGGCACAACATCTCCTTTCGATACTAGACATCCTGTCGTAGACTGTCGACTGAACCTCACAAGGATGTCTCTGTTTCAAGGGAAGGGGCATACCGAGTCTGGAATAGACTCTGCTTGTGCTTGCCGAGCTTCTATTGTGCGTCCTCAGCCCCCTCGATACAGTGTCAGCGTGCAGGCTGGAGGCGCAATCGTGGAGACTAGCTTTGCCAAGTCGATATCGTCAGTCGGAGGTGTGGCGTTAGTGTTTTGTCTGTTTTGGTATGACCTTTTTGTCTCGTCGTCGTACGCTGTCAGCTGGTTTGATATGTGCTATATCAGACCAAGAACGGACAGTGTGCATGCTGCATCCCACAGTCGTCCAAGGGGTCGACTCAGCCCCAAGAAACGGCTCGCACGCGCCATCAAGCCTCGTGGCAGTGACGTAGGCCTGTTGGAGGAGCTGAGGTGGTTTCAGGTACAACAACCCTGAGGTCGTCAAGAGTGCACTCGTGTTCATCTGGTAAACCTGCCCACTCTTTGATCGGTACATATTGCTGCTGTGGCTTGTAGGAAGCTACAGAAGCACTCTTCACACCTCCATCATGACTTCAACACAACCTTCCTCGCAGCTGATAGCGGCAACCAAAGGCATCGCTATCGCAGCTTCCTTCATCACGACTGGTAGCCTCCTCACCAACTCGAATGCCCTGATCCCCAGTATCCTACACAGCAGCAATGCCGAGGACTCGTCCTCCGCCCAGATTGCAGCCCAGCAATTCACCCTAGGTTACCGCGCCAGCAGCAAAACCCTCCCACCAGCTGAGATCCTAGCGACTGCTGCATTCGGCTTCCTCGCATACAACTCTCGCCAGAGTGCCTCCTCGTCTTCTACATGGAAACTCTACGCCGGTGCTGCGGCAGCAATGTTCAGCGTCATCCCCTACACCCTTCTCCTCATGCACGAGACCACCCTCAAGCTTGTCCAGCTCGCCGGTGCGCCGCCGCATAAACCAGAATCCAGCCCTGGGCTCCAGCCTCACAGCGGCATGCTTGGTGTTCCAGGCCAGAGCGACGTCCAAAGGCCTGCCATCACACCTGCTGAGGAGTTTGAGCCTTTCGACGACTCGCCTTTCAGCGCTGAGGAGTATGAGAGGGCAAAGGTGCAGAAGATGCTCAAGCAATGGAACGCACGCAACACTGTGAGGATCGTTGGGCCGCTCGTTGCGGGTGTCCTTGGTCTTTTGGCTACGCTGGCTGAATAAGGAGGGAGAGGCGATATTGTGTGGACAACTGCGTTGCAACAGGAGCAGACGTGGACCAAACAAGCAGCATTGTATGATATACGCATGGCGGTGCGATTTCCTCAAAAGCTATTGATCGTATGATAAGATATTACTATTGGAAATACGGTCTTCCAAGAAAATCTCACTATTCCAGCTGCATTACTTGGGCTCCAGCGCCCGCCTTGCGACCGCCTAATCTTGACCTTCCATTTGGATCTTCAAAACCTCAATTCACGCCTGGTCTTCGCCACCAGGCCCCTCAACTGCGCCGCCTCAGACTGACAGCCCCACAAGCGTCCAATCAAGCTGCGGACACTGATGAACACGTCCTAATTGTCCTTCTGACCAGAACTGTGCAGTTTCCCACCTCTGCTCCCATGCCTGCCTGTATTGCGCGCTGGCAATCCTGTACTATGCCAGGGTGTCCGCGATGGACAGTAGGCGCGACAGGTTGTTGAAGACACCTGGCATGTGCCATTTGGCGTCTTCCTCTTGGGCTGTGGTTCTCTCAGCGGCGATGTTACGGCGTATCTGCTGAGCCTCGGAGATGTAGGCGTCTACATTTGCGTGCTGTTGACAGGTGGAGAAGCCCCACTCCTGGGTTGGAGTGCTGCCTCGTGTGTAGGTTGGTCCGGTCATGATAATGAAGTCGTCTTGCCATGGAGGTGATGACGATGTTATGTTGTGAGTGTGTGGTTGTGATCGTCATTGGAGTGGCTTTCTTGTGTTGTGTGTGGATGATTTTCGAAAACAACTTCAAGCATGGTGGGAGCCATGGCTTCTAAAGCACTGAAACTGAGTGCTGTGCAGAGATCGTTCACCTCTCACTGATGATGAATGTCTTGCGATGTTGTAGGCTGCGATTTAGTCTCACTGAGACACCATAGCATGATCGGTGGAAAGTGCCTAGGATAGCAAAGACTGCATCTTCGCCATGACCTGCTCGACCTCCTGTTTCATCGTCTTGCACTCTCTGACCAAAGACACAACATTTTGCCACGCCACTTTGGCTTGCGTCGCCGCTGTGTCGGTCTCATCGAGCTTGCTCAGCTCCAGCTCTACCTCGTCGTGAAAGGCCTGTGTCAAGACATCGCCTGTGGCGCCATCAAGTAGCTTGTTGCCGATCAAGTCTTGCCACTGCTGTTTGAGGCCTCTGAAACCATCCTTATCCTCCTCGGTTAGGTGCTGGCCGGCTGAACGCAGGGAGAAGTTGGCCTGATCGCGAATGAAACGGGCGAGAGTGAGGAATCTCGTGCACTGCGTGGTCTTGCCGTGAGCGAAATTTGTGCTTTCTTCGTAGTTGTTCGTGGCACTTTGCGCCTGTCTGGCGGATGCGGCTGCGTCGTGTTCAAGCGTGGGAGAATCCGACATCTGTGACGAATGGTTGAACTTTGTATTCTTTGCATTCTGGCAAGCCACAGGAGTTGGCCCGCGCACATTATATACCTAGGAAAAAAAATCGCTTATCGCAAACAGATCGAGCGAGTAAAGCCACTTCAGGCAAGCAAAGCTCCAAGCAAACCGTATTTCTCACACATCGCTTCAGCCGCAAAGGCCTTAAAACGAGAGACAAATAGTGGATAAGCCCAGTCTTTGTGAAGTACGCTGTTTGCTATGTGTGAGGCTCACATGCTTCTTTTTTTGGGTGGCTGCCGCAGGATATCAGCTCGCTGGATGTGCGAGATAGATGAGGGCTTTATTCCAAGGGCTTCTGTTGTTCGCATCATCAGACGCTAGCTTGGGGTTGTTTGTTACCATACTGTGGGTGTTCAAACGCCGATGGTAGGTGAAGGACGGCGGCTATTTGCGGACGCAGGCTCTCAGATGATACTTGACACTTAGATCGCGTAAAGCTTGTGTACAGCGAGATCGAGTGAGGAAGACGATTGCGGACAAAGTATGGGCGAATCGGTAGAAAGGAGTGCAAGAGGAGGAGGTGAGGAGAGACTGGCTGAGTCAAGCTTCATCGGAGATTGCCCGACATTGGTTCAAGATCCGACTTCACAACTTCGCTTCACTCAGTGAATGCATCGCGTGAAAGGTTCGAGAGCCAACAAGAGGCATATGAAGCAATACAAGCTTTAGTGAAGTGCAGCGAAGTAGCATTAGGTGCAATGAGATGCAGTGAAGTGAAAAACCTCCAGCCCCAGGCCAATTGGCCCATGAACTGATGGTCTGCGAAGGTTAGCGAAACTGGATGGCGGCGAGCGTGTATAGCCAACCGCCCGATGGTCAAAATTGATACATACCTTAGACTCAAGGGCTCGTCGGCGAGAGGCCTTGAGTCGCCGAACACTGATTCACAGTGAATCGCTGCTCTACCCAGACCCGAAAGCCCTTGTCACCTGGCAGCGTGACGTGCGGTCGCGGGCCCTCAAAGTAGAGTGCCGCCAGGAAGGGTAGCTGCGTCTCTTGTCCGACTACCTTTGGTATGCACAATAGGTAAGAACCAGGCAGGGACCGCACGATAGCCATTCTAGCCACCTAGGGCTCCTTTCGAGACTCCGCATTGCGTACCGGTCAGGGTGACGGCCCTCCCATGTTCTTTCGGCAATGGTTCATCAAGCAGGAAGCTCGTCATGCGTTCAACTCGCTATGGGGGGCAGAGAAAAGCAGCAAGAGCAACGTCTTGTCGCTTGACTCGCTATGGTGGGCAGAGAAGAACGGCAAGCCAGGCCAGGCCGGCGCTTTCACAGGGAGCAGAGCTATGTTACTAACAGCAGAGACAGTCCACAAAGAACCATGGTGCAGCACACCGCGCGAGGACGGAGTGCGGCGCAGGACAACAGAGGACCGTCGCTGACCCTCCCTTGTAGGGTGCAGCGACTGCGATGGTCATTGATGCCTCGTTGATCGGCTGATGAGGAAGGGTGAATGGCGAAGGCCTACGCTGTGAGCCGCTTCGGCTTGGTATTCCTGCATGAGTGTGAGCGCATTGTCTTGTGAAGGCGAGTGTGGTATGGCGTACATGAAGCAAGCGCGCTTGTTCGATGGCCAAAGGAACTTGCCTTGTGATGTACGAAGGCTGATGCTGAAAAGAGAGCGGCTCCGGCTTGGGTTCCTGGTGGTGTGGCGGAATCCATGATGAAAGAAGGAGAAAGTTAGGTGAGGGTGAGGATGAGGAACGGACACGAAGATGAATATGTCAAAGTTGATGGTGAGGACGTGGAGGGGAAATAAACTTATTGTCGAGTGCGGGCTGCCAAGAGGGTCGATTTGATTGTGATGTAAACAAAAGAGGTGGCTGGTGTTTGAGGAGGCCAAGAGGGAAGGAGCGACCCAGGAGGAAGGAGCGACCAAGCCGGACTTCAAACGGGAAACAATCGCGGCTCGATCTCGAGAAACGGCGGGGAGCCATTGCTTAATGAGCTATCGGCTGCGTGGTTGATACTGTTCTGAACAGTGTATCCCATTCGTAAATTGGAACTTGGATTCATGCCTAAGAGGTGGGTAATATGGGTATCAGACTTCACTTCGACGCTGGGAAACGCTGCAAGTTCGATCAATATCGAAGCCCGCTTGGATCTAGAGAGGACAATGGCATACAAGGTAAAATCAGACAAGATATTATGGACCGATTGCTCCGATCAATCTGCCAGGCATCACTCGAAAAGAGAAGGGCCATGAAAGCAAAAACTTCTTTGCGCCATACGATATTGAGATATCACTTCTGCTGCAGCTCATGTGGCACAAAGGCCTGTAAGGCTTGGGCAACGGAGGGCATCTCACAAAACAGGATTGTATAAAACTCGTCCATCCCGCTGAGCATGTGATAATTCACCAGCAATTCGCGGTCACATGCTTACACGCAACTGTAACCACGACATAAAAGTCCTTACCAGCTTGGCCACTCGCGCGTGAGTCAAACAGCTGCTCTACCAAGTACGTCCATACAACTAACCACCAAACCAAGATGCCGAAACAGTCCCAACCGCCAAGGCGTAAGGCCGGACAGCTAGTCATCAAACGACCAAAACCACCAAGCACACCTCTCTTCAACAGCCTCTTCCCAATGGTTTCGCCCGAGATCCTTCAGCCAAGTACCAACTCTAAGCCCTCATTCAACCGCCAAGCCGGAGAGCAGCCAAATCTCAACCCAGCTCGCGAGGTCTTCAGACAATCTCATGACAGGATCATGGCTCCTTGTGGACCGCAGACGCAACAAGTCCACATTAGAAGCGCTGTAGCGGCTTTCACCGAGAAGACGCTGTTCGAGAAGCTGCTCACGGAGCAACAGGGGGAGATCGGAAGGCTGAGCAAGGAGTTGGTCGCTCAGAAAGAAGAGAATACGGAGCTGAGAGCGAAGTTGGCGGCTTCACAGGGCTTGCTTCCTAAGAAGCGTAAGAGGTTGGGCGGCAGACTCTGTGACTTCAAGAGCTGATTAGTACTTGCTGAGGCGGTCATTCGAAGAATCGCTGGAATGGCTTTAAAGCAGACATGCAGCTGGAAGGGTTGTTTCGTCGAGCAATTGTTGACCTCACCATTGGGAAGATCAACGATGAGAACAATTTTGGCATGGTGAAGCGGAACAAAATTGTCAACGAGTGTTTGGAAAGTGGTGGATTTGGTCAGGATGTTTCCAGGTGCCACATCATCGGCCAAAGGTCTCCAAAGATCCCTTGTCAGGCACAAGGCAGGGAAGGGACACGAATTTTGAGTATGATATTACAACTTCTCTGCATCATTCAGTCTACCTCACCAAGTCCAAATAACACCAGCAATGCCACATTCATGACACAGATAAGCAACCACAAGAGCACCGCAATAGTGGCTGTAAGCCAATTGTTCGCCATCTTGACCCCGTCCACTCCACCGTCGCCCTCCCTAGTAGTCACAGTCATGTACTTGTTTCGACAGGTCAGGTAGATCAGTGGCGCCGTCACAAAGGGCAAGATAACAGACAAAGCAACCTGAGAGCCGTTGAGAGCAGCACTCAAGCCTTCGCGACCGACTGCGCCCGCGATGATGATGGAAGGAGTCACAGATATGGAGCGAGTGAACAGGCGGCGAACCCAAGGCTTCATTTTCAGTGAGAGCTGGCCTTCGGACACCATCTGCCCGGCGATTGTGCAGACGATGCCTGCGCTTACTCCGGATAGCAGCAAAGCGAGAGCGTAAATGGTTCCTGCGACAGGAGCCATTGTTCTTGAGAGTAGATCATGGATGCCGAATAGGTCTGCTTCGTCGGCGCCGGAGACGCCGTACAACGAGGCGCCGGCAGTGATGAGGATGGCACTGTTCACGAATAAAGCGAATGTGAAGAGGCTGATTGACTGCTCGGCGATAGAGTAGGAAAGGCAAGACCGAATGGCGGAGAGGGAAGGGCGATACTTGACCTCTTCGTCACCATCTTCAGATTCCTCAGGCTGGACGAAATTGTTGTTCAGCTTGTCGAAGTCCTTCAGGCGAGCTTGGATGATGCCGCTTCCAAGATACAACGAGTGAGGCATGACGGTGGCGCCGAGGATGCCACACGCTTGGTACAGACCTTGACCTTGCACCAGAGCCTTTGATGGAAGGTAGCCTTGGAAGACTTGACCGACAGAGGTGTTGCGGATGAGAGAGAGCTGGAAGCAGAAGCAGATCACCACGCCTATGACCAGAAGTGCGACGAACAGTTCGAATAGACGCAGGCCGCGCATGGTGCTCCTGTTACCTTTGTAGAAGAAGAGAATGACTATCACATCAACGATAGAGATAGCGCAGCCAGCCACGAGCGGGATGTGGAGTAAGAGGTTCAAGGCGATCGCTGTGCCAATGACTTCGGCAATGTCAGTAGCGATGATGGCGCTTTCGGCGAAGAAGTAAAGCGTGTAGTTGAGCCATGGTGGGAAGTTGGCCTTGCAGTTCTCAGCCAGATTTAAACCTGTGACAGTACCAAGCTTGGTACATAAGGATTGCAAGAAGATGGCGATGATGTTGCTCAGCAGAACCATGAACAAGAGTCTGAACTTATAGGTAGCGCCAGCTGCTACCGCTGTCGCATAGTTTCCAGGGTCAATGTAGGCGACGGAGACCATGAATCCAGGGCCCATGAACTTTCCATACTTGATCAAGACGCTTTTGGTGCGACGGAAGAGGTGGTTGACGGTCGGTTCACAGGAACGTCGACGAGTGGGCGCTGTCGGAGTGGTTGAGTTGTTACGCTCGGGGCTCCAGGCGCCATTGCCGGGTATCTGTTGTCCTCCGTCACCACCTCCCTCCCCCGCCTCCACGATTGTAGACGTCCCATTCTTGTCTGGTCCCTTGGGGACTTGTTGTAGAGCCGCAGTGTCTGTGTCTGTTCCTTCCCCGATACCTACGCGGTGGTCTCTCTGGGCGCGCGCATTCGCAATCTGGCCGAAATCGCTCCTAGTCGTGATGTCCGGAGCAAACTCGTTCGGGTTCTGGTTCATGCCATCTTCGACAATGGCGTCGGTGCGTGAAGGGCAGTTCATGGTTCAAGAATCGATTGTGGAGCAAAGATGAGGGAGCACCAAGACACGTTTCGCAGGCAAGCTTTCTCCAAGAGTCCGGGGCAAGGCGCCTTATGTTCTCAGGAAGTAGCGGGTAGGCACATAGGGCAGAGTGGAGGGAACGACTTGATATATGTAATAAGCTATACTAGTGCTTGAGTCTACCGGAGTCCTGGAGCCATTGAAGTTTCCCGACTGGACGACGCGCCCTCCCGTAATATTTCGTACCGGCTTGTTGCGGAGGATACTACATCGGGTCATTTGTGTTTTGGCCGAACTCAGCGGTAGACGACATTGCTCATTTTGGTGGCTATGTATACCAAAGTAATAGGTGAGATACGTGGACAAAAAGATATCCTGTAATAAGGCTGAAGTCAGTCTCAGCATGGTTCTGCATGGTGGTGACAGTTTTGTAAGATAGCTGCATTTGTGGGACTTCCATATGCCGAAGTGCTTCGGCTGTTCGTAATAGAGGTACAATGTATAATCTGATCTTCTGTACATAGTTACAACCCGACCTCAGACAACGTCCTGAGCCTATCTGACGAATCGCTAAACCACCACCTTCGCCTTTGCGAAAGCTGGGTTGAGTAAGGCCGCCGCCCATTCGTAGGTCGTGAACAAGATGCCGCCGCTGAACACTGTGCGACCGAGCCTCATACTCGTGCCTCTCCAGAAACCTTTCAGACCGTAGTCGGCAACAATGCTCTTGAACGCTTCCGCTGTGCTTGCTCCCGCACTACTCTGACACCGTGTCTTGATGGTGTCGAACGGTTGTGTAGCCAAGGTCGTGACGATACCCGCCACACATCCGTTTGCGAAATTAGTGGTAACCGTTTGAGGGATATTCTTCCTTGTTTCGTAGTCCTTCAAGATATTGTAAGTGCCCATACGGAAGGCAGTAGCACCTGCCTGCTTGAGTGTCGTTCCTGCGAATCCACGGTAGAGACCAAGAATGCCGTGCTCCTTCCAGACTGTCGCCACCGCGTGAGGAGCGCTTCGGAATCGTCGCTCATTCCGCGCATCGTCTATAAGGGCAGTTTTCATACGCTCGGTGGGCGTCACTGCGAGAAGACTTGCGACAATACCGCTCATCATGCCAGCGCCCAGACTTCGGAGTGGCGTCAAGGTACCAGTCTCGGGATCCTTGAACGTGTTCTTGACATAGTCGAAGCTGAGGAACCGAATGCCATCTTTAGCAACGCTTCCGACTGCAAGTGTTGAGCAGCCCTTGTAAAGCGCTCTCAGCCCTTCTTGCTTGTATACATTTGCGACAACAACAAATGGGTTCTTTGGTGTCGGCACGCCTTTCTGTTCGCGCAGTTGTACACGGGTCTTCGCGAATTCGAAGGGGTACTATGATTGTTCAGCCGTTGGAGGACATAGTTAGTATTGATGTGTTTGCGGTAAGCTTACTGTTGCGGTAGCCTCAATTGCACCTGCGATGCCGCCGGCAAGAAGGGACACAATCGCCGGGGTCGAGGAATCCTATGGCCACATGTCAACAACATGGCCTATCAACGCCGCGACAACACAGTAGACATACATTGGGGCCCATGCTTGGAATATGCACCAGAGTCACCAGACCTGATATACAACCACGGGTAGGGTTCCCGCAGGACGCAGGAATCGTTACGTGAGAGGCTGGGCACTCCTCCATGCAAGCCGAGGTCCTCAAGCATCACGATCAACGCCTGCGGGGTGGAACGAGTGGAGATGCAGAGTGCCACGATATCCGGCCCGTTATAATGACCGAGCGATATTACAGCATAGAAATATAGTTGGTTGCCAATTTAAGCTCGTTGACCATCTAGATATTTTGAGTCTTCACACTCTCATCGTCCAAAGTTCTCAGTCACCAAATTTGCAATCAACCAAACACTAACAATGGCCAATCTTCCCAGCTTCGATGACCTCCCAAAGGTCGAGGGTATGCCGCAAGGCTGTGCCTGGGGCGTCTTTGACAAGGATGGCAAGAAGGATGTGTATGGAGCACTTAACATCCTGACTCCCGAAGTGGTCAAGGCAGCCTATGCCGAGCTGAAGGATGGCGTCTCGGTCTCGCTAAACTGGCCGCTGGGAGCCATCGCGCAGCCTGGCTTTGGACGCAAGGGCCTCAAACATACAGTCATCAGCTTTTTGGACACCCCGCTGAACGCCCACGGATATGACGACGAAGTCGAGTTCAACACTCAATGCTCATCGCAGTGGGACAGCTTGTGCCACGTCCACCACCAAGAAAGTGGCAAGGGCTACAACGGCGTCCAGACCAACGTCAAGCAGCTGACGCAGGAGTACGGCGACGAGGACCACGACCAGAAACTGCCCACTCTGAACCACTGGCACAAGCGTGGCGGCCTCGTCGCGAGAGGTGTCTTCATCGATTGGAAGCGTTATGCCGACGAGGAAGGCATCAAATTCGACCCGTTTGATAAGGACTCTTTCACACCGGAAGACATCGAGAAGGTGGCAAAGAAACAAGGCGTTGAGTTCAAGCCTGGCGATGTCATCATCATCAGATCTGGCTACACTGAAGGCTTGACCGGCATACCCGCTGAAAAGCAGGCCGAACTGCTGAGCTCTCACCGTGCTTGTGGTGTGACAGGAGACGTGGCTACGGCGAAGTGGTTTTGGAACAAGCACTGTAAGTCTGGTTACCCAAGAGACCGTATCAGCACATAGATCTAACGCAACTTGAACAGTCTCCGCTGTTGCTGGAGATATGATCGCCTTCGAGCGCATGCCGCCTCTGAGGCCCGATGGCAGCGATGGTGACGTGTCCGAGCTGGTCCTACATCAGTACTTCTTGGCCTTGTTCGGCATGTCGATCGGCGAGCTGTGGGGCCTCAAGGCACTTTCGGAAAAGTGTAAGGAGCTTGGAAGATACAGCTTCTTGCTCACCTCTGCTCCTCTGAATGTCCATGGCAGCATTGGCTCACCGCCTAATGCGCTTGCTCTGTTCTAGATTCGACAAAATTCTAGGCACCCAGTTGTGTCTAATTGCTTGTTCTTTTGAGCGATCGGCTTTACCTAGAGACTGTATTTTCAAAAAAGACTACCGGATTGCTTGTCCACATCCAGGCCGTGAAAGTATTGCACGCTTGTAGTCCTTGAAACTCAGATCAGCTCGTTCTTTGTTCTGTTTGCTGACTGTCCTCCAACGAACGCATCTTTCTCAGGCCTTCCAGTATTCCTTAGACTCTTTGCCGAGACACTGCACGAAAGTATCAACAACAATACGCTCCTCAGGACTCGCATTATACTCACACGGGTGATCATGTTCTACGATTTGGCCCGTTGAACCCTAACAGCAGCCTTCGGCAATACCGAAACTGCCCTGCGAAACGCCTCGTCCATCAAATCTTTGGTGAAAGACACACCTGGATTCTGTCGCTGGGCTTGGTCTGCAAATTCACGATACGTCTGTGTATCGAACACGTCCAGGCGTGGCAGCCGAAGCTTCGCTGCCTGCTCAGCCAGAGCATCGGGCGTGTGGGCAGCACGTTGAGGTAAAGTAAGTCTCCATACATTTTCACTGGCCTGCGAGTTTGTCTGATCTATGGGTCAGCAGTGTTTGTCATCTTGTGTGAATCAACCGTACTTCTGCGAAAGCTAATCTGAGGGACTCGTCATCTTTCTTGAACTGCTGGATAGCTAGTTCGCGGTAAAAAAGGTCGACATCGGCCTTTTGACAGGCCTCGGCTGCCTTCTTGTTGTGTGGAGTGGCAAGTAAATGCTTGAGCCAGCGATGGTAGATTGACGGCTTCCCAAGTCGAGGCAATTTGATGAAGGATGTCTTTGACGTTGCTTGCTCGAGGGACTTGATGCCAGATTTGATTGAAGGCATTATTGCGTACAATTGATCATGATGTGACTCTGTATGAGGTAAGTGCAGTCACCGACAGAGGTGATTGTTTCCCTCCGTCTTGCCGCTCTACCACAGGCTCAGCAATCCATTGGCTGCGTTAGCGACGTCGCACAGCATGGCTTGGTGTTTGTTGCACACGGCATGGTAAACACTGCCGCAGTCGATGCATTCAGTGTCCCCGAGGGACATGTCGCTGCGGTTCCGTTATACAAGTATGAAGTATAGTTCAGGTCTCTGATTTGTGATAAGCTGAGCATGAGATTGCCCGTTACTGTTTGAGTGAAACCAGGATGGAAGACCGCCACTGCGGATAATACTTCGCTGGCTAGATCCCTGCCGGAAGACTAACACACTGGAGAAGAGCTGTGCTCTGGTTAGCCGAGCACATCAGTAATTTGAGATTGGTCTGGCATGGTGAGAAGCATGTTTGCCCTCGAACGTTAAGCGAGGCCAGGACCCGCCATTCTGTCCGCGGATCCAAGACATCACACATCTCGCAAGTCGGAGCAACTGACGATTTTGCAAAGGTCAACATGAAGATTCTCGACGTCGCGCATACATGCGTATTCTCTAAACAGTTACTACGTGGAGTCTGTAATCCTTTCGGCGTGACATTCGGTTTCAACGTCCGGAGCAAGCCGCGAGAGGATGCAACGCTCGAACACGTTGGCCCAACATACACCCTCTCACTACTACATGGATGGGCGCCAGCTCGTAAAGCGTATCAATTAGCGTTGATCATTGCCAAAGGTGGACGGCAAACGCGGCCAAATTCTTGCTGAGGCGGCCTTTCATCAAGGTGTTTTACTACGAAGTCCATCAAATTGACTTCACTAGCAGCGAATTAGCCGACTTCAAGAATCATCAAGGTGCTCACTACGATGCTTGAATAGAGGATAAGTATCTAAGCGATCGGCAGTGTGAAGCATGGCAAGCCACCCAAGAAAGCTTCTTCCACGTTGCCCAGAGGTCTTGTCGTTCTTATCTTCAGCCTTACGTCCCACTTGTTCAACTTAACGACACCGTCTCTCTTCAACATCTGCTTACTTGGCTAGAAACCTTTGCTGAGATGTCGCTCGCAAGCTTGATGGCACGCCAGGATGGCGGTGCTGCATTTGATCCACAGAACGTCGATCTATCGACTGCCGACCCAAAAGACGTTATCTGCTTCTTGAACAAAGGAGAGAACGAATACGACGGCAGACTGGGTGCACGCATTTCGGCAATCTTCGTCATCTTGGTCGTTTCGTCAGCCGTCACTTTCTTCCCGGTGTTGGCAACAAGATCCAAGAAGCTACACGTCCCCCTTTATGTCTACCTCTTCGCGAGATACTTCGGTACTGGAGTCATCGTTGCAACGGCATTCATCCAGTAAGTCTTGACTCTCATCTCACCTTCTCCATTGACGACATCACTGACATCTATTAGCTTGCTCGACCCTGCCTACAGTGAAATAGGACCTTCGACATGTGTCGGTATGACGGCTGGCTGGGCTGGCTACTCATGGCCAGCAGCGATTGCTCTTACATCTGGCATGGTCGTATTTTTGATGGACTTTGCAGCCGAGCGCTACGTCGAGAAGAAGTACGGCTGGACTCACGGCGGTGGTCACGACGAGGAGAAGCTCACCACTGCTTCTGATGCCGCCAACGCTCGCTACAGAGACTCTTTCGGCTGTGCCAACCACCAAGCTCTTCACTCAGGCGAGCAAGATGGCACACTGAAGACAGCTGACACCACTGAGCCAGCGACTGGTAACGCTGCGCTCGCAGAAGCTAAATCTGGTCACCACGCCGATGAGAACTCATCGATCGAGACCGCGGAGTCCTTGGCGGCCGAGCGCGGTTTCAAGCAGCAAATCGCAGCATTCCTCATTCTTGAGTTCGGTGTTATGTTCCATTCAGTCATTATCGGCCTTACCCTTGGATCCGCTGGCGATGAGTTCCCAGTGCTCTACCCCGTCATCGTCTTCCACCAGTCATTCGAAGGCCTCGGAATCGGCGCGCGTCTTTCTGCCATTCCCTTTCCGAAGCGTCTGAGCTGGATGCCATGGGCCCTCTGCGCTGCCTACGGACTTACGACACCCATCGCACTCGCCATCGGCTTGGGCATCCGCTACACTTATAACGAGGCCAGCATGACCGCCAACATCGTCTCTGGCGTTCTTGACTCCGTGTCGGCAGGCATCCTCATCTACACTGGCTTCGTTGAGCTGCTGGCTAGAGACTTCTTGTTCAA
This sequence comes from Cladosporium cucumerinum, assembly GCA_023634325.1. Classification (NCBI taxonomy): domain Eukaryota; kingdom Fungi; phylum Ascomycota; class Dothideomycetes; order Cladosporiales; family Cladosporiaceae; genus Cladosporium; species Cladosporium cucumerinum. Next base: position 508,175 of record JALDQA010000010.1, on the reverse strand, counting down.
CCCAGACCGTACGCGTAACGACCGCCAGTTGGCTTTCATGGTAATCTCGGTCTTGCTTGGTGCTGGTATCATGGCTCTGCTGGGCAAGTGGGCTTAAATCCACAGGAAGTTGTAAGATAACAGATGGTGTCACAACGGAACACAAAGTAAAGGTACTTCTCGACATGGAATGAGGTTTACTGTCGAAGGTTAATCATCATCATTGGCTGCTGAGTTTTATGACCCGGACGATTAAGTGGAGTGCAATCACGAATGGAAGGATAGGATATATATAGCATGATCTTCATTGATTCTTCATCACATCATGCATATGGGGTTGAATAAAGCGACTCTCATCAATCTCGCCATCGTCTTGTTTTTGGCGGCGCTGGGTCTGTAGTCGACGCCGGTAACTGCGTGCGAAGTCTACAATGCCAACAAAGAGAAGAGTCCTCCAATGACAGGCCTTGCGATGAAGGTGATACCCGGATGACTGGAACAAACAGACTAGCAGGCAGCTCCAGAGCTATGTTGAGTCATGGAGTTGAAAGCACTCACATTCCGGTCACAGCATCATACAAATCAGTGAAGGTGAAGTTAGTGGGTGTCGTTCCTAGCAAATTCGCGACGGTCGAAATAACGCGCTGTTTCAGACTTGGAGACGAGACGGAGGCGACGAAAAGCTCCCAGTCATCTGTTCACATGAGCGTGGTTAGTCGGGATATTTTGTGTCACACAGTCAAATGTCAAGCGGGCTTATTCTTGGTGTAGGTGTGCCTGGTATCTAAGGGTACACCATATTTATCGAAGACTGTCTCGTAGAAAGCATCCTGGATTTCGTACACGTGCTGCGGGACAAGTCCCAAATCCAGCTCTTGATCCGCGAATAGGTTGTGGGTGGAAAGGGAATATGACTGCTCGATGTTGGCTTGGATGCTCCCTTGGACGCCAAGAAGAGGCCCTCGAAAGCATTTGTCGTAAAAGAAGATATTGTTGTGACTTGGAGAAGATTTGGCGTCGACTGTGTTAACGTTGCCATCACTGCTGATCTCTTTCATGAACAGCCAAGGCTCTTCAGGCGTGTTGGTGCATTCAATCGCGCCAAATGTCTGCCGCGCTGCCAGAGAGGTCAAACTCAGGTAGTCTTTGCCTCCTGCGTTCATCGAGTCGTTCTTGGCCTTTTCATCGAAGGATGATGCATTTGAGCTCGCAGCATCGTAGTTGGTATAGAAGTAACTCAACTATAGTCATGTGTCAGTCTGGATTGAGCAGCTGAAGATGTGGTACCAGCTTACAGCGGCGACATCATCCGAGAAATAGCTGGTCCACAGCGAAGGAACAACTTGAACATCCTTTTCTCCCAGGAACTGTACTGCGTCAGTCTGATGCAGACTGAGCTCAAACGTCGTTGCAACAGGTGTCGATCTGACTGAACCCCAAGTCTTGTGCAAAGGCGAACACTGGATATACATCCCGGATTGCGCGATAGTTTGTGTCTACGCTGTTATCAAGTGAGCCAGTGGTTGCAAATCGCTTTCTCGTAGCTACATCTGTTCCTCCTGTGCGGTGGGTCAATGTTGTGGTCGACAGGGTAGAGTAGTACCAATAGCCATATTCTGTCTGCTGGCCAATCTCAGCAAACGGTAGCTGTTTCTGTCGGAAGAGCTTATGGTATGCGACGTAACTGTCATCCGGAGAGATATCGTAAGACCATTGAGCGATAGCATTTCGGTCTCCGGAGACCCATTCTTGACCAGTTGTCAGCGAGATAGTCTCAGTGGAAAACATGTAGACTCACCTGCGGATATGTCTGTGTATAGCTGCACATCATGTTCGTTCCCATCTATGGAGTAAACGTCTACGTTCATAAAAGACTGAGGCAGGGAGGCCTTTATCAGGTCGTCGGGGACAACCGGCGACAGAAACGTTACTTTCATCTCCACATTTTCCGCAACATTCAATGTGAATATGCTTCTGGTAGAGGTATACTCGAAGGACTTCTGATTCACGTTGGAGCCGACGTCCAGTGGAGCTCCCATCCAGACATAGCTAGTGTTATCAACTCTGATCAAACCTGCACAGCCAGTGATCGCACCGCTGCAGAGCTTCTCAGCGAGAGTCCAAGACTGGCTTGATCTGGAAACGAAACTCACGCCCAGAAAGTTGGCCATTGACCTGCTAGGTAGCCACCATTGCCGCCATCACTTCAAGCCTGTCGCCAAGTGGACAAGTAAGGGCTACGAACAGCAAGAGGGATCGCAAGCGGGCGTAAAGGGGAGAAAGTGGATTAGCCGATAGCAAGACCAGCCAAGGAACATAACAGAAAACTTGAGATGGACATGTCAGCTTTCCCAACAGGACAAACTAGTTGTTTGCGAGATCTACTCAAGACAACTTGGACTTCCATCAGCGTCCGGAACGTCTTATATCAAGTCTTCACCTAAGCGGTGTCTTCATAGTATCACGAGTCATCCCCCGGGTATGACCTTTTTAGGTAGCTAGGTAACATTAACATAACCCGATGCATGAGTCGCTATGCAGCTTGTGTTGCTAGCAGTCTTTAGATGTCAGGAGGCAAGCTTTGAGCACGAGGTCAAGGTAGACCACTCGATGTTGTCTCGATGTTCTCCAATAGGGGCCAATATTGGCAGTTAATTTGCTCGCGCATAATTCGGCGGCCACAATATACCGCTCAAGATGTAGTCTAAAGAGAAAAGCGCTGGGGCAAAGGCTGACATCGGTCTGCTGGCGGTCTAACGGAGGAATGCAATAGATTATGCACCATGGTGGTCGCCAGATGTGCTGTCTCAGATGTCTCACGGAGGGTGTCGGTTGAGGGCAAGAGATGTAAGCATGTCTGCGCAATATGCTTGTTTCGTACAGTGTGCGGAGGGCAAGTGGGGCGCTGCCGACTTCACATCAACACCCTCACTCAGCCAAACTTCTCGGACACCGTCTACTACCTTGCTTAGTACTTGAGTCGGTCAACTATCACCTGGACATATTGGTACCTGCCTTACCAGGCTCTTGCAATGTGATTTGATTCTCCGTCCTCCCTCGGGCAATAACTACAGTAGTCCTGTGGTACACCAGGAAAATTTGTCACACCGAGGTCGAGGCATGTATGACAGGCGTGATACAGCACCATGCGCTAAGTTCATCTCGACCACCTGCCAACGCTTTGTGCTTGCATAGGAAGACCGCCGACCGCCGACTGCTTGACGCGAGCGCGTGCGACATCAACGCACGTCCTACTGCTCCTCGTCTTCGCCACCTTCCTGCCCCTGCGCCTGCCAATCATACATGAGCTTGTCCCCATCCTCGTCCTCGCTGTCGTCCAGAACGAGCACTTCCTCGTCAAGCGAGATGTAGTCGTGGTACTTCTTCGCGATCACATCGTCCTTGTGGACAACCTTCTGCTGGGCCGTCTTCTTCTTCTCCCAGCTCTGCTGAGCCTCAAGGAGTTTCGCTTTCTCGCGCTCGAGCTCACCCCACTGCTGGCGCAACTTCTCGATGTCGGCGTCCAGCTTGTCGACGCGCTCTGTGACCATGGCTGTCTTCTTCTCCAGGTCCGTGAGCTGGCGGGTGTGCAGCCCGCGCCGCTCGCGGAACTGTGAGAGTCCTGGCTCGACTTCGTCCAAGCGCCTGTTCTTCTCGACTTGGAAATCGTAGTCGCTCCGGACGCGGCGAGTGGGAGGATCGTAGTTCGGTGAAGGTGAGCTGGGCAGCTCGCGGGTTGGAACTGTGCCTGAATTGTTCAGCTGTTTGCCACAGTGATGAGCTGGGTGGCCGAATCATAATACTCACCAGCGTTGTCGCAGTCGTCATCCTCGGGCAACAAACCCAACGCTGCGCCCTCGCTGGCGGCTGATGTTGTATTAGCAATGCGGGAGTGGTGATGGGATGGGTGACCACGTACCTAAAGAGCCAGAAGGTTGACGAAGGGCGATGTCGCCAGCAATTTCGTCTGCGTGTTCTGCCGACATGTTGGTGAAGAGACGCTGTGGTTTTCGGTGAGTAAGGTACTTCGAGGCACAAAACTGAACTGACGACGGGCAGTGGTATAGGCAGTTGTGGCAGGATGGTACTCTTCTGTCGCAGCGTTTCACTACCGCTAGCCAAGGAGAGGTATGGACTAGAACAGTGTCGCTGGCGAGAGGAGTCTTGCAATGGCGAAGCGGCTGGTAGAAATACACCTGCCAGAATAATTCTTCAAGGGCGCGTGGTAGTACGTAAAAGTGCGCGGAAGCATGTGAAAGAGCGCGAAAGAGTCACTGTTGTCCGGGGGGTGAGAAGCGTCAATACCTGCCTGGCACTTTGAGCCTGGAGTGAGAGTGAAGACTTATAAACCAACATGTGATTGTACAAACGCGCGCTCGTAGATCCCAGCCTTGGTGTTTAAGGTATCAAACAGTTAAGTCTAAGCAATTTTTGAGAGGTCAGAAGTGAAAAGCAATAGGACGATGAGGATCTTATGCGTATATCTGTGTCATGTCAACATGTTTCCCAGACCTATTTACAATCCCAGAAACTCATCGCTAATTTCATCCAAGCAATCGCTAAATACAAGCAAAACCGCATCTTCCTAAGACCGCGGCACGGGACTCAAATCTGGATCCCTCAGCTTCCTCGCCAACGCCCTTTGCGACTCAGCCGAAGAACGCTTCAAATCTGGGCTTCCAGCATACCTTCTCAGTCGTGCCGCAGCATTGCTAGCCTCGAAGTCTGCTGCGTCAACGCCAAAATCTTGATCCAGATCGGTGTCCATTCGCTCGGCGGGCGTTGACCACTCTTCAGACCCTCTGACCTCACCAGAGATTGTTCGGCGTGAATACACGCCTTCTGGTGGGGACTTCATGCGGAGAAGTGAGCGCTGAGGTACGGGAGCATAAGAGGTAGCGGAGCTATCGGATCTGCCGGTGCCAGGTGTACGCGGTTGTGCTGTAGCATGAGGCGCATCCCTACCACCTGGGTAAAAGCCTCGCGTGCCTCTTGAGGGCGTTTGAGGTGGGCCGGTCACGACTCTCCTTGCTGCTCTGAAGTTTGTATCGACTTGTGGTTTGGCTGGGGTTTGCTGCGATGCTGACTTGTGAGAGTTTGGCGTCCCGTATACACTTTCCTTCTCCGTTTCTAGCTGTGTAGAACGGACATCGAGTTCTTTGAAGTCGTGTTCGAATCGATCAGGCTCAACGGAAAGATCACCCTCCAGACGGGCCCGATCGCTCAACACTTGGCTTATACGACGATCGTAATCTTGCGCTAGCGACTGGAATTCTTCGGCATGCTTGAGGTGGATCTGAGATTTGCGCTTCGCGACACGATCGTTGTATCGCGTGACAAGCTTTCTCTCGGCGCTCTTCAAAGCCTCTGCTTGCTGTTTGGGTAACTCTGTGTGACCATTGCTGTTACCGCTACCAGCACCATAGCTTGCCACGAGAGCATTGCGCTCTGTGACGAACTCGGCCGCGTTCACGGCATCATTCTCCTTCTCTTTCCGATGTCTCTCGGCTAGCAAATCGTCGAATTTCTGTTTGTACTCGCGTGAAAGCATGTCCTTGGCCTTCTGCAGATCGCCGACGTGCTCCTGAATCTTCTGAGCAAAAAGGGTCTCATTGGCTGTGATAACGCTGCCAAGCTCTGAGAGCTCAGCCTGGGCATTATGTAGGTACTCTTCAAACGATTGCGGCTGCTGCCCACGGGCGGTTTTGGCGTTTGACCTTTGCTGGGGCGTCGACGGCTGGTTGAAGGAATTGTCTGATGGCTGACGAGGAGTGGAAGGGCGGGGCGAATAGTTGCCCGAGACCTGTCGCGGTGTTGACGGCCGTTGTGAAGCAGTACCAGGTCGAGAGAAACTCGATCTACCAACAGCCGCAGCGGCGGCCGCCGCTGCCATGCTGACCTTTGGAGAGCTGAGTGAATCCTTTCGCAACTCTGGTCGCTCTGAATAAGAGGTTCCAGGACGCGAACTGCCACGCGAAACAGGGCGGTCGCTGCCGTTTCTGAAAGGCGACTGTGCTTCTGGGATATACTCGAGGCCACGAGATGAGCTAGGTCTTTTCGCCACGGGGCTAATCGACGACATTTGCTTCGTCAACAGCGAGATGTGCTTCTCCAACTGAGCCTTTTCGTTGATGCTCCTCTGCATCAAGACCTCAGCTTCTTCGCGCTCTTGCTTCACTGCTTCAAGGTGAGTATTCAGCGCTTCAAACTCCTCTTGCAGCCTCTTAATTTCGGCGGCCATTTGCTCCCCTTGCTCGGTCAATTCAATACGCAGTTCTTGAACGATGGCATCAGAATTTTCGCATTTCTCAATGAGCTCACAGTTTTCCTGATGGAGCGTAGCAAGATCGCCCTCCAGTGATCGTTGCTGTTCAGCCGACTGATCGATTGTAGATTGAAGCTCGGCGATCTGTTCCGAAAGCAGAGAGCGCGTCTCTAACAGTTTTGCGTGGTAAGCAGACTCTAGACCTTCAAGTGCCTTGCGAGCATCTTCTCTGTTGCTAGCAAAAGCGAGCTTCTGCGCTTCCTGGTGCTTGCGCTCCAATTCAGCTGTTTGCTCTTTGCAGGCCGAGTCCGCTTCTTCTCGGGCTTGCTTGAGAGCTGCCATGTGAGCTTGTTCAACTGTAGCCAGGATTGCTTCGCCGGCCTTCTTTGAGTCGCTCAAGGCCTGCTCAAGAGCATTTTCGTGTGACTGTCGCAATTCGGAGATCTGGCTTTGAGCATCTGTGCGAGCTGCTTGGACTGCCGCATTCAGAGTGGCAGTATGTTGTCCTTCGGCGTCTTTCAATTTTGCAGCGTTCGACACTTCACTTGTCTGCAGCGCAATTGCGAATTCTTCGCTATGTTTTGTCTCGAGCTCCGAGAGCTTGATCTTCCATAGATCGTCTCGTTCAGAAAGAGCAGCCTCATGCTCTTTCTTGACCGCATCGAGACGTGAGTCCAAGGTAGCTTCAAGCTCGCGAGTCAATGCGTCGTGACGTTCCGCAGTCGCTTCAGCATCTGCGACGAGCTTGGTCTGCAAAGCATCTATGGCAGACTGGTGCTCCTCGCGCAGCTGCGCCATCTCAGAATGTCGGGTATCCTCGGCAGCTTTCAACGCTTGGGCATGTTTGGCTTGCATCTCAGTGATCAAGACAGTCTTTGCAGACTCCATCTCAGTCACTCGAGCCTCGACCTCACGCTGAGCATCTTCGGCTGCTTTTGAAGACTGCTCAGACAGGCGACGCAGCTCAGTCTCATACCGAGCCTGAGCTGCAGCCACGGTGTCTCCAGCTTCTTTCCTCGCATCTGCAAGCTGCTGCTCATAGTCCTGCACACGTTGCTCCAGAAAATCTTTCGCGACGGCCTGGCTTTGCTTGAGCTGCGTCTCAAACTTATCCTGCATATCTGCTTCCGATAGCTGGGAAGCCGCATTTGCAGCCTCGATTTGACGGTCATAATCAGCTTTGACGTCTGCCATCTTGGTATCGTGGGCCAACGACATCTCGCGGGATTTCGCCTCAAGCTCCTGCAACACGGCGGCGTGGGAGGATGAACCTTTCTCTAGCTGTGTTCTGACGTTCTGCATGTCCAATGCATGCTGTCCCTTCAACTCCTCCATCTCCTGTAGGGCCTTGGTTGATGCTGCAGCCGCTGTCTGAATAGCTTCTTGATGGTCCGCCTGCGCTTGCGAGAGTGCAGCCGAGTGCTCGGATCGAAGGTTCTCCAAGCTCGTGTTGTTGTACAGCTTCAACTGTTCAAGCTCGGAATTGTGTGCGTCGCGAAGCGCCTCGACATTGGATTCATGCTGTTCTCTCAACTCGTTTAGCTCTATTGTTATAGCCTCTACGACTTGTTGATGCTCGGCCAACTCGCGGGCACTGTTGTCTCTGCTTGCTGTCTGATCGATTACATGTTGCTTGCGCATTTGCTCGGCCTTTTCTTCGTATCGATCACGAACCGAAGCGAGCATGCTTTTATGGCTCTCGCCGAGTTGTTTGAGCTTGCTAACATTTTCGGCAGCCTCAGACTGATGTACCTGATTAGCTTTCTCGATAATGCCCTGATGCTCTAGCTTCAAAGCCACGAGCTCACTCTCGTGAGACGAGCGAAGCTTCTCGAGGTTCTCGTTAGCAGTAGCTTCGGCTGAGCTTCGTTCGGCCTCGAACGTCAGGCGCAGATCCTGGAGTGCACTTTCACGCTCAGCAACAGCTTTCTCAATTGCGGCTGTGTGATCGTCTCGAAGATGCTTAAGCTCCGAAGCGGCCGAAGTGACTTCGTTGCTCACACGATCTAATTGCTCGCGATGACTGGTCTCCAGATCTGCCACCGCGCGACGATGTTGTGAATCACGTTCTGCCGAAGTAGTGTCATGCTCGGCCTTGAGTTTCACAAGTTCCTTCGCGTGAGCATCACGTAGGCTGCGCTCCGCTTCCTCAGCATCCGCTCTCTTGCCATCGCTCGCATCTTCCAAAAGCTTGATATCGTCCTTGTGCTTCTGAATGAGATCAACAATTGCAGACCGGTGTTGCTCGTCATGGTCATCCGCAGATGACTTATGCAGCGCAGTCAAGGCGGCGATCTCTCTAGCATGATCGTTGCGCAGTTGTACCTCCGTCTCTTCGGCAACCCGCAATGCCGTCGAGGCCGCAGTCTGCAACCCTATAACCTCATCCTTGTACTTCTTCTGTAGTTCAAGAATAGCGCTGTTGTATGACTCGGTGCTCTGTCCAACAGAAGCCACGTGCTCAGCTTTAAGTCCCTCAATTTCACGTAAATGGTCCCTGCGCAAGTCCGCTTCGTTTCGGTCCCACTCCGCTCTCGCAGCATTCGTAACCTCTTCTAAGTCTTGCGCGTGCTGGGTTTTGATGGCTTCGATCTGGGCTTCATGCGATTGGATCTTTTGATCAAGGGCCTTTCGGTGAGTTTCCTCAGCGGTATAGGTTGCGATGGCGGCTTCCTTGCCAGACCGTTCAATTTCAACTACATGATGACCCCTCAACTCCTCCAACGCCGCGGCGTGCTCGGCTCTCAAAGTTTCCAGAGCAGCCTGCTGTTCTTCTATGCATTTCTCCAAGGTGCGTTTATGTTCGATACTGGCGGCTTCTGCGGCAGCGACGGCGTCGTTGCGCACTTGTGAGGTCTCAGAGACGTGGGTGGATTTAAGGGTCTGAAGAGCTTTGGCGTGATTGTCAGCGGCAGTCCTTGCGTTGGTCTCAGACGTTTCGAGGTCGGTATCGTACTTGGCCTTCAGTTCGTTGGCAGCTTCCTTGTGGCCGGCTTCTAGATCCCGGATTGCGGTTTCGTGGGCCTGGGTGAGCTCTTGGATGGTCTTCTCGTGCTCGGATGTCAACTTTTCGACAGCGGCAGCGGAATCCGAGGTCGCGAGCTCAGTGTCACGGGAGTGCTGGGCCTTAAGGGCTTCGAGTGCTTTGACGTGCTCGTCCTTCAGGGCTTGCAGTGCAGACTTGTGCAGCTCCTCTTTCTCAAGGGTGGCTTTTTCCGCGAAGGCTTTGGACTCGTTGGATTCGGTTGTCATTCGCTCGACAACAGCGTCGTATCCGGAGCGAAGTTCGGTCATCTTGTCTTGAAGTCCCTGCAACTCTACGGCAACCTGTTCTCGCTCAGCAGTAAGTTTTTGAACATCTTCGTCATGAGCAGCCTTGATTTGCGCAAGGGCCTGCTCGTGGGCTTTGCTATTCTCGCCGTGCGCACGAGTGGCCTGTTCGAACGCTTCGGAGATGTCTAGGCGCTTCTGTTCGAGATTCTTCACCTCTTCGTCCTTGGCAGATAGCTGTGAGCGTACAGTCTCGAGCTCCTTAGCTGCAAAAGCGTGCTTAGCCTCAGAGTCAGCGACCTGCAAATCAAGCTTTTCCTGCAAGTCCTTAGTTTGTTGACTAGATTCTGTGATTTGCTTCTCGGTTTCCGAAAGACGAGCTTTGAGCTCTTCGCTAGATGCATCCGCATCCTTGATCTGCTTCTCGTAGTCCGCAAGCTTGGTCTTTGCATCCTCGAAATCGCTTTGAGCTGTGGAAACCTGCTTCTCGAGATCTGCCAGTTTGGCAGTAGTCTCCTTGACCGTCTCTTCGGCCTTTGTGGCCTGCGCCTTGACTTCAGCCATCTCAGCTTCCAAGTTATTGTTTGTGGCTTCGGCTGATGCAGCAGTCTCTTCGGCCTTAGTGAGTTTGCTTTCAGTCTCCTGGGCAGACTCCTGGGCCTTAGCAATCTGCGACTTCGCGTCTGCGAGTTGCGACTCCAAGTCTTTCGTCGAGGCTTCTGCTGCCTCAGCATTCTTGCTGATTTCGGACAGCTTTGTCTCCAGCCCGGCCAACGCCGTCTGTACTTTGGCGCTTTCCTCCTCAGAGCTCGCAAGCTTAGCCTTGATCTCCTCGGCCGAGCTCTCAGCGTCTGCCTTCTGCTTCTCCACAGTAGCGAGTTGGGCACGCAGCTCTTCAACGGATTTCTCAGCCTCCTTACATTGGCTTTCGGTATCGGCGAGCTCCATCTCCAAGTTGTTGAGGCTGCTGTCGTGATCTTTCTTCGCTTGCTCTGCAGCCTCGTGGTACTCGCGAGCTGTCTTCGCTTCCCTGGCGATACGGCCAGCGAGCTCGGCAAGTCTTGCTTTGAGCTCGTCTTGGGCAGAGTTCGCCTCGACGAGGGAGCTGTCGAGCTTGGTCTTGAGCTCGCTGATCTCAGCCTCACGGGCGTCCAGAGCTTCCTTGTGCGAGGTACGTGCGCTCTCGGTCTCGGAAGTGTTTGTCGTTCGGAGCTGTTCGATCTCCTTCTCGTGGGCAGCCTTCAATCCGTCGATCTCTTGAGTCTTACGGTCGACGGCAAGCCGGAATTCCTCCTGCGCCTGGCCCATCTCGCTGAGTCTTTGCCTGGTCTCCTGGCATTCGGTCTTGAGGTCTGCGAGTTCACGCTCTTTGACCACAATGCTCTCAAGGGCCTCGTCTTCGCGCTTCATGCGCTCGCGGAGTTCGGCAGCGACGCGAGTGCGTTCTGCTTCCCATTGCTCATAGGACTCGGATGCCTTGGCTTCGGCTTTGGAGAGATCTTCTTTGAGGGAAGAGATAGTGGCTTGCGCTTCCTCTGAGGCGGCCTTGGCGGAGTCAAGTTGTGACTGGAGTTGGTCGATCTCCTTCTTCGCGGCATCGGAGCTGGCCTTGTAACCATCGATGGTGGATTGCAGCTTCTCGATGGATTCCTTGCTCTCACGCTCGAGAGAAGAAATTTTGTCATCCTTGGCAGCAAGAGCGCTCTGGTCCTCTGCTTTCACAGTGTCCAGCTGCGCCTTGATGTTCTCGACCTTTTGCTCGGCCAAGCGCTTGCCTTCGGTTGCTGTGTTGAGCTCTTCAGTCTTTGTGGCCAGCGCGCGCTCTGTCTCGCCCTTCGCCTGCTCCAACTCCTGGAGTTTGACCTTGGCCTCCTTTGCCTCTTCCTGGGCCGAATCCTTGTCTTTGACCGCCTCGTTGTACTGGCCATTTCTTGCGATGAACGCCTGTTCATGGTCGGAGCGCAAGTTCTCGAGATTCTGCACCTTCGTCTCCAACTGCTCGACCTTTTGTTCAGAGAAGTGTTGGCCCTCTTTTGCCTGCTGCAATTCGAGGTCTTTGGCGGTCAGCAACTTCTTGTCCTCTGCGCTGGCGTTCTCAAGTTCTTGAATCTTGGCCTTCGCCGAAGCAGCATCCTCCTTTACCACCTTCAATTCTTCATCTTTAGCGTTCAATAACTCCTTGTCCTGCGCAGTGATGTTCTCAAGCTCCTGAATCCTAGCCTTTGCTGTAGTAGCATCTTCCTGGGCCGCCTTCAGTTCGCTGTCTTTGTCGTTGGATGACTTCTTCTCCTCCGAGAGAGACTTCTCGAGTTCCTGAACAGTGGCCTTCGAGCGGATGGCATCCTCCTCAGCTGCCTTCAAGTCACGGTCTTTGGCAGCTAGCAGCTCCTTGTCTTCAGCCTTGGCGTTCTCAAGTTCTTGAATCTTGCCCTCCGCCGAAGCAGCGTCCTCCTTTACCACCTTCAATTCTTCATCTTTAGCGTTCAATGAATTCTTGTCCTGTGCAGTGATGTTCTCAAGCTCCTGAATCCTAGCCTTTGCTGTAGTAGCATCTTCCTGGGCCGCCTTCAGTTCGCTGTCTTTGTCGTTGGATGACTTCTTCTCCTCCGAGAGAGACTTCTCGAGTTCCTGAACAGTGGCCTTCGAGCGGATGGCATCCTCCTCAGCTGCCTTCAAGTCACGGTCTTTGGCAGCTAGCAGCTCCTTGTCTTCAGCCTTGGCGTTCTCAAGTTCTTGAATCTTGCCCTCCGCCGAAGCAGCGTCCTCCTTTACCACCTTCAATTCTTCATCTTTAGCGTTCAATGAATTCTTGTCCTGTGCAGTGATGTTCTCAAGCTCCTGAATCCTAGCCTTTGCTGTAGTAGCATCTTCCTGGGCCGCCTTCAGTTCGCTGTCTTTGTCGTTGGATGACTTCTTCTCCTCCGAGAGAGACTTCTCGAGCTCCTGAACAGTGGCCTTCGAGCGGATGGCATCCTCCTCAGCTGCCTTCAGGTCACGGTCTTTGGCAGCTAGCAGCTCCTTGTCTTCAGCCTTGGCGTTCTCGAGTTCCTGAACAGTGGCCTTTGCGGTGACAGCATCCTCCTGAGCTTGATCTCTAGCCTTCTTGGCGTCGCTAAGCTCATCAAGCGCCGCCTGTAGCTCTTTTTGAAGAGTTGCGAGCTCCTCTTGCAGTCTTGACTTTTCCTGGGTCACTGCTTCCAACGATGCGTGTGCCTCCTTGTAAAGCGACTCAGACTTCTTTCCTTCGGTCTGAGCATCCTGCAAAGAACGCTCGATATCCTTAGTCTGTCTCGCGAGCTCCTCGATCTTGCGCTCCGTCTCTTGTGATCTCTGCTCGGCCAGCTCCTTCTCGTTCAAAGCCTTGTCGATGCGAGCCTCGGCATCCGCGATCCACTTCTCCCGCTGCGTCTTGACAAGCTCGACCTCCTCCCTCAGCCTTTCGATCTCCACTTCTCTCTCGTCGGGCACGTCTTCAGGCTCGGCCTCGCTCTCCGAGTCCGGGTTCCTGGAAGTGCTCTCCCCCCTCTCTCTCCTCGGCTGAGTCTCGTGCCTTATGCGTCTCTTCAGCAGATCGAGCTCGTGGAAGAGCTGTGCCTGCGTGACGCTAGACTGCTTTGTGGACGTTCGCTGACGGAAGATCTGGGCTGTGATGCCGCCGGCGACGCTGGGAGGAGCTGCTTGGGCACGAGACAGTAGGTGCTTGATGTGCTCGACCTCCTGGGTGAGAGTGCGAGGGCCTTGGGAGGGATCATGGTGCTCGGTGAGGGTGGAGGACGCCATGCTGTCCGGGGGAGAGTGTGGTATTTGGTCCATGATTGTGGCCGCCAATGGGTGTGGTTGTGGGCGGTGTGTTTGGTTATTTCTGGCCTGCGCCTGTTGGATCTATGCTGCTGTGACTCTCATGCACATGCCGACCAAGGTACTATACAGGTGATCTTGTCGTGTCGAATATTATGTAGTAACCAATGTACAGAGTTCCTTGATTTTTTTCCTGGCCTGCAAACTCAATGGCCTGGCCTGGTGGTAAACAAGCAGTGACAGACTACTCGATGGCGTTATCCGAAAAGGGAAAACGCAGGCACAAGAGGACAACGAAAAGTGAAAATGTATGATGTATATGTTACAAGGACGAGCAAGTGCAAGGTCGGACCTCGCCAACAGCAGCACGCACCCGGGAAAAGGGATCCTGATTGATTTTCCAGTCCTGCCCAAAAGCCATGTCCCACGACAGGCTCCGAGCACGCACGCTTCAAGCAAGAGCTAGCTAGGTAGCCGCAGCGCATCGATCGTGCTTCATGACGTGCGCCGGGAACTAGATTGAACAGAGATCTGTACTGTAGTACTACTGTAGCAGCATGCGAGAATGCGCCCGCCGTCGCCCCGTGTGATGATCGGGGTTGTCGTGGTACAATTACATACATACATGTATATGTACGACTCTGGTAATTAGTCCGAGAAGGCTTTTAGAAGTCGATGATGCTATGCTGTTGTACCGTCGATCGTCCACAGCAGCTGTTTAACGTTTGTGCCGTTTCTTGTCTAGGAGGATGTACTAGCGGGTCTTGTGTCGGAAGATGAAGGGAGCGGTGGCCGCCGCCTGATGTGCTGGCTGGCGGTTTCGTCCGCTGTCGTGGGTAGCCTATATTTACGTATGAGACGACGACATCCTGCAATCTGCTAGATGTCGTCGTCTCATACTTAAATATAGGCCAAACATATATATATATATATATATATAGCTGATATATTGTTGCTGTGAGCATGCAATCATTGACACATCATACTTATCCAGTCTTGGATTTTTTTTTGCTCGTATCTAGAAATATGCATGCCGGGCGACGAATCGGAGACCAGAGACACGCCAGCCGAGCCAAAACTCTCCAAGCTCTCGGGCTCTCGGGCTCTCGGTCCCCTTGATCAGCCAGCTGCACTTCGTGACGACGCGTGACTTCAATCACGAGATAACAATAGTGGATCAACGCGTAATAGCACGTTGTCACAGTCACAAGAGGACTCAGCATCGACATGGGCTGAACCATACCCGCACTCTCCACCATAGTCGTACACCCGCCGTGTGACGGCCCGTCAGTTACGTCCTACTATTCATCGAGGTGCTACCTCAACGACCATACCCGTCTTCCACAATGGACCGCATTCGCCGACTATGGAAAGGGGAAGAGGAAGAGCAGGCATACGAGTCTCTGACGAACAGCATCACCGAGGCCGATAGGGAAGATGCTACTACGAATACATACGAAGACAGCAAGCCTGGCTTCTCATGGCTGGAGTATGGTGTCTTCCTGCTGTTGGGCATATCGATGCTCTGGGCATGGAACATGTTCCTCGCAGCCGGTCCATACTTCCAGCATCGCTTCCGTGATAATGACTGGATCTCCGAGAACTTCCAGGCTGCCGAACTAGCTGTCTCGACGATCACAAACCTGGGATCCATGTTGATTCTGACCAGAATGCAAGCGGGAGCGAGCTACCCGAAACGCATCATTAGCTCTCTTTTCATCAACATGGTCATCTTTGCAATGCTAGCAGCGTCTACCGTTATCGACACTGGTGCTAACGCCTATTTCGTGTTTCTGATGATCATGGTGTTCGCGACTAGTTTGGCAACGTGAGCACGACTTGTCATCTATGTGTAAACTGTATGCTGACGACTATCATTGCTAGTGGTCTTTGCCAAAACGGCATCTTCGCCTATGTTTCCGGCTTCGGTCAGCCACAGTACACTCAAGGCATCATGACTGGCCAAGGAGTGGCAGGTGTTCTGCCTTGTATCGCCCAAATCGTGTCAGTGCTGTCCGTACAGAGTCAGAAAAGCGTGCCTACGCCGCGTGACGGTGTACCTTCCCCAGATCCGCCTGCTCCTGGACCTCAGCCTGTGAAATCCACAGCTGCTCTGGCATACTTCCTGACGGCAACGATCATCTCCGTCGCAACTCTGTTCGCCTTCTCTTATCTTGCGACTCGCCACCGCCAGTCAGCATCACAGCGTGCAGCGACAACAACCTCAGAAACCCTGGACGAATCTCAACCCGAGCGGAAGGAAGTATCGTTGATGACGCTCTTCCGGAAACTGTTCTGGCTCGCCAGCGCAGTTTTCGTTGTCTTCGCCATCACAATGGTTTTCCCTGTCTACACACAACGCATCGTTTCTGTCCGCCCTGACTCCGATCGACCCGCATATCTCCAACCCGCAAGCTTCATTCCCCTCGCCTTCCTCTTCTGGAACATTGGCGATCTTTTTGGCCGTCTATTGACAGCCATACCGGCCCTCTCGCTCGTGCATCGCCCGCGCATCGTTCTTGTGCTCGCACTGCTCCGCATCATCTGGATCGGTCTCTACCACCTCTGCAACGTGCGCGGCCAAGGCGCCGTGGTAAACAGCGATGTTTTCTACTTGATCGCCGTGCAGATGCTGTTCGGTCTGACGAACGGGTACCTCGGCAGCACATGCATGATTGGCGCTGCCGAGTGGGTTGATCCTGAAGAGCGTGAAGCCGCGGGTGGATTCATGGGGTTGTCGCTGGTTGCTGGGCTTGCTGTGGGCAGTTTGGCGAGTTTCTCTGCTGCTGGGGCCTGAGTATGGGATTCGTTTGGTCACGAGATATATTCATTTATAAATGCCTCGTGCTGAGGATAAACATTTTCCATCACATTGCATATCTGAGAATCACCCAGGAGCCTATGATTGCCCTCTCCGCGTAGTAGAATCCAGCATCGATCTAACTTTCCACACTTGCTTCCTCGCATGGCGAGGCGTGATGCTTTTTGGTTGGGATTGACATTCTGGGCAGCTGATACTACGATGTTGGTAGGGCTAAAGTATACGAGGTGAGTTTCTGGAAAGACTGAACAAAGATGTGAGAGGGTGTGACTGATGATGGGTCGGAGAACTGCCGGCGGCACCAAGGTCATCCTTGTACCTGTCTCAACGACATGACTGCGTGTGCGTTACGAAGGCTGACCGCACCAGAGTAGCTGATCACTTGAATATTATTTGTTTCGCCTGTCTCGTCAGGGTCTTCTCTCGACGGTAACCTACCACGTTCGAGAAAGGTGTAGTCTGAGGCATGTCGACTAACGCAGCTCGTAGAGATAGCCGTCCGCATCTACCGATGGAAATCATCTCGAGGCACCATCGGCTCTACACATTGTCCTGATACTCTGTTGTGCCTTCATTCCACGTCTCTCCGTTGACATGAGGTCGTAACTCGCTGGCGGCTGAAGGATCCGGTAGCTGCTCCAAGCCACCACGCAGGTATCTTTTCGCGTCGTATCTCCGTACCTCCGAGGCATCCATGCGAGCCTTGCCGTCGAGGTCTGGAACCTATGCGACGACATTATGCTTCTCGGCATCGCGCTGACTCGCTGGATTGCGATGGTGTGTTCTCTGCGGTAAAGCGGCCACAAGCATGATGACAGTGTATCGCAGATCGGCTCGCGGCGCCGAGTGTCAGAGCACGCCTGATTTACGTTCGCCAAACACGGAAGACTGGCAGACATAGAAGCCGAGTTTCATGGCACGGTACAGGGCCATCCCGGCACGGCTGTTCATCCGGGAGATGAAGGCAGAGGGTTTGCGGGTAAAGTGTGTACGTTACATACGGCAGTGGAAACCATGGCCTTGTTAGTGCTGATTTGCTTTGTAGCGTCAAAATGCTGCGCGATCGATTCCGTCGATGGGGAATCAACGACAAGAATGTTCGGAATAACTCGCAGAAGCGTCAGCACGTTCACGCTGCTACACAACTTGATCGCGGTGTCGACGCTCGTTTGTACGATCCACTTGATCTACCGCACAAGACTCGCTTTCTGCACCACGCGTTACGAGGCCTTCTGCGCTGGTCTGATAGCTCGCAAGACGTGGGTAGTCGCGGCACAGACATCATTGCTGATGCCATCAAGTTCCACGACTGTTTCTGGGACATGAAAAACGCCATCCGAATCCTCGAGGCACAATGCATGTGCTCTGCCACTTGCGGGAGACGCCCGAATCAAGCGAGCAACAGGCTCGTGAAGTGTTTCAAAGCTTCTTGCACCCCGCTAGGAGTGTTGCTGTCGATGCAAGTTATTCTAGAGCTCAAACTGAGTGCGAGTCAAAACATCTTACCATGGAGCGAGACGACCTCGAAGTTCCTGCTGCAAGTCACAGCGAGCCATTTCATCAGATCACACCCGGTGTCGATGCTCATATTTCTCTTGACGTTTGGCAACCGCACTTCCCACGAGCTGACTGCACTCTACGAAGCCGTTCGTGTGTTCATCGGACACTATCTTGACAGGCCCTTGGTTCTCGGGTTCCGCACATCGTTTTTCCAAACTATGCTTTCTCTCAAGTCAGACACAATGTTCGAGTCCGAGATGACAACCCTCTGTATCGGAGCCAGTGACTCAAGTGAGGTCCTCGATGATCTGCGTCAGCTTTACAAGCATGTCGGCGAGAAGGCAAAGTAAGAGGCTCTATGTTCGAGCTATCCGAATGCTTTCGGTGAAGATCAGTAGCAAATTTGATGCTGGTAGTCGCAAGCCCGAGATCATTTTTTTCGATCAAGGTTAGCTCAAAGACGCGATGAATTGATGTGGGCGACTTGGGAAATTACTTGGGATCAGTATTTACAGAGTAGCAGGCCTGAGATAAGAGCTTGCCGTTGCCGCTACGCATTGACAGCAGCAGAGTTCTTAGCGCGTGGCATGCTCCTTTCGTCCATACAGAAGGGCTTCTGGCTGCTCTCTTTGCAGCTCTCTTTGTATGCTTGGGCTTTGGCAGGGAGATCTGTGTCCTGCAGTCTTTCCACTCTTTCTGCTGTAACGACGAAAGGTTTAGGCAGCGGAGGGTATGGAGCGACAAGTGCCGGCTGCTGGTGCTCGAAGCCGAGAAAATCCAGTATGCCGGGGATAATGTGAGATGTTGAGAGAAGGATGCGCGGCATACCTGCGGCCGTTAGTCTGGCACACCCATTACTGAAGAGACCATAGTGCTTACCGTGTCCGACAAATCCAGCAGCCATCCAGTGTCCCTCCTTATTAGGTACAGCACCGACAAATGGGAACATGTCCACACTGCTTGCTGTGACTGCGCAGCATCAGTATCGAGTACAGGGTGTGTCTTTCCCTTGTGGGCCAAATTGAACTTACTTCCGGTCCAGCAGCCACCATCGTTCGCCTCTCTTGCGAGCTCAGCTGGCTGAGCGTTGTCCCAACCTAGTACATCAGATTCCGGCCAAGATCGCATAAACTCTGGCACATCCTCAAACTGCATGTCGTCGTTGTCACGGTTGAAGCACTCTTCGGGTTTGTGTACAAGCACCGCTCTTGCCCCACCCAGGATTATCACGTTGTACGGAGGTGGTAGTTGGACGTGGTAGTTCTACAACAATCATTAGTTCCAGAGTACGAGATCGAGGTACCACAAGAAGAACTTACGTTCACCTGATCATCCCATTGCTGCGCGCCGGTATGCTTGATAAAGCCTGCAGGGGCTTTGATCGCCGCTACTGTTGATTTCATGGGCAGGATGAGCTTCTCAAACTCTGGGAGAAGATGAGATGCCCATCGGTTGGTCGTATGGATGACTGCCCGTGTCCGTACGACGCCTCTGTTAGTGTTGACGGTGATCCAGCCGTTACTGTCCCGCTCTGACACATTGATGACTGGCGTGTTTGCTTGCAAATTAAGGTTGCCTTTCTCAAGAACTATCCGCAGAAGTGCGTGGACGAATTTGTAAGGCCAACTGAGACATCCTTAGCAGGTACCGAGAAGAAGGCGGATGGCGGTATGCTTACACTTGTCCGGTAGGGTGCACGATGGCAGCGAGAGTGCCCTTCATTTGAGAGAACTCCTCCGCTTCAGACGGGTCTTCAATCAATCTGCACAACTTGAAGATGTCATTGTCGTCGCCTTGGCCGCTTCGCATGGCGTCGTAAGCACCCTTAAGCCTCGTCCAGGCTTCCTCTGTCATTGCAGCATCAAAAGTCTCGCCGAACTTGAGCGCGATCTCTTCGGTAATACCTTCTTCCTTGGCCAATTGCTCAAACGCCTCAAGGTGAGCCATCTCGTGCCTGATGAGTTCCATGGCACCTTCGGCTCCAAAGCGTTCCGACCATACTGAATAGCGGGAGTATGCGTGCGGTCTCAATTGGCCACCTGACGCTGTCAGAAAACATCGGGCATACAGCAAGATCCACTCACCATTGCGACCTGTAGCAGCTCCGCAGATATCTCGGGCTTCCAACAGCGTGACGTGAGGTTGCTTCTGCGCATGATCTGTGTACTGCTCAAAGTAAGATATTAGTTCGACCATCTGCACCGGGGAGCACCCACTTTACTGATCCAATATGCTGCAGTCGCGCCAGCATACCCGCTACCGACAACAACGATGTCAGTCTCCTTCGGCAGCTCGTCACTAGACCGGAAGTTACGCAAAGGCGAATTGGCTTCTTCGATCCAGTATGACTTCGTAGGCTCAGGAACCGGGAGAACCATTTTCAATCGTGTTCAGTATGATTTGATGTCTGATGTGGTACGGATAAGATCTGATTGTGATGTCGAGGTGTTCCTGATTGGCCGAGGATTTCCTTATCTGATCGTGCTGTGTATAGTGGAGCTGTAAAGTTCTTTGGCTAGAGCTGCACGTCTATGCATGCAAGAAAATTCATCGACTTGGGCGGGCGTTTTGCTGGCAGGATATGGCCATCAAGGTAGGCAAATGTATTTGTACATCGTCTTGGTATTGGACGAGAATACCAAGAGACGAGAAGAACCTTGCATCAGCTTGGCCGCAACTTCGCCGAGAACGACCGCCGAAAGTGTATCCCCAAACCCAGATCATCTATACGTCCAAACATTATAGGTTTTTCTTCGATGGATCACAGCTTCGCATTGGCAGTCTGCCGCCCTACGACAGCTCGCCACGCTTTCGAAGAAACATGCTCGTCACGCTGAAGCCATCTCTCGGACGTGGTCCGATACGGTAAAGGAAGATCCACTTGCTCGGTCTTAGCGCCCAAGACCACCATCTCTGCAATCGCTTTGGCCGAAAGGAAAATCTGAGGCATGCCATGCCCATTGAAACCTGCGCAAATATACTGGTCTGGTTTATCTGGCACAGCGCCCACGTATGGGAAGCCATCATCGGAGTAGCCCATGACTGAAATCAAAATACATCGTCAGCATATCTCTCCACGGCCAAGAGAACGAAAGAAACGAAAACGGAAAACTCACTACCAGTCCACAAACTCTCCGTCCGAACGTCGCAATCCTCCCATCCGCGAAAGTGGCGCTGCATATATCCCTCGAAGTAGTTCTCGGCTCCTCTGATCAAACTCCCATCATCGGAGACGTCGAACCACGAGTCGAGGTCCTTGTAGAAGTCGCGCCTTGCTCCGCCCACGACGATGCTGCCGTCTGGTCTAGGGATCAGGTAGTCGTATTCGTAGTCCGAGAATCGCATCATGTAGCTCTCGGCCAGTTTGGGTGCGCTCGTTGGTACGAGTCGTGCGACCATGCCTTTGACGGGGACAATTTTGCCCTTAGTTTCTGGGACGAGTGCGGAAGCGTAGCCATTGGTCGCATGGATGACAGTGTGGCATTTTATTGAGCCTCGCGTGGTGGTCACTGTCCAAGCTGGTTCTGAATGGGCGTGCGTGGGAGTGATGCTTGTTACAGGGGTGATGGTTTGTAAATTTACGCCACGAGCGACTGCTTGCTCCAGCATGTGGATTATGAGCTTGTATGGCCATAGTCTGGCGGCGTTGTACGTCAGACAAGACTTAGATCCTTTGATGCCGGAGGCCTGCGACTTGCGTTAACTCCCGGCGAATGATGTCCCCAAGGGAATATAGCTCCTACGTCTTCTGCACTCTCGCCAAGGAAGCATCCGACCTCTCTCACAGTCGAGATGCCCGCGTCGACAAGACTAGCAAGATCAGCCTCCACTTTATCTCGCCCTGCTTCATGCAAGCAGACGTCGAAAACCTTCGTCTCCTCGAAATCACAAGCGATCCCTTCGCGTTCAACGAAGTCTTGCACTTCTTTCACCTGACGAGCCTCGAAAGACGCTACATGCTCTGCGACAGCCGGGCCATGGGTCGTGAGAACGCTAGCTGCTCTTGAGTATGGGTCAGGCTTGAGGTGGCCACCTGGGAGGAAGTCTTAGCATCGCCGAGTTTCCGGTATGGCATGTGTATGTGACTTCAACAACGTACCGTTGCGGCCAGTGGCGCCTGAGCATACTTCGCGGGCTTCCAGGATCACAATCGATGGAATAGAGCGATTATGGCGTTCGCTGTCTTCGATCAAATGATGTGCGCTCGCTGCGCCGGAGTATCCTGCACCAATGATCACGATATCGGCATCAGGAGGGAGCAAATCGGTACTTCTATGCTTGTCGATAGCTTTGGTACTACTTCGCCAGAACGATTTGGTTGAGTGTGCTGTTGGGGACGGACTTGGTGTTTGAGCCATGTTTGGCTACCGAAGAAATGGTGGCTAGAGCTACAGCTGTGCACAGCGTTATCTTGTCAGTTAGTTGCCAGGAGTATGTATATCTAAACACTACCTTCGGAGGAACTCTGCTACCTACCTTATCAGGTAGATCCACATCTCCACTCGCCTGCAGGGTCATCTGTTGGAGACGACTTGGCGATAATGGATGGTCTTGATGCGTTTCATAGATGCAACATTGTGGCCAAACACTGCTGAATGTGAATGACGGTGCAAATGTTTATGTTCATGATGCCATATTAGGGCTTTTTAGTACACTTGGTGCACACGCACTAGCACGTCAAAGCAGAACAAGGGCCACAATGCTACTGCTGGTGTGAAGAAACGGCGGTGTTGATCGTCGTAGGGCTGGCTCGTTTAGGGAAGCCGAGGCTTATGCTCGCGGCGGGCGGAGAATCACTTGTCTATGTCATGCATTGATGCTGGCCGGCCTTGAACAACAGCACGAAGACTATATTTGATATACCATATTCCAGCAGTCTCACGGTCGCAGCCTTCCAACCACCGCTCGAGCATCATACTCAAAGCAAAACCAACAATGGCCGCTCCCGCACGACGCCTCCGTACGCAATGCCCAGCACAGCCGCCCCACCAACCAACATGATCAACTGATGCTCCTCCCAGTGCGCCCAACTCTCTTGTACGTCCTGTCTCGCTAAGCATCCTCGCATCCTCGCATCCCACCTCTTTCGCCTTCAGCTCAGCTGATCCTCCCATAAAAAAGCATTTGCGACCTGCAAGAGAAATTCCGGCCAGCCATCCACGAGTTCCCCAAAGTCGTCTCGACGACGCAGAAGCTCTTGCGCGCCTCGCAGATCCTCTCGATCCCCGTCTTCGCGACAACACAGCTGCGCGCCAAACTCGGCGAGACGTGTCCCGAGCTTGGCCTCGACAATGATAGTGGCGATGGCGTGAAGACGCACGCGCACGTGGACAAATCCGCGTTCTCAATGCTCGTGCCCGAGCTGCGCAAGGCCTTCGATGCGCTGGGGACGGAGAAGCGCGAGGTGGTGATTGTCGGGATCGAGAGCCATATTTGCGTCACGCAGACTGCGCTTGACTTGCTAAGGGAGGGACATAAGGTGTATGTTCTTGCGGACGGGGTGAGTAGCTGTAATCCGCAGGAGGTGCCTATTGCGTTAGCGAGGTTGAGGAGCGAAGGGGTGGTTGTGACGAGCTCGGAGAGCTTTTTGTATGAGTGTATGGGCGATGCGGCGATTGGGGAGTTCAAGGAGATGAGTAAGCTGGTGAGAGAGTTTAGTGGGCAGACCAAGGACAACTTGAAGGGGTTGTGTCATTTGTGAGGTTGATGTGATGGTGGAAGGTCCCCTGTACTTGATTTGTAGATCATGTCAGAGCGGCGTGGTGATGCGATGCAATGCTCTTGGGCGTTGTTCTTGTAGCAGTTGCCACTGAGGAGCAGATATATAAGAAGCTTTCGGTCGGCAGATGCGATAACAAGAACAACAATAACAACAACAACATAATATCTTCAATGGTAGAGAAAAGTGAAGAGTTCATGCTTGCACAGCAGATCACTGGGTTGACGCGGCAGAATAGTGTCTTTGTCTGTTGCACACTTGGTCATCACGGTCGAGCGTGCGTGGAGAGCGCGCTAGTGTGAGGCCAGCACAGCGTACCGGCCGGACAAAGACGCTGTCAGCTCGGAGGCTGAAGTGTGAGGTGGCGGTGGTGACACGACCTGGATGACCGGCCCCGTCTCGTCTCCCGGGAAGAAGAGGAGGAGGAGGAGGAGGAGGAGGAGGTGGAGGAGGTGGAGGTAGTGGTGGTGATGATGGTCATCGGTAGGCATGGCCGAGTGCTGTGGCCTGCCTGCCAACCAGCCAGCCATGGCAATGAGGCGAGCCGATGCTGTCTGTAGGCTAGTGAGAGACCAAATCAGACAATGCTGCTATTCCAGGCGCAGTCGTTGGCGGTGGTAATTGCACACAGGCATGGCCACGGCAGGGCAGCAGCTGACATGAGGGTGTATGTATGGCTCAATTTCCCGTGCATGCATGTGCTGCCGTTGATGTTGGGGGTATGGAATCACATACTGTACATAGTAGCAAATGTTGACTGGATTCAGACAATCGACATATTATTGTGCAACACCGAAGGACAGCAGGAGTGACAGACAGACAACAACAACAACAACAACAACAACAAGGACAACTATCCCCAAGTCTAATTTATTTTTTTTCTCCTTTCTTTTCCCAAACAAAACACACCCACCCGCCTTTGCCGGGCAAGCAGAGCACAAGCGCATTATTTGAAAGCGCGCTGCTGCACCTCCGGCCTGAGACTAACTAAGAACTACCTAAACTGACATCGCCCTGGCTATCTGTTCCAATTGAATGAACTTCCTCCAGTTCCCCTCCTCCTTTTGTCTCTGCTACCCATATACCAGCATCCGATCACTTCGCTATTGTCACCAGCACCCGCCGTGCCCAACACCGCTGCCCCGTCTGGCGTGTCTGCGCACCTCCGCTCACCTCGCCGCCACCGCACCGCACCGCACCGCACTGCACCCCCAATCCGTCTCCGCCCACAACGCCCACAACGCCCACAACGCCCACACGCACGCACACACACACACACACCACTTCCGCCCGCCCTCTAACGAACTTTCTGAGACACACGCACACTGCAACCGCTCAAGGGCACAACTCCTCGCCCGTTGGCAGCGCCACCTCTCCAGGGTCTCCCTTGCTTTCATTCAATACACAATTGCCTCTCCGCCCACTGCAACCTGCCCGTCCGCTCCTCTCACACCTCCACGACGTCACTGGCGGCACACACAGTCGCGCTGGGCCCTCAAATGGGAAGTCTGCACCCGCTCTCTCTCAACGTGAGACCGTCCTCGTGACGCCCTGGCCCACGCTGCCGAACAGACAAGGGAATGCCTCCTGCCATGGCGACGCTTCATCTTGAAAAATTCATGCAGCGCCATCCTCCTCGCCCGCAGCTGCACACCCAGCACTCCAACTCCGTGCCTTCCACTCCCTACCAGCAGCCGAGGGACCTTCGCTTCCACTCCCGCTCACCTTCGCCGCACCGCGGGCTCGGTGCTCAGAGCCCTCGCTCGGTCGCATCCGAGGCTGTCGGCCAGGGCCAGAATGGCACTCAGCGCGTGCCTCCCCAAGGACCCGTCGTCTGCAAGTTCGAAGCCGGAGCCGAGTTCAGGAAACGACGGATACCCTACGTTGATGGTGGCGACCAGGAGCTTGGCCCGCCCACAAAGGAGCCGAAGAAGAGCTTGGGTCCGGAAGAGGAGAGCAAATTGTCAGGTGATATGCGGGAATTGTACGGCCGATTATTACCAAGCGAAGAGAGCGACCAAAGAAGAGCGACATTGATCAAGAAGCTGGAACGAATGATGAAGGATGAGTGGCCGGAGCACAACATCGAGGTGGCGATGTTTGGAAGTTCGGGAAATCTATTGAGCAGCGACGACTCAGATGTGGATATATGCGTTACTACGTCGCTGAAGAAACTAGAGAGTATGCATTCGCTGGCGATGCTCTTGCATAAAAGTAGGTCACGAGACGCTCTTGGGCTATCAAGCTTGCGGGAGAAAATCAGGACAACAGGTCGCTAACCAAGACTACAGATGGCATGGAAAAGGTGGTCTGCAGGGCAGTCGCCAAAGTGCCGATTGTCAAATGCTGGGATCCCGTACTCAGCTTGGCGTGTGATATTAATGTCAACAATCCTTTGGCTCTGGAGAATACAAGGATGATCAGGACATATGTTCAACTGGACGATCGTGTACGACCTTTGGCAAAGATCATCAAATACTGGACAAAAAGGAGGCTACTGAATGATGCTGGTAAGCACAATTTAGAACCGTCACTACAACTTTGGTACTAACGTGAGACTCAGCTTTCGGTGGCACCATCAGTTCCTACACCTGGATATGTATGATCATCAGCTTTCTTCAAAGACGAAATCCGCCAATCCTACCTTCTCTGCAAAAGATGCCGGACGACAAGCGATCGACTGTCAATGGGAAGCTTTCACCATTCGGGGACGACGTCGAGTCAATACGAGGATGCGGTAAAGACAACAAGGAATCTCTGGCAGAGCTTCTCTTCGGCTTCTTTCTCCATTACGGATATGAATTCAGCTTTTCGACTTCTGTGGTGTCGGTGAGGCAAGGGCGCATGATGTCGCGACAGGAGAAGGGCTGGGATAACTACGCCGACAACAAGGAAGCAAGATGCCGGTTATGCGTGGAGGAGCCATTCAATACGGAGCGAAACTTGGGAAACTCGGCGGACGACTATGCTTGGAATGGAATCCACCGGGAAATTCGGCGTGCATACGAGTTGCTTGCGGATGGATGTCAACTGGAGAAATGCTGCGAGCAGTTCGAATTCCCGCCGGATCCTGAGAAGACATTATTCCAGCGTCCGCCTCCCAAACCAAAGCCCACACTTACCAGAAGCGCATCGCAATCAGGGAGTCGGCAAAATCCCGAACCACCTTCGAGTACAAGGAAAAAGGGCGGCAACCGCAATCAGTCTGCACAGCGATCTGGAAATAGGCGTGCCAGCAGTGGTTCGGCTTTCAACAACCAGCGTGGGGGCTACGTCCACAGTCCACCTGTTGGTGGTGTGAATCCGGTCGACTACTTCGCTGCGAAGAGCAACTTGCATGATCAATTGTATCAACAGTACCAACTCCTTCAGGCTCAGCAAGATGCTTTGAGGTCACAATTGGTTGCACAACAACAAAACAATCAAGCTCAACGAGCTGGAGATCTTGCTGGAGTTGGTTCGCCACATATGCGTACTCAATTTGCGAACGGAGCTCTTGCGAACCCTCGATTCGGTTCGATCGATACAGGCCCTCAAACGGCCCCTTTGTTCCCTGGATATATGCTTTCGTATCCACCTCGGTTCGCACCTGCAGCTTTGGCGCAACAGAACCAGAGATCACGAGAAGGCACGAATACCAATCCTCCAAGTCCCTCGCTCGTTGCAGCTGTTCCCGCTTTGAGGAGGCAAGGACAGCGTGCATCCGAGCCGGCTCCCTCGAGCAGTTCGATCCGATCGCAGAGTCAACCTGGCCGATCATTTCCTCACCCACTGCTTGTGCATCAGCTCGCTCAGCAAGGGTACGACATGCAAGCACTTGGCCTCGGACCCAATCATCACAACATGCGATCACCGCAGAATTTTGCCCAGGTACAACACAGTGGTATGCAAATGCCATACTCTGGTATGACTAACATGCAACACGGCAACAGTGATTCTGCAATGCCCAAAGAATACGTGGGCTACTATGTCGGGCAATCGCCGCAGCTTGGTCCCCAGCATGCGTCTGCGAATCAAGTCCAAGTGCCTGTCATGCCACTGCGAGATCCACCACAGCGCCAACGCAGGGTGACACCCGATTTGATGCTGCCTACGACAAACGGTCGCCACTCATCGAGATCACCGAGCCCGCTCAGTCACCAACGCGGTTCTGCGGTTGGCGATATGGGAGCATCAAGAGGGCAAGGTGCGACATATAGTTCGTCTAGCTACGACTCATCTCCAGCACCAGAATACGTACATGTGCAAGCGGCTGGTGATGGCGGACCCATCATTGTTAATGGCTCCAACCCACCACCCCAGCCGAGGCAATCCTTGAACGGATTCTCCAAGTCGCCTTTGGCTTATGCGTCCGAATCGATGGACTCTCACCCTCTTCCTCTCCGGACCATGGATCTTGACAACCACGATTCAGAGACTCGTGCCGAACGACGATCTTTGTCACCTGCGACTTCGCCGACTACGACCCGAAGCTCAAATCAGCGATTGCCCCAAACATCCAATGGTCACGGATCTTCGCAGAACGAGACCATTGTGGATGGCCTTCCCCTGAGCGCGGCGCCACTTCTCTCGCCTGTCGCTGAGCTGCGCACGCCGTTGCCAACGAAGAACTTCGACACGTTCTACTCGCCCCAACAGGCTCAGACCAACGGCATCGTCAAGGCTGCTAAGATCGCCAACGCGAAGCAAGCGCAGCGCGAGGAAAACGACAAGCCTCGATTCGCTGACACACGAAACGATCGTAGAGCTACGCCCACCGGTCTCGGTATCGGAAATGGTAGCGGTTCCAGGCAGTCGGCTGCAAAGCCTTCGTCAACGCAATCTTCTCAGCAGAACCCTGCCAATAGCAACAACAATAGTCAGAGGAACGACTGGCAGCCTGCTCCTGCCCGCAAGTCTCACAAGAAGAACAAGTCCAGTTCTGGCGGTCAGCCTCGGAGCCCGAGAGCACACGGTGGCGAGCCCTTGCCTGCGAATGAGAACGAGAGGAAGGGTGGCTAGATTCTCTAGAGGGCTGCAAGATCTGTTCGATTATGCGCTTCCACCGGACCGCTTGGCGATCTAGACTCCTACACGATGCTTATGCCGTGGTGTCGAATCGCTATGTTTGTGGCGTGAGGAAATCGAGATTCGGTGCTTGCGAGACGATCTCGCAGATCGCACGTCGACGCTGCTATTCATCTGCGCCCGAGCGGCGATGGGTGTACACGATGAAGTCTCAAGCCGCCAACCCACGGACCAAGTTCGAGGGTTGACGGGGACGGCAGAGTTGGAAAGGTCACAACGCATTCGGTCACTGGCCACGGCACAGGCAGGTATGGAACAAGCAAACGCGCATCGCCCACAAAATAAAAGCACATCGCTGATTCCCAATGGGAAGGGAAAGGAAGGAGAAAATAAAGGGCACAATCGGAGGACGGTCCTGAACATTTTGATTTTTTTTAACTCATTCATGCGACTTCATTTACCTCATTTTTTTTTCAAAAAGAAAACAATCCAAACTTCGGCATTGGGAAAGCGCGCGTTTTTCGGTTCTCGGTCTGGGGAATAGGCCGGCCGGCCGGCCGGGGTTTTGTGATCACAAGGAGCATTGGGTCGGCGCCTTAGTTGTTGTCCGTGTACTCTGATATTCCTTCTTTTTCTTGGTAACGCTGTTTTTGTTGAGAATCGATCGGGATACTCTCTATGTAAAATGGGAAACGAAAAACGAAAAACGAAAAACATGGCTTTGAAAAAAAAAGACTTTGTTGAGGAGTGACTTGATGTTTTGATTTGGACTTTTTGAGTTGTGGCTTTTCCATGAGTGTCGCGAGTGAGGTGTATTGTATTGTTTTGCTTTTGGGTTCCGAGAGGAGAGGAGATACGGAGGGGTTGAAGAGTTTGGAAGGCAATGCAAGGGGCTTGTCTTCTGGACATGATCTTTGCCGGGGGTCTTCTTGCGTGACTTGTCTGGCTAAAGAAGCCTCTTTTATTCCTGTTTTTTTGTTTTTGTGTTTTGTTTTTAGGAGATGTTGAAGAACGGAGAGAGTGCGGAAATCGTTTTCTGTTTTTCTTCCCTTTGTCCTTTTCGATTTTTTTTTTGGGTCATGGGTCGGTCTGGTCTGGTCTGGTTTTGTATGTATATATGTGCTAATCCATTTCTTCCTTGTCGATTATTTGTCCTCAATCGTTCTGCTTCGAGTTGCAATCTTCACCAAATGAAGTCCATTCGGATTTTTGAACTGCGCAACTGTCTTTTGATGTTGGATGGACCGGCTGGATTCTCCATCTCATCATCTCTGGTTGAGGAGGTGTGTGTACGTTCCGTTCCGTTCCTTCTCTACAACTTGCTCTTCTTCGGCCTGTAGTCACAAACAGCATCAGCAACCTTGACCTCACCACTCTCATAAAACAAAACAAAACAGAAACAGAAACACGACGCGAATAAGAAGAAAGAAAGAACCCGGCAACAAAAAAAAACTCACAGCAAAACAGCCTGGCACTCAATCTCCACATCCGTGCCCAGCGGCAATTGCTTCACAGCAACACACGTCCTCGCGGGTTTGACATCGCCCCAGTACGTCTTGTAGACGTCGTTCATGGCCGTGAAGTGCTGCATGTCGGACAAAAAAACGTTGACTTTGAAGACGGCGTCGAGGGTGCTGCCGGCGGCGGTGAGGACCGCGGAGAGGTTGCGGATGCATTGATGCTGTTGTTGGTTGGGTCAGGGTTAGGGTTTGGGAGTGTCTGTGAGGTTGATGCGAGAACGCTTACGGTGCGGTCTGCGACGGTGCCGGGCGCCATTTTGCCGGTGATGGGATCGATGTCGACGGCGCCGGAGCAGTAGATTGTGTTGTTCGCGATGATGGCTTGGGAGAGGACGTCTAGAGATTTCGGAAAGATCAGCTGGAAGTGAGGGGGAAATGGGGATGTGAGATGATGATTTTGGGCAATGGGAAGACGCTGTCGAATCCTGCGTCTTCTGTGCTATGGTGTTCTTCTCTCTTCCCAGATCACCGAGCAAGCCCCATTGAGAATGAGGACCGTACGTACCAGGCATCGTAATCGGCGCCTCTTCCGTCTTGACCTGCTGCTTGAGAGGAGACATATCTGAGGCGGATGGGGTTCGAAGCTATCGATGATCTTCGATGGCAAGAGACTCTTGTTCTGTTGCGATGGAAAATTTCGGTAGGAAGCGGCACGTGGAAGAAGTCGGAAGCTAAGAAGTCAATCAAGTCAAAAGGAATATACTCATCCAAGAAGGTGACATGAAGTCGCGCCCAAGAGACTACGCCCTAGCCGAGCTGACATGTGTACAAACAGGGTACGAAACCCTGATAAGAAGGCCGGATAGGCCAGGAAGTGGGGAAAGACAGGCCCACGATTAAAATGGCTTTGTTACGTATCTGATCGCTGACCTTCGAATACATAACGCTTGATTTCTTACTTTGTGGTTTCAGAAATGTCTTTTTTATTTCGTTATTGGTTGAATTGCATTCAGCAAAGTAGGGAGACACTTGAGACCAAACTGGGTTTGAACAAAATTTGAACACTATGATATGAAAACAAGACTATCGTAATACTCGATTCGCGACCTCCGGATGATAAATCCCAGTGAATAATCCCTGCAAAACGCCATTCAATCTGGTCGTAAATAGATCAAACAAACAAAACGACCTAAAGCCTGAGGTTGGGAGGGGCGACGCCGACACGCTCCTTGGCGAGCAGGTCGATCATGAGGGGGTCGGGCCTGGCCCTGCGACCGCCCTTGAGGACATCGTTGGTCTCCTTGTACTCCTTGACGGACTTGAGGTAGGCGTCGAACAGGTAGCTGGAGTCGAGAGGGCCGCCCTTAGCCTCAGGGTGGAACTGGGTGGAGAAGATGGGACGAGTCTTGTGGATCATGCCCTCGTTGGAACCGTCGTTAAGGTTGGTGAAGTACTCCTTGAACTCAGAGCTCAGTGTGGAGGGGTCAACAGCGTAACCGTGATTCTGCGATGTGATGTGGCACTTGCCAGTGAGGAGGTCAAGAGCAGGGATGTTGTGGGCACGGTTGCCGTACTTCATCTTGATGGTGTCTGCGCCAGAGGCAATGGCGAGGAGCTGGTGGCCAAGACAGATGCCCATGATGGGGATCTGAGAAGTGGCCATAAGCTTGCGGAGGTTGTCCGAGGTGCTGCGGCAGTGGGTGGGGTCACCAGGGCCGTTGGAGATGAAGACACCATCGAAGTGATGGGCAGACTTGTGAATGGGGAAGTCCCAGGGCACGCAAGTAACGGAGGCGCCACGAGAGACGATGGAGCGGATGATGTTCTCCTTGACACCACAGTCGACAAGGCAGATGTGGGCATCACCGTTGGGCGAGGGAACGTGGAAGGGCGACTTGGTGGAGACCTTGTTCACAAGGTTGACGCTGCCAGGGTCCTCGTAGGCCTCGTCCTCATCGGCATCGTACTCCTCGCCGACAGTGATCTTGCCGAGAGAAGAGCCCTGCTCACGGAGGTAGGTGACAACATCACGAGTGTCGACACCAGTAATGGCAGGGACGCCCTCGCGAGCGCACCACTCGGCCAAGCTCTCAACAGCTGTCCAGTGAGAGTACTGCATGGCAACATCTGCAACAACAATGGCGGCAGCCTGGATGTTGGGGCTCTCAAAGTACTTGTAGAGACCGTACTCGTCACGCACGGGGGCAGGCACGCCGTAGTTTCCAATCAGCGGCTGGGTGAAAACCAGAATCTGGCCACGGTACGAAGGGTCGGTCATCGACTCGGGGTATCCGACAAGGGAGGTTGTGAAGACGGCTTCACCACTGATGTTGGTCTTTGCGCCAAAGCTCTTTCCGTGGTAGATGGGACCGTCCCTGATGGTGAAGGTGGCCCTCTCGAAGCAGGGCTTCTTGGACCTGGTGGAGGTAGGCAGAGGCGCGATTGAGTTCTCGGCGATGGTGGCATTGAAGCGCATCTGGGCAGCAGGGCGGGCGAGGTTCTTTGCGGCAAAGCTGGCAGAGGCTGGCCTAAGGCCTGAGGCCGGCTTGAGCATTCGGATGAACATGATGGCAGTGGTGTGTGGTGGTGGTGGTTAAAGTTGATGTATGAGTGTCCGGGTTGTGAGGAGGCAGGTTCAGTTCACTGAGGCCTTCCACAGGTGGTCGGAAATGTAGTCTGTGCCATGCTCGCGTTAGCCAATGCCTCTAATAACGCTGGCGGGTTTCCATAGCGCATCGTCGCCAATGTATTGCTTTACATGGTTGGACGGAGCGGAGCGGTGAGGGCGGCGGGAGCGGCGTACCTTGGGAGGTGAAGGTTGTAGGCGCAGACATCAAAAGGCTTGTTGGCCCGTCAGGACTGGGGTGGTATTTTTCAGGATGGAGTTGGATGGGATGAGCAATAGCAAGAGCAAGAGCAAGATCAAGAGAAGACGAAGGAAAGGGTCTGGGTGGTGATTGATGGTTGTGGTGCTGTGCTGGGCGAGCTACGGAGGAGCAAATTTCACCGATACCGCTCAGGCCTAGCGCGCTGCGATGACTGTACTACTGATCGCCCGGGGCGAGAGATAAGAAAGTCACCACCGCGCCCTCGTCTCAACACGGCCACGGAGTATTCGCGGAGGTACCACGGCCCATCTCTCCTGTCAATCAATGTACAGTATACCGCCTACCGACCATGATTCATTGATAAGGCAAGGTTATCACTACCTAAATCATGTAAATACAGTGATTGCCATTTCACAAACTCGTACGCTTGGTGCCAGGCGTCACCTCCATCGTACCAAATCCACCAAACATGGTAGTTGTGTTCTCCAACCAATCCAGACCAACACTAGGCACACTCGTATCACCCTCCAGGAACTGTAGAACACGGTCTGCGGATGCCACTGGGTTCTCATCGCCCTGTGGCTTGTCAGTCAATGATCAGAGGTAAACAGATACAAATCACTCACAATCCAGTGTCCCGCCTTGGGAATGACAAATGTCGTAAGATCCTCTGCCACATCCGCAAAACCCGACCGCAAAGCATTCTCAGGCGCGAACGATGCCTCGCCACCCATTGCCAACACCGGCATCTGCAGCTTCGACCTGTTCACTTGGGCGGTAAAGTACTTCTCGTCTTCGAAAGCAGCGCCAAAATAGCTCAGTCCCGCTCTCAAGAACCCCGGCTTTGAGATGGAACGCGTGTACGTCTCGAGCAGATCGTTCGAAACGACACTGTTTCCCGAGTAAGACCCGTGCCAGAAATACCAAGCCAGCATCTCCTTCTCGCGGCCCTGGATGAAATACTGCGCTGCGTCCGGGACGGCGAAGAATGCTAGCTGCCAGTTCATATATGCATCGGACGACGTGACAGATGTTGGGTAGCCGTAGCCCGGTAGAGGGTATTCGGCCGGCACCAGCTTTGCGATTCGGTCGGGTCTCTCGAGGGCTAGCGAGGCTGCTAGGCCGACTCCTTTGTCGTGCGCGAAGACGTGTGCTCTGCTGATATTAAGGAAGTTCAGCAGGGCGAGGTGGTCTTGTGCTCCTGCTGCGGCGGTGTAGTTGCCGCTGGCTGCCAGTGAGCTTTCACCCATGCCGCGATTGTCGGGCGCGATGACGGTGTACTTCTCGGCGAGGATGGGGCCGATGTGTATCCAGGTGCGCGAGTGCTCTGGGAAGCCGTGGACGAGTAGGAGGGGAGGCTTGCCGGATGCTGAGTAGCGGAAGTGGATTGAGACATCTTGCAGTTGGATGCGGCCGTGGCTCCATTCGTCCAAAGTCTGCAGGGCAGTGGCTATTGAACACAGTGCTGGCAGGAGAAAGTAGGAGATTAGTAAGAGATACATGGCGAGCTGTTTGTAACGAGTTGTGGCCTTTCGACGCTTCGTTCAATATGTCTCATACTTATACTATCCAATAGCTTACCACATGCATCCAACACCACAACATTCGATCGCCAATTATTCGCAGCTGATTACAAAACCACGATGACAAAGCTACGAGAGACCTGCAAGCACCTGCCAAGGGGCGGAATCGAACCATCTTCTACTGCAGTCGTGACACTGCAGCGTAACACGAGAACATGGACTGTGTGTACATAACCAAAGCTTGAAGCAGCCTGTGGGCTGCAGGATTCGCGCTTGCCGGATATTGGTAAGCGGTACTTCAGGCCAAGCAAGTTGCACGCATCCTCGCACGTAACTATGGCGATACATGCTGCTCTGGGTACTCATCTCCGAACTATGCATGTCCTTCTCCTAAAATATCTCACATAGACCACGCAGACACGTAGATTGAAATCATCGGCGGAATGGCAATCGCCACGTGCTTGAATCATCTTTAAAAGCCTCGGAAAATTAGATCTAGATGTTTTTTAGTTACCAGTATCCGTCTAAATCATTGTCCATCATTCGTGGAGGTTGAGCCAGCTGGTGAGGTTGAAAGTAGGGTCAAGACAGTCAGTCAGATGCCATTGGGGAGGGAGGAAGGGAAAGTAGCCCAGGAAATCATGTAGCAAGTAAGTGTATAGCGGATGAATTTCTTTTGCAAGCCGGTAACGGAGACTAGGACAGCAAGGAACAACAAAACATGAAGTGGCATATGCCCACATACACGTATTTGCTTTTATTTCAAATGTCGAGATGAGGTAGTACTGTACGTGGGAATGAGGTCAGCGTACATGAGCAGCGAGCGATCGCAAAGTGCCGATGCCGCTTCGGGAATTCCAAGTTCAAGATGGAGATCCTCTGGAGACGGCGACTTCATCTCGACGAAACCCTGCGAGGCACACGACACAGCCAACACCAACCCCAGGACCGCCACAATGCCTCCAATGAACCCATTTTCGACTCTGCGCACGCTGCCGCTGCGCCAGAAACCCACTGCGGCCTTCCGCAGCTTCCAGAGACCTGCTGCGCGCCTTTTCGCAGACAATGCCGGCACCAACAACCCCGGCAAGCTGCCCAAGGCTGAGGGCGAGCAGCCCGTCGGACCAAACATGCAGCAGCAGGAACATGTTAGCGAAGAGGCGGCGAAGATGGCAAAGATTACTGGTGGCGAGGGACCGGACATTGGTCAGGGTACGCCGGTGCAGGAGGTACGTTTGGAAGAGGGGAATCGCGCTCACGGAGAATTGCGCTAACATGGACCAACAGATCCTTGAGGAAGAGAAGAAGATTCGCGAGCAGGCTCCTCAGGTCATGCAAGATTCGATGAAGAATGGCCAGGGTGCCGCCAATGCAAAGCCCTCCGGCAGCCGCACCTTCTCAACCCTGGCAAGAAGGCAACAGGGCGACCTCTCCCAGTCAGGATCCGCCGACTTCGACGCCTCCATGATCCCCTCATCAGAACAACGCGCCGTCTACGCCGCAGAGACCACAGTGCCCGCCCTCGGCCACAAGTTCCCTCTCCCAGCCCGCCCTCTCGGCCCCAATGAGAACCACCAGGACAAGTACCGCTACGACTCGGTCGTCAACCAAGTCACCAACTTGATCATGCAGGACGGCAAGAAGGCCGCTGCCCAGCGCAACATGGCACACATCCTCACAGTCCTCCGCACAGCACCCGCGCCTCAATACTCGGCGACCCGCGGTCTGCTCCCCGGCGCTCCTCCCGCCTCACATCTCCCTCTCAACCCTGTCCTATACCTCACTCTCGCCATCGACAGTGTCGCCCCTCTCCTTCGTCTCCGTAGCCAGCGTGGAGCCGCAGGTGGTGGTGTCGCGCTGCAAATCCCCGTGCCGCTTGGCCTCCGCCAGCGCCGCAGACAGGCAATGGAGTGGATCTTGGATGTGGTTTCTAAGAAGAAGAGCAGGAGCAGTGGGCGCAACACTTTCGCGCAGAGGTTGGCGGAAGAGTTCATCAGCGTCATTGAGGGCAAGAGCGCTGTGTGGACGAGGAGGGATGCTGTTCACAAGCTCGGCACGACTGCGCGAAGCAACTTGAGCTTTGGCAAGAGCGGTGGCAGGAGGTAAACGAGGTCTGCGGGTTCTGGTCTACATTTTTTCTGATGATGTGTAAATACTGCCGGTTTTATTTTCCCTCTCGTTCAAAAGGCGTATCAAAATGAGCCCTAGGAATAATTTCACGGCATCGAGGTCCTGATTTTCACCTATGTATGTAATGCAAAATGTGACATCCAGTGCAGCAAGTACCGAAAGCACATTATATCTACCTATCCACAGCCAAGTGCGTGGCATACCTGTATCGCGAAGGATCTTATCAACTCTACACACACATCATTGTAGCAATCCAAATGTAACAGATATTGATCAAAGTGTACGAAGATCAAGGTGTAAAGTCCGCGAAAAGTCTCTACGACGTCGAGTTGCAGAGGGCAGCACTTACTTTGTACAGACCTCGACGTCGAGCAACTTCCAAAGCACGCTCAAACTACCCACCCACGTTCAAGCAGAGGGCAGATAGTAGAAAAAGGCCATCAGCTGGCCCGGAAGAGCACGGTCAGCCGTAGGGTCATTCGTCCATCACCACTCCCTCTTGCCAAATGAGCCCGGCGATCAAGAACAAAGCGTCGATCACCCCTTGTCACACAGCCATCGTCGTACAGAAACGTCGCCGGCGGGATGACAGGTATCACCCGCCGCAAGGCGAAAGCCAGATGGGGGTGTCACCATCGCAAGGGCCGAGAGCTGGGGGCTTGGGAGGTGCAGATACAAAGGTGCAGGGGGAGCGAGAGGTCTTAGGTGTTCTGGCCGTTGTGGCTTCTGGGCTGAACGCGAATGTCTTGCCAAGGTGATGCGTTTCTTGCTCGCTTCTCGCCTAGCGGTTGACTACCTGAAGGCTCGCCGGCTTTCGTCATTATTCGTCGATTTGTTTCTTCGTTGGAACGCCGCGAAGAAGGGATCTTGCAAGGCGTCAAGATAGAAATGGTTGCTCTGGATTGGGGTCTCACGGTCAGGTAAACAATGCTGCTCATGTACATGCTCATGCTCGCGCATGAATGTCTGTGCAGTTGGCATAGGGTGCCATCTCTTTCTCGCTGCCACCAGAACCGGCTGCGCAGATTTAGATTGTAGAGTCCAGACGTGGCTTTGACTCGAGATGAAGTGTGCAAGATGTTGCATCAGCAGTGGAGTAATGCGAAGCCTTGGTGTTGGGCACGGGTACCTGCTGCGGGTCGCCGGCAATTTGGTGCAGGGCAGGTGGCTTTACGCCATCAACGGTTTTGGCATCCTTCCATTAACAACACTTCTTCGAACAACTATATCTCGTCGCATTTGTTGTCATACTGTGCGCGACAGGCAGAAAAAGTCTTTGTCTTCGGCGGGGTTTTCGTCTGCAGGCATCGTGACAGACACCTTCATGCGGGTCACGAACTGGGAGATATCACGAAGCCATCCGAGACATGGGTCATACCCGTACTCACACATAGCCACTCGGTCCACGCCCGTTGCGATGCCCTTGATTTCTGTCAGAGACACACAGAAAAAATGTCCTCATGTCGTCGTGGCCTTGGTGGTGGTTGCCTACGCGGCCAACGGCTCCTCTGGGCTTCTACATTCCAGACATGACACACCCGTTACCTGGTGAACATCAGCTCCTACACCCAGGACCCGCTACCTCGCCATCCAACGGCCAGGGCGACAAGATGCAAGTATAACTTTTCAATCCTCATCCATCTCTTGAAACAGTCATACACCTTACGTCCACGTTGCTGGATCCTTGTCCGTCACTTTCAAACACACCTCGTCCTTGTTCTGCAGCAGCCCATAACGCCACTTAGGTCTTGCATGCGGCACCCCTCTTGTACTTTTCTGTAATCACAGTGTCACGTTCTTGATTTTTTCGCAGATTGTCCGTACTACTTGTTCATCTACTTTATTCTGAAATATACCCCTGCGCGGAAGACTAGCCACGCCGCAGATAAGCCACGCATCGCTCACGGGCGCCCTTGTCTGTCAGATAAACGCCTCGCGTATCACACGGCCTGCTTCCAGGCAGAGGCGAGAAATCGCATATAGTGGCCTATCTGGCCTGAGTATCCCCGTATCCCAAACAACTCGCAATTGAAGTTTATTGACTTCGCAAACTAACACAGTCCCCCATCATGGAGAGACCTTCTACCAGCCTCAGGGCTTCAAAACTTCTACCGCTGATGGTATTTGCACAGGCACAGTTATCTTCTGCATACCCTTTCGCGCCCCGGATCAATGCAGAGACTGGAGACCTGGAAGCTGGACCTCAACCACACTTTTCTCCCAACCACGTTTTACCTAGGCCGGAAGAAGGCGTGGACACGACTGCCTGGCCTACTACATCTTGCACCGAGGAAGACACTGCTCACTGGACCGGAATTCCTGTGGCACAGATCGCGGACGGACAGATTCAAGCTCCTGTGGAGAAGTTCTCCAAATTCATGCAGTCAGAGGCTGGCCAAGAATCGTCATCACTAGTAAATGCAGTCCTCACAGCTACAGAATGGCAGACGTCGACGGCTACTGTTTTTGACTGGCTAGAGTCAAC
The DNA here is from genome assembly GCA_023634325.1 of Cladosporium cucumerinum. Classification (NCBI taxonomy): domain Eukaryota; kingdom Fungi; phylum Ascomycota; class Dothideomycetes; order Cladosporiales; family Cladosporiaceae; genus Cladosporium; species Cladosporium cucumerinum. The sequence continues at coordinate 469,390 of JALDQA010000010.1, read as the reverse complement.
GCCAGAACCTGCAGTTGCTCCATCAGGGGAGGTTCTGACCTCAACTCTCTGGAGTGTTGCCTCCACGGCGACTGTCACAAATTGGGATACTGCTGCTTCGAGTGACAGCCTAGCTCCTGCTATCACGACTTCACAATCCACATTGCCTTCTTTCGAGGTCGAGCAGAAGGGTGTGACTTCAGCCGAATCGAGCGCTTCAGTGGCGTCAAACACTTCTGTGGCATCTGACATTTCTTTGGCGTCGAACACCTCTGACGTTATGGCCCTGGAAGTCACTATCAAGAAGACCTACTCTAGATCTTCAGATTCAACAAGTACTGCTCAGCTTCAGGATGTGGCATCGGAAACCCTGCCTCGATTCGCCAGCGCTGCTTCCACGACAAGCTCTGCTGAAGCGGCCTCGGCGCCTTCGCCAGAAGTGCAGGCAGACAATGCCACATCACCGAGCGCAGCAGCCACTTCGAGCTCGTCACAAACCTCTCCACTCGTGTATGGCAGCATTACTCTCACATACACGACGGTCTACGATACTACCAGTGGCTTCCCGGCTACGGCAGAGACTGTCACTCAAAAAACTAAGGCGTCTTCATCACAGTCGACTGTTGACTTCTACAACCCCAACGCTCCATCAAGCACGCAGGAGTCGATGAACAGCGCAATTGCAACTTCTTCTTCATATTCATCTGTGGATACTGCTATTGGTGACAGCAACACTCGTCCGTCCCCCGTGTTTTACAGTGAGCCTACTGCGACGGCGGATGGCACGCCGACTGCGCTTCAGAATACCGCGTCTGGAACAGTACCCTTCGACGTTACTCCTTCCAGCGTGCCTGACAGCTCTCTGGTCATGCTATCGACCTCGGCCGTCCAGACTGCGTCTGCATCTGCCATTTTGAACAACCAGGGCCCCACTGCCCCGGTATCTACTTCATTGAACATGGATGGACGCACGTCTAACGCACCCTTCCCTACCAGCCTGGTGACCTCGAGTGTTGCTTTGACGCTCAAAGATACCGTCATGCTGTCTAACGTCGTTACCTCTGCGAAGACTAGCCTCAGTGTCAGTGATATCTTCAAGCCCATTGCAACTGATGCACCTCCTGCGCAGCTGGCCAGAAAAAGTGATCACCCGGCTCCGAGGAAGGGTATCCAGCCGCAAGAGAAAAAGCTGCAGACGAACAAGTTCTACTCCAACTTCTTCCTTGAGGATCAGGCTCTGCCATCTTACATCTTCCCGTACTCGGTTGTCTGGGCCAATGGCACTGGTGCGACTGGTAGCTACGGCATGGCAGTTTCCCACACCGAGCGCATGCAGTTCGCTGGTGGCGAGACTGATCCTGTTACTGGAGCATGGAGGTTCTACGCAAGCCCGATCGGTGTACACTCCGTCATCCTCTCGGCCACTGAGTTGACCAATGACACCGAACTGACAACCGACTCCCTCGAGGGGTTCTCGGTCAATGTCAACCTATCTCCTGGCAGTAACAAAGACACTCGGATCACTTACCCTCTGGTACAAGGTATGGCTTTCGTTACTGCTCGCTACACGAAAGCAACTCCAGTACTGTCTTCCGGCGTTGGGTTCAAGAATATCACCTACGTCGGTGCTGCTGGTGACGACGTTACGCACAAGTACCGCTTGGAGCTCACAAACGGATTCACCTGGCTGGCATATGTGACCCCACAAGAAGCCAGCTATGATGTGAACAGTTTCACTCTGCTCGATGGCAGCACCATCCAAGGACCTTCAGGATTTGAAGGCACCGTCCAGGTCGCTAAAATTCCAGCGGAGACGAGTGATGCGGAGGCAGTATACGACAGCTCTGCTGGAGCTTATCCTACATCCGGTAGCATCTCTGGTGCTGTGGAAGGTACTACCGGCTGGTACACTCTTTCATGGGAGAAGGGTGGTGTTCAGACTCAAGACTTGCTCATGTTTGCTCTCCCGCATCACATGCAGTCGCTCTCGGATCAGACTAAGCCCTCTGTCACCGATGTGAAGCTCATGACAACCGTCAAAGGCGCCGGTGTTGCCATCAAGGGCAGCAACTGGACACTCGTTGAGCCGGAGTTGGCTGTTGATATGGAGTTCGCCCCGTACCAGCCTGGCTTCGGTAGCATTAGGGCTGTCTCTGCAGAGGCCGCCGCAGCCATCAACTCAGCTGCAACCTCTGAGCTGCAGCAGAACATGTCTGAGATGAGCAACCTGGACTCAATGTACTACTCTGGCAAGGAGCTGGCCAAGTTTGCCGGCGTTGTCTTCGCAGCCAACGACATGGCCAAGAATGCCTCACTTGCTCAGGATGGTCTGGAGAGGCTGAAGATCGCCATGGCTAGGTTCGTCGACAACAAGCAGAAATTCCCGCTTGTCTATGAGGAAGCTTGGGGTGGTGCTGCCAGCAGTGCATCTTACGATACTGGCGACAGTGGACAGGACTTTGGCAACTCGTTCTACAACGATCACCACTTTCACTATGGCTACCATGTCTACGCTGCGGCTGTCATTGCTTACCTCGACTCCAAGTGGCTCGAGGAGGGCACGAACAAGGCCTGGGTAAACACGTTGGTCCGCGACTATGCCAACCCGACCACTGATGATCCTTACTTCCCCTTCTCTCGCAACTTTGACTACTTCCATGGTCACTCCTGGGCGAAAGGTCTGTTCGCCAGCGCTGATGGCAAGGATCAGGAGAGCTCTTCCGAAGACACAATGGCCTCTTATGCAATCAAGATGTGGGGTTCCGTCATCGGCGACAAGGCCATGGAGAGTCGCGGCAACCTCATGCTCGCAATCCAGGCTCGCAGCTTGGACAACTACTACTTGTACCGAGACAGCAACGAGGTCCAGCCGCGTGAGTACATTGGCAACCGCGCTGCAGGCATTTTGTTCGAGAACAAGATTGACCACGTCACCTACTTTGGCAACAAGATCGAGTATATCCAGGGCATCAACATGATTCCCGTAATGCCTTTCTCGACCGTCACTCGTCGTCGCGACTTCGTCCAAACTGAGTGGGACCAATTCTTCGCCAAGAACATCTCATCGATCCAAGATGGATGGCGCGGTATCTTGATGGCAAACCAGGCACTGATCGACCCGGAAGCCAGCTACCAGTTCTTCTCTGGTGATTCTGGTGACTACACCGATCAGATGCTCGACGGAGGCGCCAGCCGTACTTGGTACTTGGCTTACGCCGCAGGCTTGAAGGAGGCTCAGGATGCTGGCTACAAGTCACCATCCGAGGGCTCTAATGTTAGCAGCAGATCAGTGCTGCCTGACATTCCTCGCCCCACCAAACGGTGGGTTAACGGTCAGCTCGTTGACTGCGACGAGTCGAACCAAGACGACATGGAGGCTGGCGTTCTGCACATGTACGGCGAGCTCGATCACGAGACTACCGCCCCGGAGAATGCCGCTGGAAAGGATTTCATTACTGGAGAATCTGGACCCAAGGCTGGATCCCAGGACAAGGATATTAACAAGCGCTACGTCGATGGCCAGCTCGTCGACTGCGACGAGTCTAACCAGGACGACATGGAAGCCGGCATCCTGAAGATGTACGGCGAGCTCAATACTGCGGACGAGCAGAAAATTCCCGCTCCTGTGCAACCCCAAGTCGTGCAGGAAAGCGGTATCAAGAGAAGGAACCGAATTGGTAAATCGGGATCGCCCAGGCTTCGGCAGCGGGCGAGAGGATAGGGGATGATGGAATGGAAGGAAACGGGAGAGGTGTGATTTGATAGCGGGTCCCCAGTTGGGGGCTCGCTGGGAGTTTAGGGCATGGTATAGGGAAACATGGCGTTAGGATTGCATTTTTGGAAGATACCACAGGAGACTTGCATATTGGGAACATGACGACCCGCGACTGCCGCTTACGACACTTCGGCCTTTCTGTTTGTACTGCAGCATTTTGACTTTTGAAGAGAGTCATGCTGCAGGGCTAGTATAATTTACCTCTCTTTTGTATAAGACATTCATCAGACGTGATCACTTTTCCTTTCCTGGAACATTTATTGATTGAACAATCGGACCGTGATGCCGCTTGCCACAACCTGATTAACCCTCTACAAATTGACACTGAGAGACTTCACATTGAACTAGATCACTCTCGCGCCACCAAAGAGCTCACATCTTTGCAGGAATGCATTCATACGATTCAATCATCTACACCAGCCATGATCTAGTACCCAGCCTTGACTGGCTCAGTAATACCATCCAGAGTCGGAACAACATTAACAATCAGTCCCGTCTCGCTGTCAAAGTGCAACTCATCGATCGTCGTCTCGCGGTGCGTTCCATCTCCGCCGGGGATGTTGAAGCGGTGGTAAGCAATGTACCAGTCGTCGGTGCCAGGTACATTCAGTATGGAGTTGTGGCCCGTGGCCAAAATGCCCTTCTCGACATTCTTCTCCAGGATCACGCCGCGGTACGTGAAGGGGCCGGTGGGGTGCTCGGCGGTCGCGTAGCCGACGCGGTAGTTCTCGCTGCCCGTGTCGTCGATCGAGTAGGTCAGGTGGTAGTACGGTGCGCGGTAGACCATGAAGAGGCCCTCACGGAAGTCTTCGAGGCCGGTGATGTTGCTGGTGGTGTCGGGGGCGAGAGAGACCATGTCGTCGGCGAGCTCTGCGACGAGCGGGTTGTCGTTGCCCCAGTAGAAGTAGTACTTGCCGGAGATAGGGTCGCGGAAGGCATCGGGGTCGATGGCTTGGCCAGTTTTGAACGCTTCGTCATTGGTGATCATGGCAGTGGGCTCTGCAGTGAAGGGGCCTTCGGGGCTGTCCGCTACCGCAACGCCGATGGTCTTGCGGTCGTAGGTCGGGTTCTGTCCGCTGAAGTAGAAGTAGTATTTGCCGTCCTTCTCTGCGATGGTGGGAGCCCACGCGTTGCCAACTGCCCAAGGCACGTTGCCTTCAGTACCGTTCAGCGTGAGGAAAGGCTTCTCGGAGCGCTCCCAGTCGACCAAGTTCTCGGAAGACCAGACGTAGAACTGGTTTCCGCCCCAGCCGGGAGTGCCGTCGGTTGTTGCGTAGATGTAGTACTTGCCGTTGAAGGAAGCGATGTTTGGGTCGGCGTACAGTCCAGGGATCAACAGGCTACGCTTCTCGAGGGAACCCTTGATGCTGGCGGTAGTGAGTTTTTCGAGCTGAGCTGCAGTGATTGGCAGCACGGTGCCGTGGCGAGGACTGGACGGTAACTTGTAGGACTTGGCAAGTTTCCAGTTAGGCTTCGAAATGTCGGCTGTCTCGAGCGGGATGTATCCTCGGTCACTGTATTCGTCAACGAAAAGGTAGAACTTCTGGCCGTTGACGTCGCCAGGGTTGGACTTGAACGCGGTGGGACCCTCGACTGCGGATGCGCCAGCGTTCTTGCCGATACAAGATGCTACGGTCTTCCAGCCGCTGAGCTGTGCTAACAGAGAAGGTGAGCTCTCCTGGATGATGTCGACGCAGCCTGTGACACCACCCTCATCTTTGGTGAATCGGTAGTACTGGTTTCCCTCCTTCAGCAGGGTTGAGTCAATGCGAGCGGTGCCAGCATCCTGCCAGATCTTTGGTTCGCTGAAAGTCTTGAAGTCCTGTGTGGTGGCGTAAAGCATACGGTGGTAGGAGTTGCCTGTGTGAGCGGTATCCTTCTCGTCATAGAGAGACGATGCCCAGAAGACCACATAGGCCTTGATGTCGGTGTCGTAGTAGGCCTCGGGGGCCCAGGTGTTGCCTGCCGTAGGTGGCGATACAAGCACGTGGCGCTGCTCAGACCATGTCTTCAAATCCTTCGATTCCCAGACTTCGATGTATCGGCTACCTTGGCGGACAGCAGTGCCCCAGGATGTACCAGAGCCGATTGACAGATCGGTGGCGATCAAGTAGAAAGTGCTTCCATCCGGTGACTATCGATATTGTTAGCATTACATTGTTCCCTTGAGAACTGCTCTGGACGTACTTTGATCAAGAAAGGATCACGGAGACCTTTGGTGCCCTTGGTTGAAGTCAAAATCGGGTTACCGTTGTTCAGCTCTTGCCAGTCTAAGGCGTTATTGCCTTTGCTGGCTGCTAAAAAGATCTTCTCGCCGGCAATCGAGTTGTCTCTGAAATATGCGAAGACATAGCCTTCATTCACAGCTGCACTCTGTCGAGGGAATGCCTTCGGTCCATTTGGGAGAACAGAAGCTGTTGCTGAGGCCAAGAAGGCCAGAGATGAAAGCCAACGCATGATGAAGGTGATGGATCCTTGTATGCTGCAAACTTATCGTGGTCTGCGTCTCCAGCTTTCTTTAAGTAATGATTAAATGCTCACAATGCCCAAGACTCAAGTCCGGGATGTGGACATTAGTCCCCAGCGTCTTTCGTTGCATTTAGCCATACTCACTAGCCATACTCACTCTATTACTTCATACCAAGTCGCCGCTAGGTAGATGTCTAACTTTGTAGAGGAAGGACAAATGTCGGCAACACCTGGGGACCCCGCGAGGAGTTTAAGATCGGCGGTTCCCCTCATGTGGAACAGTAGGGCTTCCTCCACGCACTGACCTTGATTCCACAATGATCGAAACGTGGTCTGTAGGGAACCCTGTACATGGCGCAGGTGGCTGAGCTACAATTTTCCAGACACGTGATGATATGGCGTGTTGCTGCAGGATTGATTGCAGCATTGTACAAGGATGCGTCATTGGAGGACTTGGCTGGCGTCTGAACAATACCCATATATCTTTCCATCACAACCTCGGCACTTCCATCACCGAGCACGATACTTTAGAGCCGCTCATTGTGCGAGTCATGACGCATTGTATCAGAGTGCCAGAGGGCTGGCACGCACGGAGGATTCGCAAACGATTCTGCTTCGTCTTCTATAAGGCCAGCAATAAGACACTATACACCAAACACTACAGCCTTTCTATCATCAGGTCAGCGAACGGTACCACCATGGCTGAGGCTGTATGCTGATTCGGCAATCACTACCGAGATCCTAGCAAAAACCAGCGGCCAAACACGTGCAGAGGTGCAAGCCCGGCGGAGCAAACCCGACATGAGAAACTCTTGTAAGAAAGCATGATGTCAGCCGCCGGGGCCTCCTCTCCACTTCCCATTTTGAACCCTATATCAGGAAAAATTTACCCTGCTTTTAGATACGACATTTCGTGGAGCTTGCTTGGCCAAGTCAACGTGATGTACCACGTGAGTCAAATTGCAGGAACGCATTGTTGCGCCATCAGAACGACGCGCATAGAACAGAGATACAGTCTGAGGAAGAGTTTCCAATTCATGAGCGTCCAACTTAGATTCGTGTTCGGCCCCGCCCCACTCACTACCAAACGATGGAAACAACCAAGGTATTTCGAGAAGCTTTTTCTCTATGAGGTTACAGGAGTAGTAATAAGGCAAACCGCGTCTAAGCGTATCTGTCAGATGGCGTGAACTGGGTAGCCGCGTGTGCCATTCATATCTGGATTATTTGGGGAAGACTCACACAGGATGATATGCCTACAGGGGGGGGGGGCACGAATGGATGGAACCCCTGTAAGTCAAGCAAGTTTCCAATTGGCTCAACTCCAAGCAACAGAATATACTACTGGCTCTGTCAGCTCGGAAATAGCAGGGGTTCCATCCGTTCGTGCCCCCCTCTGTAATTCTGCGTATCAGGCCGCCTACTCAGCGATTCATTGCCAGTGTTCATTGGTATAAGAAGCGCATTAATTTGTGAATGCATCGACGAATTGATGTTTCTGGATACCGCTGGTTCCTGATGGGATTTTATGCGATTGCTGTGCTTTGCAGGTATTGCTGACTAAGTGGATAGTCGGTGTACCCTTTGGCCTTTCGGGGCGTGTAGAATACGCTGCGATCGTACCCCGCCAAAGGCAGTCCTTCTCTGACACGATACACCAGATCCGGATTCGTCACAGAGTACCTCCGAAACACAATGACCATGTCATGGTCCTTGTACTTCTCGTCCACTGCTTGTTTCGCTGTCTCAGGGACGAACCCACCCGCAATTAGGACTGGGCTGACATTGCCCCATGCCTTGACCATCCAGTCCACAGATTTCTGCCCTCCGCATTCGGAGTCGTCGTTGCCCTTGATCCTGGCTTCGATGAGATGAGGGTACGATAGACGAAGTGCCTTCAATTTCTCCAGAAGATATGTGAAGGTCGGCTCGGGTTCTTCCATCAGCATTCCTCCGAAGCTGCTGTATGGGCTGAGACGCATGGCCGTTCTCTCAGCACCAACTGCATCAATGACTGCCTGAGTCACCTCGAGATGGAAGCGAGCACGCTTCTCGATGGTCCCGCCCCAGCCATCATTTCGCTGGTTGCATGTGGTCTGCAAGAACTGGTCGCACAGGTAGCCGTTGCGCCGTGGATCTCAACGCCATCGAACCCAGCATCAATGGTATTCTTAGCTGCTTGAGCATAGTCGCCAATCACACCGATGATGTCCTCTCCAGTCATGGCCTCCGGTGTCCGATCCTGTGAAGTCATGGGTACGGCACTGGCAGACAGCACTTTGTAGCCTTCGGATTCCAGGACTTCAGGATCTGCCGATCGGCCTTGGTGCCAGACCTTGCAGTAGATAAGACAGCCTTTATTGTGTACTGCTGTGGTGATGTCCTTCCAAGAGGCAATCTGAGCTTCAGACCAGACCCCTGGACAGTTGCGGCAGCCGACAGCATTTTCGGCAATGACAGTCGCTTCGCTGATGATCAGTGTACCTGGGATACATGCTCTCTGTTCATAGTACTCTGTAGTTACATATCAGCGAATTATTTCCGATACGTTGTGGACCGACGTGTTTCAGCATACCAATTATCATATCCTTCATGCCAGTCGCATCCCAATCGTCCCCCCATCGATATCTTGTCAGCGGCGCCATCGCCACACGATGTTGTAGTGTCATAGGTCCCACCGACAGTGGTTAGAAGAGCCGAGACATCGTGGTGTCCGTGGTACTTGAGTAATATCGAGTAGCTTGTGTGTTCTGCTGAGGATAGAATGCTCCTCAATATGCGAGACCGATACATAAGCATTAGTTCATTTAGCTGTTTCTATATGATATATGGCCGCTCGGCCAAGTCGCAGGTGTGTACCCTCCGAGAATACTCCTAGATCCATGTGTCAGCGTCTGTCGGCATTTCAGCTTCCGATCCTCCATATCTGAGGTTACCCTTGATCGGGTACCCACATCCGACAGGATTACTACCATCATGATGTTCTAGTGCGTGATACGACGTGAATACTATGTTTCGCTGGACCACCAGTTTCGACTTCCAAGGTGATCTATGGGAGCGCATACTGAGTGGCAGTGACGACTTGCCAGGAGAACCTAGATGTAGTGGACACTTCACAGCCCGTGTACTCCCAAATCGATCAGAGAACAGTACGATTTGATAGACAATCCTAATGGTATACAATCCATGGTATTGTTCACTACGAGAGCCACACCTGTACTGCATCTCGTCTCAAACATCAGACTTGTACGCTTTCTCGCCCACCTGGATCTCCTCCGCATCTGTCATGGGCGGTGTCGCAGGTGCATAAATTCCTCCTCCATCCATCTCTCCTTCGTAGAAACCTTCCCGGCCCTCGTTTGCCAACCACTCTCTACGATAGGGCGTATTTTCTCGGCCAGTGGGGAAGATTTGCGGCTTGATGAACACTAAAACCGCATAGTATACAGTTGCCGAAGTCGTAAAGGTCAGAAGCCAGCCCATCATGTACATGTACTGTGCAGCATTGCTGATGATCTGCGGCTGGTACTGGCCGATAATACCTGGGATTCCCATGGTTGTGCCAATTAGCCATGCTGTCACACCGCAAAAGTTGACACCAGACCAAAACCAATATAGACCCGACTTTTCCCCATCATAGCACGACGGAACATGGATGTTGCCTTTGCGGACGATGTAATTGTCAACGATAATGACGGCGCAAAGCGGCGGCATGAAGATATTGTAGGATCCTAGGAAGCTGGTTCTGGGTGTTAGAGTGGTTCTAAGAGGTGACGGCACGACGGACTTACCTCAAGAAAGCGGATGCATTAGCCATCAGCTGCCATGGCTGCACGACAACTCCGAGAATAGCGCACAACACTTGACCTCGACGAATAGTGAGAAGCTTGGGAAACAAGCCCGTCATGTCAGCGCCGAAAGGAATTGAGTTGGCACCGAAATTGGTCGCAAACACGCCGAAGAAGACCGCCAGCGCAACGAAAGAGATACCTGCACGAGCACCAGCACCAAAATGGTGGTCAAGAATAGCATCGAAAAGATCCCATACGTTCCAGTAGGCCTCTCCCCAAAGAGCTTGTATTGAGGTCGTTGACGCCATGCCCAGGAAAAAGACAATGATGGGGGAAACGAAGACGCTGATTCCTTGAGAGATGCCTGCGTCGCGGGGTTTCTTGCAGTAGCGAGCAAGATCGGGCCGATTAACCAGCATGGGCGAGAGAGAGCCAAAGATTGTGTTGATACCTGCCATGATGGACCAGCCAAGCGGAGTGACGGAAGATGAAAGCTCGCCTGCTGAAGAAGCAAGGTCCATGGCTCCGAGTCCTCCGCCGTTCACCATACACCAGCCGAACAGAGCAAATGCTGCGATTGGCATGGTGCAACCCTTGATGGTAAAGATGTAGTGAATGAATGCCCTTCGGGTGAATCCACATCTGCAGGTTATCAGTATTGTGTGCCAACGCTCCTTCCCACAAGATCGACTCACGAAAGGGAACTCCATGAGCCAGGCCATGAAGAATGCCAACAGTTGCTTAGAGGTGATGTTCGCACTCGCTGAAAGAGTGTTTTCCAAACTCTCCCAAGAGCTTCCAAAGATGCAGCGGAGCATTACGGACAGAATATTTCCGGCATAGAAGGACTGAATGCCGTACCAGATGATGCATACTATGGCGCGAATGAAAACGAAGAAGTACGATCCGTACATTCCCATGACCGAGCGTGCCAGCACAAGACTAGAATCTGTCAGAGGCTGGTGTCAAGCTTATCGTGCTTCGGAAATACTACTCACAAACCAATGTGGTATTTCGCACCCGGACGAGCCATGAGAACAACTACACCTGCCGCTAGGAAGGAACCTAGGCAAGCAGATACGAAGGATTGCTGCCATGTCTTCAAGAGATCAGTTGACGAGGCTCGGCTTCGTGTCCAATATAGGTGGTAGCTTACCAGGCCAACGGTGACCAACGCAGATCCTGTGTTCCAGCCAACTAGCGAGAACTGGTTCGAAAGCCAGTAGAGTGGGAGGTTGTACCTTCATTGATCAGTGATGGACCGAGAGAATTGCAATTGACTATCTTACCAGGTCCAAATTCTGTGCTCAACTGGAGTCGGTTCCAGGTCCTTGTTTGACCACCTCGGATCGCCAACAGCGGCATGGCTTTCATTGCCTTCGGGAGATTTACAAACTCAATGAACACTCGCTTGTAGTGAAATGGCGCGGTCAACTCTGCCTTGCTTGGCATTGAGAGCCTGCCCATCTTGCAAGTCAAATGCTATTATTAAGGTACGTAGATTGGACAGTAGCTTCACAATCTGGAGGTATTTCCGCTGAATGCGTAAAATTGATAGCAAAACAAGTACTTAAAGAGACCTCTCCATCATACCTATGGGATACCGTAGCGCACATATACTGGTCGGTCTTGCGACGATAGCGCTCCATCGACTCTACGCATCGTTATTGATTGATCTGCCCAGGGAGAAACCAAATACGACTGTGGCAGCTCTGTTGGCGAGTTTTGAGCCGATATACATTTTCCCTGCTCTCCAGACCAAGGACACGCTCTATGATAGGCCTGCAATCGGTTGCGCTTGCGATAAGGATTGTGTAGGTAGGGACCGAAGCACATCTTGTACCTGACTCAGACTTTTGAACAGGATTCAGAGGAGCTCTCGGGTGATTGGACGAGCAAGCAGACTCCATAAAGATAACAGGCTTGGTCTGCCACGCCTGAGACTGGCTCCTTATCGTCAAGGTAGCGGAGCGGTCGCGAGAGCGGCAGCATCGTTGAATTTGGTCAGACCATGGCGGATTCGGTTTGATCGAACCGATGGAAACTCGCTCGAGCGGACGTACAGAGGGGGCCACGAACAGATGGAACCCCTGCTAGTTCCCGAGCTGACAGAGCCAGTAGTATATTCTGTTGCTTGGAGTTGAGCCAATTGGAAACTTGCTTGACTTACAGGGGTTCCATCCATTCGTGCCCCCCCTCCTGTAAATCATGTGATGTGGTTCTTTCCGTCAAACGTCGTCCGAAATGACCCCTTGAACTCTTTCTGGTGCGCATCAATGGCCGGGGATCGTATGGGAGGACGGAGAGTGGGGTGTAGGGTATCCCATGTGCAGATCATGCACTATTAGGAGAGCGCACGGTTCTTGTTACGGAATCCCGCAGACGTGGAGTTGGCTCTGTAGGAGGTTGAGTCTTGAAGACACAATCAGTCGCGTCTTTGGTCGGCATCCACCACGGAGTACCGGTTCATTCATTGCACATGGGCTTAAGAAGCGTTTGTGCTGCAACAATCAATACAAGACGCCAAAACATGATGAAATGTGCACACGTGTGTGCCGGTCTAGAACGAACCAGCTGCGGCTTCTCTTCTGTGTGGCTGCGGAGGGCTTGAGGAGGCTCGAAGGGAAGACGGAATAGACTCCAGGAACAGAGATCTTGATGGCCCGATTGCTTATAGCGCCGTGTATAGCGCCCGAGCTCGTGGATCGACTGATAGTGGAGACGCGTCCCATCCCACTCGAGATTCCAATGCCTCTTGAGAGTCTCTTACCCTCTCCGTCGGCTCATTTACTTCCTATGCGATTTGGCCAACGGAAGGCAACAGGACAGCACTCTATGTGCTTTCTCATCCGTACTTAGTCATAACAATTCACGTGACAATGACTCCCCACTACCGGAACGACAGCACCCTTGGCTACAAGGGTATCGTTGACAGCACAGCAACTGCACAGACCTACGCTGAGGATCATGACAGCTCATCTCCCGGTCGCTCAAGGTTGTCTGATACCGCAGACGCCGCAGCTATATCGACAGAACCAGTATTGGAACAGCATGGACCTGATGCCGTCCACACGGCATCGACAGCCAGCACTACATCAACATCCGCACCCCGGAAGTCCCGTGTGAACTTGGCATGCAAAAGATGCAAGCATCGCAAACAGCGGGTAAGGGACGCACCTCATCTATGCAGAGTAATAGCAGAAATTCTGATGTTATATTTGCCAGTGTGATGGTACACAGCCCAATTGCCGATCATGCGAAAAGGTTGGGATTGCATGCGCTTATGAGAAGGCAGTCCGGCCTCAGTATCCAGGTGGTAAAGCTTTGTACGCATACTATGATCCCGAGTCATCGCTCAATCACTTCGCATATATATGCTGACCTTGAACCAGATATATCAGCGCCTTAGAAGAACGCATCGCATTCCTAGAAGCACGCATGCCTGACCAACATGAGGACCACCTTGTGAACGACGTGGCCGCAGGGAGCGAAGTCATCTCAGAATTCGCTGGAAACTTCGCTACTGCCGAGCATGTGGGACGTCGGAGGTCATCTCATCAATCTCTCAGACACTCAATGTCCGACGAAATCGATATTGACGACAGGACATGCCTCGTAGACGGCGTGGCCTACCTTTCTCTGTGTGCCTCCGGTACCACGGATGTGACTTCTGAACCTTACTATGTCGGCTCCAGCTCAGGCGCCACAATTGCTCGTGTGATCCAATCTTCGATATTCAGAGGCGCTGGCAACCGAGCGAGCCATGAAGCTGCCGCTGATGCCGAGAGGCATCAAGCAGAGACTGCAAACCCTCCAACGCCGCCATCATCAACGCAATCCGAGGCCATCACTTTTGGTTTCCCGGAGCTAGACCAAGCACGCATGTTGTTTGACACATTTTTCGAGCGCATACACACTCGTTGGCCATTGTTGGATCGAGTAGTCTACGAGGACTTATTCATGAAACAATATCAGGCGGGAGCCCTTACCGTTATCGAGCGCAGTATCTTCCACCTTATCTATGCGATCACAGCTCGCTTCCTGTCTCTCACCAGGAAGCTGCACAGTGTTGACTCCGAGGTATGGTTTCCAATCTTCTTATCTCTGCAGCTGCTAACTTGAAACAGCGTCATCTCATCGCAGCAACTGAACCCATTGGTTGTATAATCGAGCAACACAGCCTTGCGACACTACAGTTTCTAGTGCTTCTTGGTGTTCACGGTCAGAGATCCCCCTATGGCGCCGGGGCTTGGTCTCAGATCAGGTACGCCACGTCAGTCTGCATCGAAATGGGTCTGCATAGGAAGCAGACCAGGATCGCTTCAGCGGAACAAGCGAGGGATGTAGAAATCCGCCGTCGTATTTTCTGGTCATGCTACTGCCTTGATCGTACGACAAGCATTGTTCTGGGCCGCGCATTTGCGATCGCGGACCGGGACATCAACGTTGAGGTAAGCAAATCAGCTCAACCAAACCGAAGCCGACCTTGCTAACTGGGTCCCAGCTTCCAAGTGCCGGAGGACAATTCTGGACGCTCACACACAAAGAGCCTCGTGACCCAGCTCAAGGCAAATGGTCGAACGTCGAGCCGTTCATACACATCATCAAGCTTGGTCAGATCAACTCGCGCATCCACAAAACAGTTTTCCGCGTTGACAAGGATATACTGGACGGCACGCCCGAGCAACGTGCCAAGCTTGACCGGAAAATGGCCACGATAAGAGGGGAGCTTGATAAGTGGATACAGACATGTCCTCAGACGCCAAAGGCAGAGAACAAGATCACATGGATGTACGACCCCGAGAGCGCTCACCTTGATGTCCGAGACTTTTATGGCGTGTAAGTATACTGTCAGGACCAATCGTGACATTTTTTAAATAATTTCATCACAGGCAATACCACAAAGCCCTTCTGTTTCTATTCACGATCTTCCTGCCAACTCTGGAGACATCGGACCCACGCTTCGTCACTTGCGCAAGGTCGGCGTCCTCAGTCTGCACGGCATACAAAGGACTCAACCAGAACAGGACACTGATCTATACCATGATATCCTTCCACTCATGCTTCGTGGCCGGCCTGACGCTAGTATATTGTATCTGGCGAGACCGATCGCTCTTCTCGTACGAGATGCTCGAGACAACAAGAGACTGTTCGCAGAGCTTGACCATCTTTGGCGAGAAGTGGCCAGGTGCGGCCAAGTATCGCGACATCTTCGACGCGTTGTCAGGTAGCCTACTCAAATCTATCGTCAATCCTGGTCTTTCGTATGCGTCCTCTGAGGCGCCTCGACGTCGCCATGTCAATGCCGAGGCCGCTCAGTACGTATCTGGCCAGGCGATGCATACACAACAAGCGAATCACGGACAGGCACATTCTAATGGAACTCGTACTGTCGATACTTCGATGGGTGACATGGTGTCAGATGCAGTCAAAGAAGCCTTCATGGAAGTCGACGGAGAAGCTCCCGGAGGATGGCAGGGATGGAGGATGTGGAACGAGATGGTCAAAGAAGATGCAACTCTTGTTCCAGATCCTGCATTTAGAATCCGTGGTAGCGGATTTGAAAATCTAGAGATGAGCTGGGACGGTTATGAAGGTATGGCCATGTACGGTATTGATCCAGTGCAGGATGCAGCCATGCAGATGGGCAATTACACCTCGATGGGCGAAGGGCAGTGGGATATTATTGATGGTCTTAGATAGGCAGCGATTTTGACGATCATGATGAACGATTTCTTTTCCCTCCATCTACCGTATTCACGTTGGCAGACGAGAGCAGGGCACATTGTAGATTGCATTAATGATTTTGGCGATGAGACTTAGGCGTTCACACTTCCGAGCCGATATCGCTTGTCAGATTATTGGCAAGTTCAGCCAGTCGGATATGACCGTCGCTAGCGGGTGCACCCGCTCGTTCACTTCCCTCGGTGCGTGCCTTCCTTTGCTGCGTAGGTCGCACCTTCCCAAACAAGTAAAATCAAAACATGACTAGAAAGTGAAAATATGATCAAATTGATTGCACGCGTCATCGGAAATTGCAATCTATCACAGTTCAACAGAGATGCAGCAATCTCTGGCAACCATAGAACACCCAACGATCTGCTTAGCGTTAGGGTTCGGTAAATGTCTCTCTGGTAGTGAGCGGCAGCTTGGGGTACGTAGGGTTGGATCTGCCTGCGATATATTTACTGCATCTTGATGAGTCAACGTTGGTGCCACATATGGTTTCGTAATGGCATTCTTGACGAACAGTTCTCGGTTTCAGAGCTCTTGGAGAGTCAAAACTTCCTATTTCGGGCGTGTTGACGGGGTTTTGAGCTGTTTTCTACTTTCCAAATTCCTGCGTGCTTCAAGCTCCATAACATTTCTGGCAATCGCCTGATGGAACTACCAAAGCGTCTGATCGATAACAATGAATCACAGGATTCTGTGCGCCTCTGCTTCACAAAAGGACAGCATAGAGATATATGGGCAATATTCCAACAAAGGTGTTCGAGGCATGATGTAGGGGTTAGTCATAAGTCTGCGCACATCTCCATGATCTGAACTGATGCTATCGTCGGAAAGGACTACCGCACTTGAGATACTAAGACTATGATGCGGAAACATTAGTCGCATCTGTACTGACACTGTCAGACCGGGTGTAGAATAGCAGCAACATCTTATTATTGAGACAGACACTCTTGACCGTTCCCTATATGCAGGCTTGTGGCAACTCGTTGTATCCTTTCCGGTTGGCACATTAAACTCCGACACTGATCTTACGGCCATACGAATTCAGTACTGTTAATTACTGAGCAAGCTATGCTAACTGACCCTTTTTGTAAGGGAACTGCTCTCTGAAAGACTCGGCAATTTCTGTCCTGGTCGCAACCCATCCAGCTTCCTTGGAAGAGATGTATATGACAAAGTCCTGCAGAGCCTTGAAGCGACCCGGTCGGCCAATGATACGGCAATGCAGACCGATTGTAATCATCTTGGGTGCGCCTGCTTCGCCTTCTTCGTATAGTACATCAAACGCGTTCTTGATGTGGTCGTAGAATCCTCCTGGGTCGCGGAAGCCGGTGGCTGGTGTGAGGAACTTGAAGTCGTTGCAACCGTAGCTGTAGGGGATCATCAAACAGCCCTTAGGATTTTCGCTGTCCCTTTCTTGGGGTAGATTAACCCAGTAGGGAATGTCGTCGGCATATGTGTCGCTTGTCCAGAGAAGCTCTTCGCCCATTTCCTCGTAGACGGCGGGGATGAGTGCTCGACTTTGAGAAGACGGTCTACCATATTACCATCCTTTAGGAGCATATCCAGCGAGCTTCTTCAGTGCTGTGATACCGTGACGAATGTGCTGCCTCTCAGTCTCGACGGAAAGGTACTTGTGATCGATCCATCGGTATGCGTGAGAGGCGACATCATGGCCTTCTTTACACATCGGCTGACCACCTCAGGTTGCTCCTCGCAAGCTGAGCCGACGGCATATAGAGTGAACGCCATCTTGTAGTCGTTGAAGAGCTTGAATAGACGCCACCAGTCTCTACGAGAGCCATACTCGAACCCAGATTCTCCACTGTAGCTGCATTCATTGGTATCTGGCTCTGCAGGGTACTCGCGAAGAGAGGTCTCTGAGCGGCCATCACCAAGTAGCACTGAGCGCTCGCCACCCTGTTACAATCGTCAGTGATGAGATGATACCCGGCCGGCGCTTGCAGCTCTACTCACATTTTCATGATTAATGACGAAGCTGACAGCAATTTTCGCATCATTAGGCCACTTCAGCCCTTCGAAGCCTTTCTCTCCATAGCCCTTGAAGTTCATGGGGAACGCATAGTCTGGTGGTGCGGCGTATACTTCAGGTATGGTAACGCAAGGATTCTCAAATGCAATTGGATTGTTGAGACAGTGATTTGATGATAATACGGCGGTTCTATGCTTCTTGTCAACTCACATATATAGCTTTGTTTGTCATGCATCCACCCATTTTCGATTTCGGCTGCACTTGGCCGCTCAGAACCCATGCTATCGGTAATCCATCATGTTTTGATCGCGCTACCCCGTTACGTTCACGGAGGAAGTCCTCCCAGAAGGCGTGAAAATGTCCTATCAGCTGGTGTTATCGTAGGGCACTGAGAGAGCATGGTCTAGGATTGGCTGGCGTGCGAGCCCGATAGATGCGTATCAGCTCTTCAATGATGCTACTGTAATCTAGCTAACCACTGATGGCAGGTGAAAGGACAGTAAAGTCTTGCAAGTAGAGGGACTGGTCATCGGGAATTATAACGTCGAACGAAACAAAAAGGCAGACCGACAACGCAGGTATCGCTACCATTAGCCGTTTACTGCAGTATACGTGTGTGTCTATGCGTGTTGTAATCATCGGTGTACAACAACCACGTCAAGTGGCCGGCCCGGTTCAACAGCCAAAACCTAGTAAACGACCCCTAGAACAACCACCATACTTACTCTCAAGATGCCGTAGGACAACAAGACATTACAGTCCACCGGGAAGATGCAAGAGGTGGCCGCCCATCGGCTCTTTTGGAGCCGATAATTCATGGCTGGCGGCCCCCTGTTCAAGTAAATGATGTACACCAATCTGTTGGCCTTGGCCGAACTTGCCCGCTGTTCATCGGTGCGCCCCCGAAATCCCTTTGACTCGCTTGACACAACACTTGCTTCATACGGTAGGAGGTAGTCCATACAATACAGAATTCAATTCTTATCTAAGCACGACTTTGATGTGTCATGTAATACGCAATAGTGTATGCGGAACATGGCCGTAGCCCCATCAGAGCCATCTCCTAGCTGTACAGCCTTAGGAAAGTAGAGATTCTTGCCAAAATCAGAATTGGCGAAGTCACCGTGGAGGACTATGCAAGGTCACTATTGGAGCGCATCAAGTCACGAGACGAGGCTGTTCAGGCGTGGGCATACTTCGACCCGGATGATGTGATCAAACAGGCAAAGGCACTCGACGCAGTATCCCATTCAGAGCGCGGCCCATTGCATGGCGTTGCGATAGCCGTCAAAGATGTCATTTATATTATCTATCTACGCTGGAGATGCCCCCGAAGTCGACGCTGGTTCCATCATGATTCTGCGCCAGGCTGGCGCGCTCATCTTCGGCAAGACAACCACTACTGAGTTTGCGGCAACCACAGTCGGATCGAAAACAAGAAACCCGCACGATCCCAACCGCACTCCTGGTGGCTCGTCTTCAGGTTCAGGTGCTGCAGTCGACGATTTTCAAGCTCCAATCGGACTGGGAACTCAGACCGGAGGTAGCACAATCCGCCCAGGCTCTTACAATGGCATCTACGCATTTAAACCCACATAGAACTCCATCACTCGTGAGGGACAAAAGATCTACTCGCTTATCTTAGACACATTGGGACTGTACGCCCGCAGTGTAGCTGATCTAGAGCTTCTTGCTGATGCTTTTGCGATCCATGACGACAGCCCGGCGCCAATAGACTTCAGTGTCAAAGGCGCCAAATTCGCCTTCCTCAAAACCATGGTGTGGCCACACATCGGTCCTGGGGGTTCCGCTGCGATGGACAAAGCAGTGTCTTTACTCCGCACTCACGGCGCTGAAGTCGAGGAGATTGAGCTCCCAGAATATCTTAAAGAGCTCCCTGCTTGGCATGCCATGGTGCTCAACTCGGATGGAAGGACTGCATTCCTTCCCGAATACACATTGGCAAAGGACCAGCTTTCCAGTCAGCTCGTCGGACATGTTGATAACAGCGACAAGATTTCGCGCAAAGCACAACTGGACGCATTCGACAACATCTCTGCAGCAAGGCCAGTGGTGGACGAGCTACTCGGAAAGTATGCAGCAGTTTTGACGCCTAGCGTGCCCAACGAGGCGCCTTTGGGACTCGAGAGAACTGGCAGCGCTGCGTTCTGCTTGATTTGGACTGTGAGGCATTTATTTACCAGCAGTGCACATAGAAAATCCTTCGCTGACAGATATCCAGGCGCTGCACACACCGGTAGTGAACGTTCCAGGCTTCAGGGGTGATAATGGTATTCCTGGAGGTACATCACTAGTAGCACCCCGTTATCGTGACAGGCACTTGCTGGCTGTAAGCAAAAAGGCTGGCGATATGTTCGAAGCTGAGGGCGGATGGAAGCGAGATCTCCCTGCGACTTCATGAGTTTGGCAAATCTCAGAGATCTCAGGAAAGGAGCTATATTTCTCATATTCTGCGAATGTGTTGTTCTGGGCAAGCCCGGACATAAGTAAGTCTCTTCCTCCACAGATGCATCGCTTGTACGGCAGTATAATAGTCCGCCATACAGTAGTGTCTATTGGCCTAAGGTAGCAGGGGTTCTGTGTTTCAGCTGGATCATCGGCTAGTGAGGATAATTAATTCAAGCGCGAATCAGCCTCCAATGTCAGCCCTGGGCATAAGATCCCGTAAAACCCCACAGCAATATTCAGCTCATCGATCTGAAGGGTAAATCGATCATGTATCACTGGCCTTCTGTGATAAAACCTTCGCAACTCCAATATCGCATCGACAAAACCTGTCACATCTGGAACTCACATTTGAGACTCGCCATAGTTGACCAAAAGAAGTGGTTTCAGGCCTCCATCATGGCTTTCAGGCCGACCTTAGATACGATATTGATTTTCGCACTGGCGATACTGGCATGGATTTGATTGAGTCGCCGGAGCAACTCCATACCATTGCCTCCAGGTCCGAAAGGCCTGCCATTTTTTGGCAACATCGGGGATTTGCCACCTCCGGGATTCCCGGAATACCAGCATTGGCTGAAGCATAAGGAGCGATATAGGCCGCTGAGCTCTGTCACTGTGCTCGGCCAGACCATCATCTACCAGCCAGGCGAGAACAGCACGATTACCAGCGCCGAAACCACAACATGCTACGAAACGGTATCGACCTGCAGCGCTTCGCCAACCAGACCGGCCCCACCGCCGCTTGAGACCACGATCTATGCCACGGATTACATCACCGAGACAATTCCAGCTATCCCCACGACCTATACCGCCGATGCGACTTGCCACGACGTGACGATCACACTCACAGCTTCGTCCAGTGGCTGGGACAAGCCTGGCGGCTACGGCTCTCAGACTTGGGACGATGGCAAGCCGTCTCAATACGGCGGTCTAACCACTACCAGCAGCGGATACTGGAGGCGCTTGTATGACCTGTTTGCTTGGGCATGATGTTGACGAAGGCACGATCTAATAATGCCACGACTTAATTTTCTTTCTGGGAGACTGGGGAAAAAGACGCGTCCGACCACGTTCATTTTCCCTGAAAATCCGAGCAGAGCTAAATAGTATTGATAGCCATCTATAATCAACTTTGACTGTGCTTAGAGCGCCATAGTAATCGCATATACACAAGCCATTGTCGTCCGATCCATAGGATCGTGGAATGCTATCATGTTCCAGCATCGGAGAGCACTTGTAACACTACCCTCAGCGGCGAAACGGCACCTTCTAGTGGCTCAAGCCGCACAGGTACGAGATTCATGGAATACATCCTTCTCCTGAGAGTAACTGTGTCTCTCGATGGCAAAATGAAAGACCTAAGTAGTGGATCAGTCTCGGGTATGGGCAAACTGCGGCCTTCTGCTTTTCAATACTGAGTGGTGAGCGCGACGTCAAGGTTCAAAACCGGATGATTCACCGTTGCAGCACACTCTTACCAATGCCAAACCAGAAATGAAAGCGGCAGGGTCAACGCTATACAAGACGCGGCGATATGGGTAGAGAACAATGTGATGATTGAAACGATTGAGATTTGTGCGAGTGGGTGGATGTCTATATGTGCATCCCACAAGTATTACTAAATCTCCATCCAAACAGATCCCATACCTGGCTCAAACCAGCTTGATCTACACAGGTGCGGGACATCCGAAAGAAGTAGCAACAGTGCCGCCAGGGCCGAACACAGAGACCAGACCCTCAATAGCAGCCCAGACACCCATGCCGCAGCAAGCCAGACCGAGCAAGACGTAGATAGTAAGCGGGACACTCCACGTCCAGCTCTTCATGAAACCGCGGGTCCAGCGCTTCATGCCGGTGTCGAGGCGGGTGGTGACGCGAGTGTAAGGGTTGAAGCCCTCGCCGGGCAGAGCAGCGGCCTGCTGGACTTTGTGGGCCAGTATGAGGAGACCGGGGAAAGTGTAGGTGAAGTTCATCATGAACACGGCACCAACGAGACTAACGATACCGCCGATGTTGGGAACAGCGGCGCCGACGACGAAGGCGAGCGACCAGTAGATGGGGCCGAGGCAGTACCAGTAGATCTTGCCCTTCCTGGTGGAGATGGGAGGGAAGCCGAAGACTTGCTGGAGGACTTCGAGGTAGACGGTTTTCATGCCGATGTTGAAGTACATGACTGTGAGTTATGTTAGCGATGCGTTGCTCGTGTGGGAATGAAGTAGTGCACTTACAAACAGCGATGAAGCCCGTTAACATTGTTAAAACATTACCAGCTGACTGTAGTCCATATGGCGAAATGACGTTGACAATGTTGTTGGCGGAGTATTGTCCCCAGAAAGAGTAGACGAAGATACCGAACAGCAGGTAGACGATGCAGATGAAGGCCTGAGCGAGGAACAGTCCCTTCCAGAAGTCCAAGGGGTGACGCATCTCGGCGAGGAAAGCAACGAAGAGCAAAGCACCGGCGTAAGCGTAGACCATGGTATTCACGGCGTTAAATTGCGAGGCAAAGCCAGGAACCTGCTGCTGGTACTGATCTGGTGGCTGACCGGCGAAGACGACAATAGGCTCAATGGTCTTGATCAGAGTCGATCTAGTGACGGCGGAGTAGAGTGGCTCGTAAGTAGCGGCTGCAATCATGATGATGAGGAAGTTGGCGATGTTGATGAAGACGGCAGCGTTGGATAGCCATCCGATCTTGGTCAGACTGCGAATGATCCCAGAAAGCATGCCGATAATGAGGACGATACACATCATTCCAGAGAAGCAGACCTTGCCCTTGCTGAGCTGGGTAAGGTTGACAGTCTTGCCCAGGATCAAGACAGCGACTGTCAAGAACTGTTGGAGAGATTGTGCGATGTTGATGGCGTGACGGGACTTCTTGCCGAACAAACGGAAGAATGGGTCACCGTAACTCATCATGGGGTAGCGAGAAGAGTCGAGTGCGAGGTAGATCTTCCAGATGGCCCAACCAGAGTAAGCGGCGAAGACACCGAAGATGATGTAGAGAGCAACACCAGCGCCGTAGCCGACACTGGAAAAGACGAATCTAGCCTGAAGTCAGTATTTAACGCAGAAGATGTCATCTACACTTGGATGACTTACGGAGCACCAGACCAACCGAGAATGTCGGTAGTAATCAAAAAGAACATCTGACCCCAACTGGCAGTTCGCATGGCACGAGCAGCGGTACGCCACTCAGCATCGGTAGCCTTGAGAGGGTCGACATATTCGGAATCGGGGGACGTGGCAGTCACTTTGCCACCAGCACCAGTCTTCTCGTTCGTGAAGGGAGCAGGGTTGGACTCGACAGAAGCCTGCAGAGCCATGGCACGCTCCTCCTTGTCTTTCTTCTGGCGCGCTCGGCCGTCTGAAGTCATCTTTCCCTTGAGAAGATCGACCAGAGGGAATTTGCCATGCTCGGCTCTGAACTTGATTTCTTCCTCTCTCTCGATCTCGCGCTCGATCTTGGCCCAGTAGATGTATTCCTCGTAAGTGACAGTCGGGTCGACACGAGCTGCAAGACCCCAAGTGCGTTCCATGACGACGGGCTTCTCGACGGAACCGGCCACCGATTGCTTGCGGACTTGCGCATCGATGGCCATCTCGAGCTCATCCGTAGGATGGCTGATGGAGTTGAGGGGGTAGGCGTCCATGGTGACGGTGCTCACGCAGGACTAAGGTGGTAGAGAATAGAGGGGATGGGGTACGTCGATCACAGACTCGTGCAAGGGGTGCCTCGAGGACATATTTATCGTGTACAATCACAGAGGCGGCGACAACCAGGGCGCCATTGGGCACAGCTACTAGGCTCAGCGTTTGATAACAGACACCCGCTGACAATCGGCAACCCACCAGTGGCAGTCCAGCACAGAAGGGCGGTAGTCGCTCTACAGAGTGCCCTCGGATCCTGATGCCAGGGTCACGCGAGCCGGACACATGTGTCTGCCAGTAGAAGCGCGGGTTTAGATGATCTAGTCGGCGTCCGGAGCGGTATGGGTTACATCGCTTGCGGACAGATGAGCGCAATGAGCCATTGCTAGCCGCAATACGAAGCAAACAGCTTCGCCTAAGCAACCGAAGACTCGACGCAAGCTTTGTGTGTCGCAGACCGCGGAGGAGACTTGGATGAGTTAGGAAGGAGCGAAAGCACGGCTACACAAGCAACGGCAGGGTCTCGCTCGAGTAACGGCTTAGCGAGGTTGGTGAACTCTTATCTCGCCATTCTTACTTCACATCACCGTATCGCATTGCTGATATTCTCGAGCCCAGAGGCGACATTGGCGATCCTGCTGGAACAGTGTTATCTCTGGATTTTTTTTTCTCGTTTGCGGCGTCGAACAAAACCATCAAGCGTATCTGATGGTTGACGTGGCGATGTCCCGATCTTCACGATCTTTACGAATGGCGTCGCAGAGGTTGAGCTTGTTGGACGCCACCAAGTCACCATTCATGCTTGTTCTCGATGTGGCGGCACCTGCATCTATATTGCAAACGGCAGGTGGAGGATTGTACTTGCATGAAGCACTGCATCTCGAGCATTCAATTCCCTCCGATGCTGACATGCCGTCTTCCATCGAAGAATCGGTGAAGAGGATCGAGGTAGAGCATACCCCGATCGAATTGCCCTTTCACCGCACATCCTGTGTTCATCATCTAGCCAAACCAGCATCTTCACGCCGTCGCGTCTTCACCTATACAACCCCCGAGCACTGACCGACCGTGTGATTCCATCCGCGGCCGCGTCCCACGAATCAAGAGACACGCGGGTCCAGTCCACACCCTTCACACGTGGCGGCGGGAATATAGACGATCCAAGAGTCATGATAAGCATATGTGTTCCCTTTCGTGGCGCGGCAGACACTCGAGCGCCAACCGAGTATTGCTTATCTGCAGGATCCCCAACCCACAAATGTTTCTGTGCTTTTTTCTATGATCGTCTCAACTGCCAATCATCCCGGTCATCAGAAAACATTCCCATGATCGGCAATGTCTTTCGAGGAGGCACGTGGAGGGTTGTTGCCACTCCCGCAGATCCATCCAGCATCTCGAAACATGTCACTGACCAATCATTGCGAACTGCCAGCAGTACAAGCCGCCATATAGGCGTTTGACTTTAACCCTCACAGATTCGCCTATTCGAAAGACGGCGGCAGATTTAGACCCATCAGGCACATCGAGGGGTTCCTGGTCCCGCTGTGCCCTGCCGAGGTCCATCTTCCAAATAGTGTCCCACAGCGACGCCTCCTCAGCGCAATATACTGAGGTTACAATCACCTGCGTACTGGCACAGGTACAGAGCAACAACACTTAGGCACTGGGATCAAGGCGGCGAAACCGAATTGTCATATCTAAACAGCAATGTCCCCCCAAACATCCCCAGAAACCATCCGCGTAGCCGTCACGCAAGCAGAGCCCGAATGGCTCGACTTGGACGCTTCCGTCAAAAAGACTTGCACCCTCGTCTCCGGAGCCGCCAGCAAAGGCGCGAAGCTCATCTCGTTTCCTGAATGCTGGATCCCAGGCTATCCAGCGTGGGTGTGGTAGGCATAGAGAATTGAGAGTCCCATGTCACATGCAAGCCGAGTTAAGGTATTTGGTCCATCTCTGCTCACAAATTGACCAATGTCTTCGCGCTCCACAGGTCCCGAGCAATGGACCCAGCGCTCACCACGCGCTACATCAAAAACTCCCTCGCTGTGGACTCCGCGCAGATGCAAACCGTCCAAGCCTGCGCGCGCAAGCACAAGATCACCGTCGCCGCTTTAGGCTTCTCCGAAAACGACCACAACTCGCTGTACATCTCGCAGTGCATCATCAGCGATGCCGGCGAGATCGCCATGTGCCGACGCAAGCTGATGCCAACGCATATGGAGCGTACGATCTTTGGGAACTGCTCGGGGAATAGCCTGGACAATGTCGTGCCGACTGCGGTGGGCAATGTGGGACAATTGGCGTGCTGGGAGCATGTGCAGCCGCTGCTGAAGTATCACACTATTACGCAGCGAGAGGTTTTCCATGTTGCGGCGTGGCCGCCTGTGTATGAAATGGCGCACGAAGCGGAGCTGTGGTCCATGACGCGAGACGGTGAGTGAAGTTCTGTAGGCGAAGGTTTTTGATGATGGCGCAAAGAGAGGTTCTGGCTAAGATTTATTCCTTCTCGTCCTGCAGGATGCCGCAATCTCTCGCGCACCTACGCCATCGAATCCCAATCCTTCGTGCTGCACACCACCTCGGTGCTCTCGCAGAAAGGCATCGATTTGATGGACACCAGCAAAGGCCCGTTGATGAACAGACCCGGCGGCGGGAGCTCAGCCATTTATGGACCTGATGGTCGCCAGCTGTCGGAAGAAATGCCGGAGACAGAAGAAGGGATCATTTACGCGGATGTCCATACGGATACTATTCTCGGGGCGAAATCGTTCCTGGATATCGTGGGCCATTATAGTCGGCCTGATTTGCTGTGGTTGGGCGTTGATAAGAGGGAGAAGCTGCATTGCAAGAGCGAGCCCGAGCATCAGTAAAGCGTCGACGAGATTGAAGATTCAAGAGCATAGTATGATGATGTGTCCAACACTTGTTATCGCAGAGCAGAGCGTTCGACACGTCCTGGAAGCTAGTTAATAGGCAATACTTCCAAATCCACGATTTGAGTTCCGATCAAAACCAAGCAACGACCAGCCGGACGTCTTCGATAGTTGTCTTGGTCGAAGTTGCCACTGGTCGATGTAGAGCATTACAGTCGTCTAGACTTGTTATCGCACAGTGTTATCAACGGGATGTAGAATCGCACTGGCAGAGTGAAGAGGACGCAAGGCACCAATCCCCAAGACCAGGTCAGTGCCATCAAGGGTCAAACAAGGTACCCATACACATTAACAGTGTATAACAACCCGACTGCATCCCCGTGGCGCATTCATGCAGCGCTCAGCCATAGCATGTAGCTGACTGCCAAGCACCGATCCGGTTCAACTTCGATGCGCGCGGCTGCCCGAACATATGCAACCAGCAAGGCGCAGCAAATCAAAGAAGATATATATCGCTCGCACCGGCGGTCTTGCGTGTGCAACGCAATGGAAATCGAACTCACTGGCACAACCGAAAAACCAAAATGGCCGAAGTCTCCTCGAACGACCTTGGTCAGACCTCAGACTCCGCTCCACTGAATCCTTTCAAAGATATCGGTGGGAAACCAAGCAAGCTCAACGAGTACTGCAACGACCGTCAGAGACAAGCGAAATCTTGCATATGATTTTGTCGTCGGTATGGGCGCGACGTGCTTGCCTTCGATGTCGAGACCGGGGACATTGAGAAAGGCTCTCATTCGTTCAGACTGCAGCACTTCGATAAGTGGTGGAGTAGACTGGGTTTCTACAACATCGTTGGGGTCAGACATGTCAAGGTCAGACAAGCTTGCGAGCATAGAACCCCGATGTGACATGCAGCTGACCCGGTCTCCCTGATCTGTAGATCAAGTTCCCACAGTCAGTAAGGACCAAGCACGGATTTCCCGTCATTGTGAACCCGGTCCGCCACGCCGAGCTCGTAGCGAGCATAAAAGCCTCCTGGACCGACGTTCGCATCCAAGGAGATCCTCATGAGTGTGCACCAGACGCCGAAGGCAAGCGCCATGCAGCAGATTATTAATGCTCAAACTGGGCCGAGGATGACTACAGCTGTGGCTGTGCGGTCGACGGGCGTCGCAAGGCTCAGATAAGATTGGAGACCTTGGAGTGGGACACCGACTTTACTTGACCACTACTGGGAGCATGGGATAGAAGGGTCTGGCATGGAGTTCCTGGGAAAGGGCAGCTTCGTCTGTCATTATGAGTAAGTGGTTTACTAGCAAATAGTTGAATCACACTGACGAATAGTGCTCTCGCGGTCAATACATTCCACGATGCTGAAGATCCGTATGGCAAGGCTGTCGATGCCCTGGAGCTAGTCAGCGGATGGCGAGTCCGACGATTGTTGTGGACCACTCTGACGGCCATAGTGCTCGACATCTGCATCGTTGCTATCGTGTCGTTGTTGACTGGATCGGGAGAAACGGGACTGGCTGCTGGCAGCTACGCCGCGGCGATCGAAGCCTTGCTCATGGCTCTGCTTACTCTGTTGAGTGCGGTGGTGTGATAGGCATGAGGCTTTTTATGCGACCTTCGACATTGACCATGGATCCCATTATTGTCAGGGTCGCCTGTGTGGTCGATGTAACTAAGCCAATGACTAACGAGCTGAAGATGAGAAAATTGAACGATACCAGCAAGAGTGGAATCGCTTCTGGATTATTGTGAAGCAACGTCGATTTCGTCCAAGTGTATCGCTGCCTGTCTTGGTATTACATATCAGACAGGTCTCTCCTCCCGAGGCAAAGTTGACGTGAATCGCATACCTATGATACAACGACCAATCAGCTTCCTTGCCAACGAGAGTCCTGTTGAACAACCTCTTCCCGTGGAGCAATTAACCTCCATTCCTTGTAAGCTCGTGTATTCATCACTCATTCCGTGTACTCGGGCATCATTTCATGCGCACACAGCTCTCCACTGCTTTTCATAGTGAGACATCGCGCTGTCGATATCCATCCCCGGGTCGGACGTATACTACAAGTCATCGCCCGAGTCTTTCCTCTTCCTGCCTTTCCTAGGCTTAGGTTTTGTCTCTTCTGAATCGCTGCCAGCTTGCTCTTTCTTGGCTTTGCTAGCTGGTGCGTCGGGCACTTTGGCGATGATGTCTGCGAGGAAGTCGAACGTCTCGTCGGCCTGAATTGCGCGCTTCAAATGTTGTGCCAGGACGCGTTTGGGTCCCTTTGAGGCGCCGCTAGCGGGACCACCCCTTGCGTGGTCGGCGGAGGCGGTGATCAATTTAATCATGAATAGTTCGAGAGCACGGCTGACGACGTGAGGGGTAACCTGGGCGACCTTTCCGATGTCCTCGTCGGCTTGCATGATACGCTTGATCCGGGCGACCGGAAAAGAAGTTTTGAGCGCGACGCCGTGTGTGGGATCCCGAGGTGTCTCGTCTTTGATTTGCGCGTGAGGATAGCCCATTGATGGGCCATTGTTGGGCATGTATGCGTTTTGCGCGAGTGAAGTGTTGCGCGAAGAACGCGTGTACGCGTCGGGCATGTAGTCGTCGTCCTCCTCCTTGATACCGCTTGGTGGCATGTTGTGATGTGGCGGAGGGTTACCGTAGTAATACTGCGGATACGATTGTTGTGGCACTATTGGTATTGTAGGAATGGAATTGGGCGCAAATGAGGTTGTTGGCCCTCGATATGCTGACTCGGGGTTGTAAGGTGGTGGGATGTGAGGTGGTTGGTTTTGATGGTATGGTGGTGGATTAGTGGTTGCAGGGCCAAGGTTAGACAGGTTCGGGCTTTGGGGTCGGTATATGTTGGCAGTGGAGAGATCAGGCGATTGTGGGCGGTAGGAAGAAGACATGTTTAATGAATTATTGTTGCGCGACGCGAGTCAGGCGCCAGTGGAGTGGAGCTTGCAGATTTCCTGCCTGAGGCAAGAGCTAATGGAGGGGCTGGGGCTGGGGCTGAGGGCAGCCCAAGGCGCCAGCGGCGGCGGTGAATAGTCTCGCACGCAGCAGCGCAGTGGAATTAAAAAAAATTGCTAGTTGGACAATAATGGTGAGGACGATGATGGCAGGGGTCCGAGCGTCTTGCAGGTGGAAGAGGGGCGTGCGTGGGTGGGTGGTGCGTGGTGGATTGGATGTGGATGGAGCCACAAAAAAAGAGCTGTACTGTAGATGGATAGAGGTGCTGTGCGTGAGGTGTGCTGTGCGTGAGGTGTGCTGTGCGTGAGGTGTGCTGTGCGTGAGGTGTGCTGTGCGTGAGGTGTGCTGTGCGTGAGGTGTGCTGTGCGTGAGGTGTGCTGTGCGTGAGGTGTGCTGTGCGTGAGCTGTGCTGTGCGTGAGCTGTGCTGTGAGCGAGAGTGCCGCCCTGCCCGCTTATCTCTCTTTATTTATCCCCCGCCAGACAGCAGCAGCAGCAGCAGCAGCCTGCAGCGATGCCAAGTAAGAACGCGAGCTTGTTTACCTTTTCCATCCCACAAACTTTGCAACGCTGCTGAACTGTTTCATCCTTCGCTTTGATTACCAGCAGACACTTGCCGTCCACGCGAGACCTCAAATCTGCTCAGTGGGTCGTCTACCACGGTGCGCGTCAGTCAACTAGATCCTTGAACCGCGGGTCAAGTCGCATAATAGCAGATTGTCGGTGCTGCCTTGAAGAGATGATCCTCGTGACGGACTTCCGCTGATGAAACGGCGGTAGCACCTGAGCTTGCCGATTGCGCCTTGTCGATCATTTTCTTCTTCACAGCCTTGACGAGATCAACACGTCGATGGAATGCGCCTGACAAGCATGCGTCGCTGTGCGATCATCAGCCGCGTACCTCCAGGTATATATGGCCTTAAGAGATCAAATCATCATGACGCGAAGAGCATCATTTGTTAAGCATGCTCAAATTGTCTGGTGTGTGGAAAGAATCCTGTCAATGCATAGTCTTTGTGTCATTATTGTAATGCTATTTAAAAACCATAGATTGCTGAAGTGGTTTCAAGGAGAAGGCTAGATGAAAAATTGTTGTACTGTCGCGTAAGTCGGTAACCTTAGATTTGCTGTACATGTAAGCTTACCGTAGGTGTTTGAGAGGTTGTTCGGAAGAGGTAACGTGACTACGTGAACCTGCGGAAACTCCCGCTGCCTGCTTCCAACGCGACCCGCGTCATCTTCGAACATCGAGTCGCCCATACGACATCGCCTCTCAGACGACACCGTATGCCAACCATGCTCAATACATAATGATCTCAACACACTCCAGCCATGACAGCTGCAGTCCACCGTATGGGCACGCCCTCACTTTCCATCCCGCCCAGTCAAAACACAGCTCCAGTCCTTGAATTCAACTGCCTATACACGCACGACATTCGCCGCAAGCAGAAGCGCTGGCAAGATGGCTTCCTTCGATTCCACACGTTCAACAAGCGCGTCATGGTATATGACGTGCCGCGCAATTTCATCGGCGACATGCACTGGAAAGAGGGTGAAGATCTGCAAGAGGGAGACGAAGTGACGCTGGAGAAAGATGCTGTGCTAGTACAGGTTGCCGAAAGCGTGGGCAGGACGGAGACGGATTTGACTGAGCTCAAGCAAACTGCTAAGAAGAGCAAGAAGACTGAGGCCGGGCAGAGGTCGAGCTCGCCACCGAGAAATATGGCAACACCCTCCAGGAATATGGGACCGCCTACTGCGAGACCAGTTACTGCCAGTGTAGCAGGTGGCAACACACAGCTGAAGCACCGCTCGCTGAATGCTCTACTCGGGACGCCCCAAGGTCGGATTGGCAAGGCCACTTTGCCTACCAAATCTCCATTCGAGAACCGGCAAGCGGAAGAGAATGAAAATTGGGAAAGTGGACGTCCACCGAAGCGATCAAAAGGAGAGTCCTGGAATGTGACACGAACCACTGCACCACTTCCAAATGCGCGCAGAGAGACTCCGCTGTGGAAGCGTACAGCAGACGCTCGAGCCAAAGCAGCGAAACAAGTCACTCTACCACCTAGCCAGCAGAAGCTAGGCACCAAAGAAGTCATTGATCTTTCGGACGACGGCGAAGACTCGCCGAGCAAGTTTCTGCAGGGATTCTCGAGCGATGCAGCTGGCCCGGCGTCCTCGCCTGTCAGGGAAATCCCAAAGCCGCCCACACCAGTATTTCGAAAACAGCAAGTACAGTCAAGTTCGCCAGTATTTCGGACGCAGAAAGGGAAGGAGAAAGCTCCGGAGGTTCGCAACGAGACACCACCGCGACCAGCGAAGGCTGCTCGAGTCGAGCCACCGCGAAGGACGATTGAGGAACCGGAGCCCGCAGCTAGTCCGCTACGGATCGCACCACCTTTTCTCCCACCTCCAAGCAACAAGCCTAGTCAAACCTTGCGTATGGCTACGAGTGCCCCAAAACGAAAGACACTAGCTTGTCTTGATGAGGCGTCAACCCCTGCGTTAAGCGCGGAGAGACCGACCTCGACTGGAGACGGTAGACCTACATCATCAAAGCGCAAGACACAACGAGAACTTCTTGAGGAACGTTTAGCAAAGATGGAAAAGATGGCCCGGCAAAGGGCTGATGATTTGAAGGCTATCGTCGAGGATGCTGATGCTACGGCTTTGGAGATTAGCCAAATGAATGAGGCAGCACTCCCATCTGACCGGCCAGAAGCACGTGAGACCTCCAGGCAAACAGTGCCACCGGAAGAACCGGTGCTTACCAAGTCAGACCGACCGTTCCGGAGAGTGGTGTCGGAGCACAATACAGCCGCTTCTGCGGCTTCAACTGGCAAATGTATTCCTGGTGCGCCTGCCCGCTTCACGCCACCACCTGTTGGGCGGGCGCCGAAACCTGTAGGACAGCCAAAGCAGAGGTCAGAAGCTGCGGTGCCAGTGCAAATAGAGCATTCCCTGAACAAAGTAGCCCGGCAGCCTGCTGCTCCTCCGGCCGAGCCACAGCCTGCTCCAAAAGATAGGTCGCCTCCGCAAGAGCAGCCCGATGTTCGTCAGTCCACGAAGAAGCCGACTCCGCCCCCTGTTGAGATGCCGCCGCCGCCACAACCACCCGCTGCTCGACGTAGACCAGGCATCGGTCGCAAGGAGATCCGCAAGAGCGCTCAGGCATGTTTCCCAACGGCCCTGAACGTTGCCGCGAACGGCACATCAACAGTGATACTTGCAAAGCCATTCCAGGCCCCAAGACCTCCTTCTCCGCCGAAAGTGCCTGCTCCATCAGAAGAGACAGGTCCTTGGACGCGTGAGGCGTTTGACCTTTTCAATTGGAGGCCTCCGGGGTGGGACGAAGAGAAGTGGTGTGTTTCCAAGGGTGATGAGGCTTAGCTTCCTGAGATGCGAGACGATGCCGAGATATTCTTGCTTTGCAAAGCGTTGGCGTTTGCGTGGTTCGGAGAGTTACGAACCGTGATGAATTTTATGAGATACCCAGAGAGTTTCAAGATAGATAGGTCGTAAATCGATCTTTTCCTCCGTTGAGTATTCAGGAAAGCAGCGAGACAGTGCGATTTAGAGCTTGTCGATCAGCTTCCTCTTTCTGCGTTCCAACAGCTCAGTCTCAACCTCTTCAGCTGTCGGCAACCGCCACTCCAACCCATCACCAGCATCGCCAGGCAAAGGCTCCCACGCCTCCTCGCCCACCTTCTTCTCGTCCTGCGCCAGCAACGCCTCAAATGCCTCCTGCTCTTTCTTCTCCTCATACGCAACAAGCGTCCCATCCTCCTCATCAAGCCCATACCCATAATACCCCGCGTCCACCCTCTTACTCAAATCCGCCCTCGTATCCCCTCCCTTCTTCTCCCCCTCTCCCTGCTTCGGCCTCGTCGCCGCCTCAAACAATTCCTTCACCCCAGGCAACTCCTTCGCCCGCCCAAAATACCTATACCCCTTCCCACCGCCCTCCACAACCCTCCCCTCCTCATCCGTCACCCTCCCTCCCCCACGCATGTAATTCGGACCGCCCAACTCCCGAATCCGCATCTCCCACTGCCACTTCTCGCGGAACAACCGGTTGAGCTCGTCGTTGACATCGCGGATCTGGAAGTCTGAAAGCGCGGGGTCTTGGATTTTGGACACTTTGCGCGAAATTTCCTTGAGCACTTGGCCGCGCCAGCGCTCGCAGGTCGGGATGTGCTCTTGCGTGCTGATGGCTTTGGGGCGCCGTGTGCGGTTGGTGTCGAGGATGCCTAGGTCGGCGGCTTGGGCTTCGCGGAAGCGGAAGAGCATGGATTGGGATTTTTCGGCGTTGCGCGCCATGATGAGAGGCTGTGTTGGGGGGGGGAATCGGCGGCGGCGTGCCTTGGTGTAGTTGTGGTGGTGGGTTTGGGGGAATCGATGCGTTTGGTGATTTAGGTATTGGGACGTGAAGCTCGAAAAGTGAGGCTCTCAAGCTAAAGTCGCGGTAGCTGGTATTACGGCGGACCATCCTTACGAGACGGACAAAGCACGGATTGTGGTAACAAGGTACGACGCTAACCCCTCTTAGTTCTAGCCTGTAATAAGACCTTTCTGCTATAGAAATTCTATGCATAGTAACTATAGTTTTTATAAATCTCGTACCGCCCTTTAGGTTGATTTATAATTTTATGTACTCCTAAATCCTGATTTATATGCTTTCATCTTACTTTTACCTAGCTTAGTTCAATTTACTAGGTGCTAGCACATATAGAATGTTATAGATACTTCACATACTATAGATCTTAGGTGTGCGTAATAGACACGCCGCAACTCTGTATGTGCTAGTCGTTACTTGTGCAGCCTGCTCAATCTAAGAGGCAATGCGAGAGTGAAAAGAATAGTATCAAATTGCGCCTGGTAGATGAGTTTAGAGTGCAGTTTACTAAGTTCTCACGAATTTCGGTTATGTTACTCAAATTTATGCTTTAATAACCTTGATTTGATGTTTACCAAGTATTGCCCTCTTGATTCTGCGAAATAGATACAGCTACAACTCTATTTGTATATGATCATCAATTTAGAACACGCGTAAAAAACGCCAATTACCGTGAAGCACCTACTGACGCTGGTGGCTGGCCGAGTATCCAATTTTGGTATCAGAATTTGAGATTTGTCCGTCTCGTAAGGATGGACCGCCGTATAGCTGGCCGTTCCCGCGCGTAGCTGCTGCTGGTCAATCGTTGCTTCTTCCACGCTTCCACGCCTCGATCTTCCTGCTTCTCCATCAAATCCGCTCGTCGAGACCGACAGGATCGAACCGCAGCAAGGCTTACACAACGTCACTATCTCCCACTCGGCTCCGAAGAGCGTGCAACGCCGCCATTAGTAAAAATTCTTTTATCAACCCGCCAGAAGTGCCAATGTTACTCCGCTATCGCCACGAGATTCCCAAGATAAGCGAAAACATAGAGCCAGCCGTCACCCGTCCCCACATGCGGGTGCGAAGATAATGACTTCCTTCGATACCAGTGGGACCGCCTATCTGGTTCACCACTATTGGTCCGTTGCGTCCTTGCCCGCTCTGCCTTCATTCTCCATGCCAATGACTCCCTGCCGTTTTACATGGTGCATGCGCTCAATGGTATCCAGAAGAGGAGTCTAGCGGTGTTATTCTCGCCGATGGCAATGTAACCATGATCGAAGTCGCCCGGAGTCTGGCGACGGTATGTGGGACTGCTTTCGCAGATTTGTAGGTATAAAAGGATGGGTTGAGGTCGATGTGGTCTGGTTGTTTTTTTCTTTTCATCATCATCCTTAGCTACTCTTTCATACAAACACATCTTTCCTCGTTTGCTAAAGATGCTTGTTCCCGCTCTTTTGTCGATCGTTGGGTCGGCCGCTGGCGCTTCGGTCATTGGTCGATCGCCATCGATCATCTTCCAGGAAGACATCCTCGCAGAGGCGGGTGGCATGCAGAATGTTCACATCGAGTATACAGCTCCTCTGGACGGTGAGCTCTCTTTGCACTATGGTTCTTGCAACGTTCAATCGGCTAGCGATTGCCACCATAGCCTTGGATCGACTTACGTCGGCAACCATGAGCTTGCAAAGAGACACTCAACTCACGAGTCTCAACGCCCGACCAAGTTCGTCTGGCTCCCACCTCATGATGCTCCGTCAACTGGATGTTTGCATGCATTCTCCGGCGAGAAGCTGGTCGGCCGTTCTTCGCCTATCTCTATGGCCAGACGTAAGCAACGTCGTTCGACTGCTGCGGCAGATATCATGGACGCCGAAGGTCCTTGGTTCGATGGTGTTGCTTACCTGCGAGACAAGGAGCCTGGTGAGGCTTTTGTTGCATCCGCCAAGTCGAAGTCTGTCGGTATACTTGGTGGAGGTATGTCTGGTTTGATGACCGCCCACCTGTTGGACTCAGTCGGTATCAACGACTGGACTATCGTTGAGGCGTCCTCTCGCATCGGTGGTCGTGTTCACACTAGCTACCTCAATGGTTCCGCGCCTGATGACTACCAATATCAGGAGATGGGACCCATGAGGTTCCCTGTCAGCATCACGGATACCGAATCCAACGATACCATTCAGATCATGGATC
The DNA here is from genome assembly GCA_023634325.1 of Cladosporium cucumerinum. Lineage (NCBI taxonomy): Eukaryota > Fungi > Ascomycota > Dothideomycetes > Cladosporiales > Cladosporiaceae > Cladosporium > Cladosporium cucumerinum. The sequence continues at coordinate 433,102 of JALDQA010000010.1, read as the reverse complement.
ACCGCATGGTCTTCCAGCTTGCCGATGTGCTCAATCAGCAGAACGACCACGACCCTGACCTTGCTGTAGAGTTCATCAAGTGGATTCAGAGCAGCTCGGGCGATCCTTCATCTTCCAAGTCGAGACGTCCAGATGGTACAGTTCCTAGCGTGGCCGATGTGAAGGCCAACCCAGCATACGCCACTGATGCCAATGCCACTTACTCGAACGCCACTCTCGTTGCAGAAGCAAAGGAGGCCATCGAACAATGGGATGACCTCACCCAGGAAAGGATCGCTGAGCTTGCCACCAACGTATTCCGTGCCCACAAGGCAGCGGTCGCGGACGGCTACTTTGATTTCTCCGAGGCTGGCTACCTGCAGAAGCTTGGTTACGATAACAACATTACGGATCAGATCGACAGCATCGGTGACGCTCTACCTAACTGGCTCTATGAGACTGTGTACTTCTATGCTACCGAATGGCGCACCATCGACAAGGGCCTTACCCGCCTGCCGAAGGCTTTCGGCCCACAAGTCCTCAACCGCACCATTTTCCAAACAGCAGTCCAAGGCATGCAGTACGACGAAACCACCCAGAAAATCACCATCGAACACCGCAGCGAAAACCTCTTCGACGTCAGGCCTCAAACCATGGAAGTCGACTACGCCGTCGTCGCCGTTCCCTTCAGCAGAGTGCGCCTCTGGAACCCCATGCCGGAGTTCAGTTCTCTCCTCCGCCGTGCAATCGACAGACTCAACTACTCGCAAGCCTGCAAAGTCAGCCTTCACTACGAGACTCGCTTCTGGGAGCATCTCCCCGAGCCCATCTTCGGCGGCTGCGGCTCCCCTAGCATCCCCGGTATCGGCAGCACCTGCTACCCGAGCTACCAGATGAACTCTACCGGCCCCGGCGTGCTCCTCGCTTCTTACCTCTCAGGCGTCAACGCCCGCTCACTCGGCGCTCTCACCGACGAGCAGCACGTCGCTCTCGTGCAGCGCGCCATGATCGAGATCCATGGCGAAGTCGCGCAGGAGCAGTGGACCGGCGCGTACGATCGGATCTGCTGGGAGAACAACGAGTTCCAGGCCGGTGCTTGGGCGTCGCCGACGGTGGGCCAGCAGGAGCTGTATTTGCCTGCTTACTTCCACACTGAGAAGCACACTGTTTTCGGTACGTATTATATTTCTGTTTCGTTGATTCCGATTTTGTTGTCTTGGTTGCTAATTTCTGATTTTCTGTTTAGTTGGCGAGCACACGAGCTACACGCACGCTTGGATCTTTTCGGCGCTAGAGAGTGCTGTCAGAGGTACTACGCAGCTTTTGTTGGATATGGGGCTGGTTGATGAGGCGAAGGAGATTACGGAGACTTGGATGGCGAGGTGGATGCACATGTAGGCGATGACTTCCTCTTGAACATGTAGACACGATGGAATGAACTTACGAATTACTGCCTCCGCCTCTTTACGATATGAATTTGCGAGAGAAGGTAGTCTATTGGCGATACGCTCACTGCCACAGCATGCTCACGCCTGACCGCTCCGCGGTGAGTAAATGTAGCTTTGCGGCGCCGACCACACGAACTTTCGGAAGGATTGAGCACTATTGTCTAGCCCAAGGCCAAGGGGCCGTGGAGGTTGAGGGATCTTGATGCGAATTCGACGTACTGAGACATTCGCAGGACATTCATATCACTGAGTACACCAGCTCGGATTTGAGACCTTCGTATCTGGCAGATCAATTTTGCTTGGGCAGCCGAGGCGGCTCCTATGGTTCCTTGGCTTCTCTCATCACGGTTGTCGCTCTGAAACGATTAAATGCGGGCGTACATAAGAGCTGAGCCGGACGACTTTTCGCTCAACATCCTCTTTTGCATCCTTTGTCGGGCAAGCGACATCAACAGGACTCGATATGATGGGTATCCACGGCCATGTTGGGTCGACAGTCCACTAAGTTGGGCATTCGAGAAAGACTCTCTTGCCCTAAGACATTTCCGTCACACTCTCAGAGAGGCCTTGGGCGTGCAGTGACTAAACATAGCCTTTCGCTTGTTTTCGCGTCGTCGCAAAGAGCAGATGGAGCAGCGAAGATCGCGCTGTCCATACTCACACCAGTTGTAAGTATAATGAACCCCTTTTCGAGCACGGAGTGAGATCGAGTACGTACCAAGGTACTGTCGCTGGAGGAGGGAGGAAAGGGTCTGGCTCTCTTGCGCCGCCCCCGTCCAAGCTCCAGCCTCCACTTCTTCGAACAGCCACGGCTCACGTGTCAACCCTTTCCCATATGCCGATATGGCTTACGATATAAACATCTGCCCCGAATGACACACCGTGGGCTTTGCTTTGCCTCCCCTCTGTAACAAGAAAAATTCCAACCACTGCCCCGCGACATTGCGCGTCCTTTGGAGGACCAAGACGTTGGCGGCGCCACACTCCACAAAAGCAGGCGGGGTACACCACTAATAGTATCTCGGTGTCTGTGATACATAGCGCACACTCGCAATGTCTTCCTCTGGCGAGTCTTACGGGCACGATACCCATGTCTGCACCAACTCGGATGCTTACTCGTTCGCTGGAGAAGACAGCTTCACTAAAGCACCCGAGCCAATCCAGGATGACCGGACTACGGCAAGAGCCAAAAGTGGCCACAACACAGCAATCAGACTTTCATCCATGATTCCACAAACAGTCCAGAGCCTGAGTCGCTGGCCGGTCGTGATGGACTCATCGCCTTGGGCGGCATACATCAGCCAGAACTCAACTCCGCTCGCCCAAACAAGACTGACCGACGAGGCCAGTATTGATAGCGTAGAGCCGAATCCGAGCCCAAAAATTAGCTTGAAGCAATGCATGACTTTGGTCGAGCGTTATCTCAACACATCTAATATGGAGAATCCTATCCTGGACCCTATCCGGATACGACCACTGGTATCGCAGGCTTATCTTAGCAACTTCCGGTTGAGCATTGAGTCGTGTCTCGCTCTTCTCGTGTGTGCAAATGGAGCCATCTCAACGCCATTCGGGTCAAATACTGGCCCTGCGCAGACTGTGGATTCGACTTTGGCAGACGCACTCTTCCGGTTCGCAGAGCAGCGCCTGGGAATGGCTTTTACCGCTGGAAGCGTTGCCGGGGCACAGTGCCTCTACTTGAGTGGAGTCTTTCATATGTGTAAGTCTCACCCGACGAGTTCCTCAAATAATGTGCAGTCAGTCTATCCATGTCTGCGGAACCACATGACTAACACATTCCTCAAGGTCGATTACGTGCTTTTGAAGCATGGCAGATGTATCACGCGGCGCTGTGTGCATCACAAAAGTTCTCTTTTGTAACAAACACTTCATCACTGAGCACATCAGGTCCTGACAACTTCTCGCTCGAGGAGCGCATCTATTGGTCATCCTGGAAGTCCGAAAGCGAGTTGAGGTGGGAGCTGAGATTGCGCGACTTCGACAACCGGGCGATCAATCACCCTCCGCTCTTCCCGTGTCCACCGGAGGGTCAGAGTAGCGAACAGCTGCGATCTTGGTATTTCTACCTCTCGGAGATCTCGCTGTGGAGGCACCACTTCAGCGCCGAGCAAGAACTGCACAGGCTGGCGCATGACAAGAATAGTAAGCCACTGGAAGAGCTTATGTCGCAGTTCGGAGATCTTGAGCGCCAAATAGTCGACTGGCAGCAATCTCTCGCACCGCCAATTTATGTTGGTAATCTCGAAGAAGATGCTGAACCAGAGGATGACTTCCTCAAGTACCTACTGAGGACACAAGCTGGCAACTACTGGGAGCTCATCACTTGGCCTTTCATCAGTGCAGCAGTCAAGGACAGGAAGCAGGTTTCGCCTGCCATCAAGACCTTGATTGCCAAAGGACTGAAATGGCATTGTCGTCGCCTGGCAATTTACACTCCAGGGTTCTATCACCGCCATAGAGGGACATGGCTGATGCAGAGGCGATCCATCCGGAGTGCTCTGCTTCTGCTAGCTGCTGCGCTGACACCCGATGTCACCGAGTTGATGCCACCGGACTGGCATGATAAGATCCACGCTGTCATTGCCATGCTTCGGCGTTGGTCGGCGGAGATATGTGATGCTGACCAACATGCCGAGTTACTCTCATCTTTGCTGGAGAAGTATATCTTTGAGATGGGTTGAAAAACGAAAGAGTCTTGGCCTTGTTGGACCAAGTCCGTATCCTGCTATTTCCCAGCCCTGAGCTCTTGACCACATGCAGGCATTTTCGTGTCCGACAAGTCTTGTGTGAAGCTTAATGACAGTCTGCCAACGTTTGCCACCGATTCCATCTGGCCGAGCGACGACATATGCGCCCATGCGAAGCGAAACAACCGGCAGACACATCCCAATGCGACTTCGCGATCTCAATGCCCAGTACGCGCTACGGTGGAGAGACTCGAAGCAGAAGATATACTTGAAGTTGGTGAAGAACTGCTCGGCGATGTCTGAAATGTGGTTGTAGTCTGTACAAGAGTAGAAATGGCTTGCTCACACGTCGAGTTGCTGTACGGCAAAAGTTTATTGGCATTGATTCAGTCACTGGTCACGGGGTTCTCACTTCACAGGCCTGCTCGTGCTCCAGTTCACCATTCAATGCGCCGCATAGCTCGCTTGCGCCATGGCTAGATGACGGTCCGCCATCATGCGGTGCAATGAGTTCGTCTTTCGGCACGTGCAACAGAAATTCAACAGCCTTACCGTCACTTGGGACTAGCCGCGGCGTACAGTGCGCTGGAAATCGAGTACATTGATGGCGTTACTGCCTTGAGCGACAAAGCTCTACCACCAGGTAAAGCGCAGAGGGTGGAGAAGTCGATGGACGAGCAGACCATCTTTGCGTGGCGTGCGCATATGAATGCCCTCAGAAGGTAGGCATTGCCCATGCATTCATCGGAGCTACGACCTGCGACTCATCAGCTGACATGAGACAGGATCGTCGAGGACATCACCTCCGCCCTCATCTTAGAAGACGACATCGATTGGGACACCCGCATCAAGTCACAGATGACAGAGTTCGCAAAAGCATCTCAACTGCTGATCCAGCCTCTGCCCCAGACGTCCCATCAAGAACAGTGTCTGGATCCAACGTATCCCAAGCCGACCGAAGAACAAGGCTACACCGATCTCATGCTCGAAAAACACTCCGTCAGTCAGCCGATAGATTCACCCTACGGCGATCTGAGCTGATGGGATCTTCTCTGGCTAGGCCATTGCGGCTGTCGCTTTCCCCGAGCGAGCGATTTGAACGCCCCGCTTGGCCGTGTAGTCATCGTGAACGACACCATTGTCCCCGAACACAAGAACTTGAACATGAAGCTGGGGAACGACGAGCTTCTGACGCAGTACCCTCCACACACCTTGAATCCGTGCCGCCAGGCTTTAGCGGGTCCAAACGGGCCGTCGACTGTCACGGCTGAGACTTTGATCACAGGCCTCGACGTGAGTACCTGCTCGTATCTGGCGTACCGCTGCTCCCCAGGCCAATTACCCATGCTGTGGCGATAGATTGAGACAACCACATCGACAAAGTCTGGATTTCGAAATGCGGCGAAGAACTCTTCTTTCGTTTTCGTCGAATCTGATATGTGGGCGACCTTTCGTCCCAGAGAAGCTACACGATCTCATCACGAGAAGAACGCAAGCAGTCTTCGCCTCGTGCGGATTGGAAGAGATGCTGGTACCACATCACCTTCTCCAGTGATGGACTCACATGCTGTCTCGAATCCTTGGGGTCGTATATATCGTAGCCTCCATAGCACACCAGTCCTCGGACGTTTTCGGGGAACAACGCAGTCGCGGCACAGCTTGCCAGACCGCCCCAGTCAAAGCCGGCCAGGATGATCTTCTCGAGATTCAGTGCTTCGAGGAAATCAACCAAGTCGCAAGCCAACGCCGCCTGCTGACCAGTGCGAGGTGTGTCTTCCGAGAGAAATCTGGTAGGGAGGTAGCCGCGAAGGTAAGGGATCAGGACTCTGGCGCCTTCAGCTGTGAGTGGTGTCACTTCCATAAAGGCTTCTGCTGAGTATGGGAAGCCATGTGAGAGGATTACAGGCCAGCCATTCTCAGGCCCATGCTCGAGATAGTGGATCTCGAGATCGTCTGTCTTCACTGATGGCATGGCGGTCTTCTCGGTGTTTGGTCGAATCTTGAAATTAGCTGAGTTGATCGGAGATTTTCTCTTGGGTGAGCAGCATATGCATGTCGCGTGGTCACATCGAGCCTATATTTGCAGGTCGTCTAGCATGAAGACAACGAGTTAGTAACTGTGTTGTAATCAGCGGTGGCTGGATGGGTCTCTGCGGAGAAGATGATCGTCAGCAACACATGCCGAAAGAGCGGACATGACAATGCCGAACACGGCCTAAAGAAAGACGCACATATACTCCCACATTCATTTTCCACCAATATTCACGACTTCCCTTTTTCGGAACAGCATCAGGCGACTCCTTCGTGACTTGTCGTTTGAGGGACAACTTGTCGCGCTTGACGATAGGCAGCAATTACCCCTGTCTTCATACTGTGCGACCTCGTTACGAAGGCCAATGAGCTCAAATGTGCTGATCACGGCGGCTACATGCATATTGTGCGCCGCCGTCTAAACTGAAGTAGTTGCGTTGCACGTTCGAAATACACTTTGATTACATGCTCGCTCAAATGCCACCTAAAAACACCCTCGCCACGACCGCCACTGCTTCCAAGACCTGTTTCATCAATGTTCCTCGGATCGGTGTAACATGCAGCTATCGCCAATTCTTGAAAGGTCTATTGAAGGAAAAGCACAACAAAGAATTGTTCTCGTTGTCTAGGAAGGTCGTCGACCAGTGCTTCAGGCCGCAGGCCTCCCAGCAGTTCAAGCTCGACAACGACAAACTAAAAAGAGCTATAGTGGAGGTATGTATTGAACTTGATACGGTCTGCCAGCGCTAAGTACCTATCAGCCCGACCGTGCAGACAAAGTTTCCGCCTGGAAGGACAGAATGGCTGCAATCCAAGACCACGCCCCAAAATCAGTCGCAGAGAAACAAGCTGAAGATCTAGGAGGCTTGTCACTACCTGTGCTCACAGTAGCAAATCGAAGGGCTGAGAACCGGGATCTTTGGAAGGAGCTCTCCTACGAACATTTTGTTGAACAACGCCAACGAAAAAATCCCGATGCAATATTTACGAAGCTCACCACTGATTCCGCTCTTCGCTTTCTGGTGGACCGCGTGAATAGCAAGGCCAAAAGTCGCGAGACCTGTATCGCTCGCATAGGTCACAATGTAAGTCTCAAAGCATGACAGCCCTGCTAATTATTGGGTGTAGATCTTGGGCAAGGAAAGCACCAGGTACTGGAAAGACAAATAAGATTTTGTACTCGAGTATATGGTATATTTACTTTTGATTAATGGTCAAATAGAGAAGGTCTCCGGTGTGAGAAACGACTGACATAAATTATCACAATTACCATGGACCGCAATGATCCCCAACGACCCCCGAATACATTAGTGGATGTGACTGAGTACACGCGGATATTTACGATGATCGCACTTTCTTCTAAACCAGAGAAATTTGGATTCTATCGTCATGCCTGCATGATACACCGTTGTCATGGGTGTACTGACTGTGCTCAAAGTCGTCGGGCTTCGACAATATGTCAAGGGAAAGATCACATTTGGTGATCACGTCCTGTGATGTACATTTATCTAACGTTACCCCCCCCATAGGGCTTCAGAGACATGCCGATGGACTCCACTCGGCAATTGATCGGGCTATGAATGTCCCGAGGTCGACAACACTAAATACATGAGGCGCAGATCGGGAGCGACATAGCGACATACATTTCAGTAACTAGCATAAAATCGATTACTCTGCGTGCATCATGTCAAAGTTTACAATTATTCAGGCTGACGGCCTTTACGCGGTACCATTCGCCCTACTATATCTACCATGGCAAAGACATAGCGCTAACGATCTCAAAAGGACAACACCGTCGAGCAAGAGCTCTTTGCCAGATCCGCTCTCCATGACCACGAAATCGAATATCTACAGCTGGATCTTTTCCCTGCCGGAGAGGCCGTGCCAAAGCCATGGTCCATCATCCCGGAGCCCATAAGAAACCGTGTCAATGGCATCATGCTACTGAAGCTGCGAATGACTGCAGATGATGTCAAACTGTTTCCGAACTTGAAAGTGTAAGCTCTTCCGTCGAATTGGTTCTACGAACTGCAGTCTGACTCCCAAAAAGCGTCGTCCGCATGGGCGTCGGCTACGACCGTCTCGACCGTGTCACCCTCGCCGCCCAAGGCGTAACGGTATGCAACGTCCCCGACTACGGCACCGCAGAAATCGCCGACCACGCCCTGGCTCTCGCCCTCACAATGCGCCGCGGCATCCTACTCCACCACGAGCGCCAACGAGCAACACCACCCGCCCTCTGGGCACCAATCGACACACCCCTCGTTGCCCGCCTCCAGCAAAAAACCTTCGGCATCTTAGGTCTAGGCCGCATCGGCACAGCAGCTGCTCTAAGAGCCAAAGCATTCGGCTTCAACGTCCTCTTCTACGACCCCTACCTGCCCAATGGCGTCGACAAGAGCCTCGCTCTCGATCTAACGAAAGACATCCGCGAGCTCTTCCGCCGCAGCAACGTGCTTAGCCTGCACGCTCCTTGCACACGCGAAACACGCGGTCTAGTAGGCTACGATCTCCTCTCACTACTGCCTCCCGGAGCCGTGCTAGTCAACACCGCGCGCGGCGAGATCACAGATCTGGACGGCATCGAGCGGTGTCTGCGCGAGAACATCATTTCTGGCGCGGCGCTCGATGTCCTCCCCGAGGAGCCGATTCCGGAGGATCGCGTGCATCCTTTGATTCAGGCTTACCGTAACAAGGAGGAGTGGTTGGAGGGCCGGATGGTGCTGACGTGTCATACTGCGTTCTTTAGTCCGGAGAGCTTTGTTGATATTCGGGTGAAGAGTGCGGAGACGATGAGGGATGTGCTGTTGTTGGGGTTGAAGAGTAATGTGATTACGCCGGAGATGGAGTGATTTGATCAATTACCATAGATCATACTGGCATACACTGAATCAACAAAAGCTCACTTGTTGCCGGTATTAGGTTGTGAAGCACATTGTTCAGTGAGTGCTACTTGGGTAGAGAGTCAAAGTATGTCAGTTTAGCAGCAAGGATTGAAGATAGAAGTACAGTGGTTATTAGCATTCTATGTAGCCGCACGCGAAGTCGCTCGATATGAAGAGGATGAACACATGAAGTCCTGCTCACGACCGGCTTTCCAGTTTCCTGGGCGAGCGCCTTGGTGCCGGTGAACTGGTAGTCTCACCATCGGCCCCGGCACTCTTCGCCTTCGCCTGCGGAGCGCCGTTCGATCTAGGCTCCAGCTTCCGTGGCTTTTTCTTTGTCTCGTTCATCGGACTGGCCGAATCTCTCTTAACTGGCTGGCTGTTGGCGGAAGACTGCTTCGGTGTAGCAGAAGCCTCTTGGTTAGCAGGTGTGGTGCTGGGCTTTCCAAGCTTGCGAGGCCCGGAACGGTTGTTCGGCGAGGCTTTCTGTTCAGCAGATTGTGTCTGCTTTGCGTTCTCGGCCGAGGACTTCGCAGGCACTGAAGACTTGGCTGTGCGCTTCTGTGATTGTTGTTTCGAAGCTGCTGGTTTCTGTTGCTTCTCGGTGTCCTCTTTGTTTTCACCTCCAGCCCAAGTTGGCACGTATGAGCCCGCCGTCTTCTTCCACGAATCGCTGGTATCTTGAACAGACGACACCATCTGTGCAGCCTCTTCGTTGGTCCCACCCGCGACGTTTCCAGCAATGTTTTCCAATTCCTCGGGACCCGGCGCTTCAGTTTCAGCGATTTGTCCGCACATCTTCTCCAGCGTCTTCTTCTGTTCCGCCGTAGCTTCCCACCCGGGTAGGTCTCCAGTGATGCCCCTGATCTTGTCCAGGCCCCAATCGGAAATGTTCACGAACGGACCATGAAGCTTGCCTATGCCGGCGCCGATGCCTCCAGTGATCAAGCCTGTTGGGCCGCCGACAATTGTTCCCGTCAATGTTCCCACCGCGGCACCAAGACCGATTCCCAACCCTGAACCGGCCGCGAAGCCTTGGAATGATCCTGACGTCTGAATCCATTTAGCAGTCTTGCCAAAGGTCTCTGCTTTCACCTCTTGGTCGACCTTTTGCTTCAATAGCTTCTGTCGCTCATCAGGATCTCCGCAAGCAGCAGCTGCCTGTCCGAGTTTCTGTGCTTTCTTCTTGGCCTCGACGGCTGTCTGGGCAGTTTTCTGAGCTTCTCTCTCACGCTCTGCGTTTGCCTTTGCTTCTGCTTGAGCTTTAGCCTTCCTCTCTTCTAGCGGAGGCTGTTGAGTCTTCTTTGGAGGCATTGTGGGATTATATGCCGTTGTTTCAGAAATGGCTGAACCCGTGCCGCCTTCACAACGGTACACACCCAATAGCTCGAGGGACCCTTCTCGTGTAGCGTAAACAAAGAAACAAGTGTACCGTTTCGACCGGTGTCGCCGTAAGCTTACCAAAGATTCGTATGACCGTGTACCAGGCGTTTGAATTTACGAAAGCGACTACAGCAGAACCACGCAGATCGTCCAAACAGGATTATTGGAAGCCTCCCAGTGTTTCCATCGGTGCAACGTCAGAGACGGCAGATATGACGATGCGTGAAAGTTAGTTTTACAACGGAAGCATAGATCCGAGCCGCTCTGAGATCTCCATCTTTTTGCCCTCGAACCTTAGGCGATCTGATGCCATCGAACTCCACGGGGAGTCTGTCTGCGATGAAAATACGCACGATACGGCCGTGTCGTCTGTAGTGGGTAGTTGTGGCTGCATAAGGTGACCTTGGAGAGTTCTACACTAGGCAAGGTAATCAACAGGCGAGCTCCCAGTACGAGGTTTGTGCCACCGAAGCATTCTCATTCTCATAACCTCTGAGACAAGCGTGGGCATGGAGAAGCTTAAATTATTTTGAACGAGAGGGCTACCATGTTTCCCTGGCGAACTTACATGCCATAGTACCGACAACCGGCAAACACGCTTTATCGCAGGGATGAACATCTCCAGCTCACTCGAAATAATGCGCGCTACGGCGTGGCCGGCATGCATACCATAGGCTGGCGCGCACCAAGCGAGAAGCACGCTTTCCGAAAGCTCTTTGTTTAAGCCGCAAGGGAGCTAAGCAGCGTGAGGGCCAGGTCAGGTGGTACAGTAGGGCTGTCGCTAATACGAGATAGTGTGCAGCAGCGCACTATCCTCGGTGGCGAAATAGAGCTCTATGGCGTGGTATGGTGTACCCCTCCACCACCGTTGCAACGCCCGTTTCTCATGGTCGTGCATCGTCACGGCGCTGCTGATCGTGCTTTCCTGGTGGGTCGTGGTATAAGGTATGCAGCATATATAGCTCACTTGCTTCGGTCTGCTTGAAGGTCGATGTTCCTCAGCAACAGCTGCCAAACGAGCAAACCTTCACAGTCCACATATTGCTCCGCAAATACAATTCTCCACAGCGCAGCAAACATGAAGACTGCTATTCTGGCTCTCGTCGGCGCCATCGCCAGCGTGGTCAACGCCCAGGAGCCATTTTACAACATCTCCTCCAAGCCCTTCCACCTCGTCGTCAAATCCGCAACAAACAAGACTCTCGATGGCCGCACCCTCTTCGCCTGCCACGAAGGCGCCGCCATCGAAGGCCTCTGCCTCGGCGATAAGAAACTGAGCACCGCAGACGTCTACAACTTCAACACATCCGCCTACACCACCCCGACCAACAGCGCCATTGGCGACACCGGCATCCTCACCTGGCTACTCCCCACTGCTGGCCAGAGCTACTCATCCGCTCTCACCCTGTCAGCCAACCCGATCTCTAATGTTGCCGTGCCGCTATTTTACCCCGGCGACACAGATGCCCAGCAAGTGGCTTTCGACAACAAGGGTCTGCTCAACATCCAGGGCTACCTTGACGACAGCGTCTTCCCGTTCAATGCTACTGAGACCAAGGCGTACTACCGCTGGTACATCTGCGAGACCTACGTGGGCTACCAGTACACCACTCTTGCTTGGGTATGTCCATGTTTTCCTTACTTCAAACAGACACCAGAAAGCTAACAGTTGGTTATAGACTTACGGAAAGGGAGAGCCTCAAAACCCGACTTGCCAGAAGGTCAACGTTACGCGCGTCTGGGCGAACAAGAAGAGATCCATCTAGAGTTCTCGAAATTATGCGTCTGGATGTGTTCAAAAGGCAATGATCACGGTAACGTCAGCGAAGTAGAATTATTAATGTTTATTGACGAGTCTCCTTACATTGGAAACTTGTTGTTTCGTAGATCATAGTCTTCGAGAGTCGGCTTGAATGACAGCACTATCAGACATGCAATCGGATGACTTTGCTTCCCACCGAAACAATACACTACTTCATTTCCAGCGACCCTTGGGCTGAGCTTCCAATAATCACACATTGGACCTCAATTAGAATAAAAACACTGCCCATAAAGTAGTGTTCACAACCCCTCTCGATCAATGAGCATCAAGAAACGGCAGCACAGCCTCAACGAATCCATCCGGACTCTCCTCAGCCAAATAATGCGCCGCACCCTCAACAACACCCTCCTCGACCACCTCCCACTCCGTAACCTCCAACACCATCCCATGCGCCTCCTTTCTATGCCTACTCTTTACCCCGCTCAAACCCATACTAGGCACCTTACACTTCCCCTCCCTCCCCACCCATTCCCGATTCTCCTGCGCGTCCCTCTCATACGCCCTATAGACCCCAAAAGCACACCTCACAGCCCCCGGCTGCGCATACGCCTCCCCGTATTAGTCCACATCCGCTTCGCTGAAGGCACCAAGATTGTACGTGATCTTGTTCGAAAAATGGCTAACATAAACCCTCTCCCGGCCCGCCACCAGCGCTTCAGGCAAATCCGGCACAGAATGGAAAACAAAATGGAAAAACTGTACCGCATCCTCAGTCTTACTCCGCTCGTAAGCACCAGTGCCAGGCAATGGGCATTCGCCTCAGCAAACGCTGCGCACACGCTCACCAACTAGCCAGTCTCTATCATGACGCTGTTGATACATAATCTCAATATCGTCTCGAGCGTCACCCGCCAAGAGATGACGCTGAAGTTACAGCATAGCTGCATGGTGGTCAGTCGTCAGCACGTGATGAGCAACCATCAAGTACTATACTGGTGTAGACTCCCTCGAGCGTACCACACTCCATGCAATTCTCCAGAAACATGGAGAACCCGGATCTTCGATCGATCGCCGTCCAAGGAAAAAATAAAACGAAAACTTCCAAGGCAGATATCCAGTCGCTCGAAACGTGAACGATCACATGGTGCCTCGGGTGGGTGTCACCAGGTACTCGGAGCAAAAGCACCAATGGGGAGAGCAGGGCAGGATAGCGCAAGTTGACAGCGACCACACCACCGACACCTCCCCCCTGTCGCACAAGTCAGGCACGAGCGCGATGCAGCAGGCCCAGGGAGATCATCTGCCGTGCGCTTGTGGGCCATGTCCTTCCCATAATCTCGGGTACCGACAGCAAAGAAGTCTCTTTGTTGTGCAGGGGGGGGGGGGGGGGAGCTGTGTGTTGTAGAACTGTTGTAGTACACCTTTTGGTCGACCTGTCACAGACACATGCATCTCCAAAATATGCCCTCGCTTGATCGGTCCACAGATCGGTCTGCGGCTGAAAGGCAAAAAGCTCGATCATCTCTGATTTCTCCAAGCGGAGACTCCCCGCCACGCGAGTGTCACACTCTGCGACGGGTCCCGAGCGTTCTTTTTAGCTCTAGCGCAACGCTTCGTCAGATCCACAACGCAACGATGATGTAGTTGTTGAAAGAAACGCCATCACCTGATGTATTACTACTGCCCACCAGCCGGGCCAATCTCCCGTATCTCTACTCTTTCTGAAGCGATATAGTCGAAATACTTCCTCTCCATGTACCAGCATCAGGTTTTGTGGGATCTCAGATCTTGAGAGACAGTCTGTCATTTCTCTCAATCCCTATACTGTACATGCTGCATGGCGCTGGACTAGAAAAAGTAAAAATTCCACCCTCGCATAAATTCAATATAATCGTTCATCATCATCGATAAACTCGCCCAAACAACACAACAAGCCAAACAACCATGGACCGTCCTCAATACTCACCGCGAAACACAAAAGAGCCACCTCTCCGACCTCACGCGCCCAAACTATCGGAACGCCAATCTCTGTTATCGTTCTACCAACGATACTCTTACCGCGATGGACCTCGCGACAACAACGTCAATGGCAATCTACCACCACCTCCCAGCGACACCAACAGTTCAGAAAAGGCTACATCATATTTGATGGCAGATGTCTCAACGCGATGGGCCGATCTCGTCCTGATGGTCAACTTTTTCATCTCCGGACTCGTGGACAGCGGGGCGTACAATGCGTATTCGTGTTTCGTGTCGATGCAAGTAAGTCACGAACCAAACCCATATCGCTCCGTTATCAGCGACAGCGAAGGGGAAAAAAAAAGAAAACCACTAATATCCTAACAGACAGGAAACACAATATTCCTCGCCCTCGGCGCAAACTCCCTCCCCATCGACACCCCTTCCCTCGCCTGGCTCAAATCTCTCACAGCCATCATGTCTTTCCTGCTCGGCGCAGCGCTGATCTCCTACTTCCACCGCACCTTCGGCGAGCGCAGACGCTGGGTGCTGGCCGCTTCATTTTTCTTCCAGATGCTCGTGACGGCGCTCGCCGCTGTGCTCGTGCACTCTGGATCGTCGAGCGAGTCGCCGGTCAGGCCTGGGGAGCCGTCTGCACCTGAGCTGGCGTCCGCTTCTGCTTCAATGACGATGCCGGGAGGAATCCCACGCGACATCGGCTTCCCGACGATGGATCTCGTAGCGATCGGCCTGCTGTCTTTCCAGGCCGCAGGCAAAGTCGTCGCGAGCCGAGTCCTAGGCTTCAACGCTTTACCTTCTGTTGTGCTAACCACACTCTACAATGACTTGGCTTCCGATCCGGCGCTGTTCACGGCGGGTTTGGTGGGGAATGTGCAGCGGAATCGCAGGGGTGGCGGGTTGTTGTTTTACATTTTTGGGGCGCTGCTTGGGGGTGTATTCGCGAGGAGTTCAGTGGGATTCGCTGGGGCGTTGTGGTTTACGGCGGGGGTGAAGGTGTTGATTGTTGTGGCGTGGTTGATGTGGAGGGAAGAAAAAGAGAAGGAGAAGGATGGTGAGGAAGGGTAAATACAATGTAACTTGTTTCGTTTTAGATGTTTTCGTAGCACATATGCTGTTCAGAATGGATCCGGGTTGCTTGTAAATAGGGCATGACATCGTCATAACGGTTTCTCGTTCGATCAAATGTTCCTTCAAACAATTTTTCTCTCCAGAAAATCAAGCCACCTTGATCACCAACTTGCCGCGAGTCCTACCAGACTTCAGCCTCTCAAACGCCTCGCCCGCCTGCTCAAGCTCATATTCCTTCTCGATAACAGTTTTCAGTTTCCCCTCAGCCACCCACTTCGCAAGCTCAGCATACTGCGCCGCATCCGCCGCACAAGTAACAAATTGGAACTTGCGCTGGCCGCCACCGAGCGCCTTCGGCCACAGCAGAATGCTCAGGATGTTCTTGACAACAGAGAACTGCGCATTACCAGCAATAGTGACGTAGCGGCCTTCAGGCTTGAGATACTTGTGGCTCGACCAGTAGATCTCCGCGCCGTTGAAGACGTTGTCGGCGATGAGGTCGTACTGTTGGCCTTTGCGCGTGAGAGCCTGGACGACGTTCTCCGTGCGGTAGTCGATGACCTCGTCGGCGCCTAGGGACTTTACCAGCTCGACATTGGGACCAGAGCAAGTGACGGTGACGTGACAGCCTAGGATCTTTGCGATCTGGATCTGGAAGGTGCCGACGCCACCGCTGCCACCGTTGATGAAGACTTTGCTGCCGGGCTTGACGAATGGTGCGACGGTTTGGTAGGCTGTCAGACCGGCGATACCAAGGGTGGCTGCGTCTTTAGGCGAAACGCCATCTGGGATGGGCACGCAGCCTTCCTTCGTAGCGATGATATACTCACCGAGTGTGCTGAAGTTCGGCGGGGCCAGACTGCCAAAGACAGGCTCGCCAGGCTTAAGGTGGGAGGATGTGCTTTCGACGACTGTGCCGGCGAAGTCTAGGCCTGGGACTCCTTTGCCGAAGACCAGACGTCCGACGACAGGTAGTTCAGGCACTTTGTAGTCGACTGGATTGAGAGTGGCGTGGGAGACGCGGACTAGAGTGGCGCCTTGAGGCAAGTTTTTTGCGTCCTTGGGCAGAGGCCATGAGTTTGTGACCTTGATGTGCTTGTGGATGCCACCTGCGTTGCTGTCCCAGGCAGCGGCTTTCATGGTGTCGGCGAGTGACGAAGCCATTGATGTGCGAGCCTGCGAGTACGATAATATGTGATGGTTGAGTGGGATTGTTCCAATATTAGGCGGTGCAAAAGTGTTCAGACTGCGCAAATTTTGTCTCTTGTGTTCGTGAGTATGTTGGAGTGTCTGCTGCGAAGTGTGTGTGCATCCGCCCCGACATGCGACAGCAGCAGAGGTAGATATAGGCAGATCATATTATTGCAAGCACGACACGCGAGGACGTCCCGCCCGCGCATGGGGCGCCCCACTCAAGCTCTCCGTCTCCGGATGACTTAGCGAAGTGTTGGTTCAATTTGTGGCGTCGCAGGTGCTTTGTAATTTGGCCAGCTTGTTCCTCCGGACAATAGTGGCGCTACCTTGCCCAATCCGCACGTATTTCCACGCGTAGGACATTCGCAGACTAGGTAGCTCAATTCATCCGGCACTAGTACATCTAGTAACAGATTGACTTTTGCATGTGATGGATACGAATGCACTTGATGACTTTGGAACGGAGTCGCAAGTACTACACACGCCGACCTCCGTGGGAACATTGCACAATCAAGATAACTCAATATACAACAGATCTATCTACTCTACAGCCTAACAAAACACAAGGGAAACAGTGCTAGCCCTACTTCAGCTCGGTCATCTCCTCCTCCAACATGAGCTGGAAGCTGAACGGCTCGAATGCGATACCCTCTCCGACGAAATGCTTGCTCATCGCCTCGACCCAGTGGAGACGCAGCGAGTGCAACATAGCACTTGTTCCCTCCATGATGACCAGGACGGCGACGGTGAGGAAGAACCAGACGGTGAAGAAGATGAAGATGGCGACAATGCCAGCAGCACCGGTCATGGCGAAAGCGTTGGCGAGAGTCATGGACCACAGCACGATAGAGAGCTGCTGGTGAGCGAGAGACAAAGCCCAGAGACGGAGGTAAGAGGCAGTGTGAGAGACGCAGTTGAGGCAGAATTCTGTAGGCTCTTGTTAGTAACATGAAACATGCGAACACAAATATGCAGTTAGAGCTTACCGATGGTGTGAATGACTTGGTGGATCATAACCTCGCTGAACTCAAATTCCTCATGTTCGTCGTCGATGTCCTGGGTGATCATAGCAGCGTCGGAGTCGGTCGAAGGTCTGCCGTTGGCGTGTGCGCTGTGATCGCCCTCGTCGTCGTCGTCGTCGAGTGCGGAAACGCGAGTGTTCTCGCCGATGCCACGGTATCCCTGAGCACGAGCGCGGTTGTTCTCCCAGCGAAGGTAGAAGGGCTTGAGGAACAAGAGAATTGGCACTTGGGCAAAGGCCAGCAGAAGGAGGACAACCTGGACACCAGCCTGGCCGCTGTAAAGCTGCTCGCCTTCAATGATCGAACCAGGAGACAGGAACATGTAGATCAGCATGTTCAACAGACCAGGTGGCGACTGTCCAATGGCGTTCCAGTCAATGCTCCATTTGTAGATAATAGTGAAGACCAAGTAACCGAAGATGGACTGGAAGAAGATCATGCCGGGAACGAAGTTGCCCCAGATGTCGATAGGAGTCTTGAAGTGGCGGGCGTTGATGTAAGAGAAGCACAAGTTGTAGGTCATGTGAGCCCAACCCATGATGATGGAAAGCTTCATCTTGTAAGAGTTTGAGAAGATCAAGTCATTCTCAGTATCGTGCCAGCGCCAATCCAGACCGAATGGGTAGGTGTAGCCTTCAACGCGAGTTGCAACAAGAGCCTGCGCCTTTCCCGTCGCGGGTTCAGGATCATAACCTTCGGGGAAGTTCCACTCCCACATAGAGGGGAACAGGGAAAGCTCCTTGGAGAAGATATCGCAGTAAATCAGACCAGTGTACATGGAGAAGATCCCCATCATGAGCATGATGTAACGACCGTAGAAGGCCATGCCGAAAAGCTCGTCCTGTTTGCCGCGCTGCAGGGGCTTCTCCCAGTAGATCATAGCGGCTGCAGCGCATGTCATAATGAAACCGTGTCCGAGATCACCGAACATGACAGCGAACAAGAAGGGGAAAGTGACGATAGAGGGGAGACCGGGGTTGACTTCGGTGTACTTGGCAGTGCCGTAGGCGTCAATGATAGTCTGGAAACCGAGAGTGAACTTGTTGGTCTTGTTGTAGGTAGGCGGGGTCTTAGATGTCTTGATCTGGTTGACAATAGTCGGGACACTGAGGCCAGCGTGGTCGTTCACATCCTGAAGCGTGGACTTGATGAGACCCAGAGAATTGGTTGGGCACCAGGCTTCCGCGACCAAGGTCTTGCGCGCAGGGTCGTAGCTGAAGCGGTTGAGAGTCTGGTAGACACCCTTCTCCTTCTTGGTCACGATCATCCAGGCTGCCAGAGAGCGACCAATCTGGTTGAGTTCGGCATCCAACGTGCGCTTGGTGTTGCCCAAGACGTTGGATAGATCCTGAAGGCGGGTGTTCACTTCGTGGATCTGGTCCCTGCGCAGCTCGCTGTTCTCATCAACGTTGTAGATGCTGGCGCCCAAGCTCTCCGAGATCTTGCGGATCTTTGCGATAATCTCCTTGCCGTGCGCGAAGATGACGAAGACGTTCTTGTGCACCTCCTCGTTCTTCTCAGGGTCGACGATAGGGTCCGGGATCTCGCTCTGGTTCATGTACAGGTTGCCACGTAGCGTGCGCCAGAGGATACGCTCGAAAGCGCCCATGCGCTCACGCGGAATGACACCGGCGACAAAGCCAATGTTCATCACGCTGAAGCTCTGCTGCTGCGCGTCGGTGGAGCCGTTGGCCTGTTCCACGTCACGCAACAGAGGCGCGTCATCGGACGAGTCAATGCTCTGCCTGATTTCCTCCGTCTGTCCTCTTGCGCGGTCGAAGAAGCCGCCGGCCTCACGCAGCACCCAGCGCCATTCGGTGAGTTCGGTCTCCCTCTTCTTCAAAGTCTCGTAGCTCTCGTTCAATCCCTGAATGCGCGTCTCGAGGCTCTGGCTGCGGTCGGCGAGCTCATCAATCTCGGAGGCGGACGGCGCGGCCATATTATTGGTGAAATCATAGATGGGGCGCATGCCAATGCCGTTCTTCTCGATTTGCTGGCGGAAGTAGGTGAGCTGGCGCTCGACATTGTCAAGGCGGCGAATCTCCTGGGTAAAGGTACGCTGGAAGGCGGTGGTGTCTGGGTTCAACTACGGGCTGTTAGTATGCACTTTAGTCTCCTTTATACCGCCGGGCATATCGTACATCTCTGAACTGCATGACACCCAGCTCTCCGAGGGCGGAAACGACCTCGCGGCCAATCTCGTTGGCCACATAGAGCTGGGTCAGCGTCATGTCCGCCGAGCGGAACAGCGAATCCTGTTCGGTCGCCATATTGCCGGTACGTCTCTCGATCAAGCCGGAGAGGCGACTAGCAGGTATTGAGTGATGAATGGGTGGTGTATGGGGGTGTTGTGGCGCTTCAGGCATCGAGCGCTGAAGCTCGAGGTTGCCAGACCAAGGACGGGAGGTCCTGACGGCGCCAAGGAACGGCTGTTTCGAAGCTTACCCCAACCTTTGAAGCACTAACCCTACTGCTATCGCGTTGTCGAGCCCAACGATCGTTGAATACCATACCGATGCTCATTGTTTGCAATATCGATGTACAGGGAATCGTGGTCTACCGGTAACAAGTGAAGATCCTAGTTCAGGTTTGAAAAGTAAATGTGTCGATGTGGAAATGTTTTATGTGGCCTACAACCTTCAAATCAAACAGATCCTGGGAGTTACATCTAGACAAACATACGTTGTTGCAAACATAATCCAACAGTCAGTCTCAATTGTGTACATGTACATGTAAAGACCATCAACCCAAAAAACATCGCTTATGATATTATTATCCCTAAACCTGCGGCTTCTGAGAATCCGTCTCAACACTAGTGCTAACCGTCTTCCGGATAATCATCTGATCGCTAGCATCACTTCCTCTCGGTCGGTTCCTCGTCGCATCTTCCCTCGATGACAGAGGCGACCTCCTCACTTTGAACGAATACGTCGAGCCCTCGGGGCGGAGCCTTGGTGCATCCTCTTCCATTGTCAGATTCCTCCTCTCGTTCGCCCGCGCCCAGTTGTGTGATTGCCCAGATAATGATTCCATAACGTATTGTGCCACGTCGGGCCCATCCAGCGCTCCCCATCTTGTGTTTAGAGACTTGACAAATGTGCCCAGCGTGGGGAAGGTAGCTGCCATGATGGCATAATTGGTTTCAACGTTGAGCCAGAGAAATGGCACGACTGCGCTTACGGGCTCGAAAGGTGGAACGGCGTGTGCCCAGTCAGCGGCTGCCCAAGCGTGGATGCCAGCTAGGACTGGAACGAAGAGTCGTGATGCGAAAGCGACCAGAATCATAGTCTTGTAGCTTCGCTGGGTGTTGACACCCCAAAGTATCCAGATGGGAATGGCGAAGATCACGAGCTCAAGCGCCGAGTCTGTGACGGC
The DNA here is from genome assembly GCA_023634325.1 of Cladosporium cucumerinum. NCBI lineage: Eukaryota > Fungi > Ascomycota > Dothideomycetes > Cladosporiales > Cladosporiaceae > Cladosporium > Cladosporium cucumerinum. Next base: position 412,267 of record JALDQA010000010.1, on the reverse strand, counting down.
AATGCCTACCCAGCGGTTTGTCTTGCGTAGATAGTTGTCAGAACGTCCAGGCTACGAAGTGAATATTTCGACGACTTACAAAGTTGTGACAAGTCCTGTCATAGAGGACCCATGGTGTGTGATTTCCGCATCTTGTTCCTATCAGTGCCATTGTTACGGCCATCCAGATACCACACAGCCCGACCAGCACGTAGCAAGCAATCCTTTGCGACTGTTGAGGTGTGATGCGTAAATGGAAGAAGAGCATGGCTGCTTTCGAGAGGGCGATCGTGCACACGCTTAAGGTCGCGACCGCGTACATGTACTGTATACAGCGTCAGTAGAGTCGCATGGTAAGTGTAGGCGCATCTGGACTTGCCTTGTCGCCCGTGTGCGTCTGTCGATGTGTCTCTAGCACAGCCGACTTGCCAAATCCATGGGACACAGCAACGCACATCAGTAGTGTTTGCGTGACTCCAAATACCTGTCATGCGTTAGATTCATCCACTGCTGTACCAGAAATGCAATTACCGTTGCGATACCGCACATGAAATCGTCAAGCCCAAGCGACGATCTCATGGCAGAACGATTGTACAGCCTGATCATGAAACATAGTAAAGTCCAAGTCATCAGTATACACCCAACAACAACAATAACTCCACCATGATCATCAGGTGTAATGGTAAAGGACCTTTCGCCCTCGTTTGCAGTGGGAGACATTTACGGGCGGTGATCCAACGATTTCGTAATGTGGGTGTTTCATATGCGACCGGTAGAATTCTCTCAAGCATAGAGAGGGGATGCGAAAAGACCGATTCGGCGACGAACGAGACAGACACCTGTCAGGTGCCAGGTACATCAGCCATTAGCAGCTACGGTGTGGTAAGCACATTGTGGGAAGTTGGGGGGTGGGAGGGTGAGCTTGCTGGCTACGCAAAGGTGTTGCTCAGAGCATGCGAAACGCATGGCACAAGAGTACATTCGATGCGTCCCGACGAGAGACAGAGGACATGCCTAAGCGCACAGCATTCGGGCCACCGCAGGAAGTGTGGTTCTCAACTGTGGTCCATGGACCAGGTCGAGCTTCTCGAACGTCATTTCTGTAAGATTTGTAGTCAAAGAAAGATTGGAAACACAATTCTTCATGGCTGCAGACTGGCCGGCGATGACAGAGTCCAGTCATCTGCCTATTGCGGACCATCAGTCGTTCAGAGGTCATCAAGCGTAGAGCTTACTATGTTACGACACCAAGGCACCTCGGAAGCAATGTGGTGGCGTGAGCTGACTACGCTGATCGTTCATCTGGACACAAGGCGTACGAGTTCTCGTACACCCAAGCTCGCACACATTGGGCTCTGCCCGAGCTGTTCTGTACGTTCGTTGGCCTTGGGGGGTTGTTGTGGGAACTTGTGGCTGGGAGGTTCCTTTGCTTTGGGTCGAGTGTTCGGCGTACATGGGCCGGCATGTTATTTTCAGCTCCTCCATCTCCAGGGTGATACCAGGGACATAATTACAGCACAGTAACACTTGTATTACAATGTGACGTGGACGACATGGTTTGTGAAATCGAAAAGCGGAAGGTCGACGTAGACTTGTTATCTTCACGGCCCACTCAAAAACGGCGGCGTTGTCGTGCCGCCTTCCTGCCGCCGCCTCCCGAGATGCATACAGGCAAGCTCCATGAACGGAAACTCCTGCCTCGAGATACATTGTCATTCACATGAATCTTCAGGCGATGCCAAATCGCTGGGAATGCGGTTATTGTGTCGAATACGTGAACCATACACTGCTTTACAGCACCAGCACACAAGGAACTGCTTTCTTTGCCACACTCTCAAAGATCTCTACGACACACTGTTTTCACGCAAATATTCTCGCTTGGCAGCACATACACGGACTAGGCGAGCCTGATAGCCAGTAAAATGTAATCACTGTGGCAGGTACTGGCGCCCTGCATCCCACCCAAAGTTTACCTCCACAACTCCTCTCGTGCTCCCCATCCGCACGGCACAGCATATAGTTCTTCCGTCTACCCGGCACGACGTGGTACTCATTGGGCTTGACGGCTTTGAGGCGCTGGAACAAGAGCAGCCAGATCTAGAGGTCTACCGAGATTCAGCAAGCCTTCTGGTCAGCAGAAATTCGGACTCGACGGATATCGTGCGAGAACCGAAGCCATGTCGAATCCTGGTAATTGGGAAGACCGGCGACCGCTCTGGCGTATGTCCCTCGAGTTGTACATGACCACGGTCCGAATCTCTTCGAGTTAGCGTCGTGTCGTTGAAGCCCACGTGTGAACCTCGTGAGATCTGCGAGACCTCGACATGTACCGTTTCCTTGTAATTATTTTAACCTCGTGCCTTCATCTTGTTCTTCCGGCAGTCATGTTGAGATTCTGCACTCTTTCTCAGCAGCAGAGATTAATCATGGCAGGCACCCAGTATGACACCGATCTTGACCTGGTTCCGGAAGACTCGCCAAAGTCCTACAAGGTTGGCACGATCAGAGACCAACATGACATGAGACGTGTTGGCAAGACACAGGAGCTTAGAGTAGGCGGTTTTGGCTGTGCCTTCGTCGTTCAATATGCTGAGGAGTCTTTTGCAGCGTAACTTTCGCCTCATCTCCGTTCTTGGATTCACTGCAGTGCTCATGTGTACATGGGAGGCCATTCTTTTGTAAGCTACTCTATGATACTACTAAGACGTCGCTTCTCTTGACTGAACCATGTGCCACAGTACAGCTAGTTACATCCTGCCCAACGGCGGCCTTGCAGGAATGGTATGGATGTATCTTGTATCGTTGTTTGGATTCTCTTTTGCGATATTGTCCATGGCCGAGATGTCGAGCATGTACGTTGCAACGGGCGGCGCACCTTATCGCCTGATTTTGACTGACCACATTCTAGGGCTCCTACTTCAGGAGGACAATATCGGTGAGTCAGACCTTCCATAGACTCCCAGCGACCTTACATACGGCCGTGTCTGTCTTTGTGGGGGAGCAACATCTGTGGCTGATGTTGCTAGCATGCTTCCCACTGAGATACCGTGGCCTTTCAAAGGCCTCCAGGTGGCAACTATGTCCTTGCCTGGAAGCCATCCGTAGTGGTAGCATCGCATTCGCCATTAAGTTTCGTGCCAAAACTCGTGCTCAAGACTTGGTGTCATTGAGGCTTGATCAACGGTTTACTAACAACTTCGCAGTACGTCTACTTTTGACTTGCCCATCTGGAATCGAACAACTTTTCCAGTCTGGATCATTCAGACATGAAGCTAACAACAGACAATAGACTGGGTCTCCGAATTCTCTCCAGCACCCGCGCAAAAGTTCCTTTCCTACATCACTGGCTGGCTATGTGTTCTAGGCTGGCAAGTCAACATCGCCTCTGGCTCATACCTGGTGGCTACACAGGTCCAGGGCATCATTATTTTGAATGACTCAAACTATTCCCCCGCAGCATGGCATGCAACACTCATGATCATTGCCGTGGCAGCCATTGCGATTCTGTTCAACACTTTCTTCGCCAAAAAGCTTCCTTTGATTGAAGGCGTGATCCTGATCATCCATGTCTTTGGCTTCTTCGGAATCTTGGTAGGATACAGCCGGAGATGATATCTGAAACGCTGAGCTGACGTATACTTTCCAATGGGTAGGTCCCTCTGTGGGCGCTCGCACCACGACAACCCGCAAAAGCTGTCTTCACCGAGTTCAGAAACGACTACGGCTGGCCATCGCAAGGTCTTGGCTGCCTCGTTGGAATCATCGGTCCCATGTACTCACTAATCGGCCCCGACTCTGCAGTTCACATGGCCGAGGAGATCAAAGACGCATCCCGAGTCCTGCCGCTGGGCATGATATGGACTCTCGTGCTAAACGGAGTCACCGGTTTCATCATGGTCATCACGTTCGCATTCTGCATCGGCGATCTAGACGCAGCGACCACTCCGAGCTACTCTTACGCATACATCGGCACCTTTTACACGGCGACTAACAATAAAGCTGGCTCTACGGTCATGGCGTGTCTCATCATTCTGATGTGCCTGTGTAGCACCATCAGCAACGTCGCCACAGCTTCTCGGCAGATGTTCGCGTTCGCACGAGACCGCGGCATGCCGTTCAGTACCTTCCTCTGTCGGTATGTATCACAGGAGCCTCTCACCACACTATGCAAAGACCTAACCTTTACCACTAGAGTTCGGCCCGGCTGGGACATTCCCCTCAACGCCGTCTGTGTCTCCTTCGTCATCACCTGCCTCCTTTCCCTCGTCAACCTGGGCAGCGCCGTCGCTTTCAACGCCATCGTTTCCCTCACAGTCGGCGCGATCCTCAGCTCATACATCATCTCCATTTCCTGTGTCGCGCTGCGTAAGATCCGCGGAGATCCTCTGCCACACGCTCGCTGGAGTCTCGGCCGCGCAGGCCTTGCTTGTAACATCATTGCAGTGCTCTTCTTGCTACTGGTCTACGTCTTCGCTTTCTTCCCGCTGGCTACGCCTGTGGAGCTCACGACGATGAATTGGAGCAGTTTGATATATGGATCGGTTGTCATCTTCTCGATTTGCTACTACTTTGTTTTCGGAAGGCATGCTTACGAAGGCCCAGTGGTGTTGGTCAACAAAGGTTTCTAGGTTTAGGACGGGCTTGAAAGTGGCATCATATTCTTGTTGCATAGTATATTGCGTAGTTTAGTTAAGCGACGAGCCTTGTTGAGCTTTCAAAGCAACCTTCCACATCTGGCAGCTCTTCCATGAAAGCAAGCAAAGCAGCAAAGTTTTCCATCCCATGGTCTCCTTCTCTTGTAGTCCGATAGCGATCAGCCAGTAAAATTGAAGAAGTCAGTCCCCAACTCCTCCATGCAGGCCTTCATTGCAGAGTCCGAACTGATAGGCCGCTCCTCGAAAGCACTGTTGAACGCATTGTCGTGAGGCAATGCATGACTTTCCAGCCTTGCAAATGTGTATCCCGACGGCATCTTGGCCACCATGAAGGAGCCCTGGTTATTGGCTCGGGTCCCGAGGTTCAAAGTTGCTGACTCGTCAAAGACCTCAAGGAAAGGCCCGGCAGACTTCCCGGTGTCCTGTTGGGCATTGGAGGGATCTGGCTGGCGGGCTTCATTGAGAGCCTGTTCAAGAGGCAACATCATTCCATCATCCACGCCATATGAACACGAGCCATTTTTGTGTTCATCTTGATCAGTCACATTCGCGCATGAAGGAAGGTTATCCTTGTTCGTGAGAGGAAAGTCGTCAAGCATGTCGCCGAAGTCAGTTGCGAAAAGATCGCTCCCCGTCTCTTGGGGAGGACTCAGATGAGTGGAAGGACGATGAGTAGTAGGCTCGTCGAACAACGACATATCGTGATTGTCATCGATGTCACCAAAGTCATCGCTATACACGTTCTGCACCGCGCGTTGTGCTGCTTCGGTAGTCTTGAACCGCGGCTGACCTGGTCGAGGAAGAACAACGGGAGGGCCAGGACTCCCCATTCTGGAGCTGACGGTGCTCAACAACGGCACCGGTTGTGTGCTTGACTTGGCATTGTTGTGTAACGCATTGAGCTTTTGCATCTCCGGACCCCTTGGTGGGTTGCGATCAGGAGCAGGCACGGATTGCTTACTCTGTGGCATTTGAGTCGTCGCCGGTGTTTTGGATTTCTTGCTCACCGACAGACTCAATTGTGTCTGCTTTGGGTCTGTCGAGTTCTCTGCTTCTTTCTTACTTGTCTTCGCTTTGGGAGGTTTGGGCTTTTTGTCCAGGCCCTCACGACAGCAAAGATGCTTACAGGAAGCTTTGTCCTTGCAGTTATGGTTGCACGCCCACTTGCCGTTGGTCAGCTGTCGAGGCTCATGTGTTGTGGTCTCATCGTCGTGCGCATCGGAGTTTCTCTTCTTCTTCCTCGACGTGCTGGCGTTCGGCCGTGGCTCGTCGTCAAAGTCATCGATGTTCTCAAAGCCGCCATTCTCAGCAAGTGCAAGGTCGGCGTCATCAATCCCGGCATCGTCAAACTCGTCAAAGCCGGTCTCCGAAGCTCTGCGTTTCGTACCAGGTTTCGATTTGCTTAAATTCCTGTTGCTGATCGGCTTGCCTGGTGGGGCATTGCTATTGTGAGCCGCTTTGCTTGTAGGGAAAACATGGGGCGGCACATCTGGCTGAATGATCGCACTTCTCATCGTACCAGCTGTTCATGTCAGCAGTCATTCGACACGTAGCAATTAAGCCCACGTACCAATTGTGTCGCACATGACGTATGCTCTGACCGTTTGACTTGCGTTGGTCAGGTTGGCCTCAAAAATGACATCTTGCCCCTTATTGAGCCACTTCGCACTGCATCCGGTCAGTCACGTTCGCCGTGATCATCTTAAATCTGACGATGTGCATACCTGATGCGTGCAAAGTGCAGTAGGTGGCCGTCAGACAGCTCTGCCATCAAACATACGTAGACAGGCTGTTTCTTGAAGTATTCTGGCGTCTTGTCGTTGATGAAGCCCATATCGGCACGGATCCGGACGGTTACATGATCGCCAGTACGGATGATCTGCTTGGTCAGTAGATGCAATTTCAACGGACGACTCAGTGGCCTTGACTCACAGGATCGCCGGCAACATTCAAGCCCACACGCAGCTTGGGGAAAGCTCTGGCTTTCTCCTGCAGCTGCAGACCGAAGGGAGGGTTACGTGACAGAACTTGCTCCAGACGGTATTGCTCTGTGTTCTCGATGTCGTCAACAGTTCTCAGCCCAGCAGCTACCAGCTTGCGAACGCTGACCAGACCAACGCTTTCGAGTTGCTTCATGTGCAAAGGCGAATCATCCCAGACTTGTGCGCCAAGGCTCCGAGCGAGCGCAAGTGCGTTGCGTACAGTTACAGAGTCCTGCAAATACAGCTGACAGTCAACCACACATCTGATCAAGCGTTGGGAGTTCGCGAAGACCAAGGCCTTCGCTGTCGAGAAGTCCATACGCTGCTTGTTGTCCTCAGTCTGGAGCTCAATGGCACCAAGCACGGCTTGGATGATGAGTGATACTTTGTGAGCAGGAGCGTCCAGATTGACTGGTATCGGGAACTTTATGGAGCTGTCCTGATTGAGCGTTTTGTATGTGGCCTTCTCGCCTCCTCGAAACCGCACATCGCCAAATTCTGTTGCTTGCGCAATGGCTGACAGTATTTCGGAGGTCTTGGCCCGTGGTGGCAACGCAAGCAGAGTCTTCATAGTCTCAAACTGCAAGTAGTAGCGCGCCATGGCATCGCCAAATTCGGTGCACTGCAGCTTTGGGGCCTTCTGTACCAGGTCATGTTCTTGTAACAAAGAGATGACCTTGTTGCAAATGATCTCCAGGCGTTCGTCGAGATTGCGGCCAGAGGCATCACCATCAATCTTGTAGTGCTCAGGATTCTCCTTGAGACGAACGTACAGGAAAGTGCCAGACAACCACCGCTTCGCCGACGAGGCATTGGTAATCGCGCCGAGTCCGATCTCTGCGTTGACATGGCCAATCAGATTGCTGTGCAGACAGCTTTCGAGTACTTCTTGTCCAGTGACCATCTTCTCGTAATGCTGCTGTTTCTGTAGGCGCGTCAAGATAATCGCCACAGCTGATCTGTCGAATTGGGGTCGCCCAGCACGGCCCAGCATTTGCATGATTTCTAGATCCGAGTACTCTTTGCAGCCGCCGGATCCACCGTTGTTCTGGTAGGCTACAGTGTTCTTAATGATCACCATGTGGCAAGGCAAATTGACACCAACAGCGAGTGTAGATGTGCAGCATATGACGTTCACATCACCTTCCAGGTATCTCTTCTCGATCGCGGCACGGTCGTTAGCAGAGAGACCGGCATGGTGATAAGCCACGCCCAAGGGCACGGTATCCACTTTGCGTCAGTAGATAACTTTAAGATGGGGCAGAACGTACGAACCTCGCAACTCCTTGTCCTCAACAAGAACACGCTTCGTCGGACCCTCCCAGTAGCGGTCACGTGGACCTTGCGTCGCCCACCAGTTGGCAAGCAGCTTCGCGGTCTCTACACAAGAGCTCCGTGTGAAGCAGAAAACCATGATCGGCTTGCGTTGCGACCATCGCGCGATAATATCCGGCAGCTTGGTGTTGAGGGTCTTCTCGAATGCGAAGTCATTGCCGCTGGATTGATACCCGCATACATGCTTGGTGAGTGGCACTGGGCGAAATTCTTCACCAAAGCGCTCCCGTGGAGCCGGAAGATGCGGTGTGACCGAGTCTTTGCCCAGCCAAGTTGCAATGTCTTGGGAGTTCGGAACTGTCGCGCTCAGCGCGACAAAGCGGATGTCACATCCGACTGACTTCATCCGAGACACGATTGCCTCAAGCGTGGCACCGCGATCTTCCTTGAGGATGTGTACTTCGTCGATCAGGAACAACTTGACCATCTGCATGAGCTTCTGATGGTCTTTCCATTTCCGTGTGATGCTGTCCCACTTCTCCGGTGTAGTGATGATGATGCTCGCGTGTGCGACGCTGCGAAGCTGAGCGTTATCGGTATCCCCAGTCAGCTCAGCGACCTGCAAGTCGAAAGGTCCGAATTTGGGCTGCCAGTCGCGCTGACGCTCCGAACAAAGTGATTTGGTTGGCGCTTGGTAGATGACCTTGTAAGAGCCGTTGGCAAATCCATTCATCATGCGACAGATCGCAAGCTCCAGAACTGCTGTCTTTCCACTGCCAGTAGGTGACGACAGCACAAAGTTGTCGTTTGTATTGTAGATGATCGGAAAGCATTTTGACTGTACGGCATTGAACAGCGGGAATGGGAAGATCGACCTGAAGCGGTCTGGCAGCTTCTGCGTCGAGACAAGCGTGATTCCTTGCACCACAGGTGTGTCGCGAACGGTCGGCTTTCGTGATTGTATCCTGGTGGCTGGTGGCCGTGGGTTCTTTAGTGCGTGTTCTGGGAACGACTCACCGTACCCATTGTCGTCTTCTGCATCGTCGACTGGCGGGCCGGTAGCGAACTGGTTGCAGGATGGCTGGCTATTCTGAGTGAGCTGCATGGGCTGCCGTCTGTACGCCTGGTCGGTGACAGCCGACCTCCTCCGACCTGCGCTCACTACTGGACTGGTGGGAAGCCGCTGGTCGTATGGTGACGAGCTCGACGTGCTCCCATGAGAATCATCGTACTGAAAGTGAGCTATTCCTGAGTCAGTGTTGACCATGTGTAACAGCTACTTGCATTCACTCACAGAGATCAAATGAGGAGCCGACTTCACGCCGGGCCGTCGGTGCTTGCGGGCGATGACTCCTTGCTCCCAGCTGAGGCGGAGGCATTTGCGAGCGGAGCGAAGGATGCTCGCTGTATTGCTCGTGGTAAGCTGTCGGGACATTGCCTATGTGATCCGGTCAGTAACAAGTCTGATCATCAATGCGGTGCAGCGTTGCGCACCATGGAGGTTGGACGGGTAAGCGTTCTCGTCCCCGTACATCTCCTCTCCATCGTAGTATCCCGGCTCAGCTTCGTAAGTATCGTAGCCACTGTAGCCGTTGTGCGCATGGTAGTCCTGACGTCTGGGATGGGTCTCTCGCGCGCCCCGTTGCAGCTGGTCCAGCCTCGCAAGCATCTCGTCGGCCATGGTGCCGTTCACTCGCTTGCTCGGCCGTCAAGTTCGTGAGTGGCCGAATGCTAAGCGATCGGTACTGTGTATGGGGTGTTGAGAGGCTATTCTGGGGTGAGTATCACATGTAGAGCTCGGCTGCGTACAAGCCAGAGGTGAAGTCAAAATAGGCTTCAGTCCAGATGAAGAAGGCGCGTCTCTGCCACTTGCCACTTACCGCAGCGCAGCCCTTCCGGGCGCGTGTATTGTCTTTGCGAGCTGGATGATCGACATGCTGTGCTCCTGAGAACGCCAGAACAAAGTGAACTTCTTTGAGTGAGTACCAATGCTGTAATCTAGCCCACCTCTTTCTCCCATCCTGCCCACTATGCTCGCTTGTTCGCCGACAAAGGTTCCATACTCTTCACACGTGCAGGCCGTCGCTCAAATGATGGTGTGCTTGGCCTGCTGCTCGAGAATGCATCCCCTCGAGGCAAAGGCGACCTGTTCACACTTGCAACACTTTCAAGGTCGAAGTACGACTTCTCGCCGCTTCTTCTGTTACTATACTCCGACACGTTGATAGGGGGAGGTCGCACGGTGCTGCTTGCACCCGTTTCAGCAGTGCTGTACAAGTACGTCGCACCAAGTACAGTCGCTGTGCCGAGCAGATACTGTGCTTTGTCAGTACAGTTCATCCCGCGCAGACCACGATCTCACTTACCAATGTAGTAATCTCAAAATCAAATAGCGTAACGCTCGCAAGGAAGCTCAATATTATCGAGAAGCTCGTTGCAAAGTTCTTCGCAATGTTGTCGGCGTATTTGATAACCAATGCTACCGTGATGCCACCAAGCGCTTGCATGACTACAGCACTCCAGACAATTGCGTTGTATCCAGCGAAAAAGCCGTCCCTCCCGATGTGCTCTCCATCGTTGAAGAGCACGCCAACGAAAAGAGCAGGCCAAAGAGAGTAGAATGATAGTTGCACATTGCGGACCCATACCGAAGTAGTGTGGGAGTTGCTCTTGGGCTCCTTCAGTATCTTTTCGAAATACACTCCCGCCAGGCCCGAAAAGACGCAGGCCACAGCAAGGGCAAGGAGACCGACGCTGGCTTGTACGTGTGGGTTTTGGGTCGCAAAGTCCTCGTCGATCCCCTCATATGTCGCTGAACGCTTGGTGAGCTGACCAGCAGCTGCATTACCAAGTGCCTTAAGATCCCAGATATTCCGCGGCGGGTGAGGAGCCAGAGTCTGCTTCAAGTCCTTGATGGTGAGAACAGTCTCACCGCTGAACCCAACGGGATACGACGCGACTGCCACGCCAACCATAAGCAGGACCAAGCTCAACCATTTCCGCGTATCCAGGATTTTTCCCAATAAAACCACACTGAACACCGCAGTCGTCAGGATCTTGAGCTGGCTCGTGACCTGGAATGTCGCAGCATCCAAGTTCCCAGCAGCAATGTATTGCAGACTGTTTTGCGTGGTATACAACATCGCAGGTATCGCCATCTTCCAGCTATCTCCCGAGAACACCGCGCTTGCCAGCTCTTCAAATATGCCCATGATCGTTGTTGTTTGAGATGATTGCGGACTCGTCATGATTTCGTACAAGGCCAATGTGAGTGAGATTGCAAGTTTCAGGACTTCGTTCAGGAAGACTGCAGTGGAGGCATGGTAGCGTTGACCATTGACAGGAGGCATTATCTGGGAGTAGTGCATTATGAGAATGAGGGCGGAGTTTTGGAAGGCGAGCTGATCAGTTTTGTTAGCATTCTTCTTGGGAGATGCATTGAAACTTGACATACAGCTATGAGCGATGCCATCTTGTAGCGCGAGCCACTAGGACCTGAGGACCGGCGAGCCATATTTGCTCCCATCTCCCTTGAATCCAAGAATGTCTAATTGGCTTTGTACACCTAAACCTCACAAGGAGTGATAACGTGAATCGAAGGCAAGGATGGCCAGCGTGGAGGACAGTCTAGAGGTTACGGCAGAAAAAAGGGATGTCGCCCTAAACGGTGCAGTCACAAGACCCGAAGAGGAGAAAGTAAAGGGCAGCAGGACAGCTCAGCAGACCGTTTCACGCGCAAAAGGTAGATGTACTTAAGGTATTGGGATTGGAATGCATATGACCCGTACAACGACTTGGCACCCGGCAGCGTAGGGGATGATGTGACAGCACAGCGCAAGTGCAGCACAGGACAGCACAGGTTTCGGTTTGGAGGTGCCGCGGACGAGCCAGGCAAGTTGGTTGGTTAGTGACGTTATTTCGCTGGCGCCTTGCTGGCGCACCCAGCGGAGGCTGAGTAGGGAGGCTTAGCCTTGGGTCTTTGTGGGGAGAGAACTGGAGTAGTGCAGGTTCAAGGTGACGATCGATCTTGGGAGGTGCTGCGCCAACTGGATCTCCTGGCGATCCCGTGGCACTCCGGCGTGGCGTTTGGGGAGCTTGCTATGAGCTAGTATAGCTGTATGTGTATTAATGTTTAGAATGGACACGTGCTTTCGCTTACCGCGATCGAAAGCGTCTTCGTACATCATCAAGGTGCCTTGATTCGAGAGTCTGCTTCTTCCGACTTCCGTGTCTCACTGCCGACTTCCTGACACCAAGTTCAGCCATCCAACTTCATCTGCACAGCACACAAGAACAGCTCATAATCACATGTTTCTGTATGAGGGGCCGTTCCGCGAAGAGCACAGCTGCAGCAGCATTAGAATGGACAGTAGCTGCGCTGTCCCTCAAATTACTCTGCTGCCCTGAACAAGTACAACCTCACGGCCATCGTGGCGTCAAACAGGCAGACGTAAGCATTTGAGTTGGAATTGTATATACAACAGATGCACGTCGTGCTTGCGAATGGGAAACCGGCACACCCGGCTCGTACATGGCACTAGGTATGAAGCACGACAAGCATAGCTGCGACAAACAACGCGACGGGTGGCTGTGCAGTACAGAGCATATGAACGTAATGCACTGCCTTATTTCAATACCGAAGCTTTCTGAACTAGCATTGTCTGCAGAGAATCCCGGCACGGCACGACGTCTACCATGCCGTGGCCTCGAGCAGCCGTACCCGAGGTGCCGATTGATAGATCTGAAGACAACCGTTCAACATGGCTCTAGCGACCTTGCCAGAGGGTGATATCTTCGCCATCGGTGACAGAGAAGTAATTCTTGCGTGGGAGAATTCTCGCTTCGCATCGTGAGTCTACAAGATCTATCTAACACTATCTCAAAGTCGAGCAAGGTTGATGATATACGTATTGTCGAGGATCTTACCACAATAGCTACTTGGATGGCCATATCTGGTTAGCAATATCTCAACGGTGAACAAGTCTAAATCTACATCGCTGATCAACGATACCATCGCAATAGCTTCTGGGTTTAACAGACGTTGTTGACGGTATCTCAATGGTATACATAGTCATTTCTAGGTCTGAATCCGATGATATTAGCATATTGGAAACTGAGGTACGCACTAAGGTCCAGCAGTATCTCAACGGCAAGATCTCATTCATAATAGCACAGAACAGAATACGAGAGCTCAATATGAAACACTGAACTACGAGAGAGAGAGAGAGAGAGAGAGAGAAAGCGGTATCATAAAGCTTTTGATTCAATCATACTAGGCAATTCAAGCCTTTCATTCCAGCATTACCAGTGCAAGTTAGCACCATATTCCATAACATTCATGCTTTCGTTATCATATTCCCTCGTAATTCGTCGTCGTAGTCGTGGCAATACCCGCAATTGCTCTCGCCACCGTCTCACTCCTCGTCAACAATCTTTCCGTGGCACTTCATGACCAGTTTTCTCTTCCTCTTCGGAACGACCACGTGGTGCTCCTTGTTGCAGAAGTGCCCGTCGTCCCTGCCCCAAGATTCGAAACCCTGCGAAACCATCTCTCCATTCTGCCCCTGCACCATAACCTCCCTGTCAATCCTCCTCCCGATCTCCAGCCCAAAGTCCATATCGCAGTACCCGGCGCAGGTCCAGGCCCACTGCAGCATGTGGCGGCTCTGCTCCGAGCAGACGACGATGCGGCCCATGGTCTTGAGCTCGTCATCGTGCAGGGTGTACAGCCAGTTGGCCAGGTTCTCGAGGACGGCGTAATTCCTGTAGCGGTCGCGAGCCTGGAAGACGAAGGTGTTGTTCGCGTGGAACATGAGCTCTGTTTCCTGCCGGATCTGCGTGCAGGTCATGGTGAGGTTGAGGCGTGGAGCGAGCTCGAGGTCGGACCAGACGTCTTGGTGGTCCATGTGGATTGCGCGGCCGTCTGTGGTGGAGCGGGATGGTCAGTTGAGGTAGAGAGGAAGGTGAAGTGGATGAGATGAGAAGAGTTTACCACCAATCATGGTGTATTCCCAGATTCTGTTTCTCAGCTCAGCTGGGAGCGTGAGCAGGCGGGAGGAGTTGGTGGTGGTGGTGGTTGTGGTGGTGGTGGTGGTGGTGGCGTCGGAAGCCATGGTTGTGATGATGGATTTTTGCTGTGGTAAAGGTTAGTACCAAACCAAGGATCTCTCGTGGGAGCTTCTGCGGGCGATGATGGTGCGGCCAAATGCCATGCCATGATGGCGGTTTGCTGGGAGGCTGTGAGGATGTTCGTTCCCAAAAGGTCTGTGCTGTGCTATATATGCCTTTATCTGCCTGCCTGCCCATTGCCTGTCTGCTTGCCTGCCTGTGCCTCTGCCTGTCTCTGTGTGTACGTACCTTCGAATGTTGAAGCTGTTGCCGTCGGTAGTGGCTTGGGGGCGTGAAGGGAGGTGATGGAACTGCAGGGCAGCTTTAAGGACTTTCGTTGCCAGTGGCGACGGCTACCACTTTCACGTGATACTCGTTTGTTTTGCATGTGACAGCCGCATTGGGCGCCTCAGTGAGTGAGTGAAGGAAGTGAAGTGAGTGGTCTCAACTGAAGTGGAGTGAGGGTGAAGGGTGGTGGATGGAGGTATTAACATACTTTGAACAGTATTATTACATCGCTAGAACGGCTACATACATAGATACAAGATTTTACAAGGTTACAGCGTCGTTGGTGCGCTCGTGCTGTCCAAGGAAGAACTTCTTCTGTTCAAGGCATCTTTCACTTGTGCAGCCAGGGCATCTGAGGCCCATTTGCCTGGAGCACACCTCACCGCTGTCGAGGTGAGCTTTGGCCAGATCAGCCAAGCCGCGGATGAAAGTCATGTTGCCGTTCAGACTCTCTGCACGAGTCACTCTGCCATCGGCTCCAAGCTCGTTTGCCTCGTGAATGACTTCTTGGTCAATCTCGAAGAGAGTCTCGATGTGGTCAGAAGTGAAGGCAATGGGGATGAGGACGAGATCCTTTTGGCCCTTCTTGACAAGATTCTTCACGGTATCGCTCGTCTGAGCGCCAAGCCATGCAGATGGTCCGACCTGAGATTGCCAGCAGAGACGGTAAGGGTTACGGTGACCAAGACGCTGCTGGACGGCCCACACGGTGGCGGCGACTTCCGCTGGGTAAGGATCGCCACGGTTGACAACCGACATGGGAAGAGAGTGAGCAGAGTAGAGAAGAACGACGCTGTCGCGGAGCTCCTCGGGGTATTTCTGCAAGGCAGCTTCGATGTTCTGAGCGAACGCCTCAACCAGGCCCTCGTGCGTGGGCCAGCGATCTATCACACTCCACTTTATTGAGCCTTCGGCTTCAGCAGCAGTGAGGCTGGTGTTGCGTCTAGGAGACTCAAGACGTTGGCGCCATTTCCAAAGCTCGTTCAGCGAGCTGCCAGTTGTGCTGCACGAGTATTGCGGGTACTGTGTGAATGCAACCGCACGTCCGCCTTTACCCTTTCCGAAACCATCCTCCAGCAGCTTGGTGTACATCTCCTCGGTCAGAGGGTCCGCGTACCTGAAAGCAACGTATGGAAGATGAGGCGCACTCTCCGGGCGGATCTTGTCCAGAATTTTGCACATCTCAGCTGCCTGATATTCGCTCCACTTCCTAATGGGACTTCCACCACCAATGTCCGCATACTGCTTTTGAATCTTTGGCGTGCGGCGTTTCGCAATGAAGGGACCGAGATAGCCTTGCAGTGGGCCAAGAGGAATAAGATCGCCATCCGCAAAGAGACGAGAGAGGAAATCATGGACTTCGCTGGTCTTGCTAGGACCGCCCATGTTCATGAAAACCATTGCAGTTGGGCCCTCAGAGGAGGTCTTGTCCTGGGTGACAGGCGGCACATGCGTGGCGAGTGCTCGTTGCTGCTGCCATGCTCCGAATTTGGGAGCGTGTAGACATTGCGCTGGAGAAACTCTCTTGCTAAGAGTGCGGAGTGGACGAGAGGCGCTCATGGCGGGCGTGACTGCTGTGTATTGCGAGTCTGCTCAACCCAGGGCGATGGTGGGATGTGGCGTGGTGTTTTTGGACAGTGAGCGAGAGTGAATGTCGACCAGTAACTTTGCGAGACGAGATGGTCTCGAATGATGCTGACCACCAGCTTCACATGGCCGCGCGGGCAAGGCCAGCCGAGTGATGACGTCCTGCGTCTCTGAGGATCGAAGTTCCAGGCGCGTCCTACCCTAACCCTAAGATTGACCTTGAGCTTCGTTGCCTTGTGCGCGCGCGCGCTGCCTGCTTGCTGTTGCTGCTGCTTCAACTACATCTAAAGCACAAACGCCACTTTGATTGAAACACTTCCAACACAATGCTATAGGTGCGCATAGGGACTGGATTCGGCCGATCAGAACTCTTTCATCATCTCGTGGCCACCATCAACCACCACAGCACATCGGCCATCATGTCAGACTCCCACTATCCTCGCGACCCTGAAGAGGAAGAGGAGGAGGAGGAGGAGGATGAGGTTGACGACTCCGGCTACAAGACAGTCAAAGACGCTGTTCTGTTCGCGATCGACGTCAGCAAGTCTATGCTAACAGCACCAACCGAGTTCAACGAGAGAAAACCCGACACTGCACTATCACCAACACTGGCAGCTCTAAAATGTGCATACGCGCTCATGCAGCAACGCATCATCAGCAACCCTAATGACATGATGGGCATTCTTCTGTTTGGAACTGAGAAGAGCCGTTTCCAAGACGGCGGCGATGGCGAAGGCCCGGGTCTGCAATACCCGCACTGCTACCTCCTGACTGACCTCGACGTGCCCGCAGCCGCGGACGTCAAGAAGTTGAGGGACATGGTCGAGGACGAAGATGAACGACAGGACTTGTTGCAGGCGAGCAGTGATGGAGTCAGCATGGCCAACTTGCTGTTCTGTGCGAATCAAATCTTCACCACCAAGGCTCCCAATTTCTCATCTCGGCGCCTTTTCCTCGTCACCGACAATGACAATCCTCACGGCACCGACCAGACCAAGGATGCCCGCAAGTCTGCCATAATTCGAGCAAAGGACCTTTATGACCTTGGAGTCACCATCGAGCTGTTCCCCATCTCTCACCCAGACCGTGGTCACACATTCGATCGCAGCAAGTTCTACGACGATGTCGTCTACTCAAGTACTCCGGAGGATCCCAACGCACCAGCACCCTTGACCAGCGACATCAAAGCTGCATCTTCTACTGCTAAGGACGGTATCAGTCTATTACAGTCATTATTGTCCTCGATCGCCTCACGCGCCGCGCCAAAACGTGCGCTCTTCGCCAATCTTCCTTTCGAAATCGGCCCAGACATCAAGATTGGTGTCAAAGGCTACATCATCCTCAAGCGACAGGAACCAAAGCGGACTTCATATATCTACTTGCCTGAAGACAGTGACACGCCACAGATCGCTGTCCTGAACACCACGCTGATGGCTGACGACACAGCGCGTGCAGTCGAGAAGGTTGAAGTGCGCAAAGCCTTCAAGTTTGGCGGCGAGACAATCTCCTTCAGCGTCGAGGAGCTGTCTAAAATCAAGAACTTTGGCAACCCAGTCCTCAGGATCATCGGCTTCAAGCCAACATCTATGCTCCCGACATGGGCGAACTACAAACCTGCCACCTTCATCTATCCCAGTGAAGAAGAATATGTCGGGTCAACGCGCGTCTTCAGCGCTCTCCACCAAAAACTGCTTACCAGCGACAGGATGGCACTTGCTTGGTTCATCCCTCGGAAAAACGCCGCCCCAACCCTCGCAGCTGTCCTCCCCGGGTCAGAGAGCCGCAACGATGATGGCGAACAAACAATGCCACCCGGCTTCTGGATCAAGCCTCTACCATTCGCAGACGACATCCGCCACCCTCCTGAGATCCACCACATCCAAGCGCCCAACGAAGTCATCGACGCAATGCGCACTGTAGTCCAGCAACTACAATTGCCCAAGGGCGTCTACGACCCACAGAGCTACCCGAACCCAGCTCTACAATGGTTCTACCGCATCCTGCAAGCCCTGGCGCTTGAGGAAGACGTTCCCGAAAAGGCAGAAGACAAGACCATCCCCCGCCACCGCCAGATCGACAAGCGCGCAGGCTCCTACGTCGTAGAGTGGGGCGAGAGACTAGATGCCGCACACCGCGCCTGGCAGAAAGAGCACAATTTGCACTACCACCCCACCGCCAACGGCGGCACCAAACGCTCGCGAGCCACTCCGACACCTGCAGGAGCGAAGAAAGCGAAGCAAGAAAGCGGCGACAGCGATGCTGCCGCCGGACCAAGCGATAGCGACGTCCGTGAGGCGTACGAGAAAGACGCTCTGACGAAGATGACGGTCAAGGACCTGAAAGCTTTCCTGGCGGCGCACAAGTTGGGCAAAGGCATCTTGAAGAAGAGCGACCTCGTGACTGCGGTCACTAATTACTTTGAGACCAAGTGAGGGCGAGGGTGGTGTACGAGTTGAGGATTCCAGGTTTCTGGTGTACTATAGGAAGAATATGGGCGATACCTTTGTGAAGACGCACGGCAGGCATACTGATTTTAGCACTTAGCTCGAATAGCGTACAGCCAATCATCAGTGTGCTATTGTCAATGATACTAATATTCATGTCACCTTTTCGACAGAAGATGATAACATGAGATACAAGCCGAGAGACCAGAGTTATGCAGAAAATTAGCGGTTCATATTCTCAAGCCAAAAAAAAAGGACAGGGAGCAACCCGCTATATAATATGTACGAACTCTGCCCAAAAAAAATTCAGAAATAAAGTAAGCAAACGCAATTGTGGTATCGAACTTGACTTCCCCAATACATGGAAATCATTGGAATCAGAACAAGGAATTCAGAAAGAGAAAGAACCAGAAAAAAACATTCCCCCAAAAAAAGACGCTTCCGAGAAAACATGAGGCCGTTGCCGTCCCTTTTCTTCCCTTCTTTCCCCCTTTTTGATATTTTTGGTTCCCCCTCCTGTGTGTGCACTGGTGCAGCAGTGGTGCTCTCTTCTGTCTTTTTTTCTGTTTTTTTTCTCTTGTATATGTAACAAGAACTATACAGATATGCACACATTCAGTTTTAGTTGTCTTTATGGTTTCGCTAGAACCGTTGTGAGTCGAATTAGTTTGATGACAAGTTATGAAACGATCCGGTCGTCAAGGTCGTGGTGGTAGATTTGGTTGATAGATAGGGGGTAAAGTTGAGGAGATCGACTGGAGGCGTCGCGCAACGGCGGCAAGCGATTAGGTGAGTGTTTTGGATCTGTGGATGTTCGTCGTCAAAGCGGTTGTCGTCGTTCTGTGCTGTGTGTAACCAGTATGAAGCCCAAAACCCTAGCCCAGATGCCCAACATGTTCGTCGTCAAGTGTAGAGAGAAGAAATAATGGTTTTTGAGAAAAAGGGGGTGTGGTTCGGTTCGGCTCTCTTCACCTCTCTTCGGCCAGGCTCTCGTCGCCAACTTCACGCCATTCGCGGCTTTGCTCCGTGAGGTTTTTGATGCCTGGGATGCGGTTTGCCCAGAGGCTTTCGGAAGGGGTGCGGAAGGACAGGCCGCGTTGCGATGAGATGACGCCGATGGTTTGGAGAACGGCTTTTCGCGAGTCGCGGCTGAAGACAGCCGGGTGGCTGATCCATTCCAGCCCGCTCTCGAGCTCGTAGTCGAGTGCTGACATGGTCTTGGAATCGATACCAGCCGCCGGTGTGAAAGTGTGAATAGGCTCTGGGCGTGGCGGCGACGGCGCACGAGTGCTGACGCTGGCGGCGGAGTTGTAGCTTGAGTCGGTGGGCGAGTTTCCTGCAATCTTCGGTGTTGGTGGCAGGGCACCGCTTGGAGGTGGAGGAAGGGGTGGAAGTCCGCCTTTTCCGAGGCCTTTGAGAATACTGCGAGTCTCAGCTAGGAGATGGTGAGCACGCTCGTTTTGTCCGCGGGAAACCAGAGTCAATGATCGTGAGAGCATATCGGATGTAAGGAGTTCCATGCGTCGCTGCACAACGTGAGGGTGAGGAGGAATAGGTGGTGAAGGTGGGCGAGTGGACTTGCGAGAGCTGGGAAGCATTGTGATGGCGAGCAAGGATGGGCGTGGAGCCTGGGAGAGGTGGCCCTCGCGAAGGACGTCTCCCCAAGAGAGGTCGGCTTGGAGCAACGGAAGTTCTTCCACGGACAAAGTACGCATCTCGTCCTGGTCGAATGGGCCTCCAAGAGCTTCAAGTCCAGAAATCATGCTTTCCCAAGGGTCGGCGGGAACGTGATCCGGAGTAGAGTTGTCCGGTGCGATGACAAGCTGCACCAAGATATCTCTTTTGTCACCAAACCTCAGATCGCCCAAAGATGCTTCGGCATCACGACCAGTGGCGCGCTTAGTGATGTGAAGCGCCCCACTAATCTTGACAAACTTCGCGGGCGACCCTTCAGGAATGCGGAGCTTAACCTTAACATTCTGGTGTGAGATCGTCTGCAACGAGCCAAGACAGCCTGCAACGCACTCGCGAAGCATCATCCAGTCCTTGACGTAGGTGTAGGAAGCCTTGGTGCGTGTAGAAAGCTCAACCATGGTATCAGGTTTGTGTGTAAGACCAAGGCCGAAGGAGTGAATCGAGATCTTAGCAGCTTCTGCACGAGAAACGACAAAGTCAACGCTATTCGCGTCTGAAGTAGGAGAGTCGCTGATGAGCAGAATGCTAGAGAGCGGGTTCGCTGACTTGCGCTGCATGAGCAAGTCCATAGCTACATTAGCACCTTCGACCACATCGGCACGCATGCTCTTTTGGCCGATTGGTCTGATAGAACTGAGGATCGATGACCAGCCCTTCCAGTTTTTCGATGTCATGCCTACGAGAGGCACGCCACCTGCAGCAGAGCCAAATGTGACAAGACCCATACGGTCGTTCTCGCCAAGATGCGAGACCATGAATCTGAGTGCGTCTCTCAAGAGGTTGATCTTGAGGCCTTGCATGGATGAAGAGACTGGAACAACGACGACTACATCGAGCGGAACGTGAACAGGTGACGCGCTCAAACGCATGTCGTGGCCACCTACTCGCGAGCTGGTGTACTCAGTGTTGGCAGTCACCTGTGACCTGCTGGCTCCATATGTTGACGAATGTGCCGAAGAAGCACGCTTCGGGTTGGAAGAAGTGCGGGTCCTGTAATCGTCCTCGTCGGTAGAAGTGTCTTGCTCGTATTCTTGCTGAGGCTCTGGTGCCTCAAAGTGGTCGAGGTCTGCAAGCGCCCGTCGCCAGATGTCGAGCTGGTTGCGCTCTGAGAACATCAAGTGGAAATGTGGCAGTTCAGCCACCGAAAGGCTGAGTGTTAAGATGCCGTATTGTTGGACATGTTCGACATTCTTCAAGTGCTTCTTGATCAAGATGGAACCCTTGAGGGTGCACTTCGACTTCGCTTTTGACGCTGGATCCGTGCCACCCCAATGTTGGCTCTCGTTGGGAGAAGTTTTCTTTTCCTTGACACAAATAAGCATTTCCTCAAAGAGATAACATTCCAATTCCTGCCACGACTGTCGATCTTTGCCGACACGCATTGTACCATGTAGTATGAGACGGCCAAAGCGCGTGACGTCGAGTCCGTGCCAATTATCCACTCGATTGAAAAGTTCGTGCTTGACAGTCTCCAGAGTGCTCTTGAAGTTGTAAGCCTCGTGGACACTGTCAATTGGTCGATGTGATTCCTGAGAGCAGAACGACTTCGCTTTACTTTGCATTTCTTCGGGTCCAGGTTGATGCGCAGATACAGCTCTCATGTCCTCAGCATTTGCTTGCCATTTGCCCTCCACTACTTCCACGGTGACGAGACATGTCAAGCTTTGCTGCTGACGAGATTTACTGAGCGTTGGGAATTCACTTCGAACAGTTACCGTCGGCGCTGGGATGGGGTTTCTGGTGGCGCGACGCCCTGCACTTGAGCTTGTACGCATTGATTGCGCATCGTAGTCTTGTCGTCGAGTATGTTGAGTTTCGGCATAATCCGTAGTTGGAGCAATGGTTGACATCATGCCAGTATCTGCGCTCGTGTTTCTGCCGTGTCCATGTGATTGTCCTTGCGATGATGATTCATATCGTTCATGGCGTGTTGAAGGAGGATTGCGAGCACGCTCTGGTAGGAGATGCTCTCTTGTATTGCGGCGCGACTGTGGTTGCCGTGGTGTGTGCATTTGAGGAGAAATTTGGGCGCTTTCGTGACGCCATGACGAAGGCGTTGGTGTTGCTTGGGTATCTCTCGAGACATCTCTTGGTTCGGGAGCCTGCACTGAGCGCACGAGCTTGTTAAGGTTCTCAAAGTCGATTCCAGCTCCTCTGCTCGGGTCCAGGCCTAAAGGTGCATCACATGTTGGGCAACTCTGCGCCTCGAACTCCTTGATGTATTCGTAAAAGCACGCTTCATGCGCAACATGACCGCATGAAAGCTGTAGGATTCGTTCACCACGAAGAGTGTGCTCCAGAGGCTCCTCGCAGGCGGCACACTGTGAGCCGATGAACGTGCGCTCACGCCGTGACTCACGTCCTTTCGCGGCCAGCATACTGTTGCGTTGTCCTTTGAGTCGAGCAATTCTAGGATGTTGTTCGGGTAGGAACTTCGACGGTTTCCTTTCGTCCAGGCTTTGATTCTTCAGATGGTGCTTCGGATCTTGTCGCAAAAGGTCGCCGATATCCTGCTTGCGGATTGCGCGAGGGTCGTCCCTGATCGCTAATTGAGGCAAGGCAATGTCAGCCCTGTGTGTCTAAGACAAATCGCGAGGTAGCGGCGGTGAGCTGATTGCAGACTCACTAAGATTGTCGGTACTGGCAGAGAATTCCACGTTCCTACGTTTCTTTGGTTCCCGAGTATTGGTGTTCACCAGTCCAGAAGTGTTAATTTGGTCGAGACGATGTTCCTGTGGTATTGCACGCGTCCGGCGCTGTTGGCTCCCCACTACTGGCAAAGGAAGAGGGTTGTCGTGGGCCAACATTAGAGTGCTGCCAGGGTTATAGGAGGGTCTCACAAAATTGTGGCGGACAAACGGTCCAGTCTTAGGGTGCTAAGACCTGTAACTAGCCGATCAAACTCTCTATGGGGCGCCGGAATTTGGGACGTCAGGGCGAAGAGCTACACCTTTACAAGATAGCAAGGTCCCGAGGTCAGGCCATCTACAGTATGTGTCGCGGACGTGTGGAGCGATCATAGGGAGAGCGGATGTCGACTGCTCTGGAGCACCGCAACTCGCCCTGGAAGAACGTTGCGAGCATGGAGACCCTGGGTAAGCCACCACGCACAGCGCACAGAGAGGCAGGCCAGGACAGCCCTTGTCATGCTAGAGTCGTCCTTGAGTCGCAGGCGCATCGCCGTAACGTCGCCCCCTGCTAGCCATTTGGCGCTATGTCTCCCGTTTCGACGAACTCCCGGGCAAAGGATCGCATCAAGCGCCGAGTACTTTTCAGGAACATGGCCGGCACACCGTGCACGCTACCGCGCCGCACTGGCACGTCATGCCCTTCGCTGTGGGCTCGGAGGTCTCAAAACCCAAAGGGTATTTCCTGGGGTGTGATTTGCTAGAAATCCCACCAGATCACCTGGGCCGTTCCCTGAGATGCCCGCCCGCCGTCTGATTACCGGAACCGTGGTGCGTTGGAGCGCCGCGGCGAGTCTCCAGCGACCGCAAATATACATGCCAGTTCCAACGATATGTTATCGTGCTATCATATGATCGTCCCTCTCGTTCGCAGGGCGCTGCAGAGCCGTCTGGATCCAGACGATGACATCGTCTGCGCGTGAGGTGTGTGTGAACTGAGTGGTGATGGCATGCGGTCTTCGCCTGAGTGGCCACCTTGCCCGTAGGAGTGTGGTGCCTCCCTGTCGAACAAGTTGCAGGGAAGAGACACAGGAAATGTCGATCGCGTCCGGCTCAAGCTCCCCGCCTGTTTGAACATGCTTTTAGTCTACACATGGCAATCCTTGACAGCAGCGTGCAAGTTGTCTGGGTCAACCCCAAATGCCGCTGAAAGCATCCTCACACTCTCCAAGCGAGGTTGCTTGAGTAGATATTATGATTGATAGCCGAGATCCCAGGATCCACGGACAAGCCACCGCCATCGTTTGGTTTTTGAGTGTGTACTGTAGCCTGTAGGAATATACCAGGATCGTATCCTCGACATGCACGCGCGCTACGTACCAACATGCATGGGGCTGGATGGCGGCTTGGGGTGGCCTGTCCGATGCACACCCCCTGTCGAAGATATGCAGACTCCTCCTTCCGACACAAAGGGTCACCCTCATGAGCGGGCGCGGTGTGCGCTGCCGATATGCAAGATGCCGCAAATTCTCGTCATCACAACGTTAGCCAGCAGGGTCGTACTATCAAATTGTGTGCAAGATGTTGGCAGCCTGGTTGCGGCTCGACTATGACATTCCCAGATCGCATATCTGCAACGCGCAATATCATTGCATCATATTAGCCGTGAGCCACGTCGGTGACCTCGCTAGGCGACCATCGAATAGGCGTACTTCGCTACTATAATTCACTATCCGGCAGAATTTCAGGCAGTGTGCAATTGCACTTGTGGCGTCGGGATTGCAAACTCAGAGTCTGCGCCCTGTCTTTCCAAACACAGAGTGTCGTGGATTCCTGCGCTTGCCCTACGTCCCCTGTCTGAGTCCACAGACAGGAAACGAGAAACGGCAAAAACAGGCCTCCAGCCCGAATTTCAGCCCACACGGTGCCCACGCGACAACAGGGATACATACCATCAACCCAGGGTATGACAGAGGATGGCTTCGCGTTCCCAGCACGACAGACCCTAGGGGAACTCATTGCGCGATATCGTGCACGTGTACGCGTGCAATCTCAACCGATTCCAACATAAGTACGTCCTATCCATCCGCTCTTCGCGACGACGACAACGAGGAAGGGAGGGCACGGAAAGCATAAAAACCACACACGTACCGAGCAATATGCTTCATGCCGTGATTCACTTACAACGGCCAACGTATGCACGGCATGCAACCTTCTTCTGGACCTCAGTTTCTTAAGCCCGTGCGTGAGCGAGGGCCCGTCCACATGTGCCGATACGCCGAGGTCAAGTGTTGATGGCCGATCTTGACTGTATCCGTCGTGATCCAAAACGTTGGCATTGAAGTTTGAGTCTCAGCTTGATCGTCCTTTCATGGTTCTTTCATTGAGTCCTTTCAACTTCCTTTGAAATTGCGATTCACGGTAAAGCAGAGTCCAGACCGGAATGCGTGATGTCCGCACATTCTCCTTCGCAATTCCGTGCCGCCGCGGCAAGCCCAACTACTGCAAGTTATACTTTTCAATAGCTGCGTCGAAGCTTCGTAGCGCATTCGAAGTCCATCCTTCACGAGTGGATCCATGGTAGCTTTACAAAAGTATCTCCATCGCTTATGTGTTTCGTCTCATCATCAGCGGCTGTAGGGCAGGTGGGGAGAGTCGGAACTGTAAAGCCGCAAATAGTACGATAGTGTTGCTACCCAAAGCACTCGTTTCGAGGTTGCGGGACGCGCTCGCGAATTCACGTCCTCCCAAACCACATCTCTCCGCAGTGCTTTCGTCCTTGAGTCGACAGTGAACAGATGGACGACGACACGGACTGATCGCCATCTTGAGTGAGCTTCAACAAACTGCCATGTGTCTGTTTCAGGCAGTTCCTCCGAACACTCTCCATCGGTCGTCAACGGCCCGCAGCCACATGATTCTAGAAATCTAGCCACAATTTCCAATGTTCGCTCCAAGCCTCATGCACATCACAATAGATTATTACCTCGACGCCTCGGAGGAACGCGGCGCACTCCAAACAAGCATCGTGATCTGATAAATTGGCCTAACAACTAGACTTCACCTGCACTCTCCTTGGCCCCACGCACTGCGATAATTGAGAACTGGTGGTACCACGCTTGCTAGCGCCCACGGATCATTACTGGCGTCTTCACACTCTGAAGATCCGGAGAGGCCCCATCTTGCCGTAGTTTGTCCTCTGACTACTGCAGCCCAACCCCTCTCTGTGGGTAAATCAGATGCATGTGACGACACGGCGCTGGCGCACCGTAGTTCTTCTTCAAGAAGAATTGCCGAATCAGGGCTTTTTCCCAACCACGGATTGGGGTTTCGATGCGATGCGGATTTCCCGCGCAACGTGCAGCCAGGGCTACGTGGATCGTCTCTCGTGGGCCTTCTTCACTCCCTCTGCGCGACTCGCACGTTTGCCGCCAATGTATTCCACGCGACGGAAAGAATGAGCCGGGTGGGACTAATTGGCGATCGTGTTTGGCGTTTTGGACCGTGACGATGGTATCGCCATGACGACAATGATCCTGATGCCGTCTGCCTGTCTGTGAAGCTGCATCTCCGTACAGTGCATGCAAGATGCCCTCAATTGGAAACCGAATTTGCGAGCGCGGCAGGCCCATGCGGCGGGCATGTGCTGACGACGGTGGCACAGTCACCGCAGTGGTGGTGGCAGGATTTCACAATGCTAGTCTCGCTAGTGATCTGCCGCTCAATGCAGCATCGACCCCCTTAAACAGCCATGCCGTGTTTGGAAGGGTTAGACGTCTGAACAACCGCGCCGTCACACCGGCTTCGACTCTTCCTCGTTGACCTGTACGCTTTATAGTCATGTGAACGGTCATGTGGCACTATTGAGAGTGACCTGATCGGTGTAAACTCCGGGTGAGCATAGCTAAATCATGTCAGGAGGTGTTCTCGTGGTTGTGAGCTTGTGGTACACATCAGCAGAAAATTATAACATTCGTTTAGCGAACCCAAGCAGATAGACGTACGCCACTTATAGCGTGAAGATAACTAGATCAAGCATGCTTACCCGAAAGCCGCCTATCTTTGTACACCTGTTGCACTTTGACATGTGAAACATCCGTTTTCTACTCGTCCTTCGTTCAGATACCTTTTTAACCCTTGACTTCTGTGCCCAGGCAGCAGGCTCAATTAGCCACGTTAAACCTGTATATGGCCTTTTGTACTACGCATATTCGGCAATCATTCCAATTCCCACGTCCTGCATGCGGATGCGTACAGATATATGTGTATACCTTCATGTACAGTCGACGAACACATAAGTTATGTATGAAGGGTTACCAGGGTTTGGGGTAGCTTACACCCTCTCCAAGTTGAAGACAACACAGGTGCATCTGCTCTCCATTTTCCCTTCACTACCAATATCACCAACATATATGTATGTCAAATGGAACCTAATATTTTGTAATGTCACCAGCCATCGAGTGTTATCAATATCGTTGACGAGGCGGGGAGTGTCCTCCTAAAGCGTCATGCTCGCGTTGCACAGCCGAGCCGTAACCTGTACAGCACCTGTCCCAACGTTTGCTGAACCAACAAGAATTCACCATGCCTTGAGCTTTAGATAGTCATCTCTCGTGAATACAAAAAAAGGTGCAGCGTCTCCGGTGCTCAGTCATGCCGCCTCGTCGTTGCACGCATCGCAAAAAGGAGACACCCCACAGCCTACAAAGTGAGCGTGCCTGCAGACGAAATGTCCTATAGCGAAAGAACTGCAAGCTACTACCGGGAGGCTGCACGATACAACATCACCATTCATCAGGACTGCTTAGGCATGTTGCACAATATACAAACGCCGCAGAAAAGAATGCATATCAATGCCTGCGGTTCTTGCTTGCAGGCTCGCAGCTGCCACCTCAGCATGTGCTCTTGTCTGCGCCTGCTTTTTCCAACAAAGCCGTGGAACAAAGCGACTTCCTTGACACCCGGAGAGTATGAATGCTATCATGCCGTCTCCAAATCGCACGATCAAGACAGAACACGGCATATCACGAGACCCCAGGCTCCCAATGGCAGATGAGGTGATGCATAGCACTACCGTTGAGAACAAGAAGCTACTTCCCTCTGTAAGAGGCAAGAGACCTCCAGGGTGAGTGCTGTTAAGGCATCTTGATTGTCAAGCATAAATACTGACTTCAAGCATCACAGCTCAGCCTACGGCACGCAAGCCACGATCATCATCGGAACCGACGACGACAAACGCATCTTCCACGTCGACCACGTACTCTTGACATTCTACTCCGGATACTTCAAAGCCGCTCTCAGCGGCAGATGGACGGCAGCCGAAGACGATACCGTCAGACTGGACACCGAAACTCCCAGGACATTCGAGCGCTTCGTCTCCTGGCTCTACACGCGCAGCATCACAGACGATGACGACGAAAAAGCCAACTGCCAGCTCATCATCGACTTGTGGCTGTCCGCCGACCGCGGCAAAATCCCACTTCTCATGAACGAGATGTTGGACGCTCTAAAAGACCGCATTGTGACCGAGAAGACTATACCGACCACGCTCTTGGGCACGACTTACGAGCGCACCATGACT
The DNA here is from genome assembly GCA_023634325.1 of Cladosporium cucumerinum. Taxonomy (NCBI): domain Eukaryota; kingdom Fungi; phylum Ascomycota; class Dothideomycetes; order Cladosporiales; family Cladosporiaceae; genus Cladosporium; species Cladosporium cucumerinum. The sequence goes on along the minus strand of JALDQA010000010.1, from coordinate 384,046 downwards.
GGCTCTGCGCTGCGACGCATGATTGTGCATGCTATTACTGCTACTGCGAGCGAGCGCTTGGTGACGGACGACTCGAAGAAGGTGCACTGGCCACATGATGTGTTGTGGGATACAATGAAGGAGCTGTTGAAGGTTCCGAAGCCGCAGTTGGTGGGAGTTGCGAATGGACATCTGTCCTTTGTTTCACACCCATGAGGAAGGAGTGCGGTGTGTAAGTAAAGGCACTAAGCGTTCGAGTGAGGAGATGGTGTAGTGAGAGTTGCGCTAATCGGAGCTCGAGGTATTTGTAAACTCGCAACACAGATCAAGGTCTGACTTCACTTCCATTTCAAGAGGACGCTGCAAGCACGTGGTGGTAGTATACAATCGCATGCAGCGAACAAGAGTCACAAGTGAGCTGCACGGCCTGTAGAAACCGCCACCAGCCACTTTCACATCATTGCGAGATCTCAAGTGAGCTGTCTCAATGTTTCACGTGCTATCCCCCTCGACGAGACTAAATATAGATCTGCTCGCATTCCTAAGTTTCTCGACTTTCCAAGCTCAATACGAGCAAATATAACTACTTCCACTGCAACTCTCAGCTACACGCCAGTCTCGAGATGGCGTCCACCTCACAGGACAAAAAGGACCCGCTGCCTTCCACACGCGACCAAAGCCCTCCCGAGTGAGCATCGCAACTCATAAGAATCTGCTGCTGCTGCTGCTGCTGTCCATGTTACCGAGAAGCCACCACTGACAATCTTCTTTACAGCTCCGCGTACATGAGCGAGCCAGCTACCCTTGAGGTGGGCAGTGGCGAAAGCAAACATAATTTCTATATCCACCGTGACTTCCTCCTCTTCTACTCCGGGTACTTCAAGGGCGTTCTCAACGGAGGGTTCGCAGAAACCCACAGCGGCATCACCAAGCTCGAGATCGAGGAGCCTGCTGTCTTCGAGGGCTTCATCAAGTGGCTTTACACACGCAAAGCTCGCAAAGATCAGATAGACAATAGAGAATGGGGCGAGTACTACACGTCTATCGTGAAGCTGTGAATCTTCGCCGATCGCCGCGACATCCCACTTTTGATGAACGAGACGGTCGACTTCTTCCACCAAAGCGTGTTTGAGGTATGGCTGCTCCCTAGTAACACGCTTGAAGAGATCTATGAGAATACCGTCGAAGAGTATGCTCTACGTTGGTTGGTGGCAGACACGCATGAGTATCTTGGTAGACGACAATCAGCACAAAGCATGTTGGATGACGACAAGGAGTACGCCAAGATTTTTCTTGTCGACTGGATCAAGAGCCTGATAGCGACCAACCCGCGGAAGCCGGTTTCGACAAAGGAGCAGTACAAAAATGTCGAAATGTGTCCTTCTTTCCACGTGCACGAGGAAGGAGTCAAGTGCATAGGGAAGGGAATCAAGCGGTCCAGCGACGAGATGGAAGATTCAGGGCTACAGAGACGCCGCCAGCTAGAGCATCTAACCGCAAAGCGACTTCCAGTCTCAGTCGAAGGGGGTGCACGGCGGCAACGATGCGATGCATGGTGGCACGGCCAAGGATTTGGGATAGCCCGATGAGTCCACACTGCCTGTTGTTGCACTTGGAAGGGCGAGAAGGGAGGCAACCAAGAGGAGTGTCTCTCACATCCGGCTCGCTGAGAGTCGACTGCGGGCAAAAAGGGGAGGAGCGAAGTGTATACCATCAATGCTACAGAGCGCTGTAAGTGAAAACCGAAACCATGCCAGGTGGGAGTGCTACCAGCCGTGCTGTACTGCCTTCATCAATCATACCCTCAAAAGCAAGCCCAAACGCCATCTCTCACGCCATTATAGTTCATTCCCAGCCACCTCTCTCCTCTTCAAGATCCATCACCCCAGATACCCAAGACACCCATCGCGAAGCCGACGCCGCTGACACCGCACCTCACAAACTCAATCCATTGTTGCTCTCGTGCGCGCCTCTCGACCTCCTCGCCGTTGACATCGTCGACGTTCTCATCCACAACGCCCTGCTTCAAGCGCTTCTCCATGGCCAAGTTCAAGCTGCCGCTCGCGGCAGCAAGCAGACCCGTCCAGAGGAGGTATGGGTGTCTGATGCGAGCAGGACTGAGAGCAAAAGCGGCGAGCAGCGACACGCTGGCTAGAGACGAGAGCGTGCGGATGTGTAGGGTCGCGAGACGGGTGGTTTGCGCGAGGGTGTAGGCGGCGGGCTTGACGCTGGGGAGGGTGAGGAGAGATGGGAGGGATTGGGTGGAGAGTGTATATGATACGCCCTGGGAGAGAGAGGTGTTAGGTCAAGAATACATGCATGCTTGGAGCTCTGTTGGCGATAAGATGTACCGTGAGGAGGCCGAGGCTGACGGTGCCTACGAACTTGCAGGCGGTTATTGTGGTTGACATGTTTTGTTGGGTGGAGCCGCGGCGCCAATGCTTAGTGAGGCGTTTGGATGCAGGAACCAGCAGATGGTATTGTTAGTATTGGTGTTGGTGTTGGTGTTGGCGTTGGCGTGTGTGATGAGTTTCACGATAGCACAAGCACAGCACAGCAATGAAGCTATGGCAATAATGTCAGTGACGTTTGCCCTTTGCTTGTTTCGCGCCAGTCGCCCTTTCTCCGCAGAAGAACCCCAGCTCATCTCACAGCGACCCGCAATGCATGATCATCAATGCCGAGGCAGGCAAACGGCTGGCTGGGGACTCTGGTGACACAGCATTCACGGTATAGACACTGACAAGGTCTCATTGAAATATCATATTACCGGCATTGGTATTCCAGCTCTTACCCTGGAGCTGAATGTTGACTGATCCATTGGCCTGAAACGTACTATCTCACCTCACACTTCGTACACAGAGAGAGAGAGAGAGAGAGAGAGAGAGAGAGGACCGAGGCTATCAAAGAAGTACCTACCAACTTACGGCCGCAGCACTCCTTCAAGCCCATATATTTGCCAAATCAGCGTCACCGACCCTCCACGTGTACCCAAAAGCACCAGCATACCAAAGCCATCATCATGCCTGTCCCACGCGAAGAGGTCCTCAGCTCCATCTGGCGCGACGGCATTTTCGACAACAAAGTGCTGTTCTGCACCGGTGGCGCAGGCTCCATCTGCAGCATCCAAACCCGCGCCTTCGTAGCTCTTGGAGGCAATGCCTGCATCATCGGCCGCAATGTCGAGAAGACGGAGCGCATGGCGAAAGACATCGCCACCGCTCGCCCTGGTGCCAAAGTCATTGGCATCGGCGCGGTTGACGTGCGTGATCCCCAGGCTCTGAAGGACGCCGCAGACCGCTGTGCAAAGGAGCTCGGTGGCATCGACTTCTGTATCGCAGGAGCTGCTGGCAACTTCCTCGCGCCTATGGCTCAATTGAGCTCCAACGCCTTCAAGACCGTGATGGACATTGACGCGATTGGCTCTTACAACACTGCCAAAGCAACTCTGCCTTACCTTGTCGAGAGTGCGCAAAAACACAAGAACACCGGCAAGGCATACCCTGGCGGTACCGGCGGCCGTATAATCTTTGTATCGGCATCTTTCCACTACACTGGCATGCCACTGCAAGCACACGTCTCAGCTGCGAAAGCGGCTGTGGACCAGATTTCTTACTCCACAGCGCTTGAATACGGGCCTTTAGGCGTGACTTCCAACGTCATTGTACCAGGTCCTATTGCGGGCACGGAGGGTATGGAGCGACTTTCGAAGACAGACGAGGAAACGACGAAGAGGAGCAAGGTTGGAATCCCAATCGGAAGATGGGGCGAAGTCAAGGAGATCGCAGACGCGACAGTCTACCTCTTTTCAGAGGCCGGCAGCTATGTCAACGGTCACGCACTCGTGGTGGACGGAGGAGCGTGGAGGGTGACAGGAGCTGATATGGGCGGTTACCGGTACCCGGATTTCCTACTGAGCGGCGATGTGGTGAGCGGCGTCAAGACAGGCAGGAAGGCGAAACTTTAAAACAAGACTTCTGCATGTATGATCTGTATGTATACAATGTAGCGTGGCGCTCTGGAGATCGTGGCAATGCATCTGAGATCGTGCAACTCTGTCTAGACCGAGCACCGCCTCTGATCAGGTGTGGCGTAGAGGTGCCACTGGAACTTGGACTCGTGATCTTTTGCCAGCACGAACTGGGGCATGCTCGGCTCGTTCGGCCTCTTCTGGTTGTGGACCTGCAGCGTCTTTAAGTCGTTTCCCTGCAGGGCGGAGCCTGTGGCCTGAAGGGCTGACACTACTTGCTGAGCAGGTTTGGCAGGCTGAAGATCGCCGGCCTAGATGGCAAGCTCCGGCCAAGTACGGCGTCATGTTCCGTTCAGGGAACAGGTCTTTGGCTTGGGCATGACGTACCTGGGGTCGAGAATTATTCTCAAGCGAGACGACACGAGATGAATTCGACGACATGGGAATCTATCGTGCCCTCGCCAAACGAAACAATTCATCCTGTCGTCATGTCTACCTCACACGCAACGTCCTTGCAACAACTATCTCGTACAGTGCACCAATCTCACCCAAGCGAGCCGGTTGCTATGCTTGCTGGCCTTGTTTGGTTCTCAAGAGAGCTCTCTGACAGCCCCCTCAAGCACGTCAAGTGGAGCTCCTACGCTTAGGGCTATCCTATAACCCAAGGATCGCCAATGCTCGCCATCGCAAACAAACAAATCCAAGGCAATCAGGCTTCCACCGCATTCTACCCCTCCACATGTGGCTGTCGTAGCACCCTCCAGCCTCACGACGTGCGTACGCGTTCGGCCAACGCCTGACACGTGGGTCACCACTAGCCACCCAAACAGAGCCATCGCGACTGAAGATCAAACCTGGCCTGCACCCATCTGTGATGACAGTGACGCCATTGCGTCGACTTTGAGATTGCTCGTGACATAGGTTTCTATGAGGTGCTGGAAACTTGGTTTGTGTCGAGATGTGATCTTGATCGAGAGGAGGGCGTGGATAGGTGTTGGGATTGCTATAAAACTGCTCCTCCCGTGTCTGGACGTACCAGGAGTTTTCATTCTCCAACTTACTACCAGATTTCCACCTTACTCCTCCACTTTAATCTTTAAAACAAAACAATCATGTCTGCTTACAACAACAACGAGCCTTCCGGCACCACTGGTACCACTGGCGGCCTTGGTGTAAGTACACATCTGATTTCCAATGAGAAGCAATTGTGCGACTTGATGCTAACGAAGCTTGACAGTCCAACACCACCGGAACCAATACCTACGGCACATCCACCGGCCTGGGCTCAGACTCCACCTACGACAACTCCAACCTCAACAAGACCACTTCTGGTCCTCATAACTCGGACATGCTGAACAAGCTTGATCCCAGAGTCGACTCTGATAATTCCAAGGCCCACGGCCACAGCTCGAACACTGGCTATGGTTCAAACACCCACAGCGGTCTTGGATCGAACACCACTTCGACTGGCTACGGATCAAACACCACCAGCGGTCCTCACTCCTCTGACCTCAGCAACCGCGCCGACCCCAGAGTTGACTCTGACAACAGCCGTCTCGGTGGCTCTCACAACACTTCTGGTCTCGGTTCGACCGGCACCACCACTGGCGCATATGGCTCATCTAACACCTACGACAACAACTCTGCCCACAAGACCACTTCTGGACCCCACAAGTCCGATCTCCTGAACAAGGCTGATCCCCGTGTCGACTCTGACAACTCCAAGGCCTACGGCTCCTCTACCCACCACAACACCTCCAGCGGTCTCGGTTCATCCACCCACAACACCTCCAGCGGTCTCGGTTCATCCACCACCCACAACACTGGCGCAGGCTTCGGCACCACTGGCTCCACCACTGGTCCTCATTCCACTGACACTGCCAACGCTCTCGACCCTCACGTCGACTCCAGCAGGTCTGGATACACTGGCAGCAACACCACCAGCGGCCTTGGCTCGACTGGCACTACCACTGGCGCCTACGGCTCGACAAACTCTGGTCCTCACTCCAGCAACCTCGCCAATAAGGCTGACCCCAGAGTCGACTCCGACAACGACAGGACTCGTGGTCCCGACTCCACTCGTGACAACTACGGCGTAAGTGAAGCCTAGCGAGATGTTCCTTTTTGATGATGAACTATTACTGACATGGAAACAGTCCTCTGGCCTCGGCTCGACCGGCACTACCTCTGGCGCTTACGGCACCACTGGCACCACCTCTGGCGCCTACGGCTCTACAAACTCTGGACCTCACTCCAGCAACCTCGCCAACAAGGCTGATCCTCGCGTCGACTCCGACAACGACAGGACTCGCGGCCCTGACTCCCACAACAACTACGGCGTAAGTTGAAGCCCGCGCGATATTCCATCCAAAGCATCATACTGAAATTGAAATAGTCCTCCGGCCTCGGCTCAAGCACCACTAGCCACAGCACCACCACCGGCACCGGCATTGGCGGCACCACCGGCTCAGGCATTGGTGGTACGTCCAGCCACGGTACCCACGGCACCACCGGCACCCACGGTACCCACAACACTACCTCCACCACCCACGACTCCCACAACAAAGACAGCAAGAACGACTCCACCGTCGGCAAGCTCATGGAGAAGGCCGGCAACATGCTCCACCAGGAGGGCATCGCCGAGAAGGGCAGGATCAAGCGCGAGGAGGCTGGCGCCAGGCCTGAGGGCACTTACTAGATTTGCCAATACCAGTTGAGGCTCACTGAGTTATAAGAGGAGGTAATATATTTGGGACGAAAAGAAGAGAATGAGTAGATGGGATTCTATGTAACGATTTAATGATCATTAGTTTATGTTCAACTCGGTGTACCTTCCTAGTAGTGATCGTTTCGTTCGTCGTGTCTAAATGGCGTTCCTGATCTGGCTTTCTTTGCTTTAGCATATTAGATATCGAGATACGATCAAAGTTGCAAGAGTCTCCCCATGGCAAGCATGGTCCTTCTTCGAACTGAACTTGATCGTATAGGCATCTGGAAAAATGCAATGTGAGTGAAGCTCTTGTGGTTCCTCAATAAGAAAACGTAATTATTACTCAGGCTAAGGCTGATGATATAAGCATACTAGACGCTTAGACATGAGTGGAACTCGAATGGTATCTCAATGGCAGGAACACCCTTTCGTTGACCTAAGCCTGATGGCGACATCTTCCTAGATATTGAGATATCAGTGAAGCTATATGAGCGTCTCAGTCGCAGACATGCTTATTCTTCAACCTGGGCGTGATAGGAGTGGCATTATAGCTGCTGATATGCAAGTGAAGCTATAGGAATTTTTCAAGAGCAAGCAGAGTCGTTTTTTCTATCCGAGCTTATTACCGCTATCATTGTAGATGATGAGGCATTAGTGATGCCCTATGAGTGTTTCAATGGCAAGCATACTCGTTGGTTAACCTGAGCCTGATAGCACTGGCATCCAGAATGTCTAGATACGACTGAATTGCTAGAATGCTAGGGGCGTCCCCACGGTGAGCATCTTCATGCCTCAAACTAAGCCTAATAGCACCAACGTCGTAGACGAGGAGACGTTATTGAAGCTCTAGTGGTACCTCGATGGTACTCCTAGCCGACCAAGAATCTATACCTGTCGACAGTACCAAGCCTGGTAGCTACTCAGATTGCTGTGCTAGGTAAGAGGATGTTGTATGTTGAGTGGATAGTACATGTTTGAGCTCATTGATTGGAACGATTCCAATGGACTATCAGACTGAGAGTTTCTCTTCAATCATACGCTATTGACAATATTTAAAAATACTTTGTGGACGCCCAAGAAGGAGCGTACGCATACATTCGCATTCAGCCCGCCGCATGGCTAGCGGGAGATCGGCTTTATCGCTGTCACATGCCGACAGGAGCGCTTGCATCTCTACAATTCATCTCGAAGCACAAAATCTACACCTTTCACCAACATCAACACCCATCGATACCCACACACGCATCATACAGGCTACGCGACAGCCATGTCGGACGATGACAGCTCCGCGTCCAGCGCCTCCGAGGCCGAGGACATCAGCAAGAGCGGCCTGGTCGCGACGCGCGCGAAACGTCGCACCGCTGGAAACCTTTACGAGACACTGCGCGCCAACCTCGACGACGAAGAACTACAGAAAGAGTTGCTTGCCGAAGATGAGGCCGAAGATGCGGAAGACTATCTGGCCTCGGACCGGGAGGACGATGAAGCTGCGATGGAGAGCTCGTCTAGCGACGAGGATGCCGACGCTGGCGCTGGTGAAGACGAGGGAGAACGAGAGCTGAAGAAAGCAGAGAGGATGGAGCAGAGAAGGAAGCGCAAAGCGCAAGACGCACGGCTGAGGATACCAGGTCTTGCGCCGAAGAAGAAGGTCAAACTGGCAGACGATACTAAAGGCTCCGAGGACGCTGGAACTGAGAGCGAACGTGCGCGCCTGGCAAAGAAGAAGAAGAAAAAGAGTGAGCGCAGCAATTGGCTTCCCGAAGCTGCTGATGCACCCACACGACAGAGCCGGCGCGAACTGGCTGTCAAGAACCGCGAAGTCATTCATGCAAATTTGAAGGAAAGTGCAGTCAGGAGCGAGAAGCAGAAGCAACTCATGAAAGATGCCGCTAAGAGGGTACGCATGACGGACAGGCTGCCTTTGACGCAGGAGCAGAGGTACGAAAAGTGCAGGCGGATTGAAAAAGAGACTGCAAAGGAGCTTGGAAGGACGGAAAGAGAAGAAGCAGAGCGCATCAGAATCAGGGAGGAAATTCTTGCTGCTAAGCGAAGGAGGGAGATTGAAGGTCCAGTTATGAGGACTTGGAGTGGGAGCGGAGTCTTTGAGGATGGGAAGCTAAAGGTCAAGAGACTGGGATCCAAGACAATGAAAGAATACGAGGTCGAAGCCAAGAAGAGAGACGAAGAGGCTGCGGAGGAGGCGAGAAAGAAAGCAGAGGAAGCCAGGAAGGAGGCACTGAGAAAGGAAGAGGAAGCTCGGGAAGAGGCGAAAAGACTTGAAGAGGAAGCGAAGAAGAGGGAGGCGGAGCGACTGGAAGAAGAGAGGAAAGAAAGAGAACGGATTGAAGCAGCGCGCATCGAGGCTGAGCAGGCAGAGGCACGGGAAAAGGAGAACGAAAAGGCTGCAATGGATCTGTTCGATTGGGGAGGCGAATCATCCAGACCTGGTACCGCGGACCAAGCGATGGCGGATGCGCCTCAAGCAGATGAGCCACTGAGAGGCGACGTGCCACTCGACACTGCAACCGAAACCAAGCCCGAACCTTTGCCAGAGCAACATCTTGAGACTGCAATGAATCCATCACAATCCTGGCTTTCTGGCATTCACGAATATGCTGCTCAAACCGAGCCCACCGCGCCGCCCAAAGAGCAGCCATTGACAACAGACGTGCCAGCTCCAAGCGTAATCAAATTCGAAGCTCAAACATTACATGATGAATCGCTACTGGATGTTCCTGCATCGGTACCGGCTGCGCAACCAGAGCTGTCCATACAGCCAGCACAACTCACAGCATCATCTGAGGCTCCTGCTCTTACAGCCGAAGCACCACCACAACCAGGCTGGCTTCCTGGGACAATGACATTCTCTGCTAAACCACAATCAAGTACAGCTTCGCAACCTCCACAACCGCCTGCCGCTCCTCAAGAACCGCCCCCACCGCCAGCTCCAGTTCTTCGTGAGCAAGCACAACGTTCTCTACTCATCCTCTCGGCCTTTCCTTCGCTGGATGTCCCTGCGACAACAGCCACAGGCAAGCCGCGTAAATCTCTGGCTGCCTCGAACAATCCTCTAGAGTCTACGCCACTGTCCCGCACACTTATTCCCGACTCCCACCCAACTCTCACGCCCGAGCAAACCCGCTATCTGTCCCGCACACTCAAGCGCAACAAGCTCGACGCCCTGCCAGATCCTCCTGCTAAGCCCAAGTGTGCCGTCACAGGCTGGCCAGCTAAGTACACGGACCCCAAGACAGGACTCCCGTACGCAGACTTGCAGGTGTATAAGATCATTCAGCGTATGGTGGCGGGTGGTAGTGCATGGAGTGCTCTGTTGGGCGCTTGGGTTGGTCCACAGACTGCTGTCGGCCTCAGACTAGGCCGACCAGCTCGAGGTGTGCCTGAGGGCTTTGCGCCTGGTAGTGAACCTGCCGCGGTCAAGACACTTGCGACAAGCGAGATCAAGAAGGAGGGTGAGAGCGCAGTAGCGGCTGCATGAGGGATGGTATGCGGTACCTATATACGTATGTGACATGATTACGAGGACGTTCGCTGTATGAATACAATTGCTGTTTAGAATTAGGCTCAGTGAGGAACAGACTCATTAGATAGACAAGCTGACGAATCCATTACTCGAACATCTACATCCCAAGCTTCGTTCCGGCAGATGTAGTGTTTGAGCTTATTGCCAGTGACTCGAACACGACAGGACTAGGTCTTCGTTTCATCTACACGTGTAACTTACATGTACGCTCTATGTGCTCACAGGGTTAGGGTTGGATCACAGTCCTCGATTCTTGATCGATGTTTTGACGGGAAGAACACGATCCAGAACATGTGGACATACGTGAGTATTGTACACTCGCCTCCTATGATGCTCTTGTGTATCTCGTGGCTGTGAGTGAGCTACAAAGAAAGAAGTTGCGGCCACACAAGCGTCATTCCCAGCAAAGCCAACATCGACGACTTCATTGCGCAACAAACAAGGAAACGTAGTCAAAGAGTTCCACCTTTCACGTCTCGCACTTCTTCATTCACGAGAAATCCATGTCTTCACGAGCAACACGACACTTGCGCTTCTTCTCCCACCGACCCAACGTACGCCCACAAGGCGCGCCTCTCACATCCGCCTCTCGCCACCAAACTCATTCATCGTCCAAAAGACCACTACAAACAACCTCACAGCACCTCCACCAAAGCCACCAAAATAAGCCTCCAAGCCTCCATCATCACTCATCTAAAATGTCCACCTCCTCCCAACAAGCTCTCCTAATCCGCTTCTTCGACCCCTCAACCGCCTCCCCAGACGCCCGCAACCGCTCCCTCGCCACCATCCTCTCCTGGCCAGACTCGCGCCTGGAGAGCTCCCACGACTACATCCAAACCGTCTTCCCGCTCCCCGAGGAGAGCATGTTCAGCTTCGCGCCAATCGTCACGCCCGAAGTCCGCAGCGCTTTCCTCGCCCAGCCCGAGCTGCGAGCTAGTCTCCGGGGCGCTCTGGAGCGGATGTTGAGTTTCTACGGTCTGCAGTTCAGCAGTGAAAGTGGGAAGGAGACTGTCCTCCGCGGATCGAACTTTGGAATCAATTCGCGAAACTGGGTTACGAGGTTCGACCATAATCATCTCCGGATGACGCGGATTCTACGCTCGCTGCGCGTGCTGGGGCTTGAGGACGAAGCGGCGGCGTTGTATGGGTTTCTTGCGACGGACGAGGAAGTAACTGACACGGTTTCACCGCGTAGTCAGATGTACTGGCGTCGAGCCGCTGAGAGAGATCTTCATTTGCCTCCTGATGAGGAGGATGAAGATGCTGAGGGCATCCAGTGGCTGAGGGAATGACCGAGTAGGATGTCGCGAGGAAGACGTGTGGCGTTGTTGCATATTGTCTGTGGAGCAATCGTAGTCACTACCGCATGCAGATACGTAGAAGCAGTCAAGCATTACACCAGCATTTTTCTAGTGAAACATGTCAGTGTAATGCTTGACTGCTTCTACATGTCTCTCGGAGCATTCCATGATGATGATCGAGCCTCAGCTACGCTTGACGTTCCAAAAGGATCATGGGATCATCAAATGCAAGGTAGATCTCACAGTACGTGAGTCAACAGCACAAAAGAGCAGCATAGTCAAGATACATTTATGTAGAGTCTACCAACCCTTCTAAACGCCAATTTTTGCTCCTTTCGCTATGCTCTCCGAAAAAAACCATCAACCCCAGACGCCAAGTATTGCTTTTCTGTCGTCTTCGGTTCATCACACATTTGTTCGTTTCTATCATAGACGAAGTCTGAAAAGTCGCGCAAGCAAGTAGTGTCGTCCAAGCGCCAAAGGCTAGACCAAGCTCCCAGCTTGTGTCGCTGGACCGCTGAACAACATGTAGGATTTCGTCGTTCGCTCCAATGTTCCCTTCTTCAACTCCAGTCAAAAGATTGACATCCTCATTCATAGTCGTCCTCCTCAGTGTCTTCAAAAGCACTGCTGTCGCCTTCCTCCTCAATCGGCTCTTGCTCATCGTCCCAGCTACTCAGCTGTTGCAGCAGCCTGTGGAGATCCTGCCGGACGCGCATAGCAGCATGGTATTCCTCGTCCATCTGAAGAGTCAGGCCTGGAACGTCAGCTAAGTCCGGAGCGCTGACACCTGCTGCATCATGCTCTACCATCATCTCGGCATGTTCCTCAAGCGCACGCCGGGCCTGGAGTCTGATCTGGTTGCACATGGTGATCAGGTTGCCCAGGTATGTATCGGCGTCAGACAAAGCGGCCTGCATGTTGGCGTACATTGCTCCCTCTTCGATGTCGTGCGCGTGAGTCAACAGACCTCTGCAGCTAACGTAGAGTGCGCGCACGCTGCGAGATCGAGCAACATCGACGGCAGTGCCCCATACCTCGGGACTGTCTGAGACTTTGTGGAGAGCATCATCACCGAAGATGTTCCATTGCAGCCAGTTGTGCGTACGTCTCGAGTTCCTGTTCTCGGGAAGTAGCCAATCAGAAGTCCAGTCGCCGACGGTTCTCAAAACGCTTAGGGGCGCGACCGGACAGACGGCAGAGAACACGTCAAGCCCTGCCCTACAAGGCATCCTTTCGAACTGCTTCATGCCGGTGATCAAAGCGCTCAGCACAGTGTATGCCAGGTCGTTTGCGTCGTCTCCACACGCGAGAATGAACGCTATTGTCAACAAGTACAATGCCGGCTTGTAGTGCTGATTATGTTGGAAGCAGGCACACAAGGACAGACAGAGAAGCGGTCGATACCTGGTGTCCGGCGAATTGGTCATGGCGTGGATGAGCACAGCAGGCGGGAATTTCTCCCATGACGACTCTTCACAGTCGGCCATCGAGGCAAGTGTCACCCACTCGAGCGCCGGTCCTCTAGGCGTGACCAAAGCCTGGGCTGCTCTGAATTTCCCATCATGACCAAACTCATCGAAGCAATCGGGAGCTTCGAAAGCACCGCCCTGCATCAAGAACAATTGGACGAAGTGGAATAGAGGCAGGTAGGATACCTTACCCTTTCTTACTGCAACAATAAGAGGCTGCTCTTCCGTGTGTGCTGCTGGGTACACAGGCGCTGCGATTGCCGTTTCAAGTATCCAGCTGACGTATCCTGCGTCCAACACGATAGATGCTTCATCTGGGCCAAACATCTTCAGTTCAAACGGCATGGAAAAGTAGTCATACCACCTTCCGTATCGTGGTCCTATTTGTGACAAGAGAGAGGCGTGCGCGGTCACAAATTGTACCAGAAGACCAATGTAATCATCTTGGTCGTTGTCCCTGAGGGATGCGAGACAGTCTTTCAGCAGTATCTTCATGTTATGACGTGAGTCCGGTTCGTCGTGATCGATGAACCGAAGCAAGACCTCGGGATTGCTGCAGACCTCAGAAATGAAGCAACGCGCAAGCTTCGTGTCCACCACGGCTTGGTTCTTCAACACGAAGACTAAATGGTTCACCTTTTGAGGCACCTTCTCGCTGAACAGCACGCGCGTAATATAATTGAGCGCGAGACGAGCCACAGTGAGGTGAGGCTGTGCTTTGGTTGAGCTTGCCAGCTGATCATCGCCTGACGATATGGCATTTGGAGACTGTGGACTGGGGCAGTCTTCAATATCGCTCGACTCGCAGCGCGAACGGAATTCTTGTATTACCTCGACAACAATCCTGTGGAAACTGTCATCGAATGGCTGAGCAGTACAGTGTCGCTCGACGTTCTGTTGATGGATTTCTCGGTACAAGTCGTTGGGGATCTGAACGCGTGGTGGTATGTTCAGTCCCAGTTGCGCATCCTGGGGCAAGGTCGCCGATGCTGCAGCCTGGAATGCACTCTCGCGCTGATAGAATAACACGTAGCCGTTGTGCGCGCGATTGTTGCCACCGAAGCACTCATTGCGCACTTCATCAAAGCCTTTCGCAGGACGATACATGCTGTCTTCCAGCCTTGCCCATCGAGAGATGCGATGATCGGGGTGGCGGAGGCGGACATACGACCAGTAATGGCCGAAGTTCAGGATGCCAGAGTGGACGATGACGCCAACAAGCTTGAACACGTCAGGCTGTATCGGCTCGCTGGTGTTCTCGAGACTCTCGCGCTTGTACTTGGTGAGATCAATCTCCTCTGGGAATTGGAAGAGATCGTTGTTCTTCGATTCCTGTCCCATCATGTCGAAAGTGAATCTTTTGAGGCAGACAGTCAAATGATCGGGCACACTGTCCAAACATGTCCTGCGCATTGCATCGACAAGTTTGCCACCGCCTTCCGCATCGCACGACAAGCACTTGTACTTGTTCGCGCCCTGCATCGGCTCGCCTTGGACGAACTCGTCAAGACTGTCTGCCAAGCTGAGCTTGTTCTGTACAGTGATTGAGAGGTCGCTGAATGGCTCAGTGCGAGAAGAGACATGACCGCAGGAGCCTTGTACTTGAGTGACCAGTTTCCCGGAGAACATGCCATTGAAAGTGGCAGTGGCAGCTGAGCTCGGCAGACATTGCTCCAATGCGCTCATGAATATTGTGAAGAAGCCGTGTACATCCTCCTGGGTATCGACAGAGATGTTCAGATATTTCGCCAGTGCTTGGGTGTCAACACACGGTACATTGGAGTCCTGCATCTCGGCAAACAGCCGCTTCACGTGCCAGAGAAGATCAGGTTCTGAGACGTTTACAACCGGAGTATCAAAGATAAACTTCCTAAACTGGATGTTGGAGTAAATCTGCTGGAGGAGCGAGTTCATGTAGCAGGTCATGCCGAGGTTTGTGAGGCCAGGGCTTGCATCCGGAGCTCTGATGAAGTGGCCCCTTGGGAACGTGCCAGCCAACCAAGGTGTCACATGTTGTGTGACGCTGGCGATGCGGTCCATGAGCCATGTGAAGTCGCTTGGATTGTCACAGAGCTTGCGAACGATATCCATGCATATAGCCCTTGAACTCGGATGGTAGAGAGGCGCCGGCTTGTCGTGGCCGTGGACGGGGCGATCGAAATTGACCTGGCCAGGCTCTGACAGGGCATTATTAGATTTGATCCGGTTCGAGCTTGCGCGCAATGCAAGGCTAGCCTTTGGAGGTTCATTGGCGCCCTTTGTCGGATCGATCTCATCCAGATAGGGCCCGTCGCAGAACAGGAGACGACTGAAGATTTCCCTGGCGAGGCTTCCGAGAGCCAAAGGCTGCTTGAAGCTCTTGAGGACATCCATCGCACAACTCAGCACGCTCAGCAAGTTAAACATAGTCGGATCCATCACCGCGCTGTCAGCTGTTTCGATGTGTCGGAAGAGCCAGACATGTTGCACTAGCTTTTCGATGACCAGCCTGATGCTTTCGTCGTTGTCGTTCGCCCTGCGATCGACCACAAGAATCTCGCGGAATAGTGTAAAGTAGCCTGCCGTGGAGCACCATTTACCCATTGCGTCCGGCAACAGTGCGACGAGTGCATCCAGATACGATCGCGTGGCGAGATCGGGTCTCTCTTTGGCAAAGTCTGCCATCATGGCTGACATTGTTTGCGATACGCTGATGTCTTGATTGAGCAGCAGAGTTTGATGTGCACGAACGAAACCGCTGCTACAATCGATTTCGGGCCACAGTTCATCGGTCCTAGCCAATTGTAAGATGACGGAATACGCGAGTCTCATCAGCTCAGCCCTCGCTGACAAAACCACAGGCTGTGATGATGCCTGGGATATTGCAGCTGTGATGCTCTCGATTTGCCCGATGATCTCGAATAGGCGAAGACCGAGCTTCTTTGATTCGTCGACGTACGGAGGAGGCGGGCTGTCCTGAGGACGCTCTGTAGTTGCGTTAGCTACACGCAGACCCGTGGTAATCTTCGGCTGTTTAATTTCACCTTGCAAGAAGCCAACGAGACTGGGTAAGCATTTGAGCAGGATGATGCCGGACGTTGGCCGAGAGGTGTCCAGGAGCAAGTCGGAAAGCACTTTGGCGCCGTGAAGGATGAAGGCTTGGTCAGCAACGCCTAGCTTGTTACACTCGTGCAGGTGACTTGAAAACACGTGTATGGAGTACAGTGTTCTCCATGGCCGGGTGCGAGGAAAAATTTCCTCCAGGAGAACTTCACGCGATAGGACGTGGCGACGGGTCGACATTGGTGGCGAGACCTCGGAGAGGAAGTTATACACCTATGGAACGTTAGAAATAGTCATGGGCGAGTACGATGGGCGCAGTCCGATAGATACAACTCACTCGTTCAGCAACCGCCTCGGGACCGTCAAGCAATGATTCCAGGTGTCCGAACTTCTCGCGGATCTCGCCCTCGACTGGTGTCGTCGGTGCAAAAACCTTCCCAAAGTCGCAGTCGAATGTGTAGCGCGGCCGAATAGATACAACACTAGAAGCTCGTATCCCGGCTTCATGGAGAGTCTGCCCGGAGACATCCTCGATTCGTGAAAGCGATCCGTTGAGGACAAGATCATGGTCAGTGACACCACTGGTAGACTGTAATGCTTTGCCCAGATCAACGACGTGGCAGTCCTCCAAAGCCTGGACAGTGCGGGCTATTGGACTGCCCTGTGGGCCATGGATGTGAACAGTAAACTCGATGCGGTCGGCTTCATCATCGCCAGCGAGGTCGATGAGCAACGAGTCACCAATTATTTGCGGCCTGAAGGTCTTGCTGTGATGATAGACCGTTTCAAGAAGGGTGATCCCTCGGTCGATGGAAACTTGGCGTACTGGCAAGTCCAGCTCTCCTTGTAACGATTGGAGGAAATCGATGTGGTTGCGCACGAAAGCTGCCTGGCGAGCCATGACTTGTGGGTTGTCGCGCGCCAGGTGCTTGGGGAACAGAACGTCACTGATCGCCGAGATGCCGGCAGCTGCAACATTGTCGCTTGATGTGGTCGTCGCTAGACGAGTGAGTTGCTGCCATGACTGATCTTTCAAGATGCGGCCAATATTGTTCGGCGCAGCAGCCGTCTCGGCTTCTTTAACCTTGCCTTGAAGGAAGGAAACAAGACGCAGAGTAGCACAGTCAGCGGACATTGTGGGCAAGAATTGGTCGACGCTGCGATGGAAGAGTTGTTCGACGCTAGGCGGATTCTTGGTAAGTCGCGGGATCGAAATGAAGCAGTCCAGCGCATCCTCTCGAGCCTGGCTGCTGATTGCAGCATCCCCAATGGTGCACACCCATAGGCGCTCCTCGAGTTCTTTGTCTTCAGGGAATCCGGAGAGGCCGACCAGGTAGAGCACCAGTTCCAGACGGATCTTCACAGCCTCGAGCGTTGAACGGGCGCCATTCTCTTCGCCCTTCGTGTCATTAGACACGAAGTGTTCAAGTTCATCTACAGCAGCCCTGACAGGGAACAAGTCAAGTATGAGGTCCACCTCTTCAGCTTTGGGGGACTTCAGGAACAAGATCAGTGTCTCCATACTGCTGGTGGTATGCTTCGTGCGGGCCATGATCTCGCCAAAGCAAAGATCGTACAGCACCTTCCGATCATCTAAGCCATATGTCGGGCCGGCCAACAAGGAGATCTCAGTGACTGCAGCAAGGCGTAATGACGGAGTCGAAGGCGCAGGCGGGTCCAGGTCCAGACGCTTGACTATGTCGAAACTGATTCGCATTGGCTCCAGTGATACCCCGGCCTGTTGATCCGTCCCGTGAAGTTTCATAAATGCTTCAGACAGGAAGTGTACCGCAAAAGGCCCGAGTGCTGAAGCCGGAGTTTGACTGTACTTGCGTGCCATGTGTAGAATCTGCGGTTGCCGGACGTACTGTAAGACGTACCTCAGTACTTCAAATGAAGCCTTGACAAATTCAGCCTCGACGCTGGTTGTGCAAGCTTGCCAGATCAATTCTGTCTCGTGATCCGTGTAGGTGCCAATAGCAGCCAAAAAACCTACAATGTCAGAGCATTCCTTGACGAGACTAGCATGAGAGTCGGCGCTAAAGATGTACTCCGTGAAGTTCCCGATGCGGAGAAAGCGGGCGAGGTACTGCAAGACCGTGTGGTCGTCGCCTCCGTTCCTGTGGTGGGCGTTGTATGACTCTTTCAGCAACACGCGCAAGGACAAAATGCCTTTGCTTTTGATGTCAAGGATATCGGTCGACACGTAGCCTTTGAGCACTTGGAGCAGCCACAGATCCTGGAGCAATTCCGCCAGGACTTTGCGATCATCGCAGCAAGCTTCCTTCAATTTTGCTTCAGTAGCAGGCTCATCCACAATGCCAGAAGGCAGCGCATGGTCGACTCGAGTGATGGCGTTGTAGATGTCGAGTACAGCTGACATCGGCCGATGCGTGACTGAAATCTCCAGTACAACTGACATCTGGTGGATCAGGTTGTCGTGAAAGTTGGTTGGGAGCGCTCTCGGGTGCTTCTGGCAAATCGCGGGGACGACGTATTCGTTGATGGTCATGAACATGTCGTCGACATGTCCGCAACCGACTCTGGCATGGAACTCAATGTCTGCAGACCTGAATGCCACGGAAAGTATGCCGATGACATCCGCAATGATTGGCCATGCATCAGTGAAGATCCGCGGTTGCACACTCAGATTAAGAAGCATCTTGTTGAGTGAGGCGATGGTGAGCGGCTGCCCCAACAGCAGCTTTGCGTTCTTCGCCACATTAAGGGGTGACTTGATCCCGAAACTGCGGTGCAGTAGAGTGGAGAAAGGGGTGCGGTCATTCAAGATTTTGGATAGTAATGGGATGTAGGTCGAGAGTGGAATTCCTTGCCCGGTGGCGGTCGGCTGGACAGAGTCGCGTCGCGTAAAGGACTCTTCCAAAATTCTAGGGATGAACGAGACAATACGGAGACAAAGCTCTGTGAGCGCCTTATAGAAGCTTGGGCATATCCGCTGAACCAGCAGAAGTGAGGGTGCGGCAGTGTCGAAGAGATCGTGGCAGTCCAGTATACAATGGGCCAGTGTTGCCAGCTCGATGAAGAATCGTTGCTCCTGGATGTATCTGGCTTGCCAATTGTTCTTATCGTGGGCGGTGTCTCGGAGATGTTGGTGGATCCAGGTAGCCAAGCTGCCCAATATCTCAGGGTCACAAAAAACTGCAGATCACGAATATCAGCACATATCAGGGTACGACTGCGACACAATTACACGTGGCGAATGGGATGAAGCGATACATACCGTCACCGTTCACCATGCGCTGGAGCTTCTTCAATTCTTCCAGAACGGTCATGTGAACGCCGTTGGGCAAGACTTGGAAAGTAGAGCTGTAAGCATCGCTCTCGGCGTCGTCTTCGATCATGATGGCGTTTTGCATGGCGTCGCCCATGTCCTCTGGCTCGTCGGCTTCGATGCGCACTTCGGCGGGCTCCTCGCTGATTCTCTGACGTTTGCGGGCGAGCGAGTCATCGCTATCGGCAGCGTGATCGCGGTCGGGGGTGTTGATGACAGCGCCCGGCGAAGGGGATTCGTTTGCTGTCGACATGACGTTGGCGCAAGCGGCGCTTCCCGGTATGCAGTTTCACGAAGGGTAGTGCATGCTTCGTAGGACTGGTCTGGAACAATTGCTGGGGTGTATGCGGATGTGTCTGTTTGCGAGTGCGAGTGGCGCGTCCGGCAAATTTATCGATTGCGAAAGGCGCGAGCTCAGGCTGAGAGCGGTGCAAGTGAAGGCAACCGCGACGCCAAGCGACAGAGATGGAAAGCTGGTGGGCTTGCAGGTTTCGTGCGACGGTCGAGTCCTGTGAAGAAGAGGCTACTGCTCAGTTCGGGATATCGCAGGCAATTATTGATGTAAAGGCGTCGTCAAGAAGCACTTTTACTTCAATATACACGCGTGGCTATTAGGCACGCGTTCTACAGAGGAATCTTAGCTCCAAGTAGGCCCGGACCGTGAACGCTCTCCCACTCTTTTGCTGCTCCACCCAACGTCCGAGCGTGGCTGAACCTGAGGTGCGCGATGAATGCGACGTCATTTTACCGTCCCTCCCGCTTCCCGCCCCCACTTTGTGCATCATCTCCTTCTGGCCGTTACACAAGGGGTCAATATCGTGAAGTTACTTGTCTGAAAGCAATTACAGGCGCGTCAATGGTCATTCAGGGACTGCTGAATCTTGTTCGCGTCTTATCTTGACGAATTACCATCAGGTGTGGTAAGCGCACAAGACTTTTGGAAGCCACGATTTGACACGATGAGTTGAGCAACGAGGGCATCGCCTTCGAAGTCCCCGAACCATTGGAAGCTGGATGTCGGTCCCACTTTCGAATTGGGGAGTGGTGGAAAAGGCTGATAAGAATGATCGATGCCCTCAAGCGCTGGCAGTCCAGAGATCGGTGACTTCTCGACGAGGAGCCCAACAACTCTCGACACCAGGTGTATATGACAGGACATCGTCATCACACCTGACCCTTTCTATTGCAAATGGCCACAGATATATACGGCGGAGAGACATCGGATCCATGCATGTGAGTTCGCTTGCAACCAATCCAATCGTCAACAGGCTGGTATTATTGAACAGCGACACCGTGGATGATTCTTTGCCGTTGTGACAGTATACAATTGTACATCAATACGCACAGACGATTATGACATGGAAAACGCACTGCCATATAATTTAATATAGTGTCCCGAAACTATGCCCTATAGAAATATAGATCAGCTCCCTACAGAAAACCATGCATGTCGCCGCTTCCATCACGGCAAGCCACCTTGATGGTCTCAAAGCCTATAATAAATTAGCCATGTCCCATATATAGCAGCAAACAACACTCCAACTCACTTGCTTTGCACTCCCGCCTTCTTCGCAGCGTGCGCCGCAATCAAATCCATCAAATCCGGGCTCAAGCAATCATAACTCTGCAGTCCCTGCTTCTGGAACACAGCCCTCACCTCGCCCATCTTCCCCGGCTCAAAACCCTGCTCAATAATGCTGCTCACAAACGCCGCGAACAGCGGCTTCTGCCACTTGTCTTGCTCGTCGCCCAACTCACTGTGCACAAAGTCCAAACCCTTGAACGCGTGATCCGCCTCGATACGCCCGAACATGTGCACGCCGCAGTCCTTGCAGGCGTTGCGCTGGATCACGGCCGCCGAGTCGACGACGCGCAGTTTGGAGCTGTTGGCTGTGATGTGGAGCTTCTCGCGCGGCACGACGCCGACGACGGAGAAGAGCGCGCCGGCGGGCTTCCAGCACTTTGAGCAGCCGCAGGCGTGGTTGAAAGCGACGTTGGAGTCGAGGGTGATTTCGACGGGCTGCGAGGAGCATTTGCAGCGAAGTTTGCCGCCGGAGCCATTGTCTGGTTGTTGCGCATTGATGCCCTTGTCGATGGTGGGGTGGAGGGACGGCATAGCTGTCGTCTTCGAGGGGACGGGCTTTGGCTTTGGTGTGTGGGATTTGAAACGATTCACGAAGATGGAAGAGACGGAGAATAGTCAGTATGTTCACAGGATCTCTTTTTACACACTTCTGTATCTGCGGCGGGGTTCTACCTATCCTTGTACCCATCCTTGCAGCAAACCCCTCAGTTGGCATCGTAATAATTCTTCCGAATGGGCGATTGCGAATTGACAAGACGGCCGGACCGGCAACCGATGCCTCTTAAGGAATCGATTCCCGAGTCGGAACGATGAAACGAACCTCGACCCATTTATCTATCTACAGTACCAGCGAGCCTTTCCTGGAATTTCTGAATCGGTGAAAAAATGGACTCGTCGCTAACCCGTGGCAAGACTGTCACTTGCAAAGCCGCCGTGGCGTGGGCTGCTGGCGAGGACTTGAGCATTGAGCAAATCCAGGTTGCGCCTCCGAAAGCGAACGAAGTTCGCATCCGCATACATCACAATGGCCTTTGCCATACGGATGCCTATACACTCAGCGGAAAAGATCCCGAGGGTGCTTTCCCGGTCGTTCTAGGACACGAAGGCGCGGGTGTTGTTGAAAGCATCGGACCTGGAGTGACCAACGTCAAGCCCGGCGATAATGTCGTTGCCCTTTAGTATGTCGTCCTCGATATCGAAGCACCGCCCTATCTCACAAAATACTAGAGCTGACAATAACAGCAACCCCGAATGCCAACAATGCAAGCTCTGCAAATCCGGCAAAACCAACCTCTGCGCCAAAATCCGTATAACCCAAGGCAAAGGCCTCATGCCCGACGGAACCTCGCGCTTCTCCTGCAAAGGTAAACCCCTGCTGCATTTCATGGGCTGCAGCACTCTATCTCAATACACCGTCGTCGCCGACGTCTCCGTCGTGGCCGTCGATCCGACTGCTCCGATGGATCGGGTGTGTCTCCTCGGGTGCGGCATCACGACCGGATACGGTGCCGCGGTGGTCACTGCGGATGTTGAACCAGGGTCGAATGTTGCTGTCTTTGGAGCTGGGTGTGTTGGGTTATCTGTTGTGCAGGGTGCTGTCAGGAATGGCGCGAAGAAGATTACTGTCGTGGATGTCAATGATTCCAAGAAAGAATGGGCGGAGAAGTTTGGCGCCACGGACTTTGTCAATCCTTTCTCAGTGAAAGGGATCACTCTCACTGAGAAGCTGATTGATATGACCGATGGCGGTTACGACTACACATTCGACTGCACAGGCAACGTCAGTGTCATGCGAGTCGCCCTCGAAGCAGCACACAAAGGCTGGGGCCAGAGCATTGTCATTGGCGTCGCAGCTGCTGGGCAGGAGATCCAGACAAGGCGTGAGTTCCCACGACCACCTCTTCCCTCAACACGACCAAACTAACAATCCCATAGCTCTACAACTCGTAACAGGACGCGTATGGCGTGGCTGCGCATTCGGAGGCGTCAAAGGGCGATCGCAAATGGGCGGGCTCGTCCAAGACTACAAAGACGGCAAATTGAAGATCGACGAGTTCATCACGCACCGCAAGAAGCTGGGCCAGGTCAACGAAGGTTTCCGCACGATGGCTGCGGGCGACTGTATTCGGTGCGTGGTCGACATGGAATGAATGATGAAGTGACGAAATTTTAGGCAAATAACACTAGTAGACTCATGTGATCTGCATGCAAAAGAAAGTAGCGCAACCCACGTCATGCGTGAATATCCCTCAGCCACCGGTGCAAGCATTTGTTCTGTCTTCATGAGCCAGACGGCATTGCCATCGCTCTTCTCACATGCTATCAAGCGACGTTTGTTGGACATTGAAATACTGTTCAACACAGTACACTTGTCGTTATGCAGGCATCTCATCAGAGCCCCAAAGCACTCTGCTAAACCTATGCTCATTTCTAAGGATGTCATTGATTGAGATTCCCGCCGCCAAATGCCAGTATCGATTTGTTCTGGGATGATATAGTACTCGAGAAGCATGCCAGACCTGTCAACCGTAGTTATCGACATAAACTGGCGCGAGGGTTGGGTTACCTGTCGCATAGTCGATTGGATTGTGCAGAGCTGTTCATGCTCCCATCCTCAAGACATAACCTGCTTGTGGAAGACCTTTCTTCCAAAGAACAACCGTCGACTTGCCTTGGTTTCTACAAAGCCAAATCTGCCCAGCAGATGCCTTTGAAAATTAGTCAGTGGTGGCATACAAGGGCGACCACTCCATCATGCTCAGGCTGCAGAGCGAAGCATGTGATAAGGGAAGAGGTCAAAGAAAAGTGACATCTCCGATTCCGTACATTAATCCTGCCTCACTTAAGCCCTGATATACTATACAATTGAGCCAACATGCAACCCTAGATCATACATGAGTTCCAGCCCTTCGCCTTGCTCTGAAAATCGTACAAGGCAATCATGCCCTTTTCGAAATCGTAAGCGCAATTCACCACGACTGAGCAAACCCTTGTTTGTTGCTGTCGCAGCGCTGCAACACGCGTCTCCAGAGTGCTCGCAAGTCCAGGTGTTGCCATGTGCATTTGCGTCGCACCCAGCCGTCCGGGCCAAAACGTCCGAGTCTTAGCACAAGCTGACCGTCCTTCCGCTGAACATGGTCTCTTCAAGGAGCCTTTGTCTTCATCTGAACACCATGCCACTTCTTGATTTCCTCCGCAAGTATCGAGTTCACAAGGCGATGTTGCTTCACAATCGGCAAGCCCTTGAATTGCTCGGAGACAATATCCAGCGCGTACATCGAACCACAGCCTCCACTGACATCCTGGACCTGCCCTTCCTGTTAGCCTACGTGTTATCCCCTCTCATTGCATCCCTAGACTCCTCATACCTCTAATCTTTCAGGCTTCAAGGCCTCCTTGAGCTTGTTAAATATTTTGAGCTCGCTCTCATCGAGATAGTCGGGCGGCTCGACGGCGCTTGTGGGTGCTTCCGAGCTGTACGCTCTTGTTGACGCGAAGATCGATGTGGTTTTGGCGGGCTGGAAGAATGCTTGTCGGGGTCCAGAGACGGCGGTGCTGGACATTGCGAATGTTCTTGAGTATCCAAGTGTGAGGGCGCGCGAGACGCGCATCATGATATTGCGCGAGGCAGCCATTGTATTCTTGGGTATGCTGTTGTTGTCTCTTGAAGCAGGGCGATGGCAACTGCGATGCAATGGCAAGATCCAATGGGCTTGTCGTGATTGCTCAGATAATCGATATGAGCCGCGGTCTCTCACGACTTTGGCCTGACATCAGCATCAGTCTCCGCACCAATCGCGTTAGCTCCCTTACTAACCGTCCGCTGCACCGCAGAGCCTCACTTCCAGGTCACGTGCTCGTACTCGAGGCAGTCGGAACGGGATTCGACGCCTGCAAAGGAGATCGCCTTTTGGCGTTTCTGCAGGCTGACAAGGGCTTGCTCTGTTGCCCCTCAGTCAAAGTTGCTTGACAGGGGCCTCGAACGTCCGGCTTGCATTGCAGCTACCCTTGGCTACTGCTGCTGGCCAACAATCGTGAGCGCAGCTCGCTCTCCTCATACAAACACCTGCACGCACACACATCCAGACGAACACGAGACGGAGGGGAAGATGCATAGTCGAGAGGAGCACGGCGTCTTCTCGCGGCAGTCGCGGACATAATCGCATGCTCACCCCTTACTTACTGCCATACCACGCAACCTGCAACATGCAAATGCAGTACCCCGCGAAGCGAAACGGGCCTACAGCAGCAGGATGCAGATAGGGCACATATGTCATATTGATATGTGCATCAGATGCAGAGCCGTCCGTGAGATCTCGCATGCCTCCCGGACTCGACACGGCACGATATGGCATAGGCATGGGATCGCAGAGAAGGAGAGACAGAGATGCCATGCCAAGCTGACCTGTCGGTGTTTTTCGCTTGTCGTGGAAACTTCCGTTCACTTATGTGGTTGTGTCCTGTACCCCGTGTGGAGTAGTACCGTAGTCCGCAGAGAGGGGAAAGGCAGTACTGTAGTACCTCTCAATATCAGACAGAGCACAGCGCAGCGCAGCGCTCCGAAGCCGTGACCTTCGCAGCACATTAATCAATCTTACTCTCTCGTAAGCCTATCTACACTTTTGCCTGCCTGCCTGCCTGCCTGCCTGTGCATGCCCGCGCGCGCGGTCGGCTTCCTGCATTTGCCGACACCGCATCCTCTCGCATCGCTCGCACCATACAGCAAGCACAGTTAGCAGTCAACCACGACTCTCAACAACTTCCCAAAACGCTCGAGCCCGTGCGGCTGACGGCACGCTGGCGCTGGGGTGTGCGGCGATGATAGACAGTAGCTCAACGCGTTAGTTGAATCTGACCCTGGCAGCCCACCCATGATGTGCCGGCCCCAATCTGCTGGCGTGGGAGGCCTAAGACCCCATACCGCCGTTCGGATACCGGCTTGCCCTGCTGTGGTCGTGTGCGTGTGCGTTGTGTTCCATACGAGGGATTGCGAAACCTCGTCCGTTGTGTCCGTCGTGTACAGTAGACAATGACAATGCATCAGAGCGTGAGCATGCCCGTGCGCCGTCCGGACTCTCCCATCCCCGACCGATCTCGCAAAGCTCT
The DNA here is from genome assembly GCA_023634325.1 of Cladosporium cucumerinum. Lineage (NCBI taxonomy): Eukaryota > Fungi > Ascomycota > Dothideomycetes > Cladosporiales > Cladosporiaceae > Cladosporium > Cladosporium cucumerinum. The sequence goes on along the minus strand of JALDQA010000010.1, from coordinate 358,045 downwards.
TCACAGAAAGAAGCGAATGATGGCGGTGGCACTGATAGCGGTACCGTCTAATTCCTGCTGAGAATGCACGTCTGCACGCTGAGAGCGCCTCAGGCGAGCTTTCTTGGCGGGCGCTCTGGTCAATTGTGTACACGCGCCGGCGCAAGCAGAGCGGGGATCGGCGAGCGCCTCAGAGCGTGGAAATGGCGTTATGAGCTGCATATCACCGCGAGTGCTATAGTTAGGGGTTCATCATTATTGTTGCGCCAGCTCCTCTCCTCAGGAATCGCAGCCGGGCCCGGCAATTGATAGTCGACCCGAGACGAACGAAACGACCTGAACGCCAGGTGAGGGGGCAGGTCTGAACCCTTGATGGCGCCGATAGCAACGCCCATGATATAATGTCTGTGTGTCCATTGATAGTTTCGCGCTGAACGAAAAGCACTGAGCGCTGCGTAATTCAATCGCACCGTTCAGACCCCATGGGACGGTTGCGTCCCAGACCCGCTCGCGGGGCCAGAGCGAGCGATCAGAAACCGCCAGCGACTGACCCGACACACGCCATGGATCCAAAAAGCGGTAGATCCAACCACATGTGCATTCAATCTGTGGAGAGAGATAGATAGACCAGATAGCGCTCGGGCAATCACGAACCCCACAACGTTGTCGTTAGACCCATCTGTACGCGCGCATCAATCACTATCACAGACAAGCGCAATGACAAAAGCCAGACCCCGTTTGAAGACCCTGTCCCAAAGCGACGACCGACAAAACCAACCACTTACACCCCGGTATCACATCATCCCCAGAGTATCGAGGCTCTGCAGAAAACACCAAAGTTGGGGAGAGTAAAACCAACCAAGGGACCAGGCTAAAGGACCCTGAACAAGGGCAAAGCGATCAAGCAGACAACCACCTAACGACAACGCCGCGCCGAGACCGCCTCTCGGGTCCTCCAAGCTCCCTGTCTATCTACTTCACACTATGATATGATCTACTACCTGCTCCTAGGAGAAAGCGCGTACAAGACGTCGTCAACCACACACGCACACGCTCACCCCAAGCCATGGCGCAACCATGCCTGCAGCGTGCATGCCACCGTCTACTCAACGTGAACGCCACGAAACGGCCGCTCGTTGTGGGGTGCATATTGGAGGAGGCGGAGAGAGGGACAGTGCGAGGGTCTGCAGAGAAAGGAACAGACTTTATCTGACTATGGTTGGTAGATACATACGAGGGCAAGGGAAGGATTCGTGGAGGGAGGGTTGAGTATCGGGGTTTGGGCTTTTGCATGTGATTGTGGGACCTGCCTGGGGTGTGAGGTGGCGTTTGGAGGGGGAGGAGGAGGAAGATGAGGAGGCCGGCCATGTCTTGCCCTGCGTTTGTGTTGTCTGAGTCGTGGCAGTCCTAGGGTGCGTTACATGGACTATATTGGAGGCTTGGCTCGCGCGCGCTCGCGTGCGATGATCCTTCTCACGTATGCTTGCTGATCACATATTGCGGCGTAGCGAATCTGATCAACGCTGCTGCTGCTGCTGCTTCTGCTGGTGTTGAGTGGTAAGTGACGTGCGTGAGCACGCGAGCTAGGTGGCTCTGTGCATGTCGCCTATTGAGGGGTCCGGAAGGTTGCAACGCTTTTGGATATACGACGACGACGGAGTGGCAATTCAACGTTGTGCACTTTGTGTCATGTTTAGCAAGCGATTGGTAATGTCACGGTAACGGTGCTCCTCGATCGAATATGATGCGCATTTGCCACATATTGCCACTTTGATTAGCTTTCGGAGAAGAAGCAGTCAGACAGACAGACAGGCAGACAGTAAGACGTTGAAGCGCCCAGTGCATCGTTACAGCGCCTGCCGAGAACCGAGCGCAGGGCCGAACGTGCGCATACGAGACGCCATACAGCAGGCAGACCCTGTTCATCAATTATGTCGTGCACATGCAGACACACGAGTGAACGAGCAAGCGCCTTCATGGCGTCGTTGTCATGTCCTTCGTGCGGAGTGCATGCTTGTACTTGCTGTCGTGGGACAGAAGGGATGCCCGAACACGACAGTGCTTTACCACGGTGCAGCGTGGTAAGAAGTTTACCGGCGGCGAGACTAATGATTTGCAATCGCTACGAGACGATCTGCGTCGTTGAGGAAGACCGCGTCGGCGTTACTCGACCGACACAGGCGGTCTGTGGAGAAGGGTACGCTTGGTATCTGGAGATCCCCAGACCCAGGACCCACTGATACCTGAATACCATATACGTGCAACGCAACAGCCCGAGGAGGAGGAGGAGGAGGAGGAGTGGAGAAATCTGGAGAGCAGAAGACAGATTGAGATCTTTGCCCCGTGGCCTAACGCACCCCAGAGGATTCTTTATGTAGTTGGCGGCAGACCCTTATCATTGCGGTGACGGGCCCAGACGCGGGCGAGGAAGCAAGGGCGGATCTGTTGGGTACAACGGGGGTACTTGCGGTGGTACTTCTGATATTCTTGGTAGGACGAAGCGAGTGTGGCGGTGCGTGCACAACTCGCGTGGTACAGAATTGTACAATCCGTTTGGCTTTGCTATGAGAAAGCCTCGGCGCTCGTGGTATGCAGGGTGATAGTTACTATATCATGGCAACGAATAGTAAGCGGCGACACAGCGGTGATGTGGTTTGCCTGACTACGCAGCTCTTACCGTGCTTGCGGCTTGACAAGAATCCGACCGCGCACGCCACGATCTCCAGTAAACTTTTCGCAGCTCGCCGTTAGCAGTCTGGACGATGAGGAGGTCTGTGTAGAGAGCAGTAAACCGAACATGGGCCCGAAGCCCTCGCCATTGCTAATCAGACGAGTAATAGGAAGCTTTCATGTTGTTATTCTTGCAGTGTTGCAAACGACACTGACATCTGCAGGGTGTGGCATCCAAGCATCCTCTCGAGGGCCTGGACGATCTATCCGGCACATCAGGTCCAGCGCGAGCCTGTTTCGAGGCCTTGTCCTGAAGATCCCGCGAGAAACCGTGGCTGTACATGTAACTGTACATCCCACAGCTTGCCGTGGCGCACGCCTGAGAGAATATTCCGACTTCCTCGTTGGCCAAAGTTTGCACCCACTGGAAGATAAGGCGTATCGACCACAAGGAGGGGTAGCTAAAAGTGCTTTGTGATCAGGCGACGTGCTGAACCCGGGTGGCCGCGTTTTGGTGCTAGTCAGTTGTTGTCAGCAGTGTAGCGATAACACTCAAAGTACTATATCTGACCCGCTGCGGCACGACGCGGGTAGTATGCGAAATTGTCGAGATGAGGGCCAACTTTTGCACCTTGGAATGGAGCACACGAATGCATGTGCGGCGTGATGGTGCGGGTGCAATGTGGGAGAGAGCAGGTAAGGCCATGTTTAGAGGCTTGCCAACCGCTGGCCGAGACATTTGGCATGCACGAGGATCTCCTCGTGTGGCGCACGCGGGGAGTGCTGAGAGGAGAGCCTGAGGAGGAGCAGGTTTTGGTCTCGGCCTTTGTTGATTGTAATCCTTCTTTGGGGCAAGGTTTGGACGTAGGTGGGGCAGTCTCCGAGGACATTTTATGTGAGGCACGAGTGATAGCTTAGCCGCGCTGAGTCGTGACCGTGGTGATATGCAAGTGTCAAGCCTTGCAATCGCGTTGTGCATTCACCGAGGAGTAGTGTAGTTTGGCGAATTAATCGCCGGGGATGAGATTTCGCCACATGTGTTGACGAAGCGGCGCGCGGGACGCGAGATAAGGTGTCGTCTGTGCTTGCTCGGTATCCGATGATGTGTGTGGCACGCTGGGCAAAGCGAAACACAGTGGTGCACTGGGTGACTACGGCGGTGAGAGACTACGCGAGCACGATGGATGGAAAGACAGATTGCGAGTACAGATCACGATGGTTTGCGCATGCAAGAGTGTTATAGCGAAGTGAGTCGGTAGGCTGATTTGCGGCAAGGAATAGGCTCCATAGTAAAGGACTCCATCGGCGATGGCAGGCAGCGGGGTGGCGGGCGTAAGCCTTACGATGCTGGGTAATATTCATGATACACAACTACAGACAAACGTGCGTCTCCTATCTTGTTTTACTGTATTGTAGTCTGGGCACGCACCAGGGCAACTAAGTCAGCGCGAGGACGTGCTACAGAATTACGCAGTGCGACCAAGCCCGGCGCTTTGTCTGGAACGTGTCTGGCTGACTGAGATCGTCAGGCAATCTCTCTGCGCTGCGAACTTGCGCTGCGCTCGAGCCAGCGGTTTGGTTGAGGTTTCTGGCGCGCTTTGCCTCAGACTCATGTGTACAAGAACATGTCCACTTTGACGTGTGAGGGGTGGAGGAACATTTTAGTGTCGGTGCAATCCACACTTCTCCAGTGGTAATACCACCGAGAACTGGAGTGATGTCCCCAGTTGGGGGGGGTCAAGGGGTGTGGACCTGGAGTTGGAGTGGGCGAAGGAGTTGTGACGGCAGTGCGACGAAGTTCACCAGGTTTGCGAGGTCGTCGGCGTTGGAACCGCTAAGAGGACGCCGTTGCCCCACACGCTCAGACTGTGCTGCACATAATCTGGCATACTGTACAGTAGAGTATGTGGCGCGATCCGTTTCTGGCACCGTGGTTCTTGCTATTCATTCACTTCAATGCAATGCGGTTCAGGGCATGGGGAGAGCCGTTTGCTTCAGTCCCGGACTATGGAGAGGAGGCGAGACAAGCAAGACATTCCCCACGACGGATGTGGAGACGGCCGCGCAGATATAGAGAGACAGACAGATACAAGGCCTCTGTCAAGCATGCGGCTGAGGAGCAGTCGACGTGCTGAGGCGCGGCCTGCGACGCACAGACTACGAGGCATAGCGAGTCGCGCGCAAGACGGCGGTTGGCTGTCCATGGCACTGGGGCTTGCCATGCGCTCTGTGGCTGATGGGACGAGCGCCAGTGGGCATAGCGCGAACGGGCGCTCGAGACTAGCAGAGGCTCGATGGCATAGTGGGCTGCTGCTGGGATCGGGGGAGGATGTCATCGCGAGGCTATGACGGAATGCTGCCAACGTTTCAGAAAAGACGGCAAGCAGGCGAGATGAGCGTGTGAAGATGGGGGGGGGGTTGCGATCGATGGGCAGCAGAGACAGAGGAGAGGTGAACACAGAGATAGACAGCAGCGAAGCAAACAAACATGGATGGACGGCAACACTCAACAAGACGCACACCACACATATGCACAAGTCTGGTGTGGCTTGGGGTTCAGATGTACCCCCGGTACGCAGAAAAGGTTCCTTGCCAGTATTGATCGGCAAGCGCTGGACTTGCCTGGGGTCGGGTCTGGCTTGTCTGCCCTGTGAGATAGAGAGAGAGAAAGAGAGTTGGGCCGGGAGTGCCGGCTTTGCATGGCTTGAATGGGGGGAGTGTCGCGCGTCTTTGCAGCGCTGCATTCGTGTATTCGTGCCCGCCCGCTCCCCAACGTAACCTTGTTACCTTGCAACGCCATCCAAGGCTCTGCTGCTGTTGCTGCTGCTGCTGCTGCTGCTGGCGTGTGCCGGGGCGTGCATGGATGCGAGTGGAGAGAGGTTAAGCACGCGCGCGCACATCTCTTCTCCTCGCACATCCCGGCCTGTTCTGCATGCACGGCCGAGTTGCGTCTCTTGGGTCCATCATCCTCCTCCACACGCACCTCTCAACAGACAGCACCGCATTTCCGCCAACCTTCTGGCCCGGCAAGACGCCTCTCCCAACCTAACTCTTGCGGTGGTGCTTGCTTGCTTGCGTGTGTGCTTGCTCTGCTCTGCTCTGCTCTGCCCATACTTGATAATACCATCCCCGCACTTGTTCTCGTTACTGTTCTTTCACTACTACTACCACTTGCTTTTCTTCGCCCTAGTGTGTGCTGCCCTTGCTACTTGCTTGCCTGCTTGCTGTTGTTGGGTCGAGTCAATTGCTGCTCCCCAGACAGAAAGTCGAACATCGCATCGCATCGCATCGCATCCGCACACCTGCAGGCGCATCTGAGACACCTGCCTCACTCATCGGCTGCCGCTCTTGATCACTCCTGCCCGCCCTCGACATTTATTTCTTGTCGTCACCGCCGCCGCCGCCGCCCTCCCGCAGCCTGCCGCCTACCACTTCTTCAATCGGCTTGCCGGCATTGACTTGCTGCGCTCGATTCGACCACTCCTCTACCTCGATCCTCCTCCTACCACACCCCCCAGGCCCACCCGTCGCCTGTCCAGCGCTACCCTCAGCAGCGTCTGCCGCTGACTTTTTGTATCTTTCTGTGAGTCTCATCATCCCCAGCGCGTCAATGCGGCTGCCCACTCGCATGTGCCATGTTGCCCAATGACCACCCCACGCTGACCAATCGCCATCCTCGCAGTGCTTGTAATTACTGCTGCGACTTTTAATGCGCCTTACGACATAAACGGATCCGTCCTACCAACTAACCCTCTCCACCAATCTCTCCTACACACCACACAGGATGCCTTACACGCCTCCTGCCCAGCAGCAATCGCCTGCTTCATCCAAATCCGCCAGTCCCGTCATCAGCCGGAGCTCATCGATCAGCGAGGAGCTTCCTCGTTCGCCCGTGACCGGTCGCCCACAGCTTCCTCGCTCACATTCATCGGCATCATATATGAACCGACAGAGACGATCGCCTTCAATCCCCAAAGCTGACGGCCCTCCCACACCCACCGAGTCCAACGGTCGTGGTGTCCACGCCACAGATTTCGCTGCTCGCAACAGCGTGCGCCAATCGCCGTCACCTGTCAACGACAACATGATGCCCACCGGTGCCGTCATCTCACCGCCCGATTCCGACAACTCTGACGACGGCGAGGGAAAGGAGAGAGGCCGTGAACTCGAAATTGCAGAGCTTCAAAAGGCTGTCCGATCGATCGACCTACGAAGAGAGGGATCGCCGGACAAGGTCGGCAGGCGTGTCCACCTAACGGTCTCTGCTCCCATCTCACAGACTACTTCGCCGAGTGCCCTATCACCAGAGGCCCGCAAAATCGCTCACTCGAGATCGAACACTGCCGAGATCGTCAACCACAGGCCAACATTCGTCGAATCGCCCATCCAGACTACTGATGACAGCGAAGATGACGATGCTCCATTCAAGCCTTCGCTTGTCCGCAAAAAGTCCGGCGAGCTGGTGAAGCCCGCGTTGAGACCATCATCTCGAAGGAGGTACTCTAGCATGCCTGGCACACCTACCTACCACAAATCAGTCCACTTCAACGAAAGCGAAAACCAGACCAGACACTTCCTCCAGGTCGATAAGCCAATGGCGGTGTCGGCTGGCACCTCACCCGTGGAGACTTACGACAGCGAGTCGGAATATCCCTTCGACTACAGTGGCAAATCTGCACGTGAGATCAGGCTTTCTAACTTCCCACAAGACACATATGAGCGTAAGCTTAAGCCAGTTAGAGTTGAACGCCTCTTTTTGTCATCCGACAAGGAAACCCTCGTTGGAACTGTTGCTGTCCAGAATCTTTCGTTCCAAAAATTGGTCGTCGCCAGGTTCACATTGGATCACTGGAGGACCACATCAGAGGTCGTTGCCGAATACAACAACGATCTCCAGCACTCATCGGACGGCTGCGACAAGTTCAACTTCAACATCAAGCTCTCCGACTCTGCCAACATTGAAAGCAAGACAATGCTTTTGTGTGTACGCTACAATGTGAATGGAACAGACTTCTGGGACAACAACGACGACCGCAACTACCAGATCGACTTCACCAAGGCTGTGAGGAAATCCAAGAACCAGCCCAACTCATCTCTGGGCTCGAGGCCGCTCAGTGCCATTCCCCGCAGTCGCCATTTGCCACCCAGTTCCCCAAGTGGTCGTGGTCGTTCGGGTTCCACCGACGATGAGTTCGGTGCCCGCTTCGACATGGGTTCCACTTACCAGTTCTGCACTCCCAACAAGATTATCACCGAGTCGGGTGGATCTATCCTGCTCAAGCCCAAGCCCAAGAGGATCCCCGCCGCCCCCGGCGCAGCTCAGTCACACAACAACCTCGGCGGCCGTTACGACTTCGGTGCATCACTATCAGCTGCACTGTCGACTGCACAGGATAGGCTCGGCCGCAACAGTGGCTTGATGAATGGTGTACCGCAGAAGCAGGATGTCGACTACTTCGCCCTCCAGGACCGCAAAGACTTACCTATCGCTGCGAAAGAAGAGAAGCCTGACTTCAGTGTCAGCAGTGGCGGTAGTGACCGCCCCGCTATGGGTTCGGCTCAGTACCGCGACCTCGTCCAGAAGTTCTGTTACGTAGGTTCCTCCAACAACAAATCACCCTCGGCAGGCGTCAGCTCAGCAGGCGTCACTACCCGAGTCGCACCCACAGGGCCTTGAGCTGACCGTTCTATCCCAGTTCACCTCGTCTGGTACTGGGAAGGGGACCTCATCGCCTCAGACCAGCCGCCGTGCTGAAAAGCCGGCTGCCGCCGACGGCACCGATGATGAGTCTTCCGCTTCTACCGCCTCTTCCGGCTCTTGCTCGCCATACACTCCAGAAGACGAGCACAGTAGCCGTAAAGGCGCTGCGTCTTCTGTCAGTGCACTGGTGTCTCGCTCCGCCTCACCATCTCCGCTCATTGCCCCGGACTACACCCACCGCGCCGCCTCGCCTGCAAGCTTTGGGTATCCTTACGCCAACAGCATGCGCGATGGCTACTTCGAATCGCCACAACCCACTGCCATTCGAGGCTGAGGACACCGACGATTCTGTTCGAATCATGTTCAATTGCATTGCTATTAGTCCTTGACGACATGCACATGGCTTTGCTTCACTGTCGCTTTCGACTCGCTCTTCCAACAAGAGAGTGTCAACGATACGCTATCCTGCGAACAAATAGAACATACGACCTGAGAGATGTCGCCGATAACCAGCTGGACCTACTATCTGGACACGCGGCGACGCAAAACTCGAATTACTTGAAATACTCTGCTTGCAAAAATTCACCTGCACATTTAGCGTTCTGGCTTGCTTTAATACTGCGAAGGCGTTTCTAATCTGGATTCTGGAGCACAACATAGACTGGCTTGTGCTTTCTGCGATTTTTTTCTGCTTTCAAGCTCCTTCTCACGAACGGAGGCTTTTGGTTTTCTTATCTCTTTGACGCGCGAAAAGTCGAGGATGCAGCGTGCGACAAGCTGCCTCTCCAAGAAGACGCTTCTTGCAGTCTTGCAGACCGGCGTGTCTGTGAGTCAAAAAGCCGTGCGAGTGCTGCGAGGCGGCAACCTGGTCGCATTTGGTTTTTCTGTTTTCTTTTTTTTCCCTCCTTGGCCGAACTTCTGTGGATGTCGAAGACCCTTCGCTTCTCTCTTCTTAGGGATTGTTGGGAAGGCAGGCTCTTTGCCCTCGATACCTGGGACTTTTTGGGAGCACTTTGGTTTTGGCTTTTGGGATGGGGGGGGCGGAATGGTATACGGGACGCATCTTGTGTGTGTGTGTTCACGAGTGAGCATAGTGCCGAATGCGCTTTTTGGGGGGCTCGAATGGTCTCTGGTTTTGGGAAAGCGCGTCCTCCCAATCCTGGGAATCCGGAGGATGGGTTCATGGGGCTCGTGGGCTACATTTGGTTTTTCCTTAACAGACTTCTTTCTTTCGAGAGAAGAGTATTGCAATTGCATGCAGATCTTGACTTCCGCTTTTTCTGATTCCACTGTCTCATTTAATATAGATTCACACGTCTCCATCTCGTGACTGGTTGTTTCCGGAGATTGTACGTTGCAATGACACTTGGCTCAAAAGCCAACATCACTTGACAGGATCAGCCCAAACAAGCCTCGAGACATGGCAAGTAAGATCCTTCTTCTCTACATACAAAGTGCCAGGTCATGCTCGAACCATCATTCAGGCTTTTGGTGGGATAGAAAGCGCTAGAAAATCCCCTGATCATGTACTTGTTGTTGAAACTTGTGGTCGAGACCAGCTCGCCTAGGGTGATCATGACATCCAGAGTCATTTCCATTCCAGGCTCTCTGTGATCGCGAGCCTTGGTAGGAAAGTCTTGTGCAATGCTAGGATTCGAGAAGAGGTTCTCCCGACAGCCTGCATGGTCCTGCGAATTGTACTCCTTGGTAGAGTATGTTATGAGAAAGGTTGTGTAGTCGTTCGCCGATGCTCCAAGTACACCTAGAGTGCATGAAGCATAGCGATAACAGATAGTTTGTGGTTGATCGCTGGCGGAAAGCGCTTCTCCTAACCATGCAAGTTGCTCGGCAATGTCGACGAGATGCGGAACAGGAGCATAAGCTCGAATGATGAGGCAATCCGGACGTTCGGTGTCAGGTATCACTTGGACTTTGCAACCATTGTTCATGTCGCCTGCCGTACTAATCAGTATAATAGAAAGAATGCTGGAGAAAACACTGTTATGCTCACGCGATGTTTCCGTCTGAGAATCGGTTTGAAGATCTTCTTCCAGCACTTGCAACAACTCATCTCCCGTCATCGGCCACATCATGCGTAGATATTCCGAACAAGTACAAGCTTGGACGATGCCGTTGCTTCCTGTCAGTGTGATGATGTTGCCGAGTTTCCATTGATTGTTGTCAGCAAATTGCGTGCGTAAGAATGATCGTGCATGCCATGAGACCACGAACTCGGCGCGGAAATGTCCATGATTTTCGGCCGCATATGGTACCTCACAAAACGTCTGCACGACACACTCCGTGAAAAAGGTTGGCCAGCTCGTTGCACGGGTTTGGACTTCGAGACGGCTTTTCAGCCAGTCCCAACATGCATTGCCTACTAGAAACTTCACCATGCTCGCAACGTCGGTCTTCGAAGCTTCAAAGTCTGAATCGTTATCCGAATCGGTCTCGATACTTGAGCTGTCGTCTTGTTGGGTGTGTGATGGATCCGCATCCTTCCCAAGGGGGTGACTTGACCGCAAAAGAGCATTACCGCGCTGTCGCTCGTCAGTTCCGAGGCTTCCAAGCCATTTAGGGATAAGGTTGAAGTCCGATCATTTTTTGTGGTTCTCAAGCTCGGTATAAAAAGCTGTGCGATCTGAGCCTTTGTTGTCCCTTCGCTTCTCAGATGTTTCGTCGTCATGCCCAGTAGGCTGAACAAGCAAGTGGGAAATCAATTTACAAACAAATTAGCACGTGTAGTACCTTTTTCAAAATTAAGCTGTTGTTCGCTTCGAAAACATACTTTCTTTGATTTCTGATGATGCGGCGAGCAGCCGTCTCCTCGGAACCTACGGCCTGGCTTTTGAGCATAATCGAGTAATGGCGGAGGATCTGCCAGGCTTGTGCGAAGAATTCTTAGGGCAGCTGTCGATGATTTGATACATCGCGAACAAACAATGCAAGCGTATGCGCAAATCTGAGCGATAGCTTGACCTCAAGTCTTTTCCACTGCAAACGTAGCTCATCTGCCGAGCCCGGATGATGTGACTGAAGACTGTCCACGTTCGACGTATCGACCTCGTGCTCTCTGCGTTGGAACCCAGCTGCCTTTGCTGTGACAAGGGCCTGCACAATTTCGGAATCGCCGCCCTTTCTGGCAAGTGTTATGTATAAGCTGTTATCTTTTCCAACGGAATTTTCGTAGCCATCGTGCTCGAGAATTGCTCGCACAGATTCAACATCTCGAGATTCTACAGCAGCACCAAGAATGCTCCGGCATCGCTCCTTCGGTTCGTCGGGCCTTGGGTGGGACTTCATCGCAACGGCCAGAAGCGCAGCACATCCTTGCTCAGCTAAGATATATGCTTGGCTGACCGATTCGGTATACCGGTGGCTTGTGAATCTCGCGATCGCGTTGCCGAGCTTCCTCCAAGTTCCAACTGGAAATGTCTCGAGGAAATCATGTTGTTCGACACTATCAGCGTGCGCTAGGTTCGCGTGGTGTAGAACATTCTCCCAAGCATAGTGTAAGAATGGCAGGGTGCTTAGCGTCTCACGCCGGAGTTTCTTGCCGTCTGCGGAATTGACTTTGGGTAACACTGTGAGAAGGGTCGCACGGTTGCATGAGTCGCTCGTGAGGTAGTTATAGCAACACACCTTCAATTGATCGTGACTCTGACCAACGAGATGCGTTTGCAGTCTTGATTCAAGCTTCGCGAGACCTTCATGTCCCAGAAGATGCGTCCTTACGAGCTCATGAATGAACTGGACCCTGGGCATTCTACCTTTCGTCATCTCAACGAGGCCCATAGATGTGTTGAGAATGAATCTGCCAATGTTGTCGCGGGTTAAGGCTTCGGGTTTGTGAGCGTCTGGTATGGTCGCCGGTTCGATGCTTTGAAGCGCAAGAAACAGCTCTTCAGGCGTTAGTGGTCTTCGGGAGAAAAGCACCCACTGCAAGAGAGGAATCAGGTACTTGGTAGGCTTGTCTCTGTCCAGGATTTCCTGGATCAATTCCATGAGCCCTGCCGGGATTGTCTTCAGGCGACTTCGAACCATTTGCAAATCCCCGCGGCTGCATTCATCGTTCAGAATGCCCACGACGAGCACTACCCACAAGAAAACTCCAGATGCTCGATGCTCGATCTCCTTGGACATTTCTTCCTTGAGAGCTTTATTGGAGATCTTCGATTTCTTCTTGATGTATGAAATGATGTCCGCCTGGTGGCCTTCTTGGTTTTCGAGGACAATGTTTACGCTCCTTCGAATGCCGATACGAGGATACTGCCGGCTTGCGAAGCATACGTGGAACTTCGTGGCACTTGAGACCGAAAACTCGCCAAGATATTCAAAGAACGATACCATTTCTTTCACATCATCCTCTGTGCATTCGTTCAATGCGTCTACATAACAGATCAGATGTTCCGAGTCGAGGTTCCCGATCACATCCTGGAAGACGCTTCGCAAAACACCAAGAGACCATGGTTGGCTTTGTGCAGAAAGTGTCCGCTTCCTACACAGTAGATGCCGCAGACGAGGTGTCTTGTGGAATATTTGGTACAGCAGGGCCCGGTACATGCCGATCAGAGACCTCTCAATAGGCGCACCTCGTGCGTTGAAGAAGAATGAGACGACTGTCTGACCTTCCTGCCTACTCTTTTCGGCATGGCTGAAAGCGAACTTCATCAGAGTGGACTTGCCTGCTCCAGGCTTGCCCTGGATCCAAAGGAAACCATGATGTTCGAAAATTGCGCCAATATTCTGCCACCTCTTGTACTCTTCGTGGTCTAGAAGCCATCGACAGGAAGACGGTGCGGGAAATGCGTCTATTGTGAGATAGCGAGCATCCATTTCCTCGAATATCAGACTCTCGAGAGCGGTTTCAATCACAGAAGGTTCCAGCGATCTGGAGGCGCTTAATGCATCTTGGTGTGTGATGACATCTCCGAGGTGTTGGCGCGCATGATTGTGTACTAGGATTGTTTCGTAGTTGTGAGACATATCGCAATGGCCTCAGAGTGGTGTAAGGGGGCGTGAAGATGCTCTCGCTCGGTTGCAAGACCTCACCGTCACGTACACAGTGACAACATATAATGAAGGAAGGAGATCCGGCGCAAGGCTGTACTTGTAGAGTAACGGCACATAGTCGCATGATCTCGCGCCAGAGGTCAAGTTGGGCGCCACTTCATGCAGGAGCTCGCCAACAAGCGGCTGCGCTCTGTCCCAAGGGCAACCATCGGTTTCAAAGTGTCAACACAGCCTCGAATGAGCATGTCGATTCGTAGTGTGATCCCTTGATGCGAAAACATGTCGAGAGGAAGTCTAACTGTTTCGACTATGCTTCTCTACCTTAGCATAGATACACGGCGCCGGGCGATGTACCCCACACGTCTGTCCTGGACTCCATCTGGAAAATGAGTATACTCTCTAAAACATGCAACTGAAGATACCAGCTTAGTATAGTGGCACCGAAATCTTTGTAAGTCCTCGTTGGCACAGGGAAGTGGTGTTGTCGCAGACTTGGAACCTAATCGCAACAACTTTTGTCCGGCATTCTTGCGCCCGACACCGGCCAGCCGCGAGCGATCTTGCTTCCTTTGCTACTGATTTACGATGTGATCTTTCATCAGAACGGCTGCATCGGCATCTTTGAACTGCAAGATGCAATCTGTGAGGGGTCAGATCCACGTCTTCCATGCCCGTGGGTGGGCATGAGCCGCGGAAGAGTGGCGAGCACTTATTGCTGTCGCAACACTTCGCCTCCTAATAGTTTTTTGATGGTATTATCCATATCCAAGCAGAATGATCAAAACCCACTCGAGTCACATAGTCCTTCTCTGTCAGTAATATATCCTCACACACGGAATCGGATCGTGGACTCAGGGTCGGTCAGCTCATAATGGCTGCTCCAACAACTACCAACGACCCTTTGCATCAAGACTGGGACATCATAGTCCTTGGCTCCGGCGCAGCAGCTCTCACCACGGCCCTCGAAGCACTGACATCTGGCTCTCCAGCACCGCGCGTGCTGATCTTGGAGAAATCGCCCGAGTCCTGGGCCGGTGGCAATGGCTACTTCACTGCAGGCGCCTATCGCGTCTCTCATGGCGGACTTCCAGATATCCTGCCTCTAGTCTCCAACGTGCCTCTCGAGCTCGTAGAACGCGTGGACCTTGCACCATATGAAGCGAGTGAGTTTGAAAGTGATCTGGCACGAGTCACAGGTGGACGCAGTGATGTTAACCTTGGGAGGAAAGTGGTCACTGAGGGATTGGAACTGGTGCAGTGGATGAAGAAGGAAGCTGGTATCAACTGGCAGATGAGTTTCCGTCGGCAGGCATTCGAGGTTGATGGACGGTTCAAATTCTGGGGTGGGCTTTGCCTAACAGTGGAAGATCAAGGGAAGGGATTGATCAAGAACTTGTTGCAGGCTGTGCGAGCTCGAGGAGGTGAAGTTGTGTTCAATGTGTCGGGCAAAGAGTTGATTGTTGATCCCAACGGCAAAGTTGCAGGTCTTCAGGTCGAGGGGGAAGGGGAGCTTATTGAGCTTAGAGCTGCCGGCACTGTACTTTGTGCGGGTGGCTTCGAAGCGAATCCCGAGCTGAGGAAGAAGTATCTAGCAGAAGGATGGGAGAGAGCACACACACGTGGCACTCCATACAACACGGGCGACATGATGATGGCTGCACAGCGGATCGGAGCCAAACTCGTCGGCGATTTCAGCTCTGGAGGCTGCCATAGTACTGCTTGGGACTACGACTCGCCTGCAGACGGCGGAGATCGCGACAAGACTAATGAGTTCACGAAGAGTGGCTATCCCTTAGGAATCATGGTGAACTCGGCTGGAGAACGATTCGTCGACGAGGGAATAGACTTGAGGAACTACACCTACGCCAAATTTGGACGAGCAATTTTGGAGCAGCCTGGCGGTGTGGCATGGCAGATCTGGGGCAAGGAAGGGCAGAAGTGGCTTCGAGATGAAGAGTACCGCGATGAGATTGTAAGAAAGACACGGGCAAAGGACGTGGAAGAGCTCGCTGAGAAGCTGGCAGAAGATGGTCTGACTGACAAGGCAACGCTTGTTCAAACCTTACAGGAATTTGACGAGGCTGTCAAAGCACACAGAAATGAGCACCCTGACATCGAACTTAACCCAGCAGTCAAAGATGGTCTTTCTACTCAATCGTCGTCGAAAAAGCTGATGCTGGCTAAGAGCAATTGGGCACTTCCTGTTACCCAGCCAGCACCACTCTTAGCTGTCAAGGTTACATCTGGAATCACCTTCACGTTTGGTGGGCTCGCGATTGATCCTGAAGATGCTGGCGTGTTGAAGGAAGATGGGAGTAAGATTGAAGGCTTGCACTGCGCCGGTGAGATGGTCGGTGGATTATTCTATGGGAATTACCCTGGTGGATCTGGCTTGACTGCTGGGGGAGTGTTTGGAAGGAGAGCAGCAAGGGCGGCGGTGCAAAAATGGCGGGCTGCCAGGGAGAACAAGCTGAATAGAAGCTAGGCTTGCCGAATTGGCCTGCACGATACTGCTTCAATATAGGACTCCTTGTCATATCAATGAGCTGTCACATGCTTGCATACGACCACATCCGAATGCGAGAATTATGTCTTGTTAGTAGATGTTGACTTCATCGATGTCTAGGCACTCCATGGTTATGTGTGACAAATTCTTCCAATAATCGATCGTTGTGATTTATCGGTGAACGCAGTGATCAGTATACATATATACAGCGTGATATACCTTCAACCTGCAGAGTGGAGCCAGCACATGCAGACGGCGTGCTAGCGCCGTTGCTACAAAACGTCATTACAGAAGTGCACGGCCTCGACACCTTGATCTGCTCAAACTCCGGACGAAGCGAGCCAGCCAAGCTCTAGCAGTCGTTGTTAGGCACTGCCAGTACCATCCATACAGCACCTCCTCTTTCACTGGCATACTGTAGAACCACTCTGTAGTCGCCTACACTGTACACTGCAACGGGAATACCATCTCAATCTCACCACCAGGACATGGACCGAAGTTGAAACGCGCCAATTCATCTCGACGTCCATCTCTTTTCTCCTCCCAACCAACCACCTCAGCAACCAACCTTTCACGGCCTTAATCACATACTTCCACCCGCCATGTCGGAAACGTCACCTTTACTCGAACGCGACAATGCGAATAATGCTCGTCCCATCCCAAAAGCCACTCGCAGTGTGACCTTCAATCCTCAAGTCTCAACCGCCAGTCCGCCCAGCAGAAATCGCCCAGGCTTCCCGTCCTCAGCAGCAACATCAACCGGCAGTATCCCAAAAAATAACAGCCAGCTTCGGGATGGCTCACAACCAATGCTTTCGGCGCTCAACAGCAAGTTGCGCCGCAGGAACAGCTCAGGCGCGCCGCTTCAATTACCCTCTGCATCCGCCGCAGCCAAGATAGGCCCGCAAAGAACATCCGTACGAACACAAAAATTGAAACTCTTGCCCAACCCTGAGCTGGGCGAAGATGGACCTGATGAAGAGAGCGGAAAGGATGTATACAGTCAATTTACACGGATCAAGGACCCAACTGCGAGACGCGATGCAGCGAGACTCGGCAAGGATGACAGAGATAAGCTGCCGCGTGTGACGGCGTACTGCACAGCAAGTAGCTACAGACTGGACGAGCTGATGCGTTTCCTCAAGGGAAGGACAAAGACTAAGAGCGCGCATCCCAAACTGTTCGACGAATGCATATACACACCCTACCAATATCGAAAGGATGGCGAGGGCATCCACAGGAGAAGAGGAAGTGCGGCGGAGCAGGCAGAAGTACACTCACAACCCCAAAGACGGTTCTCCGACAGCGCCATTGAAGTCGAGGAGAACGCCGAACGCAGGAGGGAAGATCTCATTGACTTGCAAGGCGAGGCCGAAGCCGGCAAATTTGCACATGCGCACACTGCAGAAGACACATCTGCTGTTGACGAGGTGTCAAGTGGCGTCGTAGGTGAAGCTCCTATGACAGCCGACTTTGACACGACCGTGCATATTCCCGAGGTCTTCCTCTTCGAGTACGGTGTAGTTGTCATTTGGGGCATGACTGTCAAGGAAGAACAGCGCTTTCTCAAAGAAATCTCAAAATTCGAGCAGGAGAAGCTGGGCAAAGACGATGTGCAGACCGAGGAGTTCAACTTCTACTACACTCGCGAGTATCAGGCTCGTATCTACAACGATTTCATCTCTTTGCGCGAGAAGAGGAATTACATGACCAAGCTGGCAATCAGCCACGCACTCGCGCAAAGCACAAAGGTATGCGAAATACATTTTGCATCGAAACCAGTAAACATACTAAATATACCTACTTCCAGACATCCCTATACGAAGATCTCGTCGACGCAACAATCACAACAACCCAATCAATTCCCGCCACTATTGCCCGCACTGGTCGCATCAATCTTACTCGCCGTGAAATCAACATGCAGATCGGCGAACTCTTTATCCTGCGAATCAACATTCACTTGCAAGGATCCGTCCTCGACGCTCCTGAACTCATGTGGGCAGAACCTCAGCTTGAGCCAGTTTATCAAGCCGTCCGTAGTTACCTCGAGATGGACCAGAGAGTCGGCCTGTTGACCGAGAGACTCGACGTTATTGCGGATCTGCTGCAAGTGTTGAAGGATCAGTTGACGCACACACATGGTATGTTACAGATCTCCCTTAACGATACAACCACGGACGATTGCTAAGAATTTAACAGGCGAGTATCTCGAATGGATCGTCATCGTTCTCATTGCTGCCGAAATCGTCGTCGCAGCCATCAACATCCTCGTCGACTTGTACGCCGGCGTAGACTAGAGCGAACGACAGATGTTTTGAGCGGCTAATGAAGTGGCTGCGGGTGCTGTGGCTGGAGCAAGAGACCTGCAGCGAACTTGTTGTATAATCTATAATAACTGAAGGAACAATTAGGATGTACAAATCATAGCACGAACGGATCGTGGGTACCCTATTCGTGCAAGGAGCAAGCGCGGCGTCACAAGGGCGTTTTTCCCTTTTACAAGTCTCTTTTGTTTGTCGGATCTACGGGTCGTAGGAGAGGTTTTGGGTGCGACTGTATGGGACATTCTGTTTAGAGATATCATACCCATGTGTTACTTATTCCACTTTATGTGGCGGGATGACTTTGTGTTCTCATTCTATTCCTAATGTATGTCTACGTTGTGACTGGCTTGTGATAAGACGACCGGCGAACTGACATCTCCTTCGAATAAAAAAAAAGAACTGTGGATGATACAACACATGCCATGCAATGTCCATCGTTCTACTCTGCGCGACAAAGTTCAAGACGCTCATACGGAAGCGGCTCTGGATTCGACGATCCTTCCGTCTTTGATTACAAACCTGCTTCACATCAATGACGGACAGAAGTAGACAAAGTCGCGACCCAATCATTGTTGGCTGTCCTGATAATTTTCGATGTTCGAACATGTCAGCTGTGGGTCGATGTGCAGTTGCTCGGACTGCGGGCGAACGTTAAGCCCGAGCATGAGATTCACTAGTAGTAGCTGCTATGATGTATTACTAATAACCTCTGTGCAGCTGATGAGCTTTGTGACTTTGAGGCATGGTCAACACCATTTCGAGTCCATATATACATAAGGTAAACTACAGTGGTGTTTCACGGTTGAACTTACCTGACAATATCATTGTACTCTTTATCAACAGGACGTTGAAACCATTCACAACTCGTTCAGTCACTGCCATTCAGCAACCATCATGTCCTCCAAATTGATCGTGGTAATTGGCGCGACCGGCCTACAAGGCGGTTCAGTCGCCCGAGTCTTCGCTTCCAAACCAGGCTGGAGCGTCAGAGGCATCACTCGCAACCCGGACAAACCTTCCAATGCTGGCCTTCGTGAACTAGGTATCGAACTCATAGCTGCAGACCTCAACGATCCAGCATCTCTCGACAAAGCATTCGAAGGCGCCAATGTGATCTTCGCCAACACCGACTTCTGGCAATTCCTGAGCGATCCATCAACATTCGCGACAGCAGAGGCCACAGGCAAGACACCGAACCACGTCGCTTTCGACGGCGAAGTGCAGCACGGCAAGAACGCTGTCGATGCCGCTGCGAAGCACACTGGTACGCTTGACCGCTTCATCTGGTCGACGTTGAGCGACACCAAGAAGTGGAGCAAAGGAGAGTTTACGTGGAACTTCCACTTTGACTCGAAAGCAGCCGTCGAGCAATATATCAAAGATGCCCATCCTAATCTGGCGGCCAAGACGAGCTACTTGCAGGTCGGAATGTACCTTCAGAACTGGCAGTTGAATCCCGCTCTGAGGCCGCAGAAGAAGCCTGATGGCACTTTTGCACTTAGTCTACCCAAGGCTTTCGAAGACTACCCTGCACCGTTGGTGGATCCGTCGCACGATACTGGTCTTTTTGTGCGGGCGCTTGTCAATGCTCCTGCGGGCTCTGCCATGTTGGGTTATGCCAAAGAGGCTACGCACGGCGACCACTGGCGTGCGTGGGCACGCAGTCACGACGTGGAGCTGGAGATCCAAAATCGAGAGTTTGACTTTGGCGATATGCCTGACTATCTGCAGCGGGAGTTCGATGAGGCGTTGGCGTACGCCATCAAGTATGGCTTTGCGGGCGGGGATCCCAATGTCAAGAGTCCAGAGGAGTTGGGAGTGGACGTGAGCCAGTTGACGGACCTTGAGGAGTGGATTCGGAAGGAGGACTTTAGCAGTATTTTGTGAGGGGATGGAAAGGTATTCATTCATTGTAGCTCAAGGCATTTTTCGTGATGAATCAGCTGCGTATATCGAGCGGTCACCCCTCGGTTGATGAGCAGAAAATTGTTTGGTCAACTTAGGTCAATGACTGGTGCCTGGGTGTTGTCAAATATCTTGTATTCAATCCTGGGGATAGATTGATCGTTGCAAGGGTGCATCCGGCCAGCATCCAATGGGTAGCGAAGCCGCAGCCTGTAACTTCACGTAGTCGAGTCAGATCTCGACAGCCAGGCCTGTGGTGTCGCCTTTAAACTTCGACCGCTGTGGCTGCGACAGTGCAGGCTTCAACATCATATAGGCTATGTGTGCTCTATGCTCTTGTGGGGATGTGGCTTGCTCGGCGGAAGCTGAGTTGGCAGGCGTAAAGGCAGGACTTGAGGCCGCCTCGAAAGCAAACGCGTTACTAAGTATAGACAACATGGCCATAACCATGAGAGAGATATATGTGCGAATCAATCCCCAGACCTCACAATGCCTCGAGCCTCCGTTATTTATTATCATCATTACACTCGATGCAAACCGCAATAAACAATGAACAATATCACGCTTCTGAACACGGCGCTTTGGGGCCTGGACGCTACCAAACGCTCTTTAGAAGCAGCCACCGCAAACATCACAACCATAAACTCGACATCTATTTGTATTCTTTGACCACAAGCACGCGCATTAAGCAGCGTCCTCACCAGCTTTGTCGACACAAGCGTTACTGGGCTCTCAAGCGGCTCCAAGGTCGCTTTTGAGATAGGCTGGGTGTGCTGGTTCGCTTCGCTCCGCTCCGAAACGGCTCTAGTCGGCATCTACCAAGTCTACAGCGTCTTTCGACTAGAATTGCCAGAAGGAGGCGAACACTTCTTCAAGATCGCGGACCATTTTTGGCCTCACGATTTCAGAGACTGGAATGACGAGTTCTTTCGGGGATCAGCGCATGCGGAAGTAAGCTTCCTGGGATGGGTAGGATGGATCTACACCACGCTGTACTCGCCAACCATACAAGTGATTTGGCTGCTGGAGAATTGGAACAAAGCGTCGACCGGTCTGAAGTTTGCGCGAGCAATTAGAGTAAGCGTGGCAGCATTGCCCTCTACCTCTGACACCCGCGCGCGCTACGGTGAAGCCTTGGGCAGACTCTGCGGTCGGCCGACAGCATGAACGTTCGGTATGCTCACTGCTGCTAGCACCGTCACCGTCACCAGCGTCTCTCACCGGCGTCTCTCTCGTTGAGTTAGGCCCTGCAGCCAAAGAGCTAGGCAGATTAGCCTGGTTAGCCGCGTTCTACATCTTCTTCCTTCTGATACGGACAAAGTTAAGCTTTGAGTCAGCCAGTCCACACGATGAAGCGAAGCATTTGGACGGATGGGCAAACAGGCTAGATGGCCTAGGGATAGGTGCTCTTGCTGGGCTGTTTGTTGCAGCGCCGGCTTTTGGTGTCATGATGACTGCTCAAGACCATCTCGGGTCAGGACTGAGTGCGTATCTGCAGTGTGAAGGCGCCACGTGGTGGCAGAAGATGGCTGCTGTTTTGCCTTGACGTTGTTCAACCGCTAGAGCTTGTTGAATGATTGTGGTAAATTCTTATCATGTGACAAATGGTTAACCCTTCGCGAGTGGAAGTGAAGAATGCCTTGATGCCTGAGACAACAATCCATCAAAGGGCAGCATGATTGATTGTCTCCGCGATTTGGTTGGTTGACAGGCAGGCACTTGCGCTTGAGCCCTTGCACCGCCACCACCTTCCCCGGACGGCCAAACGCCAAACGCCAAACGCCAAACGCGCGATCACGGACAAGAAGTTGAGCTTGCTTGCCGTTGAAGCCGCCAGTCAACCAGCCAGCCAGCAAGACCACCAGACACGACAACCACACCCACTGTCATTCCATACCGCAACACATCTCCCACACTTGCCTGCATCGGCAATCCGTCACCGACGCGCGCCTCGACTCAGCCTGACACCTGGCCCTATCGCGCCGCCGTCACGGACTCACTCCTTCACGTTCCTTGCAAATCCTGAAAATCCGGGGCTGCTCGCCGTTGCAGAGCAGTCGGCCACCCACCACGGCCTCTTCGTCCACGCCAAAGAAGCGAAAGCTTGCGCCCTTTGCATCTCTATCACAGCACACCGCCGACTTGCCCGCCGACTTCGACCACGCCACCTACGAGGCCCACCAGCGCGAGTCGTCATCACCGCTTCCACAGCCCGCAACGAGCAACGCGCCAAGTCCCGTTGAGGGCCGCGCCTCACCTCTGACCAACTCTAGATCCGGAGCATTGCCACCTCATATCCACGACGAGGTGGCAAGTGCCGGTGCCAGTGCAGCAGGACAGAGCCCGAGCGGAGCGTTTGCCGAAATCACAATCGATAGCGGGAGCAGCATGTCGGGGAGCGAGAATGGACAGGAGGTCCATGGGAGGACGGAGAACGACAGAATCACAGAGCGATTGGAAGTCCAAAGGGCAGCGAGCCCTGCGAAGAGAAGTGCTGGCGAGATGGAGGGAAACGTTCGGGACCAGCAAGATTTAAATGAGGATGTAGCGATGGCTGGCACGTCAAATGACTTGTATGATCAGGATACTGGCGCGAATAGTGCTGCGACATCAGTACAAGGAACAATCACATCGAATACTTCAGCGACCAGCTTCCAATCTGACGACCCACCACCCTACTCAGCAGACAACAGAGACCAGTGGAAAGTGGCGGGCGGAACACCCGCGCCGAGCCTTGACGAACAAGTAGAGGAAGTGAAGCAACTCCTGCTGGAGCCAATCAATCATGGTGACCGTGGCAGCGTTGTCTCTGTGCGATGGCTACACAGAGTAATGTCAAGAACTACAGAGAACCGGCATAGCACCAGCTTCTCGAAAGCATCGCGTCAGGGCGAGATTGGCCCCGTTGACAACTCTGATATTGTACCTGCCAATGCCTTCGAGGAGCCCATTCTGCACGACATTGATGGGCACCCCTACATCCCACTCAAGCAGGGCTTGTCCATGGAGGAGGACTATCAGGTTCTTCCTGCAGATGCCTGGGGAAAGATCGTCAGCTGGTATGGCATCGCTGCTGGTCAGAAGCAAATCACCAGATATGCGCACAACACGGCACCAGACGGTGCTGTCGCGTCAAATGTCGTGTACGAGGTTTACCCGCCAGTCTTTCTGGTCAGGAAGGTTCCTCAGCCTGTTGCGGAGGAGGATAAGGATGTTGATCGCGCCAGGTCTGCTGCTTTGGAGCTCAGAGGAAAGCACGAACGCCGCCAGAGAGGCCAGATGAAACCCGATGATGCCTTGATGATCGTCTCCTCGCGCCAGGAGAGGAGTCACAAGTTTTTGAAACGAGTGAAACAATTTGCCGGCATTCCTCTCAACCACAAAGTCCAGATCTGGCGGGTGCTCAATCCCACCGAAGTCATGGTACACAAGCCCGATAACACGCAGACGGGCGTTGCGTCACCGCCACTCTCACGCGATACCTCGCCGTCACTCGCACAAGCCCAACGGACCAAGCTTGTTGTTGAAAACGCTGAATGGAAGAAGATGGAAATTGGCAAGGACATCGAGCAAATTGACGTAAAGGACCAGACCGCCAACGAGAACTACAATGGCTCATCAACCATCGAAATATTTTCTCTTTTCGAGAATCAGACTCTCATTCTTGAGGAGCAGACCCGTGGTCCTGCCGGTGGCGAGTATTTCTCAGATCAGAAGAAGAAGAATATCTTGGCCAGGGCCAAAATCAACGGTTCTAAGGCGGGATCGGCTGCAACCTCCCGTCAGGCCAGTCCCGCACCTAGTAGCACTGTGACCACCAGAGGTCGGAGGCGCGATGGCAAGACTCGGGGAACTGTTGGGTTGTCAAACCTGGGTAACACTTGCTACATGAACTCTGCGCTGCAATGCATCCGCAGTGTTGAGGAGCTGGCAATTTACTTCCTTCAAGAGAAGTACAAGTCTGAGATCAACGCCAGCAACCCGTTGGGCTCGGGTGGTATCATGGCCAAGAAGTATGCCGAAGTATTGCAGGGAATCTACGGCGAGCATGCGAGCTCGTCGTTCTCTCCCACCAACTTCAAGAAAACGCTCAGTTCTCAGAACCCAGTGTTTTCTGGCTGGGGTCAGCAGGATTCCCAGGAGTTCCTCAGCTACCTCGTTGACTCTATTCACGAGGACCTGAACAGAATCCAGAAGAAGCCATACCTTGAGAACCCTGATTCGGACGATGCGCGTGTCACTGATCCCGAATACATCCAGGAGCTTGGCGACATCTACAGACAGAACCATGCTAAGCGCAACGAATCTGTATGTATGGACTTGTTCAGTGGGTTTTACAAGAACACCATGGAATGTCCCACATGCGACAAGGTCAGCGTTACCTTTGATCCTTTCGCCTCTCTCACTCTCCAGCTTCCCATCGAAAGCACCGTCATGCACAACTTCACATTTGTGCCACTGAAGGGAACGCCCAAAAACCATAACTTGGACTTGGAGAAGAACCTGACGGTGAAAGACATCAAGAAGATTATTGCCTCCAAGCACGACAACGTTGATCCCAGCAAGCTTTGGATGGTCGAGGTCTACAGCAACAAGATGTACAAGCACTTCGATGACCGTGCCAGTGTGGCTGAAGCGGGCATACAAGCCAATGACTACATATTTGTGTTCGAGCTGGCGGACGTGCCATCCAACATTCCTCCTAGGATCAAGTCGCACTCGTACTCAAGCTACAACTACGGCAAGAAGGTCGAGGATGTTCCCGAAATGGACTCAGAGATGGCTGAAAATTTTGCGGTGCCCATCTTCCATCGGAGAAAGAACCGCTATGGTAGCGGCTGGGATGTTACCATGCACCCACAGTACGTCATGATCAAGCGCGATGAATCGCGCGATTACAACGTCATTCTCAAGAAGGTCTTGCACACTGTTGCACAACTCACCAGCCGTCCCATCCTCGTCGAGGCTGACGAGAACGAGCGATCAAGCTCAGTCGAAGCTGAGAAGACCGAGGCCAACGGTGACGCTGAGAATGCGCAGGACGATGCAGCAAGGCTCAGTGACCATTCAGTGCCGTCGGAGGATGGATACGTTTCGGTCTCTGTCGACGGTGGCAAGCCCACTGAACAGCCCAATGGTGTCGCCAAGCCAGATAATGGTAGCGGCAAGGGCGGCGATGACCGTATACCTGAAGGCTTTTACAACCCAGATTATGAGGTCCCTGCAGTTCTTCGCGACCAGCTCTTCACCCTCAACTACGCCCGCGGATATGAGAACATGTTCTGCACTGGAACCACAGCATTCGACGACAAGAGCACTCGCAAGATGAGCACTCGCGTCAAGCTACCATCAAGGCGTCCCTCGACAAGCTCCAGTACTGATGAAGAAGCCAGTAATAACGGCGGGTCGTCTCCTGTCAGTGTTGAAGGCGACGACGAGGAGAGTGATGAAGACGAGGGTGCGTCTTTACAGATCTCGAAGGAAGACTCGCCTGCCGCCACCGTCGATACTGCCAGTGAGGCCGCCGACAGCGAGCTCCCTGACGACCCTCTCGAAGCTGATGCTACGTCAACTCGCATGCGGGGCAACAAGAAGGAGAACAAATTCAAGGGCAACAAGACACGCAAGCCCAAGAAGGAGGGTCTAAGCAAGAAAGCGAAGAGGGAGCTGAAGAAGGCTCGCGCTCGTGCAGCTTCAGGCTCGTCTCCTTCCCAGCGCTCTGTCAACGGAAACAACGCTCAAGAAGACGAGGTCCACTACCTCAAGCTTGGCGAATGTATCATTCTCGATTGGTATCCCGAGGCCATTGAGAGCATCTTTGGTGGCGATGTTCGTGATGACGAGGATCTCCGCGGTCACTGGTTGTCTGCGGAAGATGGCAAAGGTCTGCCTTTCGTTGACGACCCAGAAACCGACAAGAAACGCGAGATTCGTGAGAAGCGCAAAAAGAACGGCATTACCCTGGAAGATTGCTTCATGGAGACTGGAAAGCGTGAGAAGCTCTCAGAAGACAATGCTTGGTACTGTAACCGATGCAAGGAGCTGCGCCAAGCCACCAAGACGCTGGAGATCTGGACCTGCCCTGACATTGTCGTTGTTCATTTGAAGCGTTTCGGTGGTACGCGCAGCTTCAGAGACAAGATTGATGTGCTCGTCGACTATCCCATTGAAGGTCTCGATCTGACTGAAAAGATTGGCCAGCGCGAGGATGGTAAGGAGTACATATATGACCTCTTCGCCGTCGACAACCATTTTGGAGGCCTTGGTGGTGGCCACTACACTGCTCAAGCAAAGAACTTCTTTGATGGACAGTGGTATGACTACAACGGTAAGCGGATAGATGTGTTCACTTGAACGGACTTCAAACTGACTGCTTTCAGATTCAATGACCAGCAAGCTCGGCGAGTCTCCTCGCAAATCAGCTGCGGCATACCTTCTCTTCTATCGCCGCCGCTCTGACAAGCCGCTTGGCCCACAATACTTACAAGAACTTGTCACTGAATTCCGCAACCCGCCCCAGCAAGCTAACAGCGCGGACGAAGCATCCGAATCTGAGTCGGGGGAAGGCCGTCTCGGCGATCCTTCCTCAATCCTGCGTGGATCGTCGAGCAATTCAGTCGGAGCAGGAGTCGGAGCGACAACAGGCCTACAACTTCAAGCTCGGAGCACAACTCAGGGCGCTGGAAATGGTTTAGTCGGCCAGCTAGCCGGGCAGAATCTGAAACCGAGGACTCTGGGGACGAGCGATGATGAGGGCATCGGCATGGACGATGACAACAGCAAACAGTATGCACCCTTCGGAGATCAGAGCTGGGGCTTCGGCGCTCTCGACAACGGGGACGACAACGCTGATACCGATGCAGAGATGGCTATTGATAGTCTCGATAACGATTCGACTGCCGCCGAGCACGACACAGACGGGGATGAACGCTGGAATGATCATGATGAGAGCTTCCAGCTAGGAGACGACAGCATGACAAACGACTTCGAAGACGACCATGCATTGTACTCCGGCGCGCACCAAGACGGATCTTACCACATTGAAGACACTAACATGATGAGCGACGATTCTCCCGTCGTCGACATCAATCTGTCCGACGATCCACACTCGAAAATGGATTAGGATTCCGCCTGGCGTGGTTCTGGCTTTGGCGATGTTGGTGTTGGTATTGGAATCGATTTAGAAGCGTGGCTGTATGATGATGACGAACAAGGTGAACCGGCACAACGATGGCTCGGATGAATTTTGTTTTTCGCACGAGGGGAGGACGACAGAGTCTTTGTGGGTCATTGCATAGCATTTTCTGATATGGGGTCTTACGCTTCGCTCGCTTTCCTTCGTGTGGCTTGCTTGCGCGAAGGCTTTACAGTGGCAGGGTGATGTTGAGTTGATGATGATGATTGGGGAAAGGGGAAAGGGCAGATAAAGCATTAGTGTTCTTTCGGGCAGGACGAGAGGACCTTATACATAAGGACATGAAATAGTAATAGATTGCGCTTTCGATGTGACTCTGACCTGGCTTCTTCGTAGCGTAGTGTCTGAACTTCTGCGTGCGATTGCTGACTTTGGTTCAGGGAAAGTTTTGAATTCGGGGTTGGCTGGATTAGCATTTGTGCCAGTGTTATTGAACCACGATCCTCCTCGTTATCTGTGGCTGACAGTAACATTTAAAGAATAAGCAACAAACTCTGCACGCGACTGATGGTGTACAAAGTCTTGGCACAAGAGCAGCGCATACGCATATGCAAAATCACAGCATAGTGTTCTTTTCTGATTCTCCTCTCAATCAATCTTGCTACTTTCCGCCATGATCTTGGTATCCATCACCCTCCTTCATCGAGACGCTGCACGTTCTGAGCACAGGTTCGGAACCGCAAGCCAATTCAAGCGCTGGCCACTCATGACGTGGAACATGCCAATGCGGAGCGGTCGGTCGAGAGGCTGCTATTCGGACAGAAATGCTGAAAGGTCAGAGGCTGGCGTGGGGAGCAATAATATCACCATTCGAAACCCAAATCACGACATAACATGAACACATCTGTACAGGATGTTGCAAATATTCGAACTATTGCGAAGCCCTCTGCCAGACAATGAAATTGACCGAGCAAGAAGGCCGTCCGATGAAATCACAAGCTTATCGTCAATGCTGGAGCTCGTTCTGGCCCTTGGCCCTTTGTCATTATACCAATGTGGTAGTCTGACAAGTATCGATATCGAAGACCAATCCCAAGTCTCCTGCCACTTTTCGGCTCCGATGACGACCAAGTGAACCTATGCCGATCCGGCGCCATCCACGTCCAGAGCCATTGCCTCTGACTTCCTCTAGCACTATGAATGTTTCGCTGCTCAATGCGAAGCCAGTTGGAATTCGTCTTTGCAAGGGAAGGCAAAGGTAGCTGCTGGGCTTTCGGTATCCTTCCTCGTCCCATTGGACAGCGCACCCCATGGCAATGGGCGTTTTCCAGTATCGGCAATCTCGTCATCGATATTGAAGTATGGCGGGTTGCAATCCTGAATCTCTGTGACTTAGCTACCATTTATTACCACATACGCTCCCAGAACTTCCGGAAGAAGCCCATGTGTGTCTGCCGTTCCTTCTCACGCTCCTTCGCCCCTTCGCTCTCCCACACAAGACATTCCTCGTCGATCTCCGCCTTACCAGTCCAAATGTCCGCCTTCGCCGATCGAACATACTTCGTCTTGTGCCATATTTTCCAAGCGACAAACAGCACGACAAAATACCCAACGCCGAAGTACGAAGTGATAAAGCCTTTTGTGTCCCACGGTGCGAAGGTATCAAAGCCCAGGGTCATGATGATGCAGATGCCAATCGTAATGCCCCAGTAGCCTGTGTACGGCGCCAATGGCGATTTGTATGGGAGGGAGCCAAAGGAGATCTTTTGTGCGACGATGGCATGATGCCAGTGTACGACTACGACGTAGGTCGCTGTTTCGTTGATGATGAGGCCTGCGCTTGTGAGGCCGACGAACCAGTCGAACACTTCGAGTGCGTTATTGGAGGTGACGAGGAAAGAGACACAAGACAGGAGAGTTACGGACAGAACTGGAACGGAACAAAGTCAGTATATCGCAGGATCCAAGAGAAAGGATATTCCAGCACTTACCAGCAACATATGGAATACCTCTCTTCGAACACATGAGGAACACTCTTGGCGCTTGGCCGTTCTGAGCCAAAGAGTATAGAGATCGGCTTGCCGTGTACAGGAATGTATTACCACAAGAAAGCCCCGAGAGAAGGATCATGAAGTTGATGGCATCCGGCAGGAAAGTTGTGATCCCGAGCTTGCGGATGCCGAAGACCCAGGGCGAAGAGCCAGCGCCTGGCTCACCATTGTTGACGGCTTCCAGATACGCAGGATCTCTAGACGGGCACATGATGCCGACGGCGAAAGCTCCCATGATGTAAAGACCACAAACACGCCAGACAATGAGTTTAGCTACGCGTGGAATCGTCCGGCGTGGATTGGAAATTTCTCCCGCTGAAAGAGCCAGAAAAGCAGGGCCTCCGACAGTGAACACTGCGTACCTGACAGAGATCCATATTCCGAGGAAGCGTCCAGTAGTACCATCTGCATAGTACGGGTGCATGGCCTCTCCTCCGGTCCAATTGCGAAAGCCGTAGGCATCTCCCTTAGGATTTGCTCCGCACATAGTCACCAGTGTGGCCATCATAAGTCCAACCAGGAGGATGACCTTGCAAGAAGCAAAAAAGAACTCTGACTCACCGTACCATCTGTGGAATAACAGTCAGCACCTTTGATGGAGAGAGCCATTGAGATCCACTCACTTGACAGCGATGATGTTCAAGAAGACGCAGCAAGCCATTGCAATCGCCACCCAAACTCCTGGATTGATGTCTGTCGTCCAGTATTGCATTACTGTTGCAACAGCCGAGTACTCGGTACACACAAGCATAAGACTGGCAAAAAAGTACGTCCAGCCCATAGCAAAACCCAAGGCTGGGTCGACGAGACGAGTAGCCAGGCCAAACAGTGAGCCACGGATCGGAAGCCATGCGCACATCTCTCCCACGTGGAGTGTGAGTGGCCAGATGAAACAGAGTCCATAGAACATGTATCCAAGAGTCAGAGAGATTGGTCCAGCCTTGACAAGAACGCCTCCAATGCCGACGAAGAGTCCAACACCAATGGCTCCTGCGACGGCCATGAGCTGCACATGGCGGGCAGACAGATTCCTCTTGACCGCTGGGATGTCGGTGACATCTCCGGCGTCAACTTTGGGCACATCACTGACGGTGTGCTCCTGGTGTTTTATGTCTTCTTCAATGGCCATGCTGT
Source organism: Cladosporium cucumerinum (assembly GCA_023634325.1). Taxonomy (NCBI): domain Eukaryota; kingdom Fungi; phylum Ascomycota; class Dothideomycetes; order Cladosporiales; family Cladosporiaceae; genus Cladosporium; species Cladosporium cucumerinum. The sequence continues at coordinate 327,627 of JALDQA010000010.1, read as the reverse complement.
CGATGGAGGTGGGGAGGTGGGGTTTGGAACAGCATCATTATCGAGCCGCTACACGGCATATATCTTAAATTCATCCTGGCATGTGTCGGACAGGATGATCGAACTTGGCATCGCCAAATGCAAATAGTCTTATCACAACTGATCGGATATAGAAGGGCCACGCGACATGCAGACATGGGGAATAGATACAACGATCTTGGCTGTTGATCAAAGGCCTTGGTGCGCTGCTGGTCTACTTGGCCGTGAAGACGAGGCGATAAGCTCGAAACATCGCTGGGATATCTCCGGCAATGCAGCCGACATGGAAATTGCGGGCGATGAACGATAGAGCTATAGCAGATAAGAGAGAATACCTTAGGTCATGATGCTAGTGATAGAGGTCGACTAAACAACTTTACAAACACGGGCACGAATGGATGGAACGGAACCCCTGTAAGTCAAGCAAGGTTTCAATTGGCTCAACTTCAAGCAACAGAATATGCTACTGGCTCTGTCAGCTCGGGGACTAGCAGGGGTTCCATCCGTTCCTGCCCCCCTTTGTACGTCTTAGCAATCACAAAATGCCTTGGCCGCGAGGTTAGTCTGGCCGCTCGGGCAGCTAATCGCACCTCACATGATTTGTGTCGGCCTTCTTTCCTCCGACAATTGGGACGTCAAAGTCAAGGATGTGCCCAGCATGAATATATAATGTTCCCTTACGGCTTACCAGGCTTACATTCCTGCACCCGTGAGTTTTCATATGCTCTGGTTACCGAATACCTTAAGTAATTTCATGTACTGGCAAGCTGGCAAGCTGGCAAGCAGCTCTAACAGGGTATCCAATTCAGAGCGACATTCTGCTCTGAATATTTTTTGATAATCATATTATCACGTAAAGCGCCGGTTCATACATACGACCATAGGTCAGTGAGAACTGGGCATCCCGTCCGCTCTGCCATACATAAGCACTGAACCGGGCGACTAGTACTAGAGTGGGTGACCATCTGGGAATCCCGCCTGTTGTATGTTTTTGCATTTGTCTTGCTCCGTGAAATTTTGCTCGCTTCCTTGTCCCTGACCTGTAGGTTGCAGAGTGCCGACCAGATCGCTGACTGTTTTTAGCAGTCGAGCAAACGGATTGATGTTTTTGCAAATCTAACTTAAATCGAAATTGTGTCAAACAAGACAGCGGGACGATCAATCATATCGTCTTCCTTTCACCAACTGATCAACAGGCCGGTCCACCGCTGGTGTCCCCACGGCAACATGTCCGACATCATCATGCGGCTGCACATCACCAAGACGGATCTTGACTTTCTTGAAGCGCCGCGCAATGTCATCGCCGTCGTCCATAAAATTTCCCGCGGCAAGATAGACGAATTTGTTCTCTCTCAATGCTAGCGACAAATCATCAAGCACATCTGGCCCACGTCTTTTGAGGTCGACAACAATTGCGCTGCTACCAGCTAACCGCATGGTGAGAGAAGCCAGACACAGGACCCAGAACCATGCGATATGACAGACTATCACTTCGTGAAATACAGTCGTGGTCCCCTGGGTAGAAGCAAGTTGGATTGACCCGTCGGCGTTGTCTCCAATGGGTCCGACAAGGGCAAATGAAGACGCCATGCTCGCAAGCCAAATGGTGTCGAGCACCTGCGTGAATCGTTGAGAGAACAGTAAATCGCCGATCGAGATATTGAGGTGCTCATTGATTTCGTCGTCACCGGCAAAGGGGTACTCTTGGTTGACGAAGTATTGTTCGACAGGGCTGGACATCCAATCGTCGCCCGGTTGCCAGCCCGTCTTAGACGCAGACGTCAGTAGCTTTGGAATGTCTCTGATATTGATATTGATGTGCGGTCCACTGGTATCGCTCTTTCTTTCTGGAGCGGCAACCTTCCAAACGGCTGTCGCTTTGCAAAGTGTGCCATCGCAGCCCATTCTGGTCTCTACATGAATTGCAGTCACGCTACAGGTAGCGTTCGTTCTCTCCTCCATCCCTGAAATCATCCATATCGGTACTGGCTGGCTTCGATCTGTTTCCCAGCTGCCAGGCTCAATCAGGAATGTCAGCGTCAAATTTTTGTAGATAAGAACATATCCAGGTGGATATCCGGGCGGCAGTTTCCACATGCTGGGAGGGCTAAGATCTGACTTCGGGGCCACCGAACAATCAGTATACGCATACCAGCTTTTGAGATTGAATTCGGAATGTCCGCTACTCGGCAGGCCATCCACCATTGGTAGTCCGGTCAACGAGCTATAGAGGACGTAATGATCGTTCTGAGCAGTATCGTGCCAAACGCCTTCTCTGGCTAAGGGCTCGACCAAGGGAATTTTCAGGTTCCCATAGACGTCTTGGCCTGATTCTTTGGCAGCCAAGGGACTGCCTAGAGCAGCATTGATTGAAGTGGTAATTGCACTTCGCCATCCGCTTTGACCAGTGGCGAATCGAATCAGGGTCTCGTAGGTGTCGAGGTACCGGAAAGCCACGTCTATTGTGGTACTTTTTGACGTCGTACCAATAACGCCCAGAGCGGCCTGTCCGCCAAGGGGTGACACAGCCCATGATAGTACCAGTAATAACATTATCGGATGCAGGAATCGAAACCGGAGGGGCAGAGTCACCGCGCCAAAGACGGTACGAGATCCAAGGACACACTCAATTACGCCCACAGACGTGCCACGTTCAAGTATAGCTGCAGCCACGCAGGTGAAGAACCGGCCAACCACTGCAGCGAACATGATGCCGAATATTATAGGGCCCTGGGGTCATGGTGAGCATAATGACACGAATGGCGCAGCGACACAAAGCAAACAGACGACGACGTACGTATCTCGCTGCTGCGAGCAGATCTGAGCTCATTTTTTCATCGCTCGGTTTGCCATCTTGTCTGTATGTGAGGATAGCAAAGACGAGGAAGTATAGTGGAACTATCGCAAAAGCTGCGTCTCTGACAGCACGAGCGAGTGGGCGACGGGAAAGTGGGCGAAGGGCAGGCTGGGCAGCCTGAGGGATGTTTCCTGAGCTCAAGGGAGTATTACCGTTGTATTTGGGGTACATTTGCAGTAGAATCCCTTCATCTTGGGGCTCCCATCGTGTTTGCGTCAATCTAGATGTTGATGTAATGCTGTCGTCGGTACCGTTTAGTGGAATCGCGTCATCCCGGCCTGTCTCCTCGTCTGGATGGAGTGGTAAGCACACTCACTGCTCGTCACTGTCTGGGTGTATCAGGCTACTGGCCGTCTGGCATGACGCAGCAAACGGACCGAGAGGCTTTGATAATGGTACCTTGGGTCTGTGTGGTGGGGCGTTGATGATCGCTTTCGTTGGACTGAGGCTCTTTCAGTCCTGAGATTATGCGAGAAGTCATCAGTCCGAGTCTCATATCGAATAACACCCTCCTGTAACTAGATATCCATGACCGGTCTCGAGAGCCAGGATGTATGCTCTTGAAAATTGCAGGAGCTCTCGTTGCTCAAACATATGCAGCTCTTCACTGGGAGCTGTATGTGTATGCGACTGTAGTACTGCTCACAGCTTGAGATGGAGTATCACCCCACCCTCTTCCTCTCCTCTTCCACCAAGCTATCCACGACTTGAAACACCCCGGTCACGACTTTCATCGTACCTTCATCCACGACGCCGGCAAAACGCTGCTGTACTTTGTCCGGGTGCCAACGCACACGTTCAACTTTAAGTGATTGTAGTCGTCTAGCTGGACTCTTATCATCGCCACTCGTGGCCGGTGCATGCCGCATGAAAGCTTCGATGTTCGGCCTGGTGGCAGGCCGGTTATGTAGCGTTGGCCAAGGTATGCGCATAGAGGGCGGCTTGGGCTGATCGGATGGTGGCGACTGGGTGTTCGCAAGCGCCGAGACGAGAGCGTCCCAAGCCGTGAGATATGCTGTCCACGCGCGGGCGTAGACTTCGTCGTCGGGTTCATGGGCTTCAGGCTTGCGACTGGAGGTTCGGTCATCATCATCCCGATCGCGTGAGCCTCTTGCACGACCAGCATGATCCCAAGCCTCTTTTTGCCTTGCTCGTATGAATTCCTCGCGCCGCCGCTCTTTTGCTTCCTTTTCTTCTTTTCGCTTCCTTTCCATCCGGTCGCGTTCAATCACTATCTCCGGGTTCTGCTTCTCCCACATCTTCCGTTGTACGTACGCCGCGTAAGTCTCATCATCCATGTCTTGTAACTCTCCTGACTCTGTCTGCTGGACAGGTCTCGAATAGACGTGTATGGGCTGCGAGTAGACAGACTCCCAGTACGACGCGGCTTCATCGTCGGCGAGGGCATCAAAGAGAGAGGTCTGGAAAGCCGCGGTGTTGGAGGGAAGAGACGGAGCATCAGGATCGGTAGGTTCGCGTGGGAAAGGGTGCGCGATGTCAGGATCGGGTGATGCTGCTTTGGGCGAATGTGAGCGCTTCGAGCGCTTCTTTCGCTTGGGTTCTTCTACACCAGATTTGAAGCGAAAACGGAGATGTCTCTCGCGATGGCTTCTTGACTCGCCATCCCTATCGTCGCGGTGCCTTCGTCGCTTATGTGGGCGTTCCTTCCGGATCTCTTCAGTCTCTCGATTGTGTTTGTCGATTTCGTCCTGGAGGCTGGCGAGTATAGCATCGTGCTCGTAGTCGGCAGACAAGCCTTCGGTAACCTGCCGCTTACTGTCCGCTATCGAGGGCATGTTAGATGCAGTAGTGCTAAATATTCCATATGAAAGGCTCGCGACACCGCGACTGGACGCAAAAGTGTGTGTTTTTGGTGGGCCAGATTGTCTAGCATGTGAGGACGTCTTCTAGCATGTGAAAGTGAAGATCAAGGTGACGCAAGTTTGGCCGGCGGGGTGCGAGCCGAGCCTAGCGTAGCGTAGCCGTACATGCGTTAGGATTGTCAGGCGCAGAGCCGCATGTGACGCTTCCGGCGATTCAAGCTCGAGTCGCAACAACGCGAAACATCAAAAGTTTATAAATTGCTCGACAAGAACATGTTATGGTCTTTCTGAACAGTGTCCAACGAGATACACACGGGTAAACATGGCTCGTCAATCAGCCTCATCGTCGGCCTCGTCGGGGCCAAACTCTGCCCAACAGGCGACCGGCAGTTCAGCCCCTGCCTCTGAAGGAGATATTGTTCATCGTTTCGAGAAGGCTACCACACACGACATTACCACCGAAGGCGAATCCGACTTCACTTCCGAAATCCAGAGTCCCTTCACCAGCAAGCCGGTCCCGTTCGATCCTTCCCTGCTCCCGGATGGCAAGCGATCGCTGTCCAGCATCAGCACTCAAGCTTTCTGGCTGGGCATCGCTCTCGCCGCGTCTCTAATATTCGGAGTACAGTTTGCCTGGCAAGGCAATACGATCTGGCGTCCTTTCGCATTCATCGCCTCTCTCAGCCTGTTCCACTTCCTCGAGTTCTGGGTCACTGCAACTTACAACGTTCCCGTCGTCCGTGCCAGCAGCTTCCTCCTCTTTACCAACGGCACAGCATACAATGTCGCGCACAGTCTCGCCATGCTCGAGATCCTAGTTTCAGACTGGGTGTTGCCATCCTACCAGCAACGCTACGTCAACCCCTACATGATCGCCGTCGGTCTCTTCCTGGTGATCTTTGGCCAAGCCTGTCGAACCCTCGCCATGGCGACCGCTGGAACGAACTTCAACCACACGCCTCAGAGGGTAAAGCAAGACGGCCACGAGCTTGTTACCTCGGGTATCTACGCTTACTCGAGACACCCGTCGTACTTTGCATTCTTCTGGTGGGCGGTCGGCACCCAATTGCTGGTTGGTAACAAGATCTGCTTGGTGGCGTTCTTCGTATTCTTATGGCACTTCTTCTACAAAAGAATCCAAGGCAAGTCTCTACCGACTCCCAAAACATCGCATATCTCAAGACAAGTGCTAACATTGTCGACACAGCTGAGGAACGCCACCTGATTGAATTCTTCGGCAAGGACTACGAAAACTACAGGAAAAGGACCATGGTCTGCATTCCGTTCATTTGAGTCGGTACATGTAAGCTAGGGACCGATGCGATACCATGGCAGTGGACTAGATCAAATAATCAACCTCGCAATCGATGCATGCCCTTTCAGTTTGGCTCTTGTTACCTTGTAGTGTTTACGTGCGACCAAAATGAGGGCCGCAATTGTATGCTCCCAACGTTCTCGAGTCCCAACGGTTCAAATAGGCGTCGAGCAGTCAGTGTTACTTATCGCGACAACGAATTGCTAAATTGAATCCGCCGAGCTTGGAGATATTGTTAACACCTCCAGGCTATCTCGGAAGCTGGAGGTGCTGTGGTCGATCTTGACGAGCAAAAACCTGGCCACGAGCGCGTTCAAGAACCATGACAATAGATAGCGCAGGGAAAAGCCTCGACAGACAATGGATTCAAAACACAAAGTGCAACGCAAGGTAAGCACAGAACAAACGAAACCGTCGATCGTCAAAGCATTATAATACACTCTATCTGAACGGTAGCACTCGCATCAGCCCTGAGCCTGCTCCTTCGCAGCCTTTCTGGCCAAGTATCTGGCCTTCGCATCACCAACATCCTTTTCGGTCTTCTTGCTCTTCGCCGCTCGTTCTTCCTTCTCGCGCTGCTCGTCTTCTTCTTCACGCTTTCGCTTCGCAGCAGCTTCGAGCTGCTCTTCGACCATTCTGCTTTGCCGCTCACGTTGAGCCTCGCGACTGCCAACATCCTTGCGAGGGAAGGCTGATTGTGCAGGCCGGTTTGCGCGCAAATGGTCTGCAGAGCGATTCCCATCGCCAGACTTGCCACTTGGATTGACGTTCAATCCGGCGTTGAGGAGATCGCGCTTATCAGCAATGGCACCTTCTTCGTTGACTTGAACATTGATGCCCTTGGCTCTGAGCGCGGCGGCGATCTCAGCATCACTAGCCTTCTTTTCTTCCACGATGTTCTTGACGCCGCCTTCTCTTTCGAGTTTCATGGCGGCGTCGATTTCATCTTGGTGGATCTTCTCGCTCTGGTCCATCATGTTGCGGTAGAAGCTCTGCATGCCGCCGCCCATCTGCCTCTTCCTCTTCTCTTCTTGCTCGGCGCGTTTCTTCTCTTCCTCTTCCAGCCGACGCGTCTCTTCTTGCTGCTGCTTGTACGCGCCAGTCACGAACTTCTCTTTGCCGGCAAACTCGTCGCCTTCGTTCTCACGTTCGCGCTGAAGCTGCTTCTCGCGCGCGATCTGCTGGTCTTGCTTTCGTCGCGCGGCGGCATCGAGCAGGTTGTTGATGTACTTGGGCTTACGATCGATGGCATCTTGTCGCGTGGCCTCCTTCTTGGCTTCCAATACTGTGGACTTCGCGTCGTGGAAGGAGTCGTAGTCAAAAATCGTGGAATCGATCTCTTCGGCGGCTCTCACTGCGCTTTTCGAAGCCGCCATGGCGGACGCATCTTGTCTCGAGTCTTCGTCGTCGGCATTGAAGCGCCTACTTGGAGGTTTTGTAGGGATGCCTGGTTTTGATTTGGGTGGTGGCTTTGATCGTGAAGGCACGCTCAATCCAGGCTTTGGAGGTGCTGCGCCGAAGCTATCGATAGCTTCTTCGGTGGCACCTTGTTGCAGGACATTGTCATCTTCCTCGTCATCGTCAGGCTCATCGTCCAGGATAGTCTTCCTCTTGGGAGGAGCTGCTTTCTTGAGGTTCAGGCCGTATTTCAACGACATGGTGGAAGCTAAGTGTGTTGGCGATTGCGGCGTCAGGAAGCGAAGATGCAGGTGGGGCTTGCAGTAGCTCAATGATTAGATAAGCAACACTAACCCTGTCAACATTATGGCTGACGACGAGCCACGTCTCTTGTATCCAACAATCGAGGTTGTATAGTTGTTGTGCCAACCCTATTATACATTTCTTCTCTTGTTCTGGATCGCTATTCGCTACTATGTCCGAGAACTCGGCTCGTGCGCTCAGAGGAGAGCTTTATTACGCATTCACGCCCGAACTGGTCAAAGCCCGTCGACGATGTGCTGCAGCCTGTAACAAATTCAACAACGCATCTCTGATCAACCGTAGGACTCAAGTTGAACTCTGGAGAGCGTGAGTAACATGCTGCTTCATCATCACATACGAGCACACGAAATCATGATGCTGACCATCCACATAGAATCGTAGCAGACGACACACCCCTCCCACCACCGGCTCCAACAGAAGACGAAGACGAAGCACTCTTCGCCACCGATCCTTGGGTCGAGGCACCGATCCATATCGACTATGGCACTAACGTGCGGGTAGGTGAAAGCGTCTTCATCAACTTCAACTGCACCATCGTCGACACTTGTCTCGTATCCATCGGTGCTCGCACGCTGTTCGCTCCTAATGTTTCAATTTATTCCGGAACCCATCCTCTTGACCCGGACGTCCGACAGGGTACAGAGGGCCCGGAGAGCGGGAAGGAAGTGTGGATTGAAGAAGACTGCTGGATTGGCGGCAATGTGGTAATCCTGCCTGGTGTGAGGATTGGCAAGGGCTCGACTGTGGGCGCTGGGAGTGTGGTGACCAAGGTGAGTTGCATAGACGGGTCTGATGGGCGTACAGAGTGATCTCGACTGACGTTTGACGTGTACAGGACGTGCCACCTTACAAGGTCGTTGCAGGAAATCCTGCTAGAATCATCAAGGACGTTCCACGCAATACGGATGCGGCGAACACCAGCGGTGCTGCGGCTGCTCTTGCAAGAGACCAGGTAGCAGGGTTGTAACTAGCGATGTAGCCATGCAAGGAGCAAACCAGACGAGCCTTCGCATCAAAGACACTGGCTCTATGGGTAGGCGAGCCTTTGAGTGCCATCATTTGTTGGAGTGCCGACTTGCAACGTCTCGAAGAGTTTCTCGAAATTATGTCCAGGTTTGATATTAATGGCTGCTGAGCGACCCCCTCCAGACTGGCGCGTGCGAACATATCAATCTTGGAATTGAATCCGTCCGATATACCAAAGCCCAGGAGTATCAAGCTCCCATTCTCAGCATCATAAAACCTTCTCCCACCGCCTTGCCCTCACAGAGCAAAACGAATAGATGAAAGCGAAAAAAAAGGACCTGTCAGACATACCGCCGCACCCTCCCAACACAGCCGGCCGAAGCCAGAACACTGTGCAAGGTTGAGATCATCGCCACGCAGCACGAAGCCACGCACGCCGGCATCACTCTTGGGCACGGGGCATCGACTCATCAGCCAGGTTGGAGTCTGTGGCTCATGTAGAGAACACAGTTATGGACGTTTACTATAGAAATGATTCTATGAAGTCTGCGCGTGGAGAAAATGGTTAGTAGACTGTTTTGGATTGGACAGTATGGGCTGTTTGGGATACTCACAAAGTCGCGTGAAGAAGAGAAAGGAAGGTGGGCTGCGCTGGGAGGAATATATACTTGCTGCCTCTGCGCTCTGGCGGGCGCTAGCGGGAGTGTGTGGCTTTAGCGCCATGTCGCCGAACGAGAAAAGAACTTTTCGGGTGGGGCGTTGCCCTGTAAAGAAAGTCTAACGTCAACTACATCGAAAGGGAAAAACGCACAGGGCTTACAGGGTCCTCGTTCCTCGGTGACGATGACGAGGCTCGCTTCGCGTGTGTAACGCGTTGGGTGCCGCGTTTGTGCCGGAGCGGAGATCCTTCACAGGTACCTGCGTACATGTATCTCTGGGCGTTTCATGCAGAATGGTTTGGAGCAATTGACCCGGACAAGATAGATGTACAGAAGTGCAGCAGCAGGTCTGTTTACATCCATCATCATACCTCCAACCAACGTATCCCACCGTCAAATCCTCCACGCTCAACCAATCTTTCACACCCGAGAAACCACATGCACTAAGAGGCATAACCGTAATGAACCGCTTCCCATATCCAATCCATCCAATCACCCTTTTCTGCCCTTCCCCCTTTTCCACTGCAATCGGAGTGGTACCCTAACGGTAAAATGAAACCGATCAGGGTCCTTTTCCAGATGTCATCACCTGGCAACAGTCGGTGGTAGCCTCGCGTGCTGTCTGCACGGAGGAAGAGAGGAGGATGTGAACAGTCAATCATACTCAACGTCAGGCGCGCAGCAGAACTGTCACCTGAGACCTGAAGACTTTTTTCTTTTAAAGATATCCGAATTTTTGATTTTTATCTGTACTCGACCAGGCAACGACCCTATCATTACAAAGACGAACGATAAGCAGGATTAAAAAACAACAACGAGGTGAATATGTATATGCTTTGCTTTTCCTCATGCGCTGGTCCAGATTCAACTTTCCTAACTCCCTGAACTAGAGATGCCCTGAAACTCCAGTATCATACAAAACAAAACCCCTGATACAGAGAACGAAGACGAGAAAGAGAGAGAGAGAGGAAACAAGGACAAGAAGGAAAAGAAAACGAAAAAGGGTGTCGTGGTATCATCACGCTCTCGAGGTACTCCAGCCAACACGAGACCATCGACAAAACAACGAAACGCTGAAAGGACACGTATTAACGAAAAGCAAGTCGATCAGTAGATCATGCTCTTCACAGCATCGCGGCTGCGATGACCGGTGCGAGGCGAAAGAGGAGGGGTGCCAGGTCTGTTGCCTACTGGCACACTGCCAGGCACATAGGCTGACTTCCTGTTCTGCTGGCTAGCAACAGGCTTGCGATCACTAGGCTGTCTTGTTGGCGGCTTGGTGAAGTCTCTAACCTCTGTGCCGGCAGCAGCAGGACCCTCAAGGAGAGGCTTCTCGATGGCTTCGCGCTCAAGAGCAGCTTCTCTCGCACCCTCGGAGCGTTCATGAGCAAAGACCAGGTCCGTCCAGCCCTTCTTGCGGTTGCCGGGATCAGCTTTGCCGACAACTTGGGCGAGCACGGTCATCCATTCTTCCTTGGCTGCCTTCGAGTCGGCGTAAAAGTCGATGGTCTCTCCGTTTGCGAAACGGATACGGAAGCCCTCTTCCACATACTGGTATCCATCGTCCTCCTCTGTGAAAGCACTCTTGCGTCGGTTGCCTCCAGAAGGTTTTGCGGGCGATGTCGGTGCTACAGAATCGGCGAGAAGTGTGCGGCGGTCATCGACAAGGCGAACAGCTTTGCTGAGGTTGATGACAGCACGCTTCTGGTTGGTGTGCTCATGGTAAGCGGTCAAACGGGGTCCTTGCAGGCGGAAGTAGCGACGACGCCAATGCTGGGTTCTCGTTAGCATGTTGTTCTTGACTCTCGAATAGGGGATGTGCTTACCTGGCAGTCACCACCTTGCTGGCTCAGGACGCCCTCGAAGGTGACCTCTGTGACTTCATGCGCACGGTTCATTTCGCGGATAGCGGAACTCATACTCTTTGGCATCTCCTCATCAGTAGCGCCAATGGGCTTAGGAACGTACAACAATTGGAGCTCGAGAGAACCAATGATGTACGGAGGCTTCCTCACGGGGCCTGCGTGGGCACCACGCTTGCTGCGGACGCTGTTAACGACCATCGAGTTCTTCTCAAGAGCCCACTCGTTGTAGCAAGGTACGTCTACAGTCAGCGGGCGACCGAAGCAGCGCGGCTCGTGAGAAGACAGGTTGACGTAAGACCTGGCGAAAGATCCGTCTGCGGCGTTGACGAGATCATGCATAAGATCCCAAGCCGAAGGGTGAAGAGTAGCGCGCTTGCGCTGTGCCTCTTGTTGCTGACGACGTTGCTCGGCTTCCTGGGCCTCGCGCTCTTGACGCTCACGCTCAGCGCGCTTCTTCGGGCTCGAGAGCAGTCGCGAGATGCTTGACTGCTTCTGGTGCTTAGATGGCGAGACCGGAGCGGCAGCAGCAGGAGTTGGAGGAGGAGCCGACTTGGGCGGTAGCTTCGTGTTCAAGGTGAGCTGGAACTCAAGATCGTCGTGAACGACAAGCTCGAATTCCTGACCGATAGGCGCACTTTTGCCCAACTCAAGGGGCGCTGTGGTGACGCAGTGCAATCCATTGTCAAGGGTAAGCTTGAAGTAGACGCGATCATTACGGGGGAGAGGCAAGTCGAGGCTCTTCACGCCGACAACTTTGACGAAGAGACGACCTCGCTCTGCGCCTTCCGGTCCTTCATCTACTGTCTGGTCTTCCGAAACGACACCAAGAGCGGCGCTTTCTTGTCCTGGGAGCGGCGGTGCTGCTTCAAGCTTTGGACGATTGACGCTTGAGCTGCGCTTGCTCTTGCGTCTCTGCTTGCCAGTCCAGGGCTCGGTCTTGATGTATTGCTCGGCACTGGGCTTACGAGGGCTACTCTTTGCGCTCCTGATAGAGGGACGAGACACCATCGGGTCAGACGACGGTGGTTCGTAGGATTTGCTGGTCCCGTTACTGGACCCAGAGAAGTTCCGGTTAGAGGCTACAACAAGCTTGTCATTCTCACGCATGGTGTAACCCTTCTTTTCACGCGGATAAACGTTAGTGCCAAAACCATGTGGACTGTAAAGAGGAGGTGAGCACACCTTCTGAGCCTCCATAACGCGATCAAACTCGCGTTCGAGTCCCCAATCTTCATACTCGACAGCCGGAATGTCGATGTTGAGCTTGACCTCGCCACCGTCACGACGCACATCTTGCTTCTCAGCAGGCTGATGTTCACTGTCAATACCAGAATCGACCTTGCTACCCTCGCCTTCATTAGATTCGAACGACGAGTCGACCTGCTCGATCTGGGCCTGGTAGCCTGTAGGGATGGCAGGGACTGGGAACTCATCGGTGTTTGGCTCATCGAATATTGCGCCGAAGTCTGCGGGAGTGCCAGATGGACGAGCTTTCAATTTGCCGCCGGTCTTGATTGTAGCCCTTCGCTCCGGGATCTCCTGACGTACTGGCATAGGCTCGTGTTCGGGCTCCATTCCGAGGTCAGTCTCAAAGTCTTCATCTTGGTCGTCCATCTCGTCCTGAGCATCCTCATATTCATCATCCATGTCAGTAGAGTGGTGGATGACCGAATCAGGAGTACCTGGGCGTGATGTGTCGGTGGCAGTCTGAGGTGCCTGTCCAACTTCAGTGGGTGCCCACTGACCTGTTGTAGACGGCTGTAGTTTCGGGAGGTTCTCAGTGTCCAGCTGCTGTGTGGTGTCGTTTGCTGGTGGTGGCGAGGGTGTGATGTACTTGTTCATGCCAAAGTTGTAGTCATCGTCGGCGTCCTGGTACTTTGGCAATCCCAAGAAACCGGCTTGCTCCACCTTAGGGGTTTCCTGGGAAGCCTGAGAGTAGTCCTTCACAGTAAGCAGCTCCATGGCTTCTTGCAAAGTCTCCTTGCCATCTGGGGCCTCCTCAGATTGCTCACGGAGGACGGTGCTTTCCAGCTCGGGCTCATCGAGAGAGTACATACTTCCATCAGTCTCGTCTTCGAAAGAGTCAGCATGAACTTCATGGTGGAGAACAGAGCTCTGATGGTCATAGTCATCGAGGCGAGAGGGAGACCTAGGAGTAGACATGCGAGTCTCGTCCATGGTGGGAATGGCAGCCAGATCGATGCTTTCATCCACAGGCTCCTCCTTGATGACAACATCCTGCTCGTCGTGGATGGAATGCTGTCTCGGAATGTGCTGCTGCCGTGACTCAATACTGTTTTCACGAGAAGGAATTGGTTGATCCGGGTGCATTTGCGCCAGCTCAGCGTATGAAGGTCGGAACTTGTGTTGCTCATCCACAAGCTCAGAGTCATCACCTTCCTCTTCTTCGTCTTCGTCTTCATCTTCGAAGTCGTACTTGGTGTTTCTAACCTTCCTCAGAATTGACTCCCGGCTGATGCGAGGTGCCGCACCCGTGTAGTCGTCGAGGTCTGCCAGCACGGAGAGATCCTCATCTTGAGCTTCTAGACAATCAGCATTTGGCAAGCCATTAGACAGCGTTTTCTGCTCGTCTTGGACTGAATGCTTGGACGACGGGGGTTCGGACTCGCCCTGCGGGTTCAATTCTTGAAGGCGCTCAACTAGAGGTGACGAGCCAGCACGGACGGTGTGTTCTTCATCACCGTCGTCGATGCTGTTGCGCTTTGCGGGAGCCGGAAGGTTGCGCGCGGCGTCTGATGCCCGCTGGGCTGCGGCAGCGACGAGTGCTGACTCGCGACGCTTCTTGTCGCTCAGAGCAGGGAGCGGTGGCAACGGCCTTGATTCACCGTCGGAAGCAACGCTCTCAGATCGACCGAGGACAGGTCGTTGATGTGAGGGAGAGGCAGTGTCGAAGACATCATCCTCTTCACACACCAAGCTGTTGTCTGCGGCGTCTGGGGACATGCGCGACCAGTGCTCGGGAAGCACGACAGGTGTCTTGTCAACGTTCTCCAGGTCATCGTCAAAGCTGTCTTCTCTTTCTGGGTCCACAGAGCTGCCGCGATCAAAGCTGAGGTCCTGGTCATAGAAGTCGTCTGAATCGTAGCTGCCCTCTCGTGAGCCGGAAGCTGCCGAGACAGACGGCTCTGGTGTTTGCATTTCATACTCGTTGATCATGGGTGGCGATGTGTTGAAGGTGACGCTCTTGTTGTGGCGGTGCAAGGCTCGAGGAGTCTGAGCGCACTCCTCGCCGTCGGACCAAGCACCACTTTCATGGTCGAAGGCAGCGCGTGAGGCAGCACCGAATTGGCTGATGCGGGAGAGTGCTGATTTTGTTGGTGAGGGTGAGCCTTCCTTCTCAGGCGACTCGGGTAGCGCGACACTGGCAGCGAGCTTGGTAGGGCTCAGCTTGGCCACGCTGTTTTCGCTCTCTGTACGCAAGTGTATGGGCCGAGGAGAGCCAGCGGCGCGAATAGGGCTCTTCTCGTTTCGCATGGTGTCGAAACGTGTGAATGTGTTGCGGACAAACTGCTCGGTCTGAGGACGGTGTGCGATGGGTCGCTCAACGATTGGGACAATCTCGGGATCGTAGGCATCTCTGTTCTCGAGCGAGAAAATCTTGCTGCTCTTGACCCGACCGGCGGACTGGAGCTTTTCGATACTGGCGCGGCGCTTGGCAGACATGACCGAGGGCGACTGTGAGCGATCTGGTGTGGCCTCGAACTCGTGGCGCGTAGGCGACATGCCCTTGCGGGTAGACCAGAAGTCATGTGGCGAGGGTTTGGAAGGTGATGTTGGTGAAGGAGAAGCGTTCTCGTTCAAAGGCGAAGGCTCGAGTCCAGACACGACCTTCTGGAGGCGTTGTTAGCAGCTGTTGGGAGGCGAGAACATTTTCATTTACTGACCATTGTGGTCTGGTTGTAGCTGGGAGAGTTCCGTCTGGTTGAGCCGGAGCTGATTTCTGCCAGCGGCCGTGACATGGCGGCCTGTTTTTCTGGTGAGGCGGTGGGCGTGGATTTGCTAATGCGCAGCGGCTGCACCTGGCGCACCATCTTGTCAGTATGGCGGTGGTGCTGATGGTTGGTGGTGGTGGTGGTGGTGGTGGTAGGGGTGGAGGTGGACGAGTGTCTCGTGACTAGCGGTGCTCATACCGTGGTGGTGTTGTCCATTGTCTTGCGCCGTCAGACGGGGCGCGGGTGTTGTTGTGGAATGCGCGCTTGACCGTGCGGAGGAGGGCACAACGGCGCTTGGGTGGGTGTCGAGAGGATCAATGCAGTAAGTAGTGAATGGAGTGTGATTATCGCATAGTATGGCAGCGCGGTCAGAGTGAGCGAAGGCGTGTGCGACAAGATGTGCACAGGTAGCGGGCACAAATGGCGGTGATGATGTTGGAGTAGTAGGTAGTAGGTGAGTAGTGGTCCTGAGTCGGGACGGTTGAAGTCGACCATTCGCTTGCTTGTTGTGTCACTCAACGCGGGCCTTCAAAACAACGAACGTCCCCTAGTCGCGGCAGGTGCGGGTGGTGGGTCGTAGTTGCCCAGCAACCAACCCAGCACCACGCCACTCCAGGCCACGCCAGGCCACGCCAGGCCACGCCGCCGCACCACGAGCCAGATCTTGCCTTTCCTTGCCGAAGCCACCACGGAGGGCATGGATGGCGGCTCTGCTAGCACGCAACATGTCTATGCGAGTAAAGCCTGTTGTTTGCCACTGGAACATATCCCGAGCCCACACTTGTCTGTCCTCACAGTATACTCTCCCCACTTGTTGTCTGTCTGTCTATCATAGTCTATTCCCCACTTGTTGTCTGTCTGTCTTGTTGTCTGTCTGTCTATCATAGTCTACTCTCCACTCATTATTAATTATTCTGACGTTTGTTGGCCCTCATGTGTGTATATATCCCTCAGGTCTAGACGAGATCAGTACACGTACAGTGGTTGTGAAGGCGAAGATGCCGTGACGGCCTCGCCAGTATGTACTCCGCATGCTCAACAGCAGACGCCAGCAAGGTACAGGCCTCAGCATCTGGTAACGATGGGTGATGGCCATATCCCTCCTTCCCCTCTCAAGCCAATCAACAATCCATCCACGCTGTATCCCCCCCCAAAACGAAGAGCTGCTTCCAAGGCCCCAGTGGTCACGAGCTGCATCTTCTGACCCTGGTTCCCTGTTCCTGGTTCCCAGTTTCGGCAGCAGATCTCGATCTGTAGCACGCCCTGCTGCCCACTAAAATACCATCCCAAAATGCCGTCGCCAACGAAGCAAATTGCCATCTTTCTTTGACTAAGTTTAGCCACGATCGAACATCTCGATCGACAATTACTCGCAGTAGAACCTTGCACATCCAAGCCGGCGCTACCTTTATGCTTCGAGGCAGGGCGGGCGCCAGGAGCACCGTTCGGATATCCACACAGTGCCACCACACTAACAGCACGACGTCAAAGTTGGCATCGTGAAACGGGGTTTCGTCATGTTTCTTGCCGTCCAAGCGGCCTCATTCCCGGAGACCGCGCCGGCGGAGTAGCAGTCAGTGATCAAGGATGCAAGCTTACGGAGGTACCCTTCCAAAAACCACTTGCACCGGCCCCAGCCGAGCGCTCTTTCCCGATTGGGACGGAGAAAGTTCACATCGATGAACTTGGGACATGCGTCGGCACGTGAATACTCACTCTATTAACAAGACAACACATTCCGTCGCAACATGCTTCGACTCACATCCTCGGCGTGCCCTTTTTGCGAGGCGCATGCTTTCTCCAGGGCACTCACAGCACCATGGCGACAAACTCGCGGCGTGGCGAGCTTCCAGAAGCGACAACCAGCCCGTATGGACTTATCAGCACGAGTGGCGCAGGGCCCCAAGAAGGCTGATGCAGATGGCAAACCGATTAAGAAGAGCCGCAACAGCCCATTCAATGCCATGAACACGACAACAGTCCCCAAGGATCTCCAGCTGAAGGCAGCGCGACATGTATCCGCGGCGGAGGAGAAGCGGGTTATGCGACACGTGAAAGGAGGCAGGGGAAAGCCGATTAAAGAGAAGGAACCCATGAAGGCGCTGAAGATGCAGAGAGCCCTGGCGAGTGTTTCATATGAGAGGCGTAGCAAGACAAAGTTGGAATTGGCGGAGAGGGATCGATTCGAGGAGTTCGATTTGCTGGACGAGATCAAGGAATCTGTGCCGGTTCAGGCATTGGGGGGCCTGGATGATATTGCACCCACACCTATCCAAAGACTTGCCATTCCTGCTCTACTTGGTACGGAAGACGGAAAGAGGAGAAAGAAGTTCAAAGAAGGACCCATCATACCACCTAAGAAGGAGATGAAGCAGTTCTTGCTGGCGGCCGAGACGGGATCTGGAAAGACACTGGCATACGTTCTCCCTGTCATTGATGCACTCAAACGGGCCGAGGCACTTGAAGCGCAACAGGAGGCCGAGGCGAAAGAACAAGAGAAGCAGCAGCTCAAGCAAAAATCCGGTCAAGGCTACGAACTGCCTTCACCTGAAGTCGACGACCCTCATCACACTACTGGTCGCCCAAAGGTCATCATCCTTGTACCGACACAAGAACTCGTAGCCCAGGTCGGCGCTCTTGTCAAATCTCTGTCCCACACAGTCAAGTTCCGCGCCGCCATGATCAGTGCGAACTACAGCAGCACCATCATCCGCAACCGCCTATTCTCACCGCAAGGCATCGATATCGTCGTCAGCACTCCTCATCTGCTCAACAGCATCACCGAGTCTGACCCCAACGTCCTCTCGCGCGTCTCACACTTGGTCATCGACGAAGCTGACTCTCTCCTCGACCGATCTTTCGCCCCTCTCACCTCGTCGATCATCGACCGCGCCACTCCCTCCCTTCAACAGCTCATCCTCTGCTCCGCCACGATCCCTCGCTCCCTCGACACCTATCTCCACAAGCGCTACCCCTCCATCCGCCGCCTCACAACACCCAACCTCCACGCCATCCCCCGTCGCGTCCAACTCACAGTCGTCGACATCGACAAAATCCCCTACCAGGGCAACCGCGACCTGACCTGCGCCCAAGTCATCTGGGACCTGGGCAAAGAAGCCGACAGCGAAGGCCACGTCTCCACAGCCGACAAGCGTATCCTCGTCTTCGTCAACGAGCGCGAGAAGGCCGCCGAAGTCGCCGCCTACCTGCAGGGTAAAGGCATCGACGCCACCGCCCTCTCCCGCGACTCCTCCGACCGCAACTCCGACGCCACCCTCGCCGCCTTCACCGGCACCTCGACTTCCGCGCAGCTCGCCAAGCAGCAGAAGGAAGACGCGAAGAAAGCGGACTCGGGCGAGCGCCGTCTGCGCGGCGTGAAAGTCCTGGTCACGACGGATATTGCTTCGCGCGGTATTGATACGACTGCGGCGAAGACTGTGATTCTGTACACTGTGCCGCACACTTCGATCGATTTTATTCATCGTCTCGGCCGTGTTGGGCGTATGGGCCGGAGAGGACGTGGTATTGTGCTTGTGGGACGTGGAGATCGTAGGGATGTTGTTAGGGAGGTGAGGGATGGTATGTTCAAGGGCATGGCGCTGATTTAGGCGCGATACCCTTCCTTTTGTGTGATAATTTGGAGGATGTTTCTACTGCATGTGCGGCTTTTTATGTAAGATATATACATACACGACTGGGCTGTTTGTCGTCGCAGCGGAAGGAGGATTCAATGTAAGATAGAATGTTGTGGAGGGCGTCACGTCCTCGCTCTCGCCTTCAAGATATGTCCAGCCGCGCAGTGCGCACAATAACCAGATGCATAACATTCGTGTGACTGTTCGGACTCAATGGGTGCTCGTCTTCACTCGACAAAGTCATCCACCAGACTCGCTATACACATTTGAAGTCTTCAAATGGAGCTCAAGACCAATCGCGCTTTTCCTGAGGTGCTTGATACATATACTATGATTACTTCCTGCACTAGGATTACATCTCGTGACCCTGGGCTGCGCTCTTCTGCTACCGACTGGAGTCCTCCGCTCTTCCCACGCATGTGTTGAGCTTTACAGCCGTAGGCTTGGAACCCACTTCGAAGGAATCAGTGACCTGCTGTCAACGAACAAAGAAAAGTCTACTGTTGTTGTTGTTGTTGTTGAAAGCGTGGCCGCAGCGCTCGCTTCGAGATGCGGCCGCTAGTGAGCTGTCGTCTCTTCTACTTGTACGCATTGCGGATCGATGGCGTTTGACAGTGTTGCTGGGAACGCGTGTGCTCTCTCAGTTGTATGTCATCTGATGTTAATGTCGTTGTTCGTCATGCGCCGCTGCCTTTTCCTCTGGGGTTGCTCCCGCGAGGCCACAGCTTCGGCGTGTGCTGAGATGGCGATTGTGCTTGGCTCCGAGGTTGATTCGTTTTTTTGGCAAGGACGGTTGTAGTGACTACTCATATGCCGCGCGATGTCGTGGTTCGTCTGTTCTGAGAGATCCCTGTCTTCTGGGAGGAAAGGCACTCCCAGCAGCCTTCTGTTGTGAGTTTCATTGGTGCTGCTCTAGCCAAGAGGAGACACGGCTGGTCCAGTACTAGTTGTCCAGCGGATTGCTGGGAACAGAGATTTTGGTCGTTTTTCATTGTCATCGTCCCTGTGTGGCGCCATGCCCCGGCCTGTCCTCGACGGCGCGGACAACGCCCGTTTGGCGGGCCCGGGCCACACCCTCGAGCGAAGGTAGGTCCTCTGGACCTCACCTCCCTTCCAAACCAGCACACAACCGCTTACGGCGTCACAGTGCGCGCTGGACTAGGGTACGCCTCCTGACTTGCGCCACCTTTACCCGCCGTCGCAGCCTTAGCTTTATCCGCCGGCGAGCAGAACGGACAGACTTGGTTGGCGTTGACGCGGATGGCTTTGTAATTCTCGCAAAAGATGACGCGGGAGATGTCGTCGGCTACGTTTTTGGGGCAGACGTGGGTGTGTAGCGGGACGTGCGTGGTGCACTTGAGGTAGTGGGTGTATTGGTGGAAGCACATTGTTCTTCTTCTTTTTCTTTTGGGTTGGTCTGAGTCACTGGAGTTGGTGCTTATTGGTGGGATTGTGGTGCTTACTAGTGGTTGTCTTTGATCGCTGTTGTGGTATCGAGCAGGTGATTGATGGTTGATGAATGGACGCAGTCAAGCGGTTGGTTGAACGAACGCCTGAAGGCTGTCAAGTCAGACAATAAGCGGGAGTAACTCAGTAATTGCAAGATCTGATGAGCAGACGAACAACAATAACAACAGCGATAACCTCCCAGCCTTTTATCTCCTGTGCCACGGCTTGGGATGAGACGCTGAATGCTTGACATGCTTGATATGCCCGACTGTTTGCCTCGGCTTAGGCGATATGCACGGTGCAAACAAGACACTCGAACAAACCCAAACGTGGCGCAAACACATTTGCCCCACGTGGCAGACCGGCCTGGAGGCTATTGTTTGGTTGTTTCGGAGGAGTTTGGAAGCCAATTGTTGGGTTGCTGTTGTACAAAGCCTTGGGTCTCGAGAAAAAAAAAGTTTGCCTCGGACAGTTGGTTGACTTTTGTGTTTGTTGGCCGCTGATATAGTGATTGCGCCTGGGCCTACGAGGCCCACTGTCGGTCTCGAAGTACTTGTGTAGCTACGCTGCTATTGTGATCGTTGGGATATGCTCTGAGGAAGGCGCCTGCGGGGAAGAGAGTGCTAGAGATAGACGGTGATCCCGTCAGTCATTGTGCTAGCCCTGACGTATCAAAAGATTAGAACTAGTAGTACTTGGATGAAACGTTCTGCGGAGTGAGATCCATCGGTGACACAGAGATACATGATTCATGCTAACCATTGTGGCTCAGTCATCCGCGACGCGTCGTTGGGCACTGCTTGCTGTGCAGCCTATTTGGCATGATGCTTGGGAATCATCCTGACACAGCAGCCCATCGTCCTCCGTAGGCATCCGTCCGTGGCTGCGCCTCCAATTTGTCCAAACGGCCTGTCTTCATATCCGCCAACCAGACAGCATTTGCATTTTGTGTAACCAACGCTGCTCTGATGGCCTCGTCTGCCAACGAAGATTCCAAGAGGTCCAGAGCCTCGTCGAATTTCTCGGGGGGAAGTGGGACGAATTGCACAGCTATTGTCACTGTCTTGATCACCGCCTCTAAGAGCATGCGAGTCAAGGTGCCATTGTATTCTGTAGGCGCAAGCGTGACGGCCTCGCTCCTGGTATTTAACACAACGCCTCGTTGTTGCCGGTTGCGAGATCTCGGCTGCGCACCAGAGTCGGTCGCGCCGCGTGCCACTCTTTGGTGCAACTGATGCAGTAGAGGCCAGAGTTGTAACATGCGCGACCGCATGAAGTCCTTGGCGTACTCGCAGAAGATAGCTATGATGTCCAGTGCTGTGACTTGCACACTGATCTCGCTGTCTTCTAACCTGGCGGTCACTTCGGGCCACAGAGTGTTGATGAGGGGCAAGAAGGAATTCTCATGCTGCGCCATGGCCGGAACAGCAGTACGAATAAGCCCGAGTAAAGAGATTCGCAGCGAGGGTGATGCGGAAGGCAGAAAGTGCTGCGTCAGAGTGGTGATCTTCAGCAGCAGATTGTAGGTCTTTGCGGCTGGAGGTGGTGCGACTTCATCTGAAGCGTTCTGATCTTGTCCGGAGCCTGGAGCTTCGCCTTCACTGTCATCATCGTCTTTGTCGTTGTCTCCCTTATCCACTGATGCCCATGGTCTTTGTGGAGCACTTTCACGTTTCCCACTGGTCTCTCTCTCCGAGTCGGAATCCTCATGGTCATCGCATCGGGCTTTGATGAGGTCCGCCAGACCGGCCACATCGGTCGCCATCCAGTCTTTGGTAGTAATCGCGTTTACAGTGCTTAACTTGCTGTCTGTAAGTGCCAGCTGAGGCGCCTTCACGCCCTCCTCCGCCATCACAGCCAGCACCTTGAAGAGAAGCTCGACAAGAAGCGGATAGCCGTGAAAATCCTCCAATGCGGCGAAGATACTTTCAACCGTATCTTCCAGATAAGGTAGCAAGCTCGGGCCCGCAAGCTGCACCATCATGAGCAAAACTTGTGGAGCTTGCGGAGAGACGTCGAAAGCGTTCAATTTCAGGGCGACTGCATTCGTGAGGTAGTCGACGTTGTCGACGATGAGCTGCTGCGTGCTGTCATATGCGCATGCTTTTGTGATCTTATTGAGACAAATGATGCTATCCTGTTGAAGCTGTGATTCGGGTGTTGCGAGCGTGTGAAGAACAGGGTATAGGGCGTCAATGAGCTCATGCCGGAACTCCTCACTGGCATGCTCAGCGCGAAGTGCAAGAGCACGTAAGGCAAGCGATTTCAGACGTGGATCCGACTGTTCAGCCGAAGAATCGCTGAGTATCTGGAGCGATAGAGAATACATCTCCTCAACGAGATCTTGGGGACCGGAATCGCTTTGGATGTTAAGCAGACTGTCGATATCCTCGGCACTTTTGAACGCAGCTTTAGCTGCCACATACAAGAGCCAAAAGTTTGCCAGCCGTGCATCATCTTGCGAGTTGCGCAAGTCTCTCGCCAAGTCGAATGCGAAGCTTGATGAAGGCGATGCACGTCCGATCCTATCCACAAAGGACTCCATGCTGCTCATGATGCTTTGCTGGCCGCGATGTTGTACAAGCGCAGAGCCGAACTCATCTCTTGCCACAGTGTTGTCCAACAACTCTACTTGCAAAGTTTGCAAGGTCTCGACGGACTGTGCTTTGTCGTGCGACTTGGTAGAGCCTTGCAATGTTATAACTACAACATCACGCAAAGCGATCCCTATGGTGCGGTCTAACATGGCAGTGTCAATATTGCAATGCTGTAAGATCTCGTACGCGGTCCGAATTCTTTCAATGCTCCGCAGTTTGGCCTCTTCTTCAGCAGATTGCATAACGCGCGGCAAAGACTGCAGCCATTCGTGTAGGAGTTCTTGGAGCAATACAGCCAATGAAGAGTCCATATAGAGTAGCGCTTCGAGCTCGGAGCTAATGTGTGAAGAAGCTAATACGACGATCGTTTCAAGAGCCATGTTGGCGCAGTTGGCCAGACTTTTCCGACACTTGCTGAGTAGCATGAAGCATAATTTGCCGTTGGATGCCCTCACGTCGTCTCTTGCATGCGATCTCAGCCGACATATGCTTGTGAGTGCCGGCTTCAACTGAGTTGCTGCTTGTTCAAACCACTTTGCATCGATCGTGGGTGCATGAATTTCACCTCGCGGGCGATCCGTGGAGATGTGTTCTGATGCGATGTCATCGCTGACCGTCGACTGTAATAATGCTGTCAGGGCATCGAGACATTCGACAAGAACCTCATGATTTCTCCTCTGCGTCGTCTGCGGAGTCAACACCTTTGCGAGCTTTGAGACGATTCCGGGGAGAAAGCCTGCGAGCACGTCCTGCTCCTCAATGGAGGTGATAAGAAGTCTCAGACCACTAGTAGCTGCTTTCTGAATGTCAAGATTTGCGCCTTCGACCAGCGCGTCCAAAATCGTGCTTAGTGTCTGCCCGAGCTGTGGAATATTGGATTCTCCTTGCCATGTCTTCTTGCCTTCAGTAGATGCATTGAGCGCTTTGAAGGTATTATTCAAGCAATGCAATGCAGATGTCCGAAGTTCCACGGTAGTATCGGTAGATGAAAGTCCAGAAGGCTTGTCGCTGGCCAACAAAGTGCACAAAATCAGTATCTGAGTCGCCAGTTGTGGCTGTATTCGTTGTCGCCATCCTTGAGCGATGAGGACGGCCAAAATCGAGAGAGTAAGTTCCAGACATCTTATTGAGACTTTCTGACTGAGCTTCAGGACTTGGGAAATCGGGAAAAAGATATAGTCGGCCAGCTTGTCGTCCAGCGTATCATCGCCTGGTGAGAACGAAGAAATGATGTCGTGAAGCTGCTCCAACTTCGCTGAAAGCTCCGCAATGCTGCCTCTCGGGCCATTCAAAGCGAGGGTCGTCTGTGTCAGGCCAACGCATATTGGCTTGAGTTTCTGAAAGACTTGTTGTCGATGGTCCATTTTCCTTTTTGAGGTTGTCGACGAGGCGGCCTCCTCACGCCTTCTGGCGACGCTTCTGTGAGTTTGAGCTTGAAGCGATACGCGTCAAATCGACAACAAGCATATTTTCCACGGCCGAATGAATGCAAAACGCCGTAGTTCCACAGTATACCAAGAATGATGCGCGTGTGTCAATATACAAACATTTCCGAATCCTCGGGAGGCTCGAAAGTCGATGGTGCCTGAGGCGTGAGTGACTGCTTACCTAAGTTCAACACCCCAGGCGATCACTCCGCAACCCCATCAAGCATTACACTTCAGCATCCTCGTGCTCCGACGATCACACATCATTCCTTCACATCCATGATATACACCACGACATAGTTATCGATATGGCTCCAAACGGCGCCACGAGTCGCAAGAGTGCGCATAAATCTGAGGCCTACTGTAACACGCGCATATGCTAACGCGATCGCACTAGCTCCGGCGCCCGCGCAGAAGGGACGCGACAGCAAGCTACTAGGCAAGCTGTTCGAAGACCTCGAAGACATCACATCCCCGAAGCTGAAGCCAGAGGTCAAAGGGAACTTACCTGTGGTTAAGAAGCTGGGCAACTGGGACTCTGAGAGTGGAAATGGTATGTCTGGAGTTGGTCGTATGGAGGGGGTCGCACTAGTTCTAACATGCGGTAGCCGAAAAGAAGAAGGAGAAACCATCGCTGGTCAAGCGACCACCCTCGGATATCACGAGAGCTTTCCCGACAGGCCGGCCTATGGTTGACGACGCCAAGATGCTCAAATGTAACCATTGCAAACGGACCGTGACGGAACATGCGATGCCAAAGCATATCGAGAGATGCCTTAACAAGAAACAAGAGAAGCAGCGCAAGAAGAAGGAAGCCAAAGATGCGCGCGACGCTGCAGCAAGGAAAGAGAAGGGCCAGGACAGCGATGAGGAAGAAGACGGCGAGAGGAGTGCTGTTAAGGGCGGCGCCGCAAGCAAGAAGCGTAAAGCTGCGGACGAGGCCGAAGAAGGTGTGCCTACCAAGAAGAAAAAGAAGAAGGACGAAGCCAAAGCCAAGGCATCGAAGCCGAAGGCACCAGTCGATGTGGAAAGACAGTGTGGTGTCGAGCTTCCACAAGGAGGACAATGCGCCAGGAGCTTGACTTGCAAGAGCCACAGTATGGGAGCTAAGCGAGCTGTAGCCGGGCGTAGCGCACCTTACGACAAGCTTCTGATGGAGTACCAGCGCAAGAACGCGGCGAGACAACAGAAGGCCGCCTTCGATGCGAATGCGCCAGATCCAGAAGACGATGCTCTGCCATCTGGACCCATCGACGAACAAGCAGAAACCGATCAATATATGGCAGGGCTCGCTCGAGGCTGGGGCGGCGCACCACTGATACTGAACAGACCCCATCCTCTCGCGGCAAGATACGATCGCGTTCGGATAAAGAGCATGATTAAATCCGCCGGACCCAATCTGTTCGCCCCAGCAGGGACAACAGGAGGTAGTAGCGGCGGATTCTTTGGTCAACCGAAAGAAGCGACCGACGACGAACCCGGTCCATCACACTCGAGGAAAACCAGCACGGTCCCTGGAGCGAGGAGCATGATTCCGCCAGCAAGCCGAAAAGCTAGCGTGGCCTCGGCAATAGGTGCCTGAGATTGTTCATGAAATTGTCGATGATGAGATTGCTAAATTCGGATTGATCAGATTCGGCCGGTGAGAGAACGAACAATACCCCCGGCGAACCTGGATAGAATCAGGATCCGGAGCCCATGCGCACTCGCCACGACTCGATGGATTTCAACACGAGGCCTCATGCATGTGCGCTTTGCCCGAATAAATATCAGTCCAAGGCGAAGCTTGACATTCACATGCGGGCGCACACGGGCGAGAGGCCATTCGCCTGCAGCCTTTGCGGCCAAGGTTTCGCTGAGAAATCGAACCGCACCAAGCACGAAAGATACAATTGCCCGAACAGAGGTGAGAGCGATGTTATCACTTTCCTTTGCAGGTACTGTCGGAACGCATATACAACGCCGGACCGATGTCGAGTGCACGAGCGATACTACTGCCCTGAAAGACCTGGCGCACAATGACACTACCTACGCCCGGCTGGAAGGATCCCAGTACGGTGTATGCGGTTTTCTGGGCGGCAAGCTTGCGTGCTGCCTTTCAGCGGATGTTCACCTGTGCTGGAAGTATTGAAGCGGCGGAAATTGAACGGAGAAAAGATTGGGAAGGTTTTGGACGACATCATGCCATGATGCCATTGGGTTTTGGGACGCAAGGCGTTTTTATTTCATGATACCCTGGGATTTTATTATTGGGAAAGGTATGATTAGGCCGTGTATGATAGAAATGCCACCCGACATATTGATCAATCATCAGACTCACCTTTAATACAACAGTGTTTCGACTTGTCGTCGTTGTGAAGCTTTGGAACTATGATCAGCCACGCACTTCGATCCATCTGCTATCACTACACCAATCAACATCTTGAGGTGGATGCCTATTTGGTGACTCGATTGATCTTGACTTTGAAGCCGCGAGATCCAATGTATATTTCGCCAGCTTGACGAGATGGTATTATCGGCCATGATGTTTGACCGCACCGTACCTATCCTTGAAGACTAGTGAGGAACGCATGCATGCCTCAGTTACTTCCTGTGATAGCCCCGTCGGACAGGTGCGTCTGAACGGCTGGGCTCACCATCGAGAGCTGCTAGTACAGTCCATGCATCCTGGCCTTGTGTCATGTTGGCACCGGAAGCTATGGACACAGTATCCATTATGCTTACCGCTGAGAAGTCCTCAGCTCATCGATAATGGCTGAGCCATCGTCGCCAGGCGTGTAAGTCTAGGTCATGGTGCCAGCTATCGGGGTGTTGTCAACGTCAACCTGCTGGTGCGACGTAATGTTGTACTCGAGTCAGATCTCGTGCTTGTATAGATGTAGTCGTCCGATCATCGAGAACGGGTTGAAACCGAACGATCAGGCCCCACATTTTGCAAGAAACCAACAGTGAGAACAATATCGATCACCTATAGCATCTATTAGAGCCCTAATATTCTCCTTGTCAGGTTTATTTGCCGATTGTCGAGTCGTTTGACTGATCGAGCGTAGGGTACTTAGGGTTAGGAGTATCTCTTACATTCCTCTATACATTCATGCATGCATTTGTGTTCTCTTACAACTGAGACCAACTTGAAGTCTTTCTAACTCCTTCTAACTTCGTGATTGATCATGTAACCTTCAACACACCATTCGATGTGCTTGTTCACTGCCCCAGTACGCCCATCTATCCAGCCACTTTGAGGGATCCACCAGCATCTACAACAAGCTACGTGTGATATTTCGAGTTTGTTGACTGCCAGCCTACAAAAGCTTGCCTGGCATTACGAACACGGTAGCAGATGCTCGTGATTCTTCCTTCGACATTTTCATGCCTGGTGATATCATCAGCATGCCAGTGACCGAGACCAAGATCGAGACTGTAAGGCTGAAGATCAACGCCTTGGAAAGGCTTCGTATTCTTGGCGATCCAGCCATCATGGCTCTTCCATTGGCAAGATATCACTCATGTCTCAACGCCACTATCATTAAAACCAAAAACCATATCAAAGATTGCCAGCTGAGCCAGCCCAGTAGCACTGAAACATCACCCCACGGGGTGTCTCTGGAACTCTTACATCATTCTCAACCCTGTTGAACGGCTATCACGGATCCGCCTTGGCGAATCAAACACGAGTGAGAAACACAACGCGACTCCGGGCTGTTCCTGAATTCAATCCGATCCGAAGCCAAAACCCAATAGCTCTACCTGCCATTGACACGTGGTTGACTGTTCTCGTGCGGCTGCGTGCGCATATCGATATCTCAGGCATACGCACATCACTGTGCCCTGGTGCGAGTATCCGACAAGGATTCGCGATCGATGACGATGGCGCCAGTACGCATAGATCCTCATGCAGGCGCCCGCGATGTTGAAGGAGGGGAAGCATGCCTTACTAAAAGCCCTGTGGTCTCGGAATCTGAGGAACTTCTTGAAGTACACGCGCAGCAGCCTCGCTTCTTGCAGTCCAAAGACAGGGGACCTTGGTACGAGAGGTTTAGCAAAAAAGGACTCTTCATCGGACAAGTCTTGATGTTTGGAGTTGTTGTTGTGCAGTTCATTATGCTATACCGAAGCTATGCATTGGCTGCTGCTGCTGCGGCCAATCTTGTCGACGCTGGAGTTATAGGACGTGAGAATGCGTCCTCCAGTAGCTCGTCTGCGTCTAGCAACGTGCCCGATTACTATATTACAAAGCCTCTGCTCTTGCCTGGTAAGTGGTTATATACATCACTTTCTTTGTAGAAAGTACTAATCAGATACTAGGTCCCACCCCAACAGGCGAGCCCGCCTTCCTCGCTGAGACCAACCCGGCACCATTTGCATCAACAACCTACGTGCCACCTCAGCCATTGGAGACGCAAGTACCTATCGAGGGCCAGGTCGGCGACGATGAGAGCATTTTCCACAAGCATGGCCAATTGTCCCACTACTTCAGCAATCCCAAGGGACTTGGCGTGGCAGAGCACTCTTTGCCCGAAAATGCTACCATCGTGCAATTGAACATGCTTTCTCGCCATGGTTCACGCTACCCAACTAAAGGTTCGGGAGTTGAGAATCTGGCTGCAAAGCTCAAGAATTACACTACTGGTGTGCTCGGAGATGTCACATTCAGCGGTGATCTTACCTTCCTGAACAGCTGGGACTATAAGTTAGGACAGGAGATCCTGGTACCGGTTGGCAAAGAAGAACTCTTCTCATCTGGTACTCTGCACCAGTACGGCTACGGTCACTTGTACCCCAATAATGGCAGCAAGATCATTGCGCGATCCACCACTCAACGCCGCATGGTCGAATCTGCTGAGTACTTCTTGGCCGGCTTCTTCGGCTTGGAGTGGACCAACAATGCAACCCTCGTGCTCGCTCGCGAGAACCTCACTGGCACTTTCAATAACTCTCTCGCCGGCTACCAGAACTGCCCAAATGCCAACAACTTCCGTAGCCGTGGCGGCGATAACGCTACCAAAGTGTGGACCGGTATCTACCTCGCGAACGCCACCGAGCGCCTAGCAGCACAAGCCCCAGGCTTTAACTGGACCATCAGCGACTCATACAATGCCCAGTCCATGTGTGCCTACGAGACCGTAGCACTCGGCTACTCTGCCTTCTGCGGCCTCTTCACATACGAAGAGTGGGACGGCTACGAATACAGTATCGACCTCTCCTTCGCCGGCAACAACGCCTTCCAAAGCCCCACCGGCCGCGCAGTAGGCATCGGCTACGTCGAAGAAATCCTCGCGCGCCTGCAACACCATGTCATCTCCTCGCCCGTTGCCCAAATCAACGTTACCCTCGACAACAACACCGCCACTTTCCCCTTGGACCAATCCCTCAACTTCGACTTCTCCCACGACACCAACATCATGGCCATCCTCACAGCCTTCGGCTTCACCCAATTCGCCCCCGTGCTACCCACAGACCACATCCCTTCCATCCACTCTCTCGTAGTCTCCCACCTGACCCCCTTCGGCGCCCGGCTCGACATGGAAATCATCAAGACGCCCTCGCCGCTCTCAGGCGACCGCTCCAAGGGCGCTGTATACACCGAGGGCAAAGAAACGAGATACATCCACTTCATCCTCAACCAGCGCACCCTACCCACGGGTCTCAGCTTCCCCGAGTGCGGCGACCGCGACGACGGCTGGTGCGAGCTGAAAACTTTCCTCGATGTGCAGAAAGACAGTCTCGCCAAGGCGGATTACGAGTATGCTTGCTTTGGCGAGTACGAGGCGGTGCCTTGGGGCGAGATCACGGATGGCGCGCCGCTTAGGGATGGGGTGCTGTATGCTTGAAAGGATTTCATGGTGTAATATATGAATGTTAATTTTGGAAGAGGGTTTAATTAGGAGGTAATCTTGTGTATAGCCAGCCAGCCCACACTGGATATGTCACTTTTGTTCAGTTCGTCCCGGTGTACACTGTAGTTCTTGCGCCCAAATTTGTGTACGAATTGACTCTCAATGGTAACGGCAGGGTTATCAAGTCTCAAAGGCACATAGTACTAGAACTCTAGATTTTGGGGCATAGAGGCGACGTAAACGGTACTTCAACGGCTAGCATGCTCATAAAATCCCCCGGAGCCTATGATAACAGTATAGAGGGATGTCGATAAAGCGCTAGTGCTTGGATCGTACACCAACTTGAGCTTTAAAGCTGCAACGATACGTTGCGGTTACATGTAGGGTTCGATCTGTACATAGATGAGACAAAAACTCAATGCATAATAGGCTTGAAGCGGGAGTTCTCACTGGTATCGTATTCGTGATTATGCGCTATCATTGAAAGCATATGCGTGAGAGCGCTTTGTATTAGTTCCCAGAAATGCATGACAGGATTTCAGAAGCACCCCGGACGCAGTATGAGCAGAGCAAGCTATCTTGAAGCTACGGTGAAGCTTTCTTTCATTCCCAAAATCATAACCATCACCTGATCTCCGTTGCCGACATGACAGAAACACTACTGCTCAAACCCACAATTTTCAAACTTCGTGCTGAAGTTCTCCACAACGCTAAATGGCATCACATATATCGGATGCACGAGCCCAACGGTGTCACTCTCCTCCACGCCCAGAGCATGCATCTTTTCCGCACTGGGGCCCTCTCCAGTCCAATTGAAAGCGCTGGTGAGCCTGCCGCTCTCAGACCTAATATGAGCCTCTGTGTCGTAGTGGTAGCAGTTCATGGCGGCCGAGAGACCCGCAAGAGCGTAGGTGGTGTGGTAGCCGTCGGGCCTGGCGGAAGGCTTGTCGCGCATGCCGCCTTTCTTGCCTGGTTGCTGGGCGCAGGTGAGCAAGTAGCGCACCAAGGCTTGCTTGTTCCAGACGTTCTCGGACGCCTCTTGCTCGCCTGGGCCGAAAGAGGCTTGAAGGAGTGCCCAGATGCCGCCGATCCATTGGCTGTAACAAGAGTCGACGAGCTTGTTTGTGCGGCCTGCGAAGCCACCTTCGGGCTGAGTTTGTTGACAGGCCATCCAGCGCAGCAGCGCAGATGTGTCGATGTACTTAGGAATGATCCTGTGAGGAGCATCGATCATGCTCAGGCAGCCCATGGCGAGGAAGGCGTAGGCGCCGTGAGCCTCATCGCCAGGTGTGGCTCCAATGCCACCTTCGTACGTTTGCAAGGAACGAATATAATCTCCAAGTCCGTCGTCGAAGGTCTTCCAACCGGCTTGTCGAGCTGGAGAGGATGGCGGGAGCTCCATCGGAAGGTTGAGCACCGTGATCATGATGAATGCGCAATACGCTCCACGGATGTCCATTTCGCCATTCTCGGCCATGCGGAAGCCACCGTTGGGCTGTTTGATTTTGCCCAGCCACTCCCATATGGCTTTCCTGTTGACCTCCTCGAGAGCGTCCACCATGGCCAGTGAAAGAACACAGGCGTAACTAGCGGCACAGTGACTGAACTGACCGTGGCCGCCTCCGAAGCCGCCCGACTTGTTTTGCATGGGTTTGACGGTCTCGATGAGGCGCTGGCGGTATTGCTTGACGTCATCGCCCAACACCGTCAACCCTGAGAATCCCCAATAGAATAGCCATGGTCTGGCAGCATCGAGTGCAACGTAGGGAGCAGGCAAGTTGCCGAGAGTGTTGTGCAGAAAGGCGATGTGCTGCTCGCGCCTCAGATGTGGCAGGCCATATTTGTTCAGCGGAATGCCTTGGTTGTCTTCGCCGAGTAGATGAGGCAGACACTCATTGTGAACCTCCTTGAACGCCTCGGATGTTGCTGTGGATAGCTCCTCTGGGAACAGGTTGAGCGCCGACGAGCTCAGCCATGGTGGCAACGGGTGAACGTCTCGCCTGAGGTGACTTCCTGGGAAAGGCGGACCGCCGTCCTCTGAGTCAGAGAGCTCGACGATCTTGGCCTTCTCGGTGAGGTTGTCCACTGCGTCGCCTTTGGAGGATACCATGGTTGCAGTCTTTCTGGTTGGAAATTTGACGTTGCGTTTGTGTTGGAGGCGGCGTCGTGGTTGCATGGAATCGTTGAGCAAGGCGGCGTTGGAGACAAGGGAACCAACGTTAGTATTGTTCGCTTTGAAGGCACGCGCAAACACTCGGCGCTGGCTTTCACACGCCTTGTCAGTCAGTCAGGCGCTGGTTAGAATGAAAATGTTGGTCTATTCTAAGCAACAGAAAGCGTGCTGGCAGGGAAAGGCTTGCTTGCCTTGGTGGGAATTATTGGAGAGTAGTACTCTTGGTACTTGCTCTCTCGTCAGAAGATATGTATGCTCACACCTACCACCAAAATAGAGAGAGACCACGGCTTGGTTCGAGGGCAGCGTTGGGCGTGCTCTGCTCTCACTCGCTTATTTTCGAGGTCAATACCAGTCGACATCAAATGTCTCGAAATAGCATGGCACTGCCGGAGTCGAGTAAGGACGAAGGACTGAGGCAGCAAATCTGCTCAGTCTGTGGAAGCCGACGGCGGCGAATGGAAACGCGCGACGCCGCAGCCGCAGCCGCAGCCTTCGTCACTGCCGAGCGTGAAGCCATCATCGCCGCCCGTGACTTGTCCAGTGTGAAACGTACCACTGTATCTTTCCCAACGCCCAAGGCGTGCAAGACACACCCCCATACACCACCTTCTCGTTTTCTCTTCTCTCACAAGCATCAAATACACCACCGCCGCCACTCGGCCTGCCCTCACTACCACTCGCCGCCGGCTGGGCGCCCTCGACAAGGACTCAGCGGTAACGACCGCCTACACGAACCACCATCATGGCCGCCACCACGGTCCTCGGCGACACGTTCCCGCGCATGGCAATCAGAGGTGCGCAACGCAGCATGCCACTTCGCTCTACTGCACCCATCGCTCGCACCGTCTTCGCCGCCCATCGTTCCCTCTCGACCGCCTCGAAAGGCTCCGTCAACTCGCCTTCGATCGCCTCCAAGTCTCCCCTCCAAGGCTTCCTCCAGCAACGATCCATCTTCGGCTCATCATGGGGCGCATCAAGCAATCGCAACATGCTTGCGCACTTGGAGCAGGTCGCGAATAACAATCCCGGCAGTGCTACCGCCCAGAATGCCTTCTACTCTGCTCTCCTCCGATCGAACATGCCTGAGATTCTCGTCGAACGCTACAACACTGGACGATTCGCCACGAACTCCGCTTGCGACAATGTTTTCAAAAAGGCTTTGCAGCAGATTGGCGCCGCTGAGAGCGGTGTCGTTGGAAATGCGGCTGGACAAAATGCGCAAGGCAACGGCAACGGAATGAGCAATGAACAACTGCAGGCTGTCGGACAAGCGGTGGCAGCAAAGTACGCTGGTGGCAATGTCGGTATCAACAACATGCGTGCTGGATCTGGAGCTGGCAACAAGGCTGAACCTCTCTACGTCGTGGTAGACGAGAGCATGTTCGCCTTCATCTTCAGGATCACCAAGTTTGTCCTCCTTTTCTGTGCTTGCGGTTACGCCTTCCTCGTAGTCTTTACCCTGGTCGTCGAGTCTCTGGGTTTCATGAAGAAGGGCGCAGCCGGTCAGAATGCCGAGACCAAGCCTGAACTACAGACCACCCGTTTTGCTGACGTCCATGGCTGCGATGAGGCCAAGGAGGAACTGCAAGAGCTTGTTGAATTTTTGAAGGCTCCCGAGAGCTTCAGCACACTTGGAGGCAAGATGCCAAAGGGTGTGTTGCTCGCTGGCCCTCCTGGTACTGGTAAAACTCTCCTGGCTCGTGCTGTCGCTGGCGAGGCCCAGGTGCCTTTCTTCTACATGTCTGGCTCTGAATTCGACGAGGTCTACGTTGGTGTTGGTGCGAAGCGCGTGCGCGAGCTCTTCGCCAACGCTCGCAGCAAGAGCCCTGCCATTATCTTCATTGACGAATTGGATGCCGTGGGAAGCAAGCGTCACGAACGTGATGCTGCTTATGCCAAGCAGACACTCAACCAGCTTTTGACTGAATTGGACGGATTCGAGCAGAACTCTGGTGTCATTATTATTGGCGCTACCAACTTCCCCGAATCTCTCGACAAAGCTCTTACTCGACCTGGCCGCTTCGACCGCAACGTCGCTGTCTCCTTGCCCGACGTCCGTGGCCGCATCGCTATTCTCAAGCACCATCTCCGCAACATCAAGTATGATGCCGACGTCGACGCCTCTGTCATCGCACGAGGCAGCCCTGGAATGTCTGGTGCCGAGCTCGAAAGCATCGTCAACCAGGCTGCTGTTCACGCTTCCAAGCGCAAGGCCACCAAAGTTTCCCTCGAGGACATGGTTTGGGCTAAGGACAAGATAATGATGGGTGCGGAACGCAAGAGTGCTGTCATTCAGCAGAAGGACAAGATCATGACCGCTTACCACGAAGGTGGCCATGCACTTGTTGCTTTGCTTACAGATGGTTGTGATCCTCTCTACAAGGCGACCATCATGCCCCGTGGTCACGCTCTTGGTATCACTTTCCAGCTTCCCGAGATGGACAAGGTCAGCCAAACCAAGAAAAACCTGGAGGCATCCATTGACGTCTGCATGGGCGGCAAGGTCGCAGAACAGCTCATCTACGGCGAAGACGGCGTGTCCACCGGTGCCTCGAGCGACATCCAGCAGGCAACTAACTTGGCGTATCACATGGTAACGCAGGCTGGCATGAGCGACCTGCTCGGTAACATCGACCTGTCAAGCAACTACGGCCGCCTGTCCACCGACACAAAGCAGAAGATTGAAGGAGAAGTCCGTCGGATTATTGAAGCCGGCAAGGATCGTGCTACAAAACTCCTCACAGAGAAGCGCGTGGAGTTGGACAGGCTCGCTGCCGCCCTTGTGGAGTACGAGACTCTCGACAAGGCTGAGATGGAGAAGGTGATCAGGGGCGAGCCGCTTCCGGCAAACAAGTTGAAGACCAGCCCGGATACTCCCATCAAGCTTCCTAGCGTTCCATTGCCACCACCTTTCGGTGTCCCGCCACCTATTGGTGGTCCCATGGGTGGCGAGGGTACCACAGAGCCTGAAGGCGGCGCTGAATCACCGCCTTACCCTGCCGCAAGCCCGTAGATGAGAAGGGTTGCGACTCATCAAGATTGACACTTCCCGCTGCTACAGTTGAGTTCGCCGCCATCAAGATTCGTCAAGCCTTGGCATCCAGCCCCGAGCCGAGCAGGCCCAATGCTCTTTGATCCGACGCAACTCCAAACGGCAAGTGTCCGCTGACGAACAGTTTGCTCTGCCGCCACAAGTCCTCTTACTCCCGAGTCTGGGAAACGGTATGGAGAAGGCGTTGAGGCGTCGAGGCGTCGAGGGACGGAAATCGGGTTACCGCACATCGTGCCTCCCACGACTGGACATTCGCACGCGTGTAACTCTGGTATTATTGACTACTTTTTTTTCTCGGTTCTTTCATTATATTGTTCTCGATGTATGAGCATAGGTAGCGAACTCGCATAGGTAGCCTCTGTAACTGTAGCTCTCATGCAAATAGATTGAAATGGTATCCTTTCTATCATTCACTGGTTGAACCAAGGAGATCCTGGATGGAAATTACAACAGTTTCGATAATCTGAGCGCACTGGTGCTTTGGACTACCGGGGCCAGAATGGATTTCCTGACCGTCGAGATGCTGGTCAAGCTGGAGCAGTGTCCGAAATCTGGATCATGCCGGTGCATCTTTTCACCGTAAGTGAAAATAGAAAGGCTGGCCGTTTAGAGCATAGTCAAGCTAGAGCACTATCCGGACTCGGAAATGCTGATGCTTGGGTCGGCCCATCGACAATAGAACAGACCCTGTGACTACCGAGATCAGGACTGTTGTAGGGGACTTGATAGTACGTGGATGTTTTGGCGCATGGTGTTGGTGGGCCGGACATGTTTGATCACTGCCGCAACGAGGCTTTCGCAACGGCCATGAGCAGAAGCAGAGCATGAGAAGCTACCGGTACATATTTGGCATGGCGACGTGTACATATGTATGCCGGTTTCCTGCACACCTGCCTCCGGTTGTCCAAACCATCTTTGCAACGTCCCACTCTCATCGTTCTAGAATCCACCGACAGATGCTCACGATCAATCTACATTGACAATGCTGCTCAAATCGTCAATTCCCCACCATTCTGCTTTGCACTTAGACGGCCCTCGCTCAAGGAGGCGCGGACTTGCCGGAGAAGTGCAAACATGGCGGGCCAGCCCTGTAAAAAATGTGTAGACATCGAGATACTGGGCACAGCAGTCTGCTATCGCGGCGTGTGCACGTCCATATTTGTTCCGCCGAAGAGAGTAAGTGAAGCACCGCGAGTTTAAAGAGACGACGAATGCTGATCGTGAGTTTTTAGGGAGACAGTTCCTGCTCATCTGACTTCAGACATCCGCTTGGTTTGTAGGGTTGGGAGGTGCGATGTGACAGAGTTATCTTGGTTTGCGATCCTGGGTCTTAGGGCCTTCTACAGTTTTTGCAGATATAGCCTACCTTTGTTTCTGTCTTGTGCATTTGTTGAGCCCGGTGCCGAGAATAGACACAGCTACAGCGTCTTCTTAGTATTGACTGTGATCCGGAAGAATACCGCCGTGTCGCTCGTTAATCGCGTGGCCGGCCACAAATCCAGCCACTTGCGTCATTGCCACACCTGCCAGGACCAGACACCACTTCGAGGACTTCACGGCTTTATAGCTATTTGCTTCGATTACAGTAGCATATTTGCCCTGTTTGGTAGGTTTCCACAGGCTGTTGTCTTGCCTGCCTGTTTGAGCGCAGATGTCTCAGACCCTATCGCCAGATATCCTGACCCTCACGTGATGTGTGAGGGTCGCCCAAGTCGCCAACCAGTCGCCAAGGTCTTTGTATCCGTCATCGTTCACTGCTTTCGTGTCGCTGTTCTTTGCACCATATTTGCGCTATGCATGCTCTCCATGCCGAGTGCGCAACGTTACTACCTACCTTACTGACCTGCTGGCAGAGTCACGCGGGGCTTGCGTTTGTGCCTGCGTTTGCTGTGTTACGCTACCGAGAAACAAAACTTCATTACCGGTCGTCTTTCGACAGTCCATAGATTTAGCAATCTTCTTGAGCATCTTTTGTTTCCCTGTAAGCCTGATATTCCTATCGACCAAGCCTTCAACTTTCATCAAAGGTCAGCATCTCGACATCTCGCTATCATGCGGTCCTTCATCGTTGCGATTGTCTCAACGCTTCTACCTTCCACTTTTGCATTGAGCCTGGACGTCGGATCACCCTCTTCGATCCGCAATGCTTCAGCCCTCGCATTCAACCTCGTGTCCTACTATCAAACGAATCAAACCGGCATTCCTCCCGAGCATGTAGGCACTCTGCCTCAGCCCTTGTATTGGTGGCAAGCAGGAGCCATGTGGGGTGGGCTTGTCGATTACTGGGCCTATACCAACGATTCCAGCTACAATCCAACCATAACCCAGGCTCTACAAGCCCAAGTTGGTCCTAATGACAATTACATGCCACCTGCTTATTTCGCCTCCCTGGGCAATGACGACCAGGCCTTCTGGGCCTTTGCCGCCCTCTCAGCCGTAGAGCATGGCTTCCCAGCGCCTCCTTCGGATCAACCGCAATGGCTCGCTCTTGCTGAAGCAGTGTTCAACACGCAGTGGCCTCGTTGGGAGACTGCTACTTGCGGCGGCGGTTTGAAGTGGCAGATTTTTGAGTCCAACGCTGGATATTACTATAAGAATACCGTCTCGAACGGAGCGTTCTTCCAGATTGCTGCTCGCCTTGCTCGGTACACTGGTAACCAGACTTACGTTGAATGGGCGGACCGTGCTTGGGATTGGATGAACGCCACTGGCCTTTTTGACGGCGCGTACAATGTCTTCGATGGTACCGACGAGAAGATCAATTGCACGGAGCTCGATCATACCAAATGGAGTTATAATCCCAGCATCCTACTACACGGCGCTGCAGCTTTATACAACTATACCAACGGCTCAGCAATCTGGGAAGAGCGTACGTCAGGACTCCTCCACTCCACGGTTCGCAACTTCTACTCCCTCAAGAACGCTACCAATGTTCTTTTCGAACAAGCCTGCGAGCCCTTCAATACGTGCAACAACGATCAGTACTCCTTCAAAGCTTATGCTTCTCGCTACCTAGGCAAGACGGCGGTGCTGGCACCATATACTCTTCCAGCAATCCGCACACTCCTCACCACCTCGGCTCAAGCGGCGGCCCAGGCTTGCTCTGCAGGCGCTGACAACGCGACTTGTGGCCAAAAATGGTACGTCGGCGGCTTTGACGGCAATGCGGGTATCGGGCAGCAGATGTCTGCGCTTGAAGCCGTACTAGCTCTACTTCCAGTGCTGCCGCGGGAGTATCTTTTGGGCACTGCGAGTACGAATACTACGGGATCGACTTCAGTACAAGATTTCGTCCCACGAACTGGTCCAAGCGTAACGATTGCAGTTCGCGATGTGACCAGCACGTTCGTTGCGGACGAGCCGACGGGAACCCCTGATGGGCCATCCGGACAATCAGGTGGAGGCAACAGTGGTGGAGGCGGCGGCGATGAAGGCAGTGGTGGCGAAGACACGGGAAACGCTGCTGAGCTACAAAAGCGAGCGAGCTTGGGTTTCGCAATGGCGCTCGCACTCGCGGCGGCTGTAGTAGCGGATATGTAAAGCGTCTTGTCATGCACCTTTTTCCAATCAAGAAGCACAAGGTATTTTGAGATTATCACTTCAATTACATGGCGCATGAATGTACAGTCGTTCGTTGTGACGCTTTGGTCCCTAAACATCGACTCAATTGGCTACCGTCACCGGACTTTGGAACAAAGAAACTTATGCCTACCATTAAGATATCGTCTTGGCTTACTTTTCATTTAGTTTCAAATCAGCTAATATCATCCACCACGCACAACAATACGCTCACCGCAGCCACCGAGATGCCACATTTGCAACGATAATGCTTACATTCTTAATCCTCCATCTCCAAGAAAGCGCGTATGAGCTCGCCAAAAAGCCAGTCTGGATAGTACGAGTGTGCGTCCTTAGCCTCCTGGTTAGTTAACCCCGATTTAACGAGGTTGTGAAGTTCGATCTTGTGGGCTCGGGAGCATTCCTTGATGTACCTCTGTACGAGCTGCTTCTCGAGATCGCTTACCAGCTTGCGGTAAGCAATGCCTTCCTTGATTTGCGTTAGTATCTACTGACATGAGAAGAGAGTGTGTTTGAATTTATGCATACCGGGGAGCGACCGAGCTGCTGCTCGGCTTTTTTCTCGGTTTCGGCGTTTTGCCTGGGTTGATCCATGTGTTTTGCGAGTTGTTGTGACTTGACTGAGTGTCAATTGTTGCGGATGTAGATGCAGATTTTGGAAGGGCTGGCTGCAAGGGAGGAAGCTTTGTTTCTGCACTAAATTCATTGGTGAACAGGCTTTATTTGCGAAAATGCTTTGTTTACGACGAGATTTTAGGTGAGCTCACGAGTCTCACAGGCAAGGTCAATGAGACTTGACCTGGAAAGCGTCACTCGACGGCAAGCATAGCCGTTTCAAGCCGACATACAATGGCAACAGAATGCCTGCCAAGGAGACAAAAGCCCAGCTCTGGAGTTGTTTTGTCGACGGGAAAAGATCCAAGCAGCCATCTCGCCTACCCGCGTGCAAAGGCCATCGTACGCTGGTATAGGAAGCACTGATATGCCATCGAGCAACTGCCAAAACTGTACATCCATTTCTTGTTCAGAGACGCTGATACAATCGCTGATTGACTGTAAAAGAACAATGATTGCCATATAGATGCGCCAGGGTTAGCTGCCGATCTCCAAATCTGAAATGTTAATATCATCGCGCATCGATACGAAAATCATCATCCCAGTCATCGAGATTTTGTTTGAACTTACCTCTCACGTCAGTGACAGGGGTGCTGGTACGATAGCGAATTGATCGTGAGATGTTAGTATTTACCGTTGAGTTCCTACCCACAGCCATGGATCCGCAACACTCAAGCACCAACGCTCATATCAATCAAAACCTTGACATGCTTCTCCTTCTCACCCTGCAATGCCCCGTAGCCCTGCTCCACAAGGTCATCCAATCCAATTCTCGCCGTGATCATCTTCTCCGGCTTCAACCTCCCATCTGCCAACGCCTGAATAACACCCTCGTAATCCTTCTTCTGATACCCCAGCACGGCCGAATACCTCGCCTCCCTGAAAACCAACCAATTCGGATCGAAAGGCACTTTGTTTTCCCAGATCGCCACGTTAACAATACTTCCCCTGGCCCTCACGGCTTTGCACGCCGTCTCGAGACTCTGCGGCACGCCCGCGCAGTCAAACACTATGTCCGGCCCGGCACCATCACAGAGCTGCCGGCTCGCGGCAATAACGTCGAACTGGCGCGGATCCATCACATTGCTGGCTCCCAGTTGGCGCGCAAACGATTGACGCTTGCCAGAGACCTCTGACATGATGACTTTTTTGGCGCCTCTTGCTTGCAACACCTGACAGACCGCAAGCCCGATCGGTCCGCCGCCGAGAACCAGACAATTAGGGCCCTTGCCTTTGACCTCGTACTCTGCAATCGGGCTTGCGTCGACCGCATGCCACGCAACAGAGAGTGGCTCGACGAGAGCACCTATGTCCAACCCAACGTTACTCGGCAGAGGATGGCAGGCCTCGGCGGGTAAGACGACTTCATCGCTCATGCCACCTCCACCACCAGAAAGACCTACGAATCCACCGGAAGGGCAAGCATTCTCAGCGCCTACGTGGCAAGCTGGGCAGGCACCACAGTAGATCGAGGGTTGGACGGCGACTTTCATGCCGGGTCGGAGGTGCTTGGGTGGTTTGGGACCGAGAGAGATGATGGTACCGCTGAACTCGTGGCCGATGGTTATGGGCAGAGTCTCTTTTGTTACGGGGTGAGGAGTTACGGGGGAGAAGCTGGGAAGCATTGGTCAGTGGTTATGTTTGAAAGGCATGATTTTGATATCATTCAAGGAGGCGCATACTTGGGACCAGCGAAGTACTCGTGTAGATCTAAAAGGGAACTGTTAGTGATCCTGTTCGATGCACTTAAAGCACAGGCGTACCTGTTCCACAGATGCC
Organism: Cladosporium cucumerinum; assembly: GCA_023634325.1. Classification (NCBI taxonomy): domain Eukaryota; kingdom Fungi; phylum Ascomycota; class Dothideomycetes; order Cladosporiales; family Cladosporiaceae; genus Cladosporium; species Cladosporium cucumerinum. The sequence goes on along the minus strand of JALDQA010000010.1, from coordinate 286,303 downwards.
CACGAATGCAGGCTTGACTCTGACTTGTCCTTCGCCTAATTGCTGTGGCGGCGGAGCAACATCATGCTCGATTCTAACATCTTCCTTTCCGTAGTATCTTGCGGCGCGCATCTTATTTGGTTGCTTAATGAATTATGACAGGAGTTACAATCGACGTGAGTAGAGGTTTGCGTAAGCTACAGCTTGTATATCAGCCGTCCTAGAGCAGCACAGGCGTGGATTTACAGATAGGAAAGCAAAAAGCCTCCACGACAAAGCCGACCAGGGAGACAGCAGCAATAGTAGTACCTTCAAATCGCGGAACCGACTCTCATCCTCATCGTCGGAGTTGACATCCTCATACCCTATCCTCCAATCGCCATGTGATCTCTCCGCGGCACAGTTCTCGTAAACCTTCTCTGTTGCCCCTCATCTATCCTCTCGCACCAGCGGCATCCGGCGAGCAGCGCCCAGCTGCGTGCAGCTTCCTTCGCCACGGGCTGCAAGGTCGCCTCGTCATCGGGTCAGACATGCCGGGATGGGGGTGATCGGCCGGCATGTTTGTAGGGCATGCTGTGTGCAAGTGCAAGCGAAGGATGTGGTCTTCGTCCAACAAGTGCTAGAGGTGCGGGGTCTGGAGACGATACATGGGGAAAAGTGGAGTGAGTGTTGAATCACGTGATGTATTTGCCAAAGCAGTACCAATATGTGCCTGCCATGGAATCAGTGCACCTGGCAGTGGTACTGTGGCCTGTGAGAGTATGGCTTCCATAGCAAACACGGTGGCTTCAAATTTTGTTCTATGAATCTACTAGTGTGTTTTTCCTGACGGCACCAACGGCCGACTTGTTCGCAAAGCACTCAGGAAGTGAAAAACACCACGGAGAAGCCGATCCAGCTTGCCACCACGCCGATTGCTGAGTATGAGCTGATTAACATGAGCGGCAGGAACTCATAGTGGGTACCGAAGATAAGCGAGTGTCCTAGTGAGCAGTAGGCGATAAGCGGAACCGCGATGGCGATGTAGAGAAGCGAAAAGCGGTCGAAGAGGAAGTAACGAGGGTTAGGAGAGCTGTAAGTTATAACATCAGTATACGAAGCTCCAAGGTTGAATGAAGCGCCAAGAATGAAAGTTGGGCTGAGGGGTGTCTTACGCTGGTGCAAGACGGTCGAAGGCAAGGAGGAAAGCCATGAGCCAAAAGATCGTGTATGCGACCTTTACAGGGAATTCCGACGCTGTGAAGAGCAAAGGAAACAAGCTGACGTGGCCTGCCACAGCAAGGGGCCGGAAGGCGCCGAGGTGGCGACGGTCATTGAGTGCGATTAGGCTGAAGGGAATGATGACAAGCAGGATGGCTTTCTCGTGGACGTGCCAGCCGAAAAGGAAAGAGGCGTAAGCGCAGAGAGTGGTAGTTGCCACGAAGTTGGACCATGTCGGTCTGAGGAAGAGCTTGATGAGTGCAGGCTAACGATAGTGGTCAGCATTGGTTCTGTGCACTAATCTGAGTTGAGAAAGGCTTACAATCTGAGCGGCGAGAGTCAAGATGAATGTCATGCGTGGCGTGATGTTGGGCAGGACGGCGAAAGCAGTGTCGCCAACCAGGCCGCGAGTGACGCTCTGCACCGCAGATGAATCGACTGGCAGCTTGAGGTAGGGCGCAGCTGGAATGTGGGTCAGATACAATCTTGGAAGAGATGCTTAAGAGAAGACTCACCATAAATTAACACGCGATCCGTGAAGGAGTACATGGCCCAGACATTTGGTGCCCAGTAAGCGTGGCAAAGACCTCTCGAGAACGGGAACAGTCTCTCCAGGACCTGTGGCATTTGTTCATAGTACATGAATGGTCCAAACGCAAGGCCAGAAATTGCGCCGATACTCAGGCCCAGCTTGATGCAGTTGGCAAACTGGATATGGAACATGGAACGAGGCCCAAGGCAATACGTGCGCAGTAGGTAGACAAAGTATGCCGGAGCCAGGTAGAGGTAGATGTGCTTGAAGCACAGCAAGGCGGCGAAAACGATGCCGCTAGCCAAGAGACCGGAGTTGTGTCTTGCAAGGACGATTGAAAGGATTAGGATGCCGTAGAGGAAGCCATTATACTGGAAGTGAACATGATCGATGATGAGGAGCCCAGGTGAAAGCAGAATCGAGAGCGCTGCAGCGTGTGATTGCTTCTTAGATCCGAGTGGTGAGGACTTGACGTATCTATGAATTATCAGTATCGTCTGAAGCGTTTCATTGTGGGCGGCTCACATACAGGTGAAGAGCATATACCAAGACCAGCTCGGTAATCAGAACGGTGGCGCGTTGGTAATGGACAGTCTGCCAGCTGTCGTGACCCAAGTTGGCGACCTGGAGCATCGCAGAATCGGCATAGTGCGCTCCTCGTGACAATGCCCATTCGAAGTAGGCAAAAAAGGGCGGGTAGTCAAGTGTCCATTCGGAGGTTTTCTAAGGGGCAACAAGTGAGCAAGATGAGCAGTCGCCATTACAGGGCTCGAGCATACCTCGTAATACCACTCCTTCAATGGTAGTGAGTCGGTGATAGCGAGCCAGTTTCTGTGCACCTCAAAGTCGGTAGATTTGCTAAACACATGTTGGATAAATTGGACTGATATCTGTGATGTTGAGTGCTTACTATGACGGCCAGAGCAGAACTTTCAGAGCAGTAGCTACTGCAGCGCACTGCGGGATAGTTGGGTATTGCTCAGACATCGTACCATCGCTCGCAGTGGGTTATTGTCGGAAGGTCTTCACAGATATGTAAAATTAGGTGGTATTGCGCATGAGTGGTCTATACGTGTCCCCGTGACTTCGCGTTTGAGATATGATCGCCCTCGGCTGGCGGGCCGATGGCTTGGAGGACAAAGTCAAACTCGACGTGAGCTGCAGCGCCGGCAGGAGATGGATATCTTTCCTATCACTACCATTATTGAACACTCTCTAAGGGCCATCTAGTTTTCATCTTGATAAAGTCGTCCGTATGAACGTCTTCATGGATTCGAATGCGCAGTATGCCGATCGTTCAGTACGCGTAACGCCTCCTTTCTCCAACATCCCCAAGTATGACTGCGGGTCACGCTAGCCTCCGTTACAGTCTGTGCAAATCATGATGGCATCCTTGAGAGTACCCTTACTGCCCTGCCGCTCTTGTGGATGCAGGTAAGTGTTGCTGTTGATTCTCCTTTCTATTGGACACTAGACTTGTACATTGGTATGGTAATGTCAATTTATTCTTCTTACTGAAAATTCTTGTATTCTACCGACGACATGCTCTCTCCTTTCGCTCGTCGTTGGGTCTTCCTTTGCGTTGTAGTTTTTACTTCTTTGTCTTTGTTTCTTAGGTTCAGCCTCACACCAGAGTCCGACATAGATCGCTTGACGCGCCCTCACTTCCTGAGACCAGCCTTCAGCTGGAAGAATGTTCCCACTCGACACCCGGTCACTGATCTGACCCCACTGCCTTCTGGACCCATTGCCGACATACCCAGAGTACAGCATGCTTTTGAGCTCGAGCAAGAGTCGGAGAAAGATAAAACGGAGCGGCAGCAGCGCCTGGCTGCGGTGAAAGAAGCCTTTGTATATTCATGGGAAGGTTACAAACGATTCGCATGGATGCAGGATGAAGTCACTCCGATGTCTGGGGAACACAAGAATGGCTTTGGAGGCTGGGGTGCCACACTGGTAGACTCCTTGGACACGCTCTGGATCATGGGCTTGGAGAAGGAATTCGAAATTGCAGTTCACGAACTGAAAAAGATACACTTTACCACCATGGTGTCGACAAAGGTCAACGTCTTCGAGACAACGATTCGTTACCTTGGCGGGCTGCTGAGCGCGTACGACCTGTCTGGCCAGAAGTACAGTGTCTTGCTGGACAAGGCCACTGAACTGGGCGAAATGTTGTACGGGGCATTCGATACTCCCAACAGAATGCCGATCACCCGCTGGAACTGGAGGAAGGGCGCACTGGGCGAGAATCAGGAGGCAGAGAAACGCTGTATGATCGCAGAACTTGGATCCTTGAGCATGGAGCTCACTCGATTGTCTCAGCTTACTGGAGATCCGAAATGGTACGACGCCATCGCTCGCATTACCGACGCTCTTGAGGTTGGCCAAAGTAAAAGCAAGATTCCAGGTCTTTGGCCAATATATATCGATGCTGTGAACAAGGATTTCCATTTCGATAGCACCTTCACACTCGGTGGCATGGTTGATTCAGTGTACGAGTATCTCCCGAAACAACACCTGATGCTTGGAGGTCGAACAGACCAATACCGGAACATGTACAGCGCAGCCCTCGAGAAAGCGAAGGAACTTTTATTTTTCCGGGTGCTTAATCCAGAGAACAAGGCTATCCTGGTGCCAGGCACACGCCGTTTTCACACCATGAAACGGATCGACCGTGTGCCCCAAGGTCAGCATCTTACTTGTTTTGCTGGTGGCATGGTCGCGCTGGCGTCCCGCATCTTTTCGCAGCCTGAAGAACTCGAGACTGCGAGGCAGCTTGTTGAAGGCTGCCTTTGGTCTTATGAGAGCATGCCTTCTGGTATCGGGCCAGAGATCTTCACACCTGCCACTTGCTTGCCAGCCAACTCATCGGAAAGCGGCGCAGATGAGTGTCTCTGGAGTGAGGAACGCTGGCACAAAGCCATTCTCTCCCATTCCAACTCACTCGGCGATGTCGAGAGCCTCGCCGAGCGAGCGCAAGTGGTCATTGATGCGCGTAAACTCACACCTGGCTTTGTATCCGTCGACGATCCTCGCTATCTTCTGCGGCCTGAAGCCATCGAGTCCATCTTTGTTCTTTATCGTATAACTGGCGACAAGTCGCTGCAGGATCGCGCTTGGAAGATGTTCAGCTCCATTAACGCAGCGGCGAAGACTGACATTGCGTTTGCGAGCTTGTTGGATGTGACGGCGCAGCAGCCCAAGCTTTTCGATAGTATGGAGAGCTTTTGGACGGCGGAGACGCTGAAGTACTTTTACTTGATCTTCGCTGAGCCGGATGTTGTCAGCCTGGATGACTATGTCTTGTGAGTAGTGCCGAGGGCTCCAAAGGCGGATGTAGTGAGCTGACTTTTCGCAGTAATACCGAGGCACATCCCTTGCTGAGACCGAAAAAGTGACGGGTGTAGGTTGCGGCTGTATGGTCGACGGAGTAGCGAGGTGGCATGTAAACCTGTCAGGATGAGTATGGTCGCCGTTGAGATCCTGGGTGTCTTGATTGGTAACTTGGTGATATGCATGACAGCTCTAATATTTATGTTCTACGGTACCAGCACAACAGCTTCTTACTTGTAATCCGAGTAAAGCCGATTTCTCACTCTGTTCTCGCCGAGGCCAACACCGCCGTTCATCTCTTCGTCTCCAATTGTCACGAGTGCTGCGCCTGATCAGTACCAACCTCCAGCGCCCAGCCAATCTGGCCGAGACACTGATGGCCAGCGTAAACTGGGAGGCAGTCACAAGCACCTGTGTGGGACTGAAGGTACAAGGCACAGCAGCAAAGAACATCTCGCCAGTAACTCTTGGCCGAAGCAGAAAGAGCATCTGATCTTGAACGAGCGTTTTGCCTTGCTACTTCAGCTCCCGGCGCTCGTGTACCTCCCAACATGGTATAAAGGAGGAGTTGGTACTTACCTTTGATGGTCCTGGAGGATCGAGGTGCAGCACAACAGGCCGTGCCAGCGCTTAAAATCTACTTGAGCCGACGCCTAATCTTCCGCCGAAGCTGAGAAGACGTGACGCCTACTGCTAATGATACAACCTCGCGACTTCAGCGGCCATTAGCGATGCGCACCACAGTTGTTGAGTGACCTGCGCTTGTTTGGTGTGTGGGAGTGGGAGAGAGGCGGCGAGCGTCAGGAAATACTTAAGCGAGTGGGGTGGGTCCGTGCTTAGTGAATGCTCAGGCAATGAAATGCCTCGCTGCCTCGCGCCTTTCGCTTCATGTCATTCAAGTGAGCCAGACCTGACGCTGATTAAAGGCCATCGAAGCTGCGCATGACCTAGAAGGCCAGCCATTGGCCGCTCAAACCTGCGCAGTCACATGCACCAACCACCGGTGGCTGGTAGCTTCTCACCGGTCTCCCTCACTTCACTTTGGCACATGCAAGTTGGAAATGGAACTGCTGGAAACCATCGTTCATCTCGATAGCTGACATGCAAGTACCATCAAGCGCTGGCATACAAAGCGCTAAGATCACCGCTCAGACACTGCAACAGGCGGACGTTGACCTCAGTATCTGGAGCGCTGACATAATCAAGATTCGATACTGAAGGACTCACGGTGGCCATTGAATGTATCCTAAACCTCGCTATCTAGCCGATTCTCTGGTATACTAGTATCATCGTAAGTCCGCATTGAAATCATCATGCTCCCCATTGAGAGGATGTTGAACCTCACTGTCTGAATCGTTTCCTGAAGTACTGGTAATATCGGGTGTCGATATTGAACTACAATGCGCTCTGTTGAGACAATACACCCATCTCAGCGTCCACAATGTTGATGAGAAGCTGGTAGTACCTATCGGACTCCGGCATCGGAAGTGAAGCCTGATAAGTGAAAGCTGTTTCTGAGCCTCATGCACTGTTTCATATCGTGATCAGGTCACTGATTCAATGCTTCAAGTGGGGCCGCCCCCCCATAGCTTTTGGCGAACATGTGGTTCTGATGGATATGCTTTTTCTTGCGCGTGAACTCACGTACAGCATTTATCTCTCAGTGGCAAATGTATTGATCCATGGGTCTCTCAGAGGTTCGAATGGTACCTGCCGACACGACTGCCCGACACGTCGGCCCCAAACGGTATCTCTCAGCGGCGGCCGAGATAAGCATATCTCCAATCTCAGTCTAACAGTATTTGCGGCCACGACCCTGGAAATACGCACCAAGCTCTATTTCTGCATCTCGGCGGCGAGTAGGGCTATATCTTCCTTCGGAGCCTAATAGTATCTGCACACACACACACACACGAGTCCTTGATGATATCAGAGAATTCACCGACAATATCTGCGAGGCAAACGCTGTCGAATCTTCGTCTGACTTCTTTGGGCGGTATCGTCGTTTTGGAGAGGATGGGGTTTGTGAGCTGAGGGACTCGTCTCAATGGTGTTTTTGGCCTGAGATAGGGCTACGCCTGTCGGTATGAGGGTTTGCTATGTTTAGATGTTGAGAGAAGCTGTACCTGGATTCTTGATGGTAAGTGGGGTTATTTAGGGGTCGACGTCGAGCGTCGGGAAACACTGGGTTCCTCAGATTGATTGGTACTATGGGAAAATATTTCACTGATTAAGTGAACTCGTTCCAGTTGCCAACATCAAGCGTAGGAGCATACGAGCATACAAGATCGAGAGGGGGGCGATCGAAAGCATCTCAGCGGCTGACACTTTCGTTGAATCCACCCACTGCCTATGATAGCAGCTTACAAGAAATCTCAACAGCAACAAAGATGTAGCTCATGCGTGAGCGGGTGTTTTTCGAACTCGCGCATACGTGCTACCCGCCTCTCCATCCACCATGTCAATTTCCATCAAGCAGGCGGCAAAAACGCCGCGTAAAGCCCGCCCTGCACGACGGCATACCCAGCCATCACCCTCACCAACAGCTCTCTTTTCCCTCCCAATGACCTCAAGAGTCCTTGCTGCGGGCCGCGACTACGGCGATCAGCCGCCAACACCGCCAGAATAACATACCACAGCGCGCACCCGGAACTAATCCGATTGATGATTTGTACATGGAAGCTCGTAGTCGCCATAACCGCCAGTACGATCTGCGAAACCGCTAACTGGAAAGCAATATGCGTGAACAATTCCTTCTCGCTTTGTAAGCCAGACTTGGAAGGGTCATTGATAGCAGCGAGCAAGTCCTGCGGCTTGAGGAGCACGGCCAGCGCCGTGATGGATAGCACGGCTAGCATAGGCGCCGCGAGCAGGAACAGAGGGATGTTGTTCGGCGTCCAGTAGGACAGGAAGCCGACGTTCCAGTAGTGCTTTTGCACCCAGGAGTAGATGCTCGGTGGGAGATGGGAGCACCATAGGCGGGAAGGTTCGGGCGTGCAGTATTGGTGATAGGCGATTGCTTGCGGGAGGGCGAAGCCGATGGCTATGAAGGATCCGGCGAGGATGATGGTGGTCAGATGAGCGAGGTTGCGTGCGTTGGGCGCTTTGAAGAAGATGCGGAGACAGGCGATGGTGTCGAAGAGGAAGATCGTGCCGTGGAGGAGGCCGTTGCTGCGGAAAAGCGTGGAGACAGCGAAGCAGAAGCCGGATAGGAGGATCCAGGCTGATTTAGGGAGGTGGGATTTTTGAGCGGGTAGATGGTATTGTTCTTGGGCGCGGACGTAGCATAGGATGGCCAGGAACGTTGTGAAGGCGAAAGTGCTCTCTCCGTATGGAGCGGACAGGAAGAGTCCAGCTGGCGAGACAGTGTGCAGACATGCTGCAATGAAGGCTATTTCCCGCTTAGGCTCTTGTTCAGCTGGTATGATGCGGCGGACAAGAGAGTAAAGGGTGATCACTGCTCCAAGGTGGGAGACATGGGAGGTGAGGATGCCACTAAGAGCATGTCTGACGATGAGTGATGGGTGGAGAAAGGGCGGCAACACTGAATGCAATACTTAGCCTACGATTTATCACGAGCACGAAATGCGACGACGACGACGACGACGACGACGACAACAACAACGCACCATTAGCCAGCATGGCTGTGAGTCTAGACATGAACCAGCTGAACGCCCATTCTTGCTCATATAGGTGGCCTCGCGCGGAGGAGGTCGAGAAGTAGAGGGCGTCCCATCTTGTCAACCTCGGCGCGAGATGCTCGACAACTCGGCTGGTCAAAGAATTTGCTTGCGCATTATACTGATCAAACAAGATGCGAGTGGATGTATCGTATCCCGGACCAGGGCTCGCACATGCTACGCCGAGCAGGAGCAGCTTCCACCCCACGAAGAAGGCCAAAAGCCAAGTGAGGTAAGGCTTCGAGGCACCGGAATGCGTGAGCTTCTCCATCTTCAAAGCTGGACGGCCAATGCGCGTGGAGGGGCTGAAGTATGTCTGCAGAACCTCGAACATGATAAGGGTGACGACAGCGCTGGATCTGGGAGGTCTGAAAAGGCCAGACCCGTGCCGAGGTAGAACAGGCACCAGCACGAAGCACAGTGCAAGTCGCGCATTGATGATGACAGTACACACCAGCGTCGGCAAACAAAAGCCTCCGCGACCCCGGCACCAAAGCAGTTGTGCAGGATTCGTAGTCGACTAAAGATAATAATAGTCTGGGGATTCGGCGGACGGCTGCGAGCGGAAGGGGATAGGGGAAGAATTTTGCTTTAATTACGATAGGATACGGCGTATACGGACGAGAAAGAGACCGCCGTACGTACGAGTGCACCAAGCAGGAGAAAGCGAAAGAAGACAAGTAAGTGGTTCGGTGGAGACGGCTTGGCGAAGCGGTATAGAGGCTAGCGCCAAGGGGATGGAGGAGAGACGGTGTCAATCTAGCAGTGCGCACACACCGCCCTGGGGTTTCAGAGCAGATGCCACTGAAATTTCCAGCAGGATTGGAAGAGCAGTCGGTGCGTGCGCATGGAAGATGTGTGGAATATACTTTTGCATAAGCCAAGTGCAGCCACAAGTAGAGGCAGGCTCAGCTTAGCGTATTGAACACGGAGGCATGCATCAGGAGGATGGGCATGGGGGGGGTTGCGTTGCACAGGCGACGGACCAACCAAATCAAGGATATGATGATGTAGGATGATGCAGAGTTTGGAAGGCGATGGACCAAACAAATCAATGATAGGAAGGCAATGGGAGCGAGCATCTCGCATTCGGTAGCGATGCGGGAGCGAAGGAGTGCGAAGCGGACAGACAAGCACATGGGAACTTGGAAGAAAGTAGAGCGAGCGGGGTGTAGGGCTGAGGACAGAAGAGGAGGAGGAGGAGGAGAAAGAAGGGTTGTTGTTGTCAGACTCGAGATGCGACGATGCATCGAGGGGGGGGGGGGTTTGCTAGAGTAGTGAGGGATAGGCGAGTGGCTGTGCACAAGCGCACAAGAAGGACCAAGAGCTGTGTCTTGCATGCGTTGTTGATCGAGGTTCTCCTGCACATGTTAAGACAACGATGATGATGATGATGATGATGATGATGTTGAGGAGGATACCAATGATCTCTGCCAAGCGAGGGGAGTCGTCGCGAGTCGCAGAGCATGCCGGCTGGGCCGGATGGCGGAACAAAGGGCGGGCGGGCTGGGCTGGCTGGCTGGGCTGGCTGGGCTGGCTGGGCTGGTGGTACAAGCGTGCCTGCGTGGAGTGGAGGGATGTGGTAACAATAATGTCACCCGACCGCAAACAGGCACAAGGATAAACACGCGCATAAGCAGAGATGCCGGTGTGCAAGAAGAAATAGTGGTTCGATTTTGCACCCACACTATCTTACGGTCGTACCACTGTACAGACTGTATCACTCTCACTCACCTACTCACCTCACCACATCTCCTCCTCCTTCTGCTGCTTGCTATTTTTCCACCACTGCCATAAGCACAGCACAGCAACAATCAATCAATCAATCAATCAATCAATCAATCAACGTCCTCAGATTAAGCACCAGCACCAGCCCGTAATCAACTTACTAACTAATCAATTGTCAATCAATCATCAATCTCCTTAGTCTTAAGGCCCGCGACCGCCCAGCCCTGCCCTGCCGCTCTCACACGCTCCAGTCTCAGCCACCGCGATCGTCAGTGGTCCTGAGTCGAGAGTCCACCAAAGCTCCACCAGCCAGCCAGCCAGCCAGCCCAGGCACTACTCACAAGGAGGAAGACAAGGAGGAGGAGGAGGAGGAGGAGGAGGAGGAGGCTGTTGTACGACGGCACGACAAACATCTCTCCCAGCCTTACTGCTGCTGTTGCTGCTACTGCTGCTGCTGCTGGTCAGCCCAGGGCCTGCGTGTGTCCCTCTTGCATCACCCAAACCTTTCTCATGTTTACCATCAACATGGTCTCTCTGCTGGTCTGAAGACGACAATCCTTCCATTCGTATACAACATTCCTTCGCACCCGCTTAGAGACCTGATCAAACCACAATGGTCGCCGCTGCAACTGCCAGCCCAATGCAGCAACAACAACAACAACCTTCCTTCGGGCAGGCACGTCAATGGGTGCCTTCGCTGCCCACCAACCTGATCGCTTCATTAAATCCCTTTGCTGCCGCCGACAAACCAAAAGATGCTGCCGACGATGCGCAACAAATTACCGACAAGCAGCGATCCGCTCTTTCGACAATAGCCCTCAACTCTGGACCTCCTTCGCCAACAAAGAGTTCTGCGTCGATCATGTTCGCCGAGCCCGAGTCGCAGGGCACCAGCTTAAGCGGATCGCGCGAGGGTAGCATCGACGGCAAGAGACGCACAAAAAAGAGCAACAAGCCCAAGACAACCTACAGCATATGTCACCCTCCACCTGCGTCGTCCGCCAGACAAAAATTGCACAGACGGCCACGATCATTACTACAATTGCACAAAGTCGTGCCCAACTCCAGGCCATTGCCAGCATACGAAATCATTCCATCCGCCAACTTCAGCGTCCGACTGACCCGAGCGACAACAAAAGTCTTCCGAGCGAAGCACAGCCTTTGTCCTAACGATCTTGTTGTGCTGCGAGCAGAGGACTACTACAGTGAAGAGCCAGGGGAGGACCAGGAGGCCCGCGACGTTGTCGCATTGATCTGCAAGGGTCGAAAGGAGGATGGCGTCGCTTCTGGAAAAGCTAAGATCTGCATGGTCGATGGAGGAGAGTGGGAGGCATATCCGAGCGTCAACGGAGGCTATGAGTTCTTCACAACCGACCAGCATGGCCTCGGTTTGACTGTCCGATGGGTGCCCAAGAAGAGTAAGAAAGAGGGGGCCAAGTCTGAGTTTAGACGATTCAACTTCTCGACCATTTCCGCAAACACACGTCGTCACCCTATCATAGCCAACCTCTCCAAGTCCTCGCTCGACATCTACGACTCCTACAAAATGCCCGACCTCTCTACTGCGACTCCTACGGCCACTCCGAAACAGCACACCACTGCTCTCGAGGACGGCTTAGACTCAGATGACAACACGGCTTCGAAGCAAGAAGTCCGCAGGACGGACGACTTTATCCGTTCAATCATCACCATGACCGGCATCTATGTCGCGTTCAAGGAGGGCTGGTCGCCGCACTTCAAGTACGACGAACAGGCACCCTCATCTCGCCGCAACAGCATACACACGCCCGTGTCCACACCTCCAGCATCGCCAGCTCCACACCCTACCGTGCTCGAAAAACGCAGCTCCATCCTCTCCGTCAGCTCAAGCCTCTTCCGCAAAAGTAGTCTGCGCACAAACCGCACCTCTACCTTCTCCGCTCTAGACAACAACACCAAATCCACCGAAGACGTCACAGCACCACGATCCTCAAGCGCCAAAGCCACAGGCCGCGCCCGCGCAGATTCCACCTCCACCGTCCTCGTCCACCGCGCCGCCAGCAACCGCCGCAGCAACAACAGCCGCGCAGCAACCTGGCGCCCAGACCTCCTCTCTGCAGGCAAACAAAGCGAAGTCCGCGAAGTCAGCCGCGAAGGCACGCCCACTGCACAAATCAAGCCAAGTCCCCAGCCAAGCCGCAACGCAAGCACCACGACCGGAATCCCCAGCCGGCGAGCCAGCATCCTGCCCGACCCGGAACCCGAGCTAGAATCCGAGTCCGAAGTCGAGGAACCTCCCGTGCCCATTCCCATGCCAGTGCAGAGGAAAACGAGCGAACGGCACGTGCAGGGCACGAGAGCTAGCTCGAATGCTACCAGCGAGAGCGGCGCTCCGAGGAAGAATCAGCAGCAAGTCGTGCAGGTCACGCGGGCGGAGAAGAAGAGCAAGAAGTGGAAGCGCTGGGTGTGCGGCAAGTTTTAGGAGAACGACAGCAGGCTGCGGTGGATGGAAAAGGCTTTGAGAGCAATGTAGCTAGGAGAGCGCTGGTTCGCAAGATTCTGTTCACAATCCTGCATACGTGCGCTTGATTGGTAGTCCTTCCGAGGTGATTGCCAGTCGGCAAATTCCGGAGGCTTGAAGCTTTCTTTACAAGTGAGTTGAGAGATGGGAAATACAAAAATCGCTTCTTTTTTGCTCTCTCTCTCTCTCTCATATCTTCCGGTTCCTCTGATTACAGCCACTGCGCCCATACGAAGTACCTCCCAAGGCATTATCATCATATTCAGTTCTTGACTTGGCTATGATTGCTATAGAAATGCTACTTGAACTCCAATCACGCTTTCACTGCTATGCCCCTCAATGTCATACGTCCCGAGTCAAAGTCTGACTAGCACTTCCGTCGGGTTACCACTCGAGCCTCGATTGCATATCTCAGTGACTGATCGGCCAGTGCGCTAATCACTCAAATCTAGAGAGGGATTTACTGTACCTACCACGGAGATGCCACGTCAACTTTTAGTTGGGTCGTGTTAAGTGATGTGCTAGTACGCCAGAACTCGGATCTGAAGTGGGCGACGCCTGCCATTGAGACGTGGCGAGTCAAGCAGCTGGCTTGTTAAGTGCTGACAAATATCACGTCGGCGATATTCGTAGTTGCAGCATGACAAACATGTTCAAACATCAAAGGTTCCCTCTCTCAGAGTGTGATCTTCGAGTGCCATTTGGTGGAAACTAAAACATTGAATTTCTCACTCCTCACACCTTCAAATCACTGTGCGGCTGACGATACTACCGCAGGAACATGGTGGCATTGAAGAATGAAGCTTATGTGGTACTACCTCGTGATGTGTGTTGAACCTTCAATGTGCAGTATCCGGCAATTGCAGCTTCAACACCATCGACATAAATACCGCATGTTCGTCTGCTTTGAGACGTTAACACTCATCATAGAACCTAATTGCCAACCGCTTTCGACGCGAAGTTCAGATTGCTCTCTCCGTCATCATGGCAAACAAAACAGAACCCTCGTCTACCTACTCGGAAGCTTCGCTCGTTACATCGAAGAATGATCTGAAAGCATAAGTTCTACCGACCAGATGTCAGCGAGATGATCGTGCCAGTGGTAAATTCGTTTCGGATGTCGGATGCCTTCGACGTAACGTCTGAAACATATCGCAGACTAGAGCACTCCTCAACGACGATAGCCATATCCCTGTCGACGCACAACCTGCACACATCGAAGAAATTCGTAAGCAATCAACAGCAGAGTCGTTCTGTGCTATTGCATACCTCAGCCTATGAAGCCATGCTCACTACCCACAGCGTGAGAAAGCCTGGGGCATTCGAGCCTACCCTTGCATCGGCCTGGGCGTCTACCTCGTACCTCAGCTCAGACGACTGCCTGCTTATCCGGAGATAATACAAAGAATGGTGCAAGGCCAGATTGCGGATTTCAAGGGGAAGTTGGATATCGTCTATATCGCTCAGGTAAGACCTGCCGATGTTATGCGAGGCAAGCTGACTGAGCCCATCCACAATTCAGCAGCCCTAACAAGTATGGTTCACGCATAGGTCTTCCGCCAATGGAACTGGGATGGTCAAGTCGAAGCATGCAAGAAACTCATCAGCCTCTCCAAGCCCGGCTCTCTGATCGTCGGCAACCAGATTGGCAATTTGACGGCTCGAGCAATAGTGCTGGGTTCCATACCATTGCCACTGTGGCGACACAATGACGAATCTTTCGGAAAGTTGTGGCAGGAGGTTGGCGACGCCACGGATACGACTTGGGAGTGCTTGTCGTGGCTGCGGACGTTCACGGAGATGTCTTGGAGAGCGGAAGACTCGGCGTGGATGGAAGAAGGGGCGTGTGTGCTGGAGTTTGTTGTGCGGCGGGTGAGTTGGGCAGGTGCGTTTGGAGAAAGAGACTGGGATTGGCCTTGGTTTGAAAGCGGCAGAGCAGGCAGTACGGACTTTGTAGCTACAGTAGACCGTAAAGATGGCCCTTACGGTATGATGACAAGCAGATTATGAGAAGCAGCGAATAGCTTCAATGGAAACAAAAAAGGGGTACTCATTTTTGACTCGCATGCTCTCTGTATGCTACATTTCTGCCCCCAATAGACTCGTATCACTCAATCGTCGTCAACGCTCTTCTGCAACGCCAGCTGGGTCTGCACCTCCTCCAGTTCCAATTGCAATTCTGCAAGCTCTCTGTCTTTCTCACCGAGGGCAACATCTGCGGCATTTAGCTCCTCCTCGAGCCGTGCGATGCGATCTTCATTGCTAGCAGCGGTTCTAGCAGCAGTGGCGACAGGCGGCGACGCAGCTTCCGCTTCCTCCTCGTCTCGGAGAATGCCGGCCGCAAGGCGCTCAATGTAGCCCATCTGTCTTGGGACTTTCTTGCGAGAACTGGTCAAAGCCGATGGCGCCTGACGTTTGAGTGGAGTGCTTGGTGTACTGCGCGGCTGAGTCGTGTCTTCATTGCCGAATGTCGCACCATTACCTTTAGCGGAGGGTGCTTTGTCGAACACGCTTGGAAGCACCTCCTCCTCATCATCTTCCGCTTCCTTGAGTTCGTCCTGCTCAACCCACATACTCTCACCAGCTGCGAGCATGCCAGTGGGAGCCGGAGCCGAGGCGAAGCTGAAGTCAAAGGTGGATGATGGCGCTGCGTTTGCTGAACCGCTCACACCTGACCTGACGATACCGACGCCACCAAACAGTCTCTTGCGGTCTTTCACCCATGGAGGGCTGGGACTCCGACGGAGGAAAGTGTTGACACGCGGGCGGTACTTTCCCTTGGTCAGGCTTGCGGACTCGGCGCCGTTACGGACTAGAAGATGCGGCGCAGTGTACTGATTATGCTGCTTCGGTCTTACGGGAGTATCGTCTTGGTCGTCGGGCTCGGGAATCTCAGCAGGAGCAGCTGGGAGATCATGGTAGAGGACAGGCTCGTAATTGTTCTCCCCAGAGAAGAAATACGGAGGTGCAGCTTTTGCAGTGGGCTTGAAGGAATGGTATTTCCCGTTCTCGGAAGCGGCTTGCTCATCCTTGTAGGCAGGACGGCCTTTATGGGTGCGACGGTGGCGAATATTTGCTTGACCACTGAAATCGTAGGACCAGCGCTTCGGAAGCTGAGCGCGTGGGATGTTGGACTGGAGAATCTCGTAGACGGCTCGATCGTCTAGAATGATGTTGCTGGGAGGCTCAGTGATGCGAGCCTTGAAGGGCCCTTCTGGAGACGACTGATGAGAGGTTAGTAGATGTAGCAGCTGCCTAAGGCTCTGTTCGTGTGAATCTTGGGAAGTGGGCGCAGAGAGGCTCTCGGAAAGACAAACTGACCTGGTACAAGCGCCACCTCTTTTCGAGTGGAGCGAGAGGGCCGCGACGTTCATGGTGATCGTGCTCAACATCACCGTCGCCGTCTCCTGTCTTCCGGTCAGCAGCTGCTCAGACAATGCGCTTTGACAGACATGTACCTGGGCGCCAGATCTCCCTTTGTACTCCGGTCAAGGGATCACGCCAATAGCGGCGCTCGGAGGTGGAAGGATCTAGCATCTGCTCGTGCTCGTCGGGAGTTCCTGATTCGTCTGCGGCGGTGGGGTTGTCTGCCTCAGGTGCAGCAGGCGAGGCCTCTCGCGATCTTGATGCACGTTTGCCCCGAGCCATGATGTTGATATAGTCGGAGGGTGTGAGGTTCAGTTTGGTCCGGGTCGAGGTCAGTGGTCCGATCGCAAAGTCGCAAACTTCTCACAAATATCAGGGCAGGTGTGAGGTACAACCAGCGAGTGTGTTGGTCGAAAAATTATAGTGGTGGCGCCGAGCGAGGGGCTTTTGAGTGACTTGGCTTGTGAAAGGCAGATCATTGGCATGTGACGACGTGCATGAGTGGGCAGAGTCATAGGCACGTGAGCGACTCACGGCTGATTAGTATCCCACCTCTGTAAGTTACGATACTAACCTCCAAAGAGACTTCTAATGGTAGTCAAAAGCAACCAAACACAGTTGTGCGAGCAGTAGAGCAGCACTATCCTCATCCCGATCCTATGACAGAATGAGGTAGGCCAACGATTGACAGACAGCAATGAAGCCACCACAAACCAGATCCGTTGGTATTCAAGGCCGAAAGGTCACCTGGATGTCCACCGAACATCGACAGCATGTTACGGGTGCATGCAATCTATTGTTATGATCATGGATTTGCATACGCTTGTGATCTGGTTAGCTGAGGATATCGAGCGTGACGAGCAATACAAGCGATTGAGACGGCTGCTACCTCTTTACAGCTGAATATAACACTTTGTATCTCACGGGTCTGGGCAGACACGAACACTGCTGCGACGGTGCTTACCACCGAACCTGTGCGGTCAGCTGTACGTAGACTTGTACATCTGAGTTGTATACTGGATCATGGAAGGTCCATCGACATCCACGTCTCAGAGTCTACGCCCATACCTTGATGGGAACTGGCAATAATCAAAAGGCAGCTGGATCAAGCCGCATCGTTAAGCATGAAAGATTCATTGCGTTCGTAACTTTAATGACAAGCAACAAAGCAGAGTGAGGTCGCCCCATGCCAAGCCAGGTGTAAGAAAGCTCTCTAAGCCAATCAGAAGCATGCATAAGTCAGCGACCGTGCGCCAGACTCCAAAGCCTCCGCGAAAGAGGCATCATTGACATTGACCTCGTGTCTACGCCGCCGCCACACCACCTCTCCGCTTCACCCCTCCACCCAATACCTCACCTGGGACCTCCCAAGGCGACGAAGCCGCACATACCAACCCGATACATACCTGCATTGGCCGCCATCACAATGCTTTCCGCCCCGGCAAAGACCGCTCTTCGCTCCTCCGCCACTGCCAGCACCACCCTCAACAAGAGCGCGGTCCGCGCGCTCTCCACTGCTGCTTCGCAGCAGGCCGCTCCTGCTAAGGATGGCCAGCAGAAGCGTGGCATGGCCACTGTCCAGGATGCGCCGCCTGTCCACCGCGAGCGCGGCCTGAAGGACCAGGACCGCATCTTCACCAACCTGTACGGCCACCACGGCGCCGACCTCAAGAGCGCTATGAAGCACGGTGACTGGCACAAGACCAAGGAGATTGTTACCAAGGGACACGACTGGATCATTTCTGAGATCAAGGCTTCTGGCCTCAGAGGACGTGGCGGTGCCGGTTTCCCCAGTGGAATGAAGTGGTCATTCATGAACCCCAAGGGATGGGAGCAGGGCAACACGCCCAGATACCTGGTTGTCAACGCCGATGAGGGTGAGCCTGGTACTTGCAAGGATCGTGAGATCATGAGGAAGGACCCACACAAGCTCCTCGAGGGATGCTTGGTCGCTGGACGCGCCATGAACGTAAGTTGGGAATTGTTGCAGGACGCGAAAAGGAAGCACAACTGACAGCATCTGTTTAGTGCACTGCTGCATACATCTACATTCGTGGTGAGTTCTACCACGAGGCTGCCGTCCTGCAGCGCGCCATTCAGGAAGCTTACCAGGCTGGTCTTATCGGTAAGAACGCCTGTGGCTCTGGCTACGACTTCGACATCTACCTCCACCGTGGAATGGGCGCTTACGTCTGCGGTGAGGAGACATCACTTATCGAGTCTCTTGAGGGCAAGCCCGGAAAGCCCCGCCTGAAGCCCCCATTCCCTGCTGCCGTCGGTGTCTTCGGTTGCCCTTCCACTGTCGCCAACGTCGAGACCATTGCTGTCGCCCCTACGATCATTCGCCGTGGTGCCAACTGGTTCAACTCATTCGGTCGCGAGCGCAACGCTGGTACCAAGCTCTTCTGTATCTCTGGTCACGTCAACAACCCCTGCACTGTCGAGGAGGAGATGTCTATTCCCCTCCGTGAGCTCATTGACAAGCACTGCGGTGGTGTCATTGGCGGTTGGGACAACCTCAAGGCTGTCATCCCCGGTGGATCCTCCACTCCCATTCTCCCCAGGAAGATTTGCGACGACCAGCTTATGGATTTCGACGCACTCAAGGACTCGCAGTCCGGTCTCGGTACTGCTGCCGTCATCGTCATGGACCAGTCCACTGACGTTGTCCGCGCCATCTCCCGTCTCAGCAAGTTCTACCACCACGAGTCTTGCGGCCAGTGCACACCTTGTCGTGAGGGATCCAAGTGGACCGAGCAGATCATGCAGCGCTTCGAGAAGGGTACTGCCCGCCAGCGTGAGATTGACATGATGCAGGAGCTCACCAAGCAGGTCGAGGGTCACACCATTTGCGCTCTCGGCGAGGCTTTCGCATGGCCCATCCAGGGTCTGATCAGACACTTCAGGCCTGAGCTTGAGGCAAGAATCCAGGCTCACGCACAGAAGTCTGGCGGCGAGGCGCTCGCCGGTGGCTGGCAACACGACGCCGGCAAGAAGGGCATGCTAGTCTCCCCCGGCATGTAAGACTTGCAGAAATGAAAAGAGATAAAAACATGAGAAGCGATTGTCTAGGGCATCATGTACAATGCTAGTGACGGAAAGGCCAGATTTCATTTTGTTAGTTGTAAATATTGCGGCTATTTCTTTGTTGGCGTGTAGACTGCGTATTTAAGTTGTGAAAGTCCAGCTTTTCCTTCCACTATCTTTCCCTTCCCCGGCCAAGCAGTCGATCGCTGGAACCTACATGGGACACCACCTAGGACACAGGGATGATTGAATGCGCTGAAGTGCGATGGTCTCCATGGGAGCAGACTTCATATTTTGAGGTCTGCCTGCAGAGTGGCTACGCTAGAGGCTATGTCAACTTGTCAAATATCCACATAGCTACAACAGCTGTCGTGGTCTAGAAGCTGGACGGCTCTAGCATGCTGGCTCTTGGGATGGCTTGGCATCTTTCACAGTATCTCGGTGGTTAGGGTCGCCGCGTAGACACTTACCGGTCGTGATACTAGCATGTAAGAGCAGTGGATACTATGGAAAACGTTTACGTAGCTTCTTCATTGCCAGTGAGTTAGCCCCTTTCGCTCGTCGCTGCTGTCATTTACATCATGCTACCGTCAATCGTAGCCAAGAGCGAGGCATAAAAGCTCTTCACTCGGCCATGTAGTCAGCCCAGTCCTCGTCGCTCCAGTCCTGGAAGCGCGAGTGAGCCTTCTCCGCCTCCTCGTAGCTCGTATCGCGGACCTGCGGCAGCTTCTGGTCTATGAGCTCGAGCGCTCCATCTTTCTCCACAAGCTCCTGAGAGAACCACTTGGGAGAAGAACCGGTACCATTGGCGCGCTGTTTGCAGATGTCAGTGTATCATACATGATTTAGTGGATTGGATTTGATAGGCATACCGGGTCACCGTTGGCGTCGGTGGCAGGGTTCTTGGATACGTACTAGGAGTGTTGTGGCATGTATCGAAGAGAGGGTTACAGAGCACCGAGTGGGTGCGTACGCATACCTTCTCGCGCGAGATGTAAGCAACCGTCTCTGCAGTAACGGCCCTCTTCTCTTTGAGGCTGGGCTTGAGCTTGTTAGTATGCGTTGTCAGGAGGGCAGAATTGTCAGCCATACCTTGAAGAATGGCTTCTTGAAAGAAGGCATGTCGTTAGTGAAGGCTGCCGCTCCGGAGTGCCCAGCACTCACGGTCTCTTCTTCAAACTCCATCTCGAAGTCCATATCGTCATGGTGCGAAGGAGGCTATACTGCTGTCAATAGACGACATGAGCGAAGGACTGTGGATCTCCAGAAGTACCCCGAGTTCGCTGGCCTTGTCGACCGAGGATGACTTGGTGAACGTGCGGTCTAGCAGCTCGAACTACACAACTATCCGTGACTGACGCGTGCGGCCGTATAGGATATTCAAACATATCTTGACCTCTTTGGGCTTGCCGAAGACCGGAGGCTTGGAAAGAGTACGGTCCGGGAGCCGGAAGTGACCGCAGCCTTGGTTGACGTCCGATATTCTGAAAGATGTTAGACGTCGAGTATTGCGGGTGTAGACATGTGAGTGTGTGGATCAATTGGCGAGAGAAAGGCGGGTTTATAAGGTAAAGGACCGGCTATTACCGAGATCTACATGTGAAGTGACTGCGTTCTGCCAGGTGCTTTCCGTCTGGTCACATGGCGTAGATGCGTCACAAACACCTCTCGCTTTTCGCAAATTTCCCTCCCAAGAGAAATGATGCTCGTAGATCGTCACCAATCTCCTGAAGCATTAGTGGTATGTCGTGTGTTGCCCTGTGGACCAGAACCAGCAAATCCAGTCACCTTACGGCCAATTTTCAGTTCAAACAGCCTTTATTATTGCACAATTTCATTCGTAGAGTTGCAGTAAGTGGTGATATAACTGTGATATAGCTTGACGACGCACGCCAATCACAGAACAGTGCCAGGCTCCTCGTCCTTGATCCTTACGAAGAGCCAGATTTCCTTATCAAATCAGCTCCCGCAATATCGATATGGCTGACATAGTGAAATCTAGCGGAAGGCCTCTAGGGACGCCAAGAAGGGACTACAGAGACGAAAGAGACATTACTTCAGCGACAGACTGTCACTCCGGAAGCCTAAATCAGTTGGAGAGTTGGAGAAGGAACCGGCACCTTTAAAAAGCCATAGCTCTAGCGGGCCTACCGTAGCGACCGATGGACGAATGTACCAGCACATTGGCGATGTCTCGACAGCATATAGCTCGGCTTTGCCGATATGTGTTTGACCTAGATGTCGACATAGCAGGTTCCTTTGATAGATCTTGAAAGTACTGTGCATGACCTGGGGCTCGTCGCAGCGAAGTCAGAATAGATGGAGATTGCCCGTGACCAAAGTCACCAAGAACATAGCTCCTGAGTGAAAGGCCTGTTTATGAACAGTGAATTGTCAGGTTCAACTTGAACTCCAAAGTGTTGGCAGAAAGCCGGCATGTTATTGATCCGGAGCGGAGACGGAAAGAAGAAGAGCGCCAAGATGCCGCTTCTTGCTGGCGAGCTGGCTTTCTTGCGTGATCCAGTCCTCTGTTCAAGCTCTCAGAACGCCCGCTGACCAGGGTTGGTTGACAAAGCAGCCAAATATGTTCATTGGCTTACTGTGTAGATGACAATGCCCAAGGTACAGTAACATACAAGTTGATTAATACGATGTTGTACCATACACTTTATCTGCGCAACAATCTGTACATCTTGACAACCATTTCGACTCCTCATCCGTTCATCACAACTGTCCAATTCCCTTCGATTCAACCCAGCGACAGCAGAAGATGCACATACTCGTGATCGGAGCGACAGGTATCCCGCCATATCTGCACGGTCAATCTTAGCAATCCGACTGACATTACTCAATCTTCAGGCCAATCGGGCATTGACTTTGCGCGTGAGGCACTGTCACACAATCATTCCCTGACGCTCTACGTCCGTAGCCCGGGAAAACTACCGCAGGACTTCAAAAATAATGCCAAAGTAATCGTAGTCCAAGGTGGCTTTGACGCCGATCTGGAGACCATTCGCCCGGCCATCACCAACGGAGCCGAAGCTATTGTCTCCACCGCTGGCCCAATTGCAAGCAACAATGGCAATGGAACAGTAAGCTTCCCATCCTCAATCCCTGAGCACTTCTCACGCGGAGACTGATCCGTGTAGCTCATCAATGCCTGCATAGTCTCGAGCTGACTCTGCTACCAGCCCGTGACAGACTTCTATGAAAAGCTGTACAAGCTTGCACTCGAGGAGCCCAGCAGCAAAATCCGGAGAACTCTGATCCTCAACACCTGCAGCTACAAGCATCCCGGCGACGGAAGTCGCTGGATCTGGCGGCTCCTGGTCAGCCTAATCCATAGGTTCCAGCCAGACGCATATCGGGAGATCAACGCCACTGGCAAGCTCACCAGCGCTCAATCGGTCGAAAAGGCCGGCTGGACATTGTTCAGGTGCGTCTTCGGGGCGTGATTAAAGTGACTGTACGCGGCTAACTTGTATCCCAGAGTTCCAATTCTGACGAACGGCGCTGCCAAGCCGACTGTTGCGACTATCATTGGCAGTGGAGAAGATGGTCTCTTGCTCTCGAGGAAGAGCCTTGCTGCCTGGCTGGTGAAGGAGCTTGAAGAGGGAAAGTGGATTGGCAAGGCTCCAGCCTTGTCGTCTGGCGGAAATTGGCTTTGATCCAGCTGCTTGCTCTGTTTTCTGCTTTCTGCACGCGGATAGTCGTAGATCATCACAAGCATATTGTCTAGTCAAAGTGCACACGTTCCCAGGTCCCATTTCTCCAAGCATGAGCGATCGCAGCTCGCCAGTAGACGCATCGTGCAAGCAGAAGCTCCACAATCGGCTCGATCTCTGCTGCCAGGCTCTCGTGCACGCTTTTCTGAAGCGCATGTACAGCGGCTATGCTCTTCTCCAAGCGGCACATCTGCGCCACAGCGGAAGCCATGGGTAAACTGCCGGACGTTGCGCTGACCAGTTCGTATGACCAAGGAAGACGATCCAAATGCTCTGCTCGTTTCACGGCCCAGCGGCGGAGTGAAGTCATGCAGTGCTCGCTGGTGACGTCGAAGTTCTTGAGGTGAAGCACAACGGTGAGGTTATTATTTTTGCGCAGTGCTCTGAGTTCTGTTGAGTAGAGTGAGCCGACGACTCTCATTATTGGCTTGAAATTGTAGTTGCCGACATGCGCTCGAATGGGTGCGAGTGAGAGTAACACAGGTCGATACTCGTTTCTTGTTTGGTGAGAGGTGAGTAGCAGAGCTGGCATCTTGATGTTCTTCGGCAATGCAAAGAATAGTGTGAGCCTGGTGTCACGGGCCACGAGCTCGTAGATGTGGATTCGCAGCTCTGATGGTAGATCGTAAAATGATGTTTTATTGGTTTTTGATGAGCTGGCATGGTTGTCGCTCGTGGTCGATGGTGTTTGGGGCTCGCAGCTGGGCTTTACGCTGGCTATAGGAACCATCGAAGCTTTTCTTCGTCTTCGCAATTTGTCAAACATTTCGATGGCTATGTTGAGATGGTACAATGTAAAGAATTAGTTGTAAGTGATCGCACGCTCGATGCTATTGTTAATTGGGGCCAAAGGAGTGCACTTCGCAAAGCGGGGTGGCGGCGGTGGCAAATGAAGATCACATCGCATTACGCTTACACTACTTGCAAGAGGCACATCTTTGGCTAGCAGATTATCGAGAGCTATTCCGATACATTGAATACTGAGAACCATATTATGTTCACAGCGACTGAAGGGAGAGTGCTCCTTCTTGGCCTCACAGCATCATGGATCTTAGCTCGTGGTTGCTGACACATCAATGGGACATGTTTCGCGCCACATGGAGGTTGTTCGTAGTATGTTTGTACAGATCGCTAAAAGGCTGGAAAACAGGTATATTGCTCTATATTATCTGCACTAATGTTTGCACCAGCTTTTGGCAATCCCTTGAAGGAGCCTCTACTCGTAGACGTTCTCCTGAAGGTAGGTAATAGCCTCAGCTCTGTAGTTGTCCTCAGCGGTGTAAGCCAGGCCAGTGACGTTGACGTCAAAGACGAGGTTGTCAGGCTGAGAGGGAGTGTACAGAGGCCATGCAGGGGTATCCTCATTGGGGGAGATGGAAAGGTTGGGGTTGGCATCGTTGATGAAGTTGACCCACTGGCGGCTCATTAAGTTGCTAAGTTCCTTGAAGGTCTCAGGCTTGTTCTTAAACTCGCTGGAGGTAAGATCGTAGAACACGAATGCAACCTCCTGGAAGTGGGTGGCGCCGAGGATGTTGGGGATGCCGTTGACGTACACGTTCCACAGGTAGGAGTACACGCTGAGATCAGCCTGAGCATAGAACTCCGCGAGGGACCTGCGACCAGCGTGCTGCTGCCAGTCACCGGCAAAGGCGGCCGCGCGCTTCCACTGGGGACCGTAAGAAGGATCGGTAGGACGACCGACATAGGATGCGGGAATGCCAACTTCAGGGTCGTCGGGATAGAGTGTAGCAATCTGGTCGACCTGGGCGTCGGTCAAGTTGAGAGTAGAGAGATAAGTCACAAACTGCTCAGAAGTGTTGAGACCCTTCTTGCCGTATGCCGTGCCCTCATCGAAGTTGTTGCCGAGCAGGAGCGGGACGTGGGCGAATTTGCCTGCTGCCAACAGCTCTTGCGCCTGGGCAGTCATGAAGTCGCCGTCGAGAACGGCGCTGAGGCTGGGAGGAGTAACCTTGACAGGTGTAGTACCGTTGAAAATATCGTTGAGTGTCTTCGCAGGAAGCTGACGCAGACACTCAAGGTGGCCGGCTGAGTCGCTGCATCCAGTCTTCTCGACAACGGCGTCGAAGTATGGTTGCCATGCGGCAGCGTCGACGAACTTGGTGACAGGGCTGCCGCTCTCCAAGATAGCGCCATGGAAGAGACCATCATGTTGACCCTCGTAAGCGATGAGCTGCATACCCAAAGAACGAGCACCAGCAGACTCTCCCCAGACGGTGACCTTGTCAGGGCTACCGCCAAATGCAGCCACATTGTCTTGAATCCACTTGAACGCAAGACGCTGGTCCTTGAAAGCGATGTTGCCGGCGCCGGCGGCCTCCATCTCCTCACTGAAGAGGAAACCCCAGTAGGAGAGGCGATAGTTGATCGACACAGCCACGAAGGGCTTCTTCTCCTTGACTGATTGATCAACGATGTAGGTCAGGTTGTACCTGGAATCAGCGGAAGCTCCGTTGGTGTAGCTCTGTGAATGGAGTCAGCAACGACTAGTGATATAGCGGGCGCTCGTCTCTTTTTGCTGTGTGACTGCATCTCAGTGGCATTCGCAACTGTCTTGATGCCAACAACCGATGATGCAAGCATGTTAGACAATGTATCTACTGAGACATTGATAACAATATCTGAGTGGTACGTCGACGGCAAGCTCGATGACACCAAGCAGCGATATCGACCCAATTGCTACAGGCGTTGAGATAAAATTTTCCACAACATCACACGTAAGAGCCATATAATCTGGGGGTTGACTTACTCCGCCGTGAACCCAGATGGCGACAGGAAGGTCATCTCCAGCCTGAGTGCCAGCAGGGCGAACGATGTTCAAGGTAAGACAGTCCTCCGAGATGGGGTTTCTGAGGGCCGCAGTGTCGGAACCGTAACCATAGCAGATATTGCCATACTTCGTGGCATCGCGAGGTTCATCCCACGACTCGTCGATAGGCTGAGGCGGCGCAAAGCGAAGCGAGCCAGTGGGCGGCTGAGCATATGGGATACCGAGGAAGAACTCCTGGTTGTAGTGCTCGTTGCTCACGCCATGATATGTTCCGTTGCTGAGATCGACAGACGGCGCGCAGGCCAGATTATCAGAGTTCGAGGATCCATGACGGGATGAGGGAGCGGCCAATGCCAAGCTTGGGAGTACAGCCAGAGCAGCCTTGAGCATTGAGTGGGCCATTTCGAAAGCCGTGGTCTCCTGTCAAGCAGAAAAGATGTCGATCAGTCGAAATGGATGAAACAAGAGAGCGCGCCTGAATGGAAGAGAGGCTTGCCCACGAGGTACCACGAAGACGATAAAGTTATTCGCTGCATGAACCGGGACAATTACGGCCACGCAAAACGACGATCGCGTCATGTCCTTTACACAGCCCGCTCGTACGAGTAGAGGTTGGTTCGCGTCGTACAGTGCAGCATGGGCATGCAGAGCGCACTACAGCTCCGAGGAAAGCCTCCCAGTCCAGGAGGAGTCTGCAGCCCCTCCGGCACCATTTGCAAGGACCCGCCATCCTTCCCGGAGACTGCAAATCTCCTTACCGTGAAGACTAATGGCTCGCTTAGGCAGGTCCAGGAGCGACACGGGGCTTCTTTCGCTTGCGAATGAGACGGCGTCTCGCTTGGCCTGCCATAGAGTGCAAATGAGCCAGCAGATTCTACTCTACAGACGCATTTGCCGTTGTCGGCACATACTTTCGGCGGCGTGGATCCTCCGGCCGGCAGAAGTTCGGGATGTGTCTTCCCCACCGGGGTCTCAGTGCGTGAGTGGCTCTCCCCCCACGCAACTACTGTACTGTCTCATTCAGAGTCGCTGTCGTTGTAACGCTGTGGCTTTCGGCTTGCCCTCCGATACAGGGAGGGACCTGGAAGATAAAAACGGCGTTCGCGGGATGTTATAGATCCACTAAACCACGAGGGGAGTTTGTTCCGCTAGCCGCAGCAGCCCTATCTTCGCAGGAAGAGAAAACTGGGAGAGTCGCGGCACATCTGTGTCTTGCCCTGGATCGCCGTCTGCAGATCTGTGGAATGGTGGTTTTGTGAGGCGTATGAGCATAAATGAGCACAATTGGGGTTTTATGTCCATTCAACAAAGCAGTCAAAGCGTATATTGGTATGCAGAACGCACTTCTACATGGTGATCATTGTCAAGGGTCGAGCAACAGGCATGGCGACAGGGAAGTGATCGTACTTCCAATTCTCTGGAATCACGCTACATCTCTCGCTTGTGCTTTACGCGGTAACATGGGACGAAGATCGGCAGTTCTCACCCTTGGCGAGCCTAGTGACTTCGCCGCCCCAATCCCGACTTCAGTCGGGAAACCTTGCAACCCTAGCGTTTGCCCGGCATGCATTCACATTGGTCCTCAGGGCACCTGTCTTGAATCAGACTTTACAGAAACTGGCCATGATCTCGGGTAAGGACGTGATAGTTCGCGCGGGTCCATCTTCACATGCAGCACTCACTTGGAGACGGGACGAATGCTTGTGCTAAGTATGGCTGGTCAGCCTGGTGCAGTGAGGGCAGAGCAAGTCTAGCTGTTTCCCAAAACTGCATGTACATCTCTTCGAGGTTGCGCTAAGACGACTGCGTCTATTCTGTCTCTCACTTCGCTTCAAGGCGCATTAACAACTCCAACGATGAGCGAGAATAGAGGCACACGTCTGGACGCCGTATGCTGGTCGCTCGTGGCCGCCAGCGCGATCCTTCTCTTTCTCCGTGTCTACAGCAAGCTATGGAGTCGCAGGGGTCTCTGGTGGGATGATCACTTTTTGTTGATCTCATGGGTATGTCTCAAGCTGGCAATGACCATGTATGCACCGATCGCTAACCAATCGCGTTCTGTGGCAGTTCTCCTTGGTGATTGCTGTTAGCATAAATTCATATATTGTCTCGCTTGGCTTTGGCCAACACATGGCGACCATCAGCGACGAGAATCTACAGAAGATCAAGTTGAACACCATTATTGTGGCCGCCTTGGGAATCACTGCGACGACTACAGGGAAGACATCATTCGCGATTACCCTCTATCGGATTACAGCGGAAAAATGGATGAAGTATTTTCTGATCTTTGTCATCATCACGGTAAGACTCTCCTCGACTTGTAGCATCTGCTCGTCATAGTCTTTCCGGGCCATCGTGGAGACCAGCTGCTGAACCCATATTAGATCAACGTATCGATGAACCTTGTATGGATCTTCGGTCTTGCAAAATGCACACCATTCGAGAAAGTGTACAACAGCAAGGTACCCGGAACCTGCTGGGATAGGGCTAAGCTTGGAAAGTTCCAATTGTTCGCCGCTTACTATTCAGCGATTCTGGACTTCGTGCTTGCCTTCATTCCATGGCAGATTCTCCGAAACCTTACCATGAAGCGCCGCGAGAAGGTCGGAGTGGCCATCGCCATGAGCTTGGGTGCCGTCGCCGGAGTCACTGGTATCGTTAAGTCGGTCATGGTTGTCCACATGACGGACCCAGACATCACCTACTCACGTGTCGACCTCACCATTTGGACTCTCTCAGAACCTGCGGTCTCCATCATGGCCATCTCGATTCCAGTCTTGTACGTGCACTGCAGCAAGATCCTGAGAGCTGCGACAAACATTTACATCGAGAGCCATCAACTAACAAGTTTACAGGCGCATGCTGTACAGAGAGATCAAATCATCCAGCCCGCGAAGCGGTGGCAACGGCCGCAGCCGACTCGCATCCAACGATCCACGAAACACAACCAACACGACAAATGCCGATTCCAGAAAATCGAAGGCCTTCGGCTTCAGCGCAAAATACGGCCGCGACGCCGTCAGCATCATGTCAGCCGAATCACAAGAGGCGTTGAAAGATGCGGAGAGCGGGAAACACGACCATGAGCATCGCACAGGTGGTATCATGAAGACGGAGGAATTTAGCGTGCGCCAGGAACAAATGGCCAATTCAGGAGACGAGGAGACCTTGGAGATGATGCCTTTGGGGCACGGTAGGCCGGAAGCATTTGATAGGAAATAGGGTAATGATTAGGGGATACGCCATCGAGATGACCTTGGACACCCCGGCGTGGCAGAGCAGCCAATGGTATCAGCACATTGGAATAAATAATTTTGTAAATATAAATACCATATACCATATATGTTCGAGTCGTCGGTGCCTTTCAGAGTGCTATGTGGCAATTTTTCTTCCAGCTGTCGTCAACCTCGCTGTCGTCGAAACTCAAGTCTTCAAAGAGTAGGCAGTGTCTCTGTCGGTGCTTGGTGGCATCCGCAGCCTCATCATGTTACGCTTAATCGCTGACTGGAACCTGACGACGGCATCCTCAGGAAGCTGTTTTGTGTTTTGGTCGGGCCTACCAAAATGGATCATTGCATGGCCTTGCCACATTAACCGCATCGCAACGTGCTCATTAAACACCCCAGAGACGGTATCAGATCGCTGCGACGTCTTTTTCGGTCGATCTCGTCGGCGTCCTGAACTCATGGCCTTTTTTCTGCGCCTGCCGCTTGAGCTCAGCTGTCACACATTGAGCGGTGTATACGTTTGGTGAATCGGTGGTTTGTGCCCGCTCGCTGATCTTCCCTCGTGACGCGTTACTTCCAACGGCGTGTGCAGAGATCGGATCACTGCGGTACCTGATGCGGTCTATTTCGACGGTTGCCTGAACTCATGATCTACGTTCTAGCTCTGTCGCCGGAATCCAGCTGTCACATATCAGGCTCAGCGTATTCGCTTGACGATTTATGGCTATCCGCTGATCTTCCTCAAGCCCACGCTGCGACTTTTGCACTCTATTTCGCGCTCTCTCGTGCAGTCGAAGCGACATGGGGCAACGGGGGATCTGACGATGCTCAACGGAAAATGAGCAGAGGCTTCAGTGCCTGGTGGGTCGCAGAGCCGTTGTTCGACATGGCGGTGGCTGTTTCGTTGTTGTCTTATACGGGCGTAGTGAGGAGGAGTCGAAGGTCTTACCGATTCTTGAGCCGCCCATGCCGTGCATGGTTTCATGTTTTCAGTGATGCGTGACGTCAGACAAATACCCAAGCGCCGAGTTCCAGTGGCAGTCTGCTGATTTGGCTGCGCGCAATGAGTGAAAGTGTGATCAGTGAACGTCGCATTTTGTGCTTAGGACTAGGAAAACAAGGTGTGCGCTTCATCTTGGTTGCTATATGCTTACAGTAAATAATGGTAAATGGTATGCAGAAATAGCAAAAACCGGGGAGATACCTCAGGCGAACCATTTTGGGTTTATATCAACTCGCTCGGGAAAAGCCATCCTCGAAGTACGCACTACCGGCCGAAGACGGATTCACGTGACATGCTACTAGGCTTTTATTTCGATCCGTGGCCAACGGGTGTCGAACCCTCGACCATGATGACATATTGAGGACCTATGTGAGGAGGCACACTGGAGCAGTAGCTGCAGTGCACTTCTCCACTAGACCAACGATATGCAAATGCGTCGAGAGGTGAGGGTGACATTCTTCTGCAGCTTATAAATGTTGACTGGCATATGTTTCTCCTCGGCAGAGTTGAGCATCCTATGCGCAAGCAGAGAGGGCCGATCGACATCTCCGTGGAGCGCACCAAGGTTGGACATGGCATGCAAGTGAGTTGTCATGTGAGACGTTTCAAAGACGGAGTGTAATGTCGTAGAGACTGAGATCGTCTTTAACGGTCCTTTCGGGCGTCATGTCTTTGCTGTTTCGCGCTGAAAATCATGAAGATTACACTCCGGTTTTGCTTTTGGAGCAAAACATGCGACCTTTATCGCAAGCGGGAGTGTTTAGCTTGACAGCCGCTGCTGAAGCAGCAAAGCTCCGCCGGCCTCCTAGCTGCGTGAAGAGTTATACCTCAAGTGCGTGTTTTCCAACTGAAGCGTGAACTCATCATCTCGGATGCGCCGCTTCTCGAGAAGGATGATGTCGACAGCCTTATCCGAAGCTTCAGAATTCGACTATCTGCTGAGAAGCTGTTTTATCGAAGTTCTGCGTCGGCATGCGGCGTTGCAGAGCCTCAAAGTCGCTGGACAGGAGTTTGTTCTCACTCTAAAACAAGGGAACGCAGATTTTCATAATCCGGGAAGGTGAGTATTATTGCGCCGCGGCCAGTGGAAGTGGCTGTCCGAATTGCTCGACTTCGCAGCGAGCGGTTTGTTGGGTCGGACCTCCCAGATCCAGGTTATTGGAGCCGTCCCACTCGTTGCTGTATTCGCAGCTTAGTCGTGGATCTTGCCTCAAGTTCTGTTCCTCGTCGTCCGACTCTGCGTTTTGTTTCCAGCTCTCTTTCCCTTGCCTGACTCCAGACTCTGCTTTGAGATCCCTGGAATGGCGAGGACGGAAGGAGAACATGGACGGCTGCTGAAACTACAATACACCGGCCCACTGTTCTCTTAGCAACTCCTGTCCGCCGCTACAGGACATACCGGACAGATGAAATTTTGTCACTTCCGGCCCCCGTGGCTAGACTTCAGGAAAATGGCTGATACAGGGCTCACACTTGATTGGGGAGGGGAACAGATACAAGATTTGCGCAAAATACTAGCAACCAGGTCTCTGTGGACTGCATTGTCAAAACAGTATTGAGTGCAAAAACAGCAAAAACCTAGGTATGGTGCTGAGGCGAACCTCAGTCATACCTCAGGGAAAACCATCATTGAGGTGGCGAGTCTCTCCGATTTTATTATATCCGATTCAGGCGTCTCCGAATTGAACCATCAATGCCGTTGGTCTGCGTCTAGTGATATCTGGGGGGCCAACCCCAATTTACCACTAGGCCAGAGCGAGCGTCTTAGAGAACCCGGGTAGGAGGCGTACGCAGAGGATTAATAAAGGTTGTCTTCAGTTTCCTTCCCGGTCCAGCAGAATCGGCTGTCGCGGCGCAAGCGAGCGAATCTGGCGTTCGCAACCGCCACCGCGATGGCATGTAGTGCGCACCAGATTCAAGACCCTTCGCATCACCCAGTCGACAACATATTTTTCGAAGACACTGAGCTAAATTGGAACGGCTAAGGCGTATTTGAATTCGTTGCAGGATTTCGTTCGCCAGGTTTGCGTTTGGGAAATGGCGGAGATTCTCGTAGCCATAGCCAGTCGACATTGGAATTTGCAACCCACAACAGGAGCTTTCGAGAGTCGACATGAGAGCTTGAGACACCAGTATCGTGCGGTACATATCATGACCGTGCAGCGTGGCGTCCGAGCGACCACTTTACGGTAATCCTGGGGAAAGTCGATTGAGTCGAAGAGGCGTCTGCTGCTTGATCGAGTTGGCTAGCCTTGCTTCCAGTGATGGATTCCTAGGGATATATTGTACTGCGGATGGATTGTCCTTTATGATGTTAATGGTGCCCACAGCCATAGTCTTTTTAACATCTTGGGCCTTTGTCAACCATTCGCTGGGCCAGTAGTCCGGTGTCTTTCGTGGTGCACTCGATCATGTCGCCTTCCGTCTCGAGTCCAACACGTGAGTGATTGGTGTTGTAGAGCCTTGTCAGTCTGCTGGATCAAATACATGTCGCCAGCAAAAACTTTGCATAGGGTATCCCAACATCATCGACCTTGAGGAGCCCCTTCATCTTGAGTCTTGATCGGGCAGGTTTCAACTCAACACGATAGGTTTGATGCGATGTCCCGAATCCTTTCAAATGATTTTTGAGTGTTCGCCTTACCATACAGCATTTCTTTCTCCAGACATATGACACGAGAGAAGGAAGTGAGGTCTGGAGTTGAAGCCTTCCCCCAAACTTTACGTCCTTGGCCGAAATTCATCCACAGGCCCCACCACTGCGAACAGCTGGACATCCCGCGATCGTCTAAGCCTGGACAATTGGGAGGCGCACGCGGCCGGTCTACTGGAGTGACACACGAAAACAATCGAAGGGAAAGACACATAACCCCCCTCTTCAAAGGTTTGCGCACGATCCACAGCTGAACCAGCAACTTCCCCCAACCAGCCAGGATGGCCTCCGCTTTGGCCCTCCTCCTCAAGAAGACCGAAATCGAGGACCATGACGAGGTTCTAAGCTCTGCCGAGGCCGCTCTGAAGCAAACAAAGGGCGATCTGGAGGCCCAGCATGTCAAAGCTGTTGCGCTGCTGAACTTGGACCGCTACCCCGAAGCTGTCCAGGCGATCGAAGCCGGCGGCGAGAAGCTCAAACAGAAAGCAGGACTGGAATACGCATACGCACTTTACAAGTCTGGAAAGCCGGCAGAGGCAGCAGAGATCGCGGCCAAGGGCAGTCAAAGAGGCTACAATCACGTGGAAGCACAAGCACGCTACAGGACAGAGGACTTTGAACGTGCCGCAGAACTATATAGACAACTGAGCGCAAGGCAAACGGAGGATGTGGAGACAGACCTCAGGGTCAACTCTGCCGCCGTGGATGTGCAGCTGGAATGGCTAGGCAAGGGAGACTTGGTGCTCAAGAAGAAGCCCGAAAGAGAGGACATGGAAGCATTCGAGACCGCATACAACGCCGCATGTGGAAGCATTGCAAGAGGAGAACTTGGACAAGGCGAGGTGCTACTGAAACGTGCGCGCAGTCTAGTTGAATCTGCGGACGACCTGACCGAGGAGGACAAGGAAATTGAAATGCTGCCGATATCAGTACAACAGATCTACGTGCTGACGAAGCTGGGACGACAAGAGGAGGCAGAGAAGTTGGCGCAGAGCATCGGCGAGGCGACATTCCCCGACCAGAGCTCGAAGCTCGTCGCGAGGGTGAACGGAATCGCAACAGCTGGAGCACCAAGCAACCCTTTCCTTGCGCAAAGACTACTTGAATACGATCTGGAGACACTCAAGCCTGATTATCCTTTCGCATACCAGACTGCCATCCTGGAGCAAAACTGCTCGGCACTGGACCTCCAGGCGGCGAAGTTCGGCGGTGTGGTCAAGTCGACAGCAAAAAAACTCTCACAACAAAGTACCGCAACCTCGGACAGCCGTATCAACGGACTGTCCGCTGTCAACGTAGCTGCGCACGCCAAGAACCAAACCGGCAAGGACGCGTTGATGAACGTTCTGCCTCTACTGGAGAAGCGACCCAAAGACGTCGGACTCATCCTCACCATTGTCCAGCTCTACGCGCAAACAAACAACCTCAGCTCAGCTACTACACTTCTTGAGAACTTCCTCGCGAGACTAGAGCAGTCCGGAGACTCCAGCGATCTTGATGTCCGCCATGCTCCAGGCCTGGTTGGAACCCTGGTCAGCCTTTACAACAAGCAGACTCGCCGTGAGCCTGCCCGCACAGCTCTTGCAGTAGCGGCTACACACTGGCGCAGCAAAACAGAACACCGCCCGACTGGTGTAACACATCTCCTCAAAGCAGCAGGCAGCGCCCTCATCGAGTCACACGACCCTTCACACCAGAACCTTGCCCGTGACATTTTCCAGGACCTGCACGACCAGAATCCTTCAGACCGCTACTCTGCCGCAGGTCTACTCGCTGCATCACCCGCCACCGCTGAATCATCCTCGTTGCAGTCGATCGAAAGCCTCATCAGCGGCATCGACGTTGAGGCTCTTGAAAATGCCGGTATTGCTCAACCCCCTGTAGACCCATCGGCGGCAGCAACAAGCCGCAAGCGTCCCGCAGAAGAGCAACCAAAACCCAAGAAGCACAAGAAGCTTTGCGCGAGCAAGATGCCCAAGGACTACGACCCCAACCGCACACCTGACCCCGAGCGCTGGCTGCCTCTGCGTGATCGTAGCTCTTACAAGCCCAAGGGAGGTAAGAAGAGCAAGGCGAAGCAAGCTATGTTTGCACAGGGTGCTGTTTCTGAGGACAGCAGGCCTGCGACGCCTGGTGCTGAGGTTGTCAAGGGCAAGCAGCAGCAAAGTAGCGGCGGAGCAAAGAAGAAGAAGGGCAAGGGCAACAAGTGGTAGATGTAACTATGAGACGACGAAATTATAAAGTGAACAAATTCCAAGCGGCAGTCGTCGAAGGTCTCTCCCATTTGCAACACAACGCATGCTTACGGGTTCACGAATGGATTGCTAGAGCCATGGTTCAACATAATCGTCGTGCGAATCAGCATTACCGGGTCTGTCCTAGCTGTTGGTGGAGAGGGAGCATGAAAACAACAGAAGATATCATGGTATTGTTCGTGAGGTAGATAGGTGCAGTGTAGTGATTGGCCTTGTCGAAAACAGCCTCGGCATGTTGCCCGCAATTGCCGCTCAAGCGTACGTTAACATTTACCCTTATTGTTCTACATTCACCATCAGTATCAACGCACACTTTCTTCTGGCCACCCATTTTGAACACCATGGCTATCCATCCGCCTACAAATGTCCTGATTGTTGGCGCTGGCGCCGTGGGTGCGTTCTACGGCTCACGTCTCGCCAAGGCCCGTGGCGTGCTTGTCTCTGCTCTTTGCAGATCGAACTACAAGGCGGTAAAAGCAAACGGCTTTCAAGTGACATCGCCTCAGTATGGCGACTACAGCTTCAAGCCTGAACACACCTTTGCGAATCCGGAAGAGGCAAAGAAGGCCGCTATCCGCTGGGATTACCTCCTGGTTTCCACCAAAGCTTTGCCAGATGTCAGCGACGACAGCAGTCTACTTGAGGGCCTAGTTGGAGAAAACACATCTATTGTCCTTGTGCAGAACGGACTCGGTGTCGAAGAGCCTTATCAAAAGCGGTTTCCCCAGAACTGCATTCTGAGCGCTGTGACGATCGTCAGCGCCGCGCAGCCGAGCCATGGACACATCTCACATAATCGCTGGACACGCATATCCATAGGACCGTACTTGCCACATCTTGACAGCAATGGTGCAGGGCCCAAATCCACAGATGACTTGGCCGTGAAGCGCAATCAGGTTTTTGTCGCCCTGTTGAAGAACGGTGGTATTGATGATGCAGAAGGTTATGATCATGCCGGTTTGCAATTCGTGCGATGGCATAAGATCGCTATCAATGCTGCTATGAATCCTTCTTCTGCACTATCAGGCGGCACCGCCAACCAAGTTATGTCGAACGATCCCGAGCTTTATCGCCACCTGCTGGGTGTTATGAACGAAGTCCTTGAAACCGCACCCAAGGTGTTGGGAAGGCCATTACCAAAGCATCTGGCTCCCGCAGAAAAGATTCTTCGTAGTACACAGAAGAATTCATCTGGTAGCAAACCGAGCATGGCCATTGACTGGGAACAAGGAAGGCGGATGGAACTGGAGGTGATCCTGGGAAACCCAATCAGGATTGCGAGAGAGAAGGGTCTCGAGATGCCTAGGCTGCAGAGCTTGTATGCTTTGCTAAGAATGGCGCAAGAGAATCGTGAGCAAGAGGGTAAGAGTAAGCTCTGAGTGGCAGTTTCGCCGAGCGCATGTATGGCATTGGTTGCGAATCTGGAAACGCAGAAGACATCGTGCCAGTCTTCACTCTCGATGCGCACGGATACCCTGTGTAGATGTACGTGAAGTACCCAGGTATGCGAGTTTGGCTCACTCGAGGTTGTGCTGATTCAATTTGACATGAAGTCACTGCCGCGCTCCATCATCGCACTCACAAGACTACAGTCATCCGCCTGACCTTCGTTTGCAACTCTAGGCTTATCACTCTCTTACTCGACTCAACTCCTTCACTTGGGCTGGCACACACAAAGTAAACCAACATCACTATCGATCCTAGGAACACTTGCCAGTGTCGCTGGTTTGTTCCCGTTCTGTTACCTTTGCAACTCAGCTCTCACTGAACGAACAGCAAATCAATCCACATGACATTGGAGAGCTCCTTGCGGCACTTCGGCACGTGACGGCTAACACAAAACTCTCCTTGCACTCGTTGCCCTCCAGCCCAACTACAACAACCTCGGTCCCAGCCACGAAACTCCCCACAGCTTGCATGAGCTGTCGACAAGAACAAACACAACATAACTCCAGCACACGACACCACCAGCCAGCATGCCAAATATCAACTTCGACGGAGTCGCAAGACGCGATGCCAAGGAACCACAAATCACCAAAACTCAGCTACTAGAACCACCTCCCCACGCCGCCTCTCCCATCGGTTGGGAGACTTCTCGCAGCATCTACGGGGTAGGCGATCTTGTCGCCGATGACGCTTCATGGGGCTTCGATGCGCTCCACACAACTCAAACACCATCGACCAGCGCGAAGGCTTCGGTGAAACAAGAACCCACGACCTCAGCACCTGGCCTTTCCCAGCACAAGCGAAACTACGACTCTGATGACGACGACACTGGATTCACAGCTAGCAAGAAGAGCAGGAACTCTGGCGACGCGGTAGACCGTCGAAGGTCTGGCACATCCGAGGATGACAAGTACGGCCATAAATCAGGGGTCATCGACCTCACTGGAGAGGACAGCGATGATGAGCAGAATCTAGCGATGCCCGAACGTCAATTTGTCCCTCGGGCAGAGCACGACAGCACCGCTTCCTCTTTCCCTCGGCAGAAGACTTTCAGTCCGCCTCGAACCTTTACCAAAGGTCTCGAGCCCATCGCTGCACACCCGAGGAAGCCGCCAATTGTTCACCGACAGAAGCCTCCAATCAAACCTGCCATCAGGCAACGAAAGCCTATCAGCACATCATCCCCCTCGCCAGTCTCGGCCGTTCCCACAATCTCAGGCCAGCGCCGCCGTTTACTCTCAACGCAGGCCAACAGCTTTCGTCTGACAGAGACACCTGACCGAAGCTCTACAGTACGTACGCTCGAGTGTACACCCCTTGGCGAATCCACTGACACCATGGACCAGACCCCGAGCCAGGAACCGGACCTCATTCAGGGAATGACTACCACCATTACTTCCGCTCCCCAAAACCCTTCCGGTCCCTTCGTCGAGGAAGATTATAGTAGCGAAGATGAGGAAGAAGAGACCAAGGCGGCAAGAGAGACTTCCCCGCGCAAAAGCGTCACAAAGCTCATGAAAAGGCCCAGGCACGACCCGGCGACCAGGGCCAGGCAAAACGACATACTCGAAGAGAGCAGGGCCATGAGAGCCAAGACTCGCGAGTGCGCTCAAGAAGACCTCGCCACCCGGGCAAACACCGCTGCTCCGAGAGCAGACAACGCCGATGTCGACATGATCGATGAGCGGGATTTTTTAGGCCTTCCGCACCGGAGGGGAATGCCGTAGAGGATGTATCGCAAGATGTCCCTATGCAGTCGATCGAGTTCCCGTCAGATACTGATGGCGCTCTGCCACCCCCGGTGCGGTCTAGTCGCAAGAAATCAGGAAGCGATTCACTCAGAAGAAAGTTTCCCATGCTGGAGAGCCGGGCTACTCATGCTGGGCCCGCGAAGAGACAGCAGACACTTATGGATTTTCAGCAAGCCACCAAGAGTGGAAATGGTCAAAATTATACAAATTCGAGGAAGACATTGGAGGCGCTGTTGCAGAAAGGACAGGCTGCAAACAAGATTCACAGTGGTGTCAGACCTGCTGGAGATACCGCCTTCACCGGTTATCAATCAGAGCTACAGAGGCAGATCGACGCGAGAAAGAAAGCGGCTGCGGCTGCGCAAGAAAAACAGAAGGCGGCCGCTAGGCAGAGGCTCGAAGACCAACGCACAGAGCAGGATGCTTGGCTCGATTGTGTCTCAGCAACAGCACGAACCCTATCATCTAGACCAGGACATGCTACTTTCCCTGGTGTAGCAGCTGACAGGGGGGAAATTGTCTCCGCCAAGCGGAGACTCGAAACCCACCGCGCAGAGCAGGATGCATTTATCGATCGCGCAGCAGCAGCACGGAATTTGACGTCCAGATCCACGGGACATTCTTCACTCCCAAGTGCGGGACCTGTATGCCCACGACCGACAGCGTCGACAAGGCCTTTCCCCAAATCCAATGCGACCAAGCAACCTCAATCTATCCTTGGCGAGCTCGGTGCAGCCGCGAAGCGAGCGAAAGAAAGACAAGCCCGCGAGTTCAAGGCCCGCAGGGAACAGATACGAGCGGTGTCAGCCGACATAACCGACTCGCAAGCCCAGCGAGAAGCGGAAGCGAACCACGCGCTTAGCAAGCCTCCTCCTTACCAACCTCTCCGAAGAATTAACAAAGTCTCCGAAGTGAACCATGCCCCGAACAACCCTCGTCCTTACGAACCTCTTCGAACAACCAACACCATCCCTGAAGCGAACAATGATGCGGAGTCCCAGGCCGACCCTGACGATGAGCTCGTTCTGGAGCCCAGCCCACCGTCACAAGGTCCTTTCTCTCTCAACAGCGCAGCCGGCATCCGAGCAATCCAAAAACTTCAAGCTCGACCTCTACCCATGAACCTCCCTTTCGATGACAACTTGCCAAGCCAGGCCGCCGCCCAGCGATTCATGGGCACCGGCACCCCCAAAACCAAACTCTCCCCGAAGAAACCATCCCGAACCCAAGACCTCCTCCCCATCACCGCGAGCGACCTCAAACTCTACCAATGGCGTGAGCGAAAAATCAACTGGGCCGAAGTTCGCCAGCTCTACAGCGACTTCACAGGCATCACGCCCCTGAAATCAGAAGATAGCTTGAGGACGAGGTTCCGGCAGGTCAGCAAGGTCGTTGAGATCGGCGTCGTCACAGACGAGATGTGCGAGCGAGTCATTAACGGCGATGAGCAGGCTACGGCGGAACTCAACCGGCTCGCTGGGCATTACGCCGACTTGTCAGGCTGGACGGCGAAGTCGGCAGGTCTGGAGGCGGGGCCGTTCAGGAAGATTGTGCAGCAGAAGACTCCGGCGTCGAGAGGGGTGACTGTGCCTCTTGTTGCTGCTCCTACTGCTACTGCTGCTGCTGCTGCAAGACCGACGCAAGGCGGCAAGAACCTCGATCATGATATGTACGTGATGTACCTGCTCAATCGCAACGACGCGCAAGCAACAGAAAGTGACTCCGACGTCGACTCTCGCGCCGGCTCTCCGCCCGCACCAGAAGACTGCATCCACTGGGAGTACTACATCGAGTACCGCCACATGCACACGGAAGACATGGACAACGAATACCAAGACCTAGACGCCGAGACGCCGTGGGTAGAATACAACGCCTCGTTCGCACACATCGGGCACGCGAATGCCGAAGTGTCTCGGCTCGTCATGACCGTGCCGGAAGGCACGCCCGCCGTCCTGAA
Organism: Cladosporium cucumerinum; assembly: GCA_023634325.1. NCBI lineage: Eukaryota > Fungi > Ascomycota > Dothideomycetes > Cladosporiales > Cladosporiaceae > Cladosporium > Cladosporium cucumerinum. The sequence goes on along the minus strand of JALDQA010000010.1, from coordinate 246,150 downwards.
ACCTGCCGAGGAGTGGGAGCTCACTCACAGGCCGCTCGCTGATGGCATGTCGTCTTTCAGTATGAAGACGGCGTATGGTCTCGTGCAAACGCGAGTCGGTCGGCGGCTGTGGAAATACCAGGATCATGTGATGCCTGAGACGAAAGAGGGGTGGTTGCCGAAGACGTTGTACGGCGTGTTTGTCAAGAAGACGCAGCTGCGGACAAGGATTATCAAGAAGAAGAAGAAGAAGAAGAAGGAGAAGAAGGAGAAGAAGGAGAAGAAGGAGAAGAAGGAGAAGAAGGAGAAGAAGGAGAAGGAGAAAGCAGCATCAGCAGCAGCAGCAGCGATGGCCACGGACAACGACAGCTTGTTCGGAGACGGAGAAGAAGAAAAGGCAGAAGATGAAGATGAAGATGAAGAAGAAAAAGAAGAAGATGAAGAAGAGTCGTATGTCGACGTCGAGTTCTATCAACCCAACAATGATGTGTACGGCTCTCTCGGCCACGCCAACCAGGAAGCCATCAAGGAATGGGTGCGCTTGACTATGAAGCCTTCTTCGGCCAGTTACCATGAGTTTGAGTGCAGGTGTGCGGAGGCCAGACAGGAATTGCAGCGCGGGCTTGAGGAAGCGGGTGATGGTACAGTTTTCAAGAAGGTGATGGAGGATGGCGGGAAAACTGTCGAGGTGTTTGCAAAGGCGTTGAACATGAAAGGGGCTAGAAACTAAGGAAAGCAAGATTTCTGGTAGAGACGGTTTATTGACTAGACAAGACAGAAATGTTGCAGGTTGATTATCTTGATCTTATCAAATGTTTAGTTCTGATAGAGGGGTTACAGTTTTTTTTGTTTTTTTTTTTTGGTGTGTGGTCAGGCATACCTGTTTGGTTTCAGCATTCAAAAAATCATACCCCAATAATCAATACATGAAGTCTGGCCATCTGAGATGTCGGTGGCACTCGTGGCGCTCGTGGCGTCTGCAAATGGAGGATCATTGATCGTCTGTGGCGGCGGATGAAACGATCGGTAGGCGTTGGCAAAGTGGAATGATCGACGGGACCGTCGCGCGCGCGCGCGCGTGATGCCTCCTCCTACTGACTGCAGCACAGCCTTTCCAGCCTTCAAGTTAACGACATCCTTCGGCCAGGTGATCCTGATCATGGTACAAGTATGTTTTACTGATGTCGTCACTAGGCAGGCTGCCAGGAAAAAACCTACAATGGTTTTCACAGTGTTCTGTAGCGGAGTGAGTTGAATTGGTTTACTGTATTTCCGGCCGGTAGCAGGTCGCGCGCCTTCCGCCTGCTCAACGGCAGGGCAGACCTTGGCAGGTGTATCAGGGAAATAAGAGTGGGGATTCTAGGAACGAGGCCAAGGCATTGATTGTTATTCTTCCGAAACATGTTCGTGGGTGTTTGTTTGTCTGCAGCTTGTGCATGTTTGCGCACACGCTATTGATGCTTCCTATTGCACCCACCATGCTGGGCAATAGATACCGCGGTATGCATGGCGATAAGAAACCCTACGTGGATTAGGCACCCGGAGCGGATCAGAGCCGTTTGCCGACGAGGATTTTCTGCTCGGGAGGGCTTTTTGGGGGGTGCTTTGGCGGGTGCGAATGCTCCTATCACGGTGCGAGGCTAATTAAGCATACGCGCGCAAGCTTGGTGAGAGTTTGCGCGCGGTGGGATCGCTGATGAATGGGTGGAAGCGGAGACGGGTAGGAAGATTGATTGGTCAAAGGAGATGTCTATGTAGAGATTGATTGGTCAAAGGAGATGTCTATGTAGAGATTGATTGGTCAAAGGAGATGTCTATGTAGAGATTGATTGGTCAAAGCAGAAGCGATTGTAGAGCGAGAAGTGCTAGATTGCTATATAATAGAGGTCCGAGGAAGAGTATGATGAAGTCGGAAGAGGAGGATCGGCTTTCCTCCTTGTTCTCATGCTCAATCAAGGCTGAGTGAGTGGCATCCACTCTGGGCTTGGGAGAGCAAGAGATAAGCTTTTATCGCTTGGCTGACTCCGGCAAAGGGCTCGTGTGTAGAAAGAAAGAAAGAAAGAAAGAAAGATGGGATAATATCATGATACTACTCATGGCAGCCAACATACCCTATACGCAAGTGCTCGGCAGTGGCATGTGTGAAGTTCCGTGTTCCTGGCACTACCGGCCGTCGAAACAAAAAGGAGACGTGTGCACCACCACCACCACCACCACCACCACCACCATCACCACCAGGGTCGCCGTGCTCCGCTCTACTCCTTTGACAGTGTGCCGTGCCGTGCCCTGCCCTGCCCTGCCCTGCCCTGTGGTGTTTTGACTCGCACGCAGCATGCATGCATACTGTACATGGAGCATTTCTCCCGAGATGAAGCTGACGGAAGAGATGGAAAAGCCGTTTGTGCCAGCAGTTGAAAGTGGACCACCGCGTGCCAATAATCGCAGTCGCCGCGGCCATCTGATGAGCACTGCCACGAATGGCCCGGCTCGCGCCAACCTTCTAAGGCATCCGCCTGCCGTTGATTGCCCATGATGATGATGATTATTACTGTATTATTATTATTATCATTATTGCCTACATCAAGGCTCAAGCACGGGGCAAACCGAGCGAGCGACCCGCTGGATTAGGGAGGACTATTGCTGCTGTTGACACCCACTCTCAAGGCACTGCCGCCAGCCCAACTTCATTATTACACTTCCCATCCTGAGACCGCATTCAAGCTTTCTTCACGTCCCCGATCCTCTCTCAACCTTCTTCTCTTCCTTGCTACTAGTCGCTCTTTGCTTCTCACCATCTCTCTACGTTTGCTTGTACTGTACTGTACTGTACTGTACATACACGGCACTTCCCCGCTATTCTCACCAACTATTACCACACCTAATATCTGCCGACTCCCTCCTTGTACATCGAGCACGCGACACACCACAAACACAACAACGACACCATATCCCTTGGGTGTTGAGAGCCATCTTTCTGCCCGCACACACAATGGCTTCTTCCACACCTTCACTGGGAAAGCCCCAGTCACAATCTCGAGAATGGTTCGAGCCTTTGGTAGGCGGCACTCACTGCCTTGAGTCCAGGAACGCTTCGCAAGCCACAACGCTAACCTCCAACTCAACAGATCGTCGTTAGCATCATGGTCGGCTCGCTCGTCATCAACCGCCACAAAGACTTCAGCATCTTCGCAAAGAAGCGCCAGCCCACATACGAGCGATCGCAATCCGCAGACAGCCTCCTTTCACAAAACGACCGCGACAGCGACGACGAGAGCATCACTGAGGCACACCGCAATGAGAAGACCACATGGCTAGGACAGAGGCAGACTATTTGGGGCATCTCTCTGGACACTTCGAGATTTGCTGGAAACATCCACAGTCGCATCCTGCAAAAGTTCCCCTTCTTGATCGAGATGTTCTATTGGGCTTTGAACTACGTCGTCTACACCATGACCAAGAAGATTGCCCAGCACCTGTACGCTCTGCAGGGCTCGCACGAGGTCACCGAACTTGCACAGAAGCATGCGCTCGACATCCTCTGGTTTGAGCACGACTCCGTCTTCCGTATCTTCTTCCCTTTCACGGAGGTCGGTGTCCAGAAGTACTTCCTGGAGAACCACATGTCCATCCTCTCGGCCTTCAACCAGCTCTACTCTATCGTCCACATCCCTGGAACTGTCGCGTAAGTCAATTCTGCTGCTTCTCACCTCTCAACTTGAGACTGACCACCCTTCCCAGCTTCCTCTCCTGGTACTACTACGTCGCACCCAACCACAACGCCTTCACCCTCGCCCGCCGCACCATGACCCTGGCCAACTTCGCCGCCTTCTTCATCTTCGCCTTCTACCCCTGCATGCCTCCACGCCTGCTCCCCGAGTCCTACGGCTTCCAAGACACCGTCCGCCAAGGCAACGCCGAAAGCGTCTGGACCAAATCCAGCAACGTCAACCAGCTCGCCGCCATGCCCTCTCTGCACTTCACCTACGCCTTCACAATCGGCTCCACCTTCCTCTACCACTCCGGCTTGATCTCTGCTCTCTTCGGCAAAGGCCGCCGCGCAATGCGCCAGAACGCTTTCCTCGGTGCTTTCTACGCTATCGCTGCGTTCGCTTACCCGCTGCTGGTCTTGCTGATCATCGTCGCGACCGCCAACCACTTCTGGCTCGACGCCGCTGTGGCCACTCTCTCCGTCACACTGTCCTTCTTCCTCAACCGCGTCTGGCTGCTTCTGCTCCCCCTCGAGCTCGCGCTCCAGCTGGTCCTCAGGGTCGAGAAGCCGATTCCTACAACTGGAATGAACAGCAGGGCTGATGCTCGCGCCGAGAAGAGCCGAGGCAGGGCGCCTTCTGTTGTTTAGGTTGTTTTTCTTGCGTTTTTGGGTGGCTAGGGAGTTGGGTCTATAAAGGTTGACTAGGAGTAATTACGGAGGAAATACCCACCGGATAGTGCCTGAAACAAAATAAAAATTGGCCCCGGTAATATCCTATACATATATGTAATGCGTACCGGAGACGGACTATGAACATGCTGTTGTCTGTGGACGGTTTTACCTTTTGACATGAGCTTTGCTCTTTGATGTGCTAGTGATTGATTGCTGATTTCCCTACATTTAGAGTTGTGGGATTTTCCCATGGCCATTTGAGTGACAAGCAGCTACAGCGAGTGCTCGCTTAGGACCAACACAGCCACGTGGGCGAAGACCCAGGGAGCCATGAAGGACAGAGATCGGCCTAGCAAGATCTCGTCCGCAAGCGCTGATAGGCTAGTGGTCACTCGTTTCGGCCTTGTCAGATCCGGCTTCTAGAGCAACAGTGACAAGAACCCGTATTCCGGTTCCCAATACCTAGGTATTATTCGCTCCGCTCGACTCCGCGTGTCAGTCGCAAGCTCGGCTCGCTATGATGGCAAGAAGCTTTTATTGGTGGTTTTTTGGTTTTTTTTTTCTGGTTTAGTTTCTTCTTTTGGGCGTCTCGTTAGGTCTAGAGGGCAAAGGGGGCGGAGTGTGTCTTGTACCGGGTTGGTATGTGCGTTCGTGCGTAACAATGTTCTCTGGAAACTCTGCTCTCGGGATCCTCGGAGGGTGCATATGTGGCTGGGTGGGGCCGGTCGACGTTCTTGTTGTGGGCTTTTTGTTTTTTGTTTTTTGTGCTATTGAACGGTCGTCTTTGGTCTGGAGGGCTGGGTACCGATTGAGTTGTTCGAGGGTCAGACGATGGGGTGGCACGGGTGATGGTTTATGACTGTGAGAGGAGCGGAGTGATGGTCACGTGCTTGATAGAGCATAGATATTACCTTATTACCATGTAAAACAAGATTGCGGTTGTTCGATTCTGGTCCATCACTTCTCGCCGAATCTATATCTCTCTCAACACCACCTCTTCCAAGCAGATCCATCACTTTACCGAGGCGGACGGGCTGTATGTAGTGTTACACGCGACGGCACACAGCGTCGGGTGTGACATTTAGCTTGTTCGCTGCTGCTGCTGCTGCTGCTGCTGCTGCTGTCCTGCACTGCACTGCACTGCACTGCACTACACATGTGGGCTGACACGACACACTTTAGTATCACCGCTTACAGTCCAATATCCCGACAGCTTGATCCTGGAAGTCCGGCCAGACTGCTGCTGTCAGACCTCCGCTGAGGCGAGTTGTTCTTTCTTCAGAAACACATTCTATCAATCATGGACACTTCTCGCGCAGATCAAGACTATCCCTCCTGTACTCCGCCACTCCTCTCCATCCCACGGCCAAACAAGAATAGACAGCCCAGAAAAGCTTACTTCCTCCGCCTCACGCCCGGGATCCTCAGCTCTAACTACCATAAGGCTCTCCCTTCCTTCGCTTCCATCGCTTACATGAAGGATGTACATCCATACATGTACAGCGGGGTCGACCGGCCAGCCGCTCGCTTCTGGTGTAATAAGCGCAACACAGCACAAAGCACACACACGCTCATTCGCTTGACCCACAGCCCTGGGAACCTGAGCTGAGCTGAGAAATGTCCTCAGAGCCACAAGCAATGGCTGTCAAGAAAGGTACAGTACCTCGCTTGCTCCTGCTGCAGAGTGTCGGGAGGCCTATGTCTGACTTGAACCGTCTGACGGCGTTCTGCTGGACGGACGAGGTGTGTACGATGGCGGATGGCTACAGGATTTTGGGGCTGGTCCGGTAAGGTTGTGCTTATCTGCGAGTAGTTCTTTTGTGCTGCCATCTTGGGCTGCTGCCGCTGTTTCGCCTCTCGTTCACTTTGTTTCCTCGCTGCACTTGGTTTCAGAAGCTTCTCTTGATCTTTTTCCCACGTTGCTGGACACGACTCGTGCGTCTTTTGTGCTTCGCTCGCCTGCTTGTGCGATATAGCAGAATTCTTGTTATTGGGTTGAAGCAAAAGAATGGATAGCCCTCCGAGGTTCTCAGATGGGAGTCCGAGGTTTACGGAAGACTTGTAAGCTATGGACTTTTCCTATTTCTGGTATTGTGGATTGTAGGGTTGGCATATTGTGCGGTTTCCACTAGATCTCAAGAAATGCGGACCCAATAACCATACATACACCAAGCCACGAACGCCCTTGCAATGAAACAGACATCATCAACAACAAATCCACACAACTAACACGGCACACAGCAGCTCCTCCCCGCCCTACTCCCAACCACCCCACTACGGCGTGCACGTAGACACACAAACCTACAGCCCTCATGGCTCCATCGGCACGCCCTCGATGCAACACCGGCTGTCGAACAAAGAGCGGCCCATGTCCCCTGAGCAGCTCTCCTCGGCATTCCCCGAGTCCGTCCGCGCGGCTGAAGGGGACAAGGAGGTTGTTGCGTTTCAGCAGCCACAGCCTTTGCCTTACCAGAGACCATTTGATGGGTCGGAGAGGGAAGGTGGGAGGAGGGTATTGGGGTTGAGGATGAAGTGGTTTTATGGGCTGCTGGTGCTGTTGGTGCTTTTGGCGGTTGGATTGGGCGTTGGGTTGGGGGTTGGATTGGGGACGGGGAATGATGGGTATGTTTCTTGCGAACTCTTTCTCGTTGGCGAAAGTCTTCAAGATGGGGCCCACACATTGAGCATTATTGAATGGCCACTAACATCGAGTAGCTCTGCCAATCCTGCTGCTCCGGCAAACACATCATCATCATCATCATCAGAAACACCACCTACGCCCACTGGAACAGCCGACCCATATGCCATCGGCGGCGCCATCAATCCAGAATTCTACACCACACGTGGCGCTTTCAATGGATCTGGGATCGCACTTGCCTCCCAGTCGTTCGCATCAAACCTAGCAGACGCACCTCTCGGTTCGCTAGTCATGTACTTCCAGCACCACTCTGGCGACATTCGATTCGAACGCCTGACTGCCGAAGGCGAATGGGTCGGTGGGTCACAGTCTGAGATTGTGGCTTCGAATGCGAAGAACAGCACGCCGCTGTCTGCTGTGGCTTATGTACAGAATGGGACTAGCCAGTGGCATGTATTCTGTAAGCTTGATCGGTTGAGGTGACTGGGTGCTAAAACGATGCTGACAGCGATCATAGACATCGGCGAAGACAATCAGCTAAAGCAAAGGTCGAACAGCAACACTTCGAGTCTCTGGAGCGACGGGCCGCTCAACGCTATGAATCTTACGGTCCTTGATGCTGACCAGGTTGGTATGCAAGCTTGCTGGTATGGCAATGCATATGGAGATACGGATTACATTCATACGGATCGTCCTTCGACGGGTTCGACGACTGCGTCGTCAGAGATTGGTGAGTCCCATCAAGTTGCCAACTTGAATCCGGCTGACGATGTATAGGAATGCACCTGTGGTACGCTTCCGACAACACTACATTCAAGCAATACGGCTGGCGGTATGGCGATGAGGAGTGGGACTACCAGGAAGAATGGAAGAACCTCAATGGCCATGCTGGGGTCGGTTGCTACAGCTGGGGCGAAGGCACCGTCACTTATGCGATGTTCGTCGATTTGAGGGACACTGTGAATTTCTACTGGAAAGACACCAATAGCAACATGACTGCAACGGATGACCATCCCATCAACGAATGGACGGACTGTAAGGAGACATTCATTCTATAGCATGTATTACTCCCGCAACGCTAACTCACAATCCCTCACAGCCTCTATCTCTATACCCAACGTGAATCCCGCCACCAGCCTGGGCTACACAAACTACTTCTACACCCAAATGGACTCCAACAATATCATGGGCTACAACATCTCCTGGAACGCAGAAAACACGTCTATCGTCAGCAAAGACACGTTCACCATCGGAGGCGACCCTGGCCTTCCCGGCACACATCTCAGCGTCACTGCCCTGCCCAACCAAAGCGGCGGAGACAATATCAATGTGTTTTACCAGACGGCGGGAGACGATGTGACTGAGTACACGAGAGATTTGGAAGTGGGGCAGTGGTCGAAGGTGAATATTTTGATTCCTGATGTGTAGATCGATTGCTGGTGGATTCTGCGAATTTCAAATGGGATGCGAAGGCGAAAAGGAGAAATTGATTTGACTTTTATACGATTGGATGAGATACGAGATATCATGTACCGCTTAAGTTAAGGATGTACGTATGTTTAATAAAAAAAAAAGATTTACTTCTTTGCTCGACACTTGCATCCCTATTGTTCTCCGTTATAGCCACGCGCTGCAGCTCCTCCCAAAGCCGCGGCGGCATGTGAAAGCTGGTTGGCTGTCGCATCTGCCTGTCCCTGGCAACATTCACGCAAACACTCCAGACGTGACCTGTCGCCTGCAAATATCAACACCAAGCAGCAAATATGGGCTCCTCAGTCACGCTCGACGATGTCGGCCAAAGGATTCCCTACGAGGACATGCAGTTCCACCGCGGTACTGTCGCGGACCTGCTAGGCCGCCAGCAGCTGACCTTCCCTGGCGCGCAACCCGTCTCCTTCGCACGCAACCACTTCCTCGAGCTCCAGCGCACCGATTACTACCTCTGCGAAAAGACCGACGGCATCCGATGTCTGCTCTACCTGACTGCTTTCCTGGGCACGGCCGAGGGCGACATCGAGGCGCAGTTCCTCATCGACCGCAAGAACGACTACTACTACATTCCACGCGACCAGCTACATCTCCCAAAGCAGAACAACCTGGGCGGCTACCACCAAGGCACGCTTCTGGACGGCGAGCTCGTGCGCCAGGACTGCGGCGACGGCAGGACCAAGCTAGTCTACCTCATCTTCGACGGCCTCTGCCTGGACGGTCAATCCATCACGAACCGCCAACTGGACATCCGCCTCGGCAAAATCAGAGCCTTCGTTTACGAGCCATGGGTCGAGTTTGCGAAGCAGTACCCCTCAGATGCCCAGGCGCAGCCCTTCCAGCTGCAGCTCAAGAAGATGGAAGTCCCTTACGCCTCCGAGATGATGTTCCGCGACATCCTGCCCAAGCTGCCGCACGGCAACGACGGCCTCATCTTCACCTGCAAGTCCACGCCCTACGTCGCCGGCACCGACGTACACATCCTCAAGTGGAAGCCGCCGCACGAGAACACGATTGATTTCAAGCTGCAGCTGGGCGCCTTCCCGACGGAAGAAGACGAGGATGGCGTGTACGAGGACTGGGACGCGAAGCCGGAGATCGAGCTGATGGTCAACCACGGCGATCGCGAGGGATACCAGCGCTTCGCCAACCTGGCGCTCACGGATGAAGAGTGGGAAGCTATCAAGGGCATGGGCGAGCAGATTGACGGCCGCATCATCGAGTGCTTCCGCGACCCTCACACCGGCGCTTGGAGACCCAAGATCGAGAAGGACGGCACGCCGAGGTACCGCGACGACAAGAAGGACGCCAATCACATCTCGACCGTTAGGAGCGTCATCGAGAGTATCCAGGATGGCGTCACGGAGCAGGACCTCATCACTAACTCGCACAAGATCAGGGACGCATGGAAGAAGCGTGAGCTGGAGGCAAAGCAGCGCAGGGATGCGGAAAAGAGGAGACTTTACGAGGCTGAGCAGAACAAGAGATCGCAGGCCGAGGCGGCGAGGCAGAGACAGCAGGTCATGGAGCAGGATGATGATGACGCCCCGAAGTACGACGATTGATTGTTTGAGTGAGAGGGTTAACAGGGTGGGATTATTGTTATTATGAGGTCTCTTTTTGGAATTAGCGAGGCGTTCAAGCGGCGGTGATACCCTTGGGGTTTAAATGAGCCATCGTACAATGCGTAAAGCTCTACTTTCTACAATTATGATACAGACATCGCTACGATACAAGATTTGTGCTTTTCCTTTTCTTTTCTTTTCTTTTCTTTTCATTCCATCTCCTTACTCTTTCTTCGTTACCGCCTTCTTCAAACGTGCCAGATCTTCTGAAGTGAAGCTCTTCTCCATATTCGAGCTCTTGAGCTCGGCAATCACCCTCTGCTCCGCCGCCGGATCAACAAACTGGATGTCGCCCGTTGAAACGTGGCTATCGGGCAGCTTATCCAGCCTCGACAGCTCTCTCCTCAGATAGCTCACCACCGCCGCCACATCCGCGAGATCCACATCCTCGCGCGCCTGGAAGACGTTCCTCCACACCGCCGCCGCGAGCACCGCATCGCCCTTGATCAGGCCCTCGTCGTACGACACCAGCACGCCGCGCCACTGCACCCACAGGTCTTTCAGGTACTTGTTGCGGATTCCGCGCGCCGCCATCCCGTGCCACATCGCCATGCGGTCTTCGGCCGCGTAGAAGAAGTGGTCCAGCAGGTTCTGCTCCCAGATCCGCACGTGCTGGGCGGGGAACTTGCGCAGGCGCGCCGTCAGCGCGTACATGTGCAGGTACATGACCTGCGCCCACGTGTTGAAGGTCACGGGCAGGTCAAGGCCGCCGGAGGACTTGGGCGCGAACCACCAGCCTTCGCCGAGCCCGATGTCTTCGCCTTTGTCGTTCTTGGGCGCGGGTTGCGGGGGTTTGGCGTTGACGGCGGGGATGGTGTAGGAGCATGTTGCGGCGCAGGCGTTGAAGAGGTCTTCGGTTGCGCCGTAGGCGACGTAGGGTTCTGTGGTGGCTTTGGCGATGGGGTTGGAGCTGGAGCGCAGGGAGGCGATGAAGGAGGCTTGGGTGGGTTGTGATGGTTGTTGTTGTTGTTGTTGTTGCTGTTGCTGTTCTTTTCGAGGCTGCTCGGGGTTGTTCAAGAGGGTACGCGAGACGGCGAAGGCGCGGGAGGAGGACTTTTGGGGTGTTAGGAGCTGGCGGCGAGTCTGTTGGCGGAGGGTGCGGATGCACGATGTGCAGACTGTGGAGGAGGACATTGTGTGTGTGTGTGTGTGTAGATGTGTTGGTCGGAGGGATTGGAGGAGGAGGAGGATATGGATGGTGATAGTCTTTGTACTCCAAGCAAATTCCCTTGATGGGCAAGTTCAATGGCAAGCGCGAGTAATGGATGATCTCACCAAGCCAGATCTGTTTGCAGCCAATCGGAGCGCATATAGGCCGCCGACTTGAGAGTCTCCTACTGCCTATCGGAAGTATATGTACGATATGGTCGAGATATGCAACGCAACTCACACCATCTTAATTAAAACATAACTTTGCATCCCATTATGAATGTTGTCCCGTGCAGTCAATATGCAACGTTGCTTCCCACGTCTCCGATCGTCACATCATTGGCATGGCAATGTAGACAAGGACGGCCGGGATTGGTAGGACGAAAGGAAGAAAGAGTACGATTGACTGGTACCACAGGATGCATGATGTCTGTCCGACGAAGACGGCCTCCAACATATTAATTCGGCTCATGTGCTAGAGATGTCCTACACACCGGTTGTCAATGCAGAGCCAATCCTTTTTACAGCGCTTAAACGTCTCAGTCGCGACCTACGTGTAACTTGCAGGAAGCCAAGCTTGCTCAGCCTCGTCCCTCTCTTCGCAAAGCTCTACCTCGGGCCTGGTGCTATGGTGGAGCTTCAAGATGCGATGGGAAGAACATCAGCAAGCTTTTGACCCAGGAGCGCGAAGTGTCCAGCTTCACGCGATTAGTTGATGGAGACCGCGTTTCACGGATGACGATGAAGCTCGAACGCCTCATAGAGCGCTCAACGATCACAGACATAGCCGTGGAGAATGTGAAACACAAGAGCAGTCCTTAAGTGGCTGTCGAAGACCAATTACCGTGACCATCACCGCGATCTCAGCGGAATGCGACTCACTGGAACGGGAGATTGGCTATTACATCATGCTGAATATATGGTGCATAGCATTCCAGGGTGTGGGAAAACCGTACTCTGCTCTACGGTAATTGACGAGCACATGCAAAGCTCATCATCGACGCAAAGCGCATCGCATCCTCAACACAAGCCAGAGCGCCAGTCGCCTTTTTCCTATTGTTCGGCCATAGCATCGGAACCAGACAGACAAGATCTTGCAGCGTATGACGCAAGGCTTGAGGAGGCAAAGAAGCACGGATTCGACCTTCGCCCCTTTGGACGCCGCAAAATGTGAGACTATGATACTCATTGCTCCCTCCCTTCCCTTGCACACAACAACCATGAAAATCTGACCAATCCGGCAACCTGCGCAGCATTTCACTCGCAATTCGCGAAGCCGTTGTTGATGTTGGAGAGCGTGCAGCCTCCGCAGCCATTGCAAGTGCACTGTGCTGCGGGATCGCATTTGAACCAGTACGGCGACCCATCTGCCTTCTTCAAATGACAGAGTTGGTCGAAGCCGCATTTCTGGAGAGAGATTGTCAGAAAGATGACGCGGTGTGCGTGCGTGCACAATGGGCAAACTTACGCCGTGAGCGAATGCTTCTTGCGCGCTGGCGAGCGAGATGAACGCCGCCACGACCATAGAGGTGAATGCGATGAATCTCATGGTTTCTGCTTGCTCAAATCGAGACGATGAAGTTATGTTTGGCGACTGAGCCTCCTGTGGTTGTAGCTGTTTTGTTACGAGCGCGATACGGCGTGCTATTTATTCCTCCGCTGTACTGTAATCGACCGCTCCTTTTGAACCAGGCGGCAATCTGGAAAAATGCAGACACCTTGTACCAACCCAACCTGTGCGCATCCGTCAAATCCCACACATAGATGAACCCTATGAGAAGCAGCGCCCATTGGGTATCAATAATGGCAACCCTGCTGGTGTTGAACAGCTTCTCGTATTGAGCCTCCGCAGCGGGTCGCACAGCGCCGCTTGTGGTTAAACCGCTGAGGCTGAACCTGCGCTAGTGTTCCATCAGGATTCTGCAATACTTGATGAGGTCTTCGTGTAACTCTCACTAGTTCGCACGGTACTACGCAAATCGACAAGCAAGTATTCTTCATTCAGTCTTATCATTCGCAACTCATGTAATCTCTAGGGTTCTGTGCACAGCGCGAAGTGCGAGACGAAGAGAATCACCGGCTAGACTGCCGTGCTGTTTCATTATTCGTGATGTCTAAACTAAAGATATATGCAGTACGCCGGCGGCGGCGGCGAATCAGCACAAGCCAACGATGCCAATTGTTGACTCGAAGGCTCGTCCTCCATGTCTCTGGCGGTGAGCTCTTCATATGTCTGATCCATGTTGGCTTGGTTTGTGTTGTAGCCACCATCGAAGTACCCAGGGAGCAGCGCATCCATGACGATGTGCTCGCTGGTTGGGACATGGACAAAGTGGTCGTCCATGTCGATGGAGATTTGTAGTGGGAGGCGTAGATCGGCTGTTCTGGTGCAGCCTTGGCTGGTGAGTTTGATGGATGTTTCGAGGATGTAGGTTCTGCTGATGAGACAGGAGTGGAAGGTTGGGACCAGGGTGGTGGGGATGGCTATGCTGACTGGTACGAGCAAGTCGGCGATTTGGGATGAGCTGTCAGATGGTGATTGAGTGGCTGCGATCAGGTCTTTGATTTCCAGGTGAGCAGGCTCGGGTTTAAGCTCGTCTTTGCACTGCGTCTCGGCAGTGCGCCAGACGACCTTTTCTGGGGTGAAGGAAGTCGAAGGCAAGTGTTTCGTGTACACTCGTCTGTCGCGATCGTACGCGCTGTCGTTCTTCCGCGGAAGGTCTTGGTGGTTGGATGTGGTGTAGAAGGTGTTGACTTCTAGTCTGGAAGTAATCTTGTTGACTTGTGGCGCTTCGACGGTGCGGTTCTTGTTGTTGAATCGAAGCATTATGTTCACGGGCACGGTACAGAATCTGTGGCTGGATTCTCCATCGCGCTGTTTGAGCTTCAGACGCTTGGGCTGTGTGGCTTCGACGGTGACTGTGCCGAGAGATGATCTGATGATGCCTTTGCTCAGTTTCTTTACTGAACGCAGACAGTAGTCGCTTGGAGCTCCTCCTCTTGTTGTTTTGTTCAGGTCGGTGGGTAATGTGGCGTCGGTGCATGGGACAACAAGAATCTCGCGCCATGCAGTAGCCAGTGTCATAGGTCCCTTGCTTGCATTGAGCTTCTTGGACTTGAAGATCGTGGCCGAGATTCCATAGTTGATGATGGTCGTTTCGGGAACCGTGGCGTCAACCTCTCCTCCTTCGTGCCGACTGAAGCTTGGGGGAAGAGCCAAGTGTGCTTCTCGCACGGCGGTACTTGCGATCAGGTGGCCGCACGATCCATCCACCAAGCGTTTAGGCACCACAAACTCGAATGGGAATTCGTAAGTGATTCCTCTTTGAAGGGTACGATCGAGTGGATAACATGATTCGAGTCCAGGTTGCCGTAGGGTGAGGAAGGTTTGAGATGATCTGGTGATTTCCTGATGGCCAGGGAGTGCCGACATGAGGTCGACGAAGGTTTTGGACTGGCCCTTGAGTTTGATCTCGATATTGTCAAAGGGTGTCTCGGCTTGTGCCTCGATCACGACTTTGCCGTGAATCCTGTCTCCGGTGGTGAATCCGTTCGAGTCCCTCTCCAGGTGCACTTCTATTCTTGGCTTCCGCGCCATTGCAGGTGGTAGTATGCTGCGCATTGTAAAGGAGAATTTACGATCAGCAAGTCGTTGGAAGTTTTAGGTGGCCAGGCACATGAGGCACAAACAGAAGAAATGCTAGAAAGGCAATGTATTACAAGAATGCTGGCTCGAATGGCACCATACCGGACCGGCCATCATTTATAGTAATTGCCCGGTCAGAGCACGCCCTTCCCACATTCAATGTCGAATATGGTATAGGATGTAAAAGTACTAGCGTGGGCTCGACACGGGAAGCAAAACTTGTGATATGCTTCCCAATCGGGACAATCATACCGAGCGGGTTTAGCGTGTCGGGATGAATGCACCGATCAAGATGGTCTGGGGTCTGGGCTGGAGAAAGCGCATCGCAAACTTGCTACTCAAAACGCTTTCGGATCCACTTCCACGATCTTTCGTTTCCCTTCTGGAGAGAGGTTACCTGTGCTGGCGAGCGAGGGTGGCTTCGATGCAAAATTTTCTCGCTTGCCTGCCGCAATGCCTGGCTCAATAAGCGAAGCTCGCGGTCACAGCAACAGTAGACGAGACCCGCGACCGAGGAGAGCCAAGGTCTTCACTGGATGCATGACCTGCAGGTCTCGACATCTGAAATGTGACGAGGCACGACCCACGTGCCGACGATGCGCGGATGCTCAGCTCAAATGTGCTGGATACCACGGATACCGTGCTGGAGTGCGGTGGGTATCTGTGGAGGGGCCCGCCAACTTCCGGTCTGCAACGCCTTCTTCTTCTGCTCTTTTGGAGGATGCTACGCATCATGTGCACGAGACGATTGTGTCATTCTCGGAGACTGCGGTGGTGCCTATC
This sequence comes from Cladosporium cucumerinum, assembly GCA_023634325.1. Classification (NCBI taxonomy): domain Eukaryota; kingdom Fungi; phylum Ascomycota; class Dothideomycetes; order Cladosporiales; family Cladosporiaceae; genus Cladosporium; species Cladosporium cucumerinum. Next base: position 230,461 of record JALDQA010000010.1, on the reverse strand, counting down.
CCAGCTCGGACAGAGGCAGAGTGCATACCTTCTCCATCGGTTGATGAAGCCGAGGCAGGACTGGGAGTGGACTTGTTGTTACAGGACACTGACGATGATCCGGGCCAACGTGGTCACAACAATACGCCAACAGAGGTTTTGTCTCTGTCCGGCCACGCGCTGCCATCAACTCCTCATTACCCAGGTGCCGTGGAAAACAGCCTGACCGTCAGGAGGCATCTAGACCTGTCCCCGTCAACGCATCTCCAATTGAAGGCGATTGAGTTCTGGGTCAGTCATCTGAGCGATGCCTTGTCATGTGTGCCAGGACCATTGAACCCCCTCAAAAGGATATTCATGCCTATAATGTATGAGGGGGCAAGGTGTCCAGGAACGCAGTCAAACGCATCAATCGCCCTCTTCTATCTCGTATGCTCAGCTGGTGCGTTCCATCTTTCTGCCCATGCTACTGACGACAGGGAGCGATCTGACTATCTGACTTTTGCACTGTCGTATCAAAGCGATGGAGTTCGTCACCTGAACCACAGTCTCATGAAAGACGATGTGGATGACAGAGAAGGCATCCTTGCATCATTACTGATGTGTCTTACCTACGAGCCGGCTACAGATCAGAGAGGTTTCTGGCTCACTCACTTGCATGGAGCTTCCTTATGGCTTGGCAAGATCGACGTGCGTTGGTGGACGCGCAAGGAGTCGACTCTGATCATGTATCAAATGGTGGCGAGCACAGCCATCTTCCTTCGGTCTCAACTACTGTCGCACACGATAGCTTCGGAAAGCAATTTCAACTTCGATCTGAACGAAGTCATGGAGCCCTACCACCTCGACTACATCTTCGGTATCCCCAAGCGCGCCTTGCGAATGATCGCCTACATGATTTCGCTATCCGTCGAAATGGAACAGAAAGGCGAGCCACCACAAGTCGACCTGGATCTTTTTGAAACAGAACTGTACCTCGCGGCGCCACTCGAATGCAACGTCCCGCCCGCCATCAAAGATCAAGAGGATCTGATCCGGCACTACTCGCACATCTTTTACCTCGGATCCATCGTCTACTGCAAACGAAGACTGCGCGATCAACCTCCAGCCAGCGTCCAGGGTCTCGTCGCGCAGTTGCTAAAGCACATTGAAGCTCTCAAAGGTTTCACGGGACGGCGGTATTGCCCTGTGCTGTGGCCCATTGCTGTGGCGCTGTTCGAGGCTCAAGGCTCGGAGTTGAGGTCCAGGGCGTTGGTCTGGGTGGATATGATCTCGGAGATGTCGACTTTATCGATGTGGCAAAAATTCAAGATCTTGCTGGGCAAATTCTGGGATCGCAGGGATACTCTGGGGCATGGTGAGATGAAGTGGGAGGCGTATATTGGCGATCCGCTGGTGCCTAGTCTTATGATGGTGTAGAACGGGCTGTAGGGTTTGCACGAATCTGTAGTATTATATTGACACGAGCTATGAATTCAGGCGAGGACTGAAGGGCGTCTCTGTAGGTTGGAAGCTGACACGCGATGTAACAAGTGATCGAATCTAGCTCGGTGTTCGCAGGCGTCGATTTCGAACATTCCTTGATCGAACCTTTTGCCGGAAGGTTTAAAATGATCCAAGCATGTTACTATTCGCTTCCAATCCTTTGAGCAGAACCATTGCATATTCACCGGTGTTTCTCAACTCATCTATGTTGGGTAATGTTCTTCTTCGAACAGCACAACCGCGAGCAGGATGTTTGTGGTCGCGCATCTGAACATGAGATGGCTCGAACATGGAACTCATGTACAGCACTTTTGTATGCTGCTCTGGGGCCTATAGCATACCCAATGTGGTCATACAAATACATGTACTGGCCGGAGTACCATCGCGTAGGCATCTCGGGTGGTTTGAAGTCGTGCGTGCATTCAAAGTCAGAATTCCATCTGGTCGAAAGTTTGAGGCTTCAAGATGCCAAAGTCACCAGAATCCGCCCGCACCGGTCGTTATCGTATCCGTAAGTATGCAATGATTATTGAGAGTACATAGGTAGGTCATTGCTAAGATATAACCACTCCAGTCGCAATGCCTGCCGAGATTATATCGGTTTCAATCACAAAACCCGAACCCTAATAACCCCTACCAATCTGCTGTTGAGGACAAATCGTGATCTTGCTAGCATTTAGTGGTTTCAAGCGGATCAATGAAGTGCTGTGATGTCCAGAACTCACATTGCTAGCCGAAACTAAGAGATACTGTAGCCATGTATGAGAAGTGGGCGCGCGAACAATCAACCCCATGTTGTCAAGCTACACGGGAAGCGGCAGGGATTGTAAAGCGCCAGTCGCGCTTTCTCCGTCTCCGTCTGTTTACAACGCCAGCCCATCCCAAAACATCGAACCTGGAGAAGACCCCGATCTGCATCTTTTGCGAGCGACCGGACCACATGCACCGTGCAACATGGCCTGAATCTTAGTTCTCGTACTATTGCAACAATCACAATTATCACACACTGCGCGACTTCCTCGTGGCCTCATCACAATGGAGCGCCCGCAGTCGCAACTCGAAAACATGCGTCCATCCGGGCTCAAGCCACCCTCGAGACTGCCAGCACTGTCGGGCGGTGGCAGGACGCTGGGCGAGACAAGTCAAAGCGACCTCAATGCGCGAAATGCTCGCGACGGCCACATGCCACCGCCAACGTCCACGACAAAACACAAGCCGAGCAATCGTGAGTGAGGCGTGAAGGAGAATGCATTGCAGCACTGACATGGCGCAATAGTCCCCGAACCGCCCACGAAGCGAAAGACACTTGCAGAACGCGCCGGTGAAACGAGCAACATCTCGCGATCGCATCTGCCAAAGACAGGACTCGGCGCTTCAAGAGCCAACACCTACCGCAACACATCGAATACATCCAACAGCAGCTCCGGAAGCAGCATCCGCCAAACGAGCCGGACAACAGGCCTTCGGCAAGCACAAGTCGCACGGCAACAAAGACATCAGGCCGCAGCCGTTGACTCGCCCATGGATACCGATGAAGAGGCAGAGGCGGGAGTTATGGGCAAGCGCAAAGGTACACCAGTTATTTCTCTTGCCCCATTGAACAACGACAGAATCACGTTGCGGAAAACAAGAACACACGGAGATTTGCGTCAACACTGCAAGTCGAATGACCCCAGACTTCAACATTCTGGGTCGTACACCAACGGCTGTGGGAGTAGAGAAGGCTCCATGCGTGATCGCATTGCGTCCTCTCGCGAGCCTTCTCTTACGCTTCGTCAACCTTCAACAGACGGTCAACCCCATCGTAATGATTCCTTGACCACAGCTTTTGCTACGCTTTCTCTCACTCCAAAAGATCAACGCAAGACTTCTGGCTCGCGACACCGCCTTCCCTTGGAGCGCAACAGGGAAGCCGTCTCGCCGTCGAAGATCCCCAAATACGCTCAAACCCCCTCCCTCCGTCATACACAATCTGCACAAACTCTACAAACCCCTTCTCCTTTGAAAAACAACACGTGTCCGAGCGGCTTGTGCACGCCTCTGAAGAGTGCAAAGCGCAAGCCGCCACCCTTGCCGATATTTTTGACGAAAGAGAAGCTTACACCTGTTCCAGCATGGGATACCAAAGGCCGACTCGAGGACATGGTTGGTCACACGGAGGAAACATTTGATGGAGAAGAAGCTTACCCAGGGCAGGAATCTCTATATGCCATCCTCCGCACACAATTCGCCTCAGCTGCCGACTCGAAGACCGCGCTTGAGGAATCTTTATCTATATACAAAAGCCGAGGTTTGCCAAACAACGGCCAGCTACTTTTCAAAGGCATACTGACTTCTCGACAGTGCAAGAGTTAACAGAGCTTAACCGGGATTTGACGAAATCGAGTCGAGCCGTTTCTGCCGACCTCGAAAGAGCACGAACTGACTTACACACGACTACCAATGACCTGCGACAAGCGAGACGAGACCACGAAAGAGAGATTCACGATCTCGAAAGACAGCATGAAAGAGAAACGAATGACATCAATTCGAAGCACGAAAAGCAACTCCAAAAGCTCGAAAGAGATGGCGAACGTGCGGTTGAAGGATTGGAGAAGGAAATAAGAGGAGCGAAAGAAGAGATGGAGAAACAAAAGCGCGACGAGATTGCCGATCTCACTTCACAGCATTGGGAAGAACTTGATGAGGTGAGAACCCGACACGCGGCTGAGATCACTAAACTGCAAGAGGAGATCGATGAGCTACGAAGGTCAGACGAAGGCAGGGCGGCAGAATCAGCGGACCAAGTGCAGACACTGAAGGACAACATTACGTCCCTACAAACACAATTAGAAGCCGGCAACGCGACAATGAACAGTCTGCGTAAGCAACTGACTTCAGTCGAGAATCAGAGTGCTGCCTTGGAACAAGAGAAGGCGGCCCTCATTTCCAAAGCGCATTTCTTGGAAGGCAACCAAGAGGCGCAGAGTTTGGAGTTTACAACCATGAGCGAGAAACTTGCAGACGCCCTAGCTGCGAAGGAAGCTACAATCGAGACGCTACGAAGGGAAGAGATGCTCCGACGAAAGCTCAACGCAACGATCCTTGAACTCAAAGGCAACATCCGTGTGTTTGTGAGGACCAGGCCACTTTTGGGAGAGGAGAAGGACCCCGCGAAGGTCGAATACCCAGACTCCGATTCGCTGGAAGGGACAAAGGAGATGATCGTGCATGCTCCGACAACTTTCTCCGCAACGGGCAAGGAGAGGAACGAGAAGCACTCGTACGCCTTCGACCGCGTCTTCACAGCAGGCACACCCAACCGCAGCGTCTTCGAAGAGTGCCAGGAACTGGTGCAGAGTGTCATCGACGGATACAACGTCTCTATCCTGTCGTACGGCCAGACCGGAAGCGGAAAGACCTTCGGCATGTCTGGCGACGATGGTATCATCCCGTCATCAATCGCACATCTGCTGTCTGAAATCCGTCGCCTGAAAGAGAAGGGCTGGGATTACGTTGTTGAGGCCAGCTTTGTCGAAGTCTACAACGAGATGATCAACGACTTGCTTGGCGATGCAAAGACTTGGGACACGGACGACGACGCTTCCGCGCGCAACAAGAAAAAGGAAAAGCACGAGATCCATCACGATCCGATCACGGGAAAGACGACTGTCAACAACCTCACAGCTCGTGCTCTTTGGCCTCCACCTGCAAACGACGCTTCGTGGCCGCCTGCCGCCACTGATGTCCCAGCGGATGAGAAGACATTAGACGACCAAGCTACAGCCTACACTACCAAAGCAGTCGACCAACTCCTGGACACAGCCGCAAAGAACCGCCGTGTAGCAGCTACCAAGGCCAATGAGCGCTCTTCACGTAGTCACAGCATTTTCATGCTCACGCTCAAGGGCTCTTGCGCAGCCACAGGCGAGAGTAGCGAGGGTGTTCTCAACCTTGTCGATTTGGCAGGTAGTGAGCGTCTGAAGCAATCTGGAGCCGAGGGCAACCGGATGAAAGAAACGCAGGCGATCAACAAGTCGTTGTCGAGTCTGGGCGATGTCATTGCTGCGCTGGGCAGTGGAAAGGGAGAGGCCCACGTGCCGTATCGCAACTCGAAGGTATGCCTCAAGAACTCATTCGAGTGTATTTCTATTGTTCATCAGATGCTAACATTCGGAACAGTTGACCTACCTTCTTCAATCCTCGCTAGGAGGCACAGCGGCTAACGGCAAATCAAGCCGCACGCTCATGATGTTGCACCTGTCACCACTCGCTGCACACTGGCAAGAGAGTAGGAGCAGTCTGCTGTTCGGAAGCAAAGTCCACGGCACGCATATCGGAGCAGCGAAGAAGCGATGATGAAACGAGATTATTTCGCTTTCTTGTCTGCTTCCACGCATAGCTTTCACGACCGAGCGAGCGAGCGAGCTGTGGGGCTTCTTGGAGATGTTTGGGCGGATGTACAGGGCGCAGGCGCTTCTCCCTCCTGCTTTGTAATTGTTTTCTTTTTTGGGAGGTGGGAAAGGTAAAGATACCAGATTACTGAAATGCTGAACGGAATTGATATTTTCCTTTTGATTCTTTGCTCTACAGACCATTCCCGGGGGTTTGTCTTCACCCAGCCACTCGAAGATAATGCAGTAAAACGAAGGCTGGTTGGACAATAAGTCTGCGTGCAGCATGTATGAAGATTGGTAAGTTTATGGTTGTTACGTGCATGAGGTTGCTGTGGCGGTCGGTTCAAGCCACCCCGCCTCGCCGCCGCTGTAGCGCTTTCGCTTGGCTTGTTTGCTGATGAGTGCCTTGCATATGCATGAGAGCTTTCTTTGTGTTGCTGGGAGAACGCTGATGATGAGCAGCCAGCCTCCTACGGATACCTATGCTGTTGAGAGTTTGAGTGTAACTTTGAAGTCTTCCTTGGGAATGGAAAGAGGCGTGGTTGGGGATAGATGGAAGGAAGGGTGCGAACGTAAAGTAACCACCAACTAACTTATCAGGATGAGAGAGGCGAAAAGGCTGGATACATAAGAGAGAGAGAGAGACAGTCGGGTTTGGCTTCCTCGCGCTCATCCCATTCTCGCAAGATCAATTAGCCACCACATCATCCTTTGTCTTCAGAGCTCGGCCCAGCCGCTCACGCTCGTTAGGGTTGCTAGGTGGCTGCAATCATGGCGTATAGCTTACTGCAAGGCGAGCCCCGAGCAGGGGTCGCGTAGATATTGCACATGCATACGCGCGTGCAGATCTACAGGCGGGCGGGCCTTGCAGGGTTGAAGAGCTGCCCCTGTCAGGCAAGGATGGATTTCTGTGTGCTTCGTTGTATATTTCCACAGCTTGGCCTTGCTTGAAGCAGTTGTTCGATGATGCTGCAATATCGAAATGCGACTCCTCCAATGCTACTTTGGAAAGGAGACGGGAAGGGAATAGGTTGGAGAGTTCGAGCCAGTCCGGAGGATTGATGTTTAATGTCAATGAGTTTTTCGAGCTACGAGCCGTGTCGAGTGTGGTTTGTGACGTTTGACAGGCAGGTGGCTGATAGTCTTGACCTCGTCATCTCATAAGGCTGCTTGGCTTTTTGGCAAGTTGTTACGGGGGGCTTGTGGCGCTTTCCATGTGCTGTGGCAGTGGTGAGCGGAGATTGGGTCCAGAAGAATCTGTCGTGCATACCATACGCAGTGGTGTCAGGCAGGGTATTGGTGCAGCCGTTGGAAATTATGGTTACGCTTCTGCCGTTCGAGACATATGGTCAATTATGAGCATGATTGCGAGCAGCCTGCGCAAGTTTGCGACGATAAGGAATAAGTTACTATATAATATGGAAAAGCATTCCACGCAGCATGAAAACCATACAGCAAATTGCTATTTGCACGACAGCTACAGACTCCCCCCAGGAATCATGGGCTGATCGCTGGAATCCCCCCGTCGACAACGATTTCGGCTGCCATCACGAAGAGAGCCCCAACCCAACCACACATTCGCTTGTAATCGTGGGCGCCTGCAGCTTCAACAAAGGACGGCAAGACCTGCCGACTCGCAAACAACCTCGCATGTCACCAGCCATCTGCATACAACCGCTGTCAATAAGGTGTACAACTTCGGCACTAAGCACTGCAACAAGCCCTCGAAGACAATGGCCAGCTCTCGGCGAGACAAAGCCTTGTCAGAGTTGCCCTTCGCGGTCAAAGATGAGCAGCATATACCAGACTACTCGACAATGCGCCGAATAACTGCACGTGCTAGCAGGCATCGATGTGACAACATGAGGAGAAAGTCGGTCAATCGTCCGCTACCCCATCAAGAGCCTTGGTCTGACATGCCGTGCCTGCATATCAGCTACTTACTGTACCTCTGTACCTCCTAGCGAGCCAGAGTTGACCGAGAGGCGGCTCACGCAAGGTTTGTGCCCTATGCAACTCAATTTCGGCCGCCTCGCAACGACATCTTGCGGTTGCAGGTGGGCTTGGGCAATCAGTTGTATGATTGCAGACGCTGACGATACCGAATTGCATGTCTGAAGAGCAGATTGCCTGTCTCAATTGATAATGTGCTGCCGCCTCCCGCCTGTCCTCACGCAATGATGCTGCACATGCAACGGTGCCGTTTCTGACATGGGGGAGATGAATGCACGGTCCAGGCACAGGAGCAGCGCCCGTGCCCTCATGCTTCGTCAATTAAACACCGTGGAACAATATCGCCCATGAAATGTCTCTCAACGGCTGCGCCAACGTACCTCGACTAGCTCCAACATATGGATGCGCCTGCAAATATCGACAGCTGACAAGGGCACATGCGGCAGAGTGGCAAGATATTTTCGCTTAACCGGCGAGGTCAAGGTGGACCGCCTGAATACCACGCCCTCCCAGCCACCATCTGCCGCAGATCTCCATGCTCGCATGGGAGGTATCCGGCCCAGATGGCGCTACGGCCTATAGGACTCTGGGGTTAACGGTTAGTGTTCACTTAGACACATGGCACATCATTGCCAATCATTGGAACCGTTCCCACAGCCGGCCTCAGATGGCCTCGGTGGTACGCCGTTCGATCCGTCTCAAGCGATGTGCCCAAAATGGAGCTTCCATATCGTAATGGCTGTTGTCCTCCACGTGTGTATATGATCAGTAACTCGTCCTCTCGTTCTTTGTTCTGCTTCCCATCACGACTCCACCCACTCTCGTTACACCACTCTCGAAGGCAGTCGCACCAAACGCCACAACAAGCCCGATAGTTGCACTGTGCATCATCTCCAACATGGGCGTCGTCTCCAAGGTTGCCGCCCTGGCTTTCGCAGCCACGGTCTCGGTCTCTAGCGCAGTCTCCATTGCCGATTACACTACAAAACTCACCGAGGACCTCTCTCAAGTTGACACAAATGGTACATCATGCCTTCTCCTTACAGACTGCTTTGTGCGCTAACACCTGCACTTTCAGGCGATAGTACGCTTGGAACGCTTGACAGTGCTACCCTCGATCGTTATCTCGATGGCCCTAAGCCGGGCGGAAGCGTTTGGCCATGGGGAGACAGGAGCACAAACAACACCAACCCGTACAACCCACGCGAGATCCCAAACACAGGTATCACGCGCCAGTACCACTGGACTGTCACAAACACCACAATGCAGCCAGACGGTGTTGTAACTCCTATGCTTGTGGTCAACAACCAATTCCCTGGCCCACTCATTGAGGCCAACTGGGGTGACTGGATTGAAATCACCGTCAAGAACGAACTCGAAAACGAAGGCACCGCGATTCACTGGCACGGCTTCTTGCAAACTGGGACGCCTTGGTATGATGGTGTCTCTACCGTCAGCCACTGCCCTATTGCCCCTGGTACCTCGTTCACTTACCGCATTCGCGCTGAGCTCTTTGGAACCACCTGGTGGCACGCCCACCACTCGTCACAATACCTCAACGGCTTGTCAGGTCCAATTGTCATTCACGGCCCCGCAACCGACGAGTGGGATATCGACATTGGCCCGGTCATGCTTTCTGATTGGTTCCACGATTACTACGAGAACCTTCTCCAGCAGGTTTACCACGCCTCCAGAGAAGGACCTATCTTCCCTCCGGCTTCCAACAACATGCTTATCAACGGCAAGGCCAGCTACCCTTGCAACGAGACCGAAAAGGCTTGCACACCCAACAGCGACCTTGCTACTTTCAAGTTCAAGACTGGAAAGAAGCACCTGCTCCGTCTGATCAACCATAGCGCCGAGGCTATCTTGTTCTTCAGCATCGACGGCTACAACATGACTGTCATCACCAACGACTTTGTTGCTGTGCAGCCTTACCAGACTGACATGGTCACTCTCGCTGTCGGCCAACGTACTGAAGTCATCGTTCAGGGTGGCGACGACCCCAACGAGGCTGTCTGGATGAGACTTGACGAGGGTCCCTCTGGTCTTGGCCCTGCTGGCCAGACTGGCTGCAGCTTGAACACCGGTGTTGCCACTGCTGTCAAGGCCAAGATCTTCTACGAGCACGCCGACCAGAGCATCGACCCGAAGACCAAGTCTCACGTCAACCCATCCCGTTACCTGTTCCCCAATGCCTGCGCCAACCAGGCTCTTGACATTGCTGTCCCCTCCTACAAGATGAACATCTCTGAGCCCGAAGTGACTCTAGACTTCACTCTCACAGGTGCCAACAACGCCACCGGCGAGTTTGTGTAAGTATACCTGCAGCCTCACAAAAGCACTTGACATCGCTAACACCCAACTCATAGCTGGTTGATGAACAATGTCACCTACATGGGCAACTTCAACGAGCCCATCCTCCTCGACGCCCTCGTCGGCAAGACCAACTTCACCAAAGGCCTCAACACCTTCAACATGGGCAACGCCAAATCCGTCCGCATCATCATGCACAGCGTCGGCTTCCCAGCTTCCCACCCCATGCACGCCCACGGCCACAACATGCACATCCTCGCCGAAGGCACCGGCACCTGGGACGGCAAGATCGTCAACCCCGAGAACCCGCAGCGCCGCGACACCCAGCTCATCCGCCCCAGCGGCTACCTCGTCGTGCAGATCGAGCTCGACAACCCTGGCGTCTGGCCGGTGCACTGCCACGTCGCGTGGCACACTTCGCAGGGCATGAACATCAACTTGCTCGAGCAGCCCAAGGAAGTGCAGAAGATGGACGTGCCGGCTTCTATTGCGCAGACTTGCCGTAACTGGTGGGACTTCTCCAAGGCCAACTACGTGCCGCAGATCGACTCTGGGTTGTAGGAGACCCCGTTCTTCTCCGCACGACTTTCATTTGTTCGCAATCTCGTTACTTTCTTTTGTTATGATCTGAACGCACATGAATACCCGGAGTCCTAGTTTTTCTTTTTCTTTCTCGTATAGATTTCCTCCACTACTACTTTGTCACCACAACAGCCGGACGCTGGGCGTCACGGCGAGGGAGTCAAAAGTTAAATGCCTAATCCCATCACGGTTTCAGTTCCACATGACAGGCCAACCCAATTGATACTATCTCCCTCCTCTTTAGTAAACATAACATAATCTGTATTGCGACCGCGTCCGCATGCACCGTCTGATCACCCCAAGCGACAACAGCGGTCAAATCTGCACCACCTGACAACGCAGCGTTTTCCCAACGTCCCTCCCGAGACCTGTCTCACCACCCAATTTTGTGCGGTCAGCGTGTTGCAATGTTGAGATCGCCTGGGATCGTCGACAGAAGCACAACATCATCTTTGCCACGGTTATGACTGCAACTTGGAGCCTAGACTGACTCGACGTGTTGCGAGCACGTGCATAAACGATCCGCAATAGACTTGAAGCTGGGAGCTACGACGCACGCATTGCTGCATGCGCGTGCGTATGTTGTGTGGGCGATGTGCGACGTATATGTATGCATTTATGCTGCGATGGGAATGGGGAACGTACGTGCAGGGCTTGAGCGCGCTGTGACGGCGTGGCTTGAAAGTGCGTTAGGAAGAGCTTGCTGTTGTGAAATCTGAACGGTTTGCTCATATGCACAACTCTATTCTACTTCCTGTAGGACGACCCGTCACTCGAACTTGAGTCTCGAGAGTTGTTCCCCCGCAACGGTTCGTACTCCGTTCTGCGCCCGCCGTGCGCCATCGGCATGCCGAGATCATCGTGACCGTTGAAAGTCCTGGTCCTTCCCGGCCTTGATTCTTGCGCGGGATCCGGCACCGCTGGTCCTGTCGCGGCCATGCTGTCGTCGAACGGTGACAGGTCTTGTCTGTTGCCACTTCCGCCCTTCTTGCTTCTGTGTTTGCCCACGGCGTCAATGATCATGCCGACTGCCACACCTGTGGGTCCTTTGTTCGTGCGTGATCCGTTCCACCAGTTCACCAAGCCACGCCACGTGAGACCAAGCCCGACCCAAATTGCGTTCGCGACATCGCTGAGGTCGAGTGCGTCGCGGATGGCGCACCAGGTTCCGGAACGAGGCGCTGGTTGGTCTTGCATGTAGCGGTCTGGACGGTTCTTGAATTCGGATGCGCTGTATGCCCAGTGGAACAGTAGGCTGAAAGTGAGGGATTCGAGGATTGTCAAGAAGGAGCGCATTCCGTAGTTGATGTCGTTGTATGTGAGTAGGCGGGTGGGTGAGAAGAGCTTGCCGTTTAACATTGAGAAGATGATCTAGTTGGTATGTTAGCTGATGGTCGATTACGAAAGTAGTGGCCCGGCAGAGTTGTGCTAGATGCCTGCACTGGACTGGCATGAGATACTCACTCCTTGAATGATCTGGAAAAAGATGATACACAGAAAGCTGTAGATCTTGGCACGTTCCTTGTGTGTGCCAGTCATCTCGGATTTCATTCTCGTAGCGAAAGCGCCCGTAGCCTCGAGTGCGCCGGCAACGATGAGAATGCCCGCGAGGAAAAGCCAGAGGTGAGCATGGTTGGGAGAGAAAGAGTTTGAGCAGTATTCGCCGTAGTATTGCGTAACGATCTCGATGATCGTGAAGATGAGTGTGATCAATGGGTATTGGAATATCTGGGCCCAAGTGCGCTGGTCGTTGTTAGTTTGGTTTCATGTGAGGGCGAGCGAAAGTGTGGATATTTGCTTACTTGGAACCAAGCGAGAGAGCCACCTTCGACGATAACCCCCTTTTTGTCCTTGAAGGGGAACTCATCGAAGTACTTGTCCCTGTCGGTGCCTTCGGGACAGACCCATTCCAGGAGGAGGAAGAACAAAGCCGCGATGGCGAAAGACTCGTAGAGACCGGCGATCGGCTGGATATACTGGTATGTGCGATACCAGCACAAAGCGAGGAAGTTGAATAAACTGTAGGCCACAGGCAGAGCAATGATCCTCAGAATTTGTCGTTGTTCTTGCGGTGCAGTATAGTTCCGCACGTGCCGCCAAGAGAGGTAGAGGAAACTGATGCAAGTGAGAGCCAAGCATGGAGCAGAAATGTAGATCATCAACTGGTGGAAGGTGATGTCGCTATTTCTGTATAGCGGATCACCCTTAAGGTCGAGTATGGGCCGAGCGCAGGCGATATTGTCTGTTGATGAGATTGCTCGAGAGAAGAGTGTTTGTGGGATCAAGTCGTTCGGCGAGAAGTCTGAGGGAGAGCCTATGCTCTCCACTGTTGCCGGGTATAGTGAGGGCGCCATTGAGTGCTATGTGATATGTCTCGACTACTGTTCGTTGTTGTAGAGACTGAGAGGCAATGGCGAGTGTGAATAGATACTGACATGTTGGACATTGAAGGATTATATGATAAACAAGCACCTACCTATTGCGCGGTCGCTGCATATGGTAATAGACGCGCTCATATCGAGCCCTGAGCGCAGTCTTGAATGTGTGGAGAATATACAGGCATTGCATGGAGAGTATCGTCTTTCGGCGTATCCGTTGGAAGGCGCAGTCGCGATGAAAAGCGCTGAGCTCGCCCGTTGAGGTAACGTTAAAGATCATCGAAGGATTCTTGCCCAGCCTCAGCCTTGCGATCGCAACAGTTCGCTCAAACGGGAACAGCTTGCGCTCGACCGAACATCGGAGCTGACATCATGACGTGCCATGATTCTTGGGCCAGTTAGGTAACCTATTCCTCCCAATGGCCAGAAACTGTCGTCAAGCACTCCAGCTACGATTCACGTGGCCTTGCAATTAATGCTGCTGTCATTGTCGATTGCATCTTGCATGGGTTACGGTATATAGACCCGAACGTACCTTTGCCAGTAAACCAGACTTGCGTCACACAACGATGCGATACGTCTTGCTTGGCTACTTAATTAAGCTGCTGCGGCGGCAGAGCAGCCGGGAAAGTGGCGCAATATTTATGCAAACCTGCGTCCTGGTGGGCGGTTTGTTGGCGTCACTCCGAACGTGCATATGGAACCTGTGGAACAACCGGTTGACGATCGGGATGGGTATGCTGTTGTACCTGTGGAGAAAGTCGAGGATGGGTGGAAGTGTCGACTGATGGCTTACACGCAGCCGGAGAATGTGGAGTTTGAGATGTATCATCTGTCGGAGGAAGTGTATGAGAGGACTGCTGCTGAAGCTGGGTTGGTGGGGTTGGTGCGGAATGGGCATTTTGCTCCAAAGGATGATACGAAGGCGGGTGGGTACTGGGATGCTTTTGACAAAAGGCCGTCGTTTAAGATCTGTCCTGCGAGGCGTTCAATTCTGTAAGGGTTACTAGTAATGCTCAGGGGTGGCGTTCATAGTTGGTGGTTTCTCAACAGCAAGCATAAGCTTGGCTATAATTTCTCTCTAACCATATCGCAACTTGGGTATATCAATAATCGAAGCCCAGACCCATACTCGCTGACCGTCCCAGCCGGCTTTTCTATCCTCAGCTTTCAGTACCGACTTTCACATCGCTTACTATACTCTCCGCCTCTTCATGCGAGACACACTCAAAGTCATACCGCTTCGTCTCTTTCTCGCGGTATACCAGCACACGCACCATCTTCGGGTGCTTCCTGCTGACCTTGACACCGACAATAGATGACATGTGGATGTTGGTTACTTTACCGGTAGCAGGCCCTGAGTCCTCCAACGTCGAAGGCAAAATCTGCAGGAACTCGGGCGTGATGACCAGCGTGCGAGGATGTGAACCGGAGAAGCTGAGCGGTAGCTTACGTTGAACGTTGTATCTCCTTCCAGGCATTGCGGAATTCGCAAGGTTCATGAGCGATGCTGCAGTGTGCAAAGCTTGTTGTTGCGCGGCGTTGGGATGCAGGACTCCGAAGCCCTTCTTACGTTTGCCATCTTTGGTCGTTGGCGGTGTGTTGGGTACCAACTCCAGTGGTGCATTGGGGCTGTTTGAGCTTGGCGACCCAGACAATCCCAAGCCGAAGTCTCCCACAGCGCCGAAGCGTCGCCGGACAAGATCGAGATGCAGATTGGAGCCCAGCGCTTCGACTGTACGATCGGAAGGCGCGACTGTTTGCGTGCCTCGGACTTTCAACACATACAAAGCCTTGTCCAAACGTAGGCGGGCGCATGCGATATCGAAGATCTCAGCAATGTATGTATCTGACGTTGTAGGAACAGGGAGTAACGTCGTCTGGAAGGACTGGGGGTCGGTGAAGTGGATCTCTACAGTCTTCGCTTGGCCAGTACGAGGTGTAGATGTGGCCACGGGAGCCTGTGGTACATCCAGTAGCGCCGATGAATCTTTGCGCATGGCTGCCAGGGCGAATGATGGGCCAGTGATGGGGTTTCGATTGGGGACCAGACTTGGCGGTGCAGGTGGCGCTATATGTTCAGACACTGTAGATTGCACAGTCGTGAGTGCAGCAGTGGATGCATTCGCTGAGGGGCCACTGGCACGACTTGCTACAGGAGCAAGCTCAGTATCGTCTTCATCATCGTCATCGGCGCCTTCAGCTCGGACAAGACCGAATTCATCCCAAGGCTTGTCACGCGCACGTCGTTGCGGAGGTCTATTGTTGTTGCTCGTAAAGTCGGTGACGAGCTTGGCGCCATCAAGTGCAGGGAAATCCATCTCGACCTCTCCGTCGTCGACCATCCGCAGCTCCCATTTTTTCACCCGTTTATCGCTGGGTTTCAACACTGGTGTCACCTGTTCCTCATCATACCGGAAGAGTGCGAGGCCGATAAGGTCGTTCACAGCGGGCGGGCCAGCATCTGCAGCCTTGGAGCGACGGATGGGCACCTCCAGCGGTTTTGATGACTTGTCCGAAAATGGATAGTATATCTTAATCCACAATGGGCTTGCTTCACCTTTGCCAGACAGCTCAGCATATCGTTGGAACGCTTTGTCGCCATCTGACACGCCACTGTCTCCTTTGAGAGCCTTGGTTAAAAGACTTGCCACCGGCATCACGCTCATCGGTCGACCGGAGGGTAGCCTTGGTAGTTTGGGTAGCTGTTCTTTGAGAGCTTTCTTTGGTGAAGTTGATGTAGGTGTGATAGCAGGAGGTATGCTGATATCCTTATGCGGCGGCGATGATGTTGTTCCGACATTTACACCTAGCAGAACAGAAGATGGTGCAGCCACATCGTCGTCCTCGAAGTCGTCACCCAAATCACTAGCTTCGGCGACCTCAACATCGTATTCTTCGTCCTCTTCATCCTCGAGATCGGAGTCCTCCACTTCTTCTTCAGCAATCTTGTCCGCCAGCATAACATTCTTCTGTGGTCTTGAAGGTAATTTCCGCTTGAAAGGCACATCATTGTCACTTGACATCTCAGAGGAGGTCGTAGTATCCCGCCGGGGTCGACCAAGCGGCTGCCTTCTGCCCACATTGCCTGTCTTGGTTGTGATGCTGGGCCCGACCGTACTTGTTTCTGGTTCTTGCCCGTCTTCTCTCACATCAATTTGGGTCGCAGGGCTGGAATTCGACGCAAGCGCTCCTCGTATTGGCATTTTCGCGAACTTGACGCTCTGCGCAGCAGTATCCTCCATGTCGCTGTCGTCGCTCAGATCGCTCGAGTCGTCCTCCTCCATCTTTTCCCTTTGCTTTCTCCTCCGCCTCTCCTTCTCATTGAGGATGTTTGTGCTGATTGTGTCCTCCGACCCTCTGTGCCCTGTGATCATTCCACCTTGCTCTTCCGCATTATCTGAAAGCGGCACGCCGCCGCCATAGCCTCGTGTTGGGCGGGTGAAGTATTCCGCGGCACCCGTAGTTGGTATTGGTGGGCTGTAGCAGCGCTTGACTGCAGCAGTGTCGGCAGTCCATCCAGCTGCGCGAAATGCCGGCTCGTTCAAGACTCCTGTGTTGAGGCTGATGAGCCGTTCGCCGACGCCATCATGGTTGTTGTTCAAGTAGCCCAGTCGTAGATTGTAGAGCGTAAAGTCCTCGTTCATGAGCAGAGACATGGTGGGTGGCGATGTTGTTGTATGGGACGGAAGTTGTTGTACGCGCCTGCCAGGCTAGCCGGCAGCAGAGATGCTCATTCACATGTTATGGCTGGAGGTGTGCTTTTTGCTTTTGCGGTCTCGAGTTGAAGATAAACAGAGCCAAAGCGTTTGTCTGGAGAAGGTGGGGTCGAGGTGGAGTGCACCAAGCGAGAGGTGATTGTTTGGGCACGAGTCATGCTGCCTCTTCGACGTCACTTTGCGCTCGAACAATCACATGCATCTTCCACGTCCAACACACAACATTGGACACTGCAACGACTATGGCGCTCGTCAACTACTCCGACAGCGAGGGCTCAGACACCGAAGCGCTTGTCGTCGCGCCTGCAGCAAAAGCACCCGCGCCCGCCAAACCAAAACTCATCAACCGCACCGAGAGCAAGAAGATCAAAGTCGAGCTACCTCAAATACGACCTGAACCTGGCCAGGATGGCTCACAGGAACCAGCACCAAAGCGCGCAAGGACTGCGGGAGCTTTCAGTGGATTTAATAGCCTCCTACCTGCGCCCAAGAGGACCGGACAAAATGCGCCCAAGCCGGGTGTCAGCTTGAAGACCAGCTCTGAGGCTGCATTCAGTCGCACCCCTGTACCGACCCTACCGAGTGGAGATGGAAATGGCGATGTGAATGGTTCGGGGAAAGAATCACTGCCTGTGGCGGTTGAGAAGAAAGAGGACGAGCCAAAGATCGTGGGCAAGACAACAAGATTCATGCCGCTGAGCGTTGCAAATGCGAAAAAGAAGAAGAAGCCCATACATGGTCCGAAGGTGCCTGTTGCAGAGAAGAGTACATCACTGCCAGTCGGAGCTACATCACAACAACCAGCACAGAATGCGACATCTGTGGAGGAGCCTCCAAAGGCTAAACCTAAAATGTCTCTCTTTTCGTTTGGTGGTGAAGAGACCACCGCACCGACAGAAAAGCCCAGCTCAAATTACCAGCCTGAGTTTGCCGATCCTGAAGTAGCTTCCACCGAAGCTTCTCTCGCCGCGCAACCTCAACAAGCTGCAGTGCCTTCAAGTACAAACACACTTTCCGACATCGCCTCTGATCTGGACCTCACACCAGCACAGCGGCGGCAGCTCTTTGGTAGAGGTGGCATGAATGCGGGCAATATCGCTCATTTCAACATGGATGCTGAGTATCGCTCCAACCAAGAAATGGCTGCGTCGGGAGAGACGTTCGAGCACAAGCAAGTCAAGGCTATTGCTCCTGGAAAGCATAGCTTGCAGCAGCTGGTGAATAATGTGAAGAGTCAGACGGATGCACTGGAAGACAAGTGGGCGGAGGGCAGGAGAAATCGGGGTGAAGGTGGGAGCAAGTATGGTTTCTGATAGCAAGTAAGTCGACGCAGGTTATCTGGGCACCATGTATGCCCAAGCCTCTCAACTGACAAACGAAGACGTGACTCGCGTTAGACCTGCCAGTCACTGTTCCTCCGACATTCTCAAATCCACATAAGATCGAACTCGCCTATGATGAGAGGTGCCCAATATGGCAGGGATAGTGAAGTCAAGAACGCTGTTTGTTGTGACAAACGAGCTTGTGCTACCTGCAGCGCGCTCCCGTGCTGCCGCAGTCTCTTTCATAAAGACTTCGTTCTCGCGTCCGAAAACCTCAGCCACACCACGCACGACTTCCTCCTTCCACCACCAACGTCGACTATCATGGCTGCAATGGGTGGCGTCTACGTGCCAGAGTGTGCAAGCTGCCACGAGCCTGGAAACATGGCTTGCAAGGGATGCCTTCTGGTCACCGTAAGTCATCCATTTTGCCTATCTCGAAGTCCAGTCACTGATATATTAATAGTACTGCAGCAAAGCTTGTCAAGCGAGACACTGGAACACCCATAAGCAAGACTGCAACTCTCCGCTCAGATAGCAGCATTGGAAACCGAAATGGGTGCAAGAATTCCGTCAGGCTGCTTTCGTGGGAGACTCAGGGCCACCACTGGTTTCATACGGCACCAGAAAGTACCTTTGGGGCAACATGCCAAGTGTTGACATTTTCAAGCTCGATGAGAACGAAGAATCGAGTTGCGACCAAGATTTGAAGATCTTGTTCACTGGTATGCAAGCCTCGTATAAGTACTCGTCTTGCTGATTTATCCGCTGACGATATAAGTATAGCCTCTGGCGACCCTCGCAATGTCGTCAAGACAATTTCTTCTCTTCCTCAGTTCTACTGCAGAAAACCAGTGATCGTCGTCAACGACATAGATTTCGACATCGTAGCGCGCAACGTAGTCATGTTGCTGCTCACCCTCAACATCTCTGATGAGCAGTAAGCGGTCAAGACTGTCTTGCATATTTGGTACTCTGGATTCATTCGCCCCGCGGACTATCAGCGCGTTCAGGACCTCCGCCCACTCATTGAGGATGTCTGCGAAAAGATCGCTGGTCGTGGCTTTGGCTCATTCCAAGCAAAAACCTTCACCTTTGGATCATGCACTGTCCGTGTCATCATCAAGAAAGAGGACTGGACGTTGCTGCTCACGTTCCTTTGCGTGCCAAAAGGCCTCAGTACTTCGCAAGCATGTAACGTCCGCCTTGCAGTCACCACTGCGCCGCATAGAGTGGACTGCCGTCACCGAGGCTTGGCATTGCAGAAGCCTGAGCATCGCATCTGTAGGGGAAGGTTCCGCAAGGACGGCATCTTTCTTCCATTCGGCCAATCCAGAGATGATTTCACGATCCCAAGCCCGTACGTTGAGCAGAGCCATACTGACAAGACGCGATATCGCTAACTCTATTATAGAACTTTCTAACAGACTGCGGAGTGGCCCATGATGGACTCCGCCGACCCTCTTGGTGGTTGGAACTTTGCAGAAGTGCTAGAAGCCGACACTGGCAATGCTGCCTACGATCTTTACGGCAAACTCTTCGTGCACTCCCCCGACCATGATTACCGAGACGTACAACTACCGATCTCTTTACGCGAACTGTCAGAATCCGGGAACAGCTGCCTGCGCAAGCTGCCGTCTTGTAACTGTATGTTCTCAGAATGTTGCGACATAGATGCAATAAGCTGACTCGGTGGTACCTAGTACTGTAGCAAGCAATGCCAGACCACGCACTGGAAAATTCACCGAAGTGACTGCAAGCCACCCCTCTGTGCGGAATCATGGTAGTCCCGGTGGACTGTTAAGAACCGTCAACCTACATGGCTGGTCGTGAATGGCAGGGAAGGAGACAATATACGAAAAGTAAGCGCCGATAAAAATCTTTGGGGTAACATGTCAGCTCTGGACGTGCTACAGCTCAGGAGCAACGAGGGCGAATTCTTCTCCGAAGATATCAAGTTGCTTTTTGCGGGTTATCATGCCCACTCAGCTTTCCATCGGCTTTTCACTCACATGAGAACAGCATCCGGGGACCCTCGCAACATAGTAAAGACACTTGCAGACCTGCCGCGAACCTACAACGGGACGTCGTTAGTGACGAGCAATGATCGCGACCCACATATTGTTGCCCGCAATATCATCATCTGTATTCTGGCCGCGAGTGTCGACGATGCTGGCGAGGCATCCGAGAGCATCATCCACATCTGGTACTCTGCGTTTATCCGCCAAGCAGACCTCGACTTGTTGACTGCGCGCGTTCTTCCGCTGCTCCAGGAGGTCTGCTCAAAGATTGAAGACAAGTCATCAGAATGTTTATACTCAAAGATATGGCAAATCAGAGACTGCTCGCAGCGTGTCGTCATGGACAAAAAGGCGTGGCAGCTCCTACTATCGTGCCTGACTGTACGCCCTGGGTTCACTCTACAACAGGCCCAAGAGTTGCGTCTTGCGGAAACAAATGGCTATAAACATCGAGACGATCGTGACCGAGTGGCTGCCAGGCAGTCGCCCGCGCATCGAGTGAGCAAGCAGAAACACAACGAGGATGGGATTATCCTGCCCCTTGGATACTAGAGAGAAAGATTGTGATCCCCAACCCGTAAGTCAACATTCCATTATCCAGTGTTTCCAGGCCACACAGCGGCTACGTGCTGACATTTGCAAAGGACGCTTTACACAGAAGGTACCTGGCCTCTGGCCTACCATGACGACCCAATGGATGGCTGGGGCCTTGCACAGGTACTGCGTACATCTTGTGGCAATGCGACCAACGACTTGATAGGCAAGCTGTACTGCCACATAGTTTTGTAAGTCTGGGGCTTGCATCAGTATCTCTTAAGAAAAGAGAGCAACTTTAAGTTCTTCAACATGGACGCCACGAAACTCCCCATATTTCTCCCAAAGTTTGCGTTTGCTCGTATCAAGGTAGAGTGTATGCAGACCACAGTCCCCCAAACTCACTGCTGACGTCTTTAGGTATCGAACATCTGCGACCTTTACTACCTGGGCACGGAGAAGACAATTTCCTCTCTCAGACCTCTCCTGCAAAAGCCGATTTTCAGTCCGCACTCAACGCTGCTGACATTGCTCATGTGTGCCGCGGGCGAAGTGCAAAGGATGCGGAATGCCTCTGATGTCGCACAGAGGGAGTACGAACGCATCGGAGCAAACAAGCTGACACAGTACCAGATCATGATCAAGCTACTCAGAACAAGACCAGTGTTCCATACTATGATGCACGGAGCGCTCTATCATGTCCGAGATCACGAATCTCTGTTCGAAGATTAAGCTTACGGAGTTCCCACGATGTATCGTGTGTAACAATACTGACAATGATTAGGTATTGCAAAGGCTCTGGTTTCCCACAACTCCAGCCAGGAACAAGCTAAGAATCAAGGAGAACACTATCGTTGAGAAGTGACCGTTGACTTTGAAGCTGAAGAAGGGTGATGTTGGGTTCGACGATGGGTTTGCGATGTTGTTCGCCTCTGGTAATTGGGGTGCGGAGACCTACGTGGGGTGGAGAGGTGCGGATTGATTGCGTGGTGATCTTGTCGTCGTCTCTGTGCACTGTTGTCGCTTCGGTCAGCGACGAGTGTTACGTATCGTTCAGCTGAAGCCTTGTGGATGTTGGGTCGTGGATCTGCAAAAGCATTCTCCTCGAGAGATGATGGAGCAGAAGGCTGGAGGAAGAGTGAAGAGTATTTTACACGCTTGCTATCGAGGTTATTGGAATCCAATCGATGACTCAATTGTTGACATGGCTCGAGACACTATTCCGAAACCAAGGTTCATTACCAGCACTCACCACCAAAACACCCACCACCAATGCATCTGCCACCAACACCCACCACCAATACTCATCACCAACACTCACGATCGGCCCGCGACCGCAATCTCATCCCCCCAGTTTTCTTCCAGCTAAGCACCTGCCTCTTTCCAGCCAATCGCATCGACCGCAGCAGCTATGAACCCGGGCCATAATTTTCACCAGCCTCGTTGTGCTAAGTGTCAGAAACCTAGCAATTCAGCATGCGCGGGTTGCCGCCTTGTCACTGTATGTGTAATGACCACCCCATTACAAGGTCCACAGAATCGGACTGATCCGCCCACAGTATTGCAGCAAAGTTTGCCAAACCACTCACTGGGAGGTGCACAGGCACGACTGCAAGTCTCCCCTCGGGAAGAGATCATGGCTCCCTGGGTGGTATGTTGGAGAGCGCAAGCGGGCGATCCTCGATGAAAGCGATCAGGAATACTCTTTCAACCGCAAGTACCTGCTCGGTAACATGCCGGCGCTGGATGTTAACAACCTCGGACAATATGAAGGACTCAACTTTCGCGGAGACTTGAATGTTCTCTTCGCAGGTAAGTGTAGCATCCATAGATACGATGGTACGGACGTCTAACGCTCCCAGCCTCCGGAGACATGCGTAATGTGGTCAAACCCGTTGCCTCCCTATCGAGGACATGGACCGGAGAGTTGCTGCTCGCCATCAATGATCTGGACCTTGACATCATCGCGCGAAATCTGATCACGCTTCTCATTGCCTTGAAGGTCGAGGATTCTGAGCAAGCTGTTCAGTCCATCATTCACGTTTGGCATTCGGCATACATTCGTCCTGTAGACGCTTAAATCCTCACGGAAGTCATCTGTCTGATGATTGAAGAGGTTTGCGCAAAAATTGCAGACCGCGCTGCAAGATCCCTCCAAGCAAAGACGTGGGCAGTCGGCAAATCAGCTTTGCGCTTGGTCCTGAAGAAAGAATCTTGGACGGCTCTTCTTTCCTACTTCCGCCTGCCACTAGGACTAACGTACCAGCAAGCCCACGACAAGCGTGTTGCTGTCACTAAAGCTGAGCAGCAAGAAGAAACCGCTCGTGATTTCGGCGTCCGTCATCCCGAACACCGCGCCTGTAAAGACAAGTACCGTGAAGACGGGATCATGTTGCCGTTTGGCCACTCTAGGGAAGAATTTACCATACCCAATCCGTACTCATAGCTTGCTCGGACAGCACGCAAGGTAGCTCAACTGACAACAAAAGAAGGACGTTGCATCAATCAACGTTGTAGCCAATGAACGAAAGCGCAGACCCTATTCTGGGATGGAGCTTTCCCGAAGTCCTGGACACTGACGCAGGCAATGCTACACACGATATTTACGGCAAGCTCTACGCTTACGTGGGCTCAATCTTGAGTGGTTTCAAGCAAGGTCTGTCAGACACCGGAGCTAGGTTTAAGCTACACAACATCGACCTCCTCGAGCTGAAAGATGTTTATAAACATGCATCATTTGATCGTATTGAGGTAAATACAACCAGAATTGCATGCGAAGTAGCCTGCTGACGAGTTTTTAGACTACCAACATTTGCGACAATTACTACCTTGGCACGTACCGTACGCTCGAGGCTTTGAGCCGTCGGCTGAAGAAGCGCAGCGTCAACCGTCATGTGGCAGTGACCGAGGCCTTAGAGCGTATCGGCGACCAAGCTTCGGCCAACAGTGAGGTGGAGGCACTATTGCCCTACATGCCAGCGTTGATGGAGCGTTGCCCCCGCCATGATCTGTTCCCTCACATTGCTGAGCGCGCAAGCGCATTTATCCGCGACTGTGACCGACTTTTCGGCGAGTTAGTAGCATTAGCCATGAGCAAATTAGGCAAGTTGGATTGACAAGGCTGCAGATTCGCGAAGGGCTATCAGCTTCCAGAAACAGGAAAGGCGAATCACTTGAGAGTCAAGAAGATCCATACCATCGTTGACAAGTGGCCATCGTGCTTGAAGAAGAGCCCCGGACAAGACGGCTGGAAATAGGATTTCCTGATAGCCTTTGGATCAGGGGCTAATCCAAACTCGCGGTACGTCGAGTGGAGAAGGGTCGAATGAGGCGATCATGGTTGGTTCGCCACGTGGTCACGTAGATGATGATTAAGCCTGGATAATGGGTTCATGGCAGTAGCCTTCTGATATTGCTGCGTTCACGGACATAACTGTAATCGTATTATACTCCAAGCTAGGTACTACGTTAGCGAATCAATACGTCTCGACCGGCACACCAACAACAGGCTGCTCCAAGCCCGCCTCAGATTCATCGTCACCCTGATACTCAACCCAAGTCCCCATCTTCGCGCGCACATACTCCCCATACACCACCGACTCATCACCTTCTATGCTCTGCACCACACAAGCCTCTCCCGGCTCGAAGAAGAAAGGCACACTGAACCTTCCCATTCCATCAGCACCACTCGAGCCTCCACTATTAGTCCTCACGCGGTGTTTTGTAGCGACAAACTTTCCGCCACTGACCTGCCCAAGCAGATCGCCGATGTTGACGACGATAGTCTCTGGGACGTAGGGAGCTGGTACCCATTGGCCTTCGGCGTTGAGAACTTCTAGGCCTCCAGTGGGATCTTGGTGCAACAATGTCAAGATACCGGAGTCTGTGTGTGGCGTGCAACACAATTTTGGCTCTTGGCTTGTTGTATCGACTGCTGCGGAGGGCTGAGGTGGATAATGCAACAGACGGAGAGTGGACAAGGAATCCATGAGGTAGTGAGCAAAGTGATTCGCCGGCTTGTTCAGCGAAACAGCTAAGAGGGAGAGGAGAGTGGATGACAAGAGCTGAAGCTCTGTGTACAGTTGTTCTAAGCGGGTGCGTTGAGGAGCGAATGAAGGGTTAGAAGGCCAGACGTTAGGCTCTGCGAGGTCAAACTTGCGCTTACGCCCAGATAAATGCTGAGGAAGAGGATCTCTGGGGCCAATCTCGACACCTTCCTTGAGGTTGTCTTGTTGGCCTGGCTGGGTTGGAAAGTAGCCGCGATAGGTGTTCTTGTTTGCTTTACTGAAGGTCTGTTTGGCTAGACGCATCTTTTCCTCGCCAGGAAGAGAGAAGAAATCAGAGACTAATTTGAAGACGTCTTCATGGTTGAAGGACAGTGGCGCGTTTGAGAGGTAGGCAAAGCCCGTAGTAGCGAACGCGTCATGCAAGTCTTTGCTGAGCGTGAGAATATCCGAAGGAGATGGGGACGGAGAGGAGAGGACCTGGAGGTCGATGATAGGAAGGGAAGAAAACGAGGTGGTCATTGATGAAGATTAGCGTGTTTGACAGGTATTTTGAACGCTACCTTCGTGCTTGAGCGTAGAACGGAGCAGCTCATAGGCATTTTATACCAACCGCCACACCAACAAGATGATCTCGAGCAGCTTGCACCATCGCAGATGCTAAATAGGGCACGGGAATTCGAGTCTTCTTGCAGCTAATTATCCGTTGCAAGTAGTGGGTCTGCTGCACGCCGCCAGCCAACTGGAAGTGGCACTAAGACGGTTGTGAGGTAATGCAGAGAGTAGAGGAGGATCTTGAGATGCGACCTCAAGCTGGCCACGATCCTTTCGGAAACTGCGCACACGACCACTTGCCTTTTGCGATGATTCGTTCCCAAGGTCTTTCGGACTTCGGCATGATAGTAGGTAGGAGAGGGCTTCGCCACGGACGCAATGCCGCCCCCTTGGCCCTTGCCGATGTCGCCTTGATGATCGGAGTGTTACAGCTGACTTGGGCGTGGCGAGTATCAGGATTAGTGTCGAACTCTTCCATGCTGTCAAGTGTCGAACATACGGGACATCAGCCTACTGTGTTCACACCTCCGCAAGATCAAAAGATATCAGATGATCGGCTGTCGGCAACACAGCCAAGAATCTGGTGAAGCCACCGTTCGTATTGCCTGCGAGATGAACATCACTCCCCAATAACGACATCGCATCACATCTGCCATCGAGGCTTAGAGGCTGTATCAACCTTGACTGACGTCTCTTCTCGAAAATGCCTGACTCAGCCTTGCTAGAGTGCTTAGCATAGCGAAGACAGTGTGTCACGTGCCGGAGGCGCAATGCCTCCGATCCGGATGCTCAGCCCCAGCTCGGTTCCATCCCGATCTTAGCGTTAAGATCCATGACTGTTGTACGGCATACCATAGAATATAAGTAAACGGTAGGGCTCAGGTGGACGACTTTGACCTACAATAATAAGTTTAATCCAAAGGACTACAATATACGACTCAGTCCTCGACTATACCGCACCTTTCTCACTCACATACAACCGTCCCTTTAGTGCGACCACTTACACATATCTTGGAGAACCACAACCATGTCTGCTGGCACGGTAGTGGGCAAGATCGTACTAGACCACCCATCCAAATATCATTTTGGTCCCGAAGATCCTGTCACTGGCCATGTAGCGCTTACTTACCACGCTCGCGCGAGGCAGACCAATTCCAACGACCTACAAACACTATTTGGGCCTCTCAAGATCTTCGCCGAATTTGCCGGACGTGCAAAGACCAAGATTCATAAAAGTAATGGAAACTCTTCGTCGACGTACCGAGGCCGAGCTCCTCTGTTTACGCAACACCACAAGATTTATGATGGCACTTACACCTCCAAAGCCGGAGAGTGCGTCCGGTTCCCGTTCTCGTTTAACTTTCCAGCGTGTACTCAAAACATGCCCGGTCAAGGCGATTTTCGACAGGACATACGATTTCACGAGGAAGCGGGCGGTCCGTTGCCGCCGACTTTCTCAACAAGTGGTATGGGATTCACTAAGAACTTTCTCGCATTCGTGGAGTATCGCGTCGGTGCTTCCATGCGCATGCCTGGCATAGACGTCGACATCCGCGGTCTGGACAATGAACTGTTCCGTCCCGAAGTATTGTACGAGCAGCCACCTCCACCAGTTGACGAGGCAGCCCGCCCGAAAACGCGACAATACAGCCATACCGTCGAGATCCAGAATGAGTATCTGCTACCTGAAGATCAGCGGCCAAGTGGGTTCCGCCAGAAGACCAAATTCATGCTTTCTTCGCAGCAGTACCCCACTTACATCTTCGACATTGTCTCGACAGTGCCTTCTGAGATCTACCTAGGGCAGCAACTTGCCTTCGAGCTCTCCGTGCACCCTAACTTCAACCGATGCACTGCACCTCTGCCACCTGAGGTCAAACTGATTTGGCTCCGCGCCGAGCTGCGACCTCGGATTTACATGCGCGCCGAACATGGTTATTTCTCAGCAGAGGAAGCCCACAAAAGTGGACACTCGCCTCCATTGCCCACAGAAATTTTGGATAAGGATGTGCCTTTTTCTAAAGCGAATGACCATACGAAAGCCGTTCGGACTCGTGGTCCCGTAGTGGGGATCCAAAGTTCGTTCTCGACTTACAACATCTGCCAGCAGTACACGCTCGAGGTGGAGTACTGCATCGCCGCTGCCAGCAAACAGAAGAGCTTCAAACGACAGGTGCCTGTGACAGTGCATGGTCCTGTGGGCGATGGACTGACAAGACAGCAGACGCATACTTCTAGCACCGGAGACTATGCTGAAGCATCCTCATCGGCAGCTGCGCAGGGTCTAGACGCTGCAGATGCACTGCCGGAGTATGAACGACCTCCAGACTATAACCAAGTGCTGAATACAACGACAGAGAATGACGGGCCCGAGAGCAGCGGCGCGGGCAAGGGGAAGGCTGCAATGCTGTGATATGTATGACTAACGTTAGGGAGATGCAACGGCTGATAGCCATAGCTTGTCTCACGGAACTTGGATGTGGCGCATGGCGATTATATGATACCCTCTTCTATTCAGATACCTTTATTACTTTACCAAAAGCCTACAACACTTCCAACTCATGATCCTCATCAGCCACCTGTGGCTATAAGGAAAAGTTGTCATTGATTTCGTAATGTTGCAGTGTTGCAAACCAGCAATACCCACGCCATCGCTATGACGCCCAAGAAAACCAGAGCTCCGCATAATGTCACTTCTTCGCCATTGCTGCTCGACCAATTCTTGCAAGAGCAGTATTGTCAAGAGTCTGCTCCGCCTCCCCACCGACCGCAACGCTCACCAATGCCGCACCCAGCACCTCAACCGGAATCTGGAACCCATCCGGAATAGCCCAGCTCACCCAACTGCCCGGCATAATCACCATCCGCGGCCGTGCAATGGAAGATTTCCAGATCTTCTGGTTCTGCGCTTCGAAGTCGACAAAGTCCTGCTCTACTTGCCCGCGTTGCTTCAAGCCCGACAAGCCGGGAGGCAGACGAGTGGTCTGGTCGCGAACTATGGCAGCGCCGCTCAGGAGCACAAAGCGGAAGGGCTTGCCGCTTGGAGCTTTGGGTGCGAGAGAGGTGGCGAAGGCGCGTTGGGCGGCGAGGGGGTATTGGACATGGATGTCGATGTTGCTTGTTGGTGCGCCGAGGGCCCTTTTACAGAGTGTTAGATAGTGCTTGCTGAGGGGGGAAGATGGGATATTGATTGATGTACCATATACATGCTTCGGCTCCTTCGAATTGTGCCAGCTCTTCGGCTGAGTATTGCGTGTAGTCTTTCTTGATGATTGTCTGTAGCTTTGCGTGCTGGATACCTATGTCGCGTCGGCTTAGCACGACGACAGTGGTGATCGCCGTATTTGACAGAGCGCTATGCAGTGCGGCGCCGCCGATTCTTCCTGTTGCACCTGTGAGGATGATCTTCATATTGATCGAGTAGAGGAGCAGATAGCGAGGTAAATGCAAGGCTGTTCTGTTCTCCCGACTATAGTCTTGTGTAGCACTATGGTAAGGCAAAGCGGTACTCTGAACACAAGTAACGCTTTACTTATACCAAGAACAATCAGAGAGGTGATACTATCTGTTGTCGGGACATCTTTTGGTCGTCTCGCAGATGATCTCTCTTCTGGACACGGCTGAGGGCAAGCGGAGAGATGTCGCCTTGCGTTGCCTCGCATTCGCATTCAAGTTGACATTCGCCCACTCCACCGCCTTTCTACCAATTTACCTTCATCCATCGACATCATCGTCGTAAATCGAAAACTCCATATAACGTTCAGAAGAGTGCCGCGACTACTTGCTTGAGTGCTCCCTTGTTCGCGATATCGGAAATCGGAAGATTTACACGTACTCAAACGATATTCGGCGGAAGTGACCAGTGCTCGCCCAAAAGTCTGCACGTCCGCGACAGCTCTCCGTGCTTATACAAATGGATGAAGAGCTTAGACAGCGGGTGCGTGCCATGGATACACGAGTCATAGCATGTCAATGTCACAGCTACGCTTATACAACGGATAACATGTATGAATGCCGATCCAGCTTACTTACTAGTGCGTCATCATACGCAAACTTTTGAGTATTCGCTACATTTCCAATCAACCTGGATCCTTAGATCGTTAGAGCACGATGATACAACGTCACAAGGAGGCCCGAAGACAGCCGACTGAAGTGTCCAGCACGAATTATTAGTATCATGACTCAACAGGTGGAACAGCCACATATTCAATGGACATCGGTCAAGAACAAGCTCAGTTCAAGCTATGATAGCTCGTGATCCCTTAAGGATCATATCAACTCCTTATCTGCAGCCATGCTACTCAAACCATGTTATGAATGCCCTCTCTGCTCCTCGAAAGAGACGGGTCCGTAGTGAGCTCACTCCACGATGCTGGTAGCATTCGCGAGAGCAACGATCTCATCCTCCTCTATGATGCCATCCTCGCCATGCGAGCTCACGACATCACCAATCTTAGCGCCTGCTGGGATGAAGAGGATGACGCCCCTCTTCGTCAGGAAGTATCGGTGAGGAGGATCGAGCGTCATAGGGCCGGGGTTGTGGGCAAGTCCACCGGCGGTGTACAGGTTGCCATCTAAGTTCACATTAGTAAAGTCGTCACTTGGTGCAAGCACCTGGTGTCGTGAGCCAACATACCGTTCTCGCATTTCTTTGAGGTGTCCTCGCAGTATGTGATCCCGCCATAGTTTTGGAAACTCAGCTTGAACCAATTATCCTTGTTGTGGAGTCCACCGCCGTTTCCCCAATCGCCCTGCGACTGGTAGTAATCTTGGAGAAGATCGTTCTTCCCTATGGTGAGCAAAGTCAGTATTCAAGCTCTGAAAGCTACGTTTTGGATTGTAGCCACACTCACACTTGTTCTGCATGCGCGGTACGCATCGATTGATCGCCGGAGTGTGCGTCAATTCGTTCGGCTCGACCGTCTTGAATGGGAACTCATCACATTCCCAGGTGTTCTTCTGCCCGTACGGTGGCTGAATGCATCGATTGTGGATCTGGCAGCCAGCCCTACGATTCCTGTCCTCTTGTGCCGCGAGCGCCGCATCAGAGTCTCCGACAGTCTTCTTGTCCCAATACAATTCCGGAGAAGCGTCCATGCAGTTTACGGCTGTAACTAGGTCAGTATTGCTGTTTCTGCACAGTGGCGCTTCATTAGACAAGTCGTGACTTACCAAAACACATGGTCTTGCAAATCTCTGTTTCCATAGTCAGCGCTGTGCCGTGCATTATTGGTGTCCTGTTCCCAACTTACCTGTCATGTCTCCGTAGCGATGGCTCGTACAAGGAAAATTAAGAGTGCCAGCTATAGGCACCCTCTTGTGATTGACAGGCGTGGCATGTGGGTTGATGGTCATCAGAGAAAGAAGGCAAAGCAGCTTAGGATAGCGCGTCATGCTGGGTGGGTCAGGAAGGTGTAATGAGTAGAGTGAGGGGTTTGAAGATGTTGGGGCAATAGGAAATAGTAGCGGCTTGATTTTCTTTGACCTATATACCTATTTACAAGGCGTAGTTAATGCCTGTGGCCAAGGGGTATGTTGTAATGAAACATATAATAGCAGGATACTGTTGTCAATAGTCTCTACAAAACGCTGTCACCAATTGCAAGAGCTATATATGACGATAGTGGTATGCTTGAGTATCATCGTTGTCCACGTGAGTGTTTGCCAGGTGAATGATCATCTCTATGGTTGTAGTGCTGAGGTCGAACGGCAAGGCGACCACCTCGTTGACCCAAAAGTCAGAGATATTGAGTATATCAAAAAGGCAATTCCACGGACTAGAGCAGCCATATTAATATTGTAAGCTTCACGATGGAGTCTTGAAGGCATGAGGGATATGTATACAAGCAAAGGCCATCGAGACTCAGCTGCTTCCGTGTCCTGTTTTGGAAGCAGCTGCACTTAGTCGCACAGTAGCGTGGACCAGAACGCCAAAGTCGGGCAGGTACTAACTTAAGTGTTAAGTTACTTCTGTCACCGTCTCAGTTCCGGGTCTGCGCGAACTTGTCTTTTACTACATTGTGATTTTAGAACACTCTTGCACTACTCAGCTACTTGATTTTTGTACGAGGGAAACGCGATCAAAGTAGATATCGTAGATTAAATCTCACGTCGTCTTTAAAGGTAGATGTAGGCTAATCCTCCATACTTTGGTCCAAGTCTTGCGGAAATTCCCGGGCGTATCACCAGCTGAGTTTGTGAACACTCGATACATCATTGCAGGATGATGCAGATTCGCTAAGACAGATTGTAAGCGGCCGAGCTTCATCGTATGGACTATCAGCATCATAGCTTGACAGGTGCCACAGTCACATCCTGGATAAATATTGTTGGGAAAAGAACTTCCAAAAGAAGCTGTCAATCATTATATGATAGCCTGCAATCCCCCTTAAATCATATCAACGCCGCGTGTTAAGTTATGCCGCTCGATTCATGCTAAGAAGGAAGGTGCTGGATTCGCACGGAGGTTGCGACAAAGCATGTCACGTGTTATGTTACTTTGGGTTTTGGGAGGCTGCTTAGTGCAGTATTATACCTTACCGGAAAGAATACAGAGATATATTCAATCCAATCATAAGAACGAAGCATTTACCCACGTGTGGCCCTGCGATAGAGTGCATGTTGAATTCATTTGCTTGCACCTTGTCTTTTTCACATGGCTAGACGCGTACCTCGGATTCCAAATATTTACGCAAACGACGTTACCAATTTACTCAGCTGTAATCTCGTGGACGTCGTACGTTGCTGTGTCAAGGTGAAGTTGTCCAGCGACGAAGCAACGATTTGCGTGATAAGCTTACCTCATACGAGTTGAGGAGCAGCCCATCTCGCCAATCAAAGCAGGGCAGAGCTCCACGGAGGCTAATGGGTTGTCGCATATTTCGAACTGCTCATCGGCTTGTAATCAACTTGTCTGCGGCTGTGGCTGTAAATTATTCCGTTCGCATAAGGTAAGCTTATGAGTTGAGGGGCAGAGACAGCCCATTTCTCCAATCAAAGAAGAGCAAAGGCCGAAGGAAGCTAAGGGGTTGTCGCAGAATGCGAACAGTTTTCAATCATAGCCAGCTCGACTGCGACATTGGACTATTCCCGTCTGCGTAGTAGAGTTCGTTTGTCCTTCGGGTATCTGAGAGCGTGCAAAGGAATTCAGGCATCTGTCAAGCATATCGCGACGGCGTGGTATCTGTTAACTGCTTCATGTCGCATGATCAGAAATCTGCCTGATCTTCTGAAGGCTCGTAGATTAAAGCTGAGCTGTGGCATTGTGAAGAATGTCGTCGTTGTGCTGTCCAGCAGGCTCATACACTTTGAGGGTGCAAGGTGGGATATCGTATCTCACCCGAGCTTCTTTGCTTCCACTAATAAGAAGATATCATAGCTATACGGACGCTAAGGGGATGTCGCAACTCTCGCAACTCCTAATCAACTCCGATGCGGCTGAAGATTGGACATCTCTCGAAGCGCCCGGCAATTCCGCTGCAGCCAAAGACAGTCGAGCGCTTACACATCACACCAATCATTCCTCGCGCACGCATATACTCTTGCATCCAGCCATGCATGCCGAGCTCGTGGCTGCTGTGACCGCCCGTACCTCGTCCTGGCGGGGTGGCAGATCTCTAATACTGCTGTAGGACGTGACAAGTCATGTAGGTGCATCTCTCCGTTTCTCCAACACCTGCCACCGCCTCTTATTTGCAATATCAGGCCTGCTGCAAGATGTCCAGAGGTCGCCAGGTCTATCTCAGCTATACGGCGCTCGTGCTGCTGTCTCTCACTACATATACCACAGCAGACCTCTGGAGCGTGGACATTGATCTCGGTCCGGCGCCTCTACCAGAAGATGGTCCACCTTTCTCAGCCCACGCCTCGCGCGACAAATCATTACTGCCGTTCCAGGTAGTAGGCATCGTTGGAAGCTATCTCGCCAGCGTCTTCATCATAGTCACCCTGCTCTTGACAGTCGGCAGATCGCGGCGGAAGATAGCCTTGGACAGGGCAGCGGATGCCAGATGCACAGAAATGGTGAAGCCAATGAACAGAGCCTTCGATCCAAGTCCCATCAGTCCGGTCAGTAGTCGAAGCTGGTACTCTCCGCGCAAGCTCAAGCCGAAGAAGAGTTTTTCGGGTAGTATGCGAAGTGGCGGCATGAGCAGTCCGATATCACCGACTGGCGCCAGCGTAATCAGCTTCGATGCTGCAGTAGTCGAGGCCGACAAGCAGAAACGACAGGAGGAAATGGAGCGGCTATATGCAGCGGTAATGGCGCAAGACGAGCGCAGGTCGCAGCAGCAGGCTGCCAGTCCACCGCTACCACCACCGCCTCCAATTCCCTCCGGATCACCACCTGAGTACTCTCGCAAGCGACCTCCAAGATTGATCACAAATGCGCCTAACCTGAAGCATTTGCAACCTTCATCCGCCCAATATCCGCCAAGTCCTTGCAGCCCGGCCACACCGAAATCGCCAATACGTGCTATTTATCCTCCCGACGGACATGCGCCGCCTATGCCCTCTGGGTCAGCAAGTCCTATACGCGCTGCATACCCATCAAATGCCTTGTCACCCATTTACCAGCCTCATCAGGATCAATTGTTTGCCAATCGTGGCAGATCAGCCTCAGAAGGAAGCCAGCGCTCATCAAAGAAGCTCCGCAAGTCGCTCAAGAACATCAAGATCAGCTCGCCCATGCTCAACGATAACAGCGATGGCGCACGCACACCTCTATCACCGCGCATCTACTCGAACCCAGGCATCCCACCAGACCCACCCACAGCTCGCACCACCGACACGACCGACAGCCAGGCATACCCGCCCACCACACCGGGCACAGGTCGCTCCTGGCGCTACGGCGACGACATCCCCCGAGAAGTGCGACAAGAAGAGCAATTCGATCGAATCCGCTCCCTCCCCCAACCCAACCCCCAGCGCAAGCCTGGGCCTCTCTACCACCCCCCACCAGCTGCTCCCTCGCCGCCTCGCATTACAGGCCTCTCCGCGCCTCTTCCTTTCCGCCAAATCGACAGCCACGCCCCTGCGCCAGCCAAGACAACGTTCTTGGAGACTAAGCCGCGCAATCACTTCCTTTCGGCGGCGATGGGTACTCCGAGGACAGGGCTTGCGACGCCGTATTCACCTTATATGCCTTTCACGCCGTTGACGCCTGTTACGCCGCGGTTAGCGACGAGGGGCGAGCGGAAGCAGAGGATGCGCGAGGAGCGGGCTATTAGGGGCGCTATTGTGGAAGAGGATGCGGTGAAGGAGGAGGGAGAGCTTTGGGGGAGTGGGTATTGAGTGAGTCTTTGCGGATTCAATTTGACAAACTTTCTCTGAGCAAGAGCCTGAGTCATTGGATGTCTCTTATTTAAATCTGACCGTCATAGAGCAGGATGAAGCAAGGTTTAATCGTCCTCGCGAATTTATCGCACAACCCTCTCATGGGCCTCCCCCTGCATGATACAATACCTTCTCGTGACGCCACCGCTGCTTCGACTAGCATCGCTGGTGAATGCATTGTACATCAAAGCCACCTTATATGTCCCCACCGATCTCTCCTTCCTGCGTCCCTTCATACTAATTCATAAGTCTTCGACAAAGCGCACAAAACCATGGATGCCAACACCGGCACCACAACTCCAAGCGCTATCGCACCACCGATCGATGATTCTTCCAGATCCCTTAGCCTACCGCTGGAGCTCGCGGCTCGCGGTACTAGCTTCATCAACAGCGAAGCTCTTTCCTGTCCGCCTGAGTTGTAAGGCCCTCGAGGCTATCACGTTCGACCGGTTCGTGATCGAAAACTTCGAGCATATATACTGCTGAGTGCACACTGTCGGAGACTTTGATCGACTGAAAAGTATAGCCCGCCAATCGCCGCGACTTAGCAGCAGGATACGACAGCTCACATTGACGACTGATGCACTCAGATGCCGGCCTTCAAGCACTGTGAACCTTGTGAAAAAGGAGGACGAAGATGATTGGAGAGCAAGAGATTTGTCGGTGGGATGCCTCGATGGCGTTGGACAATGCCATGTCGCCGTCATTACCATGCTGCGCACGCTCCCAGAATTACACTACTTGCCACACGACGTACTCACCACGGTTGATCACACTGCCCGACGGCTTCAGTTTTCTTTGAGCCGTGATGCACATATGAGTTTTCCCCAAAACTTAAATCCACAGCAAGCTGCGCTCTTCTCGCTGGCCATGACGCACCTGGAGGTCCACTCGCTCATAATTGACAAACACACTTTCGAATCATCTGAGGATCTACTTGCTCACGGTAGGGAGGATCTGTTGGGCTCGATGTCCGACCTCGATTCGCTCGTCATCAAGGGCCGAGCATACATCCCGATCTCCGTCGCCATCCTCGAGATCCACCTGGCGTCAGGCTAGAAGGAAAGGACAACGTGGTCAAAGGTTTACAGGAGCTTTCGTATCTTGGACCAGCCTTCTTCGAACGATTGAGATGATTCTGGTGGTAGCGTAGTACTCCTGAGATCAAGGGGCCTTCACTGCTTGCTTGGCTCTGGTCTATATAGCAAACAAGAAAATCGAGGACGTCTTCATTCGTCGCAATTGTAATGTGATGCCATCTGAATAGCATCAAATCTTTCCCCGACAGCGTTCATAACCCATAGTCCTTGTTGATTTATGAGATCAACACTCAATCGTCACACTGAATGGCTGGAGATACGAATAGTAGTTTTATAGCACTCTGAACGGCTTGTTGCACTGCTATAGCCTCCCGAAAAGATTCTCCTTAACCACGGGCGAAGTACGCTGCCGGAATAAGAGATGGATGGAGATGGCGTGAAGGCGTGGTGTCACAGTCTGCCTTCGCCCAACTCCGAGGTCTACTTCTGGCTCTGGCGGCCTGTATTCACATGTTCCGCCAACTCGATGGCAATCTCTTCCTGCTTCATCCCAATATTCGCATCTGTGTGGACGGCCCCTCCGAACAAAACATCGATCTCTCCAAGCGGTATACCTTTCGTCTCAGGTATGAAGAACCAAACATAGAAGAACAAGACCACGTTGATAGCACCGAACATGTACATTGCATAGAAGCCCTCGTTGGCCAGGAAGAGTGGGAATATCTGCTGGAGCACGCCGTTTGCGACATTCTGTGCTTGTGCGGACATCGCGATGGCTTGATTCCGCACATTCATACTGAAGATCTCGCCGGTCCAGATCCAAGTCGTGGCGCCCCATGACGGCTTGAAGAAGAAGGCGAAGAGGAACATCAGGAAGACCGTGGCGATTCCAACGAGCCGGGACTTCTCGCCATCAGATCTACCTGGCGTCTCTGTCACCACCGCTGCAGCCGTCAACATACAAAGCGCCATGCCGACCGCACCTACGAGGAAGAGGAACCTGCGACCGAAGCGATCCACGATCCAAGTTGCGTTGAGCGTGAAGATGATACCCAGCGTACCATTCAGGGCATCAATGAGCTGGATGGTGGAGTTGTTCGAGAAGACATTCTGATAGATGATGGTACTGTAATTGTTGAGGGAGCCTTGGCCTGTCAGTTGTTGTCCAACATTGAGGAGGATAGCAAGCACTGGTGAAGGCCATAACTCAGTATCAATTTGCTTCAGTCAGTGTTTCTATCAAGCTTACGAAGTCTCTTCCTGACCGATCGGTCGGTCCACAAGGCTGCGTAGCCAGTGACATTGTGATCTTTTTCGTACTGAATGGCTCGACAGATATCTGCCGTCTCGGCTTGGACTCGCTCACTGTCATCTCGGATGAGTTGGAGCGCCTCCACGGCTTCCTCTATGCGGTCTTTCTTGATGTACCAACGAGGGCTTTCGGGACAGAACCATATGGTTGGAATGATGATCATTGGCGCCAGTAGCTGGAAGATCAGAGTCGTACGCCAATCCCAATTACCAAGACGCTCGCTGTTCTTGGAACATGCATAATTGATCCAGTAAGCCAGAAAGCTACCGACAGAAAGGTTCATCTGCCTGGCAAGATCTCAGCCACTTCGTTCAGTGGTGGAGCATATGAAATGAAGACTTACCAGAAACTCATAATCTTGCCTCGACTCTCTGCAGGGGCAATCTCACTGATATAAGTAGGTCCTGCCGGCAGTGCAATGCCCTGACCCATGCCAACAATAGCCCGGCCAGCGATGAGGCCTCCCATATTGCGCGGGCTGAACGTTGAGACAAAGGTCGCGATGATCACGATCACGCAGCCAACCATGATAGCGACCTTGCGGCCCCAGCGATCCGAGATCGGTGCAGAGAAGAAGAAACCTGTGATATCAGTCATCCTGACGCGAGTATTATCAGGGAGTGAGCGGAAACATACCAGCAACAATACCACTGCGAGACGAGTCAGACACACCGGGCCCTTCGACTTAGCAAGACAAACTTACCCGACTGTGTACGCAGTATTGACAGATCCAATAACGCTCGGTCCGGGGTGATGGAAATACTCTGTCCAATTCGAGGACCCTTGGATCGCATTAAAAGGCCGAGGAGTCATATCCGTAGAGTATCATCGTGGTAGCTGCCACAAGGCAGACGTACCAGACGTATACCTTCTGTTTGGTCCAAGTCATTTCTGTGGATCTCTGTTCGTGTCCAATACTCACTATCGCACTGTTATGTACTGAGTTGATAGTCCATATAGAGTGAAGCTGTAACAGGATCTCACCATCGATTGGTGGCACCTCAATGCTACGGACAGGTCACATTGTATGTTCTTGGCCTCCATCCTTTGCGATATACACCGCACCAAGCGCATGCACATAATTAGCCGCAACATCTCGTGGGCGAAGCATCGCTCAGCAACTCTGAGAGCAGAAACCAGCAAAAAAAAAGCTTACGCATAGGTCTTGAACCTCACAACCGTCGAACTTGTATGTAGCCAAGAGGCTTAGTATACTAGTAGCGTCCAGGGAGGGAACATCATCCTGTCTTTGTCGTTACAAGAGACATTGATATGGTGTCATCTCGCGTAGATCACGGTTTGATAGGTGGAACATCGGGATCCCACGAGCAGTCATGACAGACCCAAGAAATATATGTAAGAGATGCGAGACAAGCGAGTAGCGCAACTCACGCGGCCTTCAATAGGAATGGGAGTGCCATTGTATTGAAGTCATTCGTGCTAACAAGCACCGAGACGTGGATTACCCCGCTGTGTCCATTTACCCATTGAGCCCGCGAGGTAGGGCAGATCGTCGAATCTGCAGTTGCCTGTTTGGACCGTATGGGGAAATGCCAGATACGCCGTACGACTCCACATTCGGATTGAAAAGCTCAGAGCACGACAAAAATGGCAGATCGCTTCCTGTGTCAAACGTTCGTCAGTATACTCACTGGAGCTGTCTCGGAGGGATGGCCATCATACGAAACCCGATCATCCCCGGATTCAACCCCGATCCGTCAATTGTCCGAGTTGGCAAGGAATACTTTTGTACCACTTCTACTTTTGAGTACTTCCCCGGCGCTGCCATTTACCACAGCCTCGACCTGATCAAGTGGGAATTAATTGGTCATGCTCTCACGCGCAAGAGCCAGCTCGACGTGAAGACAGTCGAACCCGGTGGCGGAGTCTGGGCAGCAACCCTCCGGTATCATGATGGATACTTCTACTTAACAACGGCTGTCTTTGATCGCTATCGCCCACAAGCCGATGATCGCGTTTGGCCGAGAGGATTTTACGTCCGAGCCAACAATATCTGGGACTCGAGCTCATGGTCAGATCCAATCTACTTTGACCAGCCGGGCTTTGACCAGGATCTCTTCTGGGACGATGACGGTACTGTATACTTGTCAACGACGTACCGCAAAGTCGACCGATCGCCAACGAGCAAGCTGAAGGACTTTGCCATCCATATCTGCTCGATCGACTTGGAGACCGGCGACTCGACATCTCAGCCTTCCATGGTGCGAGAGTCGGCTTCGGGAGTGTCTGAAGGCTCTCATATCATCAAGCGAGGCAAATACTACTACCTCTTCACCGCAGAGGGCGGCACTGAGTCTGGACATTGCGAGTGGGTGATGCGGAGCGATCAAGGGCCTCTTGGGCCTTACGAGCTAGGCCCTCGGAATCCTCTTTGGAGGAACGGCACCGAAGACGAAATCCAAAACACGGGGCATTGCGACCTTGTCGAGGATGTAAAGGGCCAGTGGTGGGCTGTAAGTCTCGGAGTGCGGCCGTTGCATCACGATGGCTCTTTCCATACGTCTGTGTTTGGTTTGTAATCTGGTTTCGAGCACTCTAATATATACCACTGACACGTCGTAGGCAGGGAATCGCTGCTTTTACCTGTAGTGTGGAAGGACGACTGGCCAATATTCAACAACGGTGAAGCCTTGCGTCTTCAGCTAGAAGTGCCCGATGGATATCTTCTAGATTCTCCTATTGCATGGCGAGACGACTTTGTTTCTCCGGGCATGCAGCTGGGATGGTATCGAAAGAGTATGAGGCTTCACCATGACCATGCGATAAACAATGCTGACATCAAACACAGATACTCCAGTCAAAGTCGACTTTGCTCTAACGGGCACGCCTCAGCACCTTGAGCTTTACGGAGGTCCATGGAATCTTTCGGTTCCAGCTGCTCCGACTATGTTTCTACGCAAGCAAAGCGCGCGTCGTACTCGATGGTCC
Organism: Cladosporium cucumerinum; assembly: GCA_023634325.1. Taxonomy (NCBI): domain Eukaryota; kingdom Fungi; phylum Ascomycota; class Dothideomycetes; order Cladosporiales; family Cladosporiaceae; genus Cladosporium; species Cladosporium cucumerinum. Next base: position 190,603 of record JALDQA010000010.1, on the reverse strand, counting down.
ACCCAGCTCAACTTTCAACCTACGTCAGCCCGGACAGAAGCTGGCACCGTTGTATGGTGGAACTACTTGACATACAGCAGCATAGGCGTGCGGCGAGCAGTTGACGGCTCGCGCATCATCCGATTTAAGCCGGCGGAGGGAGCAGAGAAGATAATTGGATTGGAGACAAGAGATGCGGATGTCTTATTGGTAGTCGATTGTCAAGATCTGCATTATAGACTTGGCTTCCAGGAAGTGAGAGATGGGAGCTGTTATGGTGTGGAGCAGATCACATGGGTCGGGAGTGTCAGCACGGACATTATGACCCGTGATCCGACGGTCGGGGCGGCGTTCACTGGCATGATGATGGGTCTCTACGCATTCGGAGAGATGGAGCGTTGTCTTGTGCCTGCGGTATTCAAGTTCGCAGCTTTCGAATAGATGCAAGCATAGTATCATATCTAGCATTTTGAGACGCAGCTAAGTTCAAGCATCATTCGCCCAGCTTCGACTTGGAGGCGCCACGTAGAACACAAGTGTACCAAACTTCAGTAAATTGAGCAGCAAACAGTTGCAAGAATTTCGAGAGCTGTGAAAAACAAACAGAATGAAGCTCAGTACTTGGCATATGCGATGGGTACATCGTTGATCGAGGAGCGGAGAATACCACGCACCTGACCAGATGGACTGAGACATTGTCAGCTCCAACGGCGTTATTGATTCCGTGACGACCAGGAATAATTTGGTAAGACGGCTAAATGTGAGAGCTAATTGAATGATTGAGAAGACACTCGGTGGTCTTGTCGGACTTCTTTTGTTCCAAATAAGAGTATTAAAAAGGCATCAACACGCTCGATGAAGGCCCTGGTATCATGAAATTCTTGCAGCTTTGAAACATGGCACCACGCTCACTTATTACTTCCTGTGTCGTCTTGGGGCTGTGCCTGACTTCACAGGCTCTCGGTGTACCAACAAGACGACAGGCGGCTTGCGAGCATCGCGAAGACGAGGCTCACGGATTCGCGTCGCTGGGATCGTCCACCACTGGCGGAAAAGGAGGTTATATCGTTGTCGTGACTTCCCATGAGGAGCTAGTCGATTATGCCAGTCGAGAAGAGCCATTGATCGTCCGAGTCGAAGGAGAGACTGTGTCCGAGCCAAAAGGCTTCGAGATTCCGATCGCGAGCAACAAGACTATTATAGGTGTAGGGTCGACTGCGCACCTTGTTGGTGGTGGCTTTGCAATCAAAGGCACGAGCAACATCATACTCCGCAACCTCGAAATCTCGGATACGCACATACCAGAAGACTAGCCGGGAAAGACTGAGGATTGGGACGGGATTCAGGTCGACACCGGTACAAATATCTGGTTGGATCATCTGAAAGTATGCGTTAGCAAGGTCTCATCTCACCTCTATTGCTCGAATGCTGACTGGCACCGAAACATCCTGCTCGCATGAACGATGGTCTTATCGACCCTCGCAAAGACTCGGATTGTGTCACGGTCTCTAACTGCATCCTCTCCGAACACAATAAGGCGTTTGGCATCGGCTGGACGAACAATGTGACAGCGAGAGTGACAATCAACGACAACTTCTTCAACTCCACCAACGCCCGGAACCCCAGTGCCGACAACCTCGCGATGTGTCACATGTACAACAACTATCATCGTAATCTTACATCGTATGGCAATTATGCTCGAGGCCACATCCAGCTGTTGGTGGAGACTTCGTACTTTGAGGACGTGAACGATCTGCTGATTGCGGGACCGAACGCCACCATCATGTGAGATCTGGCCATTACACAGGTTTTGAGTGTTTCTAAACGTATATTGATAGATACACCAGCGCAGATACCGCTTTCTCTCAATAGAACGAGCCTCACAAGCCATTGAGGAGAGCGTATCCAAACCTATGATTCAATGTAGATCTCGCATTCTCGCATCACAACTCCACATTTTGGACCCTTCTAGCATTGACCTCCAGGGATCAAATGACGTCTTTGCTTGTCACGACTGTGATGTGATGCATCTGAATAGCATCATGGATTGCGATGCCGTGATGAATTGTAACTGCGCCTTGCAGCAACCACTCCTTCCACTTAATATACTAAGAAGGAACTCTCTTCCCACCCTTCCAATCTCTTTCCACTTTTCTGCCAATGCGTCCGTTTGCACCTCAAGTTGCACGCTTCACAAACAGATCAACTTCCTCCTCACCAGCACTACAGTCTGCAGCAGGCTATTTTACATCTGGTTACCGCACCACATCTTCTCCCACACAACAACAACAACAAAGCAGAATGTCTTCCTCAACCGAGACTGGCGAGCTTAAGCTCGAGAGCACCGTCAAGACCGCCACTGGTGTTGAGCTCAGTAGCGAGCAGAAGACTCTTGTGTCTTCCGTGCTGGATCTCTTTGCTGGCAGGCCCTCGCTTGCTAAGCTGCAGCTCTGGAAGGACGATGCCGTCTTCAGTGACCCCATCACTGTCGCAAAAGGCAGGAAGGAGTTTGAGCCTCAATGGGTATGTGATCGTCACGCTTTGATGCGATAGTCCGTATTTCATTAACACTTTCCCATAGTACGGCCTTCAAACCGCCTTCTCCGAAATCGAGCGCAAAGACCACAGCGTCACTTCTGCCGGCAACCCCATCGAGCTGGACATGACCACAATGTACAAGGTCAAGGGCATCGGCAAAGAGACGACCATCACCAGCAAGGTCAACATCTTCCACGAGAACGGCAAGATCACCCGCGTCGAGGACAAGTGGAACGGCAACCTCCCCGACTCCGGCATCGCAAATGTAAGCAACTACCGCGGCTATATCTTGAACCCTTTCTTCTGGGGAGACTGGCTCTTCAGCTGGGGCTTTGCACTCTATGTTCTGACGAGCGATCTTTCGATCCCGATGGTGAGATGCTTTTGTGTGGTTTCTACTTTGACCTCAACATTGCATCTTCTTTATCTGCCAATATACTTATCATCCCTCCCACGTCTATTCATACTAACAGATCATCTCCCAGGCATTCCGACGACTCAATGCTGTCAGCGTCCCCAAGATGGTCGGCGTGCCCAAGAACGCAGAGGAGGACGCCAAGCGCGGTAACTAGAAGCGCTGCTACACCGTGGCCTCCCAATACGTCTTTTTCGGTTTTATCTTTGGTGGTTTTTGTTCTGTTGTTGAGGAGTCGGACGTTCAAACTGCAAGACCGACCGGCATTCTGAGAAATCCTGGCCCTCGGGGTGGACAAGCTCGACCACGGGATTCCGGGACGGCTGTGCATTTCGAACCTGGCTTAAGCGATATACCGGAAGAGGGCTCGTATGTTGCGGCTCCTTCAACCCGGGAATCATCGCCTCCACCTTCACCGCGTCCAGCTTCCGTTTCTTCGGCTTCAGATTCTTCGGCTTCAGCTACGTCAGTTCCGGCCCTTTCACGCAGTCAAGATGTGCCCATACCGGAGCGACCGATGACCCCCGAGCTAGAGCATGAGCGGCCGATTCTTGAACCTCATCAACCTCCGATGATGCCTGAGGAAGAGCTAATGGATCGTGTGGTTGCAAGGAATTCGCCTCTGAGAAGACTATGGGGGATTTAATGGATGAGATTTCTTTGGATGGACAGTACACACATCGTTATTCTTATCATAGTGTATCATTATTCTTTGTGACGGCTGACTCTCGTTTGGAAAGCTTCCTCTCCAATCAAGTCAAGTGGAATGGCTTTCGTTCATGCGGCTATTGCTAATTAGACGTCGTCCACGCTTTGGTACAACGGTCGTTGACTCCGTAGTCTTCTCAAGCAATATGTTTCGTTTCCATTTCGCCATGGAGCCCGATAGTGCTTCTGAAGATCACTGGGGTCGAAATCATCAATGACTGTCACGTATAGGCTTTCGACATTCGGTTCCGAAGCAAATTCCCAGCCAGACATGATATTCTTATGCTTGCGGTGGTCTCCGATTGCATATGGCTGAAATCGGGCCATCTTGATCTTGCTTGCCAACCCTGTCTTCTTCACCGTATGTGTATTCCGGCAAAGAAGATACTCAGCAGCTCGTCAAGCACAACTCACAGCGAAGTTCGCCAGTGTCGCGGCATTGCCACTTTCCGTCTCGTCCTGTGTGCCCAACCCTATCGAAGACAACCTCATCCAATTCCCTCACTCCTTCACATGCCCCGCCGTCGCCACCTCCAAAATCTCGCTCTCCAACCCACTAACATGCACAACCTCAATCCCCGCCTCCTCCAGCCTCTTCCTCCCCTCATTCTCGCCCACAAACTTCTCCGGCTCCCGCACACCACAAACAACCCTCCTAATCGCCACCCCTCCATCCCGCGCTCTCAGCCTCAAAATCCTCTCCACGCACGTCAAGTTCCCCACCGACCGCTTATTGCACGGCTCCATCGTCGTGTACAGCACCGTGTCTTCTGGCAGGAGAGGGCCGAGGCGGTCTTCTACTTCGCCGCTTGCGCCATCGCTTTCTGATGCTGAGGGGAGGATGGAGCGTGCGGCGGCGAGTTTGAGAAAGCAGGTTTGCTCGGCGTGCGTGTTGCCGGGGCTTTCGAGCGTGTAGCCTGTGGTGAGGATCTGAGGATTGGAAGAGGGAGAGTAGAGGAGGGCGCCGACGCAGAAGTTGGTGGGTTTGGGTGGGGAGAGGCGGGCGCGGGAGAGGGCGTGGGAGAGGAGGGAGAGATCGGTGGAGGTGGACATCTTTGTGGGAGTGAATGAATGAGTGAGTGAGTGAGTGAGTGCGTGAGTGAGTGAGTGAGTAAAGCTGTTGAATGTGTTTCTTCGAGTGAAATTGAAAGCATGTGACAATGACGCTATGTCGGACTTAAGCATTAAGCCCGCGGAAAGTGGAAACGCGTGGATTCGCGTCTTCCATTCAGGTTCGCGACTGAGCTCATCAAGGACTCGACACATCATCTGCTCGGAACCAAGTCAACCACACTCTCACAAATATTCAGAGAACATTGATCGCATACCACCCCGCCAAGGAAAGGATACCAATAACCATAACCATGGCGCCCCGCGACCACGAAGAAGACATCTCCATCGACGACGCACCCACAACCATCAATCCCTACACCGTCCTCGGCGTCCCAGAAGACGCCACCTCCTCCCAAATCAAAACCGCTTACCGCAAAGCCGCCCTGAAGCACCACCCCGATAAAGCCACCAACGAAGCCGACAAAGCCGCCGCGCACACCAAGTTCCAAGAGATCGCCTTTGCCAACGCCATCCTCAGCGACGAGCGCCGGCGCAAGCGCTACGACGTCACAGGCCGCACGGAAGAATCGCTAGACCTCGACGACGACGCGTTCGACTGGGTCAGCTACTACCGCGAACAGTACAAAGATGTGGTGACGGCGGAAGTGATCGAGAGCTTTGCGGGGAAGTACAAGGGGTCTGAGGAGGAGAAGCGGGATGTGCTGAAGTGGTATGAGAACTGTGAGGGAAAGATGGCGAAGCTGTATAAGAATGTTATGCTTTCGGATCCTGCGGAGGATGAGGAGCGGTTTAGGAGTATCATTGATGAGGGAATTGAGAGTGGGGAGGTGGAGGGGTATGCGGCGTACACGGAGGAGAGCGAGAACAGCAGGAAGAAGAGGGTCGATGCGGCGAAGAAGAAGAAGGAGAAGGAGGCAAAGGAGGCGGAGAAGCATGCTGAGGATTTGGGGATTGGAAAGGACTTGAAGAAGAAGAAGAAGAAGGGAAAGAAGGAGAAGGATGATGGGATGGGCGACTTGGCCGCTTTGATTGGGCAGAGGCAGCAGGGCAGGGCAAACAACTTCCTTGCGGATCTTGAGGCTAAGTACGCGCCGAAGGGGAAGGCGAAGGCTGGTGCGAAGAGAGGCACTGAGGAGCCGCCTGAGGAGGCGTTTGCCAACACCGAGGCGGGGAGGAAGAGCAAGCGGACGAAGAAGAATTGAGGACTGATTGTAATTGGATTATGAGGGAATAGCATTGAAATAAGCGAGGCGTTGGGACACGGATGGATGAGTGCATTGTCCGACGGCTTCAATTGAGCACCACACTGCATGGCAAAGCTGTATCATAACACATCAAGCATAATTATCAAACATCAGATTACTTACCGTGCCTGCTTCTCACCCAAATTCATCCCAGTCATAGTCTTGGTGGACTCCTCCTTGTACTCCTCGCGCCATCGACTCTGAGGCTGACGCTCGTAGACTACATCGCCCATGGTCCACATCATGCGCTTGCGATCCGTCTCCCAATCAACATCATTATCAGGGCAGATGGCGTAGAATTTTCCCTCGCCCATTTTCTTGTACAAAAAGTCAGCGACTTGCTCCGCAGACCAGGCGCCGTCGGGCTTAGTCTTCGTTTTGCCACCACCAGTCAGACCAGTGAACGTCCAGCCGGGAACCAGTAAGTGAACACTAGTCGACGGCGAAGACTTTGCGAGGTCAAAAGAGAGATGCTCTGTGATCGTCTTGACAGCAGACTTGGAGGCATTGTATGCCGGGTTTCCCGGCGGGTTAGTAATTCCCTGCTTCGAACCCGTCACCACGATGGCTTTGGCATCGGAAGAGTTACCCTCGAAATGTGGAAAGAAAGCGTTGATGCCGTTGATGACGCCGTACAGATTGACATCAAAGATCTTGTGGAAGTAGGCAGCGTCGGTCCAGTCGCCATTGGCGCCTATGCCTGCGTTGAGGTGGAGGAAGTCGAGCTTGACCTGGGATTGCTCGAGCTTGGATTTGAGGGACGACCATTCAGTTTGCGAGGAGACGTCCAAAGAATGCGTCTCCAATGTCGCCTTTGTGGCGATTTGTTCTTTGGCTGTTGCTAGGAGGTGGGAGTTGTTGTCGACTAGGTACAGGTTCATGCCATGAGAGGCACAGAGCTTGGCTACGGCCAGACCCACGCCTGATGCGGCGCCGGTGATGAGAGCGTGCTTGCCGGGGGAGAAGACGGAAGTGGACATTTTTGCGGGGTATTTGATACAGATGATAGATACTTGGAAGAGAGAGAGAGTGTGTGTGTGTGACATTGACCTATCTACAGTAGTGTAATAGTGGAGAAGGCGAGGTGACGTGACGTGACGTCGTTGTTATTTTTATTATTGTTGTTGTTGATCGCATGGGGCAAGGTTCAGTACATAAGTTACAGCAAAAGCCATCTTATGTTCAAGGGGGCGTGGTCGGGGATTGATTTGGTGGTGGTTCAATAATGGCACACCCTCCGATGCTATAAAAATCCTGCAATACTGCTGCATCTCATTTATTTAGGCAACGGCTAGGCATGGATGGATGGATGGCTCTGAGGGCATGGGCATTATTGCAGAAGGATGTGCGTGCTGTGTGTGCTGGCATGCTCCCTGTACAGCAAAGCCGTGCATTTGCCATCCCGCACTCGTCCCCATGGCAACTGCGATGCTTGCTGAGCGTTGTTTCCAATCCTCGCTACACAAGTACTAGAACATCCCGACCACCTGTTGTTGAAGACGACGACGCGTGCAAGGCGGCCGAACAAGAGCATACATTGACTTGTATAGCCGAAACTTCCTCCAATATACTAACATTAACCAGCACATTGGGCAGCATGGCTACCCCTTCCGAACAACATCATGCCCCAACTCCAGACCGCCCGCACCACCGCCGCAACAGATCCTCAAAGTTCCTCATGTCTCTAGTTTCAAGCAAGTCCCGCCCAGTTTCACCAGATATGACACACGAGCACTCCTCCAATGTCATTCAGCATGGAGCTCGCTCCCAGAAAATCCCCATCCTGCCTCCCGACCACCCACACAACTCCTCCGCCCGCGTCCTGGGAGAAAGACAATACAACGCCCAGCCGCAGCCGTCTTCACCTTCTAAGCGCTCGGAAAAAGCAACTGGAACATCCCGGTACGCGTCGCGCTCACCTGCGAAAACCGACAGCAGCAGGATGAAGAGGAGTAAATCCAGCACAAGCATCTCTGCTATCTTTGGCAAGATGAACAGGTCCAGCAGAGACCTCTCGTGCGCCCCGCAACAGCAGTCACAACCACATGGGAAAGAGAACACCACACCTCCACACTCGGCCACCGAGCCAGTAGACACTCCGATCTGGGCACAATTTGCCTCCGCAGAGAAGAGCAAGCCTCGACCCCCGGAAGACAACAGGCCGAGTCGCAGCATCCAAGACGAGATTGACAGATATACACCCCAGGACTACTCCCCTGGCAAACAGCGCAACTTCAACGGCACCACAACGGCAAGACAGCCCAGTCTGAGGCCAGCGGCTAAACAACGACCACATAGCACGATCATCGCCCCCACCGACAGCATCATGGGAGCTCTCAGCAGGAAAGTGAGCAGTGCCAGAAGTAGCATGGAACAGAGACGGTCAGAGGACAGCGCTCGTCAGGTTAGTAAAGATGAGCTACGCAACCCCATGGACAGGCCCAAGCTTGTTCACCGCCACTCCGAGCGCTCCGATCGGACTGATTACTTTGACCGGAAAGTTAGCGGGAGCAGCACTGAACAAGCACCCGCCAAAGAGAAGTTGAATATCATGAAGAGGGGTGCGAGAGTTATGGCCGCCGTGGCTGCTCTGCAAGGCACTGCTAGAGGCACCGTGGGCAAAGAGGAAGCAGCACTGGATCCCAAGGTTATAGACAGGGATTTCGAAGCTGTTCTGGCTTCTAGAAATGTCCCGGAGCCGATGAGGGAGAGAATGAGGACATTGACTCTTAGAGTCAAAGCCGACTTTGTGCGACAGGACCAGGGTGCATCAAAAACTGCTGATGGTACTGCTGCGAGCACACCTCAGAACGCAGTCCAAGCCGATGAGGCAGAGCAAAGACAACAGGCTGAGGACGACAGCAAGTCTACCAAGCGATCTCGCACCAGAAGTCGGACATTCACATTCTCAAAGGGCGACAAGAGAAGCGGAGACACCTCACCGTCGAAGAAGGCTCGCTCAAGGAGCAAGGGCCGACAAATGGCAATCAACATTCCTAGTGGACAATCAACTACCGACTTGAACACGCCGACGACGCCAACAGGCGCTTCGTGGGGAAGACGCGGGCATGCTACGCCTGCCGTTGGAGAATACATCGGCTACTTGAGGAAGACTCAGGATCCGAAGAAGGTTGAGGTTGGCCGCTTGCACAAACTGCGCATCTTGCTGCGAAACGAGACGGTCGCATGGGTTGATGGCTTCGTCACGCAAGGTGGTATGGCAGAGGTCGTGAGCTTGCTGCACAGGCTGATGAAGATTGAGTGGCGAGAAGAGCATGAAGATCAGCTGCTGCATGAGGGTCTCCTCTGCTTGAAGGGCTTGTGTACTACCGAGAGAGCGCTCGCAGAACTGGATATGGTGGCTGATGAGCTGTTCTCGGCATTGCTGGGGATGCTGTTTGACGAGGAGAAGAAGGGACCTGCCGAGTACACGACTCGGACCATCATTATCAACATTCTCTGTAAGTGGGGATTTGTTCGCGCTGCCGTTGTCAGAACATCCACTAACACATGACAGTCACTTACTTGTCAGCCCCATTGAGCAACTCGGCCTTTGAGCTTGAGGAGCGGGCGCGCAAAGTCCTCACCTACCTCGCGGAGCCCACGAAACCCGAAACCGACAGGCCTGTCGACTTCATCTTGGGCATGCACGTTCCAAGGCCTTACAAGCTCTGGTGTCAAGAGGTGACCAACGTCACCAAGGAGGTGTTCTGGATCTTCTTGCACCACCTCAACGTTGTGCCTCTGCCCAAGCCTTCTGGCGAAGACAGTGCAGACGACACCCAAGCAGCTCCATCGGACCATCGTATGTCAGGAGAGCAAGGCCGGGCACCAACAGCTACATACACACAGCGCCATTTCCCGGGCCTTCGCCCGCCTGTCCCAGCAGCACCGTACATCGGCGGCGTAGAATGGGACGCAACCACATACATGGCAGCGCACCTCGACCTCCTCAACGGTTTAATCGCATCTTTGCCTTCAGCAGCAGCCCGCAACGTCCTGCGTGATGAGCTTCAAGCAAGTGGCTTCGAGAAAACCATGGGCTGCACCATGCGCACCTGCAAAGAGAAGTTCTACTCCGGTGTCCACGACGGCCTACGCGCTTGGGTCGCCGCTGCAGCAGAAGACGGATGGGAGACGAGGTCCGTCCGCGAAGGACCAGCAGTCGAAGAGCAGGCCGCGAGAGCGAGAAGTTCGAGCCCGAAGAAAAAGATGGAGGCGCCGCCTCAACTCGGTGAGATTGGTGGTGTTGACGCTTTCGCTTTGCCGAGATTGGAGCTTAATATTGGAGGGAGAGGTGAGAACGATGACGATGATGACGGATGGCTTGGATGATTCTAACGATTTTCTAACCTTTTTTCTGATGGGTGTCTCTTTTTTCCCACTCTTATGGAAGGCGTTTTTTTTTGGCATTGGCATCTGGCATGGCATGGCATGGACAGGTATGGGTTTGAGTTTGGGTTATCCGAATGGACAGGGGCTTTTCGTTTTTCCTTCTTCCTCGTCACGAGAATCTTGAATTACGGCAGTTATACAGTCTGAGTAATTTTCCTCAAAGAAAACCAGTACGATATTCTACTCTTACAAAGTATATGTTTTGAACAAACACTGTCGCTTACGATGTTCTCTGTCATTGGCCACATCACGGCCTTTTGAAATACCGCGGTCTTATGGTGCCTGAGATCTTTCAAGCAATGAATGCAGTATCCCGGATTGTCAAATTGATAAATGTAATAAGTTGTCTTGTGTGAAGAGCATTGCCTTGAATATCCCGTGGTAAAATCGCCATGCCCGACACGCCCGCGCGAAAGCTGTGCGAGACTCGGGACTTTCATGCACCTCCATCCATCCACATCAACATCACTTCTATCAAACCTTATTCAAGAACACAGCACAACTGCATAGTACATCTCTACTATACAGAAGTCCAGAAATGCCATGCGCAGAGTAGTAGTCACCGGTCTTGGCGCAGTGACCCCACTCGCAGTCGGCATCAAGCAAACATGGCACCGCCTCCTCGCCTCCCACTCCGGCATCGTTTCCACGGACTCTAAAGGCCAGGCTTTCGCTTCTCTGCCCAGCCGCGTCGCGGGCCTCGTTCCCTTGGGTAGCCGCGATGATGGCCGCTGGCAGGCTCAGGACTGGTTGCCTGCGAGCGAGGAGCGGCAAATGGCGCTTTTCGCACAGTACGCTGTGGCGTCTACGCAGGAAGCGCTGACGGATGCCGGGTGGTTTCCGAGCAGGGAGGAGGATCTCGAGAGGACGGGCGTGACGCTGGGGAGCGGGATCGGGAATCTCGACGAGGCGTACAGCACGTCTGTTGCCTTCGACAAGGGCGGGTATCGCAAGGTCTCGCCTCTTTTCGTCCCGCGACTGCTGATCAACCTGGCCGCCGGGCACGTGTCGATGAAGTATGGGTTTAAAGGCCCGAACCACGCTGCTACGACGGCGTGCACGACCGGTCTGCATGCGATTGGCGATGCGTCGCGGATGATTGCGTTTGGGGACGCGGATGTGATGGTTGCGGGAGGCGCGGAGGCGTGCGTGCATCCGCTTGCTGTTGCTGGGTTTGCGAGGGCGAGGAGTTTGGCGACGGCGTGGAATGAGGAGCCTGAGAAGGCGTCGAGGCCGTTTGATAGGGCGAGGGCGGGGTTTGTTATTGGGGAGGGGGCGGGGGTGGTTGTTCTTGAGGTTGGTTTTTGCTCATCGATTGCTATTGATGATGATGATGGACGGCTGACGGTTTGCAGGAGCTCGAGCACGCCAAAGCTCGCGGAGCGAATATCTACGCAGAGATCAAAGGCTACGGACTTTCGTCTGATGCGCATCACATGACAGCGCCTCGCGAGGACGGCCAGGGCCCTTACCTGGCGATGCGGAGCGCATTGAGACATGCGCAGGTCGAGCCACGCGATGTTGACTACATCAATGCGCACGCTACGTCTACTTCGTTAGGCGACGCCTCAGAAAATAGAGCCATCAAGCGTCTCCTACTGGGCGACAACGGCAAGCAGCGAGCCTCAGAGATCAACGTCAGCGGCACGAAAGGCGCTATTGGGCATTTACTGGGTGCTGCAGGTGCTGTTGAGGCGATTTTTGCGATACTGGCTGTTCGCGATGTGAGTCTTTGACATGCATATTGTTGCAATTGGAAGCTGGCTGACGAAATGTCTTTCTAGGGTATAATGCCGCCGACGCTCAATTTGGACAGTCCGGGCGATCCTCCGGAGGAGTTCGATTGCAACTACATTCCTAAAGTCGCGCAAGAGCATAAGGTGGATGTTGCGCTTACCAATAGTTTTGGATTTGGTGGTACGAACGCCAGTTTGTGTTTGGCTAAGTACTGACGGAAGACGGAACTTGAAGTACTCCCGATCAAAATCATACATCGGCTCATTATGCCTCTGATGCCACAGGCTCATCTGGCGCATACCAATTCTGATCCGTCACACAACACCCTTATCGAACTCATAGACTCCCGTCAACCGCGCTCTCCAGTCTTCAACGCCCTTTTCAGTCTGCGTGATATACATTCCCGGATCTTGCGTCATGTTCAGGTAGAACGGCAAGTTCAAGCAATCGATCTCGCCGTCGACCCAATCAACACCCGCTGTGCAGATTCCTCATCGATCGATCTCCGCCTTCGCGGCGAGTGGCAGCATCAATCTCATCGGGCATTGATACCACGTGGCAAAGTAGTCGATGGCGAGCATTATGCGGCGGTGATCGCTCTTGTTCGGTATGCCAGCGTGCCAGAGTCGCAGGTCGCGGAAGCAGATGCTCCCTTTCTTGATCTTCGGTTGGACTGGAGGTTTCACTTTAGCTTGCTTCTGGATGTACTCTTTCTTGATCCAGCCGCTCTCTCGGCTGGCTTTCTGGTCGCCCTTTTTCGTATGCGTTGTGAGTGCCGGCCCAGAACTGCAAGCAGAGCTGCTAGCATCGATCGCGGCAATCTCAGAGTTCCTGCTGCGCTACTTACTTCTGTCACGCCGTTCTTCTCGTCCGAGTCTTGCGGGTACTTGTGATTGACATCGCTATGCACAGCTTGCCTGCCCGTCGCACCCGGCATCGCAACATTACTATTGATGAAACGCAATTCTGGCTTCGGCCCAAGAACATTCTCGATCACACGCACCATGTGCACATTGGCATAGAAATTTCGTCGTAGCTTTCTGGTGTCGGCGGCGGCCCGACGCTGACATTTTTGGTAGCTTCGCCTTGGTTCCGTTGCTGGAATTTTTTGCCCACGTAAACTTCTGTGTCTGAGACTATTTTGGAGTATAAGCTGTCGACGAGAGAGTCGTCGATGGCGGTCTCGAGGACTACGAAGCCGTCTCGGTGGTAGTGGTAGAAACATTGTTGGATGGTTTCGGGGCGGGAGGTGCCTGAAGTTCGCTCTTCGTCTGAAAGACGGATGACGACGGGGTTTTCGCCGCGCTGGTCGATGGCTGGGACCAAGGCGCCTTCGGGGTATGTGTTTGAAGTTTTGGTGTCCATTGTCAGGAGCTGTTACAGCTTTCGAGATTAAAGGCGGGCTTTGGTCGCGACCCGGTCAGACGATAATCAACGCAACAGATTCAAGGCCTATGAAACGGTCGCTTCGATCAATCAAGCAGAGCAGATTATATACTCACAAGACACAGTATCTCCATTCTGGTGGGCCTTTCTCGCCCCTCAGCGTGGGGTAATGGTGGTTGTGACGAGCCGCTTTACTCGTATGCGACCAGGAGAGGATGAACTGAGTTGTACACGCGAGACAAGCTCTCAGAGTTGTTATCATGTAACGTCTAAGGTTTCTTCAGCCATGCAATGGTGGGCTGATGTCTGAGGCTTGTAGCACCGTTCGTTCTCTTGGCCTGAAATGTTCGCATGTCCCTGTGTCATGCATGTTGAGCAGAACCGCACGTTGCCTCATGTCTTTTTCCAACAGCATATGGCGTCTCAAATAGGCACGACCAACAGGATGATTTGGAGCATACTGCATTGCGCGACGGATATTGGCTTCCCGGGATAAGAATTGGGGCTGAAGCTGCTGAAGTGGTTCGTGATACACAAAGTGGTCATACTTCCTAGTAAGACGGTCCGGCATCCACAGACCAATATTTTGAGTACCAGGAGCTGGCAAGCACTGTATGCTGACACGCCATGTAAGCAGCTCGTGTGTGACGACAAGCTTTGGTGGCGAATGCTAAGATATAGGATCATCAAGCTCGTGAGCTACACCTCTCCGGCTGTCGAGATCGCTCTAGTAGTTCGGCTTGCTTGTTTCAGGTTTACTGTGGACACGATTGAGAATAGTTAGCGGACAGCATGTATCGGCATTAAAACAGAACAGCACCGCGGGGAAGCTGAGGATTTCAGTCAGCCACGAATAAGGGATACACGCCTCAAGATGCGACGGAACACAACACAAACCATGCGTGGTCGGACCTGTCTCTGCATGGCAATTGCATGTGCAATTCTTCGGGCGTGTATGGGAGAGTGTGAGCCTTGAAGCACAGGTTATGGCTGCACTGGATGTGGACTCATCAGCCAGCCACTGCTTACGTATTCCCGCCTGAATACGTTGGGGTGCTATGCAATTCGATATTGAGAGACCTCACACTCTGACAAGAACGATCTGGACTCGACTTTAACGGTGCCACTAAGATCACTGGCATCAGCATGAGAGAGAAATGTGATTTCAGCTCTGCAATATTGTACCACATTACTTCTCTTACGCTCAGGCATAAGAAGGCGCTTCTGGCCCGCTGCAATCACGCATCCTATTGCGCCTCAATTGAGCTACTGGTGTAGCTGCTACATTCATTTTCAACCTCAGAACTCGTACCACACTGACTTCAATCATGGCCAGCCAACTCACTGGAGACGGCCATGTCATTCCTCCACTGAACATCACGGCCCCAGCTCCCATCATCAACTTGAGAGGGTTCAAATGGAATACCGTGGATGAAGAGGTTCAGGGCCGCGACACTGCTCCAGTCACTGATGTCGGGACCTCGCCCGAGCCTCGATCATCTGGTACTGTCGAACAAGTTCCGGCACAGCATACGCTTCTGTTTGCTCAAGAAGTCCCTCCTGTCTCGCAGAAGGACGCTGTCTCAGTGTGAGAGAAGATCCTTCCGGCAGGTCAGCTACCGGCGCCTAGACTACCACTATCTCCGGGAGCACTAGGTGCGCAGCTGCCAGCACAGCTAGGACTCGTGCCCGGGCAGCCTCTGCCTCCGGCTCCTCTGTTCCCCCTCACTCAGTTCTGGGGCGCTTACGCTGGGAATGGCTTCAATCTGATCTTTCGTCCTCGCCCAACTAATGATAAGACGCCATTCGATAACCCGCCAGTTGGCCCAAATGACAATGTGCTTGCTTGAACTTAACCTCACCACGGAGCAGTTGACCTTTGGCGAAACGATTGGTGACATTCCGAATCGAGGCTTGAACCTCAAAAACCAGTCTGATGTCACTCTTGAAGGCTTCCCATACCTTCAAACCATCGAAGACGTCATGAACAGAGAGACGGGAAAGGGTGACAGAATCAAGCCTACCGGAATTCACTCCGAGCCTGGAATGTGGCTCAATGTGCCAGCAACTGACAGCCCGAAGAATGAACCAAGTATAGTCCGCATGGCGTCAATTCCGTATGGAATGACTATCAATGCGCAGTCCTTGTCTCCTGCAAAGCAGGCTACTGCGCTTGGCGGGAATGCAGGTGCTCCCAGCTTCAATTTGATTGACACCACACCGTTTCCAATCGGCACTAATCAACCACTTAACCCTGACCCATTTGCATCTTCGATGGATGCAAGCAGTACGAATAGCCCACGAATCCCGCAATTGCTCGCAAAGTTCGTGAAGGCAGGGACGATCACGACCGAGATCATCAAGAACCCGAACTTGGTCTTGCAGAATGCCATCAAAGGCCAGGACATCAGGGAAAATATCACTTTCCAAGTCTCCACAGGAAGTCTAACTGAGAAGCTCAACGGCGGCGGAACTGCGAACATATCATTCCTCGCAGGCTCGCGGGACCCTGGCACAACATCTCTCCCCACGAACCCAAATGCTCACGCGCCTTTCATGAAAGCGAGATTCTGGGTCGAGACTGTAGCGTACGACGTCGTCGTTACGCGCTTTACGACCAGGGATGCCGTCCTTCCGAAACCCACGATGCCTAAGGACTCTACCGCCCCCACGCCTGTGTTTACTGTCACGCCACCATCGAAGCTGCCGTGTCAGGCAAAAACGGTCAAGATCCCGGGTGTTCAGATTCAGTACTCGCAGACCGTCTTTCTTGACTTTGCAGGTCTCACTTGGCCGCACGTCAGTGTGGCCACGCTTTGCCCGAAGAATCCTCAGCCTTTCACGTTGACTTCATGGGTGTGCTTTGTGAGATGATGATGATGTTGTTGTTGTTGTTCGCATTGATGATGAGATTGAGGTCTTGAAATTCATTATTGTGGCATGTAGCTGTTAATAGCTTCTGAGAATCCATCTTCAAGGTCATTCAATGCCTAGGAGACCGACTGAAGACCCTCACCGACCTGAACACTACGCTACGTCAAGGCTGGTACAGCGCGGCCAATATCGACGGTGTAAACCCGCTCACATGCTCTCCGTCCCGTGTCTCGTGCTATCACTCTCGTTGCAACTCACCAAGGCGCCATCCATGAGATGCTTATGGCCCATGTGAACCACGATACTCCCTGTTCTTGGTAAAGCCCGCAACGACAGCACGTCTATGATGGCGATGTCTTAGGGCAGCCCAGCGGAAATTATGTGACTGAGTGACTCAATGAAGCAGGATACCAACACAATATGGCGTGTGGCTCTGACCTAAAGTGCATAATGGTCTTGCGCGATCAAGGGGTTGGCTTTGGCTTTTTGATGCCCCTTGTAAGATGTCAATGATTTGGATATTGCATTTCGTATGATTGTTGAACATTCCCACTCCACCGCAGCATCTTTCCGAAGAAATGAGCGGCGTTCTCGAGCACGGGAGTCTCAGCAAAGATCTGGTAGGGCTACGTATTCGATAGAACGCAGAGTCTCGACACATCACCAAGACCCTTTCGACACTATCATCGGCACAACGACCGGATCGCTCCGGAAATCCATGGTACACTACACGGAAGTGATGTGCTCAGATTTTTTGACAGAAGCTTATCGCGCTGGGCGGTTGGAGTCCCCAGATTGATTGTGAACTAAAGTCTTCGTGCAATGTTTGGACCAAGCTTATATCCCGCTCGAGATGTCGGGCTCAACGGACAGGGCTGGGGTTAAGGTGTACCGTGATACCAGGTGGAAGCACGATCCATAGAATCGTTGCCAGCAGACTGTCCTTGCTGGCACGTACTGATAGCACCTAGCCGGTTGACCAGTAATAGAGCACGATCTTGTCTTATTCCTGAACCTTTGGATGGCGTGCCTCGATTCAAGGATACTAAAATTCCGATAGTACCATCGGCGACAGAAGCATTGAGCGCGTGTCCAGATCTTGCGGAATCGTCGGCAATCTGATCTTAGTCTGCGGTGAGATTGCGTTTGATCTAATCACGGCTATACCCGTTGGTATCCACCCGTCAAGGAGTTGCAACAAGCTTAATTTCCAGCCGCCAGCCGCTAGTTCGAAATGCAAAAGATACTTTATGTGCAAAAGCGGCAAAGAACGACAATAGTTTCCCACGCTCAGAAGCGTCATTCAACTCTGGTGAGGGTGCTTCTTCATGTGTATCCCAGCCCAAGGAAATAGCTGAAAGAAAGTTATCGCGCTCGTGGTATTCAAATTCTCGACAGGGTGCGATCAGATGATATAAACGTTGCTACCGTGAGTCTTCACACCTGCTGGCATAAGACAAGCATGCATCAAGCTGTGAACGCGACCAGGATACTGGCACATGGTCAGGCTGACAGCTGCAAGCACTCAACAGCCTTGCCAATGCACGTTGGCGCGCACTGAGGTCATTGTGCAGTGGATGTTGATGTCGCAGTCAGTCGAGACCACATGCAGGTGTTAGCGCGCAATATTCATTGTGGTCGGTTCCGTCCCTTGGGTGGCTGGAGTAGCAGGGGCATGACGGTATGGCGCACCAAAGGCGCAACTGAGGGTTGATTGGATCCATAACGTCAATATGTCTCAGATGTCTAAATTGGGGCCTGAGGCAACTATCATGTCAGCGCTTCGGTTTATTTAACACGACAATGTCAATGGTGGTGGTCGTAAGTAGCTTGAGCTTACATTTTTCGAGCTTATTACTCAAAGCAGACCGCCTCCATCATGAAGTCTGAGTGTCCCTTTTGTGGGTTCCAAAGCAGTGTCTACGCTGTACAGCTGCATATCGACCAGAACCATACATCAAGTCTACCGCTCCATTCAATATCAAGTCCGCCTGACCATCAGACATCAAGCTCACCTATTCGCCGTACAACGATTTTACCAGTGGCTGCCCGCGGTCCATCCGGTGGTGGTTACGGAGTTCCAGTTTCCGACCCATACCCTGTCAAGGAGAGACACATAGTCACCAGACGCTACCCAGTTGATGAACCATCATGGATGAAGTGTGGCGTTCCCGGCTGTGGACAGTACGTTACCCAGAGCACAATGAACGATCATCTCGACATGCACGACATGCAGGCAGAAGAAGAGCAACGAGCTCGACGACTGGTCATGTTGCGCACATCTGGAACCGGCGGATCAGGTGGAAAGCACCCGTCACCTCGTGTCTTGAAGAGGATTTGCTATGGTGATGACTACGATGCGGCCAGTATGATGAGCGGCGGGTCAGGTGATTCGCGCTCGTCGTCTGCGGCAGGTTCAGCTGCTGGCGGCAAGTCATCCGGAGGCAAGCATGGCAAGAGCGGTAGCGGTGGTGACGGCTCTGGGTCAGGCAAAGATCGCAATAGTTCGAGCCGAAAGGACTCCAAAGGCTGGAGTCGTAGCTCAAACTCCGGCAAGGCGAAAGGCGGCAGTGGCAGATCGACCAAATCATCGTCATCAAGCGTCGTCTCTTCATCCTCGAAAGCTCGATCTGGCGGTGGCAGTGGAAGTAAAGGAGGTTCTAAAGGGAATGGTGCAAACGGAGGTGGCGATGGGCCAAATGCTAATTCGGGAGGCAATGCCCTAAATGGAGGCCCAGGAGGAAACGGACCCAATGGAAATGGGTCTGGACCAGGATTCGGCGTGGCTGAGCTGAGAGATCTTTTCATGACAGGAGGCCCGGCTGATAGCCCCGATATGGGAGGACTGGAGCTCCAACTAGCAAAATTGCTGCTTGCGAACCGCGCCAACCCCAACTCGCAGGGAGCGATGCCTGGGCTTCCTATAGTGGCTGCTCCGAATATGGCGAACATGGGACCACCAAACCCTACCAGCAACCACCCGGCAATGTCACTCAGCCCTTCAGCCGCTAACGATCTCATGCAAGCAATTCAGAAGAGTATGCGTCCACAGAGCCGGGACCCGAATCCCTACGCCATGGACCAGCGCGTACCTTCGGAAGCAGCCAACCTCCTGGCTGCACTCGTTTTCTCCCGCGCCGGCACTTGATACAAGACATCGTCAAAGCTGAAGTGCGCTGCGATATTTCTAGTTGGCGAATGTTGCGTGATCTCGTCTTGTCGCCGCAGCGGGCGAAGTCTTGCGGGAACCTGGGTAGGATTGATGAAGGCGTTGGAGTTAGGGCTCTTCATAGCTTCCTTGATGTAGTTTCAATAACAAATATTATGATCAACCATTACAGTGCGGATGAACGAAGCAATGTCCGATGAAAGTGATGCCGAAGCTGTCACAATCTTGCATGTGGGCTTGGTGTGCCCCCCACCCCCCTACCCAGGCCATCAACATGAATGAGGAAAGCTTGACGTCATCTTTTGGAGTTGGGCGTCTAAATAGAACACAGGCTCGAGACAGGCAACCTGAAAAGTTATTGCTACATGTAACATGAAGCTGTCGGAACACAATGAAACGATGCACTGTCAGGAGATACAGTTCCTCTTGAAGCGTTGAATTTCTATTTGTAGTGCACGTTATTCACACATCAGTATCAACTTTTGCACGATTACGAAAGAGACACGGTCCCGTATCAATCACATGACCCAAGTCGGAAACTGGTGTGGTTCAAATTACTCAGAAGATCGTTGCTGACATTATGCATCTATATTACTATTTTAATCATATCCACATGCATCAGATCTATTCGCTGACGATGGTGGCCTCGAAGCGGTCCCTAAGATCCCTGCTGCTGAAACCAACGTCGAAGCCGAAGCTGCCGGTGGGAATGAGCCACTTCTGGGAGACAACGTCCCAGTAGCTCAAGTCGCGGCGCATAAGCTCGAAGCAGACAGTCTCGGACTGGCCGGGCTCGAGGTAGATCTTTTCGAAGCCTCTGAGCTGGCGAATTGGAGTGCCCTCAGGAGCACCTGCACCCAAAGACACATACAATTGAGGAACGGCATGGCCGGCAACTTCTCCAGAGTTGGAAACAGTGGCGTTGACGGTGTAAACAACATCCCAAAGAGCGGGGTTGCCACCGGGAACGATGGGAAGGTCCTCAGGCTCAGAGGTGATCGAGTCGACAGAAGCAGCACCCTTGATGCCGGTCGCGTTGAAGGTGGTGTAAGAAAGACCGAAGCCGAACTCGTAGCGGACAGCGATGTCCTGGGCGTCGAAGTAGCGGTAGTCAATCTCAAGCTTCTCGTCGAAGTGAGACTGCCAGTCATCAATGCCGGTGGTGTTGACGGCAGTAGTGGGGGGAGCGTTGTAGTCGCTGCCGTTGAATGCGATGGTGTAAGGAAGGTGGCCGGAGGGGTTGACCTTGCCGTACAGGATGTCAACGATGGAGTTGCCAGACTCCTGGCCGGGGAAGTGGGCGGCGACAATGGCAGTGACGTTGGGGTGGTCAGCGAAGGGCAGAAGGTTGATGCCAGAGGAGTGGGTGACGACGACAGTGTTGTTGCAAGCCGCAGCGACGTGAGCAACAACCTCATTACCATCCCAGTCGACGTTGAGAGACTCGCGGTCAGCAGCCTCCTCGGCCCAGGTCTTTAGGAACACGAGACAGACCTCGGGCTCCTGAGGGATCCAGAGAGAGCTGATGTTGGTGTTAGCAAGAAGAGTGTTGTTCAACCAGTACTGGACAAGGGCACCGTCCTCCTTGGCCTGCTCTTGAATGGCAACAAGGGGAGTAACAAGGTAAGTAGCGCGACCAGTGCCAGATCCACCACCTGCAATGAGGGTGCCGTATTCATAATCTTTCTGGTTGAGGAAACCCTGGGTGGGCTCAGCTGCGTCGTTACCGAAGATGGCGATGGACTTGGGTGCCTTGAGAGGGAGGGCGTTGTTCTCGTTCTTCAGGAGAATGGTGGCGGCGGCACCGTGCTGGCGAATCTTTTCTCCGTGGTCCTCACGAACATCCCTTGAGGAAGGGCCAGTGAGGTTCCAGTCGCGGAGCCAAGTGCTGACTGGCGAGAAAGTGTTCAACCAACCGGTGGAGGGGTCAACAGTGGGGAAGTCCTGGTCCTGGCCGAGCCAGTAGTAGGGGGTCATCTGGCGGATGATCATGTCGTCGATGCGGGACTCGGGAACAGTGCCGTTCTCGACCATGGAGGTGATGTTGCCGCCGAAGTACGATCCGACGCCGGTGATCATGCCGTAGCTGCCAAGGCCACCAGGCATGTTCATGTCGAGACCGCCCTCAACAGAGGCGACACCGGAGTGGACGGCACCCCAGTCAGACATAATGTAGCCCTCTGTAAGTTCCAGGTTAGATACATCACATCGTTGGTGTAACGTGAAGGGAATAGGGACTTACGGAAACCGAGCTCGGTCTTCAGGAGACCGTTCTGAGCCTTGCTGTTCTCGCAGGCGTATGAGCCGTTGAGTCTCTGGTAGGCGCACATGAAGGAGGCAGCGCCAGCCTTGACAGCGTCGGCGAAAGGCCAGAGGTAGAGCTCGTGCATGGTCCTGTCATCCATGTTGGTCGAAATAGCCTCCTGGACAACAGTGTTGAGAGTGGCGTTCGTGTTGTAAGCTGCGGAATTGTCAGTATAACTTGCTCTCTCTCCGTGGCGCTCATGCTAACATACTGGGGTTACGATGGGTTTCCTGCTCGTTGCCAATGAAGTGCTTAGCAGTAGCCTGGACACCAGCATCCTGGTGACCCTTGATAGTCTGGTAGATGCCAATACCTGTGAGATAGGGGTCAGGAGAGAAACCCTCCCAGTTACGGCCAGAGTAGGCGGAGCGGCCGAGAGGACCAGCAACAGGCGAAAGTGCAACATGGGCACCCTTTGCGCGGAACTCCTTGCCCATCAAGAGACCTCTCTCGTACAAGATGTCTCTGTCCCAAGTGCTGGCAGCGGAAACGCCAGCGGAGAACACGCTAACGTAGTCGGCAACACGGTTGGAAAGAGGACCGTCCTGAAGACAGAGACCATTGAAGCCGAGACGCTCAACAGGCTCGATGTTGCCAACGCAAGGTCCTGGCTGGCCAGTGACCATGCGGGACTTCTCCTCGAGGGTCAATTGAGCGACGAACGCCTTTGCGCGAGCAGCTGCATCCTCCCATCCGCCGACACCAGTTGCGTTTGCTTCCGTGGTGTTAGTGATGCATCTCAATCGACATGCCAGAAGGGAGCAGCTTACGAGAAGGCAGGACAGGCGGGGAGTGGCCGTAGGCTCCCAGAATGGTAGTGTTCAAAGGCTGAACATGGCTGAAGGCAGATTCACTGCGATCCGCAGCATCGTAGGCCTGAGCATTGGTGCCAGGCACCAACAAAGGCAGCAAAAGAGGCAGAAGTGCTGCCATATTGAGTTGCTATCGAAACGGAAGTAGTGAGAGGCTTGTCGTCTCCCATCACAGCAGCAGGCTCACCTTCTTATATACCACATGACGGGCTCGGACGCTGGCGAACATTTTTCGACGATCTGATGCCGAACATGACATGGTGGATCCCTACCAGTTACTAGCATTAACCATCCATACCACATGTTGACCGTTCCGCGCTGCTTGGCGAAAAGCTGCGTGAATAACTTGATCGAAAATCTACCGGAAGTATAAACCCCACCACCGCCTCATACGTCAAAGCCTTTGCTGTGGGTACGGAAAGGGCACGGGGAGCTTCAATCATCGAGTTTGCTTGCAGTGGCAGGGTATAGAGGAGCCAAAAGACTGGACGGTCGATCCACTCGCGTGGTGTGAGCTGGGGTCATCCATAGAACCTCCACAATTGTGGAGAAATTCTGGGGATTATTCTACGATCGACGAGTCATGCTTGTGGTTTCCCCTCTCGCCGTTCTCGACGCTCGAGAACTGGGCGTGATGTGCATTGTGCTAGCGACCGGCCGTAGATGTAAATACCGGTCGAGTTGTGCAGGATACCCGACATTGATGGACTCGCTGGAACTTCGTCTTGAACACAGTATTGTGTGCACAATTGCAGGTGCAATGTACAAGCATGCCGATGCGGTCACCGTATCAGTCGTACCGTTGTTGAGCAGACGTCCTAAACAGCTTTCGCTTCACCTCTGCAATCTTATTACAGAGCTCGAATGGCTTTTCAGGGTGGTGCAGTAGTTGGTAGCTGCCTTCATCCTTGCAATACGGAAGCACGGCCAGACAGACCGCTACAGTGGGAGGGTCAATAGTGCCCGATTAAATCGAGAAGTAAGTAGTGATCAGTCTCCATACTTAGTGGGCCATAGTAGTCCCGAACAAAAAAACTTCTGCAGGGTCGGTCGCCGACCGTTTGATCGATGTAACGATGCAACGATACTCCTCACGCGCTGCGGCAGTCTACATCGAGATGCTGAGCCGAACTTTGGCGGAAGGACTTTCGGTGGGGGGACCGGATACTAAGAGACATACCAAGAACGAGCCAGTAGCCTTGTCAAAATCAAGGCGATGGCCAGCATTTTAGTGGCTGGAGACTTCGGCCGTTGTCCGATCGAGCCAACGATCTTCTTGGAGACTTGATTCAAAGGCTGAGGAGGGCTTCTCGTATGCAGAGCAAGCACTCGGTGTTCTTGAGAGTTCCCAACAGCGCCGGTGGCAATGAGGGCAACTGCGCGCATCCGCGTTAGGTGCATCTCTTGGTCTGTGAATGTCGACAATGCGAACGCAAATGCGGGCGCGCGCAGTGGACGAGTGCGGAGTGTGGGAGCCCAGACTGGAGAATTGCCTAGGGCATGGGGAAAAAGAAATGCTTCTATCGAATCATATTAATCTGAATCGCATTTCTCCGCTCTGCTCCGCCCTGAACGTCGAGACGGCCGGTTCAACATCGGTTTATGTCTTTCGATCGTGCGGTCGGCACTACAGAGCGGCTCCTGCACATGAGCACGACCCAAATATTGTCGTCACTACCAAAGCTCTGCAACTTGGAGAAAGCCGAGCGAGCGCGTGCGACTTCCGTACACGCCCGGTAGAGAGATGCGATGAGGTTCTCCAGAAAGGAAGATGTACGTCAGGTTGACACTGGCGTACAGTAAGCGAAGATTGGCCGACTTGAGCGATGCGGACACTATATGTAGTCGCCGCCGTATTTTCGTGCGCCAGAATCCTGGCTCACAGGTCTGCGAATGTCTCTGTCGCTCTCGATACTGATATCACAGCGTACACAAATAACACTATAGATAACTATCACTTTGAGATCTTGTTAGCGCAAGGATAGACTTCATAATAGCAGTATTGAGCGTATCACTATTGGTTGTAGATGTACCTTAGGAAAATTATCATTGACACTGTATGCAAACTTGCGGGCTTCCCATGCAGTCGACTGAACAACGCAGGGCATAGGAGCGCGCTGTCAAAAATGACTGTGCTCTTTCGACCGGTGATCCAGGGATCAACGTATCGTTGTGTATATACAATGGGCTCGGTTACATATGCTACGATTTTATCGACACGAATTCGACGTTGCTCTGCTATTGCTTACGCGGTACTGGGCTTCATCGTCTGAACCAATGACACAGGTTTCATTCGTCACAGTGTCTAGTGTGTCTGACGTGGTACATCAGTAGGAAAGCCACTGGTTATTCTCGCTTACATGCTCTTGACACTCTCTAGCTCAATAGTACCACTGTCAACTGTGGACACGGAGAAATAGTCGAAAGAAAGAAAGAGATGATTACCCTAACTCTAACCCTACGACGAGAGGCTCGACGTGAGCAGATACGGTAAACTCTCAAACCTCGAAGCTTTTGATAGCACTGCGAATATTCGTTGTGGAGGTATATAAGGCTGTTCGCATGGCTGAACGTCATTGGTGACTTGCGAAAAAGCGCGGAGACTTAGTGTTTGGTCAAGAGAGAGGGATGAGATAGCATGGAAGGAGTAACTCAACCGTGGCCATGGTGAGTCGAATAGGAAAGTAACGGGCTGCAATGCTGGATACGTCCAACCTTCTCCGATAATGTAGAAACAGGAGTGGGCGAGGTGTCTGCGTCCGAGCTACCCAGCTTTGGATGGCGATGATACCTAGGGATTCAGACCCACTTGAGGACGAACAGTTGTTTGTTGTTAGGCTGAGGCGATATATAAAAGCACTCAGTCTCGCTTTCGCAAAGAAGCCCTTGCGTGATAAACAGTAGCGACTTAAGTGACGGCGTTTTCGCGCCATCCGCCCCAGGGTGACACTGTCCTCGGCCGATTCTGGCTCCGTCATCAACGCGGAAGCAAACGATGCCCTCAGAGCATGCAATGGAACACCGCAACCATGACCGCAACTCCCACCGTCGTCTTCACTCCTACAGTGATTCTCCTGCCCGCCCAACCCTTCTTTTCCGAAAACGAAGCCGAACAATAGCCCCCAGATTGAACGCCAGATATGCAATCCAACCATACAGGCGCCGAGCTGTTATCGATTTGGCACCAGAGCGCGTTCAAGTCGGTCATGTTTTCGACGCCGCGAAAATCGGGTCCTCCAACAGAATGGTATGGGAAAACTTGAGAGCCGGCGCAGCACTCAGCCATCACTGCTGTGGTGTTGGCGCATAGGGGCAGACCGCAATGGGCAACCGTCACGTTGGGGTTGTCCGCAAGAAACGACGGGCAGCATGATGTGGTGTTTGTTAGTGAGATGTTCATGGTGGCGGGAATGAGCCTGGAGTGGTGGTCGAGGCCTGGCTTGCTGAATGTCGTCAGGAGGATGCTGATGCAGACATGAGTGCAACAGTACGAGGACAGGAGCGCGACAAGAATATCACGTTCTGCGGCGCGAAGTACTACACCGGTTTGAAGATAAGCAGAAGCTGCGACCAAGTGCCACCGTGAGTGTTTTGACTTATGTCGTTAGCCAAGCGAGGCAGACGAGGTCAGTTGATACTACTCAGCCCCCATGGTCGCCTGCGCATGAATATGGCCCAATCTCAGCTCGTCGCCCCACTCTCCAGCATGCTTGTGTGCAAGAAGCATCACTTGGCTTCTACGAGAGCCCGTCGGACACATCGTCCATCTCAATTTACGCGCCACTAACAAAAAGAAAGTCGGCTAGCGCAAACGCGACTAGCGACCGAGCTAGAGTACGAGCGCACAAGCTTACTAAGATAAGAAGGTGTGAGGAACGGAAAACGCCACACTCCAGCACTGGCCTTACGATTGAAGGCGTACGTGTTTTCCAGGTTGGTGCAGACCTACGAAGTACCTGGAAACCTCAAGAGATAACGCTGGAGTCAAGGCCTTCAAGCTCTCACTTCGCTGTGGAAGTATATATTGCTGGACAATCGGTGCGACCCCACATAGAGGATCGCGGCTTTCATGAGGGATATAACGATTAAAGCGAAAATACTGCTGAAAAGCTGGTATTGAGAGCATGTGAAGGGCTAGTTGCTTCTTACAGCAATGTGCAAGAGGTGGGGTTGTTCGCGCACAAATCGTGTTTGAAAGGCTACCTAAACATTTCAGCTTAATGCTCTGGCAATAAGTCGTGCGACGACCAAAGCATCTGACAAACATCCAACCGTATCGCTCAACATGGTGTCTTTTCCAATGTGTCCTTGCAGAATCCTTCACGCGCCCGTCCAACATATATTTTTGCCATCCATCGAGGTTCACTTGGCGTCCCTTGGGAGTTTGAGTGCCAGATGACAGGGGCCGATAGGACAGTTTATCGATTCGAAGAGGTCGTACGACGCTGCTGACCAGCTGAGAAAGAGTGCAGCCCGATCGAAAGTGGATGGAAGTTCAGACGCCGACAGCATCCACTTCAATTGACCAAGAAGTTGTACCGCTCATACGCGAAGAACAAGTGTATGCATGCATTCGTAAAGAAATGGGTATCGTATTTTTGTTTTGGATGTTGTTTCGAACGCAGCGAAGGGCGCTTTTGGTATGTCCGTCTCTTCAGATCATGCCAGAAGGATCTAGGCAGGGAACTCCTTGGGGAAGCACTTCTCCTTGGGCCACTGGTCGTTGTGGGTGGAAGCGTGCTGTTCGAGGATCTTGGTGTTCTCGGCAACGAGATCCTTGCGGCAGAAGGCGCAGATAGTCATGGCCTTAGCGGCCTTGACGGGAGTGCCGTTCTTGTGCACCTGGACACGAGTGCCGGCAGCGTCAGCCTTCTTGTGCTCGCGGGCGATGCGGTCCTTCTTAGTGATAGGCATGGTGAGAGGTGGTGGTGGTGGTGGTGGTGGTTGTGTTGCTGTGTTTGTGTTTGTTATCGTGTGAGAGAGATGTGGGCGCAGGAAAGTTGGGCGATCTGGATTTAGATTTAGGAACTTTGGAAGACCCTTTCTTTATTTTACTTTTGCAGAGTAGAAGGAAATTTCTGGTCACGATCAAACACCACAGCACGGCTGCAGAACGCGCGACTGCCAAATTGGAAGCTTGTGTCGACGCGGAACCTCACTTGAACGCGTTCCCTTCACTTTTACCCTTTTTACATGGCGACCTTTCTTCAACTAATCGCACTCGAATGATGTCATTTGTGTCTTGAAGATGTGCATGCAATGAGCCTTATATGCAATTGGCCTTATAATAGGGCCCCGAAAGTTCCATCCATTGCAAAACCGTACACGTAGACATTTTGTTGACTATGGTCAATTTTCACCTCAGACGAGACATGTCGGATCATTCGAAGAGCTGCACATCGTGTATACATGATAACCCAATGATGTGTTTACACTTATCAGTTTTCGACCAATAGGAGATCTAGTCGCTCGATGGCACTCAGGCGGCTCGATTGACGACATCCATAGGATTTCGCCATATTCCGTCTTGGACACACGAGGTCTTCACATTTGTTTGCCGGTCATCTGTCAAAGCAAATGGCCTTTTGAACGCTGGAATCATAGCCGCTTCTCCTCCGAGAGCTACATCATTTCTACTGACTCCGAAGGTGCTGGTCTTCGTAGCGATGACTTATCTTTGAGAGAGGGGCTTGCATTCACAAAGAATGCGTAAGCATGGTTATCTGATAGCTCATATATGAGGCTTTGAAAGTGAAGATATTGTCGTCGAGATTGATGCTACATCTCTCAACTCTCTTGCCGTATGCAAGGAGTTTGTCGTAAACTGCGGACTGACTAGTGCCTTCAAGCGACACGATAGTGAATCCGGACAATGAGACTGCGAATGATGGGTTACCAATACATATAACTCCTCATACACAATATCCGTGGCCAGACCCACTAGAGATATGTCATGCTCTGGGCTGTGATGATCTGGACAAGGCGTCATAGTGATGTTCAGAGTCGATACTTGATGACCTGCGCTGATGTTCTTTCTCGAAGTGCATTGTATTGATCGTGCTTAGTGAAATTGCAGTGAGTATCTAGGCGGGCGTTATGACAAACTATACGCCAGATCGAGTGGACACGTAGTCGCACGGTGTTGGCAACTATGATGACGAAGGCTGTGTGAAGATTCAGGGCCGAAGGGACGGGTGTTTAATGTGTCAGAAAGAAGTTATTTACAATGACAACCTCGATACGATAACCGACCATATCAAGACGTCCGCAATTTTCTGGGTCGAACGAGTATATATTCGGCGGTATTCACGACCATACAGGCAGCCAAGTAATCATAAGGGAGTGGCCGAGCAAGAGTGTGCAAAGCGGGCGAGGCGGGCAGAATCGAGGGAGCTTTCAAGCCGACTGCCGCAACGCGAAGGACGTCAGGCCCAGTCCGATCACCACCCTTAGGTTGTGGGGCACAACTCTTCTCTGCCTTCTTGCAAGCACTACTAACTCCCTTTCTACCTCCGCGACCGCCTCCTCCGACCTCCTCCTCAACCACGCCATCACTACCCTCCTCCCACCGTCCGCGCGCATCTTCGCGATCCTCGCACGCGTCCGAGCCATTGTCTCCCGGATCGTCACCACGACTGTGCTAGCGCGACCTGCAACAATTCTTAGGCCACACGCGTTTGCACCAGCGTCAACCTCCCCACCAACGCGCGCAATCACCGCGACCGAGAACGCATCAATCGATTCAAGAGTTGGAAAGAAAATAGTTCAACCCGGTCGATCCATAGCTTTAATCGGCTTGATCGACTTTTACGGGCTTGATCGCATCCTCGGGTCCAACACACACGACCAAGCCAGCTTTGGACTGGATCCCTCACCGCCATGGTACGCTGCGCCATGAAGAATGAACAGGAATACCAAGACACGGAAGTCGCTAATACTTTCCAAAGGTTCTCTTCAAGCGGAAACCGGTCGCTCTTATTCCTCACCCGGTGAACATCAAGGATGACGCAGATGTATGTTGGGAATGTATACGGGCCGAGAGGATTGGAGACTGACATGTGCAGGTCTGGGTTGTACCAGAGACCAACGAGGTGTTCGTCGACTACGAAAAATATCTCAAGCGGTAAGGCTCTTGAAATGGCTTGTGGCTTGATGAACTCGGAATGCTAATCGTGTCGCAGATGGGACTTCCTCCACCAGGCAAGCCAACCATACACCGATGAGTCGTCAGGATCTTCAACTAACCGTCTTTTTAGAAAAAATTCACCGATTCGATCAACGGCAAATCTGGCTTGACATACGCTGACGCTGTCGCTTCGGAGGTTTGTCTCTGGTTGTTCGCATGCAATTGTCACCCTGTTAACACTACCAGCAGAGTCAAAGCTTGGCAGAGATCGAGCATGTTTTCCCAGAGGTCCTTCGCGACCCAATCCTTCGCAAAGTCCAATTCTCGACCATCTCACGTATGGACGAGCTCGGTACGTGCCAGACGTATACCCTCAAGATCAGACTCTCACTAATCGCCGAATACAACAGTCAACTGGGTGTACAACGAGTTCAAACGCGAGTTCTTTCCTGGTGAGGACGTTATTGTCGCCCTCCGCGACCGTGATCCGACGACTGGCGCCATCCGCGAAAAGGCAAAATTCCCAATGATTAGAGGTCCGGACGGCTCTGTTCAGCGCAATGCTTTTGCCCGCTACTTTATCCGGCTTCACGACACTCCCGGCGATGAGGCTCTTGTCGATGAGCAACATGTCCGCCGTGACCGCAAGGTGTACAGCAAGCTTAACCTCAGAGCGTTCCTTAAGAATTCGCTTGTTCGGGAAGCTTACCACAATGCACCATGGCTGGTCAAGGAACCACTTGCACATCAGTATCGGATTTCTTCGCATATCCCGCCAGAGCTCCTGAGAGACGCTCACGTTCTGGCCAACCGCGTAGGTCCTCCCGACCCCTATCACGATCCCAGATACTTCAACGGGCAGCTACTTCCATGCGCCATGACACCATCAGTTCTGATGCCCCTAACCCCTCCACCGGATGGCTACGAATTTCAGCCCCTCTTTCGTGGCACTGATAGCTTGCAGGACCAAATACCCAGGGCGCCTCGTGGTCGCAACTCTAAAGTGCCCGAAGACATTGCTCGCATGCAACAAGATCAGGCACGCCAACGTCAGGTGCGTTCAGATGGCATCCATGGCAGAGTGCTCCTTACTGACTACCAACAGCATGGTGGTGCCCTTCCTCATCACGCAGTTCGCCAAGTCGTGCCACCCGTTGCAGCACTTCCACCAAAGCCAGCTCCTCCGCCAATCAAATACCCCATCGAAGACCTTGATGTTTTACCAAGGAAGGACTTGAGTGTGCGCCCGCAGCTCAGCTTCCTCACCGAGGAGATGGCAGGGTTCGTGCAGAGCGACCGATCATCACCCCCAAGTCTAGTGGAAATGAAAACCGTAGGCATGCTTCTGGAGATCTGGAACACCCTGAACGTGCAAGCCGAGCCCTACAAAGTCGACAGTTTCACTTTCGACGATTTCGTTGATGCTATGGGTTTCACAACCGAGTCCGAGAATACCGAATGCCAGCTGCTCAATGAGGCCTTTTGTGCAGTAATGAAGCAGCTGGTTGATACAGATGGTAACCTCCAAGTCAGCCTTCCGCAAATGCCCGATGAAGACGACTCCGAGGACTCTTCCGACTCAGCGATCGATGACAGTGCTGTCTCGACTCCTGTCGCTGATGTTCCAGCTCACTCGACGCGCAGCAGGCTTAGCCACGTTGAAAATGTCTCGGAGCAACCGCAGAGTCCTGATGGACCTGTGAAGATGCACAAGGCTCAGGAGGCTTTGGCAGATTTTGACTGGGTGGAAACTCTTGGACAGCGTGACATGGCTGGTGGCAACTGGCATCTTATCTTGGTCGGTATTCTCTACCAGCTTTCTCAGGATGTCTCTCAAAAGGTGGCCTACGACAAGATCCTGGAGTACCTGGTCCCCCTGGACATGGATCCAATTAAAGAGAACATCAAATTCCAATTCAAGACTATGGACATCAATCTCCGTGCGGCCGCGCTACAGCCCATGACCTTGTTGTCTGCCACGACTGAAACACTCAAGAACTTCTACGAAACCTGCAGCGAAGACCAGACGAGAGTACGCAAGATGAAGATGGAAGCCCAACGTGAGAAAAAGGTCGCCGTCGATGCCATGGTCAGGAAGAATCAGGACCGCAACGCAGCGCAAGAAGAGCTCGCCCACGCTGAGGCAAAAGAACAAGCCGCTGCAGCAGCAATCGCCGAGGCCACTAATGCCGGCAGCTCGGAACCAGAAGACGAACCTGTCATTGCGACTGGTCGCGGTACCCGACAGTCTCTCAAGCGGAAGCGTAACAGTGAGCTCACTCCCGCCGAAAAGGAGAGGAAAGCTGTTTTGGACGCCGCAAAGTCAGAAACCGAAAAGAAGAAGAAACAGCTCGCAGCAATTGTCCGCGACAGCGAAGCGTTCAGATCAGACGTACTTAAGCTCGAAGCCCAGATTGTCGATCACGATGCGGACCTCCGTGAAGCTGATGTGCAACGCACGAGGATGTTAGGTAAGGACCGCTTCTGCAA
The DNA here is from genome assembly GCA_023634325.1 of Cladosporium cucumerinum. Lineage (NCBI taxonomy): Eukaryota > Fungi > Ascomycota > Dothideomycetes > Cladosporiales > Cladosporiaceae > Cladosporium > Cladosporium cucumerinum. The sequence goes on along the minus strand of JALDQA010000010.1, from coordinate 158,351 downwards.
TCGCTATTACTGGTTTGAACGCAACGGGCAGCCTTTCGGCGGCTTGCCTAGCAGTAGCACGGCCGACTATGGCTACTCCAATGGACGACTTTGGGTCCAGGGCCCGGACACAATGGAGCGCGAAGGCTTCATTGACTTGCCAGAGAACGACATGGCCGCCTACAAGGCCAAGCACCAGGTCACTGTTCCGGAGCGTCGCCGACTTGAAGAGGGACCAACATCACTCATGAATGCGTACGAATGGGGCTACTACGACGATGAGACTGTTATTGATAACCTTATTGGATGGCTTGACGATCGCGGCGAGCGCGAAAAGAAGCTTCGCAAGGAACTCTACGAGTGGCGCGATAAGATCTGCAAATACATGCGTGCCCGCAAGGAGTTTATGGATGGCGAAGCCGCAAGGAAGCTCGAGGCCGAGGAGGAACCCAAGAAGGGTATCGCAACCCGTCGCCAGGCTGAACAGGAGAAAGCCGAGGCGGGAGACAGGTGCTTGAGGTGGAGGAACACGATGACGCTCGAGGACAAGCATATGGGACATCTCCACAGCGAGGGTCCGCCGGCCAAGAAACCGAGGAACAAGAAGGTTGTCGCTGTCGCTGCAACTGGCGGCCGTAACAGCCGTTCACGCGCCAAGTGATAGCACTCTTGCTGGTCTCGACTGTACGACCAAGCTTTACGACTCTGCATGGACTGGCGCAAAAATTTGGTGCAATGCATTTTGCGAGGACGATAGACCGGTTTGGACTCTTTTGGAAGCGAGGCGCAGGCGGTATAATTGATGAGATGAGTACACTTTTGCGTACTCTCAAAAAAACCCCCCCGTGTCCGAGGCTATACTGCCGACGCATGGCGCTGCTGTATTGTTCATAAGCAGACATGAGACGGCCTGGTAAATGTGTTACGGCATGTTCTGAGAGTGGATGAGCGATTTGCTTTAGGATGATAATTGTACTATTATCTGCTTTCGTGCTGCTGTTCATCGATAATTAAACTCTTCGGAACCCGCCCCCTACTCCTGTTCTTTTGCGCACGACTCGTGGGTGTCATCATATCTATCAAGCGGTTCTCCACGACACCGAGATCTTTAGCTCTCCTATAGCCTCGTTGGAGTCGCAAACGCCATCGAGACGTCAAGTCTTCTTATGCATCGTCGTGGCGCCGGCCTGATGATTGGGGAAGATTAGACTATCCGCCACAACAACATTCTCCCTCCTGCCAGCGGTGAAAACTACAACCTCCGCAATATCATCAGCCGTCAGCGGCTCGCAGCCCGCATAAACAGCATCAGCTTTGCTCTTATCGCCATAAAACCGCACGACACTAAACTCGGTCTCGACTTGCCCGGGATCCACGCAGATGACCCGCACTCTCGTCGCGATGAGCTCTTTCCTCAAACTGTCCGTGAACGCTCTGACGGCCGCTTTGGTCGCGCAGTAGATTCCGCCGCCGGGATATGGCTCGCGGCCAGCGATCGAGCCGATGTTGATGATATCTCCTGCTCCGGCACCGGAGTTGCGCTGCAGCATTCCGCGGAGGACTTCTTGGGTCATGTTGACGAGGCCGGTGACGTTGGTGGCGAACATGATGTTCATGTCGTCTTCAGCGATTTCGGGGGCGCGGGCGACGCCTTTTACTAGGCCTCTGTTTTCACACTGTCAGCTATTGAGGGCAGTGGACGTTTCGTGCTAGAGGCAAGGGGAAACTCACGCATTGTTCACCAGCACGTCGATCTGTTGAAACTCGCTTGGGAGCTTGCTTACGAAGCCGTGGACTTGACTGGGCTGGCTGATGTCGAGCTGGACTGGTAGTACCTGGACGCCGCTGCCTACTTCTTTGGTGATATCTTCCGCGAGCTGTTTGAGATTGTCGAGGCGGCGAGCCGTGAGGATGAGTTTGAGATCGTGGGGACATGTTCGGGCGAATTCTACGGCTGTGGACTTTCCGATGCCGGATGAAGCGCCGGTGATGAGGACGGTCTTGCCTTGGAGGCGTTGGGACATCGCTGATGGCATGATGGGTCGGCTGTTAGGACGAGGAATGTGACAATGATCACGTTGCCACATCAGCAACCAACAGCTTGCTAATAAACACAGCGTGTCAATGGGTAGCCCTTGTGAGACTCCATACACCAAGACGATCGGCAAATCAGAACGCTGCCATGACCTGTTTTCCGTCGGGTTCTTGGCGACGGATATGTCACGGATAACCGTATGCAGAGGAAGCACGACCCACGCGTGGGTTTCTGTGAACAGCCGGGTAAAGTGATGGGGGTATCCACATGGATTCTCAAATCGATGCTCATACCAAATCCCAAGGATCTTTTCCTCATTGAGTTTGCAGAAACTCGTCCATTTGGCCGAACTGATACTCACTCAAGAAGGCGTCAAGATTGCCAAGTCCAGAAGAAACCATAGAAGCGAACTGGTCCCAATCAGCAAACTCCGATCCGAGGTCTGGTATGGCGGTATTTGGGCTGACGGTCGTATGCAGTGTCGCGTCGGCCGCAAAGTCCCGTCCGAACTGCCCGGTGATATCGGTATAAGGCGCTGCTACCGGATGAGGCCCATCCTGTGAGGTATAGGCTGCTGAGTCGAGAACTGAGAAGCGCTCACGATCCGTTTGACGGACTGCCTCAAGGCGCAGTTCCTCTAGTAAATGTCGATACCGGTCCAGGAGTGATCCTTCTTCTGCGATACTGGAAATTTGAGATTGGCACTGAATTGCAGCCGACAAGTACTGGCTGTACACTTCCGGAGGACCAGATCTTTTCTGGATGGCATAGAGGTATAGCACAATACTGGCCGTGAAAGCAAAGTATGCTGCGATCCAGAAAGCTCGGTACATCTGGCGACTTTGAGTCATCTGGTTGATGACTCTGACGGTATTCATTGCTGAGTCTAAACACTGTTGTACGCTCCGTTCAGTCTGAGCTCCCTCGTCCGATAAAGTATCGTCTACTGAAGCTTTGACGGTACGATCTGCAGAGGAGTTGCTGAGTAAGAAAGGCCGATGAGTGAGTATGACCGCGTGCCAGTATGTGAGATTTAGGACGTTCCGTTGACGCTGGACGATCGGCAGGAATAGCGATGCGTTGAAGTTCTCGGAGTCTAGAAAGGTATCCAGATCTGCTCGCCAATCTGTGAGACTTCTCGAGATCTCTGCAGTCAAGACGTTTCGGCGACTTGCTGTTATCGGCTTCAGAGGATAAAGTTGGCGGAGTATGCTCTTCACAATGCGAGCAAGACTGAAAAGTCAGAAAATTGTATTAAGGGAAACTCAACAGACACGAACCTGATGTGTGCAAGCGGTGCGAGCATAGTCGAAAAGCCAAACGGAGTTGAAGAAGTAGCAGATTGCGAGTCACCAAGCCTTTCGTCTTCTACATCTGCCGGATATTCTGTGTCGATGTCCTCGTCATGAAAGAGCTGCGGCCTGCCCAATACAACACTCAGGTGTACGTCTAATGTGTAAGCACACCAGAAGGCACGTCGCCGGCACTCGATCTCTACGTTGCCCAACCCAGTTCGAGTGCTGCGATTGAGACCTACGGCCAGGGCAAGCTGTGAGACTATACCAAATGTACGCCAACAGTGATTGACGCGGGATTGCGTCAAGAGGTAATAGCACTGTGTGAGTCTGGCTTGGACACTAGCCAATCGAATCGGCCCACTCTCTTTGGCAAGTTGTTGATCGGCTAATAGATAAAGTCGATGGCTGCATACTTGTTAGCAGAAGTAGTGCGACAAGATTGCGACTTCTAACCTAAGATCTGCGGGGCCTAGACTATGGCCCTCAGGCATGTACACTCGACCATGCGCAAGTACCATCAACACCAATGCAATCTTCGCTGCAGCACGCTGACTATTGTGCATGCTGCCGAACGTATCATAGAATTCCGCGAACCAAGCTTGAGCGGTTGGCCGATGAAGAAAGCGATAGGTCGGCATTGCGAAATCGAAGTAGCGGTCGAAGAGCTGCTGTGCGAACTCTCGTGGAATCATCATACAAAGAGACAGGTCCGAATCTACAGATGCGAGAGGTGCATCTCCGAAAGTGAAAATGCTGTCGGGTTGCGAGAACGATGCAGTCTGACCCAGACGCTTTTGTACCCTCTGCAAGAAAGAGACTCCCGAAGCGGGTCCGATGTATTGCCCATGTAGACCTGCTTGGGTTGACTTGAACGACTTTGGAGTAGACTCTGGAACTGATGGTGAGGCGAATGGCGGTGGGTAATCAAACTGGTGATCCTTCGCAAGTGCATCTTCATGTTCGGAGTCTACCCTAAGAAGGACGTCTTCTGTGGCAGAGTTGCCGTTTGGTGAGTCTATCGTGGGTTGGCAGCTCTCCACGGCGCCATCGGCCATCATGATACGAGGTGCTTTCCCTCTCGTATACGCAGTCTCGAATGTACAGCTCGATTCTGCGCGGTGACAGAATTGGCAAGGCTGGACACCGTCGCATTTGATCTTGCGTCTTTGCAACATTAGCCTAGATCTTCCAAGTCTACAACAGTTGATCATAACTACTTTTTGCATCTATCGCATGCACGCGTCACTCTAGCCCTCTCGGCATTGCGTTTCCGCTTCTTGGATGCGTGGTGAGCGTCGCCCATAGGTGAAACTCCGTTCCTAGAATTGCTTTGAACGGAAAAGGACGGACTGCAGTGACAGAAGGCGAACGGTCCATTATGCAGGTCGCATGACTATCTGTAGTATGTCGTATGCCATGTGGTCGTATACATTGCAAATGAGGAGAAATGCAGCAAAGTGGAGGCACTGATGCCACTAGGAAACATCCTCGGATGTTGGCCAAGCGGAAACATGGAAACCTTTTCCGCAATTGGTCAAGGATTCGCTAAGATATTGCCGCGCCGGCGACAAGTCCACAATGCAATCTGCCAATCATACCTATTTTTCCCTGTGTGTGAGTCTGCAAGTACGCATCTGGGAGACGAATTGGTGCTTGCGCATGTACTGCCAACTGCCGGTGAGATTTAAGTCGTCGGAAATGGAAATCATCAAGAACACATATATCTGATTATTCGTATATCACGACGATAATTGTATCACCACCTTGGAACATCCGCCGAGAAGTCTGGTTGGAAACGACGGATGTAAGCAGTATCGTCCCTTTTCCTCAGTCCGCAGTCAAGATACTGCTTGTGAAGAATTGCCAGCCTTTCTCTGTCAAGCTCAACCCCCAAGCCTGGAGTTTTGGGCACTACAACACCACCATCCTGCCATCGGAGAGCACCATCCACGACGACATCTTCATCATCGCGCTTCCAAGGCCAGTGAGTATCGCATGCGTAGTCCAGGTTTTCGGTCGCGGATGCAAGATGGGTCATGGCGGCCAAGGATATTCCCAGGTGGCTATTTGAGTGCATAGACAAACGCATACTCCAGGTCGCGCAAATTGATGCCAATGTCTGACACTTCCGTAAGCCGCCCCAAAAGTGATGGTCAGACAAGACCACCTGAACTGCATTCTGCGCTATGCTTGAGGGAAGCTGGTTGAACGCCACGACGCACATATTGGTTGCCAGTGGGATCGAGACTTCTTTTGCCACTGCGGCCATGCCCTCGATCTCCGGTGCTGGATCCTCAAGGTACTCAAGCATACCGTCCAGTTCCTTCGCTACCCATTTAGATGTGGCGACGGACCAAGCCGCATTCGGATCAATCCGTAAGGGTACGTCAGGAAATGCTTTGTGAAGAGCTTTGATGGCGTCAACTTCTTGCTGAGGAGGAAATACTCCAGCTTTGAGTTTGATTGCTTTGAAACCATACTCGTCGATGATCTTCTTCGCCTGCTTGACGATGCCTTCTGGATCCAAAGCTTCCCCATATGAATCATCCTCGTGTCCTGGATGCCCGGCCCATTTGTAAAACAAATAAGCAGAGTACTGAACATTATCTCTGACTTGCCCTCCCAGTAAGGCGCTGACAGGGAGTCCAAGAATCTTCCCCTGGATGTCTAGACACGCCACTTCGAATGGAGAGTACACCTTGTCTACGACCGACGCTGTTGTGACCATTCCAGCCATGCCGTCGCCTCCAGTAGACTGGTCACTACTCAGAGATCTCGCGCATGCCCGGAAGATTGCGTTGGTTTCATAAATGCTCAGACCCTTGATATGGGTTGCTGCTGCTTCCAGACGAGAGATGTGCGCTGAGTCTCCATAAGATTCGCCCAGGCCATATTCACCTTGGTCTGAGACGACTTCGATGATGCTGCGCAGGGCGTAAGGCTCATGTACACCAACAGCATTTAGCAAAGGCGGATCGTGAAAAGCAACGGGTGTGATGGTAATGTCTTTTATCGTTGGAGCTGCTTTAGACATGGTGATGAAGGATCAAGGGGTGATGGCCGCTGTGTCAAGAGTTGGACTGTTGTGCGATGCGACAACTTTGACAGTCAAGGGAAAACTCATACCTAGCATTCGCGTCGATTTTTAAGAGTCTTGACTCGCTCCGCGACAGACAGGTATCATCGTTTTCTCACGCGGTGATTAGGGAGCGGAGCCAGTCTTCGAAGACAGTAATACATATCCGTCTCCACATCATCGCTTTTCCGCTAGTGGGGGAAGAACAATGTTGCTTGTGTGCCAAGGTAAGCGAGTAGACATGTTCCATCGGACAACATCAGGCCGAAAGCGATGGAGATGGGGATTGAGACGAAGATGATGGCCGTGGAGGAGTAAGGAAGAGCTTAAGCGGTTTTCTCCGCCACCTTAGCAACCCAGCCTCGCTCTCTCAGGAAGCAATCCGATCTCTGCCACTAAGCCGGACTACTTGTATGCACATATGTTGCGGCTGCTAATTATACGTAATAGACCAAGATCACTGAAGAGCACAAAGTATTCCGACGAATCCACGACCTTCACGCATGCATACCACGTTCGAACCATTCGCACCGCACGTACACGGGATTGATCTGGATGTTATAAAGTTGTCCAAAGCGCTACATAGATAAATAAATGATCGTGGGCCTTCCACTACCAGCGGATTCATTCTTCTTCATATACTGGCTGTGCGAGATACCGTAATGCTTAGAGACTGGTCTCAATCTCCAACAGCGGCGCAATCAACTCGTCGATTGCCCTCTTCTCCTGATCTGAAGGCTCCTGATACGGCCGCCTTGGCTTGAGCTGTGCCTTCGCGAGCGATTCATCAATTCCTGCAGCCTTTGCGGTGACCTGTGCAACAGCATACTTAACCGTAGCGATACCAGCCTTGCAACCCTGCTCGGCTAACGCTGCCTTCTGGTGCAATTTCATAGCTTCTTCAATACGCCCTTCCTGGTACAGATCGAAGATCTTCACAATGGTCTTTGGAAACACATTTGCGAACCCAGCGATAGTTCCCGCGGCTCCTGATGCAAGACCTCCGATGAGGAAGTCCGACTGGCCACCGTATATGGAGAACTGATCGGCAGGGAGCTCTGCAGAAAGACGAGTAATCTTCGCCACAGCTCCGCACGTCAACTTGACACCGACGATATTTTTGTGTCGTTTGGCCAGGCTTACGAGCGTTGCAGAGTCCAGGTCGATGCCGTTCACAACTGTCGGGAAGTTGTATATCACGATTGGAAGGCAGCTCTTCTCGGCGACTTCATCAAAGAAGTTGTTGATCACTGCAGGCGTAGTTTGCTTGCCGAAGTAAGCTGGTGGGAGCAGAAGTGCATAGTTTGAGCCTGCGTCTGCTGCATCTTTGATGTACTCTAGAACTTGTTTGGTAGAGTGGCCACCCACACCAGCCATGATGGGAAAATACGGTCCGCATGCTTGTCGGGCTGTTGCCACGAGCGCTTTGCGTTCGCTTTGTGTGAGCAGAAATGTCTCTGCATTGGTTCCGAGTACAACGAGACCCGCCAAACCACTCTTCGACAAGTACGAGTAGTACTGCGCTTGGGGTTGAAGGCTCAAATCGTCGGTGTTTTGGTCGAACCATGTCACTGCTGGTGCCCACACACCCCCAGCAGGTACCATGTTGGTAGTGGCGTGTGTCGTATCACCGTTGGTGATGGTGTGTGTAGATTCACGTGCGCCAGGGTCAATGGTCGCCGCGTGAGTGTCGTGATGAAGCCCGGAAGAGGAGCCAGTCGCCAGACCATTGTGAGTTTCCTGTTTCTTGGTGAGCGCACTGGTCTCACTGGATTGAATGCCGCTCATCACAGCGGTAGCCATTGCGGAAACGGTGGATGGTGGAAATTGCGAAAAGGTAGGCGGCTGAGGATCAGGAAGTCCGTTCAGATAACCGCAATGTTTGCCACGAAGAAGGACGTGTATAAGAGAGCCTTGGTCACTTGGTCTTCTATTCTTACTCGTCCGTATAACAATCGGGCTTGGTTCGAAGCAACATGCATTTCCGTGCGCAGTTTCCGCGACTTATCCGCTCAATAAAATGAACCCCGCTCCCAAGAGCCAAGGATCTTTCCTGCTTGGAGTATGGCCCTAACTCCCGAACAGGTGCTGTAGTCAGGTGGTGACAACAACCCGCCTCTTGAGGGGTCTCTAGGTTATGGGATACCCCATGGGCTGGAATTGACAGCTCTCCGGGTCTTAGGCGCGGGCGCAGTTCTGCTACGGAGGTGTTCCTCCATATATATCTGATTATAAGTCGTTCTCGACTTCTCAAACTAGACGTTACTTCGATTACATACTTTGATTTGGTCAATACCATCTTCCGATAGCGACTTGAAGCTGCATGCGACCACCAACATGACTACAGTCAACAATCCAGACGACAAGCCCGATGTCATGATGATCGAGACTGCCATCAGTGATGACTTGAAAGGCAACCCAGACAAGGCACCTCAGGTCTTCCACATTGACGGCTTCAGTGTGTTGGGGCTGCCTCCCGAAGATGCCGAGTTCTACCAGAATTACTCAGCCAAGGATCGAAAGAAGACGATGCACAAAGTGAGTTGTTGCAGTAGGTCTTCATAATTGACCCAACTGACAAAAGCTCCTCCACAGGTGGACAAGAGGCTCATTCCTATGCTAGCAGCATTGTATCTCATTGCTCACCTTGATCGCTCGAATATCGGAAATACGAAGGTAAGTTGTCCTTCGTGCCATCCATCATCGACCGCCGCTCATGCTGACCCGTTGATAGATCGAAGGGATCGACGTTGACCTGGGTATCAGCGGCATACAGTGGAATATTGTGCTGTCCCTGTTTTTCGTGCCCTACATCTTGCTGGAGGTGCCTTCCAACATTTTGCTCAAGCGCTTCGAGCGACCGTCGCTCTACATGGGCATGCTGGTCACTACCTGGGGCGTGATCATGACGATGCATGGAGTGGTTACCAACTACGCTGGTTTGCTAGCACTTCGCAGTAAGTTGCAAAGTGAAAACCCTTGACAACGCCAGTGACATTCCACTAACTCACGTCCTTCTCACACAGTATTGCTCGGAGTGTTCGAAGCTGGGTTCTTCCCTGGCGCGGTTTATCTGTGCACGTTCTGGTACATGCCAAAAGACCTTGCTGCCCGAATTTCATGGTTTTACTGTTTCAGCGCACTTTCGGGTGCTTTCTCGGGTATGGCGGCCGCGGGTATTGCTCAGATGGACGGAGTTGGAGGCTACCAGGGCTGGCGCTGGATCTTCCTAATCGAAGGCATGGTCACTGTCATACTTGGAGTCGCCACTTTCTTTGTTCTAGTCGATACACCCGCCCTGGGCCACAAGTGGTTGCGACAAGAAGAGATAAGATTCTTGGAAGTCCAGCGCTTCATCAAACAAGGCGGTCGTTTCCAGGACGAGAGCAAGGAGCAGAACTTCATCTGGCGTGATCTCAAGGCTTCACTCTTGGACTGGAGGCTGTGGCTGTTGACGTGGGTCCAATTCTGCCAGTCTGCGATGGCATACGGTACCAAGTTCAATCTTCCCACGCTCACGAGAGCCATGGGTTTCACCAGTTGGGAAGCTCAGCTGATGAGCGCACCTCCATACGTAATTCGACCTGTTTATCTTTGGTCATACAGCTGCTGGAAATTATACTGATGAGTACCCACACACAGGTAGCTGGCGCAATCGCAACCATCGTCCTCTCGAAACTTTCAGATCGCTTCTATTGGTAAGCCTTCTTGCAACACTACGTAGCCGGCCATCATCTGGTGCTACAACAAGAACGACAATATACTGACACCTTCAACAGGCGTATGCCATTTGTTGTTGGCCCCTTTGCTCTGTGCTGCATCTCCTTCGCTGTGATGTTAGGTCTACGCGGCAATTTCGAGAATCAGATCGGAGGCGCCTACTTCTCCATCGTGCTTGCCTGCATGGGCATCTATCCTTCAGCTCCAGCTCTCATTGCATGGGCAGGAAACAACCTTGCACCAGCTTCGCGGCGAGCAATTGGTCTCGGTCTGAACATCTGCATTGGCAACGCAGGTGGTGTCATGGGCAGCTACATGTTCTTCGACTCTGATGCTCCAACCTACGCGACCGGCTTTGGATTGAGTCTCGCGTTTGGATTGACTGGTCTGATTGCTGCCATTGCCGCCGAACTGGCCTACAAGAGGGCCAACAGCAAGAGAGCCAAGATTCCTGAAGAGGAGACGCGTGCGAGGTATACGCAAGACCAGCTTGTTGCGATGGGCGACAGAAGCCCCCTCTTCAAGTACACTTTGTAGGGATTAGTGACACGGGAGATGCTGTCGATAGGGTTGATGGTGGTGATGGTAATATTAATGTTAGTAAACACGCTGCGCGCATCGCACGTATGATGTTCTGCTGCGAGGCTTATCGATAATCTGATAAGATTAGATAGCAATGCAAATCCGCCTTATGCTGTCTTCATGCTCTTCTTGACTCAAGAAGTCTTCTGATATTCTTCCAAGTGTATATGCTTGTGTGGGTAAAGCGTATGGGCATTTTCTGTCCTTGCTCCTGGTGCAATGGCCGCATTGTCGCTATGCGAACGATGCTTACTCCGTCCGGAGAGACTAGATGAGACGAGCACGTGGAGATTGACAGCTCAGCCTTGGTGGATCTCGATCAATGCTCACACGCGTTTTAGCGAGGGTAATGAGTTTGCGTCTTCTATATCGCTCGTCAAGTTCACGATTCCAAGTCATCAAATCCTATACATGTACACGGTGTATCATCATGAGCTGGGATACTACTGATGAAGCCCAGAGCTAGAGTCAGCTCGATAAGGTCAAGTAAGTACATATACAAGATCCGGAACAAAGCACGTCACGCGCCCAGCCGGATGTTCAGCCTTCAGGTTCCAAGACCGGCTTGAGACTGGGCACATGCAGGCGCCGCGCCTTGCGATGACCCAGTCCAGGCTGGAATGGAAGACGCTATAACGCAAGGCGGTGATATTCCGACACGTCGCGAGACTTGCGCCGACATTCTTCAAACCAAGTCGCTACCTTCACTACATCTGCAATGCGACTTCAATAACATACAGCCGCAGTAAGCCTCCAAGCATGCGAACCCTGGCGCTGTACAGCGTGCTTTTCGTATGCATCGCTGCAGCACTGATCTTCGCAAGCCTGGAAGGTCCGGCCTTTGTGAAACAACAATATAATCACAGCAGGCCTTCCAAAACGAAGCCCAAAGGTCCGCCCATTTCCCACAGCCAATCACATGCCTGGCAAACGCAACAAGAATGGACGTACCAATACCCTCGAGATGCTCGAAATTACGGTCTAGACGAAGCGCAGTGTCTATCCGCCTTCCCGAACCTCTACAAAGAGGTGGATCGAGCAGTGGCTTGGTGGAAAGAGAAGGGCGGCATTACCGAAAGAGAGCTGGACGTGGGCTGGCGCGGAGACGGCATCGTGAGGGCAATGATATACGATAATCAGCTGTATGTGATCGATGCGCACGGCGTCTTTGACCACAACCATCGCCCGAGGGCATTGGCGACTTTGCATTCGATCCATCGCGCGGTGACTGCGCATGCTGGTCCGCTGCCCAATATTGAGTTCACGGTGACAGACCACTATGCTCCTCTAATAGATCAGAACGACATGAACCATACTACCTGGGGATACTCCAGGCTGGTACGCCAGGAAAACTTGTGGCTCTGCCCAGACTTTGGATTCTTCGGCTGGCCCAATGTAGGTTTGCGCAGCTATGCCGAGCTCCAACAAAACCTCGCTGCTGAAGAGGAAGACTTTCTCGACAAAATCCCCAAGATCGTCTGGCGGGGTGCAGTGGCAGGCCTAGGGTCCCACGACGTCCGCTCTGGGCTTGTTGCTGCCAGCGCCAATCAGCCATGGGCCGATGTACAGACGCTCGACTGGAGCAACAAGACTAATATCGCTACCCGTCTTTTGGGCATGGAGGATCATTGCAACTACCAATTTCTTGCGCAGACCGAAGGAAACACGTACTCTGGCCGTCTGAAGTCACTACTGAACTGCCATTCTGTTCTGGTTTCACACGACCTGAAGTGGGTAGAGCATTATCACCACTTGCTGCAGCCCGCAGGAGCTAACCAGAACTATGTGCGGGCTGAACGCGATTTCTCGGATCTACCCAAGATCATGACCTCTCTCCTCAAACCTTCGAAGATCCGCTCCTCCACACAGCGCATCGCCGACAATGCACGCTCAACTTTCCGCGAACGCTATATCACCCCTGCAGCAGAGGCTTGCTATTGGCGTCACCTGTTCCGAGGCTGGGCAGACGTGCAGACATTCGAAGTGCAAGGGTGGAAGGACAAGATGGTAGATGATCCGACGACTGGGAGGAAGAAAGTGAAACGCAGCATGAGAGGTACGCCTTACGAAGCATATGTGTTGATGGAGGAGGTAGAGTGGGCGCTTCCTGCGAAAGCGAGGAAAATGTGTATTGATGAGTAGATGAGGGCACTTACGGCGCTGCAGCAGGTACAATGGCAATACATGCGTTCCTACTCCACATATCAAACCCATGGCATAAGCTTTCACAGAGTATGCATATTAATCTCGGAACTCAATATCAGCCTACAGTGACTGTTCGATCTACCTGTCACGGCAGAGTGGAAGGAAGAAGAATCGCATACTGTTAAGCTGGCTCCGACCATAGCAATGACCTGCGCCTTGTAAGCGAGCTCCAGTAGATTTCATGCATAGCCGCCATGCTGGGATTGAACATGCACCCCACAACATCACTGTTCTCAACCGACTGCATGGCTACCTCTATCTTCAAGGACCTATGGCTTTCGTCCTGTGGATCTTTCTTCATCTCGTGTTCACCAAACCACGAGCTCCTTGAGGTATGTATGCCTCTTCCAGGAAGATGTCTCCCGATTTCCTCTATTCAGGCTATATGCGCTATAAGGCTTACACCGATACCGTCGCTACTTGGCTACTGAACACAGCCATGGGACAAGGCTACAACTTTGCCCGCAACTTCAATGGACCCGAACCAGCCGTCCAAGGTCCTCTCCTTAAAGGAAACGCAAGACAGCTTGCCCGGGCTTTACAACCACCAGTGGGCGTCCATAGCAAGCCGATGACATTTGCCTATCGCATCACCATCAATGACTTCATTCACTTTGCGGAGTTCATAGTGAAGGTCAACAAACCTCGCGTGACGGTTCCCCACCACTTTGTGCTACACTTACGACAAGCCATCGGGACTCGGAAGAGCCACCAAGCATGGTGTGAGAGCAGGTGTGCAGGGACAGCAGAGCCAATGATATCGGACTGCGGACATGCATATTTTATCACAGACTTCGGGGCATCGTTCAAAACATCTGGAAGGATTACCACGAAGGTAATGTGGGATTGATGGCAGCATCAATCGTGACGAACACCGCCATCGATTTCTGCCGCAAATTACAGGAAGATTTCGAGAAAGCATTGCCTGGACAAGAAACATTGCACGAGCGCGCCTGTACCTATTGTGATTTGTTGGAAGACGGCCAGACACAAGAACCTGCGTTCTCGCAGAGTGATGGGCCTTGTCTGGCATCTGTGCCTCGAATCGTCGAGATGTTTGTCGATGACATTGAAGACGATCCACCAAAAGAGTTGCCGACTGTTTCTTCGGCATACATGCAGCCATATTCTCAAAGACCTCATGTAGCTGAAGAGTCTGGCAAAGGCGGATATGACTTCGACCGCCACTACAGCCTCGTGATGGGCGTTCTACCGGAATTGTGTGCCTTGATACGGGCGACGACACCCCATCGTGACTGGCTCCATGCCGAACACGAGATCATGGGGGCTATGCGGCACATCCTTTTGTACAAGACTCAGACGCTGTGGGTGACATTCGCTTTCCAGGTGTTACTGAATATCCTCCACATTATGCGCGAAGACGCCACCTGGGCTTTCGACGATCTCTGTCAAGGTTCAAAGTCGATCGCATCCAGTATCGAAAAGGCCCTCGAATTCAATATGGATGTCGAAGTGATGCGCTTGTTCCCCATCCATGATCAACTGCTGAACCGATTTTTGGGTTCCGTGAGAGGCTGGACTGAGCAAGACATGATACGCATGTTAATCGACTCTGCTAGGCGGTCTGGACGTGCATCAACTACGAGGGATGTACCAACATACTACTTTCTCAAACGAGACCCGCTCTGGTGCGGTATGCTGCTCTACAGCTTCAGGATGGTGGCACATGAATCTGCTATCACCATAGCCAATTCGTGGTCAAGCATATTTGCAGTCGCGCACCTCTACAACTGCCTCCACGGATCGGACTTGCTTGCATGTCGATGGGAAGAATTGGAGCATGTGATCTCAATGCACGGCGAGGAAAATCTGTTCGTTGATGCAGGCCCCGACCACTTTCGAAGATTGTCTGGTCCGCCTTGCTATTGTTACTGGGATCCGCGCGAGCGAATTCGCGACAAAACGACATCAGAAGGAAGCTAAAATCTCCTTATTTAGAAGGAGACATCTCAAACAGCTTGCACCGGTATCTAATCTCTCCAAAGAACGCCACTTTCATGGCGATGGTCGTACAAGTCTAGGCCCAAGCGATGTTGTTAAAGCGCTGCGCTAGAAAGTCGGAAGAAAATGCTGAAATCTACCAGATGGGTCCCGATGTTGATGTATGCGACATCATCGCGAAACTCGGGCTAGCTATCGAGTACGAGACTATCCAGATGACTTTCAACCATTTCTATATGCACATCCTCTGCTAAAAGATGCTGCGACAGCTGCACGTAGCTATTGGCCCGACCATTCTCAACTGGGTAGAACGATACCGTGACGACAGGAAACTTACAGGAATCGTGCTGGCGATATTCTTGAAGGCGACGGAAGGCCAGCCAATGGTTTTCGAAGCTGGCAAGTTGATGGCCAGCTTCGTGGCGCAGAACCGTGACCTCGCACTGAGAGACACTCAAACGATAGATGCGATCACGGCCTTAAGGAGAGCCAATACCTCCAATGGCATTGTTGGTCACAGTGATACAAGTCACCTGCTCATTTCATATGCAGCGTTCACACTTTTTTTTGGTCAGGCGTTGTGATGTGATGTCTCACGGATGCAAATTTTCGGTCCACTCTTTGATGTTCGTACGTTCTTCATAGCAAGCACATATAATAACCTCGTCATCATCAATGTCGCTCACAAGATCATACTCAAGTCAAAACAAGACTTCCACCATTGTCCACTGGGTGCCAGTTCGGATCTGCCTGCTCGACACCATTGTCTCCGGCTTCCTCTTTCTCCCGCTGCAGTGCTTGCTCGATCGTAATGGGGTTCTGCGTCAAGATGTACGACGTAAAGCCCTTCTCCACCTTCGCCTCATCGTGCGTTCCAATCCAGTATTTCGCTTGCAGCAGCCTCTGCAGCTTGAGCCCATTGTGGGCACCAAGATTCGCCTCGCTGAAACCAATCCACGTCAATCCGACGCGCACGTTGAGCAGGCCATGGAGAAGCGCGAGGACACGCAAACATGGCTCTCGCGAAGCCAGGAAGGCCATCTGATCGACTGGAATACCGTGCGGCGTGTACACGATGGCTTCGGCTTCTCCCAGGCCAGTAGAGTCGAAGGAGATGACGAGGCCCTTGTGAATGCCTTGGACATCGTTCTTCTGCGTGAGACAGCCAATTCCAATGAAGTCCGGAAGAAATGGCAGGCGAGTCTCGCGCCAGTCTCGCACGAAAGGTGGCAAAAGCGTGATATTCTCAAAGTGCTTGTATTTCTTGACGAGGTGTTCGGCGTCGTGGCGCACTAGGACGGGCACTGAAGGGTGCAGTTGGCGCAAAGTCTCTTCATTGACGTGGTCTGTTCCTCGAAGTGCGCAGGCAGCAACATCGATATAACCGGTCGATGGCTTGACTTGCGCATCCGTCCCGCGGAGTTCACATGCTCGAACTTCAATTTCATGGACGAAGGCCTCGACTTCTGCTATGGTTTGGAAGGCGGATGGGATGGTGTGCTCCTGCTGGTGGAAGATCCAACTATACTCGGTTTGTGGTCCAGTGAGCCACGCGTCTACGAGGACGTTGAAGTAGACTCGAGAGTTGCCGTCGTCCTTTGGGGGGATGGGGATGCTTAGCAGCCAAGAGTTATCGGCTGAGAGGTGATGAATCAAGGGGCGTTGCGTGTCTGCCTTGGTCCTGAGCAGAGAGGTAACATCGGTTTTGCCTTTTGCCATCATGAATGTTACTTTTGGGCCAAATGCAATAGGAGGAGTTGCTTATGCCGGGGATATGCAAGCACTGATATCATGTTTGCCACGAGGCGGGAGGAGTGCGGCTGAACTCAGCTGGCCTCTGTCGAAGAAATGCGCTCGAATCCTTTGTGGGCACCCAACACATGTGGCGTTTCTCCATATCACATCATGGTCACGCTTGCTATACTTGACCATGCATGCACACAGCAACATGTTGACCGGGGCAGCTGCGAACTCATGACTTGGTACGCTCACGTGATCGATCTGCCATTTAGTCGGACGCGCTTCCGCCTGCCGGATTCACCAAGCATCAAGTCCGCAATCTGCCTTTTGTCTCGCAGCCTTGCCGCGTTGTCACAGAAGATCCCCTGAACTCTATGTGATTCAACCTTCGACAAAGTTCGAATGCTTATGCAATCTGTTGATACAGGCGTGTTAAACATTTACTAGCAACAGGACGAAGCATACCGCAATCGAGACCATTCGATGGTGTTCGAGAGCCTGACTAGCCATGCCGCAACGTCATCGTTGTGCCAAGCGCTGATAGGTCAGATTCAGGCCGCTCGTCCCGTACATAACGCGCGGACAAACAATCAGCCTTGTAATGTGGAGCTCCAGCCAAGCCACCAGAGCCTCTTGAACGTCAACAACGTCCTCTGATCTTCTAGCCTGGAGAACTTGGAGGGGCCGCAGTGGCAACGGCAGGACCGTTCTGCAGACGCAATGCTTGGACTGAGAGGTACTTACGATGGCGGAGTCTTGTCCAACCTTGGGAGTCTTGCATTACGAGGCCGAGCAACATCGACGCAGGTGACGACGACAATCCGAATCACCTGAGATTTCGCTTGAGGCTGGAACACGCCGGATCAGAATTGCTTCTGCCTGGATGATGTTTTCTGCTCCAGGATCTACGTTGGCAGGCCATCGGGCAAACCGTCCACTGGGGCAACGAGGATTGCGCTCAGAGTTTTGTTTCCACGGCCCCGATGTGCCGTGCACACCTAGGAGGCATCCCGCTCCGCATCGAGTGGAGGAACATGGGCCAAGGCCCATGAGAGGCTCAGAAATTAGCCTCGAGGGTTCAGAGCTACATCACTATTGCGGGTCCGGCACGGGCTTCTGACAATTGTTGACCTGTGTATAAGAAACACTTGTGCTTGCCCAACATGATCTACTTTTCTCCAGACTATCACTGCACATCCTCATCACTCGCTCCATACCCAGCAGACTAAACGACTACCCAGTCCACCGAGATCAACCAAATCAATCAATATGCTTTCCAACATCCTCCTCCTCGCCGCTGCCGGCTACGTCGCCGCCCAGGACGTTACCGAGATCGTTGCTTCTGCTACCTCTCTCGGTGGTGATGCTGCTACCAGCGCTGTTGGATCTGCTCTTTCTGGCGACAACTCCGCGGTCTCTGCTGCCAGCTCATTCGCCGTTAACAATCCTAGCGAGGCATCTTCCTTCCTTGCTTCATACGCCTCCGAGAACCCCGCTGAGGCTTCTTCCTACCTCGCTTCCTTCCTCTCTACTGCCGACCCCAGCGTGAGCTCTGAGGTTGCCTCAGCTGCCAGCAACTACTTCCCTGGTGGCACTGCTGCTGGAACTGGCGTTATGCCCATGCCCACCAACGGTACTTCCAGCGGTGTCGCTGCCGGCTCTGCTGCCGGCAACTCTGCCTCTGGTTCCGCATACTCCAGCTTCTTGAGCGAGGCCTCTGCATCTGCATCTGGCAGCTCCGTAAGTTAAATTGAAATCTCAGTGGCAGTCCACCTCGCTAACACATCTGCAGCTTGACGCCGATGCTACCGAGTCTGCCATCTCTGCCGGTGGCTCTGCTGCTTCCACCGCTTCTCGCGAGGCTGCCACTGCTACTACTGGCTCTGGTTCTAGCGGTGCGTCCGAGTCTGGCTCCGGTACCGCATCTGGTGACTCTGGTGCCGTCCAGACCGCTGCTCCCTTCATGCTTGGTGCTGCCGGTCTTGCTTTCGCTGCTCTCTTGTAAAGTGGTGGTGACAACTCGACAAGTTGTTGCCAGTATGCAACTACTGATACACGCCGTATCGTCACGAAGACACAAAATTACTACCAACGAGCGGTTCTGTCCCGAAGTGTTCAGGTCAGGATCGTAGATATGCTACGACATAAATTTTTGTATATAATCTTTCCACATTGTCACTATTGAGATGATGTTCCAGCGTTTGTTTCGCTTTCGGACTGCTAGTAACACCAGATTTAGAACGATAATCTGGTCACCTTTGCCACTGAGAGATTGTTGGAGCCTACCTGGTAGCTTGCATCTCGGAGTTTGGTATGTTACTACCGTCAGATGTGCATTTGAAGATGGTTATGGTTGCGTGTGAAATGCCACATGGAGTGGCTCAAATTTAAGCGTCAGTATAATGCTAGTACATTCTCCAGTATGTCGATTTGCAACAGGAGGCAATAAATAGCTATTCTGCATTGTACAATCGTTCGTATCGCGCTAGTCCTAAAAAGGAAGTCAATCTCCATTCGAATCACACAGACTTTCAAATCATTCGCCTCCCAATGTGATGCTTTGACACGAACACAGTACAAGTCAACAACCACATTTCCATAATGTCTCATTCACAATCCGCCAGCATGCCATCTACAAAAACTCCCCTGACCCTCATCGTCGCGGCCACACCTAAAAATGGCATCGGCAAGAACGGCGCCCTACCCTGGCCAATGCTCAAGAAAGAAATGGCCTACTTCGCGCGCGTCACCAAGCGCGTCCCAACTTCCACATCTATTTCATCCAACCCTTCCAAAACAGAAAGCGAGCAAGCGAAAGCCTTGCCTCGCAATGCAGTTATCATGGGCCGCAAAACGTGGGATTCGATTCCGCCCACATTCCGCCCGCTGAAAGACAGGACGAACATCGTTATTTCATCGCAAGAGCGCAGTGCGCTGAGCGGTGTGACAGACGATGTAATCGTCTCTTCTTCTATCTTGGACGGGCTGGGCGAGCTTGATTCTGCTGTGCAGAACGGACGAGCGCCGGCTTTGGGGCGAGCGTATGTCATCGGTGGCGCGAGGGTTTATGAGGCCGCTATGGAGTTGGAGCAGACCAAGCATGTCCTACTGACGAGGGTGGCAAGAGAGTATGAGTGTGATACCTTTTTCCCTGATTTGGAACGCAGTGAACACTGGGCAAGGAAGGAGAGGAAGGATCTGGAGGACTTCGTTGGCGAAGAGATTGTAGAGGGTGGGTTGGAAGAGGAAGGTGTCAAGTATGAGTTCCAACTATGGGACTGGAAGTGATGAAACCAATTGGCTGTGAAGCTGGAGTGCTCGGGATCGTACCAATCAAATGAACTATTGTGCAATAGCGTACGTGGTTGTGCACGTTTCTACTAATGTTGCGAGGCTTTTCGGTAGGCACTAAGAGTCGTTCAGCACCGTCAAAGTGATATGCTGGTATTACGTAACGTTCTCAGCCGCGTGCTGCTCATCGAAACACAGATCATATGGACGTAAGCACTTGGAGCATTGTTTACATTCAACCCCGCATTCATGACTTTTGACTCCAAGTACAAATGATGTTTGCTAGTAGTATGAATAGCTTACAAATAGACACCCTGTAATTATCGTCTAAAAATGCTTCTCAACATGCGTCACGGCCGCTGTTGTTGGCGAAGGCGGGTTGGTGATGATGATATCGAAGATCTGTAATGGAGAACTGATCAGCATTGACTATAGACGTATACTTGAACGGCAGAAACTCACTGGGCCTTGGTACGACTTTCTCTTGAAGAGCCACAAAGCCGCCACGAAGACAATGAAGATTCCCACCACAGCTGAGACGTAGTCTGGATAATTTCAGTATGCAGAGGCAGCTCGGTGATGGTCAGAAACACTTACTCATTGTTACCGTGTCGACGGCCGCAGTAGCTGGTAAGAGGAAGAACTACTCAAGCATGGTCAGCAACCCACTCATACACATTCACAATGTAGGCAGTAAGATATCATGTACCGCAGAGGTCACGATAACATATATCGCAGAGAAATAATTGAGAATGTATCCACCAACACGACCAAGTGGGAAGTCGGGCCTCTCAAGCATAATCGTATCCCGACCTCGCACAAGCAGAATTATGATCGGCCCAGCGTATGAGCAGTTGAGGAAGATGGTGCAGCTCGAGATATAGGCATTGAAAGCAACAGACGGGCCCAAGTATAGTAATCCAAAAAGTACGTTGAAGAGTGCGACAGCGAGTATCGCATTTACAGGGACGTTGAAGCGGCGGTCGATTCGTGACATCCTGAGAGCTCTGTTAGCATCTTGCCACTTCCCCAAGTTCGCAATATGCGCTAGGAATACGCACAGCTTCGAGCATGGCGCTCCTCCGTCTCTGCCCATTGCCCACAGTAACCGGCTACCTGATGTGACACTGCCAATTGTTCCGTTGATGAAACAGACTGCAAGAGCGCAGCTCATCACGACACCAGCAGTGCGGCTTTCCGTAGCTTGGATGATCAACTCAATGAGCGGATTACCAGTGAGGGTGGTGAGGATGGCTTCAGGGTTGGGAATGCAGAACAGTAGTACGATGATCATCGAGAGACCTCTGCAAACTGTCAGTATCGGCCTGGAGGATCTATGCACGAGCCTACAAACGCACGTAACTCCACCAATTGCAACACACATCAGCATTGCAATCGGAGCATCATGGGTCGGCCGCGGCATCTCTTCTGTCATGTGGGTGATTGCATCGTATCCTATTAGGGACAAGCTGCGAGTTCTCGTTAGCGATAACGAGCTTCTGCCAGAGTACAGGTTGTATCTTTCCAGTACACTTGCTACCAAGATACTCCTTCCAGAACGAAAAGAAGACGTACTGCCAAGATAGTTAGTAAGTGATTTTGTCTACGCAGGGGCAGTGCATACGATACCGCTGATTGTAGTAAGCCAAGCATCCACGCCACGCCGTCCGGCCATCCAGTCTCATTCGCGAAAGCGGTAAAAACAAATTCAGCATCAGTTTTGGGAGCAGTCGCAAGAATTACTGCGGAAGTCGTAATCCAAGCAGTGACCGACCAGAACACTACGGCTTAGGTCAGCGGACAACGGTCCTGGAGCATACGGGCGCTAACGTACAAGCTCCCTCATTCCACCTGCCCAGAAATTGATAGCCGAAGATGTTGAGACCAATGGCGAAGAATGAGATGGCCAGGAAGTACATATACGTATGCCACTGAGTGAGTACCATGGTGTAGTTCGAGCCAGCCACCACCGCAGCAGCAATGAATTGAGCCTGCCGTCGTCAGCGAGCCGTGACAAGTCTGCCTTTGCAGGAAAGCCTACCTCCAAACACTGCCTCCGTGGTAACGAGTGTCAACCACCCAGCGATATTGATCCAACCCACGAGGAAGCTCTAGTCTGGTCAGTCAAGGCACTCGCGTTTCTAGCAGTGGCGGCCAAACCATAGAGCTCCGCCACCTTTTGCAACCAGTCAGTGAATAGCTCAACCTTCATCTCGAACTAAGACTCATCAGACTTACGATACAGTGGACAACGAATATGCATAGTGGTACTGTCCGCCAGCTGTAGGCCAGACAGAAGCCATCTCCCCCAGACTGGCAGCGATAGCAAAGTTACAAGCGACACAAAAGAAGAAGCCATAGAAAAAAGCAGCGGGGCCTCCTGACGGTAGTACGATTGCCAAAGTGCTAGCAAGTGCGATCCAAGTACTAGGATGATTAACCCACTGCCGACAACATGCAGCAGAGAAGACACCTTACTTGAGAATTGCAAACGCCATGCCAGTCATTGTCAGCTTAGAGAACTTCTTCTCGAGATGGCCTTCAGCCGTTGTGGTCTGTCGACTGAGCGTTTCCACATCGTGCTTTTCGGGCTTGGAATCTTCCATGTTGGACGACGATAGGACGACTTTATGTAAAGATGAGGTGTTAGCGCTTTGCAGCGCGATATTGACCAGACTTTGCTCGCGCCCTTGGGAATCGTTTCAGCCGCTGGAGACCAATGAATATGTATATGTGCACGTGGGAAGCAGCTTATTGCATGCCCAAGATCGAGTCCACATGCCACTTGATGATGGTGAGCGATAACATTCGGTTGCCAAACTCGTATCCAAAAGAAATAGGCACAAGGTACTAGAAGCAAGTCGAGCGGTTCATTTACAAAGTACATAAACCGAGCAACCTCCTTGAGAGGAGGTACGCAGCGCAGTCGAATGAATGTCACTGCGACACATTGCCGAAGGACCCACTTTCCCATAACCTTGTTTTGTCCCAGGTGCGGAGAAGCTTTCGCCTTCGCCTTTCATTATCATTATCCGGGGATATATCAGGTTAGCACGCCGAGCACGCTTCTTCACAGGCGCTCGGAAACAAAGCAGTCGTCGGCGCATGAACGACTATAGCATGCCCAGCCTCGAGCCATCCCCTAAAGTTTTCGGCCGCCTTAAGTATGCATGCCCACTTGTACGTATTTGCGGCTGGATTCGGCGTCACATGCGCCTTATGCATTCGGATCGTCATCTCCACAAGCAAGGGTTATACTGTATTGAGTTTGAGCCACGATGGTCATAGCCATGGCGGTCTAGAACACTGGAAAATCATATTGGCCAAGTTGGGTCTTCAGGTAAGCCCGAAATCCTTCGTCGGCAGTCGTAAATTCGTCAAGTCTTGGTGCAAGCGCGTCGAGGAATGGAAATGTGGATTCGACATGTATTGGTGCCATGGGAAGCGGATCGTGAAGGAGATTGTTTCCTTCAATCAACGGCAGTGTCGCCGTTGTCACATCGCTCGCCACGCCGGAAGATACGGAATTTCCCGGTCTGAGCTGTTCGTTGTAGTGGTTGGTGTGTTGCTTAGAATGCGTATCTTGTGTTGTCGGGGCTGGGGTCGAGGCGGCGCCAGCAAAACCTGTGTTGCATTGTTGTCAGGAACTGCCCAGCCAACAATGTCAAATTATTTATGCTCACCTCGTATCAGTTCTTGTCTGTGATCACCTGCACTCTTCCAAGACTTTCCCATAATGGCAAGGCACTTTACACACAAATCGATCTGCTCTTGGACTTTTGCACGGTCAGGCCCGGCGGTGTATTCCCCATGATATTGCCATAGAGTTCCGGCGACCAGCACAATTGGAAAGATGAAATCGCAGGGCAATCGATCAAGATCGTCGACATACTGCGCCAGTATCGCGGATCCTTCTTGAGCAGCGGCTATGCATACCCGAATGGGCGTTCTCTCGGGCGCTATTCCTTGCGCGGGAGACCAATTGTATTCTCGCCAGTAAAACTGGAAAGGGCGATGAAGTAGGATGACGCAGGCTTGCACGTACTACTGAAAAGTCAGTATGTCTGGTGCGCAATACAGCAAGACATCTCACGTACCACAGCGTCTATGATAGCGACAGGAGGAACAACAGCACGAAAGCCATTACCATGTGTCCGTACCCCGATGGTCGAAGACTTGAAAGCCTCCTCGCAGCTTTGTAATCTTGCCCATAGACTCATGCGTGTGGTCTCCGCAGCTTCTAGGTCTTTGCACAAGCGTTGTTTGCTGGTGACAGAGCATGTTGCTCGGAGGATATCTTCTAAGATGAAGCACAGGTCGATCGTCAGATTGAATCCAGACATGGTGTGAGATTTGATTGGGATGACCTCGCCGTCGCCGGGCCGTTTATATGGCAGAAGCTGGTATTCGTCCGATTCCGCCGCAGAAGGATATGGAGTAGTGATGTCTTCTGAGCGAAGGATGACAGGCCTGCCGAGTGCACAGGCAAGCACCTTGTCTAAGACGTACAGATTCCACCACAGTCGCGAGGCAACCTGAGTATCGACGTAAGTCGCCTCGGGCGGTCCAGCCTCGTTCAGTCTTAGCTCCATAGCCATTCCAGCCGCGATGTTGCATAGCATCGCCGCATTGGACGCTTCACCAAGACCATGCTGGTGGAGAGCCAATATGACCAGTGTCTGGCAACTTTCAATTGAAGGTCTGATGAAATTGAGTGGGTGAAACGATGTGGTAGACATGCGTGTTTCGCCACCTTTCTTTTTCTGGAGCGCAAGCAGTGCCGCTGAAGCATCGTATAAGTCAGTCATAAAAGATGAGCATGTGCGAAGCTGCACCGCAGGACCTTACCCTCAAAGAAAACTGCTGTTGGTGGCGTCTTATCCTCTGGGGCAATGGACGGCGAGGTATCGATAGGGTCTAAGCATGCTGCTATCGAGTAGACAGCGTACAAGACGGCCGGTGTGAATGCGTCGGCGCGGAGGTCATTGTGCATGTAATCATGCATCGGCATATATAGTATCGGCCATATCGGATGGATATTGGTGAAGTAAGCAGTGAATAGACGCGATGAGACGACGCTGCTTACGTTCGTTGCGGTAGCATCTCCTCGACGATGGGGCCTGCTTGTATTACCGTTCAAGTTGGCCGAGATGGAAGATGCTTCCTCTTCGCCTCGGGTCCATTCGCTTGTCGAAGCAGAAGCACTCGAATTATTACGCTCGGAAATCCGATCACTCGCTGGCTGGGTGTAGGGAAGATTCAGTCTGTCGCCTATGGTTGCAGTCGATTTCCGCCTGGGAAATGATGTATCAAAAAGTGTTGCACAGAGGCAGTACATGTAATAGCCCATGCAAGTATGTCTCACGTCTTGTTCCGCCTGGAGATGCCATAATGGCAGCACCTAGAGCTCTCTGCGCACTGATTGCACACAGGCACAGCACCATCACACTGCCGAGATGTTAGTGCTTCGCTAACATGTACTGTAGCAAGGATCAACGGGACATGAGTAGGAGGTGTTGCGCGTACCTTTGTTTTTCGCTGACCACAAGGAATGCACGCCTGCGAGACTCGCTGCCGAGCTTTGATCTCGCGCGGCATCCTCCTCGGATCGCGTAACGGTATGCTGATACAGCAAATAGTGGATGCTCAGTTACAATTGCTAACGTCACCTCTGTGGTCACAAAGATACCTGACTGGGCGAGCCGGGGGCAAGGGCGCGTTCGAGGCATTCGAGACGATCAGCCCCGCCGGTTATGGTAGAGTTCAGTCTCAAAAGATCGGTAACATGCTTCGCGCTGAATGCTAGTTTAACCCGGGAATCCTCCTCTTTTGTTTTGAGACTTGGCTTCTTCCATAGCCGGCCCATAGCCGACACCCCACTCCCATATTAGGTGCTGTTCTGCATATCTTTCGCGATCTTATAGACGCCACAACGGACATTTTTCTGAGACACGCATAACTCTCGTTACCATGGTATTGGATCGTTTGAAGGACACGCTCGATCAGCTCACCAGCAAGGTCGGTGGTCTCGCCACTGAGGGCTCCTATCACCCGCTTGATCCTCTTTCAGAAAGCGAAATCGCCATTGCGGTCGATGTCGTTCTGAAGAAGCAGAGCGATCTCATCTTCAACTCCGTCACTCTTCTTGAGCCGAAGAAGGAGCTTTTGAAGAAGTATGTCGAGTCTCAGGATACTCATGTCCCCCGTCTTGCCGATGTCATTGCTAGTGGCAAAGGCAATAAGACCTACGATGTTCTGGTCGATATCGGAGAAAAGACCATCATCAGATGGGACGAACCTAAGGGAGTTTATCCCGGTATCACCATGGAGGATCTGATGGTGGTAGAGGAAATCATGAGAAAGGATCCCAAGGTCATCGAGCAGTGTGGTATTCTTGGCATTCCCGCCGAAGACATGCACAAGGTTTACTGCGATCCATGGACCATTGGTATGCATGCACCAAAATCCAAGGCGAGGGCAGACTAACGCTCGCAAAGGCTACGATGAACGCTATACCGACGGATCCAGACTCCAGCAGGCTCTGATGTACTACAGACCCAGCATCGACGACCTGCAATACACGTTCCCCCTCGACTTTTGCCCTATCTTCAACATCGAGACGCAGGAGATCATCCACATCGACATTCCAGAGAAGCGCCGACCACTCAACAAGGCGCCTCCCACAAACTTCGATCATGAATCGATCCAGCGAGAGATTGGCTTGAGAGACGACCTTAAGCCAATCCACATCACCCAACCGGAAGGCGTATCCTTCAAGCTGGACGGCCGTACTATCGACTGGCAGAAGTGGAACTTCCACATTGGCTTCAACTACAGAGAGGGCATCGTTCTGTCCAACGTCACTTTCAACGATCGTGGCAACGTGAGACCTGTAAGTTGATCCTCTGCGTGTGTACGCAATCCCATCAGAAAGCATATCTGACATCACCAACAGGTGTTCTGGCGCATTTCGCTTGCCGAGATGGTCGTACCATACGGTAACCCCGACCATCCTCACCACCGCAAACACGCCTTTGACCTGGGCGAGTACGGTGCGGGATATATGACTAACCCTCTCAGCATGGGCTGCGACTGCAAGGGATCCATCCAGTATTTGGACGCCTCTTTCGTCCGCAAGTAAGTCATTCCACCGCACTACCCTCCCCCCCCCCAAAAAAACCCCCCATCACTAACCTATCCATCCTAGGAACGGCGAACCCTACACCATCAAAAACGCAATCTGCATCCACGAAGAAGACAACGGCATCCTCTTCAAGCACACCGACTTCCGCGACGAATCCTCCACGACCACCCGCGCCCGCAAACTCATCATCAGCCAGATCTTCACCGCCGGCAACTACGAATACTGCATCTACTGGATCCTGCACCAAGACGGCGTTATCCAGCTCGAAGTCAAACTCACCGGCATTCTCTCCACCTACGCCCTCGCGCCAGGAGAATCCGCCGCGCCCTATGGCACAGAAGTCTACCCGGGCGTCAACGCCCACCACCACCAGCACCTCTTCTGCCTACGCCTCGACCCGTCCATCGACGGGCACGCCAACACCGTCTTCGAAGTCGACGCCGTGGCCAGCGACGCCCCCGTCGGCAGCAAAGAGAACCGCTACGGCAACGCCTTCATGGCGCGGAAAACTTCCCTCAAAACCCAAGCGACCGGCATTAGCGACTACAACCCCTGTCGCACCTGGGACATCTCCAACACGAACAAGCTCAACCCGCACTCCAAGAACCCCGTCTCCTACAAGCTCGTGTCGCGCGAAGTCCCCGGCCTCATGCCCAAAGAAGGCAGTCTGGTCTGGGACCGCGCGGGCTTCGCGCGCCACGCCGTGCACGTCACTCGGTACGCCGACGAGGAGAAGTTCCCAGCAGGCCGCCACGTGCCGCAGAACTCCGGACGGCCGTCCCAAGGCCTGCCGGCGTGGATTGCTGCGGACGAAGACGGCAGTATTGAGAACGAGGACATCGTGCTGTGGCACACGTTTGGCGTCACGCACTTCCCGTCGCCGGAAGACTACCCGATTATGCCCGCCGAGCCGATGTCGGTGCTCTTGAGGCCAAGGAACTTCTTCACGCAGAACCCGTGTATGGATGTGCCGCCGTCGTTCTCGAGCACGCCGAGTGGAGTGAGGGATGGCAGGAAGCCATACCGGTCGTGAGTGGATAAAAGCAGCGGGGAGTGAGGCGTAGCCAGCGCATACATAAGCATGGCATTTGTATATAAAATTTCCTACCAGTTCGGGTCGTGTCTGTGAAGATGTAAGCGAAAGAAACAATCCCAAATTTGCTGTCCAGCAGCGTACGACCTACTGAGCATACCACACTTCGCCTGAATATTCCATGTTCTGCAACCGGAAAAATGCCAAAAGTTTGAATGCGAACTTGCGTGTAAGAATTGTGAAACCTCGTCATTCCAACCGAACTGATGATAAAACAAAAAAGAAATTAAATTTTGGTGTCAGGCCTATGAGCAGGCCATGATTCATCCATGTATGCGCCTCCATCGCCAGTGCTTGAGAAGAAGAAAAAAAAATCACCTTAGGCTTCCATACAACCATCCTGGTTGACGCCGCCGTTAAAAGATCCAAAAGCCCAGTCTGTGATAATGCATGCTAATTTTTCCCGTTTCCAATGACGCAAAGGCTCGTCCAGT
The DNA here is from genome assembly GCA_023634325.1 of Cladosporium cucumerinum. Lineage (NCBI taxonomy): Eukaryota > Fungi > Ascomycota > Dothideomycetes > Cladosporiales > Cladosporiaceae > Cladosporium > Cladosporium cucumerinum. The sequence goes on along the minus strand of JALDQA010000010.1, from coordinate 129,792 downwards.
TCAGTACCTGTGCTTGTAGTTTTCAAGGGTAGACCACACATGATAGCAAGAGCAGCACACGAAGAAAATGGCCTGCACAAAGTGTTAGCCGAGTCTTTCGCCGAGTGTGGGCACTCTCCAACAAAGCTTACCATTCCCGTTTCGGCGGTGCGTTGCTGCGACTGGAAGAAAACGGCGTCCCGTGCGGTACAATGATCCTTGTTCGGACACTGCACATCGGAGTGTGGGAGCTGTACAAATCAACCTGTCAGCAAATGCTGCTGAGCAGATATCACCGTATGCTGAGAAGAGATTCATGATATAGCCTCCTCTTGCCTCCCTCAAGACGCGACGGTCGACGCGGCCCTCTCCCTCTGCTCGGCCTGGACGAGCTCTTCCTCTTGCTCGCCGTTCTGCGCACGGTCTGGGTCGTCAACCTCGAGAGCCATGTGGCCGTCCGAGGGCAGACCGCAGAACGGGCAGAGGATCTCCTGGCCGCACAGCGTGCACATCTCGGGGATATCGTCTCCTTCGCTGTCCATGTCGTCCATGACGGAGTCTTTCTGATCGTGCGCGTGGTCACTAACCGTAGGATCTTGAGCGACGTCCTCGACGTTGCCGGCAGTCTCGGCGATCTGCTCTTGAAGGGCGTTGCGGTAGATGCAGGCGGCGGTGGCGGGCTCGCTGTACTGGCATGAGCGGCAGGCGAACATGAGCATGTTGCTGGAGGGGTCTTCTTTGGGGTAGAGCATGTTTGAGCTGGGAGGGCAATGTTAGTGGATGGTGAGTGGTTACCTGGAGGCATTTCATGTCCATACCACTCGCGACAGAAGCGGAAGCTGATCTTCTTAGAATCGCCCTGTTTCTGCTGCTGCTCGGCGGTGGCGGGCTCGATCTCCATGTACTCGGCCATGTTGAGGGATGTGAGTTTGTGTCTTGTTGTGATGATGGTGTGGATGGTGTTGATTATTGCAGTGGTGAGGTGTGAGGTGGTGTGTCCGGTTTGCAGTGACGATGGGATGGCGAATTGATTGTCGAAGATGTACTTTGTCGCAAGTTCTATAGCGCGCGCGCGCGCGATGCTCGTCTCTGACAAAGTAACTTACAGTACTGTACGCCTGGCTGCGTGGAATAGAGTTGGCGGGAGTGTGAGCCGAGAGACGGCGCGCACAGGCACAAGAGCGAGCGAGCAAGCAAGCAAGCAGCGAGAATAGACGTCCTTGAATCAAGCAAGCAAGCAAGCAACCAACCAACCAACCAACCAACCAACCAACTAGACCAATAACAGAACGCCCCACTTTGCTCACGTGCTGCTCCTCTCGGTCTCCTCGCTCGCGCGACACGGTCCACGTCACGGCCATTATTCAGTCAACTTGCGGGCAGCTACAACAGCTAAGTTACCACGCACGCACACACGCCCTCTGCCACACACTCTCCAACAGCCCGCGCGTTTGTGGAGGAGACGAACATCAGGACCATATCATACCGCACGCTGTGTCTGTTTGCGGAGATTTGATTCACAATGGTGAGAGCGCCCCCTCCACGCCAGCGGACAATCCGTCTGGGGAAAGCTGTGCTGCCTTTGCTGCTAGAAAGGCACAGGCACAGGCACAGCACAGGCACCGGCACTGGTAAAATGCCGGCATACAGGTCGAACTGCTTTGCTAACACTTGACAACCTCCAGGCCACTGGACTTCCGCCTGGATGGGTATGTGACAACTTGGACACTCGCACCGTGGATCGCTTCGTGTGACCGCCTACGCAAGCAGGCCCTTCTAACACACACATCTCGCAGGAGGTTCGCCACTCCAACAGCAAGAACCTGCCATACTACTTCAACCCGAGCACCAAGGAGTCACGATGGGAACCCCCAGAGGGCACTGACAGTGAGAGCCTCAAGCACTACATGGGCCAGTACCACACTGCCCAGCTCGGCCGCGACGGTGCGGCTAACCAGCAAGGCCTTGAAGGCAAGATCAGATGCGCCCATCTCCTCGTCAAGCACCGTGACTCGCGCCGCGCCTCCTCATGGCGCGAGGCCCAGATCACCCGTTCCAAGGAAGAGGCCCGCAGCATCATCAACAACTACGAGAGCAAGATCAAGTCTGGCTCCACCAGTCTGGGTGACCTTGCAACGACAGAATCCGACTGCAGCTCGGCTCGCAAGCGCGGTGACCTGTAAGTTTCTGCCTCCCTTACATTGCCGAGTGCCGGATTTTCCCCCGTCTTGGGATTACACATGGCGCTCGTGTAACCTGACGCAGCTGCTGACGCGCCAGCAATAGTGGATTCTTCGGACAGGGCGACATGCAGAAGGAATTCGAGGAGGCATCGTTTGCTCTGAAACCGGGCGAGATTTCACCTGTGATCGAGACTGCATCTGGATTGCACTTGATTGAGAGGTATGTTCTGTCTTTTTGCGCCACTCGATTGTCGTACTCTCTGTGGCTTGTGCATTCCACGCCATGCGGTGCCGTTTTCGCCAAGTGCTTGGCACAACATGCGCGCAGCCGTGCTAATGTTCCTTTGCTTGTTGTACTGACACGTCTCTTTGTCTTCTAGACTCGAGTAATCGCAAAAGCCGACATTTTGCATGTTGTGCACGACACGCGGGCAGATGCATTGCTATTGACAGGTCATTTGCCAGGTGGTGAGGACGAGGATTGGTAGCAATGGCAGCTCACTCAAGCTCTCATACTTGGATTGACGAGATTTGACTCCCAAAAGGCTTTGGAAAATAGTCCAAGACGAGTCTACCAAATGCTAATGTGAATAACGGAATCTCCATGTATTGCCGCGTGCATCCAGCCAGCTTCTAGACTGTGATTTCATTGTCTTTCCTTCCTGTCCCTTTCGTTCCCACGTGCTTGTACTCGGGCTCATGTCCTACATGGTCCTGAAACTTGGGACATACACACGGAAAATCTTGAAAGTGTCGCAACTGAACATCCGCACAAGCAGTCTTCCGCCCCTGCCCAGTCGAGAACAGGTCTCACGGTTTGACAAACAGAGAACCCATGACCCGTTATAAAGGTCGTCCTCGTACTGTTGGAAGAATAGACCTTCTCGTCCCCGTTGACTTTCGGTAATATTCACCGCGCGGCAACATCATTCACTTGCACCGGAACTTCACAAATCTTTGAACGTCAAGTGTCGTTCGCGACTGCACTTTGCGAGAGGCTCAAAGCCCAGGAAAGAACGCACCTGCTTCTTCCGTCCATTTCACAACAAACATCAGCGTTTTCGTCTGCGACCACTGTCACTACACACTTCCATTCACCGACAAGCGTCGAACAACACTCCTTTCCACACTTTCTTGGACGACAGCAAACGCAGCTCATACCACGTGCATATACACCTACGAAGCAGCGCCGGCGTTGCAGCGACTTCCAACCCAAGTCACTCGAGTCTGTCAAGCTCACACAACCCTACTCTCATCGCCATGGACAAGCTTCCTCTCCACCGTCGCGCCTCCTGGGGCAAGAACCAGCAGTCTTACGACACGTACATGCGCAACGACATGGCCAAGAGTCGATCTCCTACCTCCAGCCAGGACTACGGCATTGGCAACTTCTCCTACGATGACAAACATCTGGTCGATTGGAAGATGCCCGACACCGTCAGCGCTCTGCACTTGCCCGCTCAGCTCAGGGACAAAGCGGACGACTGGACCACGTCTGGCGCTGCCCTTGACACCGCTCTGGAGCGCATCGAGCTGCTGAAAGCCGAAGCCATGTATCGTGGCTGGCCGGACAGGAAACACACGCACCTGCAAGTTCGCCACTGGCCTTCTCCGACCGGTGCCGGCGCACAGTCTCCAGCTATTGGATCTCCGCTTTCGCCACCCACCTCACTGCCAGACTCTCTCGAGAAAGCAGACTTCACTCTGCCGTTCGCCCACAAGCAATTCGGCGCCGGCATGCCTGCTAATCCTCCCATGGGAATGGAATCTCCGCCCTTCACCCCGATCAACGCTCCGGCTACGCCTTTGAACCCTGCCGAAGGTGCGGCAGCCACTCTTCCGGATCTCTCCAAGATCAACACCCAGCTCTCTCCAGTCAGTGGTGCAAGCACTCCGGCTGGCCTAGTCTCGAGCGCCACGTCAGCCAGTTTTGACGAGCACGCATGGGAGACATATTGGAACCAGTGCAAAGCCGAATATAATGATATCCGCCTGAACGCCCTGAGTCGCGTCAAGGGTACCGCCAGAGACATTGACAGCCTGAGCAGGGAGTACGGGCACATGGGTGAGTATGCTGAGCCGTTGAAGGCTTTCAAGCTCTGGTGGGAGGGACAGAAGCCGAAGGCCAAGCTGTACGAGGACAAGGTCAAGTTGCTTGAGATGCCGAGTCAGGATCAGGCGAAGAAAGATAGACTGGCCAAAGGTCTGACTGTTTGAGCATGAGGGACGGTCGTTCCCTCCGGAGATGGCTGCGGACTGCCAGTAACAAAACGAGCCTCACGTTTCGCTCTTCACCCTGAGAGCATGCCCTATTCACCAGCATGATCAACGAATCTCTTTTCTGAAACAAACGTCTTCGCGCGGCGGAGCGATCTGCCAAATGGTCGACCGTTTCCTTTTGGTCCTTTTTTTCCCTTTTGATTCTTCGTTACGCCATCACAGACATAGGGTTTCCACCTGTTGATGAAAACGAAACCTACTTTTAAGCGAGACTGCTTTACAGAACTCGCGTGACAATGAGCTACTTGGAGCTGGTCTCGGTTACGTCCCTTGTCAGTTGTCAGTTTGCACCTACGATTGTACTATTAGCGCAGAAGATCACAAGAAAACGAATGTTCTCACCATGCTTTTCAATATGAAGATCTTCTCCAATGGATGTCTCTCATGCGCGTTACTGCTCACCACGTGCTGGAAAACCGTCATTTCCTGGGGTATTGAGTATTTGTTGTACAAGTATTTTTTTTTTCTTTTCCCCCCAAAGAAAATCCCCTATCAAAACAAAGCCCGTGGGCCAAAAGATATCCTTACAGTAGCACCTTCAGAACGCCGCCGCTATGCCTGCCTGTCTGTCTGACAGTCTGTCTGTCTGTCTGTCCGTGCCACAAGCCAGCGTATTCTTCTTCCTCTCCTTTCAATCCTACATGATCCGTCTTGCGCTGTATTTCCTCCATTTTGTCGTCTCCTCTCCTCCCCCCTCCTTCCGCCGTCATCTTTTCCAACTCCTCCCATTCCCCCTCGAATTCCTCTTCCACTCCCAGATTTTTCCTTCCCCATCCGCACCTACAAGTGCATGGGCGCCAAACTCAGAATCTTACTCCACTTCTTGCCCCTCAACTCCTGGCCGACCACACTGCTCAAGCGACTGCCAATCGGCTCGCCGCCCTTGTTGATCAGCACGCAGGCGTTGTCGTCGAACTTCACAACGCTTCCGTCGGGGCGAGAGTATTTCTTGGCGGTCCGCACGACGACGGCGTGGCGAATGTCGCCGCGGCGGACTTTGTTGGCGGCGCTGACGCTGACGGAGCCGCCGGGGCCGGATTCGGGGCCGAAGTTGCGCTGCTTTTGCACGACGACTATGATGCGGTCGCCTGGAGAGGGAGGAGGGAAAGTGTTAGGAATTGGGGGGGTTTTTTTTTGAGAGAGAGGGGGGGGGGGGGGGGGAGAGGACATACCGACTTTGGCGGCGCGGTTCATTTTGAGGACGTTGATGCATTCGGCGACGGCGGCGCCGGAGTTGTCGATGACATTGAGCATGGACTTTGTGGGTGGTTGTGTTAGCATATGTGTGTGTTTGTGTGTGTGTGTGTGTGTGCGTGTGTGTGTGCGTGCGTGTGTGTGTGCGTGTGTGTATATGTGTGTGTGTATGTGTGTGTGTGTGTGTATGTGTGAGAGAGGAGAAGGTATGAGGTGAGGTGTACCTTTAGTTGGATCATGGTGGCGGCTTGGGTGTGGTTGGGCGACAACTGCTCTCTCTCGTCTCTGGAAGCTGCTTCACGACTGCGACACTTCTGTGGTATAGATAGATACAGTAGCCCTTGAGACGAAGTTCAGTTCGCGTATGGATGGATGCGGCTTAGCGCAGTCGGGAAACGGGACTTTCCTAGCGTGGAGGGCCACGCGCGCAAAGTTGGACCAACGCCTTGGGAGAGCGGGCGGGCGGGCGGGAGGGAGAGAGGACGGGGTTGTTGATGATGATGATGGCTGATGATGGGGCTGATGATGGGGCTGATGGGCAGGGGTTCGTGCGTTTTGATTACTGTAGCTTGCTGGTGCATTCACATTGTGTACAGTAAAGTTCTACTATAGCAACCAGCGACAGGCGAAGCAAGGCGTGCTACCACTGCACTTTCCACTCACTGCACTTGCATTTCCCACTCACTGCAATTGCATTTCCCACTCACTGCAATTGCATTCTATTATTCTATTATTCATCGCCTGCAGATATTCTTGTCATATTCACGCCATCTCTGGCTATCTGCACATTTTGTTTTCCTTGGGTCTCGCCAAAAAGCCTCTTCGCCTAGGGCTCGCCGGGACAAAGAGAAAGAAGCATTGGGACGCAGGTTTCCGGTGCCGCGCTTGCTTGCATACACTGCCCTCTGCCCTGCCTGGCTTGCGCTTCGCTGCGCCGCGCCATCTCCTTCAACATCTTCCTCTACACACACACACACACACACACACAACACCACTCACACCCTCCCCATATACCCACTCTCACTTCCTCTTGCTGCTTGCAGCTCTACAACACATCAGTCACCCATGCTTGGATCGCGTTAGATCTTGTTCCTTGCTTGTTTCGCTATTCTTCTCCACGCCTCCGGGCAACGATGCCGGCGCGCGCAGCTGATCTCGACGAGGCGCTTCAGAAGAAGGGCGGCCTTAGCCTGTCGCAACTCGCCAACTACGACGACCTAATTACTGATGCTCTGGTCGATCGCGTGAGCCTCCTTGCCATACTTGTGGTGTTTTGTTTCTTTCGCGACACAAGCAACTAATCTCACCTTTCTCCCAGGTCTACTTCTGGTCCGCCATTCGCAAGCTGAAACCCAACTTTCACCCCTCCCGAGGTATCCAGGAGGAGGCAGTCTGCAAAATCCTCCAGCAAGATGTCATCATCAACAAGGACGCCACCCAGGCGCATCGTAATCTTATGCGCCTGCCTGGCATCACCAACTACTTGCGCTCGCTCAAAACACCCGACGAAAGAGAACACTTTGAGCGCCATCTTCGCAAGTACATCAACATCTACCTACCCGAATGTCCCTTCGAAGTCTGCACAACAAACCGCTACACCATCCTCACCCACGAAGCATGCGTAATCGCCCGGAGACCCATCCGCCCCGGCGAACCCATCAGATTCCTCACTGGCATCCAAGTGGAAATGACCGAGAAGGAAGAGATGGAGCTTTCTAGCAGAACCGACTTCAGCATCGTCATCTCCAGCCGGAGGAAGCGCCCCAGTCTCTTTCTCGGCCCTGCGCGCTTTGCCAACCACGATTGCGACTCGAATGCGCGACTGTCGACCAGCGGACCCCATGGAATCAACATTGTCGCAAGGAAACATATTGAGGTGGGCGACGAGATTACTGTCCAGTACGGCGACAACTACTTTGGCGAGGACAACTGCGAATGCCTGTGCGGTTCGTGTGAGAAGGCTGTGAGGAATGGCTGGGATCCCAAAGGTCCTGTGCTACCGGATAGCGACAGTGACAGCGGCGACTCGGATGCGGAGACAGAGAGCAAGCCGTCTCGCAAGGCTAGCGTCAAAGCGAAGTCGTCGGTTCCTGTGGTCAAGGCGACACGCGCACTGAAAAGAAAAAGAGGAGACCATACTGCGGATACCGAGTCTGAGGAACCCAACCCACCAAAGAAACGCGGTCGTTGGCCGAAGAAGGCTGCAACGGTCAAGAAGGAGCCGACGAACACCACAACTCGCATAAATGCGCCGCCCAGTTCTCAAGCATCGCAAAGCATGATGGCCGAATGGTTTGCTAGGAGGTCCAACGGTGAACTCGAGCTTGACGATATTGAGAATGATGATGATGCCGAACATGAAGAAACACTAGACGACCTGCACGAACAATTTCAAATCCAGAAGAAGACAACGCAGGGCCGAAATACTGGGAAACGAGATCCAAAGAAGCAATCGATGTTTGGAAAGATGCTCGATTTGATTGCCGGGGCCACGTCCAAGAGTCTTGCGAAACTTACTTCGGAAATCGAGGAGATGAATGGTCAAACTGCGGCGTTCATGAAGGTGGATGTTGCGGATGTCCCTCGGCACTATCGGCGCTCGACGAGACAGCAAGCACGTCTTGCCAAAACCGAGGCGGTGGCTACGCCAAGCGAATCATCAGACTGTGAGACGGAGCAGTTCGAGATGTTAGCACAAGACTGCCCCAATCTTTCGACCATTTCTAACACGTGGGCTGAGCCTCCAGCTCGGAGCTGTCTTGACGAAGAAGGAGCGCAAAAGACTGGCAAAGTCACAGACGAGTTTGCACAGTCGAAATCAACGCCCAAGTCATTACAGAACGCACGCAGCAAATCTAACCTGCGAAACGTGCTCAATGCGAACGACGACGATGCGTTTGACATCTATGAGGTACCCGAGTCGCCACCGCCTGAGGAAAGGACCAAACGCACACGAGGAAGGCCACGCAAATCGCTGCAAACGAACCCAGCACGCCAAAGCACAAGCCTACAAGTAGACGCAGCGCAAAACTCGACAGATTCCAGCTCCATGTCTTCGGTCTTCAGTACCGAAGGCGCTGCAGGCGAAGCTTCTTCGTTGACGTCTACAGAGCAGTCTCCCGATCGCCTGGATGGTTTCGTCGCGGGAAATATTTGTCAGAACATCGTCGAGATGTACACTACCGAGCCATCGCCTGTGAATGGGGACTGGGAAGAGGAACGAAAAACGAGCGATGAACGATTGAAAGGATGGGCACGAGGCCGTTTACCCACCCGCAAGAGCAGCCGACGCAACCTCCAAGAACCCTCTATGCACCAACCAATCGCCAGCATCGAGCCCGCTGCAGAAGTCAAGACAGAAGAAAACGACGACGAAGAAGACTGCAAGCGCGGCCCCGTGCGTACCCCAGGCGATTTCCACCTCACCACCGCCCTCCTCTCCACCCCCTACCACCGCTGGGTCGAATGCCGCAACTGCGACGAGTTCTTCGTCCAAGCCGAAGCATACCTCACGCGCATCGCCTGCCCGCGTTGCGAACGCCACTCTAAACTGTACGGCTTCCACTGGCCGAAGACCGACCGCGAAGGCAAGCACGACACTGAGGAAAGAGTCCTCGACCATCGCACTATCCACCGGTTTATCGACCCGGAGGATGAAAGGATGGAGAAGAAGGGCAAGAAGGGACTCGCGGAGGTTCTTCGGGAGAGGGAGACGAGTTCGAGGATCGGCAGCGAGGGCGTTTCGGATGGGAGGTTTGAGAGGTTGAGGAGTAGTCCTAGGAGGAGTGAGAGTCGGAGGAAGACGAGGAGTGAGATGGTTTGATGGGGGCGGGTGGATTTGTATGACGGGGATTGAGGGACGGGGATGACGGGGAATGGGCTTGGACACGGGATGAATCTCTTGTATATGTGAATTGAATCGATGATCGGAGGACAGGTTATTGGCCAAGTCAAGACAGCTTGGTGATATTGTCACAAGCTCAAGATTCCATCCACCACTTTCAAGTCGCTTTTCCTGTTCTTTCTCCTATGAACTCACCACCATGTTTTGAAAAGCTATCAGTGATCGCAGGCACCACAACAAAACAGGCACAGCGCCCATTTCAAAAACTCGCACTTCGTATCCCCTAAGGGCTGGGCGGCCAAGAGGAACCGAACACAAAACCATTCGTCGACCCAAGTCACCACAAGCACATTAAACTGCAGTTTCCCCCACCCGCCAGCATCGGTTTACAGACTCTTCAAGACGAGGCATCAATCGGAACGAAAACGGCTACCAGCGTTGCTTCGTGTAACATCGTACCACAGCGCTGGTCACAAGGCGTGTGCGAGTGCAAGTCTTCGGGCATCGATCGATGTACGTACGCACAAGCGAGCGGTGAGGAGTGGCCGACTGGCAAGTTTGCCTGCAGACTCTCGATCTCCTTTGCTTGTTGTCCCTTTTGACGAAGGCATGCCATTCTTTGCGTAGATTCTGCCTTTGATCGGCGGACTCGTCCGTCGTAGCGAGGCTGGAAAGCGGCAATTGTTTGCTATCCCGCCAATCGATTTCCTGTTGGCGGATACTGCGAGGCTCACCGAATGTCCCAGGGCTGCGCGCCTAATGTTGCTCTTTGAACCGAGACGGCGTGAGACGAGGTGGTTGGCATTCTGCTCCGTTTCGTTCTTCTTTTCCCGTTCGCCTTCTGACCTTAATCCCTTCTTCTTCTTCTTCTTCTTCTTCTTCTTTTTCTTCTTTTTCTTCTTCTTCTTCTTCTTCTTCTTCTTCTTCTTCTTCTTCTTCTTCTTCTCCTAACGATCCCATCCACCGTCTTACAAGTCAGAAACGATCAAATGCCCTACTAACCGTATCTCTCTATCCAAGGCCAAACGTCCAAAGCACATCTCCAACCAGCCCAAACTCCCACCGATCGGTCGGTCGGTCGGTCGGTCGGTCGGCCGGGTCCTTCCTACCCCTCTGACAAAACGCCACAAGGCAATGGGCGTATCGACTTCCACCCCCTCCTACGCCTACGACCAAATCTACCTCCCCGCCGACATCTTCCGCCTCTGCAACCCCCACTCCTGCTTCTGCGGCGGCGGTGGCGGCGGCCGCTCCGGAGGCTGCGGGCACCACAGCCGCAGCAAGTACGTCTACGTCGAGCGCAACAATCCTTCCGGCCGCGAAAGCTACCGCGATCCGATGGAGTTGATTGAAAGGGGGATGGTGCCGCCGGGCTGGGGGATGGGCAGTGTGGGTTTGTGGAGGCCGAGTGATTACGAGGTTATGAGGGGTTTGGTGGCGCAGTGGATGGCGGAGCGGAGGAGGGTGGCGGAGGTCCCTTGGGGGGAGATGATGGGTATGTCTGGGACGGGTGGTGGGTTGCAGGGGTATGGGATGGGGGCGGCGTATCCTCCTCAGTATCATCAAGCGCCGGCTCCTCCTTGGAGTTCATGGCAGGGCGCGTGGCAGGGCGGACCGGAGCTGGGGAATGGAAGTGGGAGGAGAGACGTGGCGGTCGACGAAGAGACTCGAGACCGGACTCGGATGTTGCATGACATTGTGTTTGGCTCGGACGCCGAGAAACAAGAGAAGCAAGTGCAAGAGCAGTTGCTGAAGCGCTTGACCCCGATGATACCCGAGCTGGCGAGGCTGCTGGCCATGCAGCAGCAAGCTCAACTGAATGGTGCAAGCTCGAATGGAGGTGGCATGATGCCTGGGCCGCCGCCTGCAGGAAGCATGCCTGCGGGACCAATGGGCATGGGAGGTATGAGCCCTTATGGTCCTGCAGGAGGTATGCCTGCAATGACTCCGATGATGTATCCCTCTGCCGGTGTGGGAGGTATGCATCCGATGATGGGCGGCGGTGGCGGCGATCCTAGTATGGTGCTGGGAGGTGGTGGCGATATGGGAGGTGGGTTTGGCCGACGAAGAAACAGAGGACGGCGAGCCATGAGAGATTTCGATTACGAGGACGACGACAATGACGATTTCGGGGGGTTCGGTGGCAGAGGGAGAGGAGGAATGAGAAGGCGACGTCGCGGGCGATATAATTCCGATGACGATGATTTGTTCGGCGACCGGGGTGGCGAGGGTGAGTACGTAGAGCCTGCACTTGCAGTGCTGATTCCAACAACTGCTGACTATGATATAGATTCGCGCTTTAGAGGACCATCACCTCCAAGAGGTCCTCTACGCCCTCGACCCGACAATGGAGGCGGTGGTGGCGGAAGCACAAATGGAGGAGGCGGAGCAGTTTTCGACACATTCAACGACGATGCGCGATTCCGAACAGTCCCAGCTGGCGATCCACAGCCAGCACAATGGACGTCTCCACACAACACTGCCCCTGCTCCGCCTCCCACGGCAACTGCACAGCCTGCCGATCGAGTCCTCACCCCAGTCGAAGAGCCAATCAACACATCACCTCCTCCTCCTCCTCCTCCTCCTCCAATGCCTATCAATCGACCTGGTCCTCCCCCAGGCGCCATTCCCATTCCTCAGGAACGTGCGCCGCCCTATCGCTTCTACGAAACGACTCGTCCGCCGACGTACCCTGGCATTCCCATCGACGGCTTCTCACCCACGCGACCAATTCCAATCAGACATGCTCACTTCCGGCCAGAAGCAGGTCTAGCCAGGCCAAGGCAGGATGAAGAGAACCGTGGCGAGCCACAAGCCGGTGGGCCAGCGGCTCCGCACGATATCACGCCGCAGTGAACGTTTGTCATGATCGAGTGTCGTAAGGCTCTCATGCGAGCGTGTTCGATATGCAAGGAAGACGTGGAAATGACACTGTCGTTCATCCGCCAAGCTTGACTCAATCAATCTCCTTTGGCTCAATGATGTACTCTTCGAACGCAACGCCTCTCAGTCGTGACTCAATCGTAGGAACTCCAGAGATGTTGACAGACACTTTGTGGAAGACCTCTGGCTCATATGACACTTCTCTCCAGCTGTTGATGAGTCGCCGCCAGTAGCATGCTTCTGCAGCAGGAGTTCCGTATCGATCCCGAAAAGTCTTGACGGCGTTGTCGGCTATGACCTGCGCATCCCTGAGCATTGGGTCTTTCGTGTACTTCGTCATCAATTCCTCCAAGCCCGTGTAATCGCGATCCACGGGAAGGTAGTTCTGTCCCGGCCCATCAGCCTTCAACAAATGATACATCCACGTAGTCCAGTCGAGGCCATGTATGATAGGCACGCTGTCACAGTTCAAAATGTGTTTCAAACGGCCAGACCAGGAGCGCCCTTCAGTGTGCAGGATAAAGGCGTAACGGCAATAGTCTTCGATCGGGATCATGTTGTCTTTGGCGTCTTTCTCCCACGAAACTTCCTCCACGTCCGCCCACTTCTTGCCCTTGGTTGCCTCCATGAGCGGCTTGCGCACCCACTCGTTCGTCCACACCACACCTCGCCACACCGCTTTGGGGATCTTGTCGACGAGGAAGCTTTCCCGCTGTGCGGTACGACCGCGGAGTTCTGCGTACGAAGCACCGAAGAAAGACTGGTAGTCCATGTCCGGGATCATCCACAGCCTATGCTGATCTCCATTAACAATCCGCCTGGTAAAAGTCCAGATCGCGTGCGTGTCGTCGCCATTGGGCAAAAGCGACATGTCGTCCACCGTGACAGCAAACTCAATCGTAGGGAGTTTCTGGCCTGCCGCAGTAGCTCCGATGATCGCGCGGTTGATCTGGCTCAGGACTGAGAGGGCGCGGCGACGGTAGCCGCTGTTTCCTAGCACGCCTTTCATCTCAATGATTCGCAGCTGGTTCTCGTGGATCAGGCCCCGGAAAGCGGCATCGTTACGCCACGAGACGGACACGTCTTCGGGCTTTATGGGCAGCGAACGGTCATTGCGATGGGCGACAGCGCGGTCGATTTCGTAGTAGAGATCTGGGAATGCTGCGTCGCATTGAGCTTGCGTTAATGCAAAGTTGTTGCCGTCCTCTGTCACATTGAACGTCCAGGATTCCGTAATATCTGGACTAGAAGGGCGAGCATCTTCTTCGAGCGAGCTTGGGAAGCCGTAAGCTCGTTCTAGGGATTTGTTGGTGGCGAGCCAGAGGACGACGTTCTGGCCGACGAGAACGACCACTAGTACGAAGCAGAGAAATCTCCAGACTGCAGGAACCATTGTGAGGAGATGGAACTGTGTCTATCAACACCAGTATATCGTCTAGAAAAAGGCGCGGTGTAAGTGGCCAGCAAGCGCTCAGGGCTACCACGCTGTAGCAATAGGGTCACACTCGCACAGCGCCAGCGATCAAGTCAAGCGCCCAGCTGACGATTCCGAAGCAGCCGGCCTCGATTGTGAGACCTAAGCCTTCGATAAGCCGCGAGACAGGCACGTAGCAAAAAGCTGTGCCGTGAGGACAATGAACCGGGATAGCTTAGTAACAGAAAGCAAGACGACGAGTTTCGGAGGCAGTGACGAACCCGAGAGCGGCAAACAACGAGAAGACTAAAAGCAGGGCATCAAACAAAAAATCAATCCCCTCCTCACCTTGTGGATCTCTCTAACATAATTGGCATCCTTCCCATCAATAGTCGCCAAGTAGTGAGCATGGTCGTGCGTGCACTGCCCGCCCCCAAACCCCAAGGCAACGGGAGAAAATATGGCAATCTGCGTAGCGAGCGCGCGCACGCACGCCAAATGCTGGCGCCTGCCAACTTGCGGGACAGCTGAGCATCCACCATCGTCAGAGGGAGGTAGTACGGGCCAGTGGTGTGGCTAAGAATATTCCTTTGTGTGGACCGCGCGTGGATATAAGGATGCGGATAGTTGGCGTCGAAGACGTACTAGCAGTAGGTAGTGTCTTAGACTTGAGCCTTGCGTGCCGTCTCAGCTCTGGCCGGAGTCGTGCCTCGGTGCTCATGTGACTTGCGTCTTGGCCATCAGTGCATCAAACTGGAGAGACTGTTTCTGATTCGTGGAAATCACAAGCCCTGCAATTTCTCCGTATACCGACTTCTGTTTCTTCTGCGCGACGATAAGGCAGGCAAGCGGACAAAAAGGCCGTTATATAGCGATGCTTGTGTCCGCTCACGCGATGGGCCGTGATGGTTTTGTTTTGCTGAGTGTTTGACACCAGTTCCTTCGCTCCCAGCTTTGAGCCGAAAACTCGATTTTCTTGGCTGGTCGCTTCGGTGTCGTCGTCTCCGCGGTGGAAGAGGCTCGTAGGCAAAAAGCCCATCTCGATCTGTGAGAAGTATCCGGATACCTGGTGAGACGATCTACCTGTGGACCAAGGGAACTGAGAGGCATCGCGGAAACATTCTGTCCTAGATGGCATATGTGTCTGGCCGGCGGGAAGTAAAAGAGGAAAGAAAAGAAAAAGAAAAAAAAAGCCATGGAATTGGCCACGGACAGCATCACTGCCAGGTGGTAAGTCGAGCAAGCATAGGAGAGAAACGCCATGCTTGAAATGAAACATGGGAAATTGTTACAAGAATGATACAAGGACTTTTTGCAGAAGATTATCTCTTATCCCACACGCCTATGATCGTCAATACATTCCATCCCGGCCGGACCATCGTCGAGTCTTGCGACCCTCTCAGCCTAGCATATCGATCTGTTGTCTCTTGCCTCTGGCCTCGTCCTCAAACCGGACTTTCCTGTGCCGCCTTCATGGTCTCCGGGTCCCATTTAACCCCATCATAAGCATGTCGCATACCTGGAATAAATCTGTACAGGCCCATGTAGGGCGTGTTGATCGGGCTCTCGCCGGTGAACAGCAAAGCATCATACAGGAAGCCTCCGAAGGTACACCCGAGGAATGGCGCTACCATTGGGACCTGTGCGGTTGTTTGTCAGTCAAGACTGGATCACATGGTCTTCGCTGCTCTTAGGCAGGAATGGACTGGATTGGATTGGATCGGATCGGATCGGATCTTACCCAGAAGTAATAGTTGCCGGCTGCCCAGACTTCGTGGCCGTACCCTATAAGAAAACCTGTCAGCATAATCCTGGAAGACAGTGACCAGCCAGCACGACCTACCCAAGAAGTAAGACATCAACCTCGGACCGAAATCCCTCGCCAAATTAATAGCATATCCCGTCTCCCACCCAAAGCAAGCGCCGATACCAAAGATAACAAAGAACAACCCCAACGGCGTCAACGGCCCCGCACCAATATTCCCGTCATCCTTCAGCGCATAAATCAAAAACATCAGCATCGCGCTCGCAATGAACTCGGAGAAGAACTGCCCCGTCTTGGTCATGAACTCGGCCGGGTACGTGCAGAAGATGCCCGCGCTGGCATTGGGAGAGTAGCCGGGGACGGTGCGGATGCCGACGCCGCCTTCGAAGGTGTCGATGGCGGACTTGTAGTTGGCGTAGACGACGCCGGAGGCGCACATGGCGCCTAGGACTTGGGCGAGGGCGTAGGTTGGGAACTTGCGCCAGGGGAATTTGCGGAAGATGCAGTTGGCGAAGGTCACGGCTGGGTTGATGTGGGCGCCTGAGATGCCTGAAGCGTAGACGCCGAGCATGACGCCGAGGCCCTGGGAGGTATGTTAGCGGGCGAGGTAGGGATGACAGGCACGACTACTGGGAGCAACTCACCCAGCCCCACGATATCGACTGGTAGTCACCCTTCTCTCCATTGCTGAGGACGACTTGGGCAACGACACCGTCACCGAACATGATGAGGATGAACGTCCCTAGGAACTCGGAGAAGGGCTCCCGGAGGATATGTCTGATGCGAGGCCATGTCAAGCCTGGATTTGAGGATTTGAGCTTGGTGAAAGCCTCTCTGGTCTTGCTACGATTGATAGTTGGACCGGTCTCTGCAAAGATGGATGCTACGTTGGTCTCGCCGGAGTCCGATCGCTTGTGCTCCACGTGACTGACGTGGATCGGCTCTGGACTCGGAGGTGCTTTGGAAATGTCCATTGCTGTCGATGATCGATATTGAATATTGAAAAAAAGAAAGAAAAAGTCGAACGAACTCGACGATGACCGGAGCCTGCAGATTGATTCCCGGACTGCCAACCCTCGAGGTTATAAAGGGAAGATATCGGTAGGATGTAATCGCGATGCCGAGCGTTCACATCGACCCCGACGACTCCTCACGTGGGTGGGGGGACGATACCGACCGAGAGAGCTGGACACGCCGACGATCCTGGCAGTTCTGCGAGGTGATGAGCTCCCAGTCCAAGGATGCGTGATCGGGCGGCTCGGTCGTACGCGTTCAGCAAAAGCAGGTCTTGCCGTCGTGCGGTTCGTCAGCGAGGTAGGATTGAGCGTCGCATGCGCAGTACCGACACTGGCCGGACAATGGGGAAGGGAGAACTATTGCAGCCTGGGAAGGTGCAAAAAGCGTCTAGCCGCCGTGGGAGGATTGGTAGTCCCTTGGTCATACTGGGCTCATACAATGCTGCTTTGCTGTTCACGACGTGCTGGCCCCGGTTGTGTAGCCCGTTCTGGCCAGGTCTGAAGGACCCAGGGTCACATCGGTGGGACAAGCAACAAAGGGCGTTCGACCGAATGCGGACTCACCCTTGGCCTTATGCAAGCGTGGCCGGGCGTGGTAGGTATCAAGGTGACAACGGCTAACAATGGTGTCGGAACCTGCAGACGACAGTCTCGTCTCGCGTGAGATTGAGCAGCCGTGTGGCACCGGGCGGTCGATGCAGTGAGTGCGTGCGTGCGGTGTTTAGTTCCACGCGTGCGCTCATGGCAAGAAAGCGACCTGTTTCGGTCTGCGAGCAGGTCTCGGAGGTTCACACGGTGCTACCAAGCCGTTCGGGCGCTTCTCATGGTTGCGATTGCACACACACTGTGTGCCGTGCCTGCATCATCTCGCTGACGTGTTCTCGGTGCTTTGCTCGACAGCTTGCGCGCGCGAGGACACGGCATTACGACCTCATTGCGGGCGTCACGAGACAGGGGACTAACGGGCTGGTTCTCAGACAGAGGCGATGAAATGGACGCTTTCGACGCTTACGAGGGCAATCAGTATTCCAGCGTCTTAATTGCCCGCTACTGGAAGGCCGCGTCCAGGTTCCCCGCTCTCGAGGGCATTCGGCATTAGAGACAGCATGTGAGAATGCCTCGGATGCCCAGTAGTTTAATGACTTGCCAACTGCCAGAGCAGGCAAAGCTGAAGCCAGGGAGGTACAGGCGAGGAGAGACGAAGCAAATGGTAGGCGGGTGGGTACATGAGGTACAAGTGAATTAGGCGAGTGGCCACGTGCATTGATTGCATGTGTCGGGAGATGAGGGGAAGTGAGAGGAGATGGCTTGCTTGAGCCTCCACATTCCGGGGCGTCGTGTTGTTGTTAGACTGAGGTAGATATTTAGATGTGTCTTTCAGCACTGTAGCGATGTCGTGTATTTACATGTAAAGAGAGAGAGAGAGAGAGAGAGGAAGAGAGAGAAAGAAAGAGAGATGTAGTTGAACATGATATAGCATGTGTCGATCTCATATAGAGCTAAAGTCAATGCTACTGCCATCATTCTCCACCCTCCCCAGAGGTTCTCTACTCGCCCATGGGGAAGTGGATTTCCAGAGTGGACTCAAAACAGTGGGCCGGCGAAAAACGGGAAACATTCGAACGTGCACGCACAACCAGGGGGATGTGTTCAAGGCCGCCTGCCTGCCTGACTGCCTGCCTGCCTGCCTGCCTGCCTGCCTGCCTGCCTGCCTGCCTGCCTGCCTGCCTCCTTTCCGCTGGCTGAGGCTTGGCCTGCGGGCAAGCTTGCAAGCTACGCGAATGCAACATGCATGTACGCCACCACATATCACCCCCAGACTCAAGTACTTGAAAGGTGCATACAGTAGTCGAGAGGCCGGGCATACCGCAGACCAGGCTGTGTGCGAGCCATTTGGTGTACTAGGGGTTTCCAACAGCAAGCATCAGCGATAGGACGGAGGAAATCATAGCGATCAGTCTGACTGACATGCAGAGTATCGCCGACGCGGGCAGCAGACGATGATCACGAGGCCAGCAGCATGGCATTCCTTCGTCCGCTGCCCCGTCAATTTCACATGTCGCCCCGCGCTGTGGAGTAGGAGGACGAGTAGGAGGAGGAGTAGCAGTATCGGTAGCAGTAGCAGTAGCAGTAGCAGGCATGGCGCGTTGCCAGTGCTGCAAACACTGCTGTTGCCCTCAGTGGTGGTACCCACATCCACACTGCTACCCACCTCGTCGTCATGCTATCGCTTCTCGACCGCGACTCGCTGCTTTAAAGCGCCGCGTCTCGCTGCTGCAACTGCTGCAGACACTCATCCAAACCAAGTCACCTCTTCAATCCCTCTCTCCGCAACTGTCAGCAGAATCACAAACAAAGACTCCGGCGAGCTCACATCAACCGCAATGGCTTCCAAAGAAGAAGTCTTCGTTGGTAGCATCGACCAAGGCACCACCAGCTCACGCTTCCTGATCTTCGACAAGGCTGGCGAGCCTGTTGCCCTTCACCAGGAGGAGTTCTCTCAGATCTATCCTCATCCTGGGTAAGCGTTTACTTTTACTTGTTCAGTCAAACCATCATACACACAACTCTCTAATAATTTCCAGCTGGCACGAACACGACCCAAACGAGATTGTCCAGTCCGTCGAGAACTGCATCGAGGGCGCCCTCAAAATCTTCGAAAAGGACGGCCACTCCAAAGACAGCATCCAAGCCATTGGCATCACCAACCAGCGAGAAACGACCGTAGTCTGGGACATCCAGTCCGGCGAGCCACTCTACAACGCCATCGTATGGACCGACACTCGAACCGCCGCACTCGCCCGTGAGCTCAAAGCGCGTCCCGGCAGTGACAAGCTGACCGATGTCTGCGGTCTGCCCATCTCCACCTATCCCTCCGTGACCAAGCTGCTCTGGCTCCTGAAGAACGAGGAGAAAGTGCGCAAAGCATACGAAGCAGGCAACCTGGCCTTCGGCACCATCGACGCCTGGCTCGTTTACAAGCTCAATGGCGGCCCCGACAAGAAGGTCTTCGTCTCGGACCCAACCAACGCAAGCCGCACCATGTTCATGGACATCCACACCCTCAAGTACAGCGAGCAGATGCTCGACTTCTTCTCGTACGAGTTCGATCTTCGCAAAGTGCACATGCCCGAGATCGTCCGCTCGGCAGACCCCAAGTCCTTCGGCCAGATTGCAAGCGGCTCGCTCAAGGACTTACGCCTCACAGGCTGCCTAGGCGACCAGTCCGCCGCCCTCGTCGGCCAGAAGAGCTTCCAACCCGGTGAAGCCAAGAACACATACGGCACCGGCTGCTTCCTTCTCTACAACGTCGGTGAAAAGCCCGTCATCTCAAAGCACGGTCTCCTCGCCACCGTGGCCTACGACTTCAACGGCACACCCGTCTACGCTTTGGAAGGTAGCATAGCTGTGGCGGGCTCCGGCGTGAAATTCCTGATGCACAACATGGGCTTTAGCCATGCATCCCACAAGATCACCGAGCTCGCAGAGACAGTCCCCGACAACGGCGGCCTAGTCTTCGTGACAGCCTTCAGCGGCCTCTTCGCTCCGTACTGGGTCGACGATGCTCACGGAACAATGTGTAAGTGGATGGATGGACTATTCGGCGTTTACAACCTCTTGGAAACAAAGCAAAAACTAACACAATTTTCAACAAAGTCGGCATAACCCAACACACCGAACGCGGGCACATCGCCCGCGCCACCCTCGAAGCCGTCTGCTTCCAAACCAAAGCCATCCTCGACGCCATGGAGAAAGACTCCGGGCACAAGCTCGCCGAGCTCAAAGTCGACGGCGGCATGTCGAATTCGGCCCTCTGCATGCAAACGCAGGCAGACCTCGTCTCCATCCCCATCGTCCGCCCCAAGATGCGCGAGACGACTGCCCTCGGCGCCGCGATTGCTGCAGGCTTCGCGGTCGACGTGTGGAAGAGCTTTGACGAGCTAAGGGAGGTGAATACTGCTGGGCAGACGACGTTTGAGCCGAAGATGGGAGGGAAGGAGAGCGGGAAGATGTTTAGGAGGTGGGAGAGGGCGGTGACGATGTGTAAGGGGTGGTTGGCGGAGTATGAGGAGGAGGCTGAGGAGGTGAAAGACAGTGAGGAGCCGTCTTCTTCTTCTTCTAAGAAAGAAGAAGAGATCAAGGTATGAATACCACCCTACCTAACTACCTTACCTATCAGGAGAGAGAGATATAAATATTGCAGAAATGACTGGACAGATATACGATGTCCGTACGTCATTTGCCGAGAACCTTTCTCTGAGTACATTTTAGGTTAGAGCGTTGCTTTGAATGGTTGTGGCAGTGTGCATCGATAGTGCTCTGTGATTTTGATCAAGGTATATATTGTTTCAAATTGGCGACACAGACATCAAATACAGCAATCCTCGCTGGCGCAATTGGTAGCGCGTTCGGCTGTTACTCGATTCCGCCGTGTCTCAGATACGGAGCTTCATAGCATACCGGAAGGTTAGTGGTTCGAGCCCACTGTGAGGAGTTCCAACCGCGAGATTCGAACTTCAATTCCTTTTTTTTTTTGTCTTTTTTCCTCTCCCCCCCCCCTAACCTCTTGTATACTGAGCAGATGTTGTTAGCGTGCAATGCTTGAGGTGTGCAAGGTGATTGTTTTTTGTTGTGTTGTGACTTTTATTTGAATTGGGGGGGAAAAAATACGATTGATCGTATGGTCTGCGAACCGACAGACAAAACACTGGAAGCCGACGATAGGTGAGGGTGATTCTTTGGAGGTTTGCAACGGCATGTTGATTCGATGTCGCCGTGACAAACATTGACACTAAGATGCGAACGGGAAAACACAAGCATCCATACCCAAATATGCGTAGTATGGAAGAAATGGAAATACAGGCTCGCTTATGACCGACCCACCTTCACGCTACCTTTATGCTCGACATTCAAAGAAATCATCGTCATCATCAATTCAACCAAGAACTGTTCATCCTCGACTTCACCAATCCCCCCAAGCGCCATCCTCCTCCTTTTTCGACGGCGCCGACGAAGACTTCATTGCACTGGTGCCCACGTTCCTCGGCTTCGCCTGCTGCTGCGTCTTCGCCTCACCCGCCGCCGCGAAATCGTCCCAGAAATCCTTCTTCTCTTTAGGAGGACCCGCAGGATCAGCACCGAAAGAGTCCCAGAAGTCTTTCTTCTCAGGCGCTGCTGCTGCTGCGCCGCCGCCTCTTGTGCCTGACGCCCTGCTGCCGCTTGCTCCTTGCTGGTGGTCTGGGTCGATGAAGCTGTTGAAAGAGTTGTTGAGGCCTCGCGAGGTGTGCTGGATGCCTGTACCGAGGTTTGTACCAAACTGTCTTGCTTGCGCGGCGAGATCTCCGGATTGCAGGTTTGTGAGGCCGGGCTGAATGTAGGATCTGTTGACGACGGCGGCCTGCTTCGCGAAGCTGCTGCCGAGCCAGCCGAAGCCTTTGGTCAGGGCCGCGACGGGGTCTTTTTGGAAGTCGTCGATGGCGGGCGGGGAGCCCATGTCGTCGTGGTTGTTGTTGTTGTTGTTGCTGCTGCTGCTAGGGGCGGGAGCTGAGCCGAAGCCAGCGTATTTTCCGCCTTGAGAGGGTGGTAGGTCTGCGGATCGAGAGGCGTTTTCCGCGCCCTTGTTGGCGAAGTAGGCCTCGTTTCTCGACTTCTGTGAGTCGGGTCCGAAGCCTTGCTGTGTCTGAGGTGTGTTGCGTCCTGAGCCGGAGTTGGAACCAGTGAGTTCGCCGGCGGCTGCTTTCTTCGCGGGCGGGTCTTTCTTGGTGGCGCCAGGGACATATTCGCGCTCCTCCACCTTTGCTGTCAAACGCTCTTTCCACTCCTCGCCGGCTTCGCTGTCGTAGCGCTCGGCGATAGTGCAGCTCTCAAAGTCGCGACCGATGATTTTGTTGGAGGGGTGTTCGTCGAAGAAGGCTTTGAAAGGCGCATTGCCGCCGAGAGACATGCGGCGGACTTCGGCGAGTTTGAAGGCGTCCATTGTGACGGAGCGTACGAAGGAAATGTGTACGCCGAGGGAGCGGTGGATGCCAGAGCAGGCGAGGCAGAAGAAGATGCCCAATTTGGGCGAGGCCTGGAGGGGGGTATTGTTAGTGTCTATCTGTCTGTGGGAGTGTTCAAACGAGTTGCATAAGACTCCAAAGAGAGGATACTTGCTGCTTCGCAACGTGACCGTGTTACTCGTGACTACATACCCATTGTGGACTGGGAGCGCCGCAGTCGATGCAGCGGTTGTTCTCGTTTGTCTTTGCGATCTCACCCAGCTTGGAGCGGGTCTCCGGGTCGACCTCCCACATTTTACTCATTTTTGGCTGTATCGCGTGTGGGTGATTGGGTGTAGTGGGTATTCGAAGGAGGGGCGTGTTATTGGCGGGCGAGAGAGCGGTCGAGATGTTCGATGTCGATGTCGATGGTGGGGAGACAGCGGGCGGGAGGCTGGGGTGCTTGGGAGTGAGTGGTATGGTATGTATGCTATACTTTTGGCAGTGGATGTTGTTGTTGTTGTTGTTATAGTGTCACGTGGGACAATTGTGGGTGTTACTATTAGTGAGGAGTGATATTATATGGCAAGAGTAGGAAGTAAGCCCCTGCCGCGATAAGGAATAGGAGGAATAGGAAGAATAGGAATAACGTTACTTGTAATACATACGGCCAGCCTGTCACACACACACATTCGGCCAGGCTCCTTCCTGCCCTGCAGATCGTACGTCATGTCCAGACGTTGCTGCAAAATAGAGAAAGCTTGAGCTGCCACTGTGGGTATGCATTGCACTGACTGCATCCACTGCTCCTGCGACATTATTATCTATATATTCATACATTTGTATTATACCACGCATACTATCCTATCAAACCCCACCCGTCATGACGGACTACGAGAGTCTCAAGGCGACGGACCTCAAGGAGTTGCTGAAAGAGCGCAACATTCCCTCCATCGGCCTCACCAGGAAGCAACAATACATCGACGCATTGGAGGCACACGACACCCAGAACCCTTCTGGTGAAACTGGAGCTGATGAGCAGCCTAAATCGCACGAGAACAAGGCAGAGACAGCCGCCAATGAGGAGACTCCCATCGATGCGACGGCCAATGAGGAGACTCACATCGATGCGACGGCCAATGGCGACTCAAACGGAAACCACGATACCTCCGACGCAGCGCGACAGCCTTCAGATCAGTCGGATGGTCTGAAGCGAAAGCGTGAAAGCGCCACGCCTGTGGATGACGACGTGTCGACACAGAAGAAGCTCAAGTCTTCCGAAGATGAGGAGTCAACTCAGAAGAAGCTCAAGTCTTCCGAAGATGAGGAGTCAACACAGAAGAAGCTCAAGTCTTCCGAAGACGATGCGAGCGCAGAGCAGGCTCAGGATCTCGAGAAAGATGCGCCTGTGCCTGTGGAGAGCAATGCAGACGACACAGTCAAGCCAATGCCTGTCAGCGACCATGTAATGGATGTCAGTGGACAAGAGGACGTAAAAGACACAAGCATTGAGAGCGCCGCGGAAGCTGCACACGCACCTGCGGACCCCATGGCGGTCGACTCGACATCAGACGACAACAGCGGGCCTCCCTCAAAACACCCTCCCACATCAGCCCTCTACATCCGCAATCTCCTACGACCCCTCCAGATCCCTCCCTTCCGCGAACACCTCCTCGACCTCGCATCCCCCGCCGGCCAATCCCCCGACCCCTCACTCATCGACGAGATCCACCTCGACACCTTCAAATCCCACGCTTTCGTCCTCTTCTCCTCCACTGCTGCCGCCATCCGCACCCGCACAGCCCTGCACGACCGCATCTGGCCCGAAGAAACGCAGCGCAAAGCCCTTTGGGTCGACTTCGTCCCGCCCGCCGAAGTCCGCACCTGGATCGCCACAGAGGTCGAAGCAGGAAAATCCAAGCGCTTCCAAGTCGTCTACGCCACCGACGCCGAGACTGGTCAAACCACGGCTTCCCTCGAAGAAGCCTCCCAGCAAAGTAACACCAACACCACAGCCCCACCAGCACCAGGCACATCAGCAACACTATCCTCCCTCCCAGGCCCCGGCATGCCCAACGCCCCCACCGGCCCAAGAGGCGGCCGCTCCCAAGCCTCAGCACCGCCCTCACACCCAGCAGCACACAACGCCCAAACTCACGGCCCGCGCAAACCCCTCCACACTTCTGCCTCCCTCTCTCACTTTCCCAGCACGACCGCGAAGCCCATAATCTTCTTCAAGCCCGTCTCCGCCGCACTCGTCGACAAGCGCCTGGAAGAGCTCGACCGCGAGACCAGCCGCGACTGGGACGGCGGGCGGCAGAAGCCTTTCGGCAGCGCGCTGGATCAGTTGAGGCGGTATACGTTTGAGGACGGCGATGTGGTTGTTGATGGAGGGGTGGACTTTGGTGGGTTTGGAAGGGATAGGGGTGCTGGTGGTGGGGCGGGGCATGCCGGCGGAGGAAGGAGGAGGGGTGGGGGGAGAAGGAGGTGAGGGGATGAAGATATGGATGGGTTGATTGGGGAATTTCCCAAGGTTTCCTTTAGAGGTGTTGGGACTTTTTTTTGAGGTCTGGATGTGTATATGGGTTTCGGCGTTATGTTCGGTATGTTCCAAGAGGTATCTTTTCTTTTTTTTCCTTTTTTTTTGGTTTCGAAAACACCGGCGATTGTTGTTTAGGACTATAGAAGAGAAAAAGGTGCTATGCAGAGATCAAATTTGTGATCACTCTGCACTTATAACACAAGCTCTAGTATTGCTTCCAAGAATACATGTAGTCTTCCATCTTCTTATCTCAAAACAAAGCTTGCCCTCACTGTCTCCGCGCCCGACTTCCCCTCCTCCAAACTTCCACAAACCTCGCCTTCTCCCTCACGCCCAGACCGACTCTCTTCACACGTCCGAGCCTCGCGAGAGAATCCGCGACCATGTCGAGCACTTTGCGCTCCGGCTCCACCAGTCCATCCTCGTCGGGACGCAGATCTTCATCGCGCGCGGAAGCAGCAAGCGTATCGAAGTAATTACTCTCGTAGCCGGCGCCGCTGCTACTGCTGCTGGTAGCGCTGTTGGCGCGTCCGGCTCTGCTCGATACTCCGTTGATGCTCGATTTGCTGGAGGCGACGGCGTCGGCGGGCGGGTTGCGGACTACGGCGCCAATGCGCGTGCGGATGCAGTGTGTGCTGCTGCTGAGGAGGATCCAGACGAAGTGCAGCGCTGGTGCGAGGCCGGGCAGTGGCGTGACGATGTCGGCGGGCGTGTAGCGGAGGGAGACCGGATAGATTTTCGTGCGTGGCGAGGCGGACAATAGGGCGGGTGTCAGGGTTAGGATTGCGCGCCCGTTGGAAGTTGTTGCTTCTGGGAAGACCACGGTGATGCGGTTGGGGTTCTGGGCGGTGATTGCCGTGAGGGTGGTAAGTTGAGAGGCTGGCGGTGGAACCAAGACTGGTGCAGTGAAGCAGGACATGAGAGCAGCCTGCAGGGAGATGGGCCGGACAAGTTTAGTGCCTGGGTAAGATTGCGTGAAGATCGGGTCGAGGATTGTTGCAAGGTATAGAACGTCCAGCGGCGAAGTGTGGGATGCTGCGACGACAGAGCCGGCCGATGGCATATGAGTGCTACCGGCCTTGCCGAGAGAGCTGTATCACAAAATTAGTAACCTTGACAGGAGCCTTGTGGTCG
This sequence comes from Cladosporium cucumerinum, assembly GCA_023634325.1. Taxonomy (NCBI): domain Eukaryota; kingdom Fungi; phylum Ascomycota; class Dothideomycetes; order Cladosporiales; family Cladosporiaceae; genus Cladosporium; species Cladosporium cucumerinum. The sequence continues at coordinate 103,580 of JALDQA010000010.1, read as the reverse complement.
TGACTGAATGACTTACCCTCTGCGAACGCCATCAACTTGCAAGTCAACCCACCAGATGCCAGGGATTCCAATAATACACCAGAGGTTTGCTTTGCGGAGGAGAGTTCCAGGAGTCGTCCATTGAACCAAGGCGAACCAAGTGAAACCAAAGAAGATTAGGAAAGGTATCCGCAGGAAAAAGAGGAACTGAGGATGTGTGTCAGCGCTAGGTCTGGTGATACGGCTCCGAAGTGAGAAAGTGATGGACATACCACCCGCCATGGGAACAGCCATGGAGTGCTACCTCCACCATTTGAGACAGGGAAGAAAGGCGCAATGCCAGAGCCTGTAGTGCGAACGTCAGCAAATTGACCAAAGTAAAGCAATACCGTATAGCTACTTTGCAGGTACCATACCTTTATCGCGATACTGTCCGTACTTCTCCATCGTCACAGCTCACACACCAGCAAAATCAAGATAACAGTAAGGAGGTCGCTCCACAATAGAAGCCTCGATTTGTCGCAGGCACAGCGTCGAGATACGAGAGGTCGGCAGCAGTCTTCAGAGGTGCGTCTCGGGATTTCCGCGGATGGATTTGCTGCTGAAGTGCCGAACACTTGTCTTTCTCGTCCGGGGGCAAAGTCGTCTAGTAATAAGCAGCTTTGTTACCCACGCCGCCAGCCAACCGACTAGCCGTTGAGTCTACGCTTCGAAAGCCCTCTTCCTCAGTGCAGCAGCGGCCAGGATTTCCGGGCGAAATGATTTAGCCGGGTATATTGTTGCACGTGACCAGAATGGTTTGCGATAAGGCAGGAATTGACAAGGATTTTAGATTATTGAGGTGATGCTGAGGGTGTGTGTGTGTGCGCCTGCGTTTGCGTATGGGCGTCGTGGCAATTTTGGTCGGTGGCCGTGTGAAGTCGGTGGCATGTGAAAGTGGCATGACATGGGCTGGCTTTGGCACATGCTGTTCAAACCTGAGGAACATCTTCGGGCACCAAGCCGCTTTCGGCGAGGCTTGCAGGCGTTCGCGTTCACGTGCGAGCATGTGCGACGACACCTTGTGCATACGGCCGGGAGGTGATTGTCCATCGTTGTATGATACGCTTGTGATGGGAGTGATGTTTGTTTAATTACTGGTCGAACGTAGTCTACGTGCATATCTGCCCGATTGGGGTATTGCGATATTGGGGACTTGATGTGGCAGCGAGAGAAATACATCTTCAGCCTGTCTGTCGCAACTGCTTGCAAATCAGTCACAATAACGCCCAACGGACGTCGCACTCGCACCAAATCGACACAAGATAAACTAGTCATCCCAAGTACTCGTACGATATTGTCAATATACATCAAACATATGATTAGACCAAGATACAGATCTTGTCATCTCAAGACCACAACCCTACTAACCCCTATACCCTCAGCTGAAGGTGTCCTGATTGTTAGGATCAAAGCATTGTGAACACTACATATATACGATCTGCTTTCTATGCAACCAGCAAAGAATGAGACGGTATACTTGCCAAAATAAAACAGTTTTATCTGTTGAGCAATAAAATTTGTTTAGGCGAGCTGATTTGCCCTTCACCCTAACAATCGACTCATGTCTTTGCATCAACCCAATGACACAAACGTATGGGAACGTGTATCCCAATGGTGACATCATCGAATAACCAGCCAAATCAGCTTCCTTCATTCAGATCAAGCAGCTTGCGCCGGGAAAGTGGTCCAGCTACCATCCAGATCGATATTCGACTCGTCATTCGATATTTGGTCAGCAGCATGATAATTCTTGTAGTGATCTGTGACATCATCAGATACCAATCAACAAGCTTCCTTAGCTCAGTGGTAGAGCGTGGGATTGCAGTTAGCTGCAAATCATCCTAAGGTCCATGTTTCGAATACGTGAGGGAGCTGTTCTTTTGCCGATTCTGCGCCCCTTTGATCCAATCAAAGCAAGGCATGTCTTTTTTTTGAGGTTCCTTTGTTAGGCGGGGTATAGAGACTTACGTGCAAGTCCTGCTAATAATTAGCAGTTCTTCAGTTTCCGATCGCATGCCAATGTCGAGGAGCGCTGTATACCAAAGGGACCGATCAGCCAAGGAATGGATATAGGAGAGAATGTCTGATATTGTTCTTGTTTCTCATCTCTTAGCATACATCATTTGGATCATTCTGATTATGTGTGTTACAGTACAATATGTGCCAAGTCGTTCGTGCTGCTAACATTGCCTCGCCATACCGATGTTTCGATGCTTTCACGCAACGTGAGCGGACTTCTTGGTTGGCCTTGAGCTCTTGCTTCGACCGCAAACACTCCCCTCTGACACGCCAACTGCCAAGGCCCTGTTCGTCGCCGTCATGTTCATTCAGAACTTCGATCTCGGATGAATCTTGCATCCTACTGAATGCTGCGAGTGATTCTGTTTACTCACCTCGCGTGCATGCCATGCAAAGTCCGGGGCAATTACATGTACGCTCAGTACATTTGACGTGGCTGATTCATATCGCCTGTACAAGCGCTTTGCAGGTCTGGGCCATGTATTTCACATCCCATCGAATGGGTCGCCTCGTTGTCGGCTAATGTTACCAACGAGGCATACAACTTCATATCATCCGTCTCGAATCACGCTCTCACTCAAGCAATCGACCACCACGGTCTCGATGAATCGCCCAGCTGCCCGCCATTCTCATTCGCCGCACTCTCAATCGCACTTTGCTGTAACAGTTCGAAGAGACTAGGTTCGCTCGCAGCAGGTCGCGGATACTGCGCAGCGTATGGCAGCGATTCCGGAAGAGCAGCTGCTGCGCCCGCCACACCTGCAACGTCAGAGTCTCGCTTTCTCTTCGTACCCACTGATCCTTTTGGCCTCCCAGGTCCTCGGACTCCTGGGATCCTCGAGCCTGCGGGTTTGTGCGGAGGTTGCTTACGCGAGGCATGCGTGGGATGTATGGCAGCGTGGCGGTATTGTATGATGATCGCGCCGACGGTCTGGGAGAATTTGATCGAGATCGAGCCCTTGCAATCCCAGCTCTCTTTCGTCCTGCGTGCAATGATACCATGAGCCCGCTGAGCCCGCTGAGCCGGTGGAGTGGTGGTTGCTCTGGCAGGCACATGTGCGTAGCGATCCTTGTTTTGCAGACTGTCGCGGCAGGTGTATGAGAAGCGTAGGCCGTCGCCATCCACGCGCGAGGTCCAGAAGTTGTTGAACATGTATTTGTAGCCGTCGAGGTTCATGATACGCTGAACGAGACCGCGGGAAGCGGCGCGCTGGACGATGGAGCGGACGTCCACATCGGCGATGCTGAGGATGCAATCGACTGTGGCATTTGGGCAGTTCTTGAGGGGATTCTCTGGTTCGGGGATAGCTGGATCGTTTGGTGTTTGCTGTGTTGCAGACGACGGTGCAGGTTCTTGAGCCTCTGTTGATCCGCTCTCCGGTTGAGCAGCAGGTGTATCATTATCTTGCTGCGACGGATCTTGCGGTTGAGTCTGCGATTCAGCCTCGTTGTCCTCCTCCTGACTAGCCCTTTTCTCTTTCGCGAGATCTGCCGTGAAGTTCTTCTTGAAATCAGCCGGTAGGTCCTGATTCCCTCCATCCGCGTACGGGCCAATGTTCGGTCTCATCAGGGGGACAAAAGCATTGCCACCCAACGACAACACCGACTTGACGCATTCATGAACGCCGTCTTTGAAGGCAGCATCAACCTCAGCTTGCAGCAGATCCATCAACTCGTCAAGATCATGCACCGTATTTAGGTATCGCAGTCCATACGTCGATCTGTCATCCTTTTGACCAGAGTCCTGATTTGGAGATGTGGGATCCTCGCTTTGTCCCGCTTGCTGTGGAGTGTATGGATTTGGTTGCGCGGGTTCAGGATATGTGTATGAGTTACTACTCGGCTCGTAGCCTGAGTACTGCGTTTGCGATGCACTCGAAGGCTGTTCTGGAGTGGCATATGCGCCGTTGCTGCTCTGTTGCGCTGAAGGAGTTCTATATGGATAGTAGGGTGATTCTAAGGACGCATTCCATGAGTCCGACTGTTGTGACTGCTGGGTCTGCGACGGATGCGCGTACTGGGCACCATAGTAGCTGTGATTGCCCTGTAAGGGAGTGACTTGCGAGTATGCGTCGCGCGATTGCGGCACTGGTTTCAGCACGCCGTGCATGGCTGCTGTGAGTCTGTCGCCCAGCGCCTCGGTCCGTTGTATTTGCGTTATCGCGAATCGGGCGTATTGGTAACGGTGTATTGGGTCTGGTGTATCATTAGAGGGTTGCAAATAGCTGTGATCGTGAAAACAGCTAGCAGGTGTAAAGCGTACTTTGCGACACCCCCCCTACTACTAGCTGGCACGGAGGGCGAGCTTTTCAGCGGATGCGAGACTAGGCCCGATCGAGACTTCCATCTCGCCGCTTACCCTTCTGGAACGATTATTACCACCACAACTTCGCTCTATTCAAGTGGGGCACCCTTCACACAAGTCGAATACTCTTGTCTGGAATCTTGCTATCTCTGTGGCAATGCCTACATACATATATTCACGTTGTAAGTGTCAGTCGAATATGATGATTCGCCATCGTAATCTTGCTGACTTGTCGCCGCTGTTTTTGTCGGGTGATGTTCTCCAATGTGCTTTTGGAGTTCGAAATAATATTCGAAGTGCTGGTTGCACTTGGAACAGGTGCATTTGTACGGGTCAGTATCCGATTGTGCCTTGTCGCGTTGTTCGTCCTCCAGAACGATAAGCTCCGAGTGTGGCGGTGTTACCAGTGTTCCGTGAGGGCCGTCGAACTGTTGACATTCCAGTAACATATCTTGTCGCTGATAATTCACGAACGCTGCCCCCCGTTGAGGTCGTGTCGGACGGGATTTGCCGGAGATCTTTAGGAATGTGGATTTCTGTCGGATGTGATCTCGTAAGGTTGTTGTCGTCAATGAGATATTCTGGCGAGCTGTGATCGGGAGGCATGGTGTCTACGCAGGACCGAGCATCTTTCGCAGCAGAAGTCGATGCAAATGTGTCTGAATTGGTGGCGACCTCCGCTCCACTCCTTTGAGCTGATATAGGTGCTCTTGCGCTCAAGTCACTGGCCGAAGTCGGTTCGCGCCGTGGTGTCGGTAATAGCATATCTCTTCATGTTCCAGGCAATGGTCTCGTCGTCGGAACCGCTTACTACACTGCGAGTATGCATGATTCATCGATGCCGAATGATTAGCTTCAGGTCGACTTGCCGCTGTGCGCAACCCGAAGACTTTTGTGCAAGTCAGATATCTGCTGCAGCGATAGGCTTTGTGTTTGGTATCTCTCGCATGTGATGCTAGTAACTTGGATTGCGGGAGTGGCATCCCACAACCTGCGCATTCCCAGGGTTTTGCTACTTTAGTTGTGACGTTATGCCCTTATCGTGATTCGGAAGCGCTGGAAAGCTCACAGCGATCTCGAGGTAGCAGACGTTCTTGGTAGCCAGATGGATGTGTAGGACGATTTATGTTGCCACAGGAAACATCTGCGAGGGTATGATTGTAGCTCCGAGTGAACGAAAGGGAAAGGCGCTGAATAAGTAAACATTCGAGAGCTTCTCCAGTTGACCTGTAACCTGTCAAGCAGGGCCAAGGCCCTTGTAAGGCTGACACCCCCGTTCACGCTCTCACTTTGTAGTGCCCGCCCATATATGTTGTGTTATTAGTTGTCTGCTACAGGCGAAAGTTCATTCCGCACGGCCGCGGTTAAACAATACCTCATAGCACCTGAGACATAATAATCGCGAGCCGCTACGTGTCGTTAATTGTGAACACTTCTCCTCATTTTTCGTGACAAGACTGAGCCTCTGCCGTATAAAGTGGCTGCCAGGAACGCTCAATTCTTCCTCTCAAGTTGGGAACAAAGACCTGTAACCCGTAGCCTGAGACTGACTCTATGGGGCGAGAGCTTGTCGAGTGAACAGGCACTATAAGGAAATGCGGCATACGACTACAGATGACAGGAATAAACTCGAATGATATATCTGAGTCGCACATTCGCCCGTTTTGTAGCAAGTGACCACCAACGGCATCCTCACCAGCGAGAAAATCATTGAAACCAGTTCCTCCGATTTGAAGTCTTTGAAGATTAGTACAAGCATTCCATGAGACACAAACCCAAAAATATGGATCGTCGCTCTCTCCACAACAGCTCCTCGCCTTGCAGCGCGGATGTGACTTCCTGCGGCGAAGCGCCCGCGGCACTGTACGTGATCTATATGAGCACTAGACATCAGTGATGGCTGCTGACTTGTCTGACAGCATTGGTCGACCGCATCGTACCGATTCCCTCATCGAGCGTTCTCCAGAGAAACTTGAGAAAGCCAAGAACCATTTACCCCATGAACACTGCTGTGGAGCCAGCAGACTGATGGAGACCATTACGGGACCGCAAGAAAAGCATGCGAGCATTCGCGGCACGGCCGCGAACACGGGAAACTTGCCGAATCATGACGGCGGCGAGCGTCGACGAGAGAAGATGAAGAGATTCGTGGCCGAGAAAGGCCCTCGAATTGCTGGTGCTGCAGCTGCGATCGGCATATTCATCTTCAATATCGTAAACTCTTGTTCTTGATGGAGGTTTCTTCTTTGCAATGTCGGTGGTATGGATGTCGCTATACACTTTGGTTCGCATTTCCAATAGTCCAAATCTAAGTGCGTCGCAGATTCATTTTGAGAAATACTGCTTTCTGGTCTAGTTCTGTACTGATTCAGATGCAAGGAAACAAGATGGAAGAACGCTGTGAGAAAGGTGCTGAACCATGACTTCAATTTGAAGATGAATCTCTTGTTTTCGGTGGCCCAAACGCAGGTTGTGTGGCCTCGGCTTTGTCGACACATTGGGAACTTGCCCTGAATGTTTGCTCTGCGAGACTTTGGCTCCTTTGAAAGCTTGTCATCATAACAGGCAGCTCTATAGGGCTCCAAACATGACGAACCCACTGGAAGCTGCTCAAGCGCCCGTACTCATCAGTGCGACAACCGTCTGGTCTCTCTTTGCTACTGTCGCCATTCTCGCTGTCGGCTACATATCTTCCCGCCAACTCCTTCCGACGTCGGCCTCGAACAAGACGCGCCTCTTGTTCATCTGGCATGCCACCGATGCTCTAATCCACTTCCTCCTCGAGGGTAGCTACCTGTGGAACTGCTTCTTCAGCAGCAGCACCTTGGTGGCTGCCGGTTTGACCGGATCGGAATACCTTCCACGGAACGTCTTCTTCCTCGGCGATCAAGAGAATGTATACGGCGCTGCATATGGCACGTCTCTGACGAGTGCACTTTGGAGGGAGTACGCCAGGGCGGACAAGCGTTGGGGAGGCACCGATCTCACAGTCATCAGCTTGGAGCTGTTGACCGTGTTCGTCGCAGGGCCTCTGGCCGTCTGGGTATGCTATTGCTTAAAGAAGAGCCGCAGCGAGGCTAGCTTCTGGATGATTGTACTTGCGACTGGCGAGCTGTATGGCGGTTGGATGACTTTCGTACCCGTAAGTCTTAAGAGCGCGTGATGTGCATTGCCCGATATTAGATCTGACTTGTTCATGTAGGAATGGCTGAGCGGAAGCCCCAACCTGGACACCTCCAACTGGATGTTCACGTGGCTCTATCTGTTCTTCTTCAACACTTTGTGGGTCTGGATTCCTCTTTTGATCCTATACGACAGTTACGGAACGATCGTTGGAGCTGTGGATGCCAAGAGCAAGAAGGAGAATGCGCGCAAAGAAACTTGATGTTTGGGAAGCGATTAGAAGGCGGTTGAACACCGCAAGTCAAGGGCAGCGCTGTGTCGCTTTGCGCTATATGCAAGTGACTGCATCCAGGCGTGATGGCTAGCGCTTCTCCGGTTGTGCCCCGCCAGTAAGATCCTCAGTATACAGTATATCGACCTTCACTGCCCGACGGAAGCCGAGTACAAGGAAAGAATTCACTTCTTGCGCGCCGACCTAGACCATGTTACCAGCGGCCCGCCGCGCTACCTCTCCCAACTGTGGTCCATATAATGAACTGTGTCGTCCTACTCTGAACTTTGCCATCTCCTTGCTAACCATCACCTTTCCACCACCACCACACACCGCTCAGGCTCTCCCTGCAATAGTTCCACCACATTATCCAATCATCCTCACACTGACACCATTATGTCCTGGCTGTGGCCTAGCTCGAAAGCCGCGGCTCCGGACGCGATCGACGCGACTTCTGGATCCGATGAAGCTCAATCCCCGACGACTCCAACTATGGTTTTCTTCCTCCGCAGAGGCGGCAAAGGGTCTGAAGCGCTCCCATGATCAGATGTATGTTGTCTCGACTAGTTCTATTCACGATTGTGCTTGCTGAAATCTCTGATAGGAACGAGTCCGAAGACGAGGACACTGCCGTTGCGACTCGTCAGAAGCAAAGTGAAGGTCCTCTGGCCACGATGATTCTCATCCGCGTTGGCGAAGCACAAGACAGTCAGACGATTCCAATTCACCGCAAATTTCTCTGCAAGATGTCACGCTACTTCAAGAACGTCTTCAAGGACGACCCGGAGAGTTCCAGCTTTGATTTCCCAGAGCAGGAGCCCGAGATTTTCGAGCGCGCCATGAACTGGATCTATGGCGAAGGTTTCCTTCTGCCAAAGGACACCGCGAAAAGCGACGGTGCCGACTGGCTCCCCACCCAAGCCTCCCAAGAAGCCCAAGACACAAATGGACCCGCAAGCCTCCTCGTTGTCGAACATGGCTCAGGCTATCGCCAAGCCGTGTCCCCGGAACCCTCGACCAAATTCATCGATTTAGCCACTGGCTCAGACTTCACGGATGACGAGCAGGAGATTCACGCGCCTGCAGACGCCTCCAACGAGACCGAGGCTCCCACCCCACTCGACACTATGATGCTGAGCAAGCTTTACGCCCTTGCAGAATTCCTCAAGATGGACAAGCTCTGCAACGAGCTCATTGAGCTGTTGGGCAAGCGCCTTGGTTACGACGGGGCGAATCCAAGCTCAGCCCTCGTCTACGCCTTTGAGCGCTGCAGTGCTGGTAGCCCGCTTCGCGAACTCCTCATTGACTTCACTGCACGTTCCACTCCAATCCTTGATCCGCTAGGGCAGTCGACTTTCGATGCTACCCCCGAGCTTTGGCGCGCGCTGGTCAAGGAGCTGATTGTTGTGCGCGGTGCTGATGTTCTCGATGGAAACCAGTGGGCAGAGCACTTCGAGTCTACGCTGGGTGACTATCGCGTTTGAAAGCAATCATGAGTGCCCGTTCGCGCGATCTGTGAAGATTGACGGGGCGGTAACCATCAACGAAAGAAAACTTCGCTGGGGACAGTGGCAGAACGACAGAATGGCACATCGAAATCGGCCTGTATGGGAGTAGCTAGGAATTCTATTTGATAACTCGGATTGACTAGGCGGCTATTATATTTGTTACAATCACTTGCGGGCGATGGGTTTGCAAGTTAACGGGATGGAAAGATTGCATGCTCTTGACCGACGACCCCACCAGGTTAGGATACAGAAATATGATGAGTTTCCTTTTATTCCTAGCAGTTCTCATTTGTCCACGGTAACACTTCGATTGTCCATGGTCAAAGGGCAAGGTGACGATCAATCAATACGCCGCAGTCCATCCCATTCCGTCCCGGCCCGTGAGCGACCGCTTTCTCTTGCCTTGCCACGTGAATAGGAGGCGCCACCGTCTCATATGTATACGGAAATATCGTGGCCAAGCCTACCATCCCCACACTCTTATCCCAATGATCTGGATGCTTCATTTCTACATGTTCGAGGAGTTGAGTGGCGCGTGTGACGATGGCGACGGCTCTGCACCGGCTATAACACGACCGTCCTCTGCACTGTATCTAGTCCGGAGCGACGAGAATCCATGTCAGCCAGCCATATTCTTTCCTCCGCACCAGTAAGTGACGCAGTATTCCCCTCGATGCCCTACATACCCAAGCATTCGATATAACATGGTGGATCGCAACGTAGGTCCCAAAGCCGGCTCTGCTCCGTTCCCACTGGTCGGGTAAACGAAAAAGTGGTGATCGAGCTTTAGACCAGAGCGTGGACTAGGGCACTCTGGGTAAATGCGGACTTCATATTTGCAGCCCTCCCATATAAGTCTAGTGGCAAAACCATACGCTTTTATACGATATAGTAGGTTAGTCAATCCTTGCAACATGCGCATTATTAGCGCAGTTCTAGGCCAGAAGATTGACAACAAGCCACAGGTTATGCGGTGTACCTGACAGCCCTATGTACATGCGCCACTCTGCCTCTCACGGCTGAATGCAAAGATGGTATGACCTGCCTTGCAACTGGTACTCGGCATCTGTCGTCCGTTGCTGTCGTACAACGAGATTATCATGTTCGGACAAACGGAACTATCTACTTTATAAGTGTTAAAGGACTCGCCGAAGGGAATGACTCTACTGCCAGACACTCCAATACATCTTTAGAGCACTCGATCGACACACATCGATAATGTACAAAGTCCTCGCCACAGCTGTCACTCTCCTGCTGGCGCACGGTGGTGCCTCGCCACTTGCAGCTCTTGAAGAGCGCCAGTCCAGCTGCCCCAATGTTCACGTCTTCGGCGCCAGAGAGACGACTGCTCCTGCAGGCTATGGAAGCTCTTCCACTGTCGTCAATCTTGTGTTGAACGCTTACCCGGGTTCTACTGCTGAGGCAATCTCCTATCCAGCATGGTCTGTCTCCATTTCTCAACTTCAAAGACTACTCAAGCTGACATCCAAGTAGCGGCGGCCAATCCTCGTGCGGTGGTGCCACTTATGATGCCTCCGTCAGAGCAGGCATCTCTGCCATCGCTTCAGCTGTCAACAGCTTCAACTCCCGCTGTCCGAACACCCAGCTTGTCATCGTCGGATACTCGCAGGGTGCCCAGATCACCGACAATGCTTTCTGCGGTGGCCCAGACACCAACCAGGGCTACTCGCAGACTTCACCGGCTTTCAGCGCCACCGCTCTGAACCAGATCAAGGCCGTTATTGAGATGGGCAACCCTCGCTATGTATACGGTGTCTCGTACCAAGTTGGCACTTGCCGTACTCAAGGTTTCTCCGCTCGCCCATCGGGCTACAGCTGTTCTGTAAGTGTCATGCGGTAATAAAACTCCCGCCCTACGCTAACATCATGGACAGTCCGCAAGCAAGATCCAAAGCTACTGCGACAGCGCAGACCCCTACTGCTGCACCGGCAACGACGCGAACGTCCACCAAGGCTACGGCCAGGTGTATGGCCAGGCCGCTCTCACTTTCATCAAGAGCAAGCTCAGCAGCGGCTCCGGCATTGGGTCGACTACTACCGCAAGGCCTACCACGACCACTGCGGGCTCTGGAAACTCGCCGACTACCACTGCCCCGTCCGGTGGCAACTGCGCGGCGAAGTGGGGACAGTGCGGCGGTCAAGGGTGAGTGATTCCCGATGGGTACGATTATTTGCTCCAGCTAACGAAATCCTTCAGTTGGACTGGGCCGACTTGTTGTCAGTCTGGCAGCACTTGCAAGGCGTCGAATCAATATTACTCGCAATGTCAGTAGTTGGAAGATGGGACTTGTGCTCGTGGGAATGGATTGCCAGATGTGCTGGACTTCGCATGTAGTATCGTCGAAGAGATGAATATATCTGAACTGCATCGATACCTTGAGGTATGGTTTGTCCAAAACACAGCCTCAAGGGTCATTGCTCGTGAGTCGTGTGTCACTTCTCGACTGTAATAGCGTGGGAATGTGACTTCGATCTTGGTGCCAACTACCTGTAGCCCAAGACGCCGTGTACGCTGTGGCCCGAGATGATATGCACCAGTAGCCCTGCACTACCAGTAAAGTGCAACGTGCGGCGAGCTTGCTAATGCCTTCATCTGTCCTGAGATGCGCCAATGGTCGTTCAATCGTAGCTGATGCCGCAGCCACTCCACCCGTCCCTGAGTTGGGTCTCGCACATTCGGTAGGAGCTTGCCGTCATCGTCCTTGGCCCAATAGGCGATGTAGTCGTCGCGACTCATAGACACCCATTGCGGTTTCTGATCATCCCCACTTGCGACTTTGTTGCGGAGCTTTTGTCGCAGAGAAGGGCTGTAGTTTGGGTCATTAAGGTAGTCGGCTACTCGGATGGGAATGTGGACGAATCCATCTGCTTCGAGGATGCCTGGTGATGGCACGTAGAGGAGATCTTTAGCCATGTTGTAAGACTGGTGGTTCTTTTACGCGTAGGTCCTAACACAGGCGGCGTTCTCCGGATTGCTGTAGGGCAGAACTGATGGTAATCTGTGCATTCTCCACAGATCGGCACCTCCCATCGGGGTTATACACAAAAAGATTATCTCGTCCTGACTCGTCTGAACGGGCTGTGTTGAACCACGGACTTGGCGTCGACGCCGCGCGACTGTGCCGCAAACGAAGATTGGTTTCCGCCCTGTCGGATATCATGTGACCATCAAAATACGTGGACTACTGCTTTTCCACCGCTGCAACTGCGCACTCGCTTGCGTCTAGTACGTTTCAGCTTTTACTCGCTACAAAAGTTTGTCGCGGGAACTTCTACCATGCGCTCCCTTTGAAGTCGCTCAGCTTCCACCGTGTTCCACGGTCTCGCGCTATTGATCAACCCCCTGTCATGTATTAACTGTGACGAGGCGCATACAATATGTCAAACTGGAACTGCCCCAAGATGCAAAGACGTACAAGAGCGTCACCCTAAGAACTCTTCAAAACGGTAGCTGCCCTTGCGAAACGATGCACTCAAGGCTGGGCGAAGATAATGGTAGTATGATCTATGCAATACCCCGGATAAGCAGGAATATTGAGCAGGCTTCGACTGTGGCGGAGCAGAATGATAGCAACGGCGAACGAAAATGCCCCCGCTCACTGACTCCTCTTTCTCCACACAGTTGCGATTGCGATAGCGGTATCAGTATTGGAACTTGCGCTAGTCCCCAATCTCTTGAGACATGAAGCCTGCTAAGTATCACTCATGTGTCAGAGACATCAATGAATTATTGCTTTGTCGAGTCGGCGAAACGAACAGTCGCTACTGCTGTACACTCGCGCACAGGTAGTCAGTCACCTGACAACAGCCTGCAAACTGACCATTGTATTTACTCAAGCAGTCTGAACATGCCTCGAAGCATGTTTTACTCTACCAATGCAATAACTATGTCTAGGTTTCTTGGCTTCTCTCATCAAGACCCGACGTCACGCATTCGGCATATACCTTAGCCGAGCTCCATTCGTTCATGTCCCGACTGTAAAAGTGATAAAAAGACGTTCTTCGCTGTCGTCGTGGGTGTTGCGAGACCTTGCGACCGACTAACGCTATAGGTCTTTACTTGCAATGGGTTTGACCAATCTCCTAGCAACCGGGTTTCTGGCCAGAACTGTACTTGCGCAGATCATCTATGCTGGGAACACTCGCCCTTTCACTCCAGATTCCCCAACTGTGTCTGCCAACTTCCCGGAGCCCAACATCACGCTCTACTCTCCTGCTTTCTCCTTCCCGGACACAGTTCCCGATGAGTTCAGCAATGGAACTGCCGCTCCCACGCCTAAGGAGACCTTGATTGAATTCTTGCAAACACTCTCCGAGAGGAATGAATGGATGACTTACAAGACGCCGAATTTCACGAGTGAGGAAGGCCGAACGATTCCATATGTACTGCTTTCTTCCAGCTCGTCCAATGACACAGGCAATGGCTCGGACAAGGTCAGGATCTACATACATGGCAGCGTGCACGGCGACGAGCCAGGTGGCGAGGCTGGAGTCAGCGCCTTCCTTGGCAAGCTCGACAATGAACCCGAATGGGCAGCTTCTGTACTCGAAAAGGCCGATTTGCTCGTCCTGCCACGCTACAATGCGGATGGCGTTGCGTACTTCCAGCGCGTACTGGCCAGCAGCTTCGACCCCAATCGCGATTTCTCCAAAGCCGCTCGCCAGCAAACGAGAGACCTCCAAGCACTCGTCACAGACTTCGACCCCCATATCGCCGTCGATTGTCACGAGTATAATGCTGGAACTGCCCGTGGTCCCAACAACGAATATCTGTCTGCCCAAGACGGGCAATTCTCTTCGTTCAAGAACTTGAACATCCACCCTAGCATCCGCCAGCTGGCAGAAGGCGTTTTCCGCGACAATGTTGCTGCTGCTATGGATGAAAGAGGCTTCAGGCACAGCCCTTACGTGGTCGCATCCGATCCAGATAACTTGGTCTTCGACGAGTTCATCACAGACAACGACGGATTCGACCAGGTCGGCCTCTCACAAGGCATTGGATACCTCAGCGAGACTCGTGGTATCGGCATTGGCGACCAGCACTTCCGCCGCCGTGCCGCATCCGCCCTGACCATCATCGAGGCCATCGTACGCACTGCCGTCGACAATGCCGATTTCGTCTTGCAAACCATCGAGGACGCCCGCGCCAACTACACCAACAGCGACGAAGAGATCATCGTGTCCTCTTACCCGCGCCAGACTGACATCACCTGGGATTTTATCCACATCAACGGCACCGCCGTATCCGTTCCTATCACATTTGGTAACAACACCCCAGCCACCGCCAATCTGACCCGCCCCCGCCCAGAAGCATACGTCTTCTCGCGCGCCTGGGCCGATGTCGCCGAGCGCTTGACCCTGCTGGGCGTCGAAGTCGAGACGCTGGAGCAGGACTTTGTTGGTGAGGTTGAAGCGTACAATATCACATCAGCGCAGCTTGATACGAGCAAGTTCCAGGGCATAGCGCAGACCAGTGTCGTGGTCGAGAAGGTTATGCGTAACGTTTCTATTCCTGCTGGCGGTTTCAGAGTGCCGAGCAGGCAGAGGCATGCTGCGCACGCGTTTGCGCGCTTGGAACCTGAGGCGGAGAGCTCGTACGCGAGGTGGAATGTGCTCAATGTCGGAAGGGGAGATATTTATCCCGTCTATAGGATTCCCAGAGCTTAGAATAGACTACGATATGCTTGCAGGAAGGCCACTGACACAAAGGCCATCTATATGGTCATCTTATATCTTACTTTCGTGCACACTAGAAGTTTACAAGCCTTGACTGGTCATCCTTGTGGTCCAATCTGGCTGGATATTCACAAATTCGACTTTCCGCCTTCCACGTGGAGCATCACATCCTCTTTTGTGGCCTCAACGACTTGCCTCTGTATGAAACCGATGGTGCCGTTTTCCTTCAAATTGTTCTGGAGCTTGAGCTTTTCCTTTCGTATCTGCTTGGACTTCTTCACGCCAAAGTCATCTGCAAACAAGCTGAAAGACTCGTCGATTGATAGGCCCTCTGGGAATGCGAATTAGTGACCGCTCAATCGTGGTCGATCTTTGAGACTTGAATTACTTGTTTCGGGATAGCAGAAGTACGCCAATACGAGTCCGATGATAACAAAGCACAGAAAAAGTCCATAGGTGCCATCCGGCGTCATGGATTCGAGTCTAAACTCGTCAGCAAAGATCATGAAATGGAAGAAGCATCTTGTGGGGGAGTCTTATTGCGTGAGGAAAGTTACGGCTACCACCAAGTTCGCTGTAAAGCTGACTGTCATACTGATCGCGCTGCCAGCTGCTCGGATCTCAAGAGCAAGATACTCAGACTGATACCAGCAGAGATGTGCATACGTGCTTCCGAACCCAGTAATGAAGATAAAAATACCCGCAATGACCAGACCGGCCATCTTTTGTGAGTACTCACGGCCTGGTACGAGGACGTGACCGGTATCTTTGCACATAAAGTAGAAGGCGATAAGACACCAAAGGAGACCAACAACCATAATGGGATTCCTCGCAAGCCCCTATGCCCCATCGGCTGAAACCGGCAGGGGTCGGCACAATCAGTGCAGGTAGTGCTGTGTTGAGATAATTGGTGTGGTATCTCAAAAAAGTTAGTGTTTTATAAGTTTTGCAGCTGAAATAATAAGATAATAGTTACTGCTACACTACTATACTAGTACCTGTTATTCATGTTCATTATCTATACCTCCTTATCGCTCTCGATAGTATTACTATATAACTGCTTGCTAATTAGTGTACTATTAGCGTACCAGATGATTTCATCAAATATCTCTAACGTCACTGTAGGGGAAGCGGAACAGTAGGGGAAGCGGAACACTACGCAGGCAGTATCAGATCTTCGTAGTCTGTTCCTAGATCTTCTTCGAGCATGATATAAAATACGAAGGGTAGAAAATCACTTTAGCTATTTTAAAAATCAACAAAATCCAGGAAAAATATATAAATTATACTTTATACTATTAGTACAATAGATTATACTCAAATAGAGATATCAAAGAGATATACTTAATATATAAGTCAAGAAGGCTAAAAGTAAGGATAAGCTTAGATAAAGTTTCAAAAGTTTGACTACTTAGAGCGCGTCGTTATAATTAGAATATAGAGCAAATAATGATAGAAGGTATATAAAATGCATTTTAAATACCTAAGATACATAATATATAAATACTAGTATTCTAAGATAAGTATATCGCGTAAGAGATCTAAAGGTTCGCGAGGATTACGCGTCAAAGTGTTCCGCTTCCCCTACAGTGACGTTAGCCTAAGGTTAATTATACTATAATCTTGCCAACTACATAAGCATAAGGCCTCCTAAATATGATCCCCTATTATCTAACAATAACATAGTGTTAGTAATGCTCTGCTAAAGCTGAATATGCGCTTAGGCTTATCACTATAGGCTGGTATTGAATAGATATTAAGAGCTATTGTCGTAGGGTACGACATCAGGATGGGATTTGGTACAGGTCCTAAGCATAAGACTCTGGATTCTTGTATAAGCATTCTGCAGTTATGTAGTCAATATATAACAGGGTTCAAAGCGAAGAGTGAGAGATGACTATATTAGCTATCGACTGCTTGAAGGGCGAAGACCAGCGACACCTTGTTTTTTTCAGATACAGAGATGAGTTTTGTTTTTTAGAGAAAAAATCGGAGTTATACGTCACGAAAAAAGAAGGCCCGAGCTACTGTTTAAAGCTGATCCGTATCGAGATACACCGAGCCGCTATCGAGCTATAGCCGAGCTACCGAGCTGAGACTCAGCTTCAGACTCAGCTCTGCTTACGTCCTATCTATAACCACATCTATACGCATCTATCTCGCGTAGCCTATTCCCCCTCCTATTCTATTCGTTTCATCCTTCTATATATACAGTTAGTATATATCTAGCAAGTACTTATAGCTTTAAATGCGCGTACCTATTCGCTTTGTTATACTTAAGCTGCAATCTGCTGCTTTAAAACTGCGAGCTGCCTTTTAATCGCAGCTATACTCATCTGTAACTCGACCAGCTGGTAAACTCTTATCATAGTCGCCTATAGCTTAGGCACTTCGACGACGGCGTCCGAGGTAGGCAGTGCTAGTAGTGTACTAGCAATATCGAATGCTAGTGCCTAGTAAGCTCCTAAGAGCATTGTTTGCCCTGATAGCGTTATTAGCAGCCTCTTCCTAGGGGTATCTACCTCTATCTCAGAGTCGCTTTTAGGGGAAACAGTACTGAACTCTCTCTTAGGTGCTATATTCGTCGACTAGAGTGCTATATAAGCATTGTGATTATAATGCGTGGTTATTATAGTAGGGAGTATAGAGATTAAAGCAGAACCGATTGCGCGCTAAGTCTGAGTTTGAGACTTAGTGCGCCGAATACCTCGAAGTATAACAATATATATCACCTATATAATACAGCGCATGTGTGAGACTCAGCATAAGTCTTAGTATATAATCTATCTACGTTCATTATAGTATAGCCTTCTATACTTCCGCACACTGATAGGTTTATCTATATTAGCATTTATCGGTTTTGCCTTCTCCTTAATTGCTGTAATACCACAGTCTTTAGGCAATACTGCCTCTGCCGCCTCTGCTACCTCCTTAAGTACTACTACACGATGCTCCTTCGACATTATCGCTGCCTCTGCTGCCTCCTCCTCCTAGCCACTATTCTATAGGTAGTTGTATATTTCAAAGTCTGCCGTGTTATTAATATACCACTCTGCGCTGTCCTCTTTGCTATTTATGCCTTTAGGAACTATATAGATGCTGTAGTATATACTAGTAATCGGATAAACTCTCCGTCTATATAGCACTATCCTCTGCCGCCTATTAAGTATCTTTCTACCTAGAGCTATAGGCTCCTTATAGACCTCCGTTATGCTGTAGTCGCAGTCCGCCTCACTGCCTAGCAACTGTGGTTGGAAGATTTCAACAAAGGCTCCTATAAATCGCGTGCTGGATTCCTTTAGTCGCTACGTACTGCTGCCTATAACTTGCATATAGCGTTAGGCATTACTGTCTTTAATAGTAATCAAGTACATAACCCTTACTAGTAACTAGCTATAAAAGGCAATGTTTACACTATAGGACTTTGTGGTTAACTTCCTTGCGCCTGCCTAAGACTCAGCCTCAGACTTAGCTGTATTAGTATTTGTATACTCCTACACTTAAACAAAGTCATACTGCTCGTTGCTCCCTCTACTATCCTAGTTCAGCGCATAATGTACTAGATCTTTCTTTAGGGCGTTAGAGTCATCTGCATCTACGCCTAAGCGCTTCTAACACTTTAGTGAAGGGTAGAACTATACGTGTAGTAGCAGCACCTAACTATTATCTGCATCTACTGCATCAGGCTCGTAACCTGGTACTAAGCGCTCTTAGCTCTCGTCTGCAGCCTACGAACAAGATTCCTGTACGAACACTACTATAGCCTAATAGAAGTGGTAGCCCTTAGTACCGCCGATGAGTTGCTTAAGTTCGGACACTATACGCTATTTGTCGTATCTAATATCTAGCCCTTATGACTGTTTACGCAGCCATTTAAAGTAGTCTGATACATCGACTGCCTTTATAGGCTTAATGAATTGTTCAGATGCCTCTTAGCGTTTAGCAATAGTAAGGTGGCGTGCGTAGAGACTAGGATCGTTTCTCGCAAGACTGTTAAGCTTATGCTAGCCATACTGCATAACCTGGTCCTCCTATTTAACCTTACAGTTAGAAGCCTTATAGCCGCACTTTACCTACGTGATATGACTAAACTCGAATTGCCCCGAATCGTGCTTAGGCGCATTACCAAAACATCTGATTATGTCGCTGTAATAGACCATTAAATGCTATTTAGGGAAGTTGAAGTGGCCTACCTCGTCGTATTCAGCAGATGCAGGTTTGCTAGGTCGGTATCTCTAGAACACTTCTTTATATTAGTTCATCCTAAAGAGCACTAGCTGCATATATCGGAGCATATTATCGTTATGGCTCTTATATATTGCGAGCAAGATAAAATTGACGACTATATGCAAGAAGCGGATAGCATCGATCGCCCTAATCTCCTAAAGAATTAGTGTAAAGACTAGTAATACCTACTGCAGTATACTCTTCTGCTCGCGGCCTGTCTATTATATCCTACTCGATAAGTGCTCGAACTATCGAATCTTCGCGTATGCTAGTATAGATATGAATCGATAATCTATTACTGCTTCGACCCTATCCTTTACTGTCACTAGAGTATTAGTAGCAGCAGATGCGAGGTCTAGCTGCACTCCCGCTGCCCTGTATCTAATGGAGCTAGAAGCTAGTAGCTGCTCCTCTAACAGAGTATATAGCTAATCTAACACATGTATTAGGACACCCTTTAAGAGTTGGTGCAGGATGTTAACAGCTATAGATTGGTGGATATTGATGTAGCAGTGCCTGAATGTGAATAGATCGACATTGTGCACCTATTTATTGCTCGCCTTCTTAACTCTAGACATTCGCTGCTTCAAGTATTGCGCCTTCGTGTGTTCTTGCGTCCTCTATTCCGCCTATCCTTCTAAATCCTTACGCTTATGTTTAGCAACTCTATATATTATGCAGTGCGAATTTGCCTTTACGCTAGTAAGCTTGACTTGCTCCTTATAGTCGACCGAAAAAACCGAGATTATAGGATAGTATCTGCGTTCTAGGCCGTCCGCGCAGAGTATATTAAGACCCTCTACGTCCGCATACTGTATAACAGGATCGAACATAACCTTTAAACACTCGTAGAATATCCAGCTCCGCATAGTAGGATCTCTGTCCTTTATAATCAGAAGCAACCCTAGCAACATCATCCTAGGACGCACGTATAATCAGCGTACTTAGCTAGGAAGGTTGCCGATAGTAAGGTAGACTGGATGACTATTTTGGTCCTCCTAGTGGTTGGTTAACTGTATCTTGTCGCTAGCAATAATAAGCAGCATAATAGTAGCATTCTCGATACTAATCTTCTCTTGTGTATCCTACCACTAGTCTACTAAAGCTATGTTAGTATAAATCCGTCTTCGCAGCTCGTCTGTCGACTATATCTAGTAGGGTTCGTAAATCAAGTCATTCTTAAATCTAGCGTGGCTAAAAAAGAACCGGATACCTGCTAACACATTGCAGTAGCATAGTATATAGCTCGCAGTGCTAGAGGTAGTCTGTATCGTAGATATGCTAATCTCCTTAATTTGGTAATCCCCTGCGATTGCCGAGAGCTCGCCAATGTCGCCTTGCATCTTCCTCTTCAGCTCGTAGGCGGACCTCTAACTCAGTTGACTAGCTAGTAGCGTTTGTGCATCCAGGTTCTGTAGAAGGCGATTAATTGCATTGCTCGAGACGTCCTCGTTGTGTAGCTATTGTGCGAATGCTATATCAAACAGTGTTACGAAGGAGTCCGTGTGCTAGATCCTAGCCTAAGACTCAGTTATATTATAAAGACTATATCTATAAATCAGTGCTAGCGATTTGAACAATAAGGGATTCGTATACATAGCCTTATACTCAGTCTCAGGCTTAGTCCTAGCACTACATTAGATGCTAAAGCAGAACTATTAGAGTCGCCTACAACTACAAATAGCTGAGTCTTACTATTTAATACCTATTCCTACCTTCTAGCCCTTTACCTTATTAAAGGTCTTACGTGAGCAGGCTTCTAGCATAACAGACGACAATCGGCCCTTACTAATTATAATTGATCTAGTAGTATGATTGCTTCGAGCCGGATAGCTAGCATTATCCGTACTCTCGCCTTGGGTATACTCGTCCGCGCTGCTATCCCCTATGCCTAGTGTATTGTCGGTTGTCTCCTCTTGTTTAGTAGAGTTATAGCGCAGCTACAGTTCTAGATGCTCGACCTCTGCAAGGTCTCTATCTCTATCAGTAGGAGGCAGAGGCTATAGGTTGTTATTAGTAATAGGTGGTATACTTGCCTGTTCGTTATTATCGGACTATAGAAGTTGCGTACGAGTTTCGTCTAATACTGCTAACCAGTTTCGTAATTTAGAGCAGGTATTTTGGTGTCGTTGAAGGCCGCTAGTAGAAGAGCATACCTTCCTACATGCAGCGCATACCCTTAACTAGACTATGAGGGCTACCTCCTCTCGCACGCGGCGTTAGTAATACATGTACGCATAAATAAATGCTTTAAGGATTACGCGACCAGTTTAACCCTAGACTCTGAGTCTTAGCTGCAGTCTTAGCCTACACCATCGCGTAGCAGTCTATATATAACAAATAGTTTCTATTATAGCTATCCGTTAGTGTAGTAAGGTACGAGATGATTATAATTAGTCCATTAGCGCTCTCGGCATCTATATATAGTCTTAGGCCGAGTTTTAGGTGTACCAGTAGTAACACAATCTTAAAAGTAGCGTGCGCATTAAGAGATAGTTACATACACTTCTAAACTCTTCTTATTACATTCTTCGAGAACTATACTAACTATATACTGCTTTAGACTCCACGCCTTGCCTTCGTACACTTTAAAACCCTATACTGCGTTTAATCTACTTCTATCTTATCGTCACTGTCTTCAGCGGCCTGCTGTTGTAATAGAGTCAATACCCTATTCGCCTTAGCTCTAAAGGTCTGACATCTGCAGAGCTACTCCGAGACTAGGTTATAGCTATAGTTTATCTATACTACTAAGCAGTAGCTCTCGGTCTATAGCGCAGGCTGCGACTCTATAGAGCGCTAGATACGACTAATAGTCTGCCTAATGAAGTTGTTATTCTAGCAGGAGTCTATTAGGATCATCACGTCAGCTAGGGCGAGCGATATCCTAATATTCAGACTCGAGGTAACTGCGTTTATGATAAAAGGCTCGTCACTATAGCCCTCAGGATTCGGATAAGAGGTCTTAAAATCCTCGATCGTCATATCGTCGTCCTAGCTAGTAGACCAGGTATCGAGCTACACCTAATTGTCCTTATGCGTAAGGAGATTGTTAGAGGAGTCTTCTCGCACTCAGCATAAGATTTGCTTAACCATAAAAGCATTCTATAGCTTGTTGGACATAATAACGATCTTTTTACGGAAACTAAGCGCATTAAGTTAAGACTGAAGCGCCCTTAATATCTTTAGCAGCACTATAGTAGTTTGCTTACTCATAATCTCCTCCTTATACCTCTATAAGTACTTAATAATACCTACTTTCCCCTTCTTTAGGTTAAAGTCCTTAATGTTCTAGATGCTATAATTGCTAAGCTCTGCATTAAGACCCTTATCACATTAATAGAGTAACTCTAGTCGCAGCTAGAGCAGAGTAATACAGAACTAGTAGTATAGCGTTAATACTGGTTGCTTAGCCTTAAGGCTCTCCTTCTATAGCCCCTTCATGCTATGGATATAAGTCTTAGACTCAGACTCGGACTCGGACGAATCGCTATTACTAGATGCAGTGCAGATGGTAGCACTATTGATATCTTTGTCGCATATGTCGAACAGAAAATCGAAGTAGGCATGTAGTAGGATGTCGACTGCGTTCTCTCTAGCGATACTGCTGTCTGGCTGCTACTAAAGAGTGTTGTCGGCGAAGATCTATTATAGTTAGAGCTAGTGCGTAATTAGCAGTACTGCTATATTAGCCTCTTCCTATTGACCCTCCTCTTTAGTGTCCTTTACCGATTGTTAGCCTGTTGCTATAGTAGTATATAAGGATCGAGACTTCTCGTAAGTTATGGTCTTAGT
Source organism: Cladosporium cucumerinum (assembly GCA_023634325.1). Taxonomy (NCBI): domain Eukaryota; kingdom Fungi; phylum Ascomycota; class Dothideomycetes; order Cladosporiales; family Cladosporiaceae; genus Cladosporium; species Cladosporium cucumerinum. The sequence continues at coordinate 80,614 of JALDQA010000010.1, read as the reverse complement.
GATAACCTTGTCTATAGCAATGAAATTGGTATACTAGTCTATAATAGACTCTGCGCGAATCTCACTCTTAATATAGTTAGGGACTTCATCGCGCCATCTAAGTTCACCCTTTCCCTGGTTCGCTAATCCCTACTTCTGTAGTTCAGTGATATAGTGCTTAGTAGAGTGAGTAGACTTGAAGAACTTGGCGAACAAGCCTATCCAGACTGCAGTAAAGTCAGTAATCGAAAGACTAGGAGTGCTACTAATACTAATGCTGTTCGGAAAACTCTTAAGGCATCTTATAGAGGGGTGTAGCACTACTTGCATTCCCTTTTGATAGTGATATTCGTCCTACATCTACAGTGCAAAGACAGTGTCGACTGCCAGATCTTAGTATCTCCTACTACTGCGTAGGTGCTTCACCCTATTAGGGTCATAGTATACTACCTAAGTGTCAAAGGAGTTCAGGATAGTAAGGACTTAGACATTGTTCTATCTTAGGTCTACGACATCAATGCCATTTTGAGTAGGCTTTGGCTTTAGCAAGTTACGAATCGTGATACCTTTGTTGATATACTCCTTAAGCTCCTAGGCTGAGTATTCGCTCTGCTAGAGTGCAGTATAGATACAATCTCCCTTTTCGACTGTAACTATGCTATCGGCCCTATAGCAATCCTTATAGGCTCTGCTGTTCCTAATATTATCCCTCGTTATATAGAAGGCAAGAACGATCAAAGGCTGCATATAAACTAAGAGGAACTTGCGGACTTCCTATACCTAGTTCACTAAGACCTTTAGTAGGGCGATCAGTAGAATAGAGCTATTATTGATAACTAGCGTGCCTTCGGCAAGCTTAGTAAAGTTAAAAACTTTGCGCTTGTTAGCATCTATTGCAGCTCGCTTCTACTGCTCTATCTCGTTCGGCCAAAACAGTATAATAGGTATAGGTGTCTTTAGAGCGTATATACACTGCGAGTAGAAGAAGGTGTATATAAGCGCAATTCTAATAACACACTTACTAAGGCCTACATAGTACGCCAGAAGACTAAAGGGCTTGCCTTTAATAAGGCGTCGTATAATAAATGCTATTATATTTATTTAGTAGGGCTTAAGGGCTATAGCTAGCTTACTCTTCTTCCTCTTACTACCCTTCTTAGTCTTTGTTTCCTAAGGAAGTTGTTTATCTTAAGAGAGACTAGGCACTATAAAGCGCTCTTAAGCAGAGATTCTGCTTAGGTTAGTGCCAAAGAACTTATAGGCCTATAGGAAGAAATCTTAATATAATATACCTAGCCTCGAGCATAACACTTCACTAAGATTTATGTTATTAATAGAAATTAGGATACTACTGCTGCTCAATCACTTAATAAACTCTATACTAACCTCTCTATATATTATAAAGGGCTTTATAGGCATCTTTGCTTTAACGATAAGTATAGCCTTAGGTAGAATGCTATTGAACAAAATAGGGTTAAAGAGATTGCTGATTTGGTTATGCTAGGTCTTAGGCTAAGAATCAGGAATAGTAGGTATAGCTAATGCTTCGCGAGCTGCTTATAACTGAGTCTTCTAGCCCTTGTCGTCTAGTAGCTAAGTCTTAATGCTCTGAGTAGCCTTAGCCTCAGACTTAGCCTACTTGCTGCGCTCTCTCCGAGCTGTATAGCATACTGCTTCGAGCTCATTTTCCTCGTCTTCTTTAGTAGTGCCTTCCTTTGCCTTCTCTCTTAAAAGCTGCTCTTATTAATAATGCTCGGCCTGTTCGACCTTCTTAGCAGTATGCGTATTATCTTCTTCCTTAGCCTACACCTATAAGGCAGTCTCGTAGTCCTGCTCTTCTTATTGCTTATAGGTATAGGATAGTCCTAAGTCGAAGATGCCTTTGCGCGTCTTTAAAAGCCTCTCAGGCTATAACTCTAGGTATATAAGTTCTTGTAGTAACTGGTTAAGGACTTCTTCGGACTTAGCAATATAGAAGTAGATAGCCTCGTGCTTAGTCTATAGCTAGCTCCTATATAGCGACTTTAAGGCAAATTTGGCCTCGGCAGCGTTACAGATCTTCCTCTAGACCTGATTAGGACTGTACTAGTACTAGAGGTATAGTTAGTTGACCTTCGTAGCGTTAAGTGTAATGCCGAATGCGCGCCAGACCTAGTGCTCGATGATGTATATTTCGATAAGGCTTTGATCAACGCCTTGCTTGCCTAGGTCGCCGATGGTAGTCTCGCTAGGCTTTTTTTATAGATAGGCGTCGATTTTATCTAAGATATCTTTGTAAGTCATCTCTATAGAGTCTATATAGACTTCGTCCTTACTAACTATACTCGGATAGAAGGAAAACTAGAGCACTACGAATAGGATATCCCTAAACTTCGGCTTTAGCAGAAGTAGCATATAATCGTAAGCGTCTGCGTTAGTGACAATTGAGGCGCTACGAGATATATTACTGCTGAGGTTGAGTCTAGGGAGCTTATTCTGTAGGCTCTTAGTAGTGCTAGGACTGCTAAGGCTGCTAGCATTGCTAGCCGAGTGCTTTATACGAACATCAGTGATCTCGACCTTATTATCAGCAGCCTCTACATTCTTCAAGCTCTCTCGATATCTAGCGATTGCTAGCTTTAAGAACATCTGCTCTGCACTCAAGAAGCTCTTATCGATGTCGTCCACGCTATTAAGCTTAGACATGCTCTTAACCTACTAGTCAGGCTTAAGGTTAGTCTATTTATAGCGGAAGCAGTTGCTATCTTCTTTAGTGCTGTTTAAGAGGTCTATGATAGTCTTTCTTCTAACTTGCTACTATACTGTGTCGCCAGACCTGACTTTGCTGCTATCATCCTTATACAGCTTCCTAACTTGTGGTGCCTTTAGATGCAGATTGATGCTATAAAGCTCTGCCTTTTGCATAATGCGATTATAGCGCTACCTGAACTCCATTTCGGACTACCTAAAGAAGGTTTAGATGAAGGGAATAGATACGCCTTTGAGCGCAGCCTTTACATTTTCCTAAGTCCATTTTTTGATATCGCTAGCTGCGGGCTCCTCCTTCGCTAGCATTGCTTTTAATCACAGCAGAGCGTGCAGTTCGTCGGATATCGTTTGTAGTAGTAGCAGGTATTATAAGGGTGTGTGTTGAGGGATGTGGTTGTGTATCTAGCGCACGCAGTAGTAGTAGCAGTAAACAAACAACTTCGAAAATTAAGCTTAGTAGAGGCGGCATTATACGGATATTTGCTCTTTAAGACTCAGTATTAAGACTAAATGCTAAGTCTCAGGTCAGTAGCGGAAGTTTGCTATAGGTAGCTAGAACTAGAGCATTAAGACTCAGCCTAAGAGTAAGTCCTTGCTATAATCAGTGACTGGCTAGACGATGCATGCTCTACCTGCCCATAATTAGTTAATATTTAACATCTCCGCCTTCACAGAACGTAGCCTATACCTTAACAGTCAAATTAGTGTATCAGGCCTCGAAGGCGGACTACCTTTGCTGCTTTACTCACTTCTTTCGCAATATGGCAGCATTCGGTAATATGTTATATACCAGCTTTTAAAGACAGACTGCATTCGCTGCTCTGCCTGTTCCTACTATAATATACTACATAATACTGCGAACAACAACTTCGAGGAAGTAGCTATAACGGCCTAAACACTAGCAACCACAGTCGATATGATTTAGGGCATCGAACTGCTCCTATAAGGTTGTTATAGGCGTCTTTTGTAGCATTACGCAGTATGTTGTAATAGGAATAGGCAGAGCAGCGAAAGCTCTAAAAGGCCGGACGAACTAATAATGAGTTAGCATACAATTCACTAGAACCACTATGAAGGAGTCATCTACTGTCGTATCGACATAATGGTTGTTACTATATATCGAGGGGTAGCACAGAGAGGCAAAGGCGAGTGCCTAACTAGAGATTGTTATTATTTCGCGTTTAAGCTAGAACAGCTAAGTAATATACCAGCTTATAAAGGTCTGGACCGTTGTTAGAGCTATTAAAGGGCATCTATCTTATATTCGTTAGTATAAGGATAGATGTAAGGTCAAATATTTACTAAGGAAGGAACATCTACCTACTTATATTATACTACAAAGTCGGGATACGAACTAGGGTTAAAGATAACTAATCTCTTTAAGGGTCGTACTACCACTACTCGCTCTATTATAGTTATAGATGATAACAGAACTAAAGCCTGCTACAAACTACGGAAGCTGTAGATAAGGGATGCATCGACGTAATGTACAAAGTCTAATCCGACTGACGTAGAGGACAACATCTAGAGTAGACTGTGCTTACTAACTAAAAGGGCGTATAAAGAGTTCTATAGTATAATAGAACTCTGGCTAGACACTAGAGACTGGATCAGCCACACTTTCACGACTCTAATACAGAGAGCCATAGTGCAGAAGGAGCTTTCGACTTACCTCACTTGTAATGTTAAGGTGCGCATTAAGTTCCTAAGGACTGCAGAGGCCCTTAGCTCTAGAGCTAGACAGGCTGCATTATAGAAACTGGTATACTGTATCTGTACTAACTTTAGGCGACGAATACGCTCGAGAGAGCGTAATATGCTATGCATAAAGACATTACTAGTCTAAACTCTTACTTAATCTCTATCGGCTATAGAAGGTCGCTACAGATATTGTACTGCTTCCTAAGTATTGCGATCAAGTAGTACGCTATTAGGGAGGGACTTCAGCCAGTTTATGCTATCCGTTGCTCGGCCTAGGGAGGCAGTAACAGTACTCTATCGATTATACGAGCTCGCACTGACTTAGCTAGGTATTCGGGCTGTAGAAAGGATATCTATTAACGAATTAGAATTTGAACGCTTTATTAACATATTAGAAATAGAACACGCGTTTGTGTATAGTGTCGATAGGCTTAAGTGGTAGAACAATGCAGAGGATAAAGAGGCGGGCGTGATAGTTGTTAATAACGCATGCTAGTAGAAGACAGTAGTCGCATACGGCCTATAATACCTATAGAGTATATAGTTTATAATCGTACAGGACAATAGTAGATAAAAGGAGAAGAGAGGGAATGTTAAAGAGGTTAAAAGGGTCAAGAATGGATTGCCTCGTGGCTTTAAAAGCGATATTGTTAGCGATTGTGCTTAAGGCATATGACTTAAGGTGACATACGATATACTAGCGAAGCGAGCGTGCGTATGGCTCGTTAGGCAGCCGTTCTAAGACTAAAGCTAAGTCTTAGCGCTAATTCTGAGACTAATAATGTGAGTCTTCACATACTATGTCTATACTGAATTCTGAGACTGAAGCTGAGTCTCAGCGCTGATTCTGAGACTAACGAAGTGAGTTTTCATATGCTATGTCTATACTGAATTCTGAGACTAAAGCTAAGTCTCAGCACTGATTCTGAGGCTGGACTGACGAAGTGAGTTTTTACGTGCTATATCTACGCTGAATTCTGAGACTAAAGCTAAGTCTCAGCACTGATTCTGAGGCTGGACTGACGAAGTGAGTTTTCACGTACTATATCTACGCCGAATTCTGAGACTGAAGCTGAGTCTTAGCGCTGATTCTGAGGCTGGATAGGCATATTGAAGATTCACATGCTTTAGTAGGTGAGGCATACAGCCTTTTGCCTATTAACTGCTAAGACGACGCCATTACGACTATTACTGCTGTTATCTAAGGCAAACACACACTACTCTACTGCATCACATCTATAACAACATCCTACAGGCTACCTACTAGTAAGTTATCGTATGTTATAACTCCCTTTGGCCTAGTATACTAACTCTTATACCCAAGACTACTTCTATAGACCAATAATGAGCAATCCTCCCTTACCTACTATGCTACCACATAACCATATCATACGCAGTAATGCCAGCTACCTAATCCTCTTCCCTATCCAGACTCCTCCCTCAATCCGCGTATGCAACCTTGTAGGGAGGAGAAGATCATTAACTATATTAAGCCGAAATATGGCTAGGACAGAGGAAGCACTCGAGCTCCTTCGCCGCTTTTCCGACAAGCTCAGTAACGACAGTGCTATTCTTATAGGAGACGAGGTAAGATATGCTAACATTCGCGCATTAATACAATACTGACTGGATCTAGCTTAGAGGAATAATCGTCCTAGCAATAGGCGACTATAAGGGCTTAAATGTAGGCTTCATTATATAGGATAACATCTACAATAGTAAGGACGAAATGTAAGCCTATTTACTGCATGCTACTATGTTCCTTAATGGATAGAGCACTTGCGTCATCTACTGGTATATCGACAGCTGTAACTGCCATATGCTCGTCGATAAGAGCGCACAGAATACTGTCCTGTACTAGCTCTACTGTTACGAACTCCCTAGCTACCTGCTCTACTCTAATGATACTCATTTTACAGAGCGAACCTATACTATCAAGCGCGACTCCGAGCAGAAGTTCAGGCGCATCCGCAGAGGCAAGCCAAAGATAGAGTACACTATAGATACATTGACTAGTGTAACCTTGAGCCTTAAGCAGTGAGTTCGAGGCTAGAGTCTTCGAACAGGTTTAAGGCCTATTACTAGCAGGAGAGATAGGCCTTATATCTGTTCTGTTGTGCGTAAGGGAGCTAGCGATTGCTAGATTGGTTGAGATAATATCTTATATCGATTAATTTACACACTGCAAAAAGGGTAAGGTCTTCTTATTTTGCAAGTTCTCTCGATCTACTACTATTCATTCTTCTGTATCTCAGGATTAGCAGCAGCTACTAGTGTCGCTGATTGATTACAGTTTAATAGTTGCAATAACTCTGTAGTGATTGTGCCTATTAGTTACGCGAGGGTTTAAAATACAATATAGGACTACTATACAGATCTCGATAATTTGGCGTCTTGTAATATCGATATGTATGCGCGCGCATGTGCGCAGCTATTTATAATCAGTAGTAAATAAGCCGATACATATGCAGTGTCTGAAATATAAATTATAATACAATCGGGGCTCTGTAGTAGTAGATATTTAGGAAATGGTATTGTAAAAGGGCACTCCAACCCTTGACTTGAGTCTCTAGCTAGGACTGAGCCTCCTCGAGTAGGGCGCGCTAGCAGCGGAAGCGGAGAGCTGAGTCTCGGCTTGAGACTCAGTGTCCTCTTGCTTAGCATGCAGTAGTGTCAAAGTAGTAGGAAATTGACATATTTGTAGCCACACCACGAGTGCTATATACATTATTTGGTACTAAGGAGCTTATACGTGATACTTATGGCTGCTACGTACCTTTAATAAGATACTGGGGTGATATAGGGATGGCACGGCCGAGATGTCGGTGATAGAGTAAAGCAGCTGCCTATGCCCTCCCTATATACGACTAGGCATAGCGCAGAGAACACCACCTTTACATTTGTATTATCCCTACAACGACTATAGGAGTATTATAAAAAATTGGTATAATGCTACTATACTATAAAGGAGGGCGCATAAAAGATATTAGCTATTTTGAAGATGCTGTAACAGAGTAATGCACAACTATTGTTATCGCTAGAACCTGGCTTCCTAGGTGGTAAGCAAGAGCAGCTTAGTAGGCGAAGCTATACTGTTCTTAGGAGTCGCTCGTCGTCGCGTGCTATAATGTGCGTTCTATCGCATTAACAAACAGTAATAAACCTATAACGTTTGTATCTATCACTAGCAGAGCATTAAATACAGGTCCGAACAGCGTATAGTCGTAAATTAATTGATTAGCAACTGCTTAAGCGAACAACCTAAGACAGTTTAAAGATGAGCCAAAGGAGGTACATCGCTACTAATAGAGTATCGTTCGACGATAATAGCAATAGGTCAGGCAGCGACAGAGATGGCGACAGGTATACAGGGCTATTGTCTAGTGCTTTATACTTTTTAGTAAGCCCTCTCGTCACTATAAGGATAGCCCTGCCACGCTTACGATCCTGTAGGGCTTATCCCCTCGTCACAGCAGGTCTAGAGTGCCTAACTCTTAGACTAGTGCCTAGAAGCAATACTGCGTAATTGCGCCTCGCATAAGTAGTATACCTGTATCATCATAATACGAACAGATGCCTACTACAGAGTAGAAAGACATCCTATAGATAGAGGTAGCGATCTATATAGCTACGCGACGATATCTGATCGCAATAGCATTATTAGGGAGCAGAGGGTGTACATCTGTATACCCTACTACGTACGATAAGCTATAGGTCGATGCTACAACGAAACGGTTATAAGCAGTAGTAAGGGAAGACCAGATAAGGATGGATAAACGCATCAGCCTCACTATTCCTAGAGAGCTAATAAAGGAGCTTGCAAAGAAGGTAAAGACTGCTGTGCTTAATGTGATATTAGCTAATTGCACTAGCTCTGCGAGGCACTAAGATTCTATAAGAACAAAACCAATAATGCAATCAAAGTAGCGATCAAAGGCGAAGCAGATATACGATTCGAAGACACAGAGGCATAGTAATGCTAAGCGATAGACCAGCTATATAACTCTACATTCGAGTTGAAGGGACTAGGACTATAGGTAGGCAGCCCTCGAGCGTTAGTTGCCAAAACTAATACATGCTAGTTGTCTCGTTAGCAGGGTAAGATAGTCATTAAGGCGATCTGCTAGGCATTCTTTAGGAAAGGCATAGCAACTGCTATCAGCATAAACGCAGATACCTCCGAACTGTTTGTGGATGTGAATGCATTCATACTAATTAGTATGTGCGCAAGCGTCTATTACTTCCTAGATGGCTGGTTGAGAGGTTCTAAAGGAACGAACAACATTAGCGAACTAACATACTGCGCAGTAGAGCCTAGTAACATTAAAGCGATATTTATGCATAAGATGCAGCTGTTCGAGCAATAGAGCATTAAGAGGCGGAAGAGACTTCTAGAGATCATCACGAAGCAAGTCTTTAAGGGTTTGGACGATGTACTAGATAACTCGATACAAGGATTGGACACTAACCTAAGTATCTTTGCTAATACGTTAGATGGGCTGGAGTCGGATGACGATAATACACTAGAAGATGCTGCGCAGCTTCAACTACTGTTTAGCAGCCTATTAATAAGCAAATAGCCCTAGGAGGACATACAGTCTGTAAGGGCTCTATACGGACTCAGCTCCCTTCCCCAGTCGAACGACTCTACGATTAGCATGCCTAGTAGAAGGCATGATCGTACATCTGAGTCCTAGCATAAGTCTTAGAGTCAGACTAGCTAAGCAATTATCGATAATGCGGATAGGCTAGACCTATAGGTGAGGGACAGCCAAGCGCAGTATACTGAGACTCAGGCTAAGACTATTAATAGCGAAAGAGTAGTAAGCCATAACGACCTACCAGCTGATCCGCTACCAACTACTGTCCAATCTAAGGTCCGACTAGTTGCTAACAAGTCTCGCAAGCGATGTCAGACTGAGCCTAAGACTCAGCGAAGCAGCATACCTACTAAAAAAGGCAGAACTAAAGCGGCTGCTCGCAAAAAGTAGCCAGAAGACATTACTATACGCTGACGCGCTACCCGAGCAACTCGAACTGAGTCTCAGCTTGAGTCTCAACCCCTACCACCACCGGCCGAGGATAATGCTACAGGCGAAGGTTCTAGCTAAGGTGGCTTACCAACTACTCTACTACTACGTCGATATAGTGCTAACGCCATTGTATAGATTCGGACCTGTCTCAAATCGACGATGCTGCCTTAAAAGCCTTAGAACTAAGGCAAGCGCTCCTCTACAAAAGCGACCTAAAGGGCAACACTACTTAGGCAGCGATTGAAGAGAAGGTTGCTTTAGCAGTCGGGTATGCAGAAGGCGGGTATCTATAGTGGGCGTAGGTCTAGGCGGAGAGTGGTATAGAGCTAAAAGAGCGTGTTTTTGACGAGGATACATTTAAGGAGTTAGTTGCGGATGTTACTACTACAAACGCGAAGAAGGGGGACAAGATGTATATAGAGCTTATACCAGCGACTGTGAGCGTTACGCAGTATCTTATACTATATAAGAAGGAGTGATAATACAGGCATTGTAGTAGTAGTATAAATGCCAGATGTTGTTTATGCTGTATAACTATTACAACTAACGTAACCTGCGAAGCAGATACTAGTACTGACTGCTCTACACTCTCTCTATGTCCTATAATTAGTATGTTCCTCAAAAATCGTACCTATGATATTTACTATACGTTATTCATCAAATGTCAAAAAGCGAGGTTGTTTGCGAGTGCTATTCTACATGATGTAACTCTCGTAGCTAGCTAATTCGAGTTTCTTGAAGTAGATATAATTGTCAACAATAGTAAGAATATTAAATATCGCGAGATTCCTGTTTTAGTGTATAGCAGTGAGCCGCTCTGGTGCGCTCGGTTATATAGGCTGAGTAGCTCGGGGACATGCGAGCTGGCTGAGACTCAGTGTGGGACTGAGCTGGCTGATACGCTCGAGCCATACAGCCGAACTTTTTTCGTGACGTATGCTTTACATATAGCAATAATGATAATCAGAGGTCACTAAAAACACAGTCTGCTCTCCCACTTGACTATTGTGACTCTAGTACTATTATGGTTGTTCTAAAGTTTAGTATACTGCCTTGAATCTTTCTCGACCTATGGGTCAAGATTGTTTTTTATAGCTGTATGAACTTTAGGCTTCATATTGACTTCTCGACCTACACAGCCACAATAGCTATATACAATGAATAGACAACTACTAATAAAGCGGATGCATCTAATGACCAGTTCAAAGCATACTTAGATAAGCTATAGGCGCAGGTGCATCCGAAGCAATTACTAATCCTCTATTAAATCAGCAAACTCACAGTTTGGCTATAACTTGTAAAGATAGTGTGGCTGTGTAGGTCGAGAAGTCAATATGAAGCCTAAAGTTCATACAGCTATAAAAACAATCTCGACCCATGGGTCGAGAAAGATTCAAGGTAGTATGCTGAACCTCAGAACAACCACAACAGTACCAGAGTCACAATAGTCAAGTGGGAGAGCAGACTGTGTTTTTAGTGACCTCTGATTATTATTATTGCTACACGCAAAAAGCGTGTAACTCCGATTTTATCTCTGAAAAACAAAACTCATCTCTGTATCTGAAAAACAAGGTGTCGCTGGTCTTCGCCCTTCAGGCAGTCGACAGCTAATGTAGCCATCTCCCACCTTTCGCTTTGAACCCTGTCACATATTAACCACGTGACCGCAGAACGCTCATACAAGAACCCAGAGCCTTATGCTTAAGACCTGTACCAAATCCCATCCTGATGTCGTACCCCACGACAATACTATAGGATAATAATACAGTTAATATACAATAAGATGACTTAGATGCTTTTGTCGACTATGAACTTAGCAGCATGCAGATCAGCCCTATAGCTACTATACTAAAGAATGTTCTCCTTCCTGAATATAGCAAGAAGTCCTAGCAATACGCTTATTAGCTCACTATACTTTAGCAGCCTCTAGAACTCTCTATAAAGGAGTTTATTATATTTAAGAAGGAAGTCCTAAAACATCTCGTGCAGAGAAGGCATCTATTTAGAAGGCAGAACAAGAATGCTCCCCTAAGGCATGTAGTAGATAACTTAGACAAATGAAGAGATATCATTTGTGAACTGCATAATGAAAATAGCTATCGAGGGAGAGAAGGTACCTACTAAAGGATTGCTGATCGATTCTACTAGAATGGCCTGTTTAAGGATATAGAAAATTACATCAACATCTACTTCGCCTGCCAGACTTAAGCACATAATCAGTCAGATGAGGCTCTCCACCTAATCTGATCCTCCTGCATAGGAGAGAAGTAGGCTATTAATATTATTTATATGCTGCTGTATATAGGATACTTGTACCTTATACTAGGAAGGGAGGATCTGTCTAGATAGGTTAAAGGAAGAGCCCTTTACAAGAATGACTTAAAGAATATTTCAAAGTTCATATTTAAGGATATTATCTGTAGGCATAGAATGCTATTACACTTAGTAAGCAACAGTAGTCTAGAGAACAAAGCACTTACTAATAAGCTTCTTGCTTAGTATAGAATCAAGCATACCTAGACATTAGCATATCACTCTTAGGCAAATAGCATGATAGAGAAAGGACATCAGCCTATTGTGAATGGGCTGGCTAAGCACATAGCTACTATAGGAGCTAAGTGGATTGATGCCTTACCTATAATATTATAGGCTGATCGAACAACTATCAAGTCGACTACTAGAATAACTCCTGTTCAGGTCATCTATAGAGCCGAGCACATACTTCCTATCAAGATCGACATTAGTTTATAGCAGATGATTGCTTAGAATGCTGTAAGATCTACTAAGGATCTTCTCACTGCTCGCTATGCTTAACTAGATAGATGGGACGAAGCCCTAGAGGAAGTACTACTCTATATATACAGGCAGCGGGAGGCTAATAAGGAATCCTATAATAACTCGCATCGCATTCGGACAGAGGAGTTTAAAGTAGGCAACCTTGTATTGCTCTAGGACTCTCGCTAAGAGGTTAACAAATCTTCAGCCTTAAAACTTCATCCCTGCTAGCTTGGCCCATACTGTATACTAACAACAGTTCAGATATTTAGCAGTTATTAACTAGCTGAACTAGATAGTGCTAAACTGACTAGAACATTTACAGGAAAGCAATTAAAGCTTCTAAATTTACGAACTGAAGAAGACAGAGTAGCAGAAGAACCTCAGCAGTATCAATACTCTTAATAACAAGCAACTGATCAGAAAAGTCTGCCTTCGACTCGTATGAATTAGATATATAATGGTTGCTATCCTATAGTCGAGATTCCTTAGTCTTACTCTGACTTAGCAAACATTCTAATAATCTGGGAGAATAGCAATGTCGATATGGACGATAGGAGTGTATCAAGATGTCTCCTTATAGGTTCCTAGCAACCTCCGATTTTGATTACCTGGTGTTTTTCTTAGGCAACTAGTATTAGAACTTTCTCGACCCTTAGATCGATATTTATTTTTCAAATATCAACCTATAGTCGTTTCTGCCTATAGTGGTACTTAAGAACATCTTTAGCTTCCTAAACATTCCTTCTTTTTTTTCTTTTTTTCCTTTTATCCCTTTTCGAGATAGGTATACAGTTATAGGCAACTAGCGCTAGACTAGCATATATAGCAGATGTGAGGACCAGCCAGAACAGGCAAAGACAGAAGTAAAACGAACATAGCGCATTTAGAAGAGAATAGGGGATAAGGAACTGCCTTACCATACTAAACGCAATAATAACAGAACAGACGAGCAGGTGCAGGATTGCATCAACTAAGAAATGGTTATAACAATCTTTCTCGACCTATAGATCGATATTGATTAGAGACTCTTCAGCCTGCAATGAACCTGCAATAAACCAATAATGCATGCTTCACACTTCACTCTAAGATACTCAGCACTCCTCAACTCAATAAGAAGCCTCTACAGAAGCCCTGGTACAAAACTACTTACTGTTGCTTAGCCCCTACTTCACAGGAATAGCACTAAGAATAGGAAATGTCACATATTGCGAACACTATAGTTACTAGAGAAGGTGTTTGATACCTCAGTTAATAGTAGTGAAGGATGGGTTTAGCAAAGTCACGTAAAAAGAAGGGATGCTTCCTCTGAATCCTTCACTTGTGATGAAGGAACTCCTTCACTTTAAAGGAGACAATTGTTGCTTACAGACTCACTAATAGGCCAATCACAAGCCTTAAAAGGCGCATTGATGTTCACAAGCCGACTATTTCTATTTACTACAAAAAAGGCGCTAATACTGTTTAGATGTTTGGGAAAACATATTAACCAGCTGCTCTCCTACACTAACGACTTCTTCTTCTAACTGCACTAACAATCACTCTCTCTCCCCTACCTCTGCTTACACTCACGACTCGACTCGATAATACAAAGACACACCCTCTACCTTTCTCACTCAGCCGATTTTGTGGTTATCGGCTTCCTCCCTCAGCCACTATGGCATCGCAAACCCCCTGCACTCCTCGGAACCCTCCTTAGCGCACTATCATATAGCGACCTACGAATCTGGAAGCTACTAATGCAGCAGCTGATAGTGTGTATGCCCTTATTGCTATAGGCAATATCTCTTATAACAAACTCTGCAACTTCTGTTCTAAGAGCACGAAGGTGACTTTAGAAGACCTCATTTCCTTCCTCAATAAGCAAATGCCAGCAGTCCATAGAGCTATATGATATAGCCTACTCGAACTTGCTAATATAGCTTCAAGCGAAATTGCGGATCTTGCCTTGCATTTCTACAACTACTGCGACTGCAACACTGCATAGAAGAACAACAATCCTAGTGGCTAGGTCCTAAATAGCCTCCCTGAGGACTTTCTAGAATTCTACTAATTAGCAGAGCTCAGCAAGAGTACGTGCAACTGCAAGAAAGAGGCCTAGGATGGCATTCAGGCAGTATACCCTTTAGTTGCGAGCAATCGCTCTATTAAGTCAATATGCACATCAGACAAGGCTACTCGTTCCCTCTAGGCAATCTGTAGACAGGTACGCGCCAATAAGAACACTCCTAGTGATGTGATTAAACGCTTGAACCCGGCCCTGCTAGATAGGCTTGATAGCATTGGTCAGACATGCAACTAGGGAGTGTCGAGCAAGCGTATCCTTCTCACCTATGATTACAACAAGGCTACTACCTATAGCACATTGAACAGTGTGAACACTACCAACCTAAACTGATGCGCATAGGAACATCACTTGATTCGAAATGATGATGGTATCTATGCTGATCTAGAGTTTGCTGTTCATTCTAGTCTATCTCAAGGAGTGGCTTCTCTAGGCATTTTCCTAAGCAGCAGGATTGCTAGAGGTGTAGGACTCCGTGATTCTCCTTCTCCTTCTATCAGCAGCCTTAGCGACTTTATTGCCAATATGAGCATTTACAGCACACTATAGCCGCCTAAGAAGCGGAAACAGCGACTTGATATGATGGGGCCTACTAGCAGACACTGCAATACATCTACCTGTAGCAGTGGCGACTTCAAGCAGAGATGCGACCAATCAGTGCAATTCTCAATGGGGGTCCAGTGCACTGGTTACGTAATCAGTGCAGTGCACTGGTAGGCTCCTACCAATCAGTGTAAGTGAGGTCTACCAGTGCACCGATTCACTGGTAGATATTAGAGATTCCCTAACCCTAACCCTAAGCATGACTCTCCGGGTTATCTCTACACGGGAAGCGCAGCAATGCTCGGCCCGAGCTTGAACAGCTACGTACTAGCCCGATTAGGACAGCTCTGCACGCCTCCGTACGACTCCTCGAATTCCCAAATCCTCTAATTTTTGGTGAACAAGATTCTGCCCACTTTTAAGATCTCAACAACCATAGTATCTACTACTATAAGCAGCCTTTCAAGTGCTCCTCTAACAGAGGGACTTATTGTTCTATCAGAGGTACAATGCATAGACGACTTTAGGAGCACTAATATAAGCAGAAGTACTTTAAGCGTCCTTAGCTGTATAGACCAGAATATCGACTAGAGTCGGCTCTATAGCTATATTGCAACACCATGCTTATCTAAGCGCCCTAAATCGTTTATCTGGCTTCACAGATATAAGATAAAAGACATAAGAACTAATCTGGAGTACTAGCTCTGCAAGATCTGTCACAAATAACAACTATATGCACGAGAGCCTATAGGCCATATATATCGCTGTGATTCTACCACTATAGCGATTAGTCATATAGAGAAGAAGCACTAGATCAATCAATATGGCACTATGCCTACAGATTCGCTTATAAACACATAGCGAACGATCGACTCTTTCGACAGCCTAATTCGCAAGAGAAACTCAGTGATAGCTAAGTTCGACTTAGCCGTGTTCAAATCGCTTCTGGTTCGACTTTTTATAGTAGAGCAGTTAGCACTCGCAAAGGTGGAGTCTTAGGCCTTTAGGGATCTCCTAATTTACCTGCAACTGAACCTCTGTGGCTCTATTCCTTATAGGAAGTTGCTTACGAAGTACATTATATATACCTATAAGGAATCGCTTGTAATAGTCGAAACTGTATTAGCCTACACCAGAACTAAGATCAACTTATCTTTTGACCTGTAGATGTCCCTAGGCCGCCGTTTGTTGCTCCTAAGTGTTATAGCACACTACCTAGATGATCAATAGAAGCCTATGAATTTCCTCCTTGCCCTACCAATAATGCATAGCAGTCATATAGGAGTTAGCATTGCGAAGTAGATTCACGCGATTTTAATGCATTTCTGCATTTCTGAAAATTTCGGCTATGCTATTGCTGACAATGCCTCTGAGAACACTGTATGCCTAGACCACCTATCGGAGCTCCTTAAGATCGACTTAGACAAGCGCTACATGATGTGTATAGGCCACATTATCAATCTGGTAGCACAGTAGTGCCTATAGGGCTCTGATATAGATGCCTTCAAAGAAGAGCTAACAAACATTACTATAGAAGAAATTAAGCTATGCGAGTAGCGAAAAAGAGGCCCTATTAGCAAGCTATATAATCTAATCCGGTATGCTTGCTACTCATCTAAGCAGAAGGACTTACTTAAGACGATTCAGCGATCTCAGTACTGCTGCCTACAAGCCAGCCAAACTATAACATCGCCACCCCTAGAGCTGCTCTGTGTTTACGACCTTATCCTTAACAATATGACATAGTGGAATAGCTGGCACGACGCTGCTGCTCGTGTACTTAAGCTGCATACTATGATCGATGAGTTTATTAACTATGAGACTGCTAATTACAATGCTGCATTAGCAAGGTATGCAGGCAGTCGCTCGCTTAAAAAGAGACTACTGAAGGAGCCTTCACTCCTTTCAGATCTGCTCTCAGCCGATGATTAGTCTATTATTATGCAGTACGTTGAGCTGCTACAGCTCCTAAAGCGTGCGACCATTCTCCTTTAAGGCCACATCAGTATATCTGCAAAGGATGATAAGCCAGTTAAGGGAGCTATCTAGCAGGTGCTTCTAATCTTTGAGACGATAATAAGCGCATTCGAACAAGCGCAAGAGCGTTATTTGCCTAAGGCGACTTTGAGCCATTGCTCTTAGCAAGCTGACTAGCAACCATCTGCTCCTTTGTCACCACTCGCCACACTGTCTCCCACACTAGTACGCACTACAAGGAGCTCTCAGAGTATACCTATACCTCGGATCTCCGCATCTACTAATAGCTCTGCGACCCAAAATGAGCCTATAGCAAGTGAGGAGCAGACGACCGAGCCAGACGATGCTAAAGATGATAGACCATCAGAATCCTAAAAACACTTCTTAACCAATATAAATCTCGCGTAGCAGAAGCTTAATGTCTATTTTAACAAAACCGACACTACGCTAATCTACTGTGCAGTAGTAGTATTTCATTTACATATGAAGTAGCGCTGGTTCGAGCGTTATTAGGAGAAGAAGCCTGAATGGCTTAAGGCAGCAAGGGAGGCAGTTAAGGAGTTATAGAAGCAATATAAGGATGTCGGAGGGGATAAGGGCTAACACTCTAATCTATCGTCGCCTATAGCTATATACGATAAGTAGACTCTAATGGATGGTCAGACCGACAAGACTAATCAGTTTAAGGCCTACCTTAATGAGCATTAGGCGCAGGTGCCCTTACACCAATCGCCTATCCCCTATTGGATTAGCAAGCTAATTATGTGGCTATAACTCGCACAGATGGCCCTTAATGTCTATTCGATACCGGCCTATAGCAATGACCCTAAGCGTGTGTTTAGCAAGGGAGGTGCGCTTCTTATACTACAGCAGCGACAACTCTTAGGGGATCACGTGCAGCAGATCTTATGCCTAAGGAGCTGGCAAAGGAGTGGCATTATAGCACTCGACGGAGCATTATTCGAATAGGCAGTGCGACGAGCAGACAGCGCACCAATTAGCGATCAGCTTCCTATCCCTAACAACACCTACGAGAGCGACGATGAGGTACTATACCATGAACATGAATGACAGTAGATAGATCACTGTACCTATAGGGACCTCTGCGGCCTAATTCACGAAAAATCGTGACTCCTTGCATCTTTGCATACCACTCGCTTGGCATTGAATGATTATCTAATCAGTGCAGAATCAGTGCACCAGTGCACTGATTACCTAATCAATCAGTGTATCAGTGGAGCCCTCTGCTACCAGTGCACTGCACTGATAGGGTTATCAGTGCAGTGCACTGATTGATCGCATCTCTGTCCACATCACCTCGTCAGCGGCATACCTGTTTCTGTTTGCAGACATGTGCTCTCTCCTGCAGTGGAAGGGCGAGGGCATCAGAGCGTGTCTGAGCACGTGTTTTCGGGCCCTGAGAGAGCTGGCGGTGTCTTGGGAAAGTGCTACGCAGCTTACCAACACGCTCTTAGTTAGAAGTGCAGCAGAAATGGCGGAATCGGTCAGTCTCTTCACCTGTTAGCCGCCATTCGGGATTTGTTATACACAGCTCCGAAGTCCCACACGCAACAGATGACAGTGTACAAAGTGCTTCTTCTTTCGACAGCAATATATGGGCACAGGCAAAAGATGGATCGCAAGACGATAATTTCATCGACTTTGAGTTAGATTGGTCTCTACTGCCTGAGTGAGATATGACACTTGGAAGCCGGCCCAAAGACGTGGGAAGCGTCCGCAGTCGGAGGCTCACATTAAACACCGTGCAAGATTTCCATGTGTCTCAAGGCTGCGCTGGAAGATTTGTAACTGCTGCTCGCCTGTTTAGGATGTAGCTCAAGCTAAACTCACCCAACCCTCCGCTTCCTTGGCCGCAAGCAAGCGACACCACCAAGAATACTACACAATCCGGTGTAGATGATCATCGCAGCATATGGCCCACCATACGCAAAACCCGCACCACCCCCAAGATCCAGCCCGTAAAGCAATTCGCTCAATGGCCCACTAGTAATCGACGCCACACCCTTGGAAGCCACCATCAGCGCGATGATGAACGTCGTATCGACGTCAAAGCCATCCGCCCTCAAGTCGAAAGCGTATCCCGCCCATGTGGCGTTGTAGGCACCTCCAGAGACTCCCCACAAGATCGCGAAGATGTAGAAGATCGGTTGCATGGTGGCAAGGCCCCAGAAGATGAAAATCGAGATCGCACTGATGATAGTGGCGATGGCCAGATCAACCCGGACGTGATAGCGATCTACCAGCCAGCCTTGTGCGACGGTACCTCCGAAGGCGGAGGCGTTGTAGAGGGCAAGGGCAAGGGGACCAGCAACAGCGGGAAAATTGTAGTCGGTGGCAAATGTAGGTATCCACAGACTTGGAAGGAAGAAGCCGAAGGATTGCATGACTGTACCAGCAATGTACCACCAAAGGCATGGATGCTTGACGAATGCGAAGTCGAGGCAAAGCGTGGCAGCTCCTTCCTTCTCAGGAAGTGGCGGCTTTATAAAGTATGCCGCAGGGCTTAGCAGAACGACCTGTAGCAGAGCCGCGCTTTCAGTATGCCATCTGGCAAAATCAATTGAGGCACTGTCTCAACTTACTATAGTAACCGCGTAAACGCGCAGAGCGGTCCGAAAGCTGTAGGTATCCAGAAGCCATTGCATCGCAAACGGGATAATCGCACCGGCCAAGGGCGCAGCCGCCCAAACGAACGCAAACGCTGTGGCTCTCCGCTTGACGAACCATTGATCAATGACTTGCATGCCGGGGAAGTAGGCAAGGATACTTCCAAGTGCGAACAACACTCCTTGACATCCGATGAGACCAGGCACCGTGCTGCAGAAAGATGCAGCAAGAAGCGCGACGACGGTGATGACCAGGCCTGATATTATACATGGTTTTCGGACATACGGCCAGCGTTTTAAGGCAAGAGAGAGGAGAGGTGCCGGAAGGTACATGAGTCCCAATGCTGTTGAGCCAATAGCGGAAATACCAGATGATCCTGAGAAGAGTGGATGCGACATGTAGTACTCTTGGAAGATGCCAAATGTGTACGGGCTACTCGCTGATCAGCGATATCGCGCGTTTGCAGTGGCTGGCAAGACTTACAACCCCCAAATGACGGCTTCGAAAAGAAACACGGCAGCAAGGAAACACCAAGCGTCTTTGCCGCCATCTACTTGAGGCGGCGGTGGTTCGAGAGAGGCGGCATTGTCTTCATTGTCGAGGTTGTTGGATGTTCGTGGTTGTCTCGTCGCAGGATCAATTTCCTTAAAAGATGTAACCATCTTGAGATGTGGTGTCCAACGAGTGTGTATTGAGTCAATAATAACGAGCCCGTGATCGAGGTGATGCATACGAGACCGTACTTGTAGGCATTGATACCTCGCCCTCAAGTCTAATCGTGTGCGGAAAGCTCATCCGTCCACTGCGGAAGTTGCCCGAGCTGTCCGCGCAGGTCCTCAGAGTTTTCCGCTGTGGGGCCGATTGGTGGTGTCATCTCTGGTTCTCAAAGCTTGTTCTAGGGGTTCAATTACATATTGTCCCAAGGAAAGTCGAATGCGTCAAGCGGAAGATCCATGTCAAGGGTGGTGTAAGGCTGGTTCAACCAAGCCGGATCCAGTAAGTCTTGCTCCGTCAGCTGCTGCTGAGCGTTGTTGTTAGTCGCATGGGTACGTGCAGATGTCGCGCCGCTGGAGTCCACATCATCCCGGTTGATGGGTATCGTCAAGCTCGCAACGCGGTCTATCGCTTTAGAACATCGCTCGAGGCAGATGTCCGCAACATCCCAGCCATGTTCATTGGTGGCTCGCTCAAGTGTGGTGCGCAACTCGGTCAGCTTGGCCTTACAGAGTTGGAGCGCTCCTTCTTCTCGCGTCTCAATTGTACAGCGGAGGAGCATGATTGTCGCAGTGACTAGGAAATGAGCGGAGTAAGAAAGCCAGAATTCATCAAAATGCTGGCGTGCTAGCGAGCCAAGAAAATCGACTATTGCAAGTGCACTATCACGGAGAGGTATGATGCGGTACTGCCTTTCGTCGATTGCAGGCAGCGCAGTCTGAGATACTGCGGCTCGGAGGTAGAGGCGTTGTACGAGAAGTTTCACTGCAAGATACGACAGCCACAAGCTGCATTGTCCGTTGGGTGGAGTTCTGGAAGGGTCAATCTTGTAGTGGTGGCAGACCGTTTCTTCCCAGTCGTCGAGGCTGCATTCGACCTTGCGCAGTACTTTGGGAATATCAGCCCAGACTGTGTTAAGATCGTGAACAACATTTAGAAGCTCGCCCAAGATCTTTGTGAGCATGCTGAGATGTGTGAATGAGGGTGATGTATAGTTGTTCCCCAGCTGATGCTGAGTAACAACATAGTCGTCAGGTTGTATCATAGGTACATCGTGACGATTGCTTAAGATGTTTGGTGGCGTGCCATGAGCATAACTTCCCCACTGATCATGTATCACAACAGCCCACCACAGGCATTTGCGTACCGAAGTCGGCTCTAGAGACTTGGACCAACGGGTGGGATCGCGATGCAAGCCGTGGCTATAGGCAAGGGCGACAAGCTTACCAGTAGTCAAGATGTTGGTAGTGACGGATTTCACGGGTCGCGCAAGCAGATCCAACACAGCGGCAGTGATTGTGTGTACAGTCGGAGCCATGAAATCAGCCTGCAGAGCTACTATAGCCAGGTTGGTGGCTCGAACGAGGCCGGAAGATGAGAGATGTGTCAGACCTGGCGAGCTTGGCCGTAAATGTGCAGATATCATGTAGATGTAGCCAAGTAGCGTGCTTGGAAATTCGTCGTCTTGCATACGCTCGAGGCTGTGGAACGGACTCAAGTCTACAATTGGGAAGTATGGTAGGACCTGATTTGCAAACAACCTCAAGAGCTCAGTATGGTGAGATGGGCCGATGAGATTCCGTAGAGCTTCAAGCTGCACTTTGCCGGGCCTTCTTGCGAGCTGGAGGCCGTCAAGTCCCCGGGGCACAGACACATAGGCAATCGAATTCTGTGGCGTGGAGTAGACAGTACGATAGGGTGTTGTTTGGGTGGTGGCTGTGGCCTGGTCGGCATCGAGGTAGTTCTGCAGGATATGCACGTCTTCTGATAGCTCGGCTCCAACCAGCAGGATTGCAGAGTCCACCGGGAAAGTTGATGGGGTGTCGCCGGGTGCACTGCCGTCCAGGTCTGGCCGGGCAGTAGGGACAGAGTAAGTCGATGGACAGGTCGGAGTGCTTGAAGAGGTTGCGTTCATATGGCATTCACGGCCGAGTTTCCTGCATCGCTCACACGCTTCGCCTGCACGTGTCTGCAGGCAGCGGATCTTGCGTCGGCGGCATCCATCGCAGGCCGGTGTCTTGTGCGAACGGTATGGCCGTGACATTGCGGCTTGTGCTGCCTCCACCTGGTGCCAGTCGAGACGAATAGCCTTACGGCAATTGCATCGCGCACGGCGAGCCATGGGCAATTCAGATCGGGTGCGCGGCAAACTATGCGGCTAAGTCACGTGATTGGCGCCCTCCGCCCCGCGCAGCGCAGAAAACATGTACGCGCTCTCGAATTTTACGGCAGGACAACCACATAAAAGCAAGTACCAGCCGTCTTCGTCTGAGCACTACGCCGCGGCAATGAATACTGTCGTGGGGTACGACATCAGGATGGGAATTGGTACAAGTCTGGAGTATAAGGCTCTGGGATCTTGCATGAGCGTTCTGCAGTTACGTGGTCAACACATGATATGGTTCAAAGCGAAAGGTGAGAGACAGCTATATTAGCTGTTGACTGCCTGAAGGGCGAAGACCAGCGACACCTTGTTTTTTAGATACAGAGATGAGTTTTGTTTTTCAGAGATAAAATCGGAGTTATATGCGTTGTGTGTAGCAATAATGACAATTAGAGGTCACCAAAAACACAGTCTGCTCTCCTACTTGACTATTGTGACTCTGGTACTGTCGTGGTTGTTCTGAGGTTCAATATACTACCTTGAATCTTTCTCGACCTATAGGTCGAGATTGTTTTTTTATGAATGTATAAACTTCAGGCTTCAAATTGACTTCTCGACCTATACAGCCACATATTTGGTGCTGCTTCTGTGGATCGACCTTGCCTTCTAGAACAGTACAACTTGAACAATACAATATGGAATAAGCAGAACAATATCAACCACAGATACAATACAGCGAGGGATAAGGCCAGAAAAGGGGGGCATCCCTTTAACCCTAACAGCAGGAACTTTTGAAACCCTACAAATTTTAAGAGAGCTCTGACTAACATAGGTTACTATAGGAAAAGGCGATAAGAGCCTTAGCACTAGGAGCTACTGATAACAGCTCGAAAAGGAATCTAGATAGCGATCCAGATTTACTCCCTATTTCAGATTATACAGATGATAGCTATATAAATCCTAGCAGTCACAATCTTAATTAGTATGACTTACCTATTTCAGCAGTCAGCTACCAGAAGAAAATGCCTCCGAGACAGGCATATAACAGCAGCGCAACAGTCCGTATTTCGAAAAAGAACGAAGATATAGGAGGGACAGAGACAACGACGATAGAGCCGACAAAAACATTCACGAGAACTAGTATATAGGAACAGCCCATATAACCAGCAGTCAAATACAGTGCGATACCTAAGGATTCAGAGAAAGCGTATGCCTAAGACTAAGTCCACCTTTCTTTCTGTTTGTTATTCTTGTCTTTTTATTATACTATAGGTAGGAGGAAGAGGACTATCTGTAATTATAGCGGACTAGGACTTTCTTCCTTCTGCTCTATCTAGATTTATGCTATAGGCTATAGAGAGTATTACACCTAGCAGGATCCCTCTCGACCCGACTTAGCAAGCCCAAACAACTGAGTTACAGCCTTCCTAACGACATAGAGAGAGAACTCCTTTAACATCTTACTTATAGAGCTTTATAGCAATTCAGCCACTTCCTGCTCCGAGGTCTCTTCAGTCTCTAACCTTCGATGGTTACAACTTGTCGACTTTCCTTCGAGAATATATACAGCTTTGCAAAAGATATCAAGTATCTGATAAGAGAGTATATAACCTCCTCGAAGACTACTATACTAAAGATGTAGGACCTGAGGTTCGCTAAATTGTCGCCCGAGCGAATAGTAGCCTTAGCACTCTTCAGGGCCTGCTCCGAACGAAGTACGCAGCTATTAATAATAAGCGAATGTTAATAACTAAAGGCGCTCTAGAGCAGTTCGTATTGTAAGCGAAGGAACATCCTTATAATGATGACCTCCTATTATATAGTAGGTAGTTTTAGATTATTGCCTCTCGCATTAAAGAAGCTAGAAACACACTCTCTACTAGCTAAAAGACGACGCTATATCTCTGTAGTCTCTTAAGGAAGATCATAGAAAAGGCAATCAGCTTGCTTCATATTTAGGCTATGCATATAGAGCTGGTCAACTTTGAACGAGTAGTAAGCTTCGTGGACAGCATTACTTAAGCTACTACCTCACGCTATATCATTAAGATAGAGGATATTAATAGAGTAGTCTCGAGAGCTATAAATCAGTAGCGCAACCCCTAATATATTGCCCTTCCTACAGAAAAGATAGTATCTATACTGCCTTCTTTGCTAAAGCGCTAGGAACCTCTGTACCCTGACTTACAGAGAGGAGTGCAGGATCAGCAGTCCCTCTCTCTTGATGAGATGGTCGAGAAGTTCAAGGAGATAAAGCTGACAAAGATAGAGATCCTCAAGATGTTTAAGTCTCCTGGTCTTATGTACCTCACCTCAATTTAAAGAGGGGATGTACTGATGCAATGCCTTTGTTTAGAGCTAAAGCCGAATCCACCAATTGCTAATTATAATAGATACCTATAAAGAATGCAAAGGGTGGCATTTCAGATGAACAATGCCATACAGACTCCGCCTTAATAGCAGTATGCCAGCAGGAGCGCAGAATAGCAGCCACCTCTTAAATGTCACAGTTGTGGCAAGACTGGTTATACAGTAACGCGCTGCTAGCAGGTCGATAAGCTGGTATAGCAAGGATATATCTATTTTGGCTAGAACAACCATATTTTGTTTAGGACTGTAGCCAATCCTAGCCGAGAGGTGCCTAGATTGCCCCCGACTAACAGATATGATGCGCTGCTTAACATCCTTAGCTTAAGTGCGGATCAGGTAGATGCTACTGCGCAACCAACTGTAGGACTATTAGGCAGAGCCATTACCCTGTCGCATCCTTTTGATAGGGAAGAGGATTCTGATTAAGAAGTGTACTATAGCACTCGCGTTAAAGCCATCCGCGCACTATAAACTAGTAGAGGAAAAGGCAAGATTGCTAAACTATCTCAGTGCGATCGCATTCTAACTGTCTGTGCAGATCGATCTGGATAGTATATTCCTAAGGTACAAGATTCATAAATGCAAGGCCGGACTCTCCCTCCTTAGGATGTGAGGAGAACCTAGGACTCTATAGACGTCGATAAGGATCACCTAATAGGCGTTCCGCCTATGAAGCCTGATAATGCAAGGCAGGCTCCTCGAGCTCAGCGACTAGGCGACGTACTTAGCAAAGAGGATACTGCTCCTGCAGAGATTCGAATAATAAACCATATCTTGAATATGCCTGTTAGCATCCCTGTTCGAGATGCTATCAACTTGATGCCTAGGGTTCGCAAATTGTTTACACAGCCTCTTTACTAAGAGATAGCAGAAGCACTAAAGGCTCTAGGACGAGGGAATATCTCAGTAAACAGTTAGGATGCTGTAGGAAGTAATAGTAGCATTCCAGATAAGCGCCTTACTAGCGAAAATCTTTCTTGACCTATAGGTCGAGAAAGATTTTCTGCTACTAATGCGATCTCTGTAGCCCTACTCACGACTAAGCAGCTTGACGAGCGCCTTAGGAACATTAAGACATACCGAGCGAAGTGTCCTCGTATCTCTATACAGGTTAGAAGAGAAGCAGTATAGGCACTGGTCGACTCTAGGGCCGAAATCAATGTTATAAAGGAGAGCTTCGCACTGCGCGCAGGACTGCTAATCAACTCGCTCCCTCCTGCAATAAAGGGCGACAAATTGATCTTAGCAAATGGAACTAGTGACTCCTTTGTAGGAATGGCAGAGACTCGCGTGTTTATTAGAGAGATAGGGACCTCTTTCTAGATGCCCTTCCTTATTACTAAGGACTATACGAGTGAAGTGATTCTTAGAGAATCCTTTATACTGCAGTCTTCTATAGCGACCTCTCGGACTCTATCTAGCCGCGTTACTATCCTGATAACAACAGAGGACAGTACGTATACTTGCGAGATAAGGTCTATTAATAGGTACGAGAAGGAGCTTAGAGAAGATAACAGCTAGGGGGAAGGCGAGGTGGTGTAGTAACCGGTGCTACACCTAATCGAACGCTATTGCCGGATGATAACAACACCACGCATGCTGACGTGGAATTTCCTTATAGCGCTGATATGTGTCTTAATGAATGCTGTCGCGCTTCTATTCCCTTACCAACTAGCACTAGGGAAACTCCAGATAATCTTTCCCGACCCATAGGTCGACATTGTTCAAAACTTCCTTATAAGCGCATTCGTATATAGGCTATTACTAAAACACAAAAACACTTAAAAAATGATAAACAGACCTTAAAAACATGTGCGACAGAGCTAGTCGACCTTATACATGTCTTCTAGGCATCGCTAGGAGAAGGCACTAGGCGATGCTTAAGAAGACGAGATAAATACAGCCTGTATACCATTTCGCACCAATAGCAAGAAAGCGGAGCTATAGAGCTAAATACACTGTACAAGAAGAAGGCGGACAAAATCAGGCCTTTGGATACTATGCTTCTAGACAGAAGCATGCCTAACGGAAATCCGAATTAGAGGCAAGACCTCCTAGCAGAACAGCGCTGCGCTCTTAACCCTATTAGAGCACCTAGCCCTTACGACTACTTGTTCGAACCGAGGTACTAGTAAGAACCACGAGGTTGCTATATCACTACAGCACGCTAGGAGAAGATAGTAATAGATAAAGACATTTAGCCCTAAGAGAAGGAGATGTTGAGAGAAATGATATATAACAGAGAGAAGGCCCTTATATAGGATTTCACAGAGATTAGTCGCTATAACGAATAGGTGGTACTACTGCAAGTCATCCGTATAGTAGAATATAAGGCCTAGCAGGCGAAAAGTTTCCCTGTGCCGAAGGGACTTCGGAATGAAGTAATATCTATGCTTTAGCAACAGATCGACGCTTCTGTACTAGAACGAAGCTACGGACCTTACTACAATCCTTAGTTCCTAGTACAGAAGAAGGATAAGAAGCACCGACTGATCAACTCTGCTACTAACATTAACGCTGTTACTATCAGAGATGCTATGCTCCCTCCTAATGTAGATGAATTCTTAGAGCACATTGCTAGACGACCTGTGTGCACCCTGCTAGACTTCCTCTCTAGATATGATCAGATCACGCTCTATCTAGTGAGCAGAGACATAACTGCTATCTAAACTCCCCTTAGACTCCTTCAGCAAACGACTCTACTATAGGGAGCAACAAATTCAGTAGCTTAGTTCGTGCGAGCTATTATGCATATCCTATACCTGCACCTAGCAGAGAAGGCTAGTCCTTTTGTAAATGACATTATTGTGCATTCACCTCGGACAGGGAATCTCACTAAACTTACACTACCTAGTGTACGAAAGCATGTGCTTTAACACCTGCAATAGATTGATAGAGTGCTAGCTGACATTAAGCGATCTGGTTGCACTATATCTAAAGGAAAGTCACACTTCTGCGCTCCTGCCCTTAAAGTAGTAGAGTACATTTGTGGCTAAGATAGGCAGAGACCTACAGATAGATATGTGAAAGCAATCTAACAGTAGCCTACTTGCAAGAACATTACTGCATTACGAGGATTCCTTAGAGCCTATACGTACTATCGGATCTGGATCGAGCACTTTAGCGACATTATATCACCTTTGTTTGCCTTACTTAAGAAGGATGTAGAGTACTGTTAGGACATTAAACAGGCTTAGGCAATACAATCTCTGAAGGATGCTCTAATATCTACACTAGCATTAATGCCTCTAGATTACTCTCCTAATGCTAGCAAAGTGATCCTTACTATAGATTCCTCTGTAACTAGGTTCAGTAGAGTATTAATACAACTCAATCAACAAGGGAAAAGGCATCTATATAGGTACGAGAGTAGACTCTAGACTGCTACAGAGAAGAAGTACGACATTGTGAAGCTTGAGTATTGTTCCCTCCTATACATGCTATACAAATGCAGATTGTAGCTATACAGGATCCGATTCACTATAGAAACTGATGCAAATACGCTAGTCGCCTAGCTTAATAGAACTGCAACTGACTTGCCTAGAGCCTTAGTGACTCGTTAGCTTGTATAGATAAGACTCTGGGATTTTGATGTACGGTATATACCTAAGAAACAGAACGTCGTTGCTAATACATTGTCGCGCATACCATAGGACGATAATACAGTTAATGCACAACAAGATGACTTAGATGCTTTTGTCGACTACGAACTCAGCAGTATATAGATCAGCCCTACAGCTACTACACCAGAGAACGTTCTCCTTCTTGAATATAGCGAGAAGTCTTAGCAATACGCTCTTTAGCTTACTACACTTCAACAGCCTCTAGAACTCTCTATAAAGGAGTTTGTTATATTCAAGAAGGAAGCCCTAAAACATCTCGTGCAGGGAAGGCACCTATTTAGAAGGCAGAACAAGAATGCTCCCCTAAGGCGTGTAGTGGATGACTTAAATAAACGAAGAGATATTATTCGTAAACTGCATAATGAAAGTAGCTATCGAGGGAGAGAAGGTACCTACTAAAGGATTACTGATCGATTCTACTAGGCTAGCCTATTTAAGGATATAGAAAAGCATATTAACACCTATTTCTCCTGCTAGACCTGAGCACATAATCGGTCAGACGAGGCTCTCTACCCTACCTGGTCCTCCTGTATAGGAGAGAAGTGGGCTATCAATATCGTTTATATACTACTGTGCATAGGATACTCGTACCTTGTACTAGGAAGGGAGGATCTGTCTAGATAGGTTGAAGGAAGAGCCCTTCGCGAGAATGACTTAAAGAACATTTTAAAGTTTATATTTGAGGACATCATCTGTAGGCATAGAATGCTATTACGCTTAGTAAGCGATAGTAGTCCAGAGAACAAAGCACTTACTAATGAGCTTCTTGCTCGGTACGGAATCAAGCATACCTAGACATCAGCATATCACCCTCAGGCAAATAGCATAATAGAGAAAGGACATCAGCCTGTTATAAATGGGCTGGCTAAGCACATAGCTACTACAGGAGCTAGGTGGATTGACGCCTTACCTGCGATGTTATAGGCTGATCGAATAACTATTAAGTCGACTACTAGAATAACTCCTGTTCGAGTCATCTATAGAGCTAAATACATACTTCCTATTAAGATCGACATTAGTTTATAGCAGAAAATTGCTTAGAATGCTGTAAGATCTACTATAGATCTTCTCGCTACTCGCTGTGCTTAACTAGACAGGCGGGATAAAGCCCTAGAGGAAGTGTTGCTCTGTGTATATAGGCAGCGAGAGGCTAATAAGGAATCCTATAATAACTCGCATCGCATTCGAACAGAGGAGTTCAAAGTAGGCGACCTTGTGTTGCTCTAGGACTCTCGCTGAGAGGTTAACAAATCTTCGGCCCTAAAACTTCATCCCTGCTGGCTTAGTCTATACCGTATACTAATAACAGTTCAGATATTTAGCAGTTATCGACTGGCTAAGCTAGATGGTACTAAACTGACTAGAACATTTGTAGGAAAGCAGTTAAAGCTTCTAAAGTTATGAACTGAAGAAGACAGAGTAGCAGAAGAACCTCAGCAGTATCAATACTCTTAACGACAAGCAACTGATTAGAGAAGTCTGCCTTCGACTCGTATGAATTAGGCACATAATAGTCGCTATCCTACAGTCGAGATTCCTCGGCCTTACTCTAACTTAGCGAACATTCCGATAATCTGGGAGAATAGTGATGTCGATATAGACGACAGGAGTGTATCAGATGACTCCTTATAGGTTCCTAGCAACCTCCGATTTTGATTACCTGGCGTTTTTCTTAGGCAACTAGTGTTAGAACTTTCTCGACCCTTAGATCGATATTCATTCATTTTCTAAGCACCAGCCTGTATAGTACTTAAGAACCTCCTTGGATTCCTAGACATTCCCTTCTTCTTTCTTTTTTTTCCTTTTTTCCTTTTCGAGACAGGTACATAGTTATCAGCAACTAGCGCTAGACTGGCATATGTAGCGGATGTAAGAACCAGCCAGACTAGGCAAAGACAGGAGTAAAACGAACACAGTGCATTCGGAAGAGAACAGGGGATAAGGAACTGCCTTACTGTGCTAAACGCAACGATAACAGAACGGATGAGCGAGCACAGGATTGCATCGGCTAAGAAACGGCTATGATAATCTTTCTCGACCTATAGGTCGACATTAATCGGAGACTCCTCAGCCTGCAATAAACCTGTAGTAAACTAATAACGCGTGCTTCATACTTCACTCTAAGGTGCTTAGCACTCCTCAACTCAACAAGAAGCCCCTACGTCACAGGAATAGCACTAAGAATAGGAAATGTCACATATTGCGAACACTATAGTTACTAGAGAAGGTGTTTGATACCTCAGTTAATAGTAGTGAAGGATGGGTTTAGCAAAGTCACGTGAAAAGAAGGGATGCTTCCTCTGAATCCTTCACTTGTGAGGAAAGAACTCCTTTATTTGCGATAAAGGAACTCCTTCACTTCAAAGGAGGCGACTATTGCTTACAGACTCACTAACAGGCCAATCACAAGCCTTAAAAGGCGCATTTGATAGTCACGAGCTGACGCATTTAATGATCACGAGCCTTTAGTTGTGATGAAGGAACTCCTTCACTTCAAAGGAGGCAACTGTTGCTTACAGACTCACTAACAGGCCAATCACAAGCCTTAAAAGGCGCATTTAATAGTCACGAGCCGATTGTTCCTGTTTGCTAAAAAAAAAAGGCGCTAACGCTGTTTGGATGTTTGGGAAAACATATTAACCAGCTGCCCTCCTACACTGACGACTTCCTCTCTCTAACTGTACTAACAACCACCCTCTCCCCTCTACCTTTGTTTGCACTTACGACTCGACTCGATAACACAAAGGCACACCCTCTACCTTTCTCACTTAGCCGATTTTGCGGTTATCGGCTTCCTCCCTTAGCCACTATGGCATCGCAAACCCCCTGCACCCCTCGGAACCCTCCTCGGCGCGCTATCACACAGCGACCTACGAACCTAGAAGCTACTAATGCAGCAGCTGATAGCATGCATACTCTTGTTACTATAGGCAACATTTCTTATAACAAACTCTGCAACTTCTGCTCTAAGAGCACGAAAGTAACTTTAGAAGACCTCATTTCCTTCCTCAACAAGTAAATGCTAGCAGTTCGTGGAGCTATATAGTATAGCCTGCTCGAACTTGCTGATACAGCTTTAAGCAAGATTGCGGATCTTGCCTCGCGTTTCTATGACTACTACAACTGCGACACTGCATAGAAGAACAACAATCCTAGTAGCCGGGTCCTAAATAGCCTCCCTGAGGACTTTCCAGAATTCCACTAATTAGCAGAGCTTAGCAAGAGTACGTGCAACTGCAAGAAAGAGGCCTAGGATGGCATTCAGGCAGTGTACCCTTTAATTGCGAGCAATCGCTCTATCAAGTCAATATACACATCAGATAAGGCTACTCGTTCCCTTTAGGCAGTCTGTAGGCAGGTACGCGCTAACAAGAATACTCCTGGTGATGTGATCAAGCGCTTAAATGTGGCCCTGCTAGACAGGCTTGATGGCGTTGGTCAGATACGCAACTAGGGAGTGTCAAGCAAGCGTATCCTTCTCACCTATGATTACAACAAGGCTGCTACCTATAGCACATTAAACAGTGTAAGCACTACCAACCTGGACTGACGTGCGCAGGAATATCTCTTAATTCGGAATGACGATAGAATCTATACTGATCTAGAGTTTGCTATTCATGCTAGTCCGTCTCAAGGAGTGGCTTCTCTAGGCATTTTCCTAAGCAGTAGGATTGCTAGCAGTATAGGACTCCGTGATTCTCCTTCTCCTTCTATCAGCAGCCTAAGCGACTTTGTTGCTAACATGAGTGTTTATGGTACACCACAGCCGCCTGAGAAGCGTAAACAGCGACTCAACATGATAGGGCCTACTAGCAGGCACTGCAACACATCTACCTATAGTAGTAGCGACCTCAAGTGCTTTGCAAAGGTACCACAGTTTATTATCGACTATATCAACAACCTTCTAATTCAGGCTAAGACTATTATAGAGCGCTGTGCTATTCTGAAGCAGGTCTCTATAGTTAGTCGCCTTAGTGGACAGAATAACAAGAAGCTTTGCTAGAAGCACACGCAGCGACTTAGAGCTGCTCTTGGTATGATGACTAATTCGGCGACCTGGGATAAACTCCTTACTCGAATTGAGACTATGATAGCTAGAAAGGACTCTGAGGGAGGCCTTGAGGCTCTTCAAACCAAGGACAGACATTTCAACTAGTGGCATAAGGGATGCTGTCCTACTGTTGAGGAGGACACTCTAGGGGTATACTGCTTCTTCCTAAGGCGTGTGCCTTTCCGTGCAGAGGTTTTTGATAGACCTTTCAGATTCACAGAGAGCTACGCTATTAAGATCGCCCTAGCTATAAGTATGACTAAGGACAACTACGAAAATAAATTGCGAGGCAGCTATAGAAGCCTCAAATCGAACAACATAATAGACTACCTGAAGCAATCTGGAATGCTTGCACTCATGCGTGTAGAGTTCTATATATACTATTGGCACCAGCATGAGCAACGTATCGAGATAGGATGGCAACGAAACCAGTTTAGGAGCCTTGCTCAATAAGTTGTTCGTCAGGATCCTGGGTACTAGTTGCTTAATGTGGTGGCTCGCAGCGACTACTTGTTTGCACTCATAACCAGCCCTTACTATATGAAGTACGCCACACAAGGACAGAGCACTGGGTTCCGCCACCTTGATCAGAACCTGCATACACTCGCTGCTGAAGGCAAGGGCAAGGATCAGTAGTAGGGATCCCTCTCTCTAGATAATAAAGACAACAACAACTGCACTAAGCTTTATACTAGCTTTAACAATATAGCAAAGATTAGGAGGTTCGCTGACCTCCTTAAGAAGAAGGGTAAGCTGGGTGACGGGTTTGTTAAGCAAATAAACAACACTATTCTGGATGCTACTATGGTTGGCTCACTGAACGTTCGTTGGGCTCCTTACCCTTATGTTACTGCTCAGATTCGCCTCACTTCGCCTCTCCTTCTACATAGTTCTACTGCTTATGGCACGAAGCTTCGCTATACTATCTATCTATAGTATGTAGGCTTCCTAGCAGGCAAGGGTTCCGCAGAGGTACCTAAAGGCCCTATCTTCGATGAGCTCCGCATCGCTTATGCTACTAGCGTTACTCTGCCTAAGACTCCCTTAGGATATCTATACAAATATGGCGAAGTCAGCACTCCCTTCTTAGCTTTTGTGCGAATCACGGATGTGAGTCTAGTCTGCGATGCCTTAATAGCTTAACGCTCCTAGGATAATAGAGCTGTTCGTTTGGAGATAGGCAACGTATTCTACAGATAGAAAGACTGCACCTATAACAGTGACGACTTCTAGTCTACAGTCTGTGACTTTGTCACTTACTATAGAGTTCGCATTCTAGCTAAGATGGTTAGCACTAGCACATTCGCTGGCGATAGACTGTTCGACAAGATGGTTGAGCTAGAGAAGATGTCCTATGGTTCTAAATCCTTCTTCAGAGCCTACCCTCAGTTTAACTTAGCGCAGAAAGTGATCACTCTTAGAGCTGATGCTATAGATGCTACTTACAATCGCAACACTCGCTCTCAATCTAAGCTTTAGGATCCATACCAGATGAACGAAGAGAACTGCATATATAAGCTTAACAATTATGAGCTTCCCCTAGATAGAGAGAAGCACTTAACTAAGAAGGCTAAGCGTCTCGATATCTTCAAGAATGCTCGTGATAGTTTAGTATCACCTGTCCAATCTAGCATCACTATTCGCACTCGCTCCTTATCTTCGTCAGCAAGTGATAGGCCTTTATTATCTTTGTCTTCTTCCGATGATAACAACAACCCAGTGTAGGGAACTCAGGGCTATAGCGGATCAATGCAGTCTTTAGGTTCTCGTCGCTCTTAATCTGGCAGTCCCTACTTCTCTGATGTACAGTCCCTTGGCGGTTCTGCTGGTCGCATGTCTCCTAGCAGGTAGGAATAGGAACTTTGAAATAGGCGTAGCTAAAATCTTTCTCGACCTATAGGTCAAGAAAGGCTCCACTCGGAATTCTGGGATTGATGACTTTTGAATTCTTGTTTTCCTTTTTCTTTAACTTCTTTTGGCATCATAGGATAATGCTATGATTAGCAGGGGAGGAAATGTCGTAGGGTACAACATCAGGATAGGAATTAGTATAAGTCTGGAGTATAAGGCTCTAGGATCTTGTATGAGCGTTCTGCAGTCACGTGGTTAACACGTGACATGGTTCAAAGCGAAAGGTGAGAGACAGCTATATTAGCTGTTAACTGCCTGAAGGGCGAAGACTAGCGACACCTTGTTTTTCAGATACAGAGATGAGTTTTGTTTTTCAGAGATAAAATCGGAGTTATATGCGTTGTGTGTAGCAACAATGACAATCAGAGGTCACTAAAAACACAGTCTGCTCTCCCACTTGACTATTGTGACTCTGGTACTGTTGTGGTTGTTCTGAGGTTCAGTATACTACCTTGAATCTTTCTCGACCTATGGGTCGAGATTGTTTTTTTATGGATGTATGAACTTCAGGCTTCAAATTGACTTCTCGACCTACACAGCCACAATACATATCGTGATTGCTCCTCTTGCGGGTTGGACCGAGCGATGTGTTATTGGTTTGGGTGGTTTGTAGACTTCTTCAGACTCTTATCTTACTAGTGTAGAGTAAATCGCGCTATCATGCAATACCTATCTATAAGGACCCATCCCAGGGTGGGCTGCCTGGAATCAGATATTAGGGATCAGAAATATCTAATTATACTATTTGTGAAGGGTATAGCCTTAGATAGTAGCACTGGCGAAGCCCGTGCCTCAGAGCCAGTAGCCCACTGTTTTCTTTCGGCTGCTGCCTAAGAACCTCTTTAACGTCATCGTAGGTGAAGTCGGTCACTCCTGCGCGCTAGTTTCGCGTTATAATCGAATTTTTACGCGACGCTCTTTCTTTTTTCTTTACTATGCCTACCTATTCTGAAGAAGACCTTACGATCGCCTTAGCAGCCTACTGTAATAGCGAATATACCTTAATTCGGAAGTGCGCTTACGCGTTTAATATTCCATATACAACTCTAACCGACCGGCTTTCGACTCGAACTTCTCGCTCTAAATCGCGCGAATCGCAAAAGATACTCTTAACCCTCGAAGAGAAGACTCTTTTAAAGACTATTACTCGACTCTCAAAGTCGGGTTACCCAATTACTCTCTCATTAATGCAGGAGCTCGCTGAAGAAATCCGCCTTTCCCGCTTCCGCTTAAGCTCGATTCCGACTTCTTACCCTCCTATAAGCGTACAGTGGATTGATAGGTTCCGAAAACGATACCCTAAGCTAAAGACGGTCTATTCTCGATCCTTAGACGCGAGCTGCTTCGAGGGAGTTACTTATCCGATTGTAAATGCCTACTTCGACGCCCTTACTGACCTTTTCCTCAAGAATTCCTACTCCTCCGACGCGATTTTTAACGTCGACGAGACCAGCTTCGCCCTAGGTACTACTTTACCTTCTAAAGTACTTATAAGAGGAAGAGATGCTAGGGCGTTTAAGAAGATAAGCGGAAGACAAGAGTGGATAACAGCGATCGAGTGTATTAGGGCCTCAGGAGTAGCCCTACCTCCACTTCTTATTTTTAAGGCGAAATACACGAATACTGCGTGGATACTGGCTTCTATGCCTGAAAATTAGAAGTTCTCGACGTCTACTAGCGGATGGACTTCTAATAATCACGCGTACGAGTGGTTAACTACTTTATTCGAGCCCGAAACGCGCTGAAACAACGGAAAACGGAGGCTATTACTTCTAGACGGACACAGATCTCACCTTATAGCGAGGTTTATAGCCTTTTGCCTCGATAAGAATATCGACCTTATAGTACTACGTCCGCATACTTCGCATATCTTACAACCCCTCGATATCGGCATTTTTAGCCCTCTAAAGCGGGCTTTATTAGCTAAAATCGAGAAACTCTTCCGCTTAGATATTCGACGAATACCCCGAATTGAGTGGACAGAAGCCTATATAATGGCTAGAGATCGAGCCTTTAGACCTCGGAGTATCGAATCGTCGTTTCGAGCGTCCAGTATCTATCCTCTTAGCCCGATTACTATCCTCTTAACTCTCCGAATGCCTATGCCTACCCCTAGGGTAACCCTGCTGCCTATTACGACTCCGAACGATCTAGACTGCTCTTTACTAGATAGTTCGCTGCTAGAGGGTACAGAGCTATAGGAGGCGACTTTGCTAGTTAATTCGATTGTTCATTCTTCTATTATCGAGACTCCTATAAAGCAGTATATCGAGCGATCGGGAGTAGCTTTCGAAAGAATAACTTCGGAGAATGCTGTTTTACGGAAAGAGCTTACTGAAGCTAAGGAGCTATTACGAGTACGTAAAGAATGTAAGAAAGGGAAGCGCGTAGCGATTAAAGGGAAGTTTGTCTTTAATACGAAGGAAATCCTCGAAGTTATTAAGGAAGCAGAGGTAGAGGCGTTAAAGGGAAAGTCGAAAAGGAGACGAACGACTCAGGCTATGACTCCTATAATCGAGGATGAGGAAAAAGAATATATAGAGGAGAGTATATACGAGAGTGAGAGTGATTGTATTATCGTAGCTAGTAGTAGATCAAATCCGAGAAGGAAAGGTTGAAATTCTGACCGACTTCACCTACTGACCGACTTCACCTACGATGACGTTACTCCTATATCGAACTTATTAAATACCTCAGTGAGCCTCAGCATATATAAGCTCTCCTGTAATATTAAGTTTGATCAAGATAGACTTACATCTACTCGAGGACTACACTCTAGATACTAGTAATAGCTAGTTAGGCAACAAAGCCCCTAAAGGAATTATAACAAATGTTGAACTATACCAGGCCTTTAGAAGGATGTATATTCAACAATAAGCTATAGAAGCTGAACTTGATTAGGCTTGCACTGCTCTCTTTGTATTATAGTCTGCTATTGTCGTGGGGTACGACATCAGGATGGGTTTTGGTACAGGTCTTAAGCATAAGACCCTGGGTTCTTGTATAAGCGTTCTGCAGTTACGTAGTCAATACGTGACAGGGTTCAAAGCGAAGGGTGGGAGACAGCTATATTAGCCATCGACTGCCTAAAGAGCGAAGACCAGCGACACCTTGTTTTTCAGATACAGAGATGAGTTTTGTTTTTCAGAGATAAAATCGGAGTTATATGCCTCGCATGTAGCAACAATGACAATTAGAGGTCACCAAAAACACAGTCTGCTCTCCTACTTGACTATTGTGACTCTGGTACTGTTGTGGTTGTTCTGAAGTTCAGTATACTACCTTGAATCTTTCTCGACCTATAGGTCGAGATTGTTTTTTATGGCTGTATGAACTTTAGGCTTCATATTGACTTCTCGACCTATACAGCTACATATTTGGTGCTGCTTCTATAGAGCGACCTTGCCTTCTAGAACAATACGACTTAAACAATACAAAATAGAATAAGCAGAACGACATCAACTACAGATACAGTATAGTGAGGGATAAGGCCGGGAGAGGGGGCATCCCTTTAATCCTGATAGCAGGAGCTTTTGAAACCCTACAAAACTTGAGAGAGCTCTAACCAACATGAGTTACTATAGGAAAAGGCAATAAGAGCCTCGGCACTAGGAGCTACTAATAGCAGCTCGAAATGGAATCTAGGTGATAATCCAGATTTACGCCCTGTTTCAGACTATGCAGGTGATAGCTGCATAGATCCTAGCAGTCACAATCTTAATCAGTGTGACTTACCTATTTTAGCAGTCAGCTACTAGAAGAAAATGCCTCCGAGACAGGCATATAATAGTAGCGCAGCAGTCCGCATTACAAAAACGAGGAGGAAGAAGATGACGACGGAGCTAATAAAAACATTCATAAAAAACAGCATATAGGAACAGCCTATACAAACATCAGTCAAATACAGTGCGATTCCTAAGGATTCAGAGAAGGTATGTGCCTAAGACTAAGTCCACCTTTCTTTCTGTTTATTATTCTTGTCTTTTTATTATACTATAGGTAGGAGGAAGAGGACTGTCTGCAATCATAGCGGATCAGGACTTTCTTCCTTCTGCTCTATCTAGATTTATGCTATAGGCTATAGAGAGTATTACACCTAGCAGGATCCCTCTCGACCCGACTTAGCAAGCCCAAACAACTGAGTTACAGCCTTCCTAACAATATAGAGATAGAACTCCTTCGATATCTTACTTGTAGAGCTTTATAGCAATTTAGCCACTTCCTGCTCTGAGGTCTCTTAAGTCTCTAACCTTCGATAGCTACAACTTGTCGACTTTCCTTCGAGAATATATACAGCTTTGCAAAAGATACCAAGTATCTGTTAAGAGGGCGTGTGACCTCCTCGAAGACTACTGTTAAGGGAATACCAAGTAGTATATTTAAAAAGAGGTATCTCGCAACGTAGTGAACACCAAAGCAAGCACTGCTTTCGTACAAAGACTGATCATTGCTTCCTCGCTGCTGTCCAGCATGCGAGTCGCACATATCGCGCTGGCTGCTGCCAAGCGCAGTACAGGCTGTGCCCTGCACGTGACCTTAGACTTCATCCTAAGGACTCCTGTAACAACTATCTCCCCTCTTCGTGATAGGCCTTCTAGGCATATCCTTAAAGGTCATTTCGTATAGCCTTAAAGTTCAGTAACTTCACATGTGGAGGATTCACCTCCCTAAAGGGTAGCATGCGACTCGCATGCGCCTGTCCTGCGTAGCAACGCACTGTGTTGATGCAGCGTTTGTGTAGCAACAAACAGAAAAACTCTTCACCCTCAGGTAAGTTAAGAATTTCGCCTGCTCCTCGCATCTTCTTTACCTCTCCACCGCAATACCCACACACATTGCTCGCAAGCCCTCTTCATCAACTTCACCCTCGCACACTCTTCGCCTGCATAAAGCTTCTGAGACAGTATTGCAGAGATTGCATATGCAGATGCGTCTGTCTCCATCCTTAGCTCTGCAGCTGGATCGTAATGGCGAAGCACAGGGGCTTCTGTGAAAGTAGCCTTTACTGCACGGAATGCATGCTCCTTACATTCTGTCCACACGAGACGCCCTGCCTTCTTGCTATTCTTAGCACCCTTAGACAGTGCAGTTAGAGGAACTACTATCTTCGAGTATTGCTTAATAAACCTCTTATAGAAGTTCGCAAAACCAAGGAAGACCTGTACTTCTCTAAAAGTAGCTAGGGTTAGCTAGTCTTCGACTATAGCTACCCTGCTTCTATCTATCGAGACGCCTGCAGTGCTCACAGTATAGCCTAGGAATGCTACCTAGTCTGTAAAGAATTTACACTTCTTCTAGCTTGTATAGAGAGCGAACTTCCGGAGCCTCTCTAGTACTGCGCGTAGGTCTTGCATATGTTCCTCACGCATGTTGCTATATACTAGGATGTCATTTAGGTATACTACGCAGCAAACATCTACTAAGCCAGCTAGAGTGTAGTTAATGTATGCTTGAAACATTATAGGAGCATTAGTTAGACCAAAAGGCATAATATTGTACTCGAAGTATCTATACTACGTGCGAAATGCAGTCTTCTATTTATCGCCTTGCTTAATAGAGATGCGATAGTATGCATCCTTTAAGTCAAGAGCTAAGAACACTGTTGCATGCCCTAGCCTGTCAAGCGTCTCGCTTATAAGAGGCAGGGGGTGCCTGTTCTTCTTTGTGATTGTATTCAATCCACGATAATCTATATAGAGGCAAAGAGAGCTATCCTTCTTTAAAACAAATAGGATTAGCGCACCTGCTTTGCTTACGCTTTGCTTGATCTACCTATTCTTCAAGGCTTGCTCTAAGTACTCCTATAGAGCTGCTAGCTCTTTCACTGAGAGGTTATATAGAGGCCTAAATAGAGGGCGTTCTCCTGGCTCGAGCTTAATCGCATGATCTATACCTTTAGGGAGCAGCCGATCTATAACACTATCGCTAGTGATAATATCACAGAAATCTCGAATTTCCTCTAAGAGTTTAGGAAGATCCTTGATCTTCTTCAGACTCACAGTATACACAACTACAGCCTTCCTAAGGTCTTATTGGAATGCGTATGTATCTCTTATGCGTGCTATAGGGAGTTCCCCTAACTCTGAGAACCACCAGTAGTTGTTACAGCTGTCTATAATAACTCCGTATTTACGCCTCTATAGCTGCCCTAGTAGCATGTCTAAGCTACTAAGGTCTACAGCAAAGAATATATCTTCTATTATGCACTCTGCACCTATAGAGTCTGCGATTTGCAGGCGAAGCTTGTAGGCACTATAGCAATAGCCCTTCTTTCCCCTAAATCCTTCTATCATAGGGATAGGGGCATCCATCCTAACCAGGTTATATTGTAAGGCAGTAATCTGGGATATCATATTGACATCTGCTGCATCATCAAGCAAGCATCGAACAGGAGTGCATTTCCTATGCGCCTCTGCTATTCCTCGTAGGAGCTTTGCTAGCTATAAATAACCCGATTGCTTTACCGATTCTTGGCAGACTTGCTTGATGCTAGCAAGTCATTCATACGGCTTCTCTATTGCCTTAGGCGCATTCTTCGCCTTCGGAGTGCTTACACTAACCTTATGAACTAACTGTCCGTAGTCTCTCATTTCTTTCTTGTAACTAGAGGAGTAGTATCTATACTTATAGCAGTTGTAGTACTAGATTCCTGCCAGATTCGAGCCGCCTACACCTTGCCTACTAGGCGTATGCATAGGGCTACTCACTTTTGGCGCACTGCTGTGCCCTTTAGAGGTTTTGTACCTTTTTGTATTCCAGTTTGACAGGGTTCTAGCATCTCGCTTGGTAGTCGCTAGAGAGACCTGAGAGCCCCCTGTGCATCTAGCGGACTCTAATCTGGTAGTAAGGCAGACTAGGTCTTCTCTTCTCTTTAGTACCTTATGGTATATGATGATAGCTGTGCGTAATGCAGGCTTTAGCTTGGCGAGGAGATGGCGAGTCCGCTATATAGGCGTGTATGTATCTATCTGCTCCTCTAAGGTAGCTAACTCTATAGCAAAAGCTTGTATAGTCTATCCCTCGCTCTGCCTTGCATTCTCGTACGCTACAGTTATACTAAGGCTACAATTCACAGGATCCTCGACTGCATTAAGTACAAAGGACCTAAAATCCTCCTAACTATAGCTGTCTAACTCCTAAAGGCTATAGTTCTGATGCTATTGTGGCTGTGTAGGTCGAGAAGTCAATTTGAAGCCTAAAGTTCATACAGCCATGAAAAAACAATCTCGACCTATAGGTCGAGAAAGATTCAAGGCAGTGTGCTGAACCTCAGAACAACCACAACAGTACTAGAGTCACAATAGTCAAGTGGGAGAGCAGACTGTGTTTTTAGTGACCTCTGATTGTCATTGTTGCTACACGTAAAAGCGTGTAACTCCGATTTTATCTCTAAAAAACAAAACTCATCTCTGTATCTGAAAAAACAAGGTATCGCTGGTCTTCGCCCTTTAGGCAGTCAATAGCTAATATAGCTGTCTCCCACCTTTCGCTTTGAACTATGTCATGTATTAACCACGTGACTGCATAATGCTCATATAAGAACCTAGAGCCTTATGTTTAAGACCTATACCAAATCCTATCCTGATGTCGTACCCTACGACATTTCCTCCCCTGCTAACCATAGCATCATCCTATAATGCCAAAAGAAGTTAAAGAAAGAAAGAAAAACAAGAATTCAAAGTCATCAATCCCAGAATTTCGGGCAGAGCCTTTCTTGACCTATAGGTCGAGAAAGATCTTAGCTACGCCTGTGTCAAAGTTCCTATTCCCACCTGCTAGGAGACATACTACCAGCAGAACCGCTAGGGGATTGTATATCAGAGAAGTAGGGACTGCCAGATTAAGAGCGACAAGAACCTAAAGACTGCATTGATCCACTACAGCCCCGAGTTCCCTATGCTGGATTGTCGTCATCGTCGGAGGATAACAAAGATGACAAAGGCCTGTTACTTGCAGACGACGATAAGGAGCAAGTGCGAATAGTAATACCAGACTAGACAAGTGACACTAAACCATCATAAGCATTCTTAAAGACATCGAGACGCTTAGCCTTCTTAGTTGAGCGCTTCTCTCCATCTAGGGGAAGCTTATAATTGTCAAGCTTATGTATGCAGTTCTCTTTGTTTATCTGGTATAGATCCTAAAGCTCAGATTAAGAGCGAGTGTTGCGATTATAAGTAGAATCTATAGCATCAGCCCTAAGAGTAATCACCTTCTACACTGAATTAAACTGAGGGTAGGCCCTAAAGAAGGATTTAGAACTGTAGGACATCTTCTCTAGCTCAACCATCTTTGGTTTTAGGGTTAGGGTTAGTGTTAGGGGTTCAATTTAGAATATCGGAATGCAGCCTAGCAGATAGCGGCAAAGATAAGCTATATACATTGAAGGTCAGACTGCAGAGAGGAGAGGCAAATCTATGCGTTTCTCCCTCTGACCGACCAAGTCAGTCGGATCGGGCTGGGTACTGGATAAACTATTCCCCTTTTATGTGCTATTATGCTAGCAGAGGATGGATCACGTATAGCCTTTGTAGGCACCCGACGATCCTATCGATGATTCCTATAGTCCTTCCTGACAATACACCCACTAGATACACGCTCTATAGACAGATAGCGCTAGCCAGTATCCTGCTATCAGGTTTCACTCCCTTATCTAGATCAGATATCATTCGATCAAGTAGTAGTCGACTGCCTATACCTATAGTAGCACGAACGATATCTTCTCTAGCAAAGAGCCTTAATGAATCTATACAAGACAATCCCAACTGATAGAACCTGTATTCAACGCTACTAGGCGATACAGTTATCTTAAGTGTAAGGCTCGAGTTCCTATCGGTTCGATCAGGAGCCGATACCACCTAATCTAGGGCACGTTTGCCTCCCTTAACCCAGTCGACACCTCACTTCTAGGGGAATGTATATACCTCGTGATAACAGGTCGAATACATACAGCATACACGCCGACTCTCCTATCCTATTACGCGGCTATAGCTAGCTGAGTGTGAATAGGTCCTGTAATAGGAGTGTTAAGTCTATAACGCTGCCTAAAGAGGACCTCACTCTAGAATAGCAAATCTATACCAAGTATGCGAAGGATCATATGACCAGACGCTATAAGGTACTACCCTAAGAGGATAGCTGCGCTCACCTCTAGGAGCATCTATAAGAAATGCGAATAGGCAAGACAGAACTAGAATCCACTAGCAATCAGCCACAATATCTGGAGTCTACCAGTAATGTCGTCACCCACTTAAGCCGTCTAGAGTCCACTAATAACAGCTTTAGTAAGTATCGTCTATCTGCCTATCTAGCAGACAGCGTCTAGAATCCACCAGAAATGCTATAAGAGGACCTGCATTCTAATAAATGTAACCCCCGATATCCTTAGGTTACGACAATGTCAGTCCGTCCTCGGATGTAAGGTAACGAGATAGCTACCTAGTTAATACTATAAGATGGGGTCAAGTCATATAGAGTCGGTTCGTCCAAGCTTTCGACCAGCTTGGTACTAACTAAGTCCTCGTCGAGTTGTATTCGTTCTGTATATATTGCGCTGAGGGTTATGCATATAGCAGCGAGTGCTCGACTGGCGCGACGATATTACTTGGTATTAAGCAGGAAGTCGAGGTCTGTAAAGCTGGCAGATACACTAATGCTAAGCTCCTTCGCTATCTCATTCTTCCGACGTCATTCTGCGCCAGACAATTATAGTAGTCGCAGCAGATATCTATAGTCTTCGTAACTATAATAGAACTATACATTTAGGCTATAAATACATAGTTTCCTAAGTTAAAAATGCCCTATTCTGTACCTTACAAGGTTTTGCTGATGTTCTAAGGGAGCGAGGAAGATGTAGTCAGCGCCGTATAGTGAAGTGGTAGAGCGAGATTGCGCAGTTAAGCAGGTGAGATATTGCGATTAGCAGGACAGCATCACTTTAGTACATTGTAAATGCTAGAGATAGAGACACAGAACACGATGCGAGCAAGCCTAGGAGCGATCCTGCCGAGCGATCGAAGACTATTCTAGTATGTCTTAGAGACTATCGAGGAACAGTCGACTAGTAGGAGCTCGAGGAAGAAAAGATCGAGAAGCCAGGCAAGAATTAAGCGGACTATCGGCAGGCGAGAGGCTAAGCTGCTACTAGAAAGAAATGTGCAGGTGTTAGAAGCGGATCTTAGGCTTAAGGATACTGTAGAAGTTAGTACTAGCAGCAGACCCGTTAGGGCTGCAATTAAGAATCCACCTAATAAGCTCTTTCTAACCCACTATCGCAGCTCGGAAGGCTCTCTTGTTTGCTTCATTTTAGCAGGACTATACAAATACAAAAGGAGCACTATACTTAAATATAGGCGCAAGATATCTTCTATATATATATAGATAGTAGGTCGGGCCCTAGTCGTCTAAGTAAAGATATAGGAAAGACACACAACTATTA
The DNA here is from genome assembly GCA_023634325.1 of Cladosporium cucumerinum. Taxonomy (NCBI): domain Eukaryota; kingdom Fungi; phylum Ascomycota; class Dothideomycetes; order Cladosporiales; family Cladosporiaceae; genus Cladosporium; species Cladosporium cucumerinum. The sequence goes on along the minus strand of JALDQA010000010.1, from coordinate 35,954 downwards.
GCCTAAGTGAGATAATTGCTTAGATAGGCGAGGAAATCAATCCTATCCGATCAGACTAGGAAGCTAAAGTAGGTATAAGACTCGACGATCAGTAAAGGCTTCCCACAGATAAGGATAGGATCTAAGACGAGTTTAGGAGCAACCCCCTGTCCGAGGATGAGCCCGCACTTTTTGATATTCATAGCTATACCAGCCTTAGTGCTCCACTCTGTTAGGAGATTAGCGAGGCAGTGTAGTGAGGATAGGTCTTATGCGAGAAGGATGCTATCGTCGGCATAGAACAGGCTATAAGGAATGCTAGTAGTAGCATTATCTAAATACACAATCAACTCGTCGATGTAGATGTTGAAGAGGTAAGGCGAGAGAGGCGAGCCTTATAAGACGCCTCTTGTGCGAGGGAACCAGTTAGACAATTACTTATTTACCAGTATACGAGAGCGCAGACCTCGAAAGGTAAGGCTTTCTATTAAGCTGCGGATTCTGCCCGGGCAGCTGCACTAAACTAGCAGGGTATAAAGGCTCGTATAGTCGACTATATTAAATACCTTCTCGAGATCGATGAATGCAGTATAGCAGACTAAGCCGGTCGAGAGCAGGTAGTGCACGACTGTAGCATTTATAAGAGTCGAATAATTGCTGCGAAAGCCGGCTTGTATAGGATATAGCTTCACCTAACTAGATTTGTCAAAGAAGTGTATAAGTAAGAGTCTCTCGAACAGTTTTTAGTATATACATATTAGAGTAATAGGTCTTACATTGTCGATATCGCAAGGACAATTAGTATCTTTGGTAACTATGTATATATTAGTTGAGTTCTATGTTATAGGAGTAGTACTGCTAGCGAGGCAAAGGTTAAACAATCGATAAAGCACTTTCGGATAGCATAATAGTAGTAGTGCCTTAATAACATGTATATATATGCTATCTAAGCCACATGTTTTGCTCACATCCTGCCTACAGATCTCCTTCGCCACATAGCTCTCTAAGAGCTTATTACAGCTCTGATCTAATATTACTCCGATACTATAGGCCGACTTGTCCGACAGTAAGGCTCAGCCTGTGTATCGTTCCGCGAGCGAGTTATATATCTCTCATAAAGCTAACAGTCCTACTGAATATCTATGCTCAGAAGGCAGAATGTCGCTATTCTCTCGAGACTTAACTACTACTAACTTATAAAGTAAAGTACTGACCTAGGGGTCTTGTCTATTAGCAGGAGCCTTCTTCCTATTTATACTAGCAGTCGTAGAAGACTTTTTCTGACTAAGGAACCTGCGACAAATCGATTAGACGGCGTTCTAAAGTAGCAGCATTAGTAAGCACTACAGATGATAAGCTGCATAACCTCGCCTCCTTGTCGAAAGCTGCGCACATGTCTCTCTACACAGCTTCGTCAAACAACTTCCCTAGGTAGAAGCGAATAACGGCTGGTGTATTGCCCTAGCACGAAGGTGCCAAGTAGTGAACGCTTAGGTGCAGGTAAAGAGTGTAGGTATAGTCAGTTAGCAGACCTATCGATTCATTGTCTAGTAAGAGGAGGCCTATACTAGTAGCTCGCCTAGACTTTACGAAACAATAGTCTAAGGTTAGAAGCTTCTACAGAATGACCTTAGTAGGGAGGCTAGGAGGTAGTGAGTAATTGGACTTAGGAGCTTCGAGGTTCGCAAAGCTATATAGATAAGCAAAGTCGGATAGGGCTCCCACCCTCTTAGGCGGGCTAGGCCGACTAAGCTATATCTATAGCTATAGCAGGCAAATATTGATGTCCCCTAAGACGATATGCGAGGCTGCTACTAAGTCGAGAGCAGCAGTGACGTCTTCTAGAGACATACTAGGCCGCAAGTAGACAGCGGATACAGAAAGTGAGTTCACGTGGAAGGTAAGGGTCGAAGGCATAGTCCAAATGTCACCTATAAGGCGACCTCGCGCAGTAGCTAAAGCTAAGAGGTATATCCCGCCCCTATTATAGGTACGTTAGAGTGAGGGAAGAGAGAGGGGTATCGAAGCAATAAAGCAGCGATTACACATATGTCGCTTGTGCCCAACAAACTATATCTCTATAAGGAACAGGAAGTCGAAGGTGGTATTAAGGAGCTTAAGGCAGGCTGCCCACTTCATTTGATCCAATCCGTTTACATTAATGTACCTAACCCTAAGCAAGCCCTCTAGCGCGAGTACTAAGCCTGCGAATTTCTGCTTTGAAGGTCGTAATAACATTCTCTTACTTAGCCCAAGCGTATAAGTCCTTCTTGCCTAAGGCTTTAGCAGAGTGGAAGGCAGCTGCTAGTATAGCACCTAAGTTTAAGTCTGTATAGGAGGGCGCTAGTCTATTGATAGATGCTAGTAGTGTTAGTTTCGTAAGAGGCCTAAAAGTTGCGTATAGAGCTAGACCTTTCGCTTCGTAAAGGCTAATATATTCCTTAGGCGAGAGGCTATTCTCCTATGTGCATTCGCCATCCTGCGAGTCTCGCAGCTCCTATAAGTCTTAAGAGTTGTGCAAGTCTAGACAATCATAGTAGTAAGAGTTAATGATACCTTTTAATACAGCCCGAAGATCAGTTAGACGATTAACTAGGTTATAAGGCGACGAACAGACAAGCTTCGATTCGCTCGAGGCTAAGGCCTTAGTACTGTCTAGTAGAGTTGCTGCATTAGACAGCGACCCGAACTGTCTCGTATCGGATAACTAATCGATCGATAGCTGATGAACAGGGGTGGGGGAACAAGGCGTGTCTCTAAAGGCGAAAAACTGCAATCGATGTTTAGTTAATGATAGTGTCGCTTACAGAGCAGCCTTACGCTTCAACGAGGGAGAGGCGAGTTCACTACTAGGGAAAGACGGGCCCTCCTATAAGAGTAGGCCTAAACAGTAGTATTCTAGACTTTCTACTAGAAAGTCGGCATAGACGCTTTTGACAACTAAGCAGAAAGAATCTCAAGCTAGCTAAGATTTAGCCTAATCGATATAGGTAGTGTTACCTAGGGTCGGGCAGGAGAATTTGTTATTAGTGGTGCAGGACTAACAGCAGTAGTACCTATCCTCTCTGTTACGCTTTCTAGCAATGTTTTTGATGTAGTTGCCCTTATGCTCCCTCTCTGAGGAGGTGCAACTCTTATAGGATAAGCATAGACTATAAATGCTATATAGCCTATAAGCGACTAAGGCTAAACTGTTTTCCGGACTAACTAGAGAAGCCTTTTTAGTCTGATAGGGTGTGAAGGTGCTATGTATAGACATGATATAGAGATGAGGTCGAAGGATAGACAGGACAGCAAGGATACTATAGGCTATGCCTCGAAAGAAAACCCTAGTAGACAGCATAGTATTTAATGGTATAGGGCACAAATCACATATAAACTTATAGCGATAGCAGAAGCAAGAGCACTTTTATAATCACAAACGAATGTCACCTATACTAGTTGTAAGGCTCGCATGATTCGAAGCAAGCCACTATGTGCGAGCAAGGCTTATATGTGCTACAATTGGGATACAGTATAGTGCTATAGCATTGAGGTATGTGATTGTGAGTGATTGTGATAGTGAAAGAAAGGCGCATATCGAGTACAAAAAGACACTGTCTGGCGATCGCTTTAGCGCCTTCGCTTTTTTCTAGAGCATCTGTCTGTAGATGTGTGCCTATCCGGCCTAGCAGCACTAGAGGCAGGGTTTAGCAGGCTGTGGTTTGTAAAGGGTATAAAGATGCAAAACCGCCTCCTCCTGTTACTACCACTCGACTAAATGCATTTATAACCTGATCTCGAGCGCAACTAGTAGAGCAATATGTACAGCTTAGACAGTCGGTGTTCCTGCCTCGAAATACTACCACACACATGCAGAGCAGTCGTCTCGAAGGAGTGAAGTTCGCTAGCTATAATAGCTCGTACTCCGACTCTGTATACATTTGAGACTAAAAATATAATAGTGCCGATTAGCTGAAAAGCCACTAGCTAGACCCACCTCCCACCAGATCTGGTAGGAGGTAGGTCTATACTCTATAGTCTCGACCAATCAAAGGAGCCTATCAACCACACATCTAAAGAAACAGTAATAATCGAGAACAGTAATGCAGCAGTGATACAGCAGTTGGCATCTACATCTATATATAACTTTATCCCTCGCACATTCGGGTCTAGTATATCAGGCATGTCTGTATCTTCCAGACCAGACAGACTAATAAAGTCTTTAATAGTATAATCCTCTCCTACAATGCTGTCGCTAGGCTGCGTAAGGCTATTCAAGTCGGCTGTAGAAGTCATATAGCCCTTGCTAGCCGAGAAGTCGAACTGCTCTCTAGGTAAGCAGGCACGATAAGTATGTCGCTCTAGCTTCAACGGCCTCAATCTTCTGTTCAAAAAAAACGGATCCTCTATGCCGTCGTAGTAGCCTTCTACCCTAGCTGCGACCTCCTTCACATCTAGCCTGACCCGAGAGATTATTCGAGTCTAGGCAGCGAAGATAGGAATAGGGATCTGCTATTAGAGGTAATCAGCACTCCCCGAAGTGTCGATAAGGAGGAGGGCGCCGAAGCTGAGGTCGTCGACGAACACCTTTTAACGCCTCCTGTCCTGCATAGCTCGATTAAAAGCCTTCTACTCCTAGCTATAGCCTCGGTCCTTAGCCTGCTTGTCTGTGAAGTTCTTAGGAAGATTGTTATACTAATTAGAGTGCATCTTGCAGAAGAGAGCGCGAAGCAGTATCGATCTATCGTACTATAAAGCGCTAGGTCTGTAGATGGATTGTTTGCTGCGAAGCTTAGTATAGGCCTTATACTAAGAGTCGAGGCTGACTATAGCATGTCGATAGCTAAAACACGATTTCTAACCAGCCGTCTTCGCCTTGACTGTTTTATAGAACTAGCAGTACACCTCTATCACTACGTATCCCTGAGCAGGATCAGTTGTGGGCATTAAGCTATTAGCCATAGTCGTTATGCTAGTAGGCTGTATGGCGCCTAAGTGATACTGCTGTCGCTTCTCCTATCCTTCCTACTAGAAGTCCTGCTAACAGTGAACTACGCCTTCGTCCATAGTCCGACGAGCGATTGCTAAGGACTTCTGGAATGTTATATATAACTACAGGTCCTTTTGCTACAAGGCTGCTATACCTTTGATGATGCTCGGATAGTCCTACTATCCCTCTGCTGCGCGCACGTCTTCGCAGAAATAGCAGTAAAGCCTCTGCTCTTCCGCAAGAGGTTCCTCGTTGCCTTTGTCTTGACTCGAGCCTATGACATCCTCTGAGCTAGGGCTTCGCATAGCAGCTAAGAGTTCTTAGGATACGAATATGCTATCTTCGTCTTCGTCTATAGGTAGTAGGCCGGGAGGTGGCATACTAGGCGCGGAAATGCTAAGGGAGAGGAGGTTTAGAGCGCCAATCTCCTCTAGGGAGCTCGTCGGTAGAGTGTCAAAGACTAGGTCATATCAATCGCGGGTAAGCTAAATAGGTAGATTGAAGAGAATACTGCATTATTAGCAGCTGCTACTCACTAGTATTAGGTGGCACAGCCTGGCCGCCTTCACTAGTGGCCAGCCTTAGCACCTGGTCTTTAGTCGCACGATCAGGCTCTATCTGGGTGCTAGTGAGTAGAGAATGTATAGTCTCTTAGCCCGCGCCTATCAATTCTGTAGCTGCCTCGTACGAGATTGTACTAGTTAGGGCTCCTCTCTTCGTCTTGACATAATAGGGCAGAGGTATAGGCTCCTGTCGTGTGTTGTTCCTAGCGGATCTTTTGGTTTTGCGCTTCTTCTACTGTAGCGTAGAGACTGCTACTACCTCCTCATTGTCACTATCACTGTCTCTGCTATCGTCAATTCTAGGCTCGCTATCTCTGCTGCAAGGCAGGGCCACCCTTATAGTATCTGGCCTATAGATTAGTATAAGACAAGCAATTCGAGAAGGGGGATAGAGGGATCTAGGAGCACTATTGCGCAGTACGACACTGTCTAGACGCCTGCCTTAGGGATCTACTGTGCGACCTGATGCTGATGTATACGCTCATGCTGGTATTGTGTTCGGTGATACTGACAGTAGTAGATAAGAGGTTTAACATAGGCAAGAAGAAAGATAATAAGGTGTTCGCAGCGAACCTTATAACAAGGATGCTATAGTACCTAAAGCTAATAGAATTTCCTTGATCGAAAGGGGAAGAGAATAGAGGCATTATATCGATTCCGGAGATAACGAAGAAGATAGAGCATAAGAGGGTGAACAACTAGCTACTGATAAAGCTAGGATGGATCGAATCGATTAAGGGAAATCGAAAGAACCTATACAATAGCAATATGAGGCTGGTCGATCGATCGATGCTAATATAGAGGTATAGAGAACTCGTGCGAAGCTAAAAGGATGCAGCGCATTTTATCGGCTAGGTCTTTCAGAGCTGAGAGGAGGTTTAGGTGGAGAGGTGTATAGAGATCATTAGGGAGGGAGCGAGGTAGGTCGAGTAAGGAAAAGGGTAGTGGTTCTAGGGTTATTAGGATAGACTAATATAGCAGGACATATAATTAACAGATAGTATCGAAGTCAAGTCGAACTAGCAGTATCTAAATGCCTAAGTTATGTATTTCACAAGATGTCTATTCTATAGAATTTCCACTTAACACTATAGTCTTTAAGTGCAAATACGTATAGATGTTTCTCTATTGTGCGATTGCAGCTAGTTCTAGCTTCCCTCCGAGCGCATTTGAGATGTCGAAGAGGTTTGCCTAGTACTTTTGTTGTATATGCTTCTTAGCATTGCTATATATGTGAAATAGCCTGTCCTTAGAGGTGAAGTCTATAATAGTGATAGGACCCACTATATACTAGCGTACTTCTTATACTAGGACGCCAGAGCAGCACCAATTAGTTAGAATACTCTCGATAGGACCCACTTCCTACAATTTTGTAGTAGGATGTAGGTCCTAGCCTCACATTCTGATTAATGAGAAGGCTTGCTCCTAGGGAGACAACAGAGGCATAATAGAGGCATAATAGAAAACAGGAGTCTGCGCGCATATATATCTATATAAAGCTAGTTAACAGGTCGAGAAAGTCTTTATCGTCGAGCCTAGAGGATTGTATGAAATCGTTAATAGTACTGTCGCTTCCGTATATTGTAGTATTACCGAGTTGCGTAAGATAGGCAGGATCTGTAGTCGGAGTCCTTCTGCCCTCGCTTCCTAAGAACTCGAACTACTCACTAGGAGAACAAGCGCAATAGGCGCATTGTTCCAGTTTTAATAGTCCTAACTTCTGTATGGCATAGAAGGAGGAGTCTTCTATGCTGTCGAAATAACCTTCGACCCTCATTACTACCTCTCTTACATCTAGCCTGACACTAGAGATTAGTTTAACCTATACTACGAATATTAGAATAGGCGCTAGTCGCTGAATATAGCTACTGTTCTTAGAAGTGTTGATGAGGAGCAGTGCACCCAGGCTGAGATATTTAGCGAAGATATTCTAATGCTTCCTATCCTAGATGGTCTGATTGAAGTTCCTCTATTTAGAGCTATAGCCTCGTTCCCTCGCCTGCTTATTAGTGAAGTCGTAGGGCAGGGCGTCGCACTAGTCTAAGCGCATCTCGCAGAAGAGGGCGTAGAGTAATATCAAGTGGTCCTGCTATAGTGCGCCAGGCTGGCACATAGGATGCTTGTTACGTAATTTAGCGTATGTCTTATACTAAATGGTGAGTCCGACTGTCGCTCGCCTATACTAAAAGCGCGCTTTCTAACTGTTTATCCTTACCTTAGCAGCTTCTTCGAATTAGCAGTATGCCTCTTTAGTCACATCCTGCCGAGCAGGGTCGCTAGCGTTAATGAGCGTCGAACAATTATCACTGATAGTCGTTGCCTCAGGATGTTAGCGTTCAAAGCTGCATCGCTGTCGTTTCCTCTACCCTTGTTCCTAGAAATTCCGCTATTCGCTAATCACACTCTCGCCTATAGTCCTATACGCGATGTCGAGGCACTTCCTAAACATTAGTTATAGTAGCAGCTCCTGTTCCTATAGCTTCGCTATTCCCTAGTAAGTACTAGGGTGATCCTACTGCTCCTCCGCTCTGTTCACATTGTTGCAGAACTCCTAATATAGCCTGGAATCCTCTGCTGACTATTCCTCCGCACCTTTCGTAGCTTTGGCCTGCCTATTAACCTCTATCTGGCCTAAGGCTATATTTAAATATATAGCCTGCGAGATAGGATATCCCAGCCGGCTAGTAGAAGCAGGGCGGATAGATTATAGTACCACGGGAGGGTCTTCAGGGATGAACAGGGTGTCTTCTCCGTCGTTTATGTTAGGCTCTACTAACAGCATGCTAGGAGCAGAGATGCAGAGGGAGAGGAGATTCAAGGCGCTAATCTCCTCTAGTGAGCTCGTCGGTAGAGGTTTAAAGACTGCATCATGTCAATCGCGGGTGAGCCAAACAGGTAGGTCAAAAAGGACGCTACATTATCGACAGCTGCTACTCACTAGTATTCGGTAACACGGCCTAGCCACCCTTATTAGTGGCTAGATTCACTGCCTGATCTCTAATTGCACGATCAGATTGCTAGATATCAGTGAGTAGAGAGTGTACAGTCTCTTAGCCTGCGCTAGTCAATTCCGCAGCTGCCTCGTACGAGATTATACTAGTTAGGGCTCCTCTCTTCGTCTTAATACAATAAGGGAGAAGCGCAGGCTCCTATAGCAGACTATCCCTAGTGGATCTCTTCGTTCTTCGCTTCTTCCACTGTGGCGCAGAGACCTCTACTACCTCCTTATCGTCACTATCGCTATCATTGTCGCTGTCGTCGTCTATCTTAGGCTCGCTGTTTCTATCACTAGAGGCTGCCACTGCTGCGATATTTGGCCTATAGAGTAGTGTGGGCTGGCGGCTAGTCGTTAGTACAACAATTTGAATTCTATTGCGCTTATGCTTAGGAGTTGCGAGTGCTATTGTCGCTGTCTCCCTAGTAGTGCTCTATACAGGCTGCGAGGATGACAAGTATAAGGCGTAGGGTGGCGGAGGCGTGATATTACTAGGCTCTATCACTGAAGGATAAGGAGGGGCGATGATATAGCTATACTCTTGCAAAAAACAAACGGCCTCAGCCTTGCTCGCATTAGGAAGCGATTCTAGAGAGTGTAAAGCTATTAACGATTTCGAAGCAGAGTTGGCAGCTACAGGTTCGAGAGACTTAGAGTTACTATTCCGATCATACGAGTTATAATAGCTAGAGTCTCGTTCGTCACACTAGGCAGAAAGTTTGCTCTTCGCCTGAGCCTCTGTATAGGCGTAGGGTTCTTTGACGAATCTCAACTGCTTAGTAGCACAGCAGATCTCGACATCCGAGTCGCAGCTAACCAGGGTGATATAGTAGTCCTAACCTTTGGCTAGCAGCTGTAGCAGAACATTATAGAGCTCGTCGACGAGCTCTAAGGGGGCTAGCCATCGGCCTGTGCTGTATTCCAGCTCGAATGTTATTACTAGTTATCTATAGTAGTAGTCGAAGCTAATCGTTCGGATTGCACTAGCATATAGTAGAATTAAGCGAGCGCAGAGCTGGCTTAGGATGTGAGGTAATTAACAGCAAGGAACAAAAACATAGCAGCGATCGACTTTTTGGGGTGAGATAAGATATTATAGAGTAAACCATAGTGAGGCACAGGAAGAAAAGCCTCGTTATACAAGCCTTAACCTACTAGCACATATCTGGCAATTATTTACCTACATAAGATTGCATTTTAAGTGGTCGATCATTTAATGCAGGAACAGATAAGTGCAGTCTAGCTTATAGCTACGTGATCTGACAAGAGGAAGATAGGCTCGCTAAGGCTCAGTCTGCTTTGTGCATAAGCCCTATTAAGCAAAGCAGGCTTTAGGGTAGGACGTACATCACACTTAGTAACCCTAAATACTTTAGTACTTCGACCGAATTCTATCAACATAAAGGACATTAGCGTGCTTACACAGATAACAATAATCCATACCTAGAGATGTTGTTTTAATCATAAGAAAGAAAGATCGAGAAAGCAGCTCAAAGCTGCTCGAGAGTATCCTCGCACGAGCTACTAATGACCCAGACACGCTAGTCCGGGCAGATTCCTCCGAGTTCGCAGAAGTCCCTCGCCTCCTCACAGCATCCGGTTGGGAATGGATACTCAATGAGGAGTTCGAACACTATAGCCTCCTAGGTGCTATACTGCTATACACTCTAGACTTAATAGAAGCAGGTGCTGCTTTCGCCTGCGATTGCTAGGAGATCTACTTCTTCAAGAATGCCTTCAGAGTGAACCACCTCATATACCTCCCTAAACTGCTCTAGCGTAGAGTGGGCAGGGTAGAGGTGGCGAGGAAATGGCTAAAGACGGTGCACGTCATAGTGTTAATGAGCGAGTTTAAAGAGAACTAGAGCAGCTGGGTTCGGAGAACACTCGAAGGGCTATTAAAGTGTGAAAGCCTAGAGGAGGTGACGATTCTATTAACGAGCAGCAGAAAGGGAGACTGCGACTTGGTACAGTAAGTGCTAGCAGAGGAGGTGCTGCTAGTGGCGAGCCAGATCCTTATAGCTTCTACCTATAGAAGACAAAGGTTTAGAGTCGAAACCTTTAAAATATAGTATAGAATTAGGGGTTAGGGTTAGGGGTTCAATTTAGAATATCGGAATGCAGCCTAGCAGATGGCGGCAAAGAAAAACGACATGAACATCGACGACAGTGACGCCGAAAATATTGTGCTCTAGCAGGATGGGGATGGTGGTGGGAATACAGGCGTGCAGTCCGCACATTCTGGCGGTAAGCGGAGGGACCCTGATCCTGCTTTTACCCCAGGCCCTGAATTCGAGATGGAAGAAGAGGACGAGGATCAGGAGTATACGCAGGTTACGAGGAGAACGACGAGGGCGACAAGGTCCACGAGCTCGCTATTGAACCTCAAGGCCACGAAAAAAGCAGCCCAGAGGGCTGTAGTCAGAATTCTGGAATCCGAGAGGAAGAGTGCAGTAGGAGCAGCGCAAGACGACCAGCTCGCTCTCCTCCGAAACATGGTAGAGTCCCTACTTCGACAGATGCAAGAGTCGAACGAGGCACAGAAGGTAATGAGTGCGAAGATTGACTCGCTGCAAGCGACAAACGATACGCAGAATAGGACTATTGAAGCGCTCCGAGCGCTTTCGGAAAAGAACGTAAGGAAACCAATATATAGCCAGGTCGCTCAGACAGGCACCACACTACTGAACGAGGCCGAGAAGGTATCAATACCCTCTAGCCCGAAGGAATCTTCCGCTCACCAGTCCATGCGACACGACGAGCGAGCTGTTAGCATCGACACCGGCCGCGCGAAAGTCAGCACCACTGCCTTCAGTGAAATTAAGGAAAAGTTACAGCAAGGCATCGACAATCTCGGGATCACGAAAGGACTTAAGATTCAGTTCCTCCGACCCGGACTGGGCACGCGTATCGAGGTTGTGTTCGAGAATAAGGCACAAGCAGAAAAAGCAAGGAAACACACGCAATGGGCGACAAGCCAATACCAAGGAACAAGAGTACAAGGTGAGAAATGGTACCCGGTGAAGTGCGATATGGTCGCAAAGCAGGCTGTACTGGACAGATCAGTGGCAGACGACAAGACACTTAGTCAGACAGTCTGCCAAAACTTCAGCAAGGACAACGAGGCTGAAGGAATCGACTTTATGGCGACAAAAGCACACTGGCTAAGCAAGGTAGACTATAAGAAGAAGGTCGGCTCGCTCGTAATCTGGCTAAAGAGCAAGTTTGTAGCAGACTATCTTCTCAAGTCCGGGACAGCGATCTTCGGCGCAACTGGCGCTTACTGCTCCAAATGGGACCTCTGGGAGAAGGAGCTCCTATGTTTCAACTGCCAGAAGTATGGACATAAACAAGCCGAGTGCAAGTCAGCAGTAAAGTGCGCCTACTGCTCCAAAGCACACTCCCGCTTTGTCTGCCCTAGGACGGAACTGAAGTGCCCACTATGCCATGCCTCGGGACACAGTAGTATAGATTGGCAATGTCCCCAACACCCGAACAACTAGAAGTACGTCGGCAAACAGAGAGAGCTAAACATGCGCAAAGCAGCAAAGGAACAAGGCACGACTCGCATAAGCCAGGAAATCATCGCTAAGCAGAATTCGAACAAAAACACAAACGATCTGGAGCGTACCCAACACGCGACCAAAACGATCGATTCCACTCTGGGCAGACCATCGAGAACAGCGCAGGCCACGCCGGCAGAACCGATAGCGACACTGGTTCGATGACAGACGAAAGTTACACCCTACGCAGCTAGCCAACCACAGACACAGGAGCCAGCTCCTGCTACTCCGCGAATGAACATGCACGAGATCGAAATGATTGATGCCGACAGCAACGCCTCGTCAGATGAATAGGACACAAATCCTCCATCTAAATGTAGGGAAAAGGAGACTGGTCCAGAACAGTCTCTTCAACGACGAAACTCTTAGAGACTTCTAAGCGATATGTGTAGTCGAGCCATACATCTTCGCGAACCCTGATAATGGCGAACCGACTATCCCACTGGATTGCCAGTGGCAGATCTACAGGCCGACAACGTACCGAACTGATGCTCTACCCCGGTACGCCTTCCGGTCTGCTATATGGGTCAATGCGAAGAACAAAGCCATGCAAATCCCGATCAAGTGCTCCGACACGACAGCAGTCCTATTGCAGACAGGAAACACAGAACTACTCTTAGTCTCTAGCTACGAGCTAGGAACCGACACAAATGCTGCTAAGGATGAAGAAACGATAAGATCAAGGATATAAAGCATCACGAAGGCAAAGGAGGAAGCTGAAGAGAAAGGGCAGCTATTAGAGCTCCTTATCTGCGCTGACTGGAACAGACACTATGTTCTCTGGGGAGGACTAGAGGCGAGAAATCAAAAGAAGACGCTAAGCGAAGGCGACCAGATCGTCAACTTTATGCAAGAGACTGACCTATAGTCCCTCCTCAAAGCCGGAATCCCCACTTAGGAGCACACCATGCTGGATCGGAAATCGACCATAGACCTAATCCTAGCATCGGAAGGCATAAGAGACAACCTTATTACATGTCAGATACATGACACTGACCACGGATCCGACCATAAGGCGATCTCGACAAGTTTCTACTCCCAGCAAACGTGCACAAACTAAAAGAAAGGAAAGAGACTCTACCGAGATGCAGACTGGGATCTCATCAGAACACGCCTGAGCGACGCGCTGTAACTAACAGACTTAGCGACCACGCTTTTAGGCACCACACAGATCGAATGCAAGGCAGAGCTGTTCTCCCAAATAGTGACAAGTGTCCTCGAAGACTTGGTCCCGCGAGCACAGGAGTCGCCCTACAACAAGAGATGGTGGACAAAGGAGCTCACAGAGCTGCGGGAAGAATACACAGCACGACGTAATAGAGTGACAACCCTGAGGCGAAGAGGGGAAGACACTGAAACAGCAAGGAAGCTGGCAGACTCGGCGAGACGCACCTTCCACACTGCGATCGATCAGCAGAAGCGCAACCACTGGAAGGAGTTCCTAGACAACCCTGTGAATGTATGGAAAGCAGCCAAGTATGCTAGGAGGCGGGAAGGCATAGTACAGATCCCAGACCTAGTGACAGGCGATGAAACAGCACGGACAGACTCCAGAAAAGCGGAGGTCCTAATGGACGCCTTCTTCCCGACACCACCAGAACCAGACGGAGGCAATCTACTGGCACCGACGCATAGAAATAAGGTCGATTGGCCTGCAATCACTATACAAGAAATTAAGGAAGCGATTTCCAAGAGCAGCCCAGACAAAGCGCCCAGTCCAGACGAGATCACGTTCAGAGTATGGAAAGAGATATGGCCAGTAGTGGGACCACACCTACTGCAGCTATACAAGGCATCTCTGGAAACAGGACACGTCCCACTTAGCTAGAAGACAGTCAAGATCGTCGTCCTAAGGAAACTGGGCAAGGCCGACTATACCAAGCCGAAAGCCTACTGCCTAATCTCCCTTATTCCAACGATCAGCAAAGGACTCGAAGCAGTGGTCGCCACAAGACTATCCTACATCGCCGAGCAGTACAAACTCCTTCTAGACAACCACTTTGGTGCACGACTACGACAATCGGCCGAGCACGCGCTGAACTTAGTCGTCGAGAAGATCTATTACGCATGGAGGAACAACAAAATCCTCATGCTAGTATCCTTCGATGTAAAAGGAGCGTTTAACGGAGTACACGCATATGTGCTCGAACGGCGCCTACGAACGAGACGAGTCCCAGAACAAGCAGTAAGATGGATCAGAAACTTCTGCTCACAAAGGACGGCACAGATTACGCTTGGCGGCTACGAGTCAGAACCCAAAGGCATCGAGCACCCAGGCATACCCTAAGGATCACTGCTATCGCTGCTACTGTACATCTTCTACAACGCGGACTTAGTGGAACGAAAAATTAACAAGAAAGGAGGCGCCATTGGATTCGTTGACGATTTCAATGCATGGGTAATAGGGGACAACGAAAGGCAAACGACAAAGCGCATCCAGGACACGATAATCCCACACACGGAGCAGTGGGCTAAGCAGAGCGGAGCCATTTTCGAAACAGATAAGACCAGTCTCATCCATTTCACAAGACGTCATAAGACGAACGATACCTTACTGCTACGCTTCGGGAGCGATGCGATCATGCCACAGAGAAGCGTAAAGGTGCTAGGAGTCATGCTCGACAAGAGACTCATGATGACGACCCATATCACGAAAGTCGCAAACAAGGCAATGTACGCCTGCATGTCCCTTCAGAGCATCAAGGGGCTCAGGCCAAACCAAATGCGTCAGATCTATAAGAGCTGCATGACACCGATCATGGACTATGCAGCATCGACATGGTATAGCGCAGATAGAACTGGGCAAACGAAGCTGCTCCGACCACTCGAAAAGGTCTAACGACTTGGGGCCAGATGTATACTAAGGGCATAGAAAAGCGTGTCACTGCCAGTCCTCGAAGCAGAAGCCTACCTCGAAGCCATAAGAACGAGATTAGACATGAAGGTTGCGAGTCACGTAGCGAAGATCTTCACACTCGAACCGACCCACCCGATCAGGAAAGCGATAAGGACCTGTAAAGGTTAACAACGACTTAAATCACCACTCCAATGCACGATACGCGAACATGACACGAGAATCCGGCCACACGGACAGACACCCCTTCAGTACAGACCCGCATAGACGAAACCACCATAGCTCTCCTATAGCAACAGAGTCGAGATCCAGGACAAAGAAGAAGCAATAGAGACAGCACGACTCCTGAAAATTGCAGGATACCCGACATTATACACGGATGCAGCAAACAGTGAGCACTTAACAGGCATCGCAGTGGTACTTGTCAAAGGGCAGACGCAAAGGGTGGTGCACCAAGAATCCATCGGATGGAAGGCAACAGCTAGCACCCTCGGTGCTGAACTCTCAGCGATATCTGAAGCCCTAGCGTACGCTATACGCTATGTCACAGAGACGAGACTGGTTGTCACAACAGACAGCCAACACGCGCTGAAAGCGATTACCCAAGGATACGGCACTGGGTCTCGGCAAGCACAAGTGGTGCAGATCGTCAAACACCTCTAACTCCTCGACGACAAAGACATTCACACCAACTTTAGATGGATACCAGCACATGCAGGAGTCGAAGGGAACGAGGCCGCTGATAGGGCAGCAAGGACCGCAGCTAACGCCCTAGGACTACCGACAATAGCAAAAGCCGGCCGGTATCGGGAAGTCGAAGGCGTTATCACCCTGATTAACGAGGACATCCGAGAGAAAAGGGAATTTCGCCCAGGCCGGAAAGCACTAGGCCAGCACACCTAGAAAATCGACCAAGCTCTTCCAGGCAAACACACGCTTGATCTTTACGGAGCGATGACATCGGATCAAACAGCAATTCTCATCCAAGCGCGAACTGGTCACTGCCAGTTGAACAGTTCCCTTTTCACCAAAAGACTGAAAGATAGCGCGCGATGCAGATGTGGCAGGGGAGATGAGACAGTCGCACACGTTCTTCTCACATGCCCGAAATAGACCGAGGAGCGGAATACCCTTCGCGAATCGGTTGGTGATAGGTACAACGACGTTGCCTTTCTTCTGGGAGGTTACGGGACAAGGAAAATGAGACAGTCTGACCAATTTCTTGATGGGAAGAGAGAGAACTGGAAACCGGATATCAAAGTCGTTAAGACAACGATAGGTTTCCTCTAAAACACAGGTCGCTTCGACTACACGTACAGAAGTAACGACTAGCACGAACGAAGAGAGGGATAGTCTAGCGACTAGACTCTATATCACCTAAAAGGTGAACATGAGGACAGGAATAGGAATGAATACGTGGATGCGACAGATTGCGTAGAATCAAGTAGAAGGATAACGGACAGGGACGGCTCATACGGACTCCGCAAATAGCCTGATAGATCAAATCAAATCAAATCAAATCAAATCAAATAGCAGCAAAGATAAGCTATATACATTGAAGGTCAGACTGCAGAGAGGAGAGGCAAATCTATGCGTTTCTCCCTCTGACCGACCAAGTTAGTCGGATCGAGCTAGGTACTGGATAAACTATTCCCCTTTTATGTGCCATCATGCCAACAGAGGATGGATCACGTATAGCCTTCGCAGGCACCTAACAATCCTATCGATGATTCCTATAGTCCTTCCTGACGATACACCCACCGAATGCACGCCCTATAGACAGACAGCGCTAGCCAGTATCCTGCTATCAGGTTTCACTCCCTTATCTAGATCAGACATCATTCGATCAAGTGGCAGCTAACTGCCTATGCCTATAGTAGCACGAACGATATCTTCTCTAGCAAAGAGCCTTAACGAATCTACGCAAGACAATCCCAACCAATAGAACCTGCATTCAATGCTGCTAGGCGATACGGTTATCTTAAGTGTAAGGCTCGAGTTCCCGTCAGTTCGATCAGGAGCTGATACCACCTAATCCAGGGCACGTTTGCCTCCCTTAACCCAGTCGACACCTCACTTCTAGGGGAATGTGCACGCCTTGTGATAACAGGTCGAATGCACGTAGCATATACGCCGACTCTCCTATCCTATTACGCAGCCACAGCCAGCTAAGTGTGAGTAGGTCCTGCAATAGGAGTATTAAGTCTATAACGCTGCCTAAAGAGGACCTCACTCTAGAATAGCAAACCCATACCAGGTATGCGAAGGATTATGTAACTAGATGCTACGAGGTACTACTCTGAGAGGATAGCTGCACTCACCTCTAGGAGCATCTACAAGAAATGCGAATAGGCGAGACAGAACTAGAATCCACTAGCAATCGGCTACAACATCTGGAGTCTACTAGTAATGTCATCACCCACCTAAGCTGTCT
Source organism: Cladosporium cucumerinum (assembly GCA_023634325.1). Classification (NCBI taxonomy): domain Eukaryota; kingdom Fungi; phylum Ascomycota; class Dothideomycetes; order Cladosporiales; family Cladosporiaceae; genus Cladosporium; species Cladosporium cucumerinum. The sequence continues at coordinate 18,594 of JALDQA010000010.1, read as the reverse complement.
AGAGTCTACCAACAACAGCTTTAGTAAGTGTTGTCTATCCGCCTATCTAGCAGACAGTGTCTAGAATCCACTAGAAACGCTATAAGAGGACCTGCATTCTAATAAATGTAATCCCTAACATCCTCAGGTTACGATAATATCAGTCCGTCCTCGGATATAAGGCAACGAGATAGCCACCTAGTTAATACTATAAGATGGGGTTAAGTCACGTAGAGTCGGTTCGTCCAAGCTTTCGACTAGCTCGGTACTAACTAAGTCCTCGTCGAGTTGCATTCGTTCTGTATATATTGTGCTAAGGGTCATATATATAGCAGCAAGTGCTCGACTGGCGCGACGATATTGCTTAGTATTAAGCAGGAAGTCGAGGTCTATAAAGCTGGCGGATACGCTAATACCAAGCTCCTTTGCTATCTTATTCTTCTGATGTCGTTCTGCGCCAGACAATTATAGCAGTTGTAGCAGATACCTATAGTCTTCGTAACTATAATAGAACTACATATTCAGGCTATAAATACATAGTTTCCTGAATTGAAAATGCCCCATTCTATACCTCACAAGGTTTTGCTAATATTCTAAGGGAGCGAGGAAGATGCAGTCAGCGCTGTACAGCGAAGTAGTAGAGCGAGATCGCGCAGTTAAGCGAGTAAGATATCGCAATTAGTAGGACAGCATCACTTCGGTACATTGCAAATGCTAGAGATAGAGACACAGAACACGACGCGAGCAAGCCTAGGAGCGATCCTACTAAGCGATCGAAGACTATTCTAGTATGTCTTAGAGACTATCGAGGAATAGTTGACTAGTAGGGGCTCAAGGAAGAAAAGGTCGAGAAGCCAGATAAGAATTGAGCAGACTGTTAGCAGGCAAGAGGCTGAGCTGCTGCTAGAAAGAAATGTGTAGGTGTCGGAAGCGGATCTTAGGCTCGAGGATACTATAGAGGTTAGCACTAGCAGCAGACCTATTAGGGCTGCAATCAAGAATCCACCTAATGAGCTCTTTCTAACCTACTATTATAGCTCGGAAGGCTCTCTTGTTTGCTTTGTTTTAGCAGGACTATACAAATATAAGAGGAGCACTATACTCAAATATAAGCGCAAGATATCTTCTATATATACGCAGATAGTAAGTCGGGCCCTAGTCGTCCGAGTAAAGATATAGGAAAGATACACAACTATTAGCCTAGGCGAGATAATTGCTTAGATAGGCGAGGAAATCAATCCTATCTGATCGGACTAGGAAGCCAAGGTAGGTATAAGACTCGACGATCGGTAAAGGCTTCCTATAGATAAGGATAGGATCCAAGACGAGTTTAGGAGCGACCCCCCATCCGAGGACGAGCCCACACTTTTTGACATTTACAGCTATGCTAGCCTTAGCGCTCCACTTTGATAGGAGATTAGCGAGGCAGTGCAATAAGGGCAGGTCTTGTGCGAGAAGGATGCTGTTATCGGCATAGAACAGGCTATAAGGAATGCTAGTAGTAGTGTCGTTTAAACGCATAATCAACTTGTCGATGTAGATGTTGAAGAGGTAAGGCAAGAGAGGCGAGCCTTATAAGACGCCTCTTATGCGAGGGAATTAGTCAGACGATTGCCTATTTACCAGTACGCGAGAGCGCAGACCTCGAAAGGTGAGGCTTTCTATTAAGCTATGGATTCTGCCTGGGCAGCTATACTAAACTAGCAGGGTACAAAGGCTCGTATGGTTAACCATATCGAACGCCTTCTCGAGATCGATAAATGCAGCATAGCGGACTAAGCCAGTCGAGAGCAGGTAGTGCATAACTGCAGCATTTGTGAGAGTCGAATAATCGCTGCGAAAGCCGGCTTATATAGGATATAGCTTTGCCTAACCAGATTTGTCGAAGAAGTGCATAAGTAAGAGTCTCTTAAACAGTTTTTAGTATATACATATTAGAGTGATAAGTCTCACATTGTTAATGTCGCGAGGATAATTAGTATCTTTAGTAACTATGTATACATCGGTCGAGTTCTATATTACGGGAGTAGTACTACTAGCGAGGCAAAGGTTAAACAATTGACAAAGCACTTTCAGATAGCATAATAGCAGTAGTGCCTTAATAACATGCATATGTATGCCATCTAAGCTATATGTTTTGCTCGCATCCTGCCTATAGATCTCCTTTACTATATGGCTCTCTAAGAGCTTATTGCGGCTCTGATCTAATATTACTCTGATACTATAGGCTGACTCGTCCGACAGCAAGGCTCAGCCTGTATATCGTTCCGCAAGCGAGTTACATATCTCTCGCAAAGCTGATAGTCCTACTAAACATCTACGCTCGGAAGGCAGAATGTTGCTATTCTCTCGAGACTCGACTACTACTGACTTGTAAAGTAAAGTGCTGACCTAGGAGTCTTGTCTATTAGTAGGAGCCTTCTTTATATTTACACTAGTAGTTGCAGAAGACTTTTTCTGATTAAGGAACCTACAACAAATCGATTAGATTAGAGCGATTAGATGGCATTCTAGAGTAGCAGTATCAGTAAGCACTACAGATGATAAGCTGTATAACCTCGCCCCCTTGTTAAAAGCTGTGCATATGTCTCTCTGCACAGCTTCGTTAAACAACTTCTCTAGGTAGAAGCGAATAACAGCTAGTATATTACCCTAGCACGAAGGTGCCGAGTAGTGAACGCTTAGGTGCAGGTAAAGAGTGTAGGTATAGTCGGTCGGCAGACCTATCGATTCATTGTCTAGCAAGAGGAGGCCTATGCTAGCAGCTCGCCTAGACTCTACGAAACAATAGTCTAAGGTCAGAAGCTTCTGCAGAACAACCTTAGTAGGGAGGCTAGGAGGTAGTGAGTAATCGGACTTAGGAGCTTCGAGGTTCGCAAAGCCATATAGACGAGCGAAGTCGGACAGGGCTCCTACCCTCTTAGGCGGGCTAGGCTGACCGAGCTGTGTCTATAGCTATAGCAGGCGAGTGTTGATATCCCCTAAGATAATATGCGAGGCTGCTACTGAGTCAAGAGCAGCAGTGACGTCTTCTAGAGACATACTAGGCCGTAAGTAGACGGCGGACACAGAAAGTGAGTTTACATAGAAGATAAGGGTCGAAGGCGTAGTCTAAATGTCACCTATAAGGCGACCTCGCGTAGCGGCTAAAGCTAAGAGGTATATCCTGCTCCTATTACAGATACATTAGAGTAAGGGAGGAGAGAGGGGTATCGAAGCAATAAAGCAGCGATCATGTATGTGTCGCTCGTGCCTAACAAACTATATCTACTACTAGAAGACAAAGGAATGACCATGATTCCTTTGAATTTAGGTGAGACGTAACCCTAAGAATTTCGGAAATGACCATGATTCCTTTGCTCACGTTGACCATGATTCTTTTGCTTTAATGTCTATCAAATTCCTTGAAATTCAGTAGGTGACTACAGAAAAATCAGAACGCTTTGCATGCCAATTTACAGCTACATTCATCCTATATAGCTGTCTTTATTAGTCGCGACATCTTGGTGTTAGGGGTAGTGAGGCGCTGCTTATACAAGGGTTATTCCCCACAAAGCACACTGATCTAGCGTTAGGGCTACAGAACACTTCACCAATTGATCGAAGTAGCAGGCGCAACCATAATAAAAGCGAAACAAACCTAGTTATGCAGGCCTATCATTCATTTTATAAAGTAGTATGCCAGTACAATTTTTTCGTAGTCCTAAAGGCTTTGTCTGCATTTTTATGTTCTGCTTCGTGATGGACGAATTCCATCGTCTTTTTACAGTCGATTCACGATCCCGCATCTTGATCTGTACGAGTTGTCAGTATGCTGTGGTTCCTACGCATCTAAGCAAGCATCTTCGGACACATCATAAACGCCTGACATTACAACAGCGTCGCGCTATCATTTCAGCAGTAGATGAACTCTCCATTCTCGCCAGAGTGCCTTCGGATGTTATCTACCCTTCACCAAACGATCCACCTGTTGCAAATCTGCCTGTGTACTTCGATGGTCTCAGATGTAGCAGCATAGACTCTCAGGGTGCGCCTTGTTTATATATCTGTCGAACCCCGCGAGGGATATGAGAGCATTGCGAACAAAAGCATAGCTGGGTAAACTCGCAGAAGCGCAGTGGCGATGCCCGATCCAAACAAATTCACGCAAAGAATAAAATCTGGACGGAGAACTATGCTTGCTAGCGATTTTTCAGAGTGGGGGTTTGGCAGCACTACTTCGAGGTCGCTCGTCAAAACGTGCTAGCAAATCTCGAGAAACAAGTATCTGGAAAGCACGACTTTTTTCTAGCACAAGAAAATGATATTCAAGCAGCAGCACGAGATGCTGCTGAGGACGCCAATCGAGTGCACGGGTTCGATAAGCATGTCTCTGCTATAGTGCCTTGGTTGAGGGAGACGGGCATTGCTGATCATATACACAGTCTTAGAAAGGACGAGATTCGAACAGCAATTGCTGTTCCTCGCCTTGGAGACGAGAGTGAGCTCCGCACAATCATTGATGCAATGGAGTCACTCTTGAAAGATGCCCATAGGCTGTGTTTTGACGGACCCGAATGCATGCTGACTTAACAATACCGAGTCGTCCTCAGCCGCTTCCAGCCTTCGCAAGTCGACCTTACAGGAAAAACCAGACTGTTCGATCCTTACAAAGGACCAAAGAGCCTCGCTACATACTTCGGGATAGCGCTCCGGTTCGTGTCGTACTTCAGCAGAGTCGTCGCTCCTGATGAGTACTATTTTAGTGCAGTGGCTGAAGACGACGATGATATCCAGAGGCCAGAAGATATTATCGAGGCGACAGACGAGCAGTTGGCAGTATGGCGGGATATACACCAGATCGCCCAGCAAAGGCAGATAAGCCCAATCCAAAAATGTCGAATCCAACGCGTACGCATTGGATTCAGCCCGCATACAAATTTCGTTAGGGTTACGCCAGCAGAGGGCCCATTGGATTCAGGCCCGTTGGATTCATTTGGAGTAACACCAATTTCGCCCAAATTTTGATATGTTGTAGTACACATCAATGTAAGTAAGTTTTGTGTTGCAAGCACCGCCATAAGTTGTATAATCGTCGAGTTATCGTCGTCGGAATCGAGGTAAACACAGTCGTAGAATGCAGGGATCAGACGAGCGTACCAATGAGAAGTGTCACACCACCCGAGGCGCAGCAGTGGAGATTAGTATTGTTACAAACAAACAATTTTCCCAAGGACAGGATGAAAAATGTGAAAATATATATGTTAGAGAGAAGGGCGTCAAGTGAGAGCGCAAAAAATCGTCACCCATTCGTTTCATACCCGCAATCAGCAAGGCGACACCAAACAGTCGAACCGTACATACACCGCGCCCGGAACGAAAGAAATGGCAAGCAGCCATTTTCAGCATTTGACCGAGTGGGAGGTAGTCGTATGCAAGGAATGTCGATATGCGGTATGGCCGAGGCAAGTAGTGGGTCATTTAACAAATAGGCAACATAGGATGCCCAGAAAGCAAGCCGTAGGGATTTCGGACGAGATCGAGCAATGGCATGGTATCGCACAATTTTCCGGCGAATTTAAAATACCCGAATATGTCGAAGAAGCCGTGGAAGGTTTGCCCGTGTACACGGACGGTGTAAAATGCGAGTTGGATGAAGGGCAATGTGCGTACGTTTGCCGCAACATGGATGTCATCAAAGAACATTGGCGGAAGACGCATGGACATTCGGTCGGTCAAAAGCGAGGCGGGTCAGGCATGTTGAAGAAAGAAGACATCGACCGTCAAATATTGCAGAATTGCCGACAGGTACAATGCCAGCGATTTTTCGTACAAAAAGAGCATTCGCAATATTTCGAGGTACGATCCAGCGAAGAGCGAAGGGAAGGAAGCATCAGACAAAGTAAGGAAGAAGATGTTTGGTCGCAGGCGTGGGAGCAGGCATCGCAGCATTACGACAAGATCCGATCAGACGAAACGATACGGCCGGGCCAGACAGACGAGGTCAATCCGTGGTTGAGACGGACAGGATGGATCCCGTATTTAGAGGGTTGCGACCGCAAAGACATTTTACGATGTTTAAGAGAACCCACCGTCGATGAAGAGATAGCCGAAGGCGAAAACGAAGCGAACGATAATGAGCGAGCAGCAGCAGCGATTTGGGAGGCGATAGGCGAGTTGGCGTCGGCCAGCCAGGACGCGGTATCCCGCAGCGGAGTCATGTTACGGTTCGAGGCGATCCGTACGGAAGCGCACCAGAACGTTTACCGTCCGTTGGAACCATACCAAAATCGGGACGAGATCAGGAGGCAAGGTCGATATTGGCAGCAGATCGTGACGTTTTTCGTACGCACGAGACGAGTCCATTCGTGGAAGAGCCCGTCGTACAAGTTCAACCGTAGGCAGGACCGGGCGTTTGCGCAGATGATGGCAGTTGCAAGATCGACGGTGAAAGAAGCAGATGAATCGAGTGACACCGAGAGCGACAGTACGAACACCGATAGCGAAGCAGAAGGTGAGGAGGGGAAACCAGCGATGACCGAGATACAGCAGGCGTGTTTGTCGTTTTGCATCGAGTTATTGAACCAGACGATTCACAATCGCGAGTACGACATGGCGTTGGTTTGCGGGTTGGCAGCGTTGGGTGTCAACCCGAGCGGTCGAGGGTTTCGAGGTGCCGATACGTATCCATCGATTTTGTCGGCGGTGACCAAGGTAGCCCATTTCATGATCGTGCAGCAAGCCGAACGATTAACGCAGCCAACAACAGGCGAGTGCGATGAGTTCAGCCCGGGTCGCAGCCCGTGTGAGTTCGAAGACAGCGGGTACGAGAGTGAAGGGACGCAAACCGATAGAGGCGAAGGCAGACGGAAAGTTGGTAAGAGCAGTTTTGAATGGGTACGGAAGATGATGGACGGATTTATGGTACGAGGGTGCGGTAGCCCGATGCAGTGGATGTTGGATTTACGGGGTTATGGGATGAAGATCGATTTCAACACGACATCGGCAGGTCACGTCAATTGGCGAGACGGCGACACGTTAGAGTACAAAGCGGTGAAGTTCAACATGGCGGAGTTTCGTGGCATGGTCGGGGGATTGCACCAAGCCACCCGTCGAGCATTATTAGAAGATTTGATGTTCGCGACCGATGAAGGAGGCATCCCGGCCGTGCCATGGCAGCATTTGTACGACGACCCAAGCAACGACGAGGCAGGTTGGAGTTTCATCCGCGATCAACGGTCCCGGTTGCCGGTCGACGGGCAGAGTTGGTTGCACGAGAGAATCGGAAGTCGGCCGGATTTACGCCAGCGGTTCGTTCGAGCAGGGACGGCGAGTGGGATCGATCGTGAACGGATGCGGAATTGGTTACGGCAGGTTGCAGCATTCCGCGGCAAGTTGTTAGTATTGATGCACATGACGGGAGGCCAGCCGGCGCGTGGCCCGGAGATATTGAGCGTCCGGCACCGTAATACCGTTCAAGGTGGCCATCGCAATTTGTTCATCGAAGACGGGATGGTAGTGTTTGTGACCAGATACCATAAAGGTTACGAGGTCAAAGGTGACGTCAAGATCATCCATCGATATTTGCCGCGAGAGGTGGGCGAGTTGGTGGTGTGGTATTTGTGGTTGGTTTTGCCGTTCGTCCAGCGGATGCAAGCGATGGTGTGGCAGCAGGAAACAATATCCGATCATTTGTGGCCGGCGGACGCCGATGGTCGAAAATGGACGACGGAACGCATGAAGCACGAGTTACAGCGGGTGAGCGAGGCAGGTTTAGGGCAGTCGATCAACGTAGCAGGATACCGCCAGATCGCCATTGCGATCAGCCGGCGATGGATTCGTAAGGGGGTGGAGAGTACAACAGACGAGCAGCACGACGACGGCGATTGGTTGCAGGACGACGCGTCAGGTGAGATAGCGGACGAGCAGGCAACGCATTCCCCACACGTCGCCGGAGCCGTATACGCAAGAGATGCGCAGGAGTTGGCAGGTGCGACAGCAAGCCGAAGACAGCAATTTCGAGCAATCAGTGTGGATTGGCACCGTTTTTTGGGGTTCCAGTCGACCGAGCAGGCGAAGAAAGAAGGATTAAAGCGTAAGCGTTGCCCGTTCGAGGACGAAGCCGAAGAAGCAAGGACGGAACGACAAGTAGCATTACGGCGCATGGATGCCGTAGCCGAATTACAGTGGATGATGCGTAAGAAAGTGACGATGCGTAGCGTACAGGGCGACGCAATGCATGCGATCCAGCAAGGCGAGAGCCCGATCGTCGTCGTTATGCCGACGGGATCGGGCAAGAGCGTGTTGTTTATGTTACCGGCGTTCGTACAAGTAGGAGGGGTGACAATCGTGGTCGTGCCGTTGAAAGCGTTGCGTGCAGATATGGTGGTTCGGTGCCGCGAGGTGAACATCCGTTGCGCGGTGTGGGAACACGGACATGCGGTAGACGGGGCATCGATCGTGTTGGTGACACCAGAGAAGGCAGTGTCGCCGGCATTTGGTACGTTCATCAGTCGCGTGAGACAGACGCAACGATTGGATCGAGTCGTTATCGATGAGTGCCATGTCATTTTGAACGACCGATGGGATTTCCGACAAGAGTTGCAACAATTGGGCAAATTGGCGTTCGCAGAGACGCAGATGTTGTTATTGACGGCGACATTGCCGCCGACCGAAGAGCAGACGTTGTTCGATAGGATGTACTGGCGCCGAGCGGAAGTGCGATTGATACGTGCGTCGACGGTGCGGAAAAATATCGAGTATAGCGTTGTCGACGGACCAGCAGAAATGTCAAAACGGATAGAGTGTTTGGCCGGGTTAGTGGCGAGCACGCTACGGGACGAGACCCAGCCGGATGGTAAGGTGGTCGTGATGTGTGAGAGCAAGCCCGAGATCAGTGCGATCGTCGAAGCCGGATTATTCCCATGCGAGCCGTTTCACGCAGACATGACAGAGGAGAGGAAGGAAGAGGTGTTGGAGGAGTTCCGGACAGGGCAGATCCAGGTGGTCGTTGCGAGTGGGTCGTTCAATATGGGGATCGACATCGCAGGCATTCGGTTGATCGTGCATATGGACGAGCCGCGCAATATGAGGGATTACGGTCAAGGTAGCGGGAGGGCGGGAAGGGATGGATTAATGAGCCGTGCGATCATCATCCGAGGTGGTTTAGGATTAGGAGACGACAGGGTGAAGCGGTACGTCGATCGCGAGCGCCGACAGTGTAGAAGGATCGACATCGACGGATATTTGGACGGCGATCGCACACGGCAGCGTTGCAGAGCAGACGAGTCGTGGTGCGATTGGTGTCAAGAACAGGGGAAAAGTCAGCGACCGGGATCGTATGAAGCGGTGCAAGCAGTAGTAGAGGCAGGGGCAATAGATGAGGAAGAGAGACGTATCAGGAGGGAGGTGGCAGAGCAGGCACGACAAAGATCAGTGCCGCAGGCCCGGCGCATTGGGCAAGTGCAAAGGCAAGCGACATGGCATGAGGAATTGTTGCAGCGATTAGAAAGATGGAAAGGGATTTGTGTGATGTGTCGAAGCCGAAATCAGACGAGTACACATAGCATCAGTCGATGCAGGCAAGAACACAGTCAGCAGGCAGAGGAGGAGCGTCGTAAGATGCAGAGATGGATCAGGTACGCGGCGAACGTGGTTTGTTACAAGTGCGGCGTACCGAAGGTCGTATGTCAGCGATGGAGCGCAGACGGACGAGTGCCAGCAGGAGAGCACACGGATTGCCAGTATTTCGGAGTATTGATAGGGGTCGTGGTTGGCATTAAGCATGGATACCCAGGAGTATGGGAAGAATGGCAGAGGCGAATGGTGCGACGCGGAGCAAACATCGAGCAAGTAGAAGGGACGATAAAGGTTTTAGGATCGGAGGCGGTAGGACGGGAGGGTGGTAGCGAGTTAGTACATGCATTCATATGGTTAACAGGTAGGGTAGAGGAGGGATAATGATAGTATAGAGATTATGCAAACAACAAGAAGACAGGTAGGTAGTAAAGTTATCGAGTGTCAGTATTAGGATCGAGATAACAGAAACAAAAGAAATCAGGGAAACCGATTTAGGTCGGATTCAACGCATTAGTATAACGTTAAACAATATTAAGTAATAGGAGGCAAGAAAGATATAGATTAAGAATTAATTAATCGAATTGAAAGCGAGTATAGATTTATAGTTTAGTAAGTTAGTAAACAATCCAAAAATGTCGAATCCAACGCGTACGCATTGGATTCAGCCCGCATACAAATTTCGTTAGGGTTACGCCAGCAGAGGGCCCATTGGATTCAGGCCCGTTGGATTCATTTGGAGTAACACCAATTTCGCCCAAATTTTGATATGTTGTAGTACACATCAATGTAAGTAAGTTTTGTGTTGCAAGCACCGCCATAAGTTGTATAATCGTCGAGTTATCGTCGTCGGAATCGAGGTAAACACAGTCGTAGAATGCAGGGATCAGACGAGCGTACCAATGAGAAGTGTCACACCACCCGAGGCGCAGCAGTGGAGATTAGTATTGTTACAAACAAACAATTTTCCCAAGGACAGGATGAAAAATGTGAAAATATATATGTTAGAGAGAAGGGCGTCAAGTGAGAGCGCAAAAAATCGTCACCCATTCGTTTCATACCCGCAATCAGCAAGGCGACACCAAACAGTCGAACCGTACATACACCGCGCCCGGAACGAAAGAAATGGCAAGCAGCCATTTTCAGCATTTGACCGAGTGGGAGGTAGTCGTATGCAAGGAATGTCGATATGCGGTATGGCCGAGGCAAGTAGTGGGTCATTTAACAAATAGGCAACATAGGATGCCCAGAAAGCAAGCCGTAGGGATTTCGGACGAGATCGAGCAATGGCATGGTATCGCACAATTTTCCGGCGAATTTAAAATACCCGAATATGTCGAAGAAGCCGTGGAAGGTTTGCCCGTGTACACGGACGGTGTAAAATGCGAGTTGGATGAAGGGCAATGTGCGTACGTTTGCCGCAACATGGATGTCATCAAAGAACATTGGCGGAAGACGCATGGACATTCGGTCGGTCAAAAGCGAGGCGGGTCAGGCATGTTGAAGAAAGAAGACATCGACCGTCAAATATTGCAGAATTGCCGACAGGTACAATGCCAGCGATTTTTCGTACAAAAAGAGCATTCGCAATATTTCGAGGTACGATCCAGCGAAGAGCGAAGGGAAGGAAGCATCAGACAAAGTAAGGAAGAAGATGTTTGGTCGCAGGCGTGGGAGCAGGCATCGCAGCATTACGACAAGATCCGATCAGACGAAACGATACGGCCGGGCCAGACAGACGAGGTCAATCCGTGGTTGAGACGGACAGGATGGATCCCGTATTTAGAGGGTTGCGACCGCAAAGACATTTTACGATGTTTAAGAGAACCCACCGTCGATGAAGAGATAGCCGAAGGCGAAAACGAAGCGAACGATAATGAGCGAGCAGCAGCAGCGATTTGGGAGGCGATAGGCGAGTTGGCGTCGGCCAGCCAGGACGCGGTATCCCGCAGCGGAGTCATGTTACGGTTCGAGGCGATCCGTACGGAAGCGCACCAGAACGTTTACCGTCCGTTGGAACCATACCAAAATCGGGACGAGATCAGGAGGCAAGGTCGATATTGGCAGCAGATCGTGACGTTTTTCGTACGCACGAGACGAGTCCATTCGTGGAAGAGCCCGTCGTACAAGTTCAACCGTAGGCAGGACCGGGCGTTTGCGCAGATGATGGCAGTTGCAAGATCGACGGTGAAAGAAGCAGATGAATCGAGTGACACCGAGAGCGACAGTACGAACACCGATAGCGAAGCAGAAGGTGAGGAGGGGAAACCAGCGATGACCGAGATACAGCAGGCGTGTTTGTCGTTTTGCATCGAGTTATTGAACCAGACGATTCACAATCGCGAGTACGACATGGCGTTGGTTTGCGGGTTGGCAGCGTTGGGTGTCAACCCGAGCGGTCGAGGGTTTCGAGGTGCCGATACGTATCCATCGATTTTGTCGGCGGTGACCAAGGTAGCCCATTTCATGATCGTGCAGCAAGCCGAACGATTAACGCAGCCAACAACAGGCGAGTGCGATGAGTTCAGCCCGGGTCGCAGCCCGTGTGAGTTCGAAGACAGCGGGTACGAGAGTGAAGGGACGCAAACCGATAGAGGCGAAGGCAGACGGAAAGTTGGTAAGAGCAGTTTTGAATGGGTACGGAAGATGATGGACGGATTTATGGTACGAGGGTGCGGTAGCCCGATGCAGTGGATGTTGGATTTACGGGGTTATGGGATGAAGATCGATTTCAACACGACATCGGCAGGTCACGTCAATTGGCGAGACGGCGACACGTTAGAGTACAAAGCGGTGAAGTTCAACATGGCGGAGTTTCGTGGCATGGTCGGGGGATTGCACCAAGCCACCCGTCGAGCATTATTAGAAGATTTGATGTTCGCGACCGATGAAGGAGGCATCCCGGCCGTGCCATGGCAGCATTTGTACGACGACCCAAGCAACGACGAGGCAGGTTGGAGTTTCATCCGCGATCAACGGTCCCGGTTGCCGGTCGACGGGCAGAGTTGGTTGCACGAGAGAATCGGAAGTCGGCCGGATTTACGCCAGCGGTTCGTTCGAGCAGGGACGGCGAGTGGGATCGATCGTGAACGGATGCGGAATTGGTTACGGCAGGTTGCAGCATTCCGCGGCAAGTTGTTAGTATTGATGCACATGACGGGAGGCCAGCCGGCGCGTGGCCCGGAGATATTGAGCGTCCGGCACCGTAATACCGTTCAAGGTGGCCATCGCAATTTGTTCATCGAAGACGGGATGGTAGTGTTTGTGACCAGATACCATAAAGGTTACGAGGTCAAAGGTGACGTCAAGATCATCCATCGATATTTGCCGCGAGAGGTGGGCGAGTTGGTGGTGTGGTATTTGTGGTTGGTTTTGCCGTTCGTCCAGCGGATGCAAGCGATGGTGTGGCAGCAGGAAACAATATCCGATCATTTGTGGCCGGCGGACGCCGATGGTCGAAAATGGACGACGGAACGCATGAAGCACGAGTTACAGCGGGTGAGCGAGGCAGGTTTAGGGCAGTCGATCAACGTAGCAGGATACCGCCAGATCGCCATTGCGATCAGCCGGCGATGGATTCGTAAGGGGGTGGAGAGTACAACAGACGAGCAGCACGACGACGGCGATTGGTTGCAGGACGACGCGTCAGGTGAGATAGCGGACGAGCAGGCAACGCATTCCCCACACGTCGCCGGAGCCGTATACGCAAGAGATGCGCAGGAGTTGGCAGGTGCGACAGCAAGCCGAAGACAGCAATTTCGAGCAATCAGTGTGGATTGGCACCGTTTTTTGGGGTTCCAGTCGACCGAGCAGGCGAAGAAAGAAGGATTAAAGCGTAAGCGTTGCCCGTTCGAGGACGAAGCCGAAGAAGCAAGGACGGAACGACAAGTAGCATTACGGCGCATGGATGCCGTAGCCGAATTACAGTGGATGATGCGTAAGAAAGTGACGATGCGTAGCGTACAGGGCGACGCAATGCATGCGATCCAGCAAGGCGAGAGCCCGATCGTCGTCGTTATGCCGACGGGATCGGGCAAGAGCGTGTTGTTTATGTTACCGGCGTTCGTACAAGTAGGAGGGGTGACAATCGTGGTCGTGCCGTTGAAAGCGTTGCGTGCAGATATGGTGGTTCGGTGCCGCGAGGTGAACATCCGTTGCGCGGTGTGGGAACACGGACATGCGGTAGACGGGGCATCGATCGTGTTGGTGACACCAGAGAAGGCAGTGTCGCCGGCATTTGGTACGTTCATCAGTCGCGTGAGACAGACGCAACGATTGGATCGAGTCGTTATCGATGAGTGCCATGTCATTTTGAACGACCGATGGGATTTCCGACAAGAGTTGCAACAATTGGGCAAATTGGCGTTCGCAGAGACGCAGATGTTGTTATTGACGGCGACATTGCCGCCGACCGAAGAGCAGACGTTGTTCGATAGGATGTACTGGCGCCGAGCGGAAGTGCGATTGATACGTGCGTCGACGGTGCGGAAAAATATCGAGTATAGCGTTGTCGACGGACCAGCAGAAATGTCAAAACGGATAGAGTGTTTGGCCGGGTTAGTGGCGAGCACGCTACGGGACGAGACCCAGCCGGATGGTAAGGTGGTCGTGATGTGTGAGAGCAAGCCCGAGATCAGTGCGATCGTCGAAGCCGGATTATTCCCATGCGAGCCGTTTCACGCAGACATGACAGAGGAGAGGAAGGAAGAGGTGTTGGAGGAGTTCCGGACAGGGCAGATCCAGGTGGTCGTTGCGAGTGGGTCGTTCAATATGGGGATCGACATCGCAGGCATTCGGTTGATCGTGCATATGGACGAGCCGCGCAATATGAGGGATTACGGTCAAGGTAGCGGGAGGGCGGGAAGGGATGGATTAATGAGCCGTGCGATCATCATCCGAGGTGGTTTAGGATTAGGAGACGACAGGGTGAAGCGGTACGTCGATCGCGAGCGCCGACAGTGTAGAAGGATCGACATCGACGGATATTTGGACGGCGATCGCACACGGCAGCGTTGCAGAGCAGACGAGTCGTGGTGCGATTGGTGTCAAGAACAGGGGAAAAGTCAGCGACCGGGATCGTATGAAGCGGTGCAAGCAGTAGTAGAGGCAGGGGCAATAGATGAGGAAGAGAGACGTATCAGGAGGGAGGTGGCAGAGCAGGCACGACAAAGATCAGTGCCGCAGGCCCGGCGCATTGGGCAAGTGCAAAGGCAAGCGACATGGCATGAGGAATTGTTGCAGCGATTAGAAAGATGGAAAGGGATTTGTGTGATGTGTCGAAGCCGAAATCAGACGAGTACACATAGCATCAGTCGATGCAGGCAAGAACACAGTCAGCAGGCAGAGGAGGAGCGTCGTAAGATGCAGAGATGGATCAGGTACGCGGCGAACGTGGTTTGTTACAAGTGCGGCGTACCGAAGGTCGTATGTCAGCGATGGAGCGCAGACGGACGAGTGCCAGCAGGAGAGCACACGGATTGCCAGTATTTCGGAGTATTGATAGGGGTCGTGGTTGGCATTAAGCATGGATACCCAGGAGTATGGGAAGAATGGCAGAGGCGAATGGTGCGACGCGGAGCAAACATCGAGCAAGTAGAAGGGACGATAAAGGTTTTAGGATCGGAGGCGGTAGGACGGGAGGGTGGTAGCGAGTTAGTACATGCATTCATATGGTTAACAGGTAGGGTAGAGGAGGGATAATGATAGTATAGAGATTATGCAAACAACAAGAAGACAGGTAGGTAGTAAAGTTATCGAGTGTCAGTATTAGGATCGAGATAACAGAAACAAAAGAAATCAGGGAAACCGATTTAGGTCGGATTCAACGCATTAGTATAACGTTAAACAATATTAAGTAATAGGAGGCAAGAAAGATATAGATTAAGAATTAATTAATCGAATTGAAAGCGAGTATAGATTTATAGTTTAGTAAGTTAGTAAACAGGTATATATAAGGTATAGAATAGTAGAAGTAAGATTAGGAATAAAAGGAGAGTAAAGCAATCCAAAAATGTCGAATCCAACGCGTACGCATTGGATTCAGCCCGCATACAAATTTCGTTAGGGTTACGCCAGCAGAGGGCCCATTGGATTCAGGCCCGTTGGATTCATTTGGAGTAACACCAATTTCGCCCAAATTTTGATATGTTGTAGTACACATCAATGTAAGTAAGTTTTGTGTTGCAAGCACCGCCATAAGTTGTATAATCGTCGAGTTATCGTCGTCGGAATCGAGGTAAACACAGTCGTAGAATGCAGGGATCAGACGAGCGTACCAATGAGAAGTGTCACACCACCCGAGGCGCAGCAGTGGAGATTAGTATTGTTACAAACAAACAATTTTCCCAAGGACAGGATGAAAAATGTGAAAATATATATGTTAGAGAGAAGGGCGTCAAGTGAGAGCGCAAAAAATCGTCACCCATTCGTTTCATACCCGCAATCAGCAAGGCGACACCAAACAGTCGAACCGTACATACACCGCGCCCGGAACGAAAGAAATGGCAAGCAGCCATTTTCAGCATTTGACCGAGTGGGAGGTAGTCGTATGCAAGGAATGTCGATATGCGGTATGGCCGAGGCAAGTAGTGGGTCATTTAACAAATAGGCAACATAGGATGCCCAGAAAGCAAGCCGTAGGGATTTCGGACGAGATCGAGCAATGGCATGGTATCGCACAATTTTCCGGCGAATTTAAAATACCCGAATATGTCGAAGAAGCCGTGGAAGGTTTGCCCGTGTACACGGACGGTGTAAAATGCGAGTTGGATGAAGGGCAATGTGCGTACGTTTGCCGCAACATGGATGTCATCAAAGAACATTGGCGGAAGACGCATGGACATTCGGTCGGTCAAAAGCGAGGCGGGTCAGGCATGTTGAAGAAAGAAGACATCGACCGTCAAATATTGCAGAATTGCCGACAGGTACAATGCCAGCGATTTTTCGTACAAAAAGAGCATTCGCAATATTTCGAGGTACGATCCAGCGAAGAGCGAAGGGAAGGAAGCATCAGACAAAGTAAGGAAGAAGATGTTTGGTCGCAGGCGTGGGAGCAGGCATCGCAGCATTACGACAAGATCCGATCAGACGAAACGATACGGCCGGGCCAGACAGACGAGGTCAATCCGTGGTTGAGACGGACAGGATGGATCCCGTATTTAGAGGGTTGCGACCGCAAAGACATTTTACGATGTTTAAGAGAACCCACCGTCGATGAAGAGATAGCCGAAGGCGAAAACGAAGCGAACGATAATGAGCGAGCAGCAGCAGCGATTTGGGAGGCGATAGGCGAGTTGGCGTCGGCCAGCCAGGACGCGGTATCCCGCAGCGGAGTCATGTTACGGTTCGAGGCGATCCGTACGGAAGCGCACCAGAACGTTTACCGTCCGTTGGAACCATACCAAAATCGGGACGAGATCAGGAGGCAAGGTCGATATTGGCAGCAGATCGTGACGTTTTTCGTACGCACGAGACGAGTCCATTCGTGGAAGAGCCCGTCGTACAAGTTCAAC
Source organism: Cladosporium cucumerinum (assembly GCA_023634325.1). Taxonomy (NCBI): domain Eukaryota; kingdom Fungi; phylum Ascomycota; class Dothideomycetes; order Cladosporiales; family Cladosporiaceae; genus Cladosporium; species Cladosporium cucumerinum. The sequence continues at coordinate 1,549 of JALDQA010000010.1, read as the reverse complement.
CGTAGGCAGGACCGGGCGTTTGCGCAGATGATGGCAGTTGCAAGATCGACGGTGAAAGAAGCAGATGAATCGAGTGACACCGAGAGCGACAGTACGAACACCGATAGCGAAGCAGAAGGTGAGGAGGGGAAACCAGCGATGACCGAGATACAGCAGGCGTGTTTGTCGTTTTGCATCGAGTTATTGAACCAGACGATTCACAATCGCGAGTACGACATGGCGTTGGTTTGCGGGTTGGCAGCGTTGGGTGTCAACCCGAGCGGTCGAGGGTTTCGAGGTGCCGATACGTATCCATCGATTTTGTCGGCGGTGACCAAGGTAGCCCATTTCATGATCGTGCAGCAAGCCGAACGATTAACGCAGCCAACAACAGGCGAGTGCGATGAGTTCAGCCCGGGTCGCAGCCCGTGTGAGTTCGAAGACAGCGGGTACGAGAGTGAAGGGACGCAAACCGATAGAGGCGAAGGCAGACGGAAAGTTGGTAAGAGCAGTTTTGAATGGGTACGGAAGATGATGGACGGATTTATGGTACGAGGGTGCGGTAGCCCGATGCAGTGGATGTTGGATTTACGGGGTTATGGGATGAAGATCGATTTCAACACGACATCGGCAGGTCACGTCAATTGGCGAGACGGCGACACGTTAGAGTACAAAGCGGTGAAGTTCAACATGGCGGAGTTTCGTGGCATGGTCGGGGGATTGCACCAAGCCACCCGTCGAGCATTATTAGAAGATTTGATGTTCGCGACCGATGAAGGAGGCATCCCGGCCGTGCCATGGCAGCATTTGTACGACGACCCAAGCAACGACGAGGCAGGTTGGAGTTTCATCCGCGATCAACGGTCCCGGTTGCCGGTCGACGGGCAGAGTTGGTTGCACGAGAGAATCGGAAGTCGGCCGGATTTACGCCAGCGGTTCGTTCGAGCAGGGACGGCGAGTGGGATCGATCGTGAACGGATGCGGAATTGGTTACGGCAGGTTGCAGCATTCCGCGGCAAGTTGTTAGTATTGATGCACATGACGGGAGGCCAGCCGGCGCGTGGCCCGGAGATATTGAGCGTCCGGCACCGTAATACCGTTCAAGGTGGCCATCGCAATTTGTTCATCGAAGACGGGATGGTAGTGTTTGTGACCAGATACCATAAAGGTTACGAGGTCAAAGGTGACGTCAAGATCATCCATCGATATTTGCCGCGAGAGGTGGGCGAGTTGGTGGTGTGGTATTTGTGGTTGGTTTTGCCGTTCGTCCAGCGGATGCAAGCGATGGTGTGGCAGCAGGAAACAATATCCGATCATTTGTGGCCGGCGGACGCCGATGGTCGAAAATGGACGACGGAACGCATGAAGCACGAGTTACAGCGGGTGAGCGAGGCAGGTTTAGGGCAGTCGATCAACGTAGCAGGATACCGCCAGATCGCCATTGCGATCAGCCGGCGATGGATTCGTAAGGGGGTGGAGAGTACAACAGACGAGCAGCACGACGACGGCGATTGGTTGCAGGACGACGCGTCAGGTGAGATAGCGGACGAGCAGGCAACGCATTCCCACA